>CM057339.1:216624579-217927810 GCA_030015575.1 Agapanthus africanus
TCGTAAACTAGAAATCGACGGAATATGAAAATGCAAACACTTTGCAAGTGAAAGAGAGCAAGGAATACAACCTTTGTAGACCGGTCCTTCACTTCAATAGCTCCGTGTAGTAGTCCCTTCGCTGCGATCGTAAACTCCGGACTCTAGAGAGGCCCCAATGAAGAAACGAACATGCTTTCTTCGAAGACTTCGAGGCCGAAGATGATCTACGTCGAGGAGACACTAACCCAAGCTATCTCTTCACTAATTACGGAATTAGTGAAGCAAACACGCTATACTAAATGGCAAGTAGTATAGGATGATGAAGTAGGAATTTTGCTCACATTAGATTTGATTTTCTCGCTCATTTTCTCACAACTCCATTGAAGCTAGAAAGCTTTCAGGAAGAAGAAGAAGATGAAGAAAATATCTCATATGATAATTCATCCAAATGAATTATTGCAACCATGGGTGAGTTAAGCCCTCATGCTTAACTCATGTAGAGAAAAACCAAGGTCAAGGGTTAAGGTTGGGTTAACAAATATCTTAAGCAATGACAAACAAGTGGACTTGGTCAATGGTTATCAAGTGTGTATAAGAAATCAACCATGACAAATTACAAATGTTTATTAAATACTTAATAATAAATATTAACCAAACATAAACCCTAGTATGGTATATGTCTCATACACCCATCTTGCATGTATCATCAAGCATAACACATAACATATACACAAATATACATATCACATATATACAATGTGCATATTAAGTGAGAAAAGAAATCATAAGTGAGCTAATACTAGTTAATGTAATGTAATATATCAAATATATAATTATACATTAGATTATCAAATCAACTCTTGATTTAATAATCCGGTTATATCACATATAACCGACTAATATCATGTGTAACAACTTATCGAATCAACACTGTATCCGATAACCCGGTTATATCGCATATAACCAACCAATGTCACAAATTGCGAGAATAGAATACGGTATCTTATATCATATCATTCTCGGTCCCGCACATATCACATATGCGCTCCTACTCCGTTTCGCTTGAGCCAGGAAACCTTTGTGTAGGACTCTAAAGACTTGTCAATACGCCGGCAGTAGATGATGATCATATCAAACACCCACAAGCCGCAAGAGGTCTGCTAAACGTAACGGCCACCCGGGTATTGAGCGATCAGAAGATCAACAAGCGAGCCTGCTCACACTCCTGCGAATTCAATCAGTAACACTACCGTACAGTCTGATCTTTTCGTCTGATATGTAGCATATCTCGTCTAGGGGTGGTAAACGTCAGACCCCAGTAACTCGATAAGTCGTGTCGATATAAGGCTAATAACGGGTCGAGAAACTACTGATAACACTTACCAGTATATCTCTAAAGCAACCATGGCCAGAGACTTCCTGTTATAGCCAATCGAGCACAGCGCAACATTAACTCCCAATACCGGGAGAGACTAAACCCCTCCTATCGCTCATTGCCTCCATGTGATTCGGGACTATACCTAAAAGCCACCGTTTTGCACATTCTCTTGAATGTGGTAAGTTGGAAATCAAAGCACAATGGGAATCACACAAGACTCTATGATGATCTTGGGTCCACATACTAACCTGTACCAGTGTCACCAGAGAACTGCCATCTGACGTGATGTATAATACCATCTGAGAGTTCTCGGGGAGTCCGTTCAATGGGATAAGGTAGGGAGCAAGCTTACGGGGTGGAGCTCGATGAACCTCTCCAAAGCCGGCAGAAGCACGCTGATTATGTCGGTTGTTATGGCTACACCCATCGTAGCCATGTCCTACTGTGGTGTGCCGGCTGCGGTGCGACTTTTTCCGGAACGCAGTCCGGGATAACCGTGACCGTTCTCTAATCTCGACCTATGGCATCTATCTCTATCCCAAATCTCGTCACCATGAAAGGCCAACTTAACTTCATTCTCTGAAAGCTGGAAGCTTACGACTCTATAAACTTCACTCCGCAGCCAGCAACTTCAATGTACCCAGTCTCCACTGAGCACCCGTATACTGTATCTGATGTCAAACGCCAATGGATATGGGATCATCCATCACCCATCTATATAGGTCGAGAAGCTATACGCTAGTCTACTCTGGTATATCGATGCCCTATCTCGATACACCTACGACTAGGAACATTTGAAGGATGTACTTAGCGACTACACTGTCCCCACTAGTATGATCTGCATCACAATCCCGGTAGTCAAGTACTCATCCTAAGGGCTTTATCAACATGTAACATAGAGACAATCAGAGTACATGTTAAGATAAAGTGCAACCAGATAGCATACTATCATGTCGAGCAAGAAAGTCCTCCCTATATATGTCCAAGCATCCACTATAATATACATCATATGTAAAGTAATGACCTCTAGGGCATACATATAACTAACAATCTCCCACTTACACTAGGGCCATCTATTGTAGTATCTCATACTCAACAATCAGCAGTGGTTGAAGTATCTCATACTCAACCATCCCAGAAAAGTCTCTTTTGGGAAAAAGGCCTTTGTGAGTGGATCTGTCCTGTTCTCCTCTTTGTCTACTCTCCTAACCTCGATCTCCCTGGAGATCAACCATCTCCATGATCAGATGATACTGCCTAAGAATATGTCTGGATCACTGATGGGACGGGGTTTCTAGGCCAAAGCCACAACTCCATTGTCACACAATGGTAGGAACAAAGTTCATCTCATGAACTTATATACACTTAGACTGTTTCTTTAGTAGCATCTTTGGTAGCCATGTATCCAGCCTTTATCATCTAGTATGCCACGGTATCTAGCTTGAAACTCTTCCAACATACCGTCCCTCTATTGAGGGTAAAGACAATGCCTGTGATTGACATTCAGTCGACCTTACCACTCTGGAAGCTATCCAGTGATTCTCCCCAGGATCGATTGATACCATCTCACTACACCTAGTGAGAATCCTAATATCCAATTAGATCTATCTCATAGATCCAAAACCCTGGATTTAGGAGGTATCACCTTGATCCTATATGGAGAATCCTTATGATAAGAGGAGATTGACTGAGCGTAGCATAGTAAACTCCATTCCTATCAAGAGTATGTCATTCTCGTACACTACGAGGATCACCACAATACTCCCTACTATCTTTTTGTATATACAAGGTTCATCTACCATTTTGATGAAGTCAAACTCTTTGACTACCACATCAAAACAGATGTTCCAACTCCGCGATGCCTGTTTTATCCCATAAAGCAACTTGCACACGTTTTCGCTACTCCCACTGTCTACGAAGCCCTATGGCTGTGTATTTATAGACGCTCTCTTCTAAATCATTATTTAGAAAAGCAGTCATGACACCCAACCGCCAGATATCGTGGTCATGGTATGTAGCAATGGCAAGTAGGATCTGGATGGACTTAAGCATAGGGACTAGAAAAGGTTCATCATTATCCACACCTGGTCTATGATGAGAACCTTTTGCATCAAGTCTTAGCTTTGAAAGTCTCAACTTTTCCATGTACACCAAGTAATCTTCTCAAGATATACTTGCTCCTGATGGGGATTTAACCCTTCAGATAAAACAACCAAAGTCCATACTTTGTTGGTGTATCTAGTACATGTCCATTTGCCAGAATAAAGGAGTCAAGAAATAATATGCGGAAGCAATAGATCCAAGTAACAATAATAATCTGGAAAGTACGTCCCAAATATAGGCTCACATCAGGAAATGGAAATGCTGAAAGAGAACTAAACTAAAAATACTAACAGGGTCCTCACTGCTCGGCCTGTCGGCTGAAGTACTCCTGCTCGGCCTGCGACAAGGGGATCTAGGCCATGCAAAACCCAGACGTCAGCGCGTCACAATATCAACAATAATATAATCAGGGGGTAACAAGATATGCAGGCATGAGTGTGAATAGTACATAAGGTATAACAGTAACATGAATAAGAAACAGTGAAGAGTATAAACACATGTGACGTGCGGTGAGTATGTTCCCGCCAAAAAATTTCTGCGCAAAAGAGCCCAAGGTATCTAATGGCAGCGATACGTTTAAGAAAATGTGAACCAGTATTTTCCGGGCTGTATTTTGACAAACTCCCGAATGTTAAATGGCTAAATTCTGATGGTATCGAAAGAGTCTCGAAAAATCCTTCGATTTGATATATTATGGGCTTAATAATTCATCCGGGATCAAAAGTTATGAGGTATCACGTGCCCACACGTGACCGGGCATCACGTGCAGACATGTGACCATTTACAGGCAAAGCCTGTAGGCACTGAATAAAATAAATAATTGAAAATAATTAATCAGTGGGGTCATGTGCCAACACGTGATAGGCCTTTAAACCCACTGAAAAGAATTAAAGGTATAATAAAATAACAAGGAAAAACCCCAATGGGGCATCACGTGCCAACAAGTGACCAAGGGTCACGTGCTGACACGTGATAATTCCTGAGTTCTTTAAAACAACAGAATTAAATTCTGATCAAATGCTTAATCAGGGGGTCACGTGCCAACACGTGATGGGTTCCTAAAAATCTATGAATTAATAGAATTAAATTCTAATTAAGAGGGAAATTAAAGACCCTAACTGGGAAAGTATTTCTCTAAATCTTTCCAAACAAAAAAGGATTATTGGGGACCGTTGGATTAAAAATCCAAGGGTGATTAAAAATCACCAATTTATGGAAAGATTTTAGACAAGGAAAGATTTCCCTAAATTTCACAAAAAATAACAAACAGAATATCTTTTGGATTAAAAATCCAATGGTGAATAAAATTCACTGAGTGATCTAAAAGATCACATTATTTATGAAAGCAAACAAAATCTTTCAATGAAAGATTTACTAAACAAATTGATTCTTTTACTTCTCCTATAAATAGGAGCCAAGAAGAGAATAAAGAAGGAGAATTTTGGGATCATGAAACTTTCTAAAGCCAAATAGCAGAGAGAAAAGAGAGGAGAAGTTAATTCTCAAGAAAAAACCCTAGGTGAGAAAGAGGAAAGGGATCAAAACTTCAAAACGGAGAATTTAATTCTCAAATCTAAGAGTTTAACTTTTCTGCAAAAGAACTTAGTTCTTCCTCTGGTTGAAGATCTGCAGAAGCAAATCTCCCCATAGGTTGAGAATTTAATTCTCATCGGGTTGAGATTATGCCATGCAGATCCAAAACTTAGAGGGAGAATTGAGTTTAGAGAATTTAATTCTCCCAAATTCACAGGAATTTAATTCCTCAAAAATAAAATTAGGGTTTAACCCTATATGAGAATTTAATTCTCCCAAATTTATAGGAATTTAATTCCTTCAAGATAAGCTAGGGTTTAACCCTATATAAGAATTCAATTCTCCTAAAATTCACAGGAATTTAATTCCTCCTAAAATGAAATTAGTATAAGAATTTAATTCTTTTACATATATAGGAATTTAATTCCCCTAAAAGAAATTAGTGTTTAACCCTACATAAGAATTTAATTCTTTCATATACATAGGAATTTAATTCCTCTAAAACCATAATTAGGGTTTAACCCTACAGAGAATTTAATTCTTAAAAATAAAGAGACTTGAAAGATCTCCATGCATGCAAAGAACTAAGGTCACGTGGCCCCACGTGACCCCTAAACAGATCCCCCAAAAATGAGAAGGAAACAGCCCAGAGGCAATGCCTCACGTGCTCCCACGTGACCTTCAAAATAAAGAGAATAAAAGCAAAGGCAATGTTGGCGTTGGGTGCTCTCACGTGTTACCACGTGACCCCTTAATAAATGCTTTAATAATCAACGAAAAAATCTCCATCACGTGCCAACACGTGATGGTCAGAAAATTAAAAGTGTTTAACACTTATTTGCAAAACAAAGTAAAGGAGATCTGGCCCCACCTTTAGGTACCCTCACGTGTCCCCACGTGACCCCTTCCTTTCTATTGTTTAACACTAATTTGAGAGTTTTATTTTCAGTGTTTAACACTGTTGTCTTCTAGTGATTAACACTAATTTGAGAATTTTATTTCTAGTGTTTAACACTAATTTGAGAATTTTATTTCCAGTGTTTAACACAGTTGTCTTCTAGTGTTTAACACTAATTTGAGAGTTTTATTTCCAGTGTTTAACACTGTTTACCCTCTAGTGTTTAACACTATTTTAAAACTATTTTTAGCCAAATTGGCTAATTTTCCAGAGGCAAAAGCCTCCCCTTCAACTGAATCTCAAAATTGTGTAAAACTCAAAACTATAATGTTCAATGCTCAGTCAAAAATAGAAATATCACCAGAGCCCTCAAACTCTTGTTTAGTATTGCTAAATAATGTGGGCTTGAACCCAGACAAATGTCTAATGGTCCAACAAAGGGCCAACATTTTAAATCTAATTGGACTTAGCCCAAGTTGGCCATAAGTCCTCAATTCAGACTTAACTGAGCCATTGAGCTCATAATATAATCAATTGATCTTAGTTCCAAATTGGACTACAGATCACTTAATCCACCTTGGTTTAAGGGTACATCTCTTCAATCCTTTGATATTTTTCGTTGTAATTCCTCAACGTCTTCAAAGAGGTGACGGGTCCCGACAACCACACATTTCACAGACTATGACGTCTCTAAACTACGGACTGTGGGGTCCTTAAACTCATGGACTATGATGTCCTTAATCTTGACTGTGAGGTCTTTAAGCTCACGGACTATGATGTCCTTAATCTCGACCGTGATGTCTTTAAACTAACAATGGACTGTGGGGTCCTTAAACCCATGGACTATGATGTCCTTAACCTCGACCGTGATGTCTTTAAACTAACAATGGACCGTGGGGTCCTTAAACCCACGGACTATGATGTCCTTAACCTCGACCGTGATGTCTTTAAACTAACATCGGACCGAGATGTCCTTAAACTAACAATGGACCGTAATGTCCTTAAACTAATCGACCACAATGTCACTAAACTAAATAATAGAGCCCAATTGCTCTCTTGTTGGATCTAAACGATCCCGTTAAGTTGATCTTAGTCTAAAATGGGACTAACGTATCCTCAACAAACGTTTAAGTCGATCTTAGTCTTAAATGAGGCTAACGTATCCTTAAACCCAAACCCCCAAACCCAAATCTAAGAAAAGATACGGATTTGGACTAGTCCACGCCCTACGGGCGACAACATAAATTAGTCTCCGTATACGATCCACGGGCAACCAAACACAAAACAAACACCCACGACACGAAGTGACCATATGGAGAAAGAGAAAGTTGCTACCACGATGCGGTAACATAATTAACTGCAGGGGCTTGCATCTGCAGGGAAGAGCGTCCTCACAATCAAAAACGCCTCAAGCGAGGGGGAATCTGACGAAGTCTGCTACATTGGTCGCATCCGTTTAAACCTTCGATACATGGTTCCATAAATCAACTTGGCATCTTCGGAGAGGTGGACGGATAGCACCAATTAGCATCTGCCCCGAATTTCAGGCAAGACGTCTATCGCGTCTTTCAGAGGGGAACAGATTCTGGCACGCCCGGTGGGACCACTTCCTCTTTCCACTCCACACTTCGTGTGTCGTGTTTCGTGAACGAATCGCGGTTTGCTATGGTTGCCCCTGGATTTGAGGTACTAATATTTGGTGTCTTGCTCCGTGCAGAAAACAGAAGATTAATGGCTTCAAAATGCACTCATTGCAACAACTCCAACTCCATCCTCGCCGGAGGAGTGACCTAAGGGCCTCAAGTGGCCTCCCTTTTCAAGATGCCAGTGGAGCAGGTAACTCAAACCACCACTGAGCTGTTCTTTGGGACCATGCTCCCACCAATGAGCTTCAATACTCCTCTGCCGTTGCAAGAAGCCCCGAAGAGCTTGGTCTTTAATTGGCTCACAACTACCGCGGCCCCTCTCAATGGGTCGTCCAGCTCCAACGCTTCAGTCTTTGACAGACTGGGCCAAAACTCATGTGGGCCCATGAAGAATCCTGCAATACCAGAAAGGGTTATCCCGAAAAGGATAGCCATTCCTGCTCATGAAGTCGTCAAGGCGGCTTCTCCTGCCAAAGGGTCGGTCTTCACGAGACTGACTGTTTCAGCTCCTGTTCTAGGAGAAATCGTCAAGGCTGCTTCCCCTGCTCGGAAGTCTGCCTGCGATAGGCTGGTTATCCCCACTCAGCTGACATCAGTCTTCAATAGGCTGACAATGACAACTTCTGACCAACACAGGGGGCATAAGGAAGTCACCCCTACAGCTGAGACAATCCCAATGGCTTGATACGCTCGACGTCGCCATTGGCGCCGAGTAAGGAAGGCTGGGGGCAATTCCGCTTCTGGACTGACTCCGCCGGCTCCAACGATGGAAGTTGATGCTGTTGTTCCAACCGGGAACAGCTTTAAACTACTTAACAGGGTGCGCGGGAATTCGCCAACTGCCGTGCTAAAAAAGTCTCCTCCGCCCGTTGAAAAGATCACAAAGGCGAAGCTGGAACAGCCCCCTCAGCGGCTGTCCTCTAAGATTTACAAAGTCTGGAGTCAAGTCCAAAACTCGGTTATTGATCAAGACTACCCCCGCTGATAGGAAAAGATGAAGGTTTGGCAAGAAGAGGACCGCCCTGTTAAGCCACAAAAGGCGACAGCTACTTGGGTGCCCATTGCAACGGCCCCCTCAACTGCGACCGCTCACAAGAAAAGAAGGCCGGAGAAAATCCCTGAGTTTATGACAAATCGCAAGAACACTGAATCTAAACGCCCCAAGTCTGGGGGCATGGTGGTGCACACCATTTATATAGCATCCGGAAAAGAGGATAGCCGTATCTCTACAGGTCATCGACCGCTTACGCGATCAGTAACTAGGGCTCAGGAGCAACAACAACAAAAGCTCTAAGAAATGCTAACAGCTATGGCCGCGCTTACGGGATCGAAAGCAAGCCCGGAGACATCCTCGGAGCAGCGCCGTGAGCAGGAAACTGATGCTGAATTCTTTCGGAGAATTCTTGAGAAGAAGGACAAAGAGGCTGTGGAACAAGCGGCCAATATAAAACAAATGGCCCTTCTATTCCAAGATATGGTAGGCATGATGATCCAGCTGGACCCTCCAGCTGAAGATCCTCCGATTATCCTCGAAGATGACCGAGCGGAGACGTCAAATCCTCTGCCGGCTCTGTTAATAACCAAGGAGGAGACAATCTCCAAAGCTACCCTGGATGATTACATCGCTCAGCAGATACGAGTTCATCAGGCGAATGAAGCAGCCGGCCAAATTGTTAAATTGGGCGACCATATCCAGGTTGGTATGACCAAATAAAGTACCTGCCGGGATACACGATCCCCAAATTTCATGTATACAAGGGGATAGGAAATCCGCATTAGCACGTCGCTCAATTCAGAGCCTTATGCGGCAACACTGGAGGTGACAATAAGCTACTGCTCCGCCAGTTTGTTGGCAGTTTGTCGGAGATGGCATTCGAGTGGTATTCCGAACTCCCAAATGACTCTGTCAAGACATTCGTAGAGATGGAGTTGCTATTCACCCAGCATTTCGTGAGTGCTAGTGAACGCACCCCAATCACGGCATTAATCAATGCCAGAATGAAGCCTGGAGAAACATGGGTCCAATATGCAATACGGTGGCGGAATCTATGGTCGAAGTGCGAGCAGCACATCGAAGAAGCGCCTGCGGTAGGCATGTTCGTGGGTACTCTTGACCCTCAAGCGACCATATTCCAATTCATGATGTTCTTCAAGCCGACCACCTTTCAGGCTTTGATTGACAAGCTGGCCCAAATTGACCAGATGGGCCATAGGCCTTCCTCCTCAAAGACGGAGCCTTGGAATGAAAAGGGCAATGGGAAAGCAACCTTCGTCGCCAACGCTCAACAATAACCGAGTGGCCCGAGACCGGTTGTTCGTCAAACCAACAAGCGGCAATCCCTCGATGAGAAGTTGAGACGTCCTTACTCGTTTCCCCGGGATAAAACAAGGAAACTGTTTGAACTGGCAGTGCGCAATGGGCTCATCACTCTACCGGAGTCGAGACACCCACCGCAACCGAACGACGTCAACAATCCCAATTACTGCCCCTACCACCGAGTATTGGGTCATCCGATCGAAGGGCTACGTCTTCAAAAATTGGGTTGAAGACCAGTATCAGCAGGGCAAGTTCGCGCTGTTCGAAAACTGGAAGGTAAATCCGCCACAACTACATACTCCGAAAAAGATGGACATGCCAGGGGCATCGTGCTCATTCATAAAGGAAGCTCCATGGGAAGTTGTTCTCTCGGCAAAAACTAAAAGAATGCTGAAAGATCTTCAAACATGTCCGGCGATCAGGTGGAAAAGCTCGCAAGAGCCGGAGATCATCGACGAGATGCTGAAACCACGCCCAACATCGGGAATTAATAGCAATGGTCAAAACGCTCAGGCCCAGCCGTCAAAGTCTTCGAAGAAAAAGAAGAAGACCAAAAAGCCCGTGCAGTCTAACGACAAGCGCACGGATCTGCAAAAGCATATTGACACGCTGAAAGAATACAACCAGAGGGCGCGGACCCCAGTCACGCTTCAAGAGTTCCTCAATCACATCCTTGAGAATGAAGATAACGACAATGATGAGGGAGATGAGTTGTCAGAGGAACCTGAAGATTATGTGGCAAGTTGCCACATGATCGCTTATTTGTCGCTAGGTAACAAAGCAGCTCACTCGGCGTTAGGAGATAACGTAGAGGATCTGGGGGCAGGAGCAGTGCCAAAACCCTTGGATTATGTGACAAGTTATATCAAGGAGAAACCTACTTGTTCATAAAGCATCCGGCGAAACTTCGCCTCAAAGCTACAGCGGACCGAAATGTCCCTAAACTAACGATGGACCGCAATGTCCTAAAACTTGCAACTGACCGAGATGTCTATAAACTACTACGGACCGCAGCATCCCCAGGCTGACCTGGTAAAAAAAACGGTATGTCCATAAGGAAAATGGGCATGGATGACAACCCGAAAGGGCGCCGTGAGTAAAAACAGCAGGACCACCGGCGATGTTTGTGAAAATCTGAAAGGGCGCAGACTCGTAAAAAAAAAGAAGAACGGTACGTCTGTAAGCAAAATAGGCATGGATGAAAACCCAAAAGGGCTCCGTGAGTAAAAACAGCAGGACTACCGGTGAGTTTTGTGAAAACCCGAAACAGCGCAGACTCGTAAAAAAAAGAAGAAGAACGGTACGTCCGTAAGCAAAATGGGAATGGATGAAAACCCGAAAGGGCTCCGTGAGTAAAAACAGCAGGACTACAGGCGAGCTTTGTGAAAACCAAAAATGGCACAATCTCGTTAAAAGACACTTGCAAGGTCCTCTTGACCCTGTAAGGAGAAACTACCTGCGTGAGATCCTTACGACTCACAAATGAGAAATACACTTAGGAATCCTCACGATTCCTAAGGAGAAATTACACTTACGAGATCCTCACGACTCGTAAGGAGAACCCTCTTATGAGACCCTCACGGCTCATAAGATTCAAAAGCCTTAAACTACAGGGATCTGAACCTGTTCTTAAGCAGTCATACCCCCCGATTTTGCCCTACAAGCGGTTCAGTATTGACCCTTGTATACAATCCACGGCACGAATAAACATTTCCCTAATAGAGTCCCACAAGCGACTAGGGATATGCTCACACGGTGAACGACCCTTGTAAGTCCTCTCGACTTATAAGGAGAAAACACTCTTGTAAGATCCTTATGACTTATAAGAGAACACGCACTTAGGAATCCTCACGATTCTTAAGGAGAAAACGACACCTACGAGATCCTCACGACTCGTACGGAGAAACACCTTTATGAGACCCTTACGGCTCATGAAGTCAAAAGCCTTAGTCGACGGGATCCTAACCCTGTTTGTTAAGCCACCTTTGTTCGACATCGACAGAGGCAAATGATGATTCGCTCCTGGCAATATCCCAGTTATAGCGATGCATATGCCTAAATCGGTATCAAATTTCAAGTCCTTTCATGGCAAATGATGATTCGCTCCTGGCAATATTCCAGTCGCAGCGATGCCGATGCTGAGATTGGCACCAGATTCCAAGTTCTACACTCGCGATAAAAAATCAGCGAGCCAAAAATGCATATGAAATAGCTGAAATGATGGGGCAACTTGCAACGAGATCAGCAAGTAAAAATATATGCATACAAAAACAGCCGAAATGATTGGGCAACTCGCAATAAAAGGCAGCGAGTAAAAAAGAAAAATAGCCGAAATGATTAGGCACTGCAAAAAATAGCCGAAATGATTGGGCAATCGCGGCCTTCGTGATATAAAAGCTGAAATGATAGAGCATCGTGGAAAGAATTTAAAAAAATGAATGAACGAATAAAATTTTTTGCCCTGCAGGTGAGGTCACATTGACTCCTGTATACAATCCATGGGCACAAACATGAAGGGAACCATATCGTCCCACCAGGCTTCGTCGAAGCGAAGCCAAATCTCAACGGTTCATAGACAACCTAAAGACAATCTCGACATTCGTCGGAATATTGCCAACACAATGTCAACAAACGAAGCGAAGGAATATCCCTAGCTTCAGGGTCTCAACGTCAACATCGATAACTTAGAGATCAACACCGGCGTTCTTCCTACCTCCTATCGGATGCAGACGCCACATCAACAAACGGAGCCACGGCAAAGTCCCCTAGTTCCAAATCTCGACGGTTCACAGACAGCCTAGAGACTACCCCAGAACCATGGCAAAGTCCCCTAGTTCCAAATCTCGACAGTTCACAGACAGCTTAGAGATCACCAACGGCGTTTCTCCTTACTCCAGCAAGATGCAGATGCGACGTCAACAAACGACCCCAGGGTCAAAACAATAGAACCATGGAAAAGTCCCCTAGTTCCAAATCTCAACGGTTCACAGACAGCCTAGAGATCACCAACGGCGTTTCTCCTCACTTCAACCAGATACAGACGTGACGTCAACAACCGACCTCAGAGTCGCAATGAAGCGGAGCCATGGCAAAGTCCCTAGTTCTAAAAGCGAAGCTAAATCTCGACGGTTCATAGACAACCTATAGACAACCTCGACATTGGTCGCAATATTGTAGACACAATGTCAACAAACGAAGCAAAGGAAGATCCCTAGCTCCATGGTCTCGACGTCAACATCGACAACTTAGATATCACCAACGGCATTTCTCCTTACTCCAACCTGATGCAGACGTGACGTCAACAACCGACCTCAGGGTCACAACAAAATGGAGCCATGGCAAAGTCCCTAGTTCCAAATCTCAATGGCCACATCTACAGCTTGGAGACCAACAACGGTGTGCCTCCTCATTCTAGCAGGACACAGATGTTACACCATCAATTGGAACCACGGCAAAGTCCCTAGTTCCAAGACTCTACGGTCCACAGACAACCTAGAGTCAACCAATGACTTCCCCGCCGGATCAACGCTTCATCTCGAAAACAAGTCAACCAATGACCTCCCCGCCGGATCAACGCTCCGTCTCGGAAACAAGTCAGCCAAAAACCTCGATTTAGGGAAATCAGCGTCCTTAACGAGAGTACCTCGATTCGCGTCGACCCGCAGAGAAATCAGCGTCTTTGCAGGAATATCTCGATTCGTTTCAACTCCAGGGAAATCAGTGTCCTTGGCAACCTCCTCGATTCCGGGAAATCAACGTCCTTGACGAGAGCATCTCAATTCGCGTCGACCCCCAGAGAAATCAGCGTCTTTGCAGGAATACCTCGATTCGTCTCAACCCCAGGGAAATCAGTGTCCTTGGAAACTTCCTCGATTCTGGGAAATCAGCGTCCTTGACGAGAGCATCTCGATTCGCGTCGACCCGCAGAGAAATCGGTGTCTTTGCAGGAATACCTCGATTCGTTTCAACTCCAAGGAAATCAGTGTCCTTGGCAAAACCTCGATTCAGGGAAATCAGCATCCTTGACGAGAGCAACTCGATTCGCGTCAACCCGTAGAGAAATCAGCGTCTTTGCAGGAATACCTCGATTCGTTTCAACTCCGAGGAAATCAGTGTCCTTGGCAACCTCCTCGATTTAGGTAAATCAGCGTCCTTGACGAGAACATCTCGATTCGCATCGACCCGCAGAGAAATCAGTGTCTTTGCAGGAATACCTCGATTCGTTTCAACTTTGAGGAAATCAGTGTCCTTGGTAAAACCTCGATTCAGGGAAATCAGCGTCCTTGACGAGAGCACCTCAATTTGCGTCGACCCGCAAAGAAATCAGTGTCTTTGTAAGAATACCTCGATTCGTTTCGACTCCAGGGAAATCAGTGTCCTTGGTAAAACCTCGATTCAGGGAAATCAGCGTCCTTGGCGAGAGCATCTCAATTCGCATCGACCCGCAGAGAAATCAGCGTCTTTGCAGGAATACCTCGATTCGTTTCAACTCCGAGGAAATCAGCGTCCTTAGCGACCTCCTCGATTCAGGGAAATCAGCGTCCTTGACGAGAGCATCTCGATTCGCGTCAACCCGCAAAGAAATCAGTGTCTTTGCAAGAATACCTCGATTCGTTTCAACTCCAGGGAAATCAGTGTCCTTGGCAAAACCTTGATTCAGGGAAATCAGCGTCCTTGGCGAGAGCATCTCGATTCGCGTCGACCCGCAAGGAAATTAGTGTCTTTGCAGGAGTACCTCGATTCGTCTCAACTCCGAGGAAATCAGTGTCCTTGGCAAATATCTCGATTCAGGGAAATCATCGTCCTTGACGAGAACATCTCGATTCGCGCCGACCCGCAGAGAAATCAGTGTCTCCGCAGGAATATACAACGTTAGCAAAGCGGAGCGCGGCAAAGTTCCCAGTTCCATGACTCGGCGGTGCACAGACAAACCAAAGTTAACCATCGACCTCCCTGTTGAAGCAATGCTTTGACTCGGGAGTTGGTCAACTCATCAATCACTTACGAGTCCTCTCGACTTGTAAGGAAGAAAATTCTCTTGTAAGATCCTTACGACTCTCAAGAGAAAACGCACTTAGGAGTCCTCACGACTCCTAATGAGAAAAGACACCTACGAGATCCTCACGATTCATAGGGAGAAAAGCCTTTGTGAGACCCTCACGGCTCATAAAGTTGAAAAGTCTTAGGCAGCAGATCTGAACCTGTTTTCTAAGCCATCGCTTCTTATCTCAATTCATGGAAATCAGCATCCTTGGCGAGAACCTCTCAATTCGTTTCGACCCGCAAGGAAATCAGTGTCTTTGCGAGAATCTCTCGATTCGTCTCAACTTGCGGGGAAATTAGTGTCCCTACGCATAAAGAAAATTCTTTTGTGGGATCCTTACGATTCTCAAGAGAAAACACACTTAGGAGTCCTCACGACTCCTAAGGAGAAAAGACACCTACGAGATCCTCACGATTCGTAGGAAGAAAAACCTTTGTGAGACCCTCACGGCTCATAAAGTTAGAAAGTCTTAGGCAACAGATCCTAACCCTGTTTTCTAAGGCATCGCTACCTTATAAAAAGTTCAAGATTAACTGTTATCTACCATCTATGGGTCACACTTGCCAAAGCTACATGCCACTGAAATGGAGAAGTTACTCATGAGCATATAAACTACTTCACGCCAGAGTAAAACATAAAGAAATAGAAGGGTGTGGCTCATGGAGCTGAGGGTTTGGAACTATATCCCTTAAGAGTCGAGATTTGAGTCAATGATAACTGACGACGCTTGTGTCCGCTCGTTATCTTCTCAGATCAAGATTCTAAAAATTATATACCAACCCAAAACTGGTCATACGCTATGAATTACTCTGCACTACTTCACCCACGTATATACTTACGTGGGCAAAGTAGTAGGGGGCATTTGTTCCCGCCAAAAAATTTCTGCGCAAAAGAGCCCAAAGTATCTAATGACAGCGATACGTTTAAGAAAATTTGAACCAGTATTTTCCGGGCTGTATTTTCATAAACTCCCGAATATGAAACGGCTAAATTCTGATGGTATCGAAAGCGTCTTGAATTTTTTTTCGATTTGATATATTATGGGCTTCATAATTCATCCGGGATCAAAAGTTATGAGGCATAACGTGCTCACACGTGACCGGGCATCACATGCCCAAACGTGACCGGGCATCACGTGCAGACACGTGACCATTTACAGGCAAAGCCTGTAGGCATTAAATAAAATAAATAATTGAAAATAATTAATCAGTGGGGTCACGTGCCAACACGTGATGGGCCTTTAAACCCACTGAAAAGAATTAAAGGTATAATAAAATAACAAGGAAAAACCCCAATGGGGTATCACGTGCCAACACGTGATCAAGGGTCACGTGCTGACACGTGATAATTACTGAGTTCTTTAAAACAACATAATTAAATTCTGTTCAAATGCTTAATCAAGGGGTCACGTGCCAACACGTGATGGGTTCCTAAAAATCTATGAATTAATAGAATTAAATTCTAATTAAGAGAGAAATCAAAGACCCTAACTGGGAAAGTATTTCTCTAAATCTTTCCAAACAAAAAAGGATTATTGGGGACCGTTGGATTAAAAATCTAAGGGTGATTAAAAATCACCAATTTATGGAAAGATTTTAAACAAGGAAAGATTTCCCTAAATTTCACCAAAAATAACAAACAGAATATCTTTTGTATTAAAAATCCAATGGTGAATAAAATTCACTGAGTGATCTAAAAGATCACATTAGTTATGAAAACAAACAAAATTTTTCAATGTAAGATTTACTAAACAAATTGATTCTTTTACTTCTCCTATAAATAGGAGCCAAGAAGAGAAGAAAGAAGGAGAATTTTGGGACCTTGAAACTTTCTAAAGGCAAATAGCATAGAGAAAAGAGAGGAGAAGTTAATTCTCAAGAAAAAAAACCCTAGGTGAGAAAGAGGAAAGGGATCAAAACTTCAAAAAAGAGAATTTAATTCTCAAATCTAAGAGTTTAACTCTTCTGTAAAAGAACTTAGTTCTTCCTCTGGTTGAAGATCTGCAGAAGCAAATCTCCTCATAGGTTGAGAATTTAATTCTCATCGGGTTTAGATTATGCCATGCAGATCCAAAACTTAGAAGGAGAATTGAGTTTAGATAATTTAATTCTCCCAAATTCACAGGAATTTAATTCCTCAAAAATAAATTTAGGGTTTAACCCTATATGGGAATTTAATTCTACCAAATTTATAGGAATTTAATTCCTTCAAGATAAGCTAGGGTTTAACCCTATATGAGAATTCAATTCTCCTAAAATTCACAAGAATTTAATTCCTCCTAAAATGAAATTAGGGTTTCACCCTATATAAGAATTTAATTCTTTTACATATATGAGAATTTAATTTCCCTAAAAGAAATTAGGGTTTAACTCTACATAAGAATTTAATTCTTTCACATACATATGAATTTAATTCCTCTAAAACCATAATTAGGGTTTAACCCTCCAGAAAATTTAATTCTTAAAAATAAAGAGACTTGAAAGATTTCCATGCATGCAAAGAACTAAGGTCGCGTGGCCCCACGTGACCCCTAAACATATCCCCCAAAAATGAGAAGGAAATAACCCAGAGGCAATGCCTTACGTGCTCCCACGTGACCTTCAAAATAAAGAGAATAAAAGCAAAGGCAATGTTGGCGTTGGGCGCTCTCACGTGTTACCACGTGACCCCTTAATAAATGCTTTAATAATCAACGTACAAATCTCCATCACGTGCCAACACGTGATGGTCAGAAAATTAAAAGTGTTTAACACTTATTTGCAAAACAAAGTAAAGGAGATCTGGCCTCACCTTTGGGTACCCTCACGTGTCCCCACGTGACCCCTTCCTCTCTATTGTTTAACACTAATTTGAGAGTTTTATTTTCAGTGTTTAACACTGTTGTCTTCTAGTGTTTAACACTAATTTGAGAATTTTATTTCTAGTGTTTAACACTAATTTGAGAATTTTATTTCCAGTGTTTAACACTGTTGTCTTCAAGTGTTTAACACTAATTTGAGAGTTTTATTTACAGTGTTTAACACTGTTTGCCCTCTAGTGTTTAACACTATTTTAAAACTATTTTTAGCTAAATTGGCTAATTTTCCAGAGGCAAAAACCTCCCCTTCAACTGAATCTCAAAATTGAGTAAAACTCAGAGCTATAATGTTCAATGCTCAGTCAAAGATAGAAATATCACCAGAGCCCTCAAACTCTTGTTTAGTATTGCTAAATAATGTGGGCTTGAACCCAGAAAAATGTCTAATGGTCCAACAAAGGGCCAACATTTTAAATTTAATTGGACTTAGCCCAAGTTGTCCATAAGTCCTCAATTCAGACTTAACTGAGTCATTGTGCTCATAATATAATCAATTGATCTTAGTTTCAAATTGGACTACAGATCACTTAATCCACCTTGGTTCAAGAGTACATCTCTTCACTCCTTTGATATTTTTCGTTGTAATTCCTCAACGTCTTCAAAGAGGTGACGGGTCCCGACAACCACACATTTCACAGACTTTGACGTCTTTAAACTACGGACTGTGGGGTCCTTAAACTCATCGACTATGATGTCCTTAACCCTTATTGTGAGGTCTTTAAACTCACGGACTATGATGTCCTTAACCTCAACCGTGATGTCTTTAAACTAACAATGGACTGTGGGGTCCTTAAATCCATGGGCTATGATGTCCTTAACCTCGACCGTGATGTCTTTAAACTAACAATGGACTGTGGGGTCCTTAACCTCGACCGTGATGTCTTTAAATTAACATCGGACCGAGATATCCTTAAACTAACAATGGACCGTAATGTCCTTAAACTAATCGACCGCAATGTCACTAAACTAAACAATATAGCCCAATTGTTCTCTTGTTGGATCTAAACGATCCCGTTAAGTTGATCTTAGTCTAAAATGAGACCAACGTATCCTTAACAAATGTTTAAGTCGATCTTGGTCTCAAATGAGGCTAACGTATCCTTAAACCCAAACCCCCAAACCCAAATCTAAGAAAAGATACGGATTTGGACTAGTCCACGCCCTACGGGAGACAACATAAATTAATCTCCGTATACGATCCACGGGCAACCAAACACAAAACAAACACCCACGACCCGAAGTGACCATATGGAGAAAGAGAAAGTTGTTACCGCGATGCGGTAACGTAATTAACTGCGGGGGCTTGCGCCTGCAGAGAAGAACGTCCCCACAATCAAAACCCCCTTAAGCGAGGGGGAATCTGACGAAGTCTGCTATATCGGTCGCATCCATTTAAACCTTCGATACATGGTGCCATAAATCAACTTGGTATCTTCGGAGAGGTGGACGGATATCACCAATTAGCATCTATCCTGAATTTCAGGCAAGACGTCTATCGCGTCTTCGTCCGCGTCTTTCGTAGGGGAACAAAGTAATCTGAACTAAGCTACTGGGTTAACTACTCTCAAATCTGTGAAATCAATTTAATGAATCGTCGATGTAACTCAATAGTATCCCGTGCATACCCGGGACCACGGTCCAGACTCTCGGGGATGAATCCGAGACGTGCCACTAAGCACAAACAGGAAACATGTACAGATGAATGATGTCAGCAACATCATCCTGGGACTGGCCTAGCCCCCAAAACTGATCAGTATAAGCGTCGAACTGTTGAGTTATAAGTCAGGTTTCATCATTGATTTCCCCTTACCCCCAAGTCATGTGTACAAGTCAGGTATTGATAAATCTGGAGCTAATGCCAACACAGGATCAAGCAGGTACAGATTTGTCTATACAGACAGCAGGATATGTCCATCGGGACAACATGTCAGGATTGTCGGCACTAGAAACAGGATCTAACATGTCAAGTAGTGATATATCAGGTCATGTCAGGGAGGCACAGTGTATCAAATGGGTGCCCAACAGTAAAAGTAGCAAGTATCGAATCACGGTAACAGTACGGATGTACGGTAAAAGCATGGATGTACAATATCTATCAGGGGATACATCATGACTATGTCGGATGCACATTATCAAGCATGGGGTATTGATATAGCAGTAATATGAAATAATGTGACATGGCATGTAACTAGATATGTAGAATTAATAGTATGGATACACAAAAAAATATGGAAGCGCAATTATCTATCAGGAGTTACAACTACAGCTCCATGACTATGTAGAATGCACACTATCAAGTATGTGGTACTAATGTAACAATAATATGCATTAATGTGATCTGTAGATACATCTACATATATAATAAATGATATGGATGTATACGGGTATCCGAAAACAGTAAAACTTTAATGTGGATGTATAACGCACTCAACTTGTAAAATTTGTATTCCTATGTGTTAAGTCCACGTTACCTACCCCGGTTCTTTCGGGGAGGCGGATAGGTAAAAATCAAATTTTTCTCACAAGGTAAAATGGACCAACCATGAAGGATCTTTGCTAAACAAAAACTAACATACTTACTATAAGTTCTAGCTACTATGTAGAATGGTTATACCTAGGTCTTGAACTCCTTCTCTTTTTGTTGTGGTACTCCTTCTTACTTGCTCCTTGTAGTTGCGTAGACGGCTCCTCCTCATCGTCTTCTCTTTGCCGAAGATAGATCCACCCGAGGGCCTCGAACTTGAGCTCCTACCTCAACCAAGAGATAACTAGAGTGCTTGGTTTGCTAGACAAAGAACCCTAGAAAGAGTTGAGATGAGTCTTGATGGTTTTGTCTCAAGAGTTTATGATTTCCAACACATGGAACACTTAAGCTTTGAGAGGAAGAGGGAGAGCTCCAAACATGAGAGAGAAAGAGCAAGAGAGAATGAGCTATATTTTGCAACCATACTCTCATATGAGAGAATAATGAATTAATAATAATAATTAAAAAGAAATTGTGATGGTTCATTTGGAATGACCATTATCATTTCACATTAAATGAATTTTGCAAGAATCAAGAAGCATCTTCCGTGTGAAATGATGATGGTCAAATTGTCAACATAAGTCAAATGGCCAACCTAACCATGGCACAATTATCTTTAATTAATATCATTAATCATATTTCTCATTTTCATTAGGGTTTGGAAAAAGTCAACGGCCAACAACCCTAATGAGAAACCTCTGCCTCTGCCTCTGTCTACTGTGCATACACACCCGCATCCGTGTTCCGAGAAACATGAATACAATGAGACAAAACCAATCCCAAAAAAAATACTAGGATCTGGCTTAAACTAAAGCCCGCCAGTAATAACCGCCCGGACACCAAACGTGCACAAGTGCGCGGATGTGAACGAACCCCGTCGCAAAACCATGCGACCTCTACTCTGTTTTGCCCAAAGGAGAATAACCCTCTGTGTGGGACTCTAAAGGCTCGGCACTACGCTGGCAGTGGCTTTAACCACAGGCCGCATGCGGTACTAGCTGTACGTAACGGTCCCCAGGTTGATGCCGATAAGAACACTGACGAGGTGAACCCATCCGAACTCCTACTGAACCTGAACGTGACAATCTCCGTACAGTCCGGTCTGTTCGTCTAAGAGTGTCGCATGTCGGGCCTAGGGGGTGGTAAACGTCAGACCCCTAATAGCGGTACAAGTCGTATCGGAGTGTAGCCCAGAACACCCTGAGAAACTACTGGAAACACTACTAGTAAATCTCGCTTGCCCTGGTCAGGGACGACTATGTGTAATGGCTCTCCTAGACACAGCGCGATATCATCTCCCAATACCGGGAGAGACGAATTCTGTCTAACCGTCACTGCCTCCAAGTGCTTCGGGACTGCACCCAACTACTGCCTGTTTGCACGACTCAATAAAGCCGTGGTAGGATAGTAATCTAAGAGGAGTAGGAACACACTCGAGGCGAAGTGACAGTGTCAAGTCAACGGACTAAGTTGTACTCATGTCACCTGGGAGCTGTTAACTGACGATAGGTATAATACCAACCAACAGTTCCCAACGAGTCATGTCTAGTGTACTCGTAACCTAACGAGCACCTGCATACTATCTTCAGTACGACGTACTGATGGCTGTGGGACAGACCATCTCCCCTGCTGGGACGAGAAGCATATGCACCAGTCTACTCTGGAGTATCGATGCCCTGTCTCGATAATCCTACGACTAGGGACCTGTATAAGGATGTGCTTATAGACTACCCAGCCCTCACTAGTGTGATCGCTATCACAACGCTGGTAGTCAAGCAAAGATCCTAAGGGCTCCATCAATATGTATTAGCGATATGTCAAAAGAAACATACACACATATTAAGATAGAAACAAACCAAGTAGCATACTACTATATTGAGCAAGACAGTCGCAAACCCGTGTATATATCTAAGCTTCCAAAATATATTATACAAACTAGTACTATACAATGATGGCCTCTAGGGCATACATATCCAACACTCTCCCACTTGCACTAAAGGCCAGTAATTGGTGTACCGCATACCCAACGTCTGCACTAAGGCCAGCTGCTGGCGTACCATATACCCAATAGCTCAAAAAGTCGCTCGAACTGTGTTTGAGGGAGGGCCTTTGTGAATGGATCCGCCGTGTTGTCTTTTGTGTCCACTCTCCGTACCTCGATCTCTTGGCGATCAATGATCTCCCTGATCAGGTGATACCGCCTTAAGATGTGTCTGGATTTCTGATGAGACCTTGGTTCCTTCGCTAAAGCTATAGCCCCATTGTTATCGCAATACAATGGTATTGGGTCAACAATGGACGGAACCACCTGAAGTTCACTAATGAACTTCTTCATCCAGACCGCTTCTTTTGCGGCATCGCATACAGCAATGTATTCAGCCTCCATCGTCGAGTCTGCGACGGCATCCTATTTGGAACTCCTCCAACACACCGCCCCTCCGTTGACGGTAAACACAAAACCCGAGACAGACTTGCTATCATCCTTGTCACTATGGAAGCTTGAATTGGTAAAGGACTCGACCCTGAGGTCTCCATTACCGTAAACCAGGAACATCTCCTTAATCCTTCTTAGGTACTTGAGAATGTTCTTCACTGCCGTCTAGTGGTTCTCACCTGGGTCTGACTAATACCGGCTAACCACGCTCAGTGCGTAAGCTACATCTGGTCTTGTACATATCATCACATACATTATAGATCCTACCGCCGAAGCGTAGAGTATAGTGCTCATGCGAACCCTCTCCTCGTCAGTCTTAGAAGACATCTTCTTGGAGAGGGTGATTCCGTGCAATGCGGGTATATTACCGCGCTTGGAATCTTCCATACTAAATCTCTTTAATACGGTCTCTATGTACCTGGAATGCGAAAGTCCCAGTAATCTCTTGGTTCTATCTCTGTAGATCTTGATCCCTAGAATGTATGAGGCATCACCCAGGTCTTTTATGGAGAACCTTTATGATAAGAATAGCTTGACCGATTGTAGCATAGGAATGTCATTTCCTATCAAAAGAATGTCGTCCATGTACAAGACTAGGAACACGACAGTTCGTCCTACAATCTTCTTATAGATACAAGGTTCATCTTCGTTCTTGATGAAATCAAATTCCTTGATTGCCTCATCAAAATAGATGTTCCAGCTCCGCGATGCCTGCTTTAATCCATAAATGGATTTAAGCAACTTGCATACCTGCCCGCTGCTCCCACTGTCTATGAAACCTTTTGGCTGATCCATGTAAACGCACTCTTCCAAACAGCCGTTTAGAAAAGCCGTTTTTACGTCCATCTGCCAGATTTCATAGTCATGGAAGACAGCAATGGCAAGTAGGATCCGAATGAATTTGAGCATAGCCACTGGAGAAAAAGTTTCGTCATAGTCCACGCCAGGTCTTTGACGAAAACCTTTTGCAACGAGTCTAGCCTTATAGGTTTCCACCTGCCCATCTATTCCAAGTTTCCTTTTGTAGATCCATTTGCATCCAACGGGTTTTACCCCAGGTGGAGCAATATCCAAGGTCCGCACTTTATTAGTGTACATGGACTCCATTTCGGATTGCATAGCATCCAGCCATTTATCAGAGTCCCTACTGATAATGGCCTGCCTGAAACTGGTAGGGTCATCTTCTTCCAAGATGCAATCCTCTCGATCCCCGTCTATGAGAAAACCGTAGTATCTCTCGGGCGGATGAGAAATCCTACCAGATCTGCGGAGTGGCTGAGGTTCGTCTGGGGTTATTGAATCCTGAGGTTCTGTCAAATCTTCAGTTTCAGTTTGTGGTCGCTGAATTTCTTCCAATTCTACCGTGCTCCCACTAATTTCTTTTGCAAGAAACTCCGTTTCTCAGAAAACGGCATGCTGAGCAACAAACATCTTCTGTTTCTCGGTGTGGTAGAACAGATATTCATAACCATTCTTTGGATATCCCACAAACTTACATAAAACTGACCGTGCCTCTAATTTATCTGGTTTATGCGTTTTAATATAAGCCGGACAACCCCATATCTTAAATCTTTTAAGATATGGCCTTTTTCCATTCCATATCTCGAATGGAGTCTTAGGCACTGATTTAGACGGAACATCATTCAATAGATATGCCGCTGTCAAAAGCGCATGTCCCCAAAATGAAAGAGGCAACTCGGCACTACTCATCATGGAGCGAACCATATCCAGTAGGGTACGATTCCTCCGCTCCGATACACCATTGTGCTGTGGTGTATAAGGGGGAGTAAGCTGAGAGAGAATACCATTCTCTTTTAAGTAATCTAGGAATTCCGTGCTTAAGTACTCCCCTCCTGTATCAGACCGGAGGATCTTGATACTTTTTCCAGTCTGGTTCTCTACTTCGTTTCTGAATTCCTTGAATTTCTCAAAAGCCTCAGATTTGTGTTTCATCAGATACACATATCCGAACTTAGAGAGATCTTCAGTGAATGTGATGAAGTACGAGAACCCACCTGATTGGTTCGAAAAAGTGTTTGTTTAGAATAACCGCAATCAGAATGGTGTCGCGCGTAGCTAGACCGAGGTGAGTACGGGTCGTCCTCAGGGAAACGTTGAATATTTTAATTTTACTTTAGATGTGTTGAAAAAGAGAGGAGGGATAAAGAATATTATAGAATGGTTGTAGGATCTAGATCTACGTTAAACACGGATGCAAAATATAGATCTAGATTAACTACGGATGTAAGTTTATATAAGAAGATGGCTTGTAGGGTTCATTAGGATTTAGTAGTTATGGATGTTAATTAAAAATTACTCTTTCTATCTTTTAATAGATTTAAAACTAGAACGACAGTGATGCATGTAGATTAGGGTTTCTGGAGGGAAAAAGAATCCCACTCTTAACCCCTATCTCGACACGGAACTCCGTTCATATCTAGCCTTTACCAAAACAACATTAATCTAATCTCTAATCACGGTCGAGACTAACAATGAATTGGTAGCGCGCCCGATTAGGATGTTAATGATTCTTTTGGTTAAGTTTATAAACTTTATAGGACGTAAAAAGAGTTTAAGTATTTTCATCTTCCATTAACCTACCATAATCCTACGAACCCTAACAAGCGGAGAATTACTCGTGCATGTTGGGAGAAAAAGAGATGGAGAGAGAATTCATAATGAAACTACAAAGAAAAATAGAATAAGAAAAAGAACTACCTTTATTAATCAACAAAACTCATTACACTTTGTTTCCTTAGAAAATGATTACAAATACTAGTTTGCTTCTCGATCTCTTCTAAGGAGGTAGATGAACCGTTGATGATCAGCCTGGATGCGTGAGCCGTCTTAGACTTCGTGATCTCGTCGACTTGATGATTTTTCCAAGAGGCTCTCGGTCTTTATTTATAGTCCCAAAGCCGGAAACCTAGCTTCCAAATTTGGAAGCCAACAGTTAAGATTCTCCCACCCAAATCGCAGCTCACAAGGCCTCTGGAACGCGGCGGATCCGCGGCCAATAGGGGGGTTTGGCCGCGGATCCGCGACCAAGTAGGAGGACCATTTGATGATTTTTCTGTGTCTTCTCTCTTTATGACACGTGGCGATCTCTGGAATCTCTGGAAATTGGAAATCTTTTCTTTGTTTCTGCCAGAATTGATTTCTTAGTTTGTTTTCTTAATTAGGCAGGTTTGCTCTTAACAACTTTGATTCCCTTGATTTTAGCCCTGAAAATTCTGCACAACAACTCCACAAATAATATTAGTAGAGTTTTTATTTAGATATTAATTTCAACATTAAGATTTGGTCAATGATATTTTTGCATACATTTTCCTACCAAATGTTAATTATAATATATCAACACATGAAAAATAGTCTTTTTACAGATAAACCCTCATATTTATCATAAATTATAATAAACATCTTTTCTAGTATAGAAATAGTAGGAAAAATGTAATAACAAATGTGCAGTTTTATCAACTGAACACCACCCCCTGCATGTATAGACATTAGACCACATACATCACTGTGTATGAGTCCCAAGAGCTCTGTTGCTCTTTCTCCATGTCCGGTGAACGGAGATTTGGTCATCTTTCCTTTGAGACAAGACTGACAAGTTTTATAAGATGAAAACTCGAATGTATTCAAGAGTCCATCTTTATGCAACTTACTTAGTCTTTTCTCTCCGATATGACCAAGTCTACAATGCCATAAGTAGGATTCGTTCGTATCTGAACTCTTCCTCTTGCGTGTGTTTTGTACATTGAGAATTGTATTCTGATTTAGAACGTAGATACCATTACACAGTGTACCTTCTGCAACCAGTACCTTATGAAGGTAGATGTTCATGATATTTCTATCAAGAACAAAGTTATATCCATCTTTATTGAGTAAAGAAACTGATATGATGTTGCAAACCATGGAAGGTACATAGTAGCAATCGTTCAAAATCATAGTATTGCTATTTGACAACACTAGGTGATATTCAGCGATGGCTGCAGCATTAACTTGTGCTTCGTTCACTACCCTGAGCGACATATCACCAGGTGCAACTTTCCTACTTTTTCTCAGTCCCTGCAATAAATACAGATGTGAGATCCTGATCCGGTATCAAGTACCCAAGAGGTAGGGCTGACCGTAAAGCAGTTCTCAATGACAAGAACACCTGAAGTAGATGCAAAACTATGCTTCTTTTTCAACTGGGTATCCTTGGAATCCATACAATCCTCTTTCCCTTGCTCATATTTATGACTGTTGTCATAAGTTAGAGCCGAACCGACGTTCCCCAGCCCCTAATAAGAATTCGGATCGGTCAAGCGATACATTTTATTATCTTGATTAGGGCGTGAAATGGTTGCTGCCTGGAAAGAGAGAAAAGAAATACTCAGCGTGCGCTCTTGCAAGATTAGATTGGTTTATTAATTTATCTAATCAGGATGGCTCCCACTGTTTCCTCAAATTTTTCTTCAAACCCTAAAAGAAGAACTAGTCAGGATTAATCGCACGTCACAATACTTGCTTAACCTTTCAGCCAGGCTAGTGTTGGTACTTCGAGGGAGGTTTTCCAACGCTTTCGCAAAGTTCCTTAATTAAATAACCTCTTTTCCCTGGAGGCGTAGCCCCGCTAACACCGTTCTAGACACCTACTTGGTTTATAGCATTGATTGTTAAGTGAAATAATCTCCCGAGAGTAATCCAACTCATCAGTGGGATCGGGATCCAACTATCATTGTGCGATGACCTAGATGGAATCCACTCTAGTCACCACACTCCAGAAGGTATGCTAAATCTGCAAGTTTCAGTTTCTTTAGAAACTCCCGATGTGGATTTTTGCCCCTAACGGTTTATAACCTTGACTAGGTCAACAAACCATAAACCGTTAGTCTAGTTCTACCCGTCATTATCTTGATTGCATTAAACCCACCCGTACGTGCCCTTGACTAGGTCAACAAGGCCACACGACTGTCCTAACTAATCACATTGGCAATGCACAGAAAAATATCACTTAGCTACCGTTCACTACGCCTTGACTAGGTCAACAAACGCAGCACGAATACTAAATAATACCAATCTGAAATGACGGAGGGCTATGGCTGGGTTTTTGGCGAAAAACCCATTAACATAATGAACTTGATATAGTTGAAGGAACATGATTGCCTTTTTGAAAACATAGTGGCGAAAACTTTTGCTAAAGAGGTCACTCCCTGTGAAGGGATCTCGGCTCTTTCCTCGTCGAATGAGGTGCAGGATATTCCAAACTGAATACCTCGATGCAAAGCAAGAATAATCGACTATGGTGAAGTTATTACCCTGACGCTTACTTTCGTCCAAGGGATCACTCCCGATGAAGGGATCTCGGCCCTTGCCTCGTCGAATGAAGTGTTGGGCATTCATAATCGAATGCCTTTGTGCAAAACAAAAGAGAACGTCATTGCAATAATAGCTTTTTGAAAATTGTTCCAACAACATCTTTTAGGTTTGTTTTTCTTTGCAATAATATAATGCGTCCCATCAATTAATCCTACCATTGCAGAAAACAACGAAAATACGACGTACGCTTATGCCATCCGCATTCGCCACGGGATCCCGTCATCACCCGTTAGGTTACTTAACTAACGACAGAGCGGGGGCTGGACTAGCGCGGATGCAAAACATAAGCAACGCCTACTAGATATCATATATATAGATATATACATTCGTCAGATGCAATGATAGCCATTCCAGATCACAGATGAACACATTGGATATGCTAGGAATCCGCGTTTCGTTCGATCCTGCAACGAAAGACGGATTACACGGTCGCGATGAATAGCCAAACCCCACCCTAGATCCCTACGGGTGCGGCAAACTACCCGCCAAGTATCCGAAGTGAAGCAACCTCCCTCAACAACGTGAGTAGGCCACTCGGCACTTCAAAGTACCCGGTAGTTTGTGCACCCCACCTTGGGTCTATCATAGGAGCAAAAACAGCAAAAAGAAATAATATACAATGACGGCAACAACCTCATCCCGGATGTGCGGCCATAAAAATAATATTACATCAATTTACATATTACATCAAATGAAAGATAAAGAAACTCTCATCTCACAAACCCCGCCTATTCATCCGCGACAATCCAACAAGTTCATATACACAATCCAACAACATTATAGATCACAGATATGCACAACCCCCACTAATAGACGTATAGCGATTAGTCGACGTTCAGTGCATATATCACATCACAGATATAACCAAATAGCTAAAGTTTATAGAACTTCGATCAAAATACCAATTTGTAACTACCACAAACATAACATTGTTCTCTGGAAAATCTGGGTTGAAACAAAATATCTTAAAAATCACAGAACACCAAACTGAACAAACTGCAGCAAACCCGAGTCGCGGCCGAGTCAACTCGGCCGCGGATCCGCGGCGAAACGCGTGGTTTCGCCGCGGTTCCGCGGCGAGTTGATCGAGTCGTGGGCTCATTTTTTCTGCCTGTTCCTAGAAAACTCTGCACCGATTTTTAAGGTATGTGGAAATATTTTTAGAGCAGTTTTAAAAATCGGCAAAAAGTGCATGATTTTAGATGAATTTTGCGATTTTTTCCGGATCGAAGTTCTAAACACTTTCCTAACAGTTAGTTGTTGTTTAGCTAGGCTCTGATATCACTGTTAGGTCCAAGTAACCCACCCCGGTTCTTTCGGGGAGGCGGAATAGGTAAAAATCAAAATTTTCTCACAAGGTAAAATGGACCAACCATGAAGGATCTTTGCTAAACAAAAACTAACATACTTACTACAAGTTATAGCTACTATGTAGAATGGTTATACCTAGGTCTTGAACTCCTTCTCTTCTTGTTGTGGTACTCCTTCTTGCTTGCTCCTTGTAGTTGTGTAGACGGCTCCTCCTCGTCGCCTTCTCTTTGCCGAAGATAGATCCACCCGAGGGCCTCGAACTTGAGCTCTTATTTCAACCAAGAGGTAACTAGAGTGCTTGGTTTGCTAGACAAAGAACCCTAGAAAGAGTAGAGATGAGTCTTGATGATTTTGTCTCAAGAGCTTATGATTTCCAACACATGGAACACTTAAGCTTTGAGAGGAAGAGGGAGAGCTCCAAACATAAGAGAGAAAGAGCAAGAGAGAATGAGCTACATTTTGCAACCATACTCTCATATGAGAGAATAATGAATTAATAATAATAATTAAAAAGAAATTGTGATGGTTCATTTGGAATGACCATTATCATTTCACATTAAATGAATTTTGTAAGAATCAAGTAGCATCTTCCATGTGAAATGATGATGGTCAAATTGTCAACATAAGTCAAATGGTTAACCTAACCATGGCACAATTATCTTTAATTAATATCATTAATCATATTTCTCATTTTCATTAGGGTTTGGAAAAAGTTAACGGTCAACAACCCTAATGAGAAACCTCTGCCTCTGCCTCTGTCTACTGTGCATACACACCTGCATCCGTGTTCCGAGGAACATGAATACAATGAGACAAAACCAATCCCAAAACAAATACTAGGATCTGGCTTAAACCAAAGCCCTCTAGTAATAACTGCCCGGACACCAAACGTGCACAAGTGCGTGGATGTGAACGAACCCCGTCGCAAAACCATGCGACCTCTACTCTGTTTTGCCCAAAGACGAATAACCCTCTGTGTGGGACTCTAAAGGCTCAACACTACGCTGGCAGTGGCTTTAACCACAGGCCGCAAGCGGTACTAACTGTACGTAACGGTCCCCAGGTAGATGTCGATAAGAAGACCAACGAGGTGAACCCATCCGAACTCCTACTGAGCCTGAACGTGACAATCTCCGTATAGTCCGGTCTGTTCGTCTAAGAGTATCGCATGTCGGGCCTAGGCGGTGGCAAACGTCAGACCCCTAATAGCGGTACAAGTCGTGTCTGAGTGTAGCCCAGAACACCCTGAGAAACTACTGGAAACACTACCAGTAAATCTCGCTTGCCCTGGCCAAGGACGACTATGTATAATGGCTCTCCTAGACACAGCGCGATATCAACTCCCAATACTGGGAGAGACGAATCCTGTCTAACCATCACTGCCTCCAAGTGCTTCGGGACTGCACCCAACTACTACCTGTTTGCATGAATCAATAGAGCTGTGGTAGGGTAGTAATCTAAGAGCAGTGGGAACACACTCGAGGCGAAGTGACAGTCTCAAGTCAACGGACTAAGCTGTTCTCATGTCACCTGGGAACTGTTAACTAACGATAGGTATAATACCAACCAACAGTTCCCAACGAGTCATGTCCAGTGTACTCATAACCTAACGAGCACCTGCATACTATCTCCAGTACGACGTACTGATGGCTGTGGGACAGACCATCTCCCCTGCTGGGACGAGAAGCGTATGCACCAGTCTACTCTGGAGTATCGATGCCCTGTCTCGATAATCCTACGACTAGGGACCTATATAATGATGTGCTTATAGACTACCCAGCCCCCACTAGTGTGATTGCCATCACAACGCTGGTAGTCAAGCAAAGATCCTAAAAGCTCCATCAATATGTATTAGCGATATGTCAAAAGAAACATACACACATATTAAGATAGAAACAAACCAAGTAGCATACTACTATATTGAGCAAGACTGTCGCAAACCCATGTATATATCCCAAGCTTCCAAAATGTATTATACAAACTAGTATTATACAATAATGGCCTCTAGGGCATACATCTCCAACAATATGGATGCAAGATAAGTATTATAGCATGTAGCAAGATAAACTTGCCTGAACGGATCTCGCGATGGGTGCGTACGGCACGTCCGACGTCGGGTAAACATCGCAATGCACACGCGCACGTAAGGAACAGGACCAGGCGAAGCAAGAACGTGACCACATTGGTTGGGGATGTCCACAAGGTCGTCCGGATTTTCGGCGATGAGCACGACTCCAGCGATGACCGAGAAATGCGAATCTAAGAAAAGAGAAGAAGAAGAAGAATAAAGAAGAAGAAAAGGGTTGTGGATCTATGGGTTTGGTGCTTTGGGGTCAGAGGCGAGGGGTGATGACGACCATGGGTTGTCGACGACGAGGTCCCCGGCAAGGCAGTAGGTTTTCCGGCGATGGGTAGAGACTGCGGGTGCTAGGATTCTTGGTGTGCAGGGTTCTGGTCGGGGTGCAAAGAGGAGGAGTGGAGGTCGTGGTGATAGGGATGGCGACGACGGAGGTCAGAGCCCCGGCGACATGGGCGTGCAGGCGAGGGTGAGGTGAAGGCAGTGGGTTCTTGGGACTCGGTTCTAGCAGGGGTTAGAGGAGGTGGTGATGGTTTGTAGGGAGAGGAGATGGAGGAGAAGGTGGTCACGAGGACGAGGGTGGTGGCGACGGCGAAGCTGGGATGACGCCGACGAGTGCAGCGATGGGTTTACGTGGGTTGCAGTCGGGGAAAGAAGGTGGTCGAGGAGGGAAAGAGGAGGAGAGAGATGGAGGACGAGGAGGTCAGGGAGATGGGATGCCGACGGTGAGGAGACGGCGACGAGCACGACGCGTAGGCGTGGGCGCGGCGAGGACGAGGCGATGAGGCGGGAGAAAAAAAATGAAAGGAGAAAGAAGAGAGTGTACGTGGGGAACAATGCATGGGGTAAAAGAAAGGTTAAGAAAATTAATATATATATATATATATATATATATATATATATATATATATATATATATAGAGAGAGAGAGAGAGAGGAGAGAGAGAGAGGCCGGTGAAAAATAACAGAACAAATATTTGAAGAAAATTTCAAACAAAAAATATATACTAATATGATTTTTAATAGTTAAAATAGTAAGAATAAAATTTAGTTAAATTTTAAGATTTTTGCTAATACAAAAATAGTTCAAAACATACCCGGGTCGGGTCTAAAATTATAGTTTGAAAATACGGTTAATATACGTGTCAACCAAAACTAAAATAGAGTATCCGGGTCACGGAAAAGCATACCCCCAAGAACGGATACACACACGTGCCCGTAGCCATCTAAACAGGTTTGTTACACTGAATGGGACGCGAACAAGATGCGCGGATGCTACGATATGGTTAGGGGTATGATGCAGGCCATGCTAGATATTTTTAAAATATTTTACTTGATCTTATATGTTATATTAAAAAATGCAGATGCCAGATATAATGCCAATATGTAGTGCATAAAAAAATAAAAATGCACGGATCCACAAAACAAGCCGGGATAAATGATAAACCGGAATCAAGATTGGTTTCCAGCAAGCCGGTTGGATTGGATGCAAATACAAATGTCAAATACACTATTCATACCCAAAACACAATAAATCAGGAAAATACCATAAAAAAAAAAGAAATACTCAAAATAGAACTGGTATAAATGAACTAGGGTATTACAAAACTAGTTGAGTCATCATCTCATGATGCAATCCTCGCTCTCACTGTCACAGAGAAAACCGAAGTATCTCTTAGGTGGGTGAGGAACCCTACCAGATCGGCGGAGAGGCTGAGCTTCATTGGAAACTATTGAATCCTCCGGTTCTACCAAATCATCAGCTGCAGTTTATATAGCTGGAACTCCTTCCAGCTCTACGTCATGACCACTAAATTCTTCACAAGAAATTCCCTTTCCAAAAGGTGGCATGCTGAGAAACAAAACATCTTTTGCTCCTCAGTTTGGTAGAAGATATTCCCTTGCGAATGCTTGGGATATCCAACAAACTTCCACAGAACTGACCTTGCCTCAAGCTTGTCCGGATTTTGCTTTTAAACATAGGCCGAAGAACCCCAAATCTTAACATCCTTAAGAGATGATCTCTTCCCATACCATATCACATATGGAGTGGTAGGCACCTGATTTGGTTGGAACCCTATTCAATAGGTATGCAGCTTCACAAGTGAATAACCCTCAAAAGGAAATAGGAAACTCAGTAGTACTCATCATAGAGCATACCATATCACATAGGGTGTGATTACTCCTCCCCGATGCACCGACATGCTGTAGTGTATACGAAGGAGTAATGTTGAGAGAGAATCTCATTCTCCTTTAGAATAGTCCAGGAATTCCGTGCTCAAGTATTCTCCTCCCTGATCATATCATAGGACATAATACTTATACCCATTTTGGTTCTCTACTTCTAACTTATATTATATGAATTTCTCAAAAGGTTCAGACTTGTATTTCAACATGAACATATGTCCGAAAGTTAAGAGATCATCAGTGAATGTAATGAAGTATAAAGAACTGGTCCTGGCATTTGTAGACAGGGGACCTACATACATCAGCATGTATCAATCCCAAGAGTTCACTAACTCTTTCTCTGTTTCCAATAAATGGAGCTATGGTCGTTTTATTTTTATGACATGACTGGAAAGTTTCACAAGATATAACTATAGCAAGTAAATTATGCAAAGAGTCATTTCGTGATGTAGCAATTCTACTGTGTAGTAACATGGCAATTATCGATGATGAAGTGTGTGAGCCGGCCAATCTATGTAAGTGTGACATACGCATTATCGATAATGATGTAGGTATACTAGTACAGGTATATGAAATGCAATAGTAATGACATGAACGTAGCATAAAGTAAATTGGCAGCTAAAAAGTATAAGGTGTACGTATCTAACATGACCGAGTCGGTGAATCTATCAATCGGCCTCCTCTAGTCAAGGGTATGAATCAAACATAAATTAACTCATCATGTACGGTAACTCATCGTACGGCGTCATTAAACAGTTTGGGATCCTAACAACCTATATGACAAGGAGGGTACGGACCTCACGTCTCGTACGGCTTATCATTCGAGATTCACAACATTATCCATATATATACTTATCTCTTAGGTCACATCCGTATCAATCTCAGATCATGGGACCGGCAAAGGTATCAATTATCACATATCGACTTGTATCCATATAACGACATATCACACCAAGTCGTCATATCACAACGTAAACTCTTTTCCATTACATTAATGTAATGTATCAAGTCAATTTTATATATACAATTTATCTTATACATCAAGTGTCATGCTACCCTAAAATTCATACCTATTATATTGCAACTACATGTTTATAAGTCATATCACTAATATCATCTCTAACTATCCTTTAAACCATATTCCTAGTTTCCTAATCTAGGTTTCTACGACTGTATGCTAGAGATCGGTTTCCATTTTATAATTTGCGGGGGTGCTATACGACATCCACCCGACTTCCCCCGTAGATATAGATCTACTCACCTGATCCTTGCTCGTCGAAGTCGATGACGCCATGCTCCGTCGCCTCGGAATCCACGCGAGGGTACCTACAATGATACACAATCGAAATCGCCATTAACATCAAGTCCGGAAAACCAAAATGGCACATGGTGCGCTCATAGGTTAGAACCTATGGCCTACGCATGCAACATAATCAAACAACCCATGTTGTTGACGTACAAATGCCCAACAACCAAATACAAATCTAAATATCAAAACCAAGCATTCCAAAATACGAAAAACATAACCAAAAGCACCCCAATGTGCTCCCAGATTTCACCCTAGGCTAAACTAGGAAATTTTGCATATAGGGTTGCTCTAGATATTACCTAAGGGGCTCACCAACCAAAATTCAATGTATTTCCTCCCGACATTGCCGCAATTTGCGGCCCATACTAATAAATCTGCGGCCAGAAAGTGAGGGGATGGGCTCAGGTTTCTAGGGGTTCTTCATGGTTGCTTGCACGTCTCACTATCAAGGAAACTTTATTTACAATGGTCTCGGGTCATCCCAAATCTCTAAATACCATCACTAAATCCACAAAAACCCGATATCGACAAATCTAAAGTTCGTATCTTGGTTTCTAATCCGGGTCTGGGCCAGTAAAAACAGCACTAAGGGTCTTATAACATCCACTACACATCACCACAACACAACTCAAACCCTAATCTTCTCTTGGAATTTCCAAGTTCACAAATCCACACCTTAAACCAATTCTAAACTAGCTAGAATGCTAGGAAAACATAAACTAACTAAGTGAAGGGAAATATACCTCATGGATGCAACCAAGAAAAACCCTAGAAGTCCAAAGTCTCCAAAATCCCACTTTTCTTGGTCCAAAGTGTTGAGGATGAGGTGGGGATCAATTTTAATGATGGGAGTATAGTGTTTGGATGAAGATTTTGAGGTGATTTCTTGGGGTGGAGGTGGAAGGAAGCTTGAGGATGAAGGAGGAGATGAAAAATAATAGGGAGGAAAAGATATGGCTGCCCCCTCTCTCTCTCTTCCTCTTATTCTCACCCTCACCCTCACTCCCACTCCTATTCTCACTCTCCCTTAATTCATTCTTTTTCCCTTTTTTTCTCTTTTCTTCTCTTTTCCCCTCTCACAAATAACATCAAACACAATTAAAACAACATGTAACTAAAATGCAACATGACATGGTACACTAACCATGGAAGACTGTATAAACACGGATTTGGCCTAATCACGATTAGTAGTGCACTAATCAGGTTTTATCTAAACTGCATATAATTAATTATAAAAATACCAGATCCGATAAATATATATTTTAATTAATAAATCATTTTAAATCTCCAATTAATTCATAAATTATTGGTATATACTTATACCATTTTACGAAAACCCAATTTCGCAAGTCGGGTAGTTTTCGCGAAATATATTATTTTAATATTAAATTTTAAAAATAATATTTTATATTTTCTGAAATGTTATACCTGCACAAGACGAAAATACAAAGAAGAAGTTAGCAATGCCTGAAAAAGTAGAAGAATACCCAAGCCTAAACAGGTCGTCTAAAAACTCCCAACTTACCCGCAAGTTGAGCGAGGCTGAGCACAGTCCAAATAAGAGTCTGCTCGGATAGAAGCGCATCGGCCTGGGGGAGGAGCTCCCATTCCGACACCGCCACCACGTCGGGATCATTCGCCCGCCTCAGCCGCGGGCAGTCGGCCATATGCCACTGGATGGGCACATGCCAATCCTTATCCTCGGGTGGCCCGACAAACAAAAACTTCTTCTTCTAATCATGGATGGAAGAAGATACTACGACGACCCCCGACCCGGCAGCACCTCCCCGACGCTTTCTAAAAGAAATTTACACCCGGCTCGGCTCGTCCTTGTGAGTGCTGGGGTGGTTTTTGTAGCAGAGAGATGAAAGAAGAAGGCTCAGACTGAAAGGGATCACCCGCAATTTCAACCGGATCAGGAACCAAAGGAGAATCCTTCAAGAGTTCGGCACTAACTGGCCCGGGGTTAACTAAAAACAATTCAACGCCGCATTCACCTCGGAGGAGAAGGACATGCGCATTCCGGCCCAAAAGGCTTCCAGGTATAATGCAATCTCCTAGCCCCGTACCTGGTCTGCCCTCTCCCCCTCCCCGACCAGACGAAGCAAGTAGCCGGGAGGGATATGGAAGCGAGCCCGAATGGTAGCAAGCTCCTCCGCATGACTCGGTATGGAAGACGCGTCACGGACGCCCCTGACCTGCGCTCTGGGGACCGCCCCCGTCACACGACCCCGGGGAGCATGACTAACCCTAACTTCCCGGGGGGACTCCGACTCAGACGAGGAAGAGGAAGAAGCAGAAGAGGAAGCTACAGAAGACTCTACCCGGACTATTTCTACAGACTCCTCGGTAGAAGACATCTAACCTGATCAAAGGATGAGTTCTCGCAGGAGAGAACGCAAGGAATCCGACCTAAGGAGAAGAGCGCCGAGCTAACACGCGAAGAGACGAGGAAATTATGGTGAGGTATGGACCCTAAAGAGGATCCCGCCTCTATTTTATAGCAGCCGGCGTACACATCCAACGGCTCCGATCGTCTCCCGCCAAAACAACACTTCGCATTCAACGGACATCGGCGCTCCACCTGTCGCGCGCGTATTGGGTGTGTCCCATCGGGCGCGAGAACACCAGCGGCCTGTCGCGTCAACCAACCAGCGCCAAACTCGTAGGCTGGAGCTTCGACGAACGTACATACGAATCGGTGCTTCCTCTTTAATGCGAGATCTCTCTCCTGATCCGCTGACGTCATCAAGAAAATACAACTAACTGTCCGAGAATACGCACCGACGATATCTTCAAATAAGAGCTTACCCCGGATGATCGGTCAGACCACTCTCGACCTGACCCATGAATAGGTCGGGACGAGAGTGGGGGGCTAATGATGATGCTCAGAAGTGGTATTTCCCCATATCATGATACGTGGCAAGTGACGTGTCCCAAAGCCTACGAAAAAGGATCAAGAACGGTACATTGGAAGCATACCCTGGGCCCTCGCCCGACGATGTTCTCAACCTTCGGTGGCCTTCCAGACCACTCTCATGCTCGCCTTACAAACAACCGCCGGCTCGCCTCCGAGCCTCCCCACACGCTGAGTTCCCTCAGCCCCCTAGCTCGCCTCCGAGCTATCACCGAACCAAGCTCGCTCGGCCTCCCGCTCGTTCCCGAGCCTCCCGCCGCCCACTATCCCGCATTCCACGCCATCACGTTCCCCCATTAACGAGCGTATCTCGTCATTAACGGGGTATCCCGTCTTTTACGCGGGCGTAACGTCAGGGGCGTAACGGCCGGCGTGAATCTCGCACCCGCCAGCTCATGGCTGCCACTATATAAACCCTTCTCTCAGACGACTCATGTAAACCAACTCGACCCCAATAGGCCGTTACTCTGCCAAAATATATCGACTAATTTGATTGTCGGAAGGTCCTCGGTGGCACCACCTTCCGGGGCTTTCTTGCAAGTAGCTCGGCCGCAACCATATCCAGCCAAATGAGATCCACACGTATTGAGAGGCAACCCTCAAATCCAATCACAGCTATCCATTAGCGCTCGCTGCAGATCAACGGAAGGTAACACTGAAGAAGATTCAGAGCTCCATGGTAACACTGAAGAAGATTCAGAGCTCCATCAATCATGGAACACGTGAAATTATCAATTATATGTTTTTAATTAATAAAAATATTGATCAATTTCCACTTGGTATCATTAAAAATATTTGTCATTATTTTTTGTTTCAGACATAAAGGGCATAAGATAATGCTCCGAAAGGGATGCAGAAATGAGGTGTAAGACTTCATCGAGGTTTCGGTGGAGCAGTCTCGTTAATATTCAATGCCTTCTTCCCCAGATCATGATACGTGGCAAGTGACGTGTCCCAAAGCCTACGAAAAAGGATCAAGAACGGTACATTGGAAGCATACCCTGGGCCCTCGCCCGACGATGTTCTCAACCTTCGGTGGCCTTCCAGACCACTCTCATGCTCGCCTTACAAACAACCGTCGGCTCGCCTCCGAGCCTCCCCACACGCTGAGTTCCCTCAGCCCCCTAGCTCGCCTCCGAGCTATCACCGAACCAAGCTCGCTCGGCCTCCCGTTCGTTCCCGAGCCTCCCGCCGACCTTAGATTTCTCGGTCTCATCGACCGACCCACAGCACTGATCACAGGCGTCTCCGCCACGGCTCCGCGAATCTCTCCAGACACGAGTTTTCCGCCGCCCACTATCCCGCATTCCACGCTATCGCGTTCCCCCATTAACGAGCGTATCTCGTCATTAACGGGGCATCCCGTCTTTTACGCGAGCGTAACGTCAGGGGCGTAACGGCCGGCGTGAATCTCGCGCCCGCCAGCTCATGGCTGCCACTATATAAACCCCTCTCTCAGACGACTCATGTAAACCAACTCGACCCTAATAGGCCGTTACTCTGCCAAAATATATCGACTAATTTGATTGTCGGAAGGTCCTCGGTGGCACCACCTTCCGGGGCTTTCTTGCAAGTAGCTCGGCCGCAACCATATCCAGCCAAATGAGATCCACCCACACGTATTGAGAGGCAACCCTCAAATCCAATCACAGCTATCCATTAGCGCTCGCTGCAGATCAACGGAAGGTAACACTGAAGAAGATTCAGAGCTCCATCGATGATGGAACACGTGAAATTATCAATTATATGTTTTTAATTAATAAAAATATTGATCAATTTCCACTTGGTATCATTAAAAATATTTGTCGTTATTTTTTGTTTCAGACATAAAGGGCATAAGATAAAGCACCGAAAGGGATGCAGATTTTGTTTCAGACATAAAGGGCATAAGATAAAGCACCGAAAGGGATGCAGAAATGAGGTGTAAGACTTCATCCAGGTTTCGGTGGAGTAGTCTCGTTAATATTCAATGCCTTCTTCAAAAGACGCTACAAATAATTTGTTATTAAAAATGTATTTGATCTTTTTGACAGATTCCAATGTGGGACTATATATAAAATTGAATCTGTACAGCATTTGCCATGCGCCTGGAGTTGTATATTTCCCTCTTGGTAAAAGCATCGTCACCATCAGCTAGCTAATGGCAGAATAACACATAAGCATACTAATAAACGTGGCAGGATGCAGGTAATTTACGAATTAATTTGGAGCTCCCCAAGATGGCCAAATTCATGAATGTGATAGACGGAGACATATTATAAGTGGGAAAAACATTTTAAAACATCATCAATTCTCAGGAATTCTACACCGTTGAACTTTAGAAACCTCTTGAACCCATACTCCCCAAAAATGAATGTTATTTTTATCAAAGAAACAAAACAAAAAAAGAAAATGTCAGTTTATTTTGGGACCACTTTAGGGCTATTCAATCCATTCGTGCCTTACATGAGTTAATGAATGTGATTTCAAACAACATTAATGGATTAGGAGGGTTTCATGACATTAGTAAAGTTCATCGGTGTTGTCTCTAAAATCCAAAAAGTCAGCTATGTTTTATGAAATTTACCCTTATAATAAATCCGGTCTTTTTGAAAGCCGCCTTTGATTGCTATTAGTTATGGAACCGATCGATCAGATTCACATACAGCTGTAATTTTGATATAAAAAAAATATCATTCTTGCATTTAAAATTAAGGTTGAATAAAATGTTGCTCCAAATTCCTGTTATATCTTGCAACAATTAACAATAAAAAAAGCTGAATTGACCTTCTTTCTTGTTAAATGCCATTCTTGTTGATATAATGCTTGAGCGCACTACCAAATTACCAATTATATTACCCAGTGATGATGCTCAATATCGGTGATCTCCCAGATCATGACACGTGGCAGATGACGTGTCTCAGAGCATGCAAGAGAGGGCCTACAGTGGCCGACCAGACCACTACCGTGCCCGTCCTACAGACAAAGCTGGCTCGCCTCCGACCCCCAGCACAATTGGCCTCCTCGTCCTCATAGCTCGTCTCTGGGCTACTGCAGAACCAAGATACCTCGGCTCTCCCGCTCGTCCGCGGGCTCTCTTGCCGAGGTCATCTTCCTTGATCTCATCGATCGACCAACGGCACCACTCACAGGCGCAACCGCCATCCCGCGAATCTCTCCATGCGCGAGATATCCGCCGGTCATATCCCACGTTCCACGCCATCACGATCCCCTATTAACGAGCCTGTCTCGCCATTAATGGAAGATCCCGCTCATCACGCGGGAGTGACGTTGGGAGCGTAACTGCCGGCGTGATTCTCGCGCCTGCCCTGTCTGCTGCCACCGCTATATAAGCCCCTTCTTCAGACGGTTCAAGTAAGTCATTTTTACTCCACTATGTCGTTACTCTGCTGGGATTTCCTCTCTAACTTGACCGTCGGAGGGTCCTCGGTGGTACTACCACCACGGGACTTCCTTGCAGGTAGCTCGGTGAAAACCAACCTCAAACCCATTGAGATCCACACGCTTCAGGAGCTTGCCACCAGATCCAATCTCAGCCATCCATCGGCGTCATCAGCAGATCAACGGAAGGCAACATCTTGGCGCGATCCAGGTCGTGTCAGCTGGCGCCGTCTGTGGGAAACACCTTGATTCCACAAAAACAATAGTTGATCTTCCAATCTCAGTCCAATGGCGAGCGATCATCACGATGATCCAAGCACTAGCCGCCGCCTCCACCTCAACGGAGGCACGGACGAACCTCCTCCGTCGAACGCTTTCAGCGTCCTTGCCGGCCGAATAGACCGACTCGCATCCTTCGTCAAGGCGCTCATCCGCGTCCAAACGGCAGGGCAAGGCCCCTAGGTCGCCGCTTCCCCGCCTCGGGACCGGGACCCCTACCGGGAAAGAGAAGACTCCGTTCGTGTCGGCGCTGCCGACCACCGCCTCCCTACCTCCCATGGCCGCAGATCTCCCGGGCCAATACATTCTGAGACCTGCTGGGCGCCCCACAGTTCCACGCCGGGGTCCGTCGCCAGAGCACCTCGCCTCGAGATCATTCGCGCACCTGTCCCTCCCGAGGAGATGTCGGTCAGCTCGCCTGTTACCAGGCATGACAAACACCCCCTCCCTCGACGGGGTCGCGCAGAAAGGACTCGCCATGGTGGCTCGAAGACTACCTCGCCGGAGGATCTAAGGAACCTCATTGAGAGGAACCGGGGCTGCGGCCAAACGCAGGCCTCCAACAACAGAGGCCAGGGATCAGAATGTGCCGAATCGTCGGGGTACCACGGCCGACTTGACGCCCTCGAGAAGAAGATCGAGGGTATGCATCAGGAAGGTCACCACTCGAGCGACGGGGCTAAATACGTCGCCGACTCGCTCACCAAACCGTTCACCGAGGAGCTGCTTGCCGTACACGTCTCCTCTTGCAACAAGCCCCCGAAGGTCTCCCTCTTCGACGGCAAATCTGACCCGAAGGACCATTTGGATGCATTCACCGCAGAAATGAGCTTCTAAGACAACTCCGATTCCGCCCAGTGCCGAGCCTTCCTGACCACTCTCATCCGATCAGGACGAGACTGGTTCCAAGGACTCGAGCCATGCTCGATCTCAACTTTCGACGAGCTGGCCACCCAATTTCTCGGCCACTTCGTCGGGAACAGGCGGCAAAAACGCACAGTTGACCATCTCTTCACGATCAAGAGCGGGGACAAGGAGACGTTCAAAGCATACGTCACCCGCTTCTACAACACCCTTCTTGAGGTCCCAGAGCACCGGGACGAGACGGTCATCACGGCACTGAGGTCTGGTCTTAGGAACAAGAAGTGGTTACGCTCCTTTGCATTGGTGCAACCTAAGACCATGGCCGAGGTAAAGGCCTGGACCGAGCGCGAGGTTCAGCTCGAATCCGAGGTGAACGCAATTCTCCACCGGGCAGAGCAAGCTGACCAAAAGAAAAGGGCAAGAGAAGAGAGAAGGGGACATGAGCGGCCAAAGCCCTATCTCCCGAAGTTTCAGGAGTATACCCTGCTCAACGTCTCCCAGATAGTGCTACTAGAAGAGACCAAGGGCGAGGGGTTCTTCAAGCTTCCCCCGATCTCGCGCATGGCCTCAAAGCGAACCCGGGGCCCCTACTGCTGTTTTCACAGGTCGCTAGGCCACTCCACAAAGAGCTGTAAGCAGCTTCGAGACTACATCGAGGAGCTCATCCGTTCGGGGCACCTCGCAGCGTACTTGAGGGACAAGCGGTAAGCCGACCGCGAGCAGGAGCAGCGTCCCCCACTTGCCGAGCTGACCATCGGCCAAATCATGGTCGTGACAGCCGAGGATACGCCTGGTACCCACGAAGCTCGGTACCATATGCCGGGCATAGATGCCAACAGACATCCGAGGGGCTCAAGCTGTACGAATAAGAGCATCTACTAGCATGTATTTTCTTTTCAAAGCAATGTACCGTCTTCTTGAGATCTTTTCTTTATATATTTAAGGGGATCAATAAAGTATTGCAGGAAAGAAAAAGAATCTTATTCATTCAAAGGGTACTATAGGCTCCTCAGCCGCACTTAAAAAAAAGAAAGGGGAATAATTACAACAGCGAGGGAATGGGGTGCAGAGAGCATTGCTCGTGGTACTCTGAGCATTTTTCCTCCAGCCGAGCCCTCACGGCGTCTAACTTCTGCCTCCGACTCCCCCCGTGAGTGTCGGCGTCGTCCCTCAACTGGTAGCACTCAAGGACGAGCGCCTCCGAGCGGTTTATCCGACTCGCAGAAATCAGGCCGAAACGCCTCAGAGACCTCAGCTTTCCAACGGCCTCGTCTTTCAGCTGTTCGGACAAGGGGTTGTAGAGCCCCTGTGACGCCCTCCAGATGGAGTACATCAACAGCTGAAGGAGGGAGGAGCGCCGGGGGAGCAATCAGACGAAGTGATCCTCGATGCGGCCTATCACCAACTGCACCGTGCCATCAGTGCAGTACTGGTTGTAGAGGTACACATCCTCGAAGTTTATGATATCGGGGATGGTGAAAGGGAAATCCTCCATTCTGGCATTTCGGGTGTGAGGAAAGGAGTAATCAACACTCCCTCCGTTTTATAGCCCACAATGCCTGAGAGTCCAACAGTCGCCCGTTTCACCCGCAACACAAGCGCCACGCGGCAAACGTCGCGCCTCCCCATGCGAAACCGAAACGACGCTACTCCGGCGCTTCGCCTTCCCCATGCCCTCGTGACACGTGTCTCCCGCGACTGTCCAACTCCTCGGTACTCACCTTGGGAAGGTCAGACAGAACCTCACCAAGAGGCGACCGAGCAGCTTCACTGCTCAGTCCTTCCTCATGGAGCTAAGCCCTCAACAAGAGGCTGCCGAGTGGCTAACCTGCCCAGCTATCCCTGGCAAGTAGCTTCCCTACCCCACAAATGTCAGGGATCTAAGCCTTCACTAAGAGGCAGCCAAGCGACTACCCTGCCCGGCTATCCCTGGCTGGTAGCTTCCCTACCCCACAACGCCAGGGATCAAAGCCCTCGCCAACAGCCACCGGGCAGCAACCCTGCTCGGCCATCCTTAAGGATAAAATCCCTCACCAAGAGGCACCGGGCAGTGACCCTGCTCGGCCAATCCTTAGTAGGCCCCTTACGGCGCCTCCCGCGCTAAGGATCAAAAGCCTTCGCAAGAGGCAACCAGGCCCACCCTTGTCCGGTTTTCCCTGGCTGGTAGCTCCCTACCCCAACACACCAAGGATTAAAGCCCTCGCCAAGAGGCACTGGGCAGCAACCCTGCCCGTCCCGTCCTTAAGGATCAAAAGCCCTCGTAAGAGGCAATCGAGCCCACCCTTGCTCGGTTATCCCTGGCTGGTAGCTTCCTACCCCAACACACCAGGGATTAAAGCCCTCGCCAAGAGGCACCGGGCAATAACCCTGCTCGGCCCATCCGTAGTAGGCCCCTCCCGCGCTAAGGATCAAAAGCCCTCGCAAGAGGCAACCGGGCCCGCCCTTGCCCGATTATCCCTGGCTGGTAGCTCCCTACCCCAACACACCAGGGATCAAAGCCCTCGCCAAGAGGCACCAGGCAGCAACCCTGCCCGGCCCGTCCTTAAGGATCAAAAGCCCTCGCAAGAGGCAACCGGGCCCGCTCTTGCTCGGTTATTCCTGGCTGGTAGCTCCCTACCCCAACACACCAGGGATCAAAGCCGTCGCCAAGAGGCACCGGGCAATAACCCTGCTCGACCCATCCTTAGTAGGCCTTTACGGCCCTTCTCGCGCTAAGGATCAAAGCCCTCACCAAGAGGCAGCCGGGCCCGCCCTTGCTCGGTTATCCCTGGCTGGTAACTCCCTGCCCCACAACGCCAGGGATCTAAGCCCTTGCCAAGAGGCAGCTGAGCAGCTTCACTGCTCGTTCCATCATCAGCATGCCTCTCCGAGCCTCCCACACTAAGGAACATGACCTCACCAAGAGGCATCCGGTCTATCTACGTCTGTGCGATCTCCACCTCGACTTCGGGGCCATGGAGATACCGTCTTCCCGCCGGTCTTTACACACTCGGCAAACGAACAGATTCAACTCGACACGTAATCGCTAGACGGAGAACCAACATTACACAAAGGCAGTACTGTGCAAATACAAGTGTTTACCGACAAAAGGAAAATACGACCACAAACACTACTACAAAAAATCTTTATTCACAAAATCAAAGTCTTTACAAGGGTATTGTGGGCTCCCCAGCCTTACAAAATGCCCGGAGGCCTACAGAATTCCCGATGCAACAAAAAAAGAGAAGAAACAAGAAGACAAGAGGCTTCAGGCCTCAGAGCCAGGCGCAACCCCAGGAAGCTCAACACCTAACACGGCTCGGGCGGCGTCTGGGGGCTCATCACCCATCACATCGGCCTCGGCGATGCCCTCGCCGGGAATCTCTTCCCCGGCATCGCCCCCGGGGTCGTCCCCCTGCTCGTCATCCTCATGAGGATATTCGGCTCGGAGCTCTTTGTCAGCGAACTCCGGCATCCGAGCCTTGACAGCGTCGAGGGCCTCATGCCAAATGGTGGTAGTGGCCAAGGCTAGGACGGTGTAAAAATGTTCCGACTTCTGGAAGTTCTCCACCGCCTTCGCCGCTCTGAGGTCGACTCGCTTCGCCGCCACTACCGCCGCCTCCAGCTCCTTCCGGAGAGTACTCGCCGACTTCTTCATGGCGCCGACGATCAGCTTGGAGTCCAGAAGCTTGCCCTCAGCGATCTGGGCGGCCTCGCGGAACCTGGCAACCTCCTGCTTCGCGGCCGCCACCTCCTGCTTCTCAGCCGCCACCTCCTGCTTCTCGGCCGCCACCTCGCCCTCAAGGGCAGCGACCCTCGCCATCGCCACCTCCAGCTCCCGCTTTGAGCTCTCCCCCAGCGAGGAGAGCTCGCCCGCGGCTCGCAGCACCGGAGCTATTTCCTCCTCCTCCATCCGGACGACGAGAGTGACATGCTGGAGGACCTGGAGAGATCAGAGGGGGGTCTGAAATAAAAAGGAGCGCCAAATCACGCGAATGGAGAGACGCTGAGTGGAAAATCGAGTGAGCTACGAGCACTAACCTGCACGACCTCTTGGGCGATGGATGCCATTTGCGCCTTCAGAGTCCCCCCAGGGACCTTGCCCCCGGCCGACCTCTCCATGTCGGACAGCACGTTGTCAGCGACGGAGAGCCCCGAGGGCACCTCAAAGCGGAGCTCCCCCTCGTCCACCAAGATCGGGGAGGCCGGGGTCCGTGGGACTGCACGGGGGAACCTCTTGAGGGCCGACGGCGGAGGGCTGGTCTCTGCCTCCGAAGCCGGGGCCTCCTGCACCCGAACCCGCTTTCAACTCGGCGCCTTGCTGGGACCCGGGGCACGATCCACGCTCGAGCGCTGGGGCGGAACAACTGCTGGGGGAGCCAGGATCGACGTCTGACGAGAAGAGCTGGCCCCTCCAGCCTTCGACCCCTTCTTCGACTTGCGCATGACCGCTCGAAGGTAGCTCAAGTCCATGGGTTCTGCATAAGGCAAGATACAATGAAGTCAGCAACACAAACAAAAATAAAATAAACGCATGCCCAACAGAATGCCTACGAGCTCCTAACTTACCGACGAACTGGGCGGGGCTGAGCCCGGCCCAACTAAGGACCCGCTCAGAAAGCAGCACGTCAGCCCGGGGAATGGGCTCCCACTCCGCCACTCTCACCGCGTCGGGGTTGTTAGTAATATATATGCCTTAGAGGCCATTACTGTACATACGATGTATATTGTAGTGAATGCTTGGACATATATAGGGAGGACTTTCTTGCTCGATATGATAGTATGCTATCAGGTTGCTTTTTATCTTAACATGCACTCTGATTGTCTCTATGTTACATGTTGATAAAGCCCTTAGGATGAGTACTTGACTACCAGGACTATGATGCGGATCATACTAGTAGGGACCGAGTAGTCGTTAAGTACATCCTTCAAATGTTCCTAGTCAAGGGTGTATCGAGACAGGGCATCAATATACCAGAGTAGACTAGCGTATACGCTTCTCGACCCATATGATGGGCGATGGATGATCCCATATCCATTGGTGTTTGACATCAGAGAAGGTATGCGGGTGCTCAGTGGAGACTGGGTACACTGTATGGACTCGCCGAGAACTCCTAGATGGTATTGTACCTATCGTCGGATAGCAGTTCTCTGGTGACACTGGTACATGTTAGTCTGTAGACCCGAGATTGTCATAGAGTCTTGTGTGATTCCCACTGTACTTTGATTTCTACCTTACCATATTCAAGAGAACGTGCAAAACGGTGGCTTTTTGGTACAGTCCCGAGTCACATGGAGGCAATGAGCGATAGGAGGGGTTTCGTCTCTCTCGGTATAGGGAGTTGATGTTGCGCTATGCTCGATTGGCCATAACATGAAATCCCTGGCCAGGGTTGCTAAGATCTACTGGTAAGTGTTATCAATAGTTTCTCGACCCGTTATGGACCTTGCATCGGCATGACTTATCAGGCTATTGGGGTCTGACGTTATACCACCCCCAGGCTGTGATATGCGATATATCAGACGAAGAGACCGGACTGTACGGTAGTGTTTCTGATTAGATTCGCAGGAGTACGAACATGCTTGCTTGTTGATCTTCTGATCGCTCAATACCCAGGTGGCCGTTACGTTTGCAGACCGCTTGTGGCTTGTGAGTGTTTGATATGATCATCACCTACTACCGGCGTATTGACGAGTCTTTAGAGTCATACACAGAGGTTGCCTGGCTCAAGAAAAATGGAGTAGGAGCACATATATGATATGTGCGGGACCGAGATTAATGCGTGTATGTGATACCGCATTCTATTCTCGCGATGTGTGACATGATTGGTTATATGTGATATGGTCGAGTTATCGGATCAAGCGTTGATTCGATAAGATGTTGCATTTGATATTAGTCGGTTATATGTGATATAGCCGGATTATTAAATCAAGAGTTGATTTGATAATTTAATGTATAATTATATATTTGATATATTATATTACATTAACTAATATTTAGCTCACTAATGATTTCTTTTCTCACTTGATGTGCACATTGTATATATGTGATATGTATATTTGTGTACATGTATTGTGTCATGCTTGATGATACATACAAGATGGGTGTATGAGACTTATACCATGCTAGGGTTAAATTAGGGTTTTGATTATTTTTTAAGTTATTACAAAAGAGCAAAAGACTTGGTCAAAGTTTTCAAGCTTGGAGAAGCTTGTGGAACATTGTCAAGGTCAACTCTTTTGTCATTCCTTAGGATATTTGATTGATCTTTTCCGTGTCGTGTTTAGAATGTTTCACAACCAAAGAAATTTATACCACAATCAATTGACGGTGTCTATTGTAGTTTCGTCAATGAGAACGGATCGTCCACTGAGAAAGTGCGATTTGCTCGTTATTATTTTAATTAAGTCGAAAATTAAAAGAGAAAAGAAAATTATTCAATAATTGTGAAATTTAGTTTCAAGAATCATCAAGAAAATAAAGATCAAGAATCAAGATCAAGAATTATCCAAATCGAATGAATTATCAAGATTTGTAAAGAGCCTTGTAGGAATCGATCCAATCGATAGTGATGATGAAGAATGTTGATTACAAATTCTTATCTATTGAAGATTCGTTACTAGATCGATGACAATTAACGAGGTTTAGGGATCTATCGAAGAAACTAGGGTTTCTTCATCATTATCCCTTGTCCTTTCGTTAATTAGCATTCAAATTCTAGCCTCTAGGAAATTCAATCATTGATCATTGATCTCTAATTTGGAGAGAAAACATTCAAGAAAGTATCTCGCTCAAAACTAGGTCATCGTTGATTCAATTTCCTAAAGTTTACAAAACTCATAAGACTTAAGAATCATTCAATAATCTAATCATCATCATCTATCTATTTTCTCGATTCCTCCACAAGCGGAGTTTTCACTCAAATATCATGAAAAAGAAAACAATCAAGAATTGATAACTCTTCATAATGCTCAAATGTAATGAAAAACAAGATCAAGAATTTTTACCTTTTATTTAATCGACGTTCGTTACAATACATTCAAAGACTACAAGATTTGAGGAGGAACTAAATCGTCGAAACTAGCTTCGCTTCATCTTCTTGAGTCGCGGATCGTCGTGGATCACTTGCTCGGATGAAGATCGGCGTTGCTTCAAAAAGGCCCGTTGAATGCTTGCTTGAACCGATACTCGATGAATCTTGATTTGGATCAAATTGTGTCACTCAATTTGTGTGGATTTTTATTTGGATCTTGCTACAATTAATCAACTACCGAACAACCTTTTTAATGAAGCCTTGGGTCCCTTTATATAGTTTTCCCTCAAGTTTCCTCTAGAAACTAAGTTTAGCTTCCTTTAAAAGCTAAGCTAGGTTTAGCTTTCCTTGTAAGCTTGGTAGTTGAGAAAAAACTTCTAGATTAAGGTAGTTAGCTAGCTTGCTTGAAAAGCTTAGTAGGTATTAGGCTTGTACAAGAAGCTTGGCTGTTAGAAAGGAAGCTTCTGGAGATCTCTAGGGACTGAAGTGTCTTGAAGAAGTTTGGCTATTGAAAGGAGAAGCCTGGGATAAGTGTCTGCCAATGATGAGTCACCGCGGCCGTTTGAGGTGATTGCTGCATGAAAATTCTAGTGTACTCTTTTGTTGGCTTTATGGCACTTTTCTGATATCTGGAATATTTTTTTACTTTCTTGTTTACTGCCATATCACAAGTCTTGGACTTGATATATTTTTATTAGCACTTTTAGCAGTTCCGGCTCTTTTACCTGGAGAATTTCCTGCACACAATCTCGAGACAAGTGTTGATTCACAAAAGATCATGCGTGCAATAATAAACACTCAATTTCCCTCAAAATGCCGGTTATAATGTATAACACATGTTATTTGGTATTTTACAGACAAATTGCTAATATGTGCTATATTTATACCAAACACTCTTAGATGATTGCAAAGAGTAGGGAAATTGATGTGTTAAAAATACAATATTTTCGACTGATCAATATTTTTCCTTGACCCAACTTTTAACCATAGCCTTGGGTTTATTCTCTACATGAGTTAAGCATGATGGCTTTAACTCAACCATGGGTGCAATAATTCATTTGGATTAATTATTCATGAGTTCTTCTTCTTCAAGCTCCATGAAAAGCTTTCTAGCTTCAATGTAGGTATGAGATAAAATGTGAGAAAATGATTTCTAAAGTGAGAAAACTTCCTGCTTCATCATCATCTACTACTTGCCATTTAGTAGAGTGTGTTTACTTCACTAATTATATGATTAGTGAAGAAATAGCTTGGGCTAGTGTCTCCTTGACGTAGATCATCTGCGGCCTCGATGTCTTCGAAGCAAGCACATTCGTTTCTTCAAGGGAGCCTCTCTAGAGTCCGGAGTTCATGATCGCAGCGAAGGGGACTACTACACGGAGCTATTTGAAGTGAAGGACCGGTCTACAAAGGTTGTATTCCTTACTCACTGTTAGATGCAAAGTTTTTGCATATGTTTTCCGTATTATTTCTAGTTAACGATTCATGGTTAGGGTTAGCTAGAATGGCAAATTTTGAATTTGGCATGGACGATACCTCCCGAAACCTTGCTGCCGCACTAGGCAACCCTACAGTGGTATCAGAGTCATGCTAGAAATTTATACGGATTTTGTTAAGATCACGAAACCGAAACAACTCCGAAACATGAAACGGAAAACCCTAGTTTCTGTCAATTTTGAAAAGTGTTCAAAAAATTATTAAAACAACTGCAGAATGTCGTATGTGATACCACATGAACACACAAAAAAATCCAACCCAGGAGCTCGGACCCAGGCCGGCAACCAACATCAAAATTCCGGCGTCGCCGGATCTTTAATGAGCTTTGGGTTTATTTTTTTGGTGTGTGTTCCAGTTGCTGGGTTTTGGTGTTTCAGGTGTTATTTATTTTTGCTAATTTTGCATGTGATGTAATCATACAATATAAGCTAATCGGAGTGTTTCGTATTCATAGTTTTAACATTGTTTCGGGTTTTTCGTATGTTGTCTAGACGAAGTTAGAAAGTTCGATCGAATGCCAAAAACCCATTTTTTCAAGTTTAACGTATTCGGAAAAACATGCAAGTGATTCTGTGGATCCTCTAGAAGAACGTAAACCTTAACTCGATTATGTGGCCGCCAAAACCGCCACTTGAACTCTAGGATTTGTGGTAGTTTAGCGTTGTCACATGTGAGGCGTTGGTTTGACCTTTCTACGGCTGGTTCATAGGTACTGTGGCATCTTCTAGGTATTATTAAAACTGTGCTTAAGTGTTGAGCTGTCGGGAAATTGTGGGACTTTTATGAATCGATCGAAAAGTTTAACGTTCGTCCGGGTATCATGTGATGGGATACAATATTTGGAATCCACAAGTAGTTATGAGATAACTAGTTTGAATGTTATAAATCTAGCAGTTCAGTCTCATTTGATCGGTTGCCATGGGATTTTAATGAGATCAAAAGTCCGTCGTAATCACGTAGCGTACGCGGATACTCGCCGGGTAAACTTAATAGATAGCCACGCCCCATAACTCCGACCAAGTGACTGTAGGAGAACCCCGTCGCCAAAAGCATCCGTTTCGGGTGCTCGCGGCAGCGGTGTTCCGCTTTAGTGCACTTCGTCGACAGCATCGAGGGGTGCGGCCGTCTACTAAAGTTTCCGACGAGCATTCGATCAGGATGTCGGGAATCTTGTTGAATTGCCCGACTTGTTATTGAAAAGTGTTTTCGGTATCGAGTCTAAAATGCGGGGTTTATAATTGTTAGGCATGTGATGACTAAGGAATTCATTTGGTTAGGCATGTGATGTCTAAGGTGGTTGCGGATTCCAACTGTTGTAGTTTTTCACTTTCTTTTCTGCGACCGTAAGTGTAATATGTGGTGTATCGCCGGTTTCGGTGATATATGTCAATGACAATTGGGATGCACATATTTACTTACGTTGATAACATGTGATGTTATGTGTTGCTGGGATATGTTATATTGGATCGTCGTGATTGAATAGCCAGGGGTTTTATGTGAGATGAGAGTTTTTCTTTTTCATTCATATAAAATTCATTGTATGTGATATTCTTTTATTGGGGCACTTCCGGGTTGAGGATGATGTCACCATTGTATATTATTTACTTTTCCGCATTAGGATGGACCCAAGGCGGGGAGCATAAGTAACCGGGTTCTAGGGTCCAGTGGGGAGACCATCTCGAGGAGTCGAGACTGGGTCTCCTAACTCTAGAACTGGTAGGGTTGCTTGCCACTTTCGTAGGGGTCTAGGGGTGTGGGATTGGCTATTCATCACGACCGTGGAATCCGTGTTTTATATAGGCTTAATATAAAACACGGGAATCCTAGTATATCCAATATTTCATATATGTTCTTCTGCTGCGATGTTCTGTGATGAGATCATATTACTGCCTGAGACGAATGCTTATATTATATATATATGTGATATATATTATATATTGATGATTTCGTTTCATATATGATGCTTGGGAAGCATAATAAATAGGACTTTATTAATGAGATTAATGAAATAAAAGAAACCTAAAGATGTTGTAGAAACTTGTCTCGAAAACTGGTAGCTCTAGTTCTTGCTTTGCATAGCGGTATTCCTTGTAGAATATCCAGCACCTTATTCGATAAGGAAAGAGTCGAGATCCCTTCACCGGGAGTGACCTCTTTAGCGAAACTAGCAGATGCTACACACTCGGTTTGTCTTTTGGTTGCTTCTATAGTTTTTGCTTTGCATAGTGGTATTTGTGAAATATCCTGCACCTTATTCGATAAGGAAAGAGCCGAGATCTCTTCACCGGGAGTGACCTCTTTAGCAAAACTAGTAAAAGCCTCAAAAACACTACTTTTAAAATCACTCGATTCTCCAACGATATCAAGTTCATTACGCAAAGGGTTTTCTTAAAAACCTATCGTAGCCCTCCGTCATTTCAGATAAGTAATAGTTAGTATTCGTGCTATGTTTGTTGACCTTGTCAAGGCGTAGTGTGCGGTAGCTAATTAGTGCTTATCTGTATAAGCATATGATGCGATTGGATTAAGGTAGTCGCGCGACCTTGTTGACCTTGTCAAGGGTCATGCGGGTGGGTTTAATTCAATCGGGAAATGACGGGTTGAACTTGACTTGCGGTCTCTGGTTTGTTGACCTTGTCAAGGTCATAGATCACTCGGGGTAAAATATTGTCGGGAATTCTAAGTGTTGAAATTTGCAATGAGATTGCATATCTTCTATGAGATAGTTGGATCCCGACCTACTGCGAGTAAGAGTTACTCCTGGGAGAGTTTTACACATTACAATTAGCCGATCAAGTAGGTGTCTAGAAAGGTGTTAACGGGGTTACGCCTCTAGGAAAACGAGGTTTATTTTAATTAGGTCCGTGTGAAAGCATGGGGACACTGGCCTGGCTGAAAGATTGGCGAACTTGTAGGGTGTAATTAATCCCGGCTAGTCTTACCTTTTAGGGTTTGAATGAAGATTTAACTAAAACAGTGGGAGCCATCCTGATTAGATATATTAATAACCAATCTAATCTTACAAGAGCATACGCAGAGTGTTTTTTTCTCTCTCTCTCTCCAGCTAGCGACCATGTCACGCCTTAATCAAGATAATCATATGGATGTATTGACCGAGCCCGCTTGTTATACTGAGCTGGGGAACGTTGGTCCCGCTCCAACTTATAATTGTTATAAGACAGAGCAGGAAATTGGGGATTACCAGAATTCCCGTGCCGCCCAAACGAAGAAAGTGCATGATGATGCATTTTCCTCGGGTGTGTTCATTACAGAGAACTGTTTCTCAGTATCCTTTACGTCCTGGGTATGTGATACCGGATCAGGATCCCAGATATGTAATCTGTTACATGGGTTGCAGATAGGTAGAGAACTGAGAACGGGTAATAAGTTTCAAGAGTTGGAAACGATGCAATTGTTGCAAGCCAAGCAGTTGGCAATTATCACCCTATATTACCAAATACATTGATTCTGAACGAATGTTATTAGATACCGAACCTGATATACAACATCATATCAGACTCTTTATTTAGTAAAGAAGGATATAATTTTGTATTGTTGGAAAAAATTTTGAACATTTCCTATATCAAGAGTTGATCGGTTCAGGCACGTTATCTAAAAGCATATACGTTCAAAATCAAACCAAAGTTCTTAACGTACAGAACACACACACAAGGAAGAGTTCAGAAATGAACGAATCCTTCTTGAGGCATTGTAGACTAGGTCATATTAATGCGACCTGACTAGATAAGTTATATTAAGATGCATATTTAAATCAGTTTGAATTTACATCTTGTGAAACTTGCCAGTCATGTCACAAAGATAAGATGACCAAAGCTCCGTTTATTGGAAACAGAGAAAGAGTTACTAAACTCTTGGGATTGATACATGTTGATGTATAAAAGTCCCCTGTTTACACATGCAGGACTGGTTCTTTGTACTTTATTATATTCACTGATGATCTCTCAAAATTCGGACATATGTTCCTGTTGAAACACAAGTCCGAACCTTTTGAGATATTCAAAGAATATAAGTTAGAAGTAGAGAACATAACGGGTATAAGTATTATGTCTTTTGATGAGATCAGGGAGGAGAATACTTGGGCACAGAATTCTTGGACTATTCTAAAGGAGAATGAGATTCTCTCTCAGCATTACTCCTCCAAATACACCACAGCACGTCGGTGTATCGGGGCAGAGCAATCGCACCCTATGTGATAAGGTGTGTTCTATGATGAGTGCTACCGAGTTGCCTATTTCCTTTAGGGGTTATGCACTTGAGAAGCTGCATACCTATTGAATTGAGTTCCAACCAAATCAGGCGCATTCCACTCCATATGAGATATGGTATGGGAAGAGCCCATCTCATAAAGATGTTAAGATTTGGGGTTGTCTGGCCTATGTAAAAGGCAAAAAATCCGGACAAGCTTGAGGTAAGATCAGTTCTGAGGAAGTTTGTTGGATATCCGAAGCATTCGCAGGGGAATATCTTCTACCACACTGAGGAGAAAAATGTGTTTTATTTCTCAGCATGCCACCTTTTGGAAAGGGAATTTCTTGTGATGAAATTAGTGGTCATGAGGTAGAACTGGAAGGAGTTCCAGCTATACAAACTACAACTGATGATTTGGTAGAACCGGAGGATTCATTAGTTCCCGATGAACCCCAGCCTCTCCACCGATCTAGTAGGGTTCCTCATCCATGTGAGAGATACTTCGGTTTTCTCTATGACAGTGAGAGCGAGGATTGCATCATGAGATGATGACCCAACTAGTTTCGAGCAGGCCATCAGGAGTGGGGACTCTGTAAGAATGGCTGGATGCTAAGCGATCTGAGATGGAATCCATATACACCAACAAAGTATGGACTTTGGTTGCTTTATCTGAAGGGTTAAATCCCCATCAGGAGCAAGTATATCTTGAGAAGATTACTTGGTGTACATGAAAAGGTTGAGACTTTCAAAACTATGCTTAAGTTCATCCAGATCCTACTTGCCATTGCTACATACCATGACTACGATATCTGGCGGTTGGGTGTCATGACTGGTTTTCTAAATAATGATTTAGAAGAGAGCATCTATAAGTACAAAGCCAGAGGGCTTCGTAGACAGTGGGAGCAGCGAAAACGTGTGCAAGTTGCTTTATGAGTTAAAGCAGGCATCGCAGAGTTGGAACATCTGTTTTGATGTGGTAGTCAAGGCGTTTGACTTCATCAAAATGGTAGATGAACCTTGTATATACAAAAAGGGTAGTAGGGAGTATGGTGGTGATCCTCGTATTGTACGTAGATGACATACTCTTGATAGGAAAGGAGTTTCATATGCTACGCTCGGTCAATCTCCTCTTATCACAAGGATTCTCCATATAGGATCAAGGTGATACCTCATAAATCCTGGGTTATGGATCTATGAGATAGATCTAATTGGATGTTAGGATTCTCACTTGCTGTAATGAGATGGTATCAATCAATCCTGGAGAGAATCACTGGAAAAGTTCCAGAGTGATAAGGTCGACTGAATGTCAGTCACAGGCATTGTCATTTCCCTCACTGGAGGGACGGTATGTTAGAAGAGTTCCAAGCTAGATACCGTGACATACTAGACGATAAAGGTTGGATATATTGCTACCAAGGATGCTACCAAAGAAATAGTCTGGATGTACACTAGTTCATGGGATGAACTTCGTTCCTACCATTGTGTGACAATAGAGTTATGGCTTTGGCCAAAGAACCCCCGTCCCATCTGTAATCCAGACATATTCTTAGGCAGTATCACCTGATCAGTGGAGATGGTTGATCTTCAGGTAGATCAAGGTTCAGGAGAGTAGGAACAGAGGACAACACGACAGATTCACTCACAAAGGCTTATTCCCAGGAGAAACTATTATGGGATGGTTGAGTATGAGATACTTTAACCACTGGTGATTGTTGGGTATGAGATACTACAACAGATGGCCTTAGTGCAAGTGGGAGATTGTTAGTAATATGTATGCCCTAGATGTCATTACTGTACATACGATGTATATTGTAGTGGATGCTTGGACATATATGGGGAGGACTTTCTTGCTCGGCATGATAGTATGCTATCAGGTTGCTCTTTATCTTAACATGTACTCTGATTGTCTATATGTTACATGTTGATAAAGCCCTTAGGATGAGTACTTGTAATAACCCTAATTTTCTTATACCCTTTTTCTATACAAATTTTTAAATTAATTTTTTTCAAAATCCACAAAAGGGTATTTTAGCCTGAGCACAAGATATAGGTAATTATTTTGTTTTTAATTACAAGCTACAAGAATGTAATAACTCTATTTTTAGTGTACAAGAAATTACTTTAAATTTAATGTATACTAGGAGTATTTATTCTTGCTGCTATCATTTTAAGTAATTAAATACCACAATAATTACAAGAAGGAACTTGTGGCTCATTGGTAATACCTTGCACTGCTGAATCAAGCCATCAGAGTTCAAATCCCATACCCCGCATTATTTTTAATATTGATTTTTTTAAAACCTTTAGAATACCAAGAGTTTACACGTGCATATCTCATAAAAACCCCACTACACCCAAACATGTAACACTTGCAGGAGTTAGATGAACCGTCGGGGGGATCCAGGCTACCGGACTCGGCCGGTATTTGGCCAACTCGGCCTTGACTCGGCCGACTCAGTGCTCCGACCGAGTCATGGCCGAGTCACCCCCGATTCGGCCGATTCCGGCGATGGTCACAACATGAAAGTTGTGTCTTTTAGAACACTTCCAGAGCTCTTTAAAAACCCCAATTACTCCACTTTTAATACATTTTTTATTACATTTTATCACATTTTTATTTTTAACTTTTCATCTACCCTCCTAGCTTAACCCTGTAAATACCAACCCTACACACTACCCTCTCACCCCCAAAATCTTGAGCCACTCTCTCAAAAGTTTTCCAAGAAGGGTGTGCTTTGAAGTCAAGTTCACGGCGAAGCGCTGACGGAATTCCGACGACGTTTTTTTGAAACAACCGGCGACGAAACAACATCTCGGCCACTCACCTAGTTCCTCTATACTCTTTAGTATAGATCGAAACCCGTAAGTCCCATTCTTCTCTTCTTTCTACTTCTCAAAAATACGAAATTACGAAACCCGACGGAAATCGGAACAAACCGATTTCCGATTCGGTTTTTCTATAAAATCTCACTTGTCACCAATTCCATAATACCTAAACTTATTCATGATGACTATTAATCACATAACAATTAATTTGGACAAAGTTTCTCACATGAAATGATAGTTTTTGCAATATCGTATTCTTTTTCACATTAATACCGTAATGTTTATTTTCTTCTTCTTCTAATCAATTCAATCATTCCTAAACATCTTCATCTTGACCATTAAACTTGTAAAAATCAATTTGAATAAGTTTTCACACATGAAATGATAACCTTTTCAATTTACCGTATTTTTCACTTTAATACCATGAAGTTTCAATTTCACATTTAACCCCTTAACCTTAATATACATTTAAAATAGAGCACGAGGTAATAACCTACCTCCACACACACGCAAATACAACCCTAAAATAATATCATCAAAACTTAGAATATGACAAAATGAAATTTTCATTAAAATACCATAATCTTCATAAAACCATTCTTAAAGGTTTTAGATTTGTTACACTTTTAAGTAAATATTTCTTACTAGGAAAATACGATAAGTTGTGGATATCGATCGTTTATCTAAACTGACTTTGTGGTGTCTTGGCAAGTGTGTCTAAGGCAAGTGGTTACTTAATTAGGGCCACTACTTGTAGTGGAGAGCCTCCCACTTACCTGGCACTTACCTGGCCGCAATTGGCGGTGAAGAGGCGATTTGAGGCTTCTAACGACTTGTCGTTTAGACCATTTAGAAGTAGGCTAGTTGGCTTAGGAAACCCTAGAACCTAAAATACAGAAAATTACACTTTTCAAATAAATACCTTTTACATTATAAAACCGTTTTCTAAAAGATTAGTATTTTACAATCTTTGCAAAGTGCCGCTACAACCCATCTTTGGGGAACCCGTTCGGGATCGTGTGGTTTATCGCGCACCCTCGGGCTATTAGTGCGAGATTCAGACCTCCGCAAGGAGCATTCGGTCTCGAAAGGTTTAAAATACGACATCTTAAGAAAATGAGATTTTTGGAATATAAAATATTTATTAAAAATTATTTTTTTATAAACCTATGTATATTTATCTTTTAAATATCTATTTTATTATAATATAAATTTTCCACCTTTTTCTAAAAATCACAAAAGAATAAAGGTTATACTAAAATACCATGAACTTCAAATAATCAATATTACAGATAAATACCATTATTTATGAAACTAGGATATTTTCATTAGAAATGTCACAACATAAAATCCACAACTCTAAAGACGAAAAATAAATACTTGAGGTGTATTTTGAAAAGTATATAAAAGTATTTTTACATAAAACCCCCTCAAGTTTATAAATTACCCTAAGGACCCTAGCAGTTATAAGACTTCGTTCACATTGCTGATTGTCTGACTCGGGTTTGAGTCTGATTAATCTGACTTGAATATGATTCAATTCAATCCATAATCTACAAGTTTCCAAGTCAATATTAACACATGAATCCATGAATACAATTATCAGTTTATACAATTTGGCTGAACCGAACCATGGATATATTCCTTTTACATGATTCCCAATATTCCATTTACATGACTCTACGGTTATAACCGTTTCCTGATATCATGGTTTCAGTCAGTCAGTCAATCAATCATACAACCAACACAATTTACAAGATAACAATACAAATAAGATATCGCGGGGTTTAAGGGGTAGATTGGTACGGAAGGTGTTAAGGGTGGCACGAGACGGTAAGATTAAGACACCTAACATGAATCCAATTGCCGTTGTTCCGGGTTGTATAACGGAGCCTTGTACTTCCATTTGCCCTGGTCTCTGGCATACTGAGACCCCTCTCGTATACACTGGCATCCTTCTGTACCAAGCTACAACAACAGCATTAACTCAATACTGCAATAATATAACAATGTAATACAACTGTAACAGCCACTCTCTCCCTCTCTCTCTTACTCTCTGTCTATTCTATTCTCCTCTTATCTTGGGACTTACCGAGCGACCTGTTCGCTAACGACATTCTATTTCTTTCTTCTTTGAATGTCGTCAGGTGGTTTGGACCCGACAGAGATCGAGCCATCTGCAGAAGACTTGGAGCAGTTTGTCGAAGATCCAGCACTTTAGTTCATTGTACACTTTTCCATTCAGTACTTTACATTCCTGTTATGCCACTGTTTAGGCATCTTTTATTTCAGTTGTATTTCCTTTCATGTATTGTACAAAGAATGTTAATAAATAAAAGTTGTTGTTCTTTTTATTCTTGTCTCTTGTGTATTTATTTTATATTGCTTAGATACGCTTAGCGTATGTACTTTTGAGTATATACGTAGCGGGCCTCGTCGCGTCCCCTTCGCCGTATACCGGGAAGCGGGGCGTGACAGGTTTTGTTGGTGGCCCATGCAGGTCAGAGCTGTATGGAACCCTAAGCAATATAAAACACAAGAACCAGCAACTAAAACATTCTTTACAATTCATGTTCCTTGAATCTTACAATTTCATATTCCTTGAATCTTATCATTTCGTTTGAATCTGTCATAACCCAAATTTTTCCTCAGGGTTATGGATTCCCCGAACAACAACAGCACCAACGTCAACAACACACCCTCAGCACTACCTCTCACACCGGCGGTTACTGCGCCACCTACCGAGCAAACAGTGCTACTTGAAGCAATCCGCAGCCTTATCGAGGGACAACGACAACTCTTGAACCGTCCCGAGACTGATGCTCCTGGAGTAAAGCAATTCAGGGCTTTACATCCAAAGCAGTTCTCAGGAAAGGGGAGCCCACTGGAAGCTGAGGAATGGGCTCAAAGTATCGAGGATGATCTGGCCGCAGCACAAGTGCCAGAAGTCGCTTGGGTCCGTGTAGCGAAACTACAACCCACGGACAACGCTCGCAACTGGTGGAAGGCGGAAGAAAGCCGTCTTGCGCAGCCTATTGAATGGAAAACGTTTCGCGAGAAGTTCGACGCGAAGTACTTCCCTGTGACCGCCAGGTTTGCCATAGAGCAGCAGTTCATTCATCTACAGCAAGGATCAATGTGGGACAAATCAGTAGATGAATACGACGCTGAATTCACCATGTTAAGCCGATTCGCGGCACACTTGATACCGACGGATGAGATCAGAGCCCGTCGTTTCCAACAAGGATTGGATACGGAGATTCAGGCTGCTCTAGCCACGGGAAAATTTCTGACACATGAGGATGCTCTGGAAACTGCCCGCAGTTATGAGGCAGTGATAAAAGCAAGAGGCAGACCTCAGTCTGCAGGAGTCAAACGCCCTGCCAACCAAATGGCAGGTGGAGCCTCTTCCAGGCCATCGTTTGAACCCAGGAGAACTAAAGAAATTTGCCATTACTGCCATAGAAAGGGACACTTATGGAAGGACTGTAGGCGCGCAAAAGGTCTGTGTCTAATTTGTGGTGCATCCAACCACGACATTGGGAACTGTCCTTACAACAGCAACTCATCTCACACACCCACCAACCACCCGCAGCGGCCAACCATCCAGGCTCCTGCAACTCGTCATGCACTACCTGCTCCACCACCTGCACAGCCTACTCGTCAATTCCAACAGGCAATGAGGAACATGCCTAGAGGGCAAAGAAACAGGCCCCAAAGGCAGAATGTGCCTCCAGCTAGAAGGAATGTACCACGGCGGCAGACCTTCACATTAGAAGCCGAGACTGTAGGTCAAGGTAACACCGGTAAGCCTTTTTCACCCTTGTATCTCTTTCTTATTTTTATACACTATCTATACTACAGCCACCAAACATCTTTGCACTGTTACACTTTCCTTTTACAAATTTCGAGGACGAAATTTTTTTAAGAAGGGTAGAATGTAACAACCCTAATTTTCTTATACCCTTTTTCTATACAAATTTTTAAATTAATTTTTTTCAAAATCCACAAAAGGGTATTTTAGCCTGAGCACAAGATATAGGTAATTATTTTGTTTTTAATTACAAGCTACAAGAATGTAATAACTCCATTTTTAGTGTACAAGAAATTACTTTAAATTTAATGTATACTAGGAGTATTTATTCTTGCTGCTATCATTTTAAGTAATTAAATACCATAATAATTACAAGAAGGAACTTGTGGCTCATTGGTAATACCTTGCACTGCTGAATCAAGCCATCAGAGTTCAAATCCCATACCCCGCATTATTTTTAATATTGATTTTTTTAAAACCTTTAGAATACCAAGAGTTTACACGTGCATATCTCACAAAAATCCCACTACACTCAAACATGTAACACTTGCAGGAGTTAGATGAACCGTCGGGGGGGATCCAGGCTACCGGACTCGGCCGGGAATCGGCCAACTCGGCCTTGACTCGGCCGACTCAGTGCTCCGACCGAGTCATGGCCGAGTCACCCCCGATTCGGCCGATTCCGGCGATGGTCACAACATGAAAGTTGTGTCTTTTCATATTCCCTATGCACCTGCAAAATTTCAGCTTCAGAACAATTCCAGAGCTCTTAAAAAACCCCAATTACTCCACTTTTAATACATTTTTTATTACATTTTATCACATTTTTATTTTTAACTTTTCATCTACCCTCCTAGCCTAACCCTATAAATACCAACCCTACACACTACTCTCTCACCCCCAAAATCTTGAGCCACTCTCTCAAAAGTTTTCCAAGAAGGGTGTGCTTTGAAGTCAAGTTCACGGCGAAGCGCTGACGGAATTCCGACGATGTTTTTTTGAAACAACCGGCGACGAAACAACATCTCATCCACTCACCTAGTTCCTCTATATTTTTTAGTATAGATCGAAACCCGTAAGTCCCATTCTTCCCTTCTTTCTACTTCTCAAAAATACGAAATTACGAAACCCGACGGAAATCGGAACAAACCGATTTCCGATTCGGTTTTTCTATAAAATCTCACTTGTCACCAATTCCATAATACCTAAACTTATTCATGATGACTATTAATCACATAACAATTAATTTGGACAAAGTTTCTCACATGAAATGATAGTTTTTGCAATATCGTATTCTTTTTCACATTAATACCGTAATGTTTATTTTCTTCTTCTTCTAATCGATTCAATCATTCCTAAACATCTTCATCTTGACCATTAAACTTGTAAAAATCAATTTGAATAAGTTTTCACACATGAAATGATAACCTTTTCAATTTACCGTATTTTTCACTTTAATTCCATGAAGTTTCAATTTCACATTTAACCCCTTAGCCTTAATATACATTTAAAATAGAGCACGAGATAATGACCTACCTCCACACACACGCAAATACAACCCTAAAATGATATCATCAAAACTTAGAATACGACAAAACGAAATTTTCATTAAAATACCATAATCTTCATAAAACCATTCTTAAAGATTTTAGATTTGTTACACTTTTAAGTAAATATTTCTTACTAGGAAAATACGATAAATTGTGGACATCGATCGTTTATCTAAACTGACTTTATGGTGTCTAGGCAAGTGTGTCTAAGGCAAATGGTTACTTAATTAGGACCACTACTTGTAGTGGAGAGCCTCCCACTTACCTGGCACTTACCTGGCCGCAATTGGCGGTGAAGAGGCGATTTGAGGCTTCTAACGACTTGTCGTTTAGACCATTTAGAAATAAGCTAGTTGGCTTAGGAAATCCTAGAACCTAAAATACAGAAAATTACACTTTTCAAATAAATACCTTTTACTTTATAAAACCGTTTTCTAAAATATTAGTATTTTACAATCTTTGCAAAGCGCCGCTACAACCCATCTTTATGGAACCCGTTCGGGATCGTGCGGTTTATCGCGCACCCTCGGGCTAGTAGTGCGAGATTCAGACCTCCGCAAGGAGCATTCGGTCTCGAAAGGTTTAAAATACGACATCTTAAGAAAATGAGATTTTTGGAATATAAAATATTTATTAAAAATTATTTTTTTATAAACCTATGTATATTTATCTTTTAAATACCTATTTTATTATAATATAAAATTTTTCACCTTTTTCTAAAAATCACAAAAGAATAAAGGTTATACTAAAATACCATGAACTTCAAATAATCAATATTACAGATAAATACCATTATTTATGAAACTAGGATATTTTCATTAGAAATGTCACAACATAAAATGCACAACTCTAAAGACGAAAAATAAATACTTGAGTTGTATTTTGAAAAGTATATAAATGTATTTTTACATAAAACCCCCTCAAGTTTATAAATTACCCTAAGGACCCTAGCAGTTATAAGACTTCGTTCACATTGCTGATTGTCTGACTCGGGTTTGAGTCTGATTAAACTGACTTGAATATGATTCAAGTCAATCCATAATCTGCAAGTTTCCAAGTCAATATTAACACATGAATCCATGAATACAGTTATCGGTTTATACAATTTGGCTGAACCGAACCATGGATATATTCCTTTTACATGATTCCCAGTATTCCATTTACATGACTCTATGGTTATAACCGTTCCCTGATATCATGGTTTCGGTCAGTCAGTCAATCAATCATACAACCAACACAATTTACAAGATAACAATACAAACAAGACACCGCAGGGTTTAAGGGGTAGATTGGTACGGAAGGTGTTAAAGGTGGCACGAGACGGTAAGATTAAGACACCTAACATGAATCCAATTGCCGTTGTTCCGGGTTGTATAACGGAGCCTTGTACTTCCATTTGCCCTGGTCTCTGGCATACTGAGACCCCTCTCACACTGGCATCCTTCTGTACCAAGCTACAACAACAGCGTTAACTCAATACTACAATAATATAACAATGTAATACAACTGTAACAGCCACTCTCTCCCTCTCTCTCTTACTCTCTGTCTATTCTATTCTCATCTTATCTTGGGACTTACCGAGCGACCTGTTCGCTGACGACATTCTATTTCTTTCTTCTTTGAATGTCATTAGGTGGTTTGGACCCGACAGAGATCGAGCCATCTGCAGAAGACTTGGAGCAGTTTGTCGAAGATCCAGCACTTTAGTTCAATGTACACTTTTCCATTCAGTACTTTACATTCCTGTTATGCCACTGTTTAGGCATCTTTTATTTCAGTTGTATTTCCTTTCATGTATTGTACAAAGAATGTTAATAAATAAAAGTTGATGTTCTTTTTATTCTTGTCTCTTGTGTATTTATTTTATATTGCTTAGATACGCTTAGCGTATGTACTTTTGAGTATATACGTAGCGGGCCTCGTCGCGTCCCCTTCGCCGTATACCGGGAAGCGGGGCGTGAGAGTACTTGACTACCAGGACTATGATGCGGATCATACTAGTGGGGACAGAGTAGTCATTAAGTACATCCTTCAAATGTTCCTAGTCGAGGGTGTATCGAGACAGGGCATCGATATACCAGAGTAGACTAGCGTATACGCTTCTCGACCTATATGATGGGCGATGGATGATCCCATATCCATTGGTGTTTGACATCAGAGAAGGTATGCGGGTGCTCAATGGAGACTGGGTACACTGGACGGACTCGTCGAGAACTCCTAGATGGTATTGTACCTATCGTCGGATAGCAGTTCTCTGGTGACACTGGTACATGTTAGTCTGTAGACCCGAGATCGTCATAGAGTCTTGTGTGATTCCCGCTGTACTTTGATTTCCACCTTACCACGTTCAAGAGAATGTGCAAAACGGTGGCTTTGAGTACAGCCCCGATTCACATGGAGGCAATGAGCGATAGGAGGGGTTTCGTCTCTCCCGGTATAGGGAGTTGATGTTGCGCTATGCTCGATTGGCCATAACATGAAATCCCTGGCCAGGGTTGCTGAGATCTACTGGTAAGTGTTATCATTAGTTTCTCGACCCGTTATGGACCTTGCATCGGCATGACTTATCAGGCTATTGGGGTCTGACGTTATATCATCCCCAGGCTGTGATATGCGATATATCAGACGAAGAGACCGGACTGTACGGTAGTGTTACTGATTGGATTCGCAGGAGTACGAACAGGCTTGCTTGTTGATCTTCTGATCGCTCAATACCCGGGTGGCCGTTACGTTTAGCAGACCGCTTGCTGCTTGTGAGTGTTTGATATGATCATCACCTACTGCCAGCGTATTGACGAGTCTTTAGAGTCCTACACAGAGGTTTCTTGGCTCAAGCGAAATGGAGTAGGAGTGCATATGTGATATGTGTAGGACCAAGATTAATGCGTGTATGTGATACCGTATTCTATTCTCGCGATGTGTGACATGATTGGTTATATATGATATAGTCGAGTTATCGGATCAAGCGTTGATTCGATAAGATGTTGCATTTGATATTAGTCGGTTATATGTGATATAGCCGGATTATTAAATCAAGAGTTGATTTGATAATTTAATGTATAATTATATATTTGATATATTATATTACATTAACTAATATTTAGCTCACTAATGATTTCTTTTCTCACTTGATGTGCACATTGTATATATGTGATATGTATGTTTATGTACATGTATTGTGTCATGCTTGATGATACATACAAGATGGGTGTATGAGACTTATACAATGCTATGGTTAAATTAGGGTTTTGATTATTTTTTAAGTTATTACAAAAGAGCAAAAGACTTGGTCAAAGTTTTCAAGCTTGGAGAAGCTTGTAGAACATTGTCAAAGTCAACTCTTTTGTCATTCCTTAGGATAATTTTCCTTGACCCAACCTTTAACCATAGCCTTGGGTTTATTCTCTACATGAGTTAAGCATGATGGCTTTAACTCAACCATGGATGCAATAATTCATTTGGATGAATTATTCATGAGTTCTTCTTCTTCTTCTTCAAGCTCCATGAAAAGCTTTCTAGCTTCAATGGAGGTATGAGATAAAATGTGAGAAAATAATTTCTAAAGTGAGCAAACTTACTACTTCATTATCCTCTACTACTTGCTATTTAGTAGAGTGTGTTTACTTCACTAATTATATGATTAGTGAAGAAATAGTTTGGGTTAGTGTCTCCTCGACGTAGATCATCTTCGGCCTCGATGTCTTCGAAGCAAGCACGTTCGTTTCTTCAAGAGAGCCTCTCTAGAGTCCGGAGTTCATGATCGCAGCGAAGGGGACTACTACACGGAGCTATATGAAGTGAAGGACCGGTCTACAAAGGTTGTATTCCTTGCTCACTGTTAGATGCAAAGTGTTTGCATATGGTGATAGAATATGGAGAGAAAAGAAATGGAGAATACGTGAAACCGTATGGGGATAGAAGTGGTATACGGTCCCGGTATATAAGAAGAAGAATGGAGGAAGGGAAAAAGAAACGGAGTACGAACTTGAGGGTGAAAATGGAGTGAATAAATTAGTACAATTTGTGATTGTTTCCCCAATTAGAGCAAAGATCTATTCAGAATTCAAAATTTAAATTAAAGCTGCGCTTTTATAAAAGCGCTGCTCTACAACTAGCGTGCCCCGTGCAAAGCGCATAGGTGCTAGCGCTAGATGCGCTGCACTGCAAGTAGCGCACCACATGCAAAGCACGTGTGCGCTAGCGCTAAGAGCGCTGCGCTCCAAGTAGTGCACCATGGGCAGAGCTCATAAGCGCTAGCGCTGGAACTAAATGTTCTTCACCGTTGGATCAAATATCCAACGTATATAATTAAATCATCAATTAACAAGAATGAAATTCTGTTGAATCTTTCCAAATAGAAAAGATTGTGCCCTGAAATTGGAACACCGTTGGATCAATGATCCAATGGTGATTAAAAATTACTAAAATACAGAACAAATTCTGTAAGGGGGAAAGATTTCCCAATCTTGGTAAAAAAAAAGAAGATTATCTTCTGTAAACCAGAAACACTCGGATCCAAGATCCAACGATGGGAAATTTCCCAAATCAATTGGAGAAAAGATCTCCTCAACTGATTGAACAAACCATCTTGCCCTATATAAAGACTCCGAGATTTCAAGTCTCAAAGAGAGGAACCCCCTCATAAACTTTGAGAAAATCTCAAGAAGAAGAAGAAACTCTCGGCAAAAGATGACAATTCTTTTCAAGCTAAAAAAAAGAATAGAAAGACGAAATCGTCTCAATATAAAAAGAAGTATTTACTTCTTTCACAGATCATAGATCTATAAGACAAATTGTCTTTCACAAAAGAGATTATGAACACCTTATTATAAAGGGGGGGAAATTATTCAATTCTCTTAGGATCACAGATCCATAAAGGTAAAGCCTTTCATCAAAAGAGATTGAAATATCTCCTATAAACTAAGAACTTTGTTCTTATAATCTTGAGACAAAGTCTCTTATCAAAGAAAAGATAATCTTCAGAGCTCAAAATTAACCTAAGAAGAGCCCTAACGCTCCTAATCTAAGAAGAGACTTAGCGCTCCTAATTTAAAAGTGCCTTAGTGCTCTTCATCTAGCGCAAAGCGCTGCAATGCCAGGGCGCTTCAAACACAGCGCACTGCGCTCATTAGCTAGCGCTCAGCGCCACGTGCTCCTCAGGTGTGCACTGCATTACTAAAAGTACTTTGCGCTCATTATATGGCATCAGCGCCAAACGCCTTAACTCTTCAACTCTAGCGCCTCAACGCTCTACATCTAGCGCTAAGAGCATCAGCGCTCTTCATTCAGCGCAAAGCGCTTCATATCTGGTGCAAAACGCTAAGCGCACTAGCGCTTTAACCATAGCACACTGCGCTCATCGACTGACGCTAGTGCTAAGTGCGCCATATGCTTTTATGTGCGCTTGGACAGAACATAAACTGTTCTTTGATTAAGCCTGGAGCTATGATAAATGCATAGCATTCAACTAAAGACAAAACTTTGTCAGAGACCAAACCAATGCTTAGCATTTTTAAGGGGATTGGGCTCAAACAAACATCTAACAACTCAGAAAACAAATGTTGAACATTGTAATTAAATGGACTTAGCTCAAATTGGCCATAAGTCCTCAATTCAGATTAATTGAGTGCATATACTCATAAATCACAGATCTTAGTCCCAATTGGACTACAGGTATCTCAACCCACATCGGTTTAAGGGTACATCTCTGAACTCCTCTGATATTTGTCGTTGTAATCCTTCAACGTCTTCAGAGAGGTGACGGGTCCCGACAACCATACATTTCATGGACTGTGGGGTCCTTAAGCCCATGGACTATGATGTCCTTAACCTTGACTGTGAGGTCTTTAAACTCACGGACTATGATGTCCTTAACCTTGACTGTGGGGTTTTTAAACTCACGGACTATGATGTCCTTAACCTTGACTGTGAGGTCTTTAAACTCATGGACTATGATGTCCTTAACCTTGGACCGAGATGTCCTTGAACTAACATTGGATCGTAATGTCCTTAAACTAATCGACCGAAATGTCCCTAAACTAAACAATAAAGCCCAAATGCTCTTTTGTTGGATCTAAATGATCCCATTAAGTTGATCTTAGTCTAAAATTAGACCAACGTATCCGTAATTAATGTTTAAGTTGATCTTAGTCCCAAATGAGACTAACGTATCCTTAAACCCAACCCCCAAACCCAAATCTAAGAAAATACGGATTTGGACTAATCCACGCCCTACGGGCGACAATATAAATTAGTCTTCGTATGCAATCCACGGGCAACCAAAAACAAAACAAACACACACGACACGAAGTGGCCATCTGGAGAAGGAGAAAGTTGTTATCGCGACGCGGTAGCGTAATTAACTGTAGGGGTCTGCGCCTGCAGGGAAGAGTGTCCCCACAATCAAAAACCCCTCAAACGAGAGGGAATCTGACGAAGTCTGCTACATCGGCCGCATCCGTTTAAACCTTCGATACACGGTGCCATAAATCAACTTGGCATCTTCGGAGAGGTGGAAGGATAGCACCAATTAGCATCTGCCCTCGGAATTCAGGCCCAGACGTCCCAACGTCCCGGGTCCCGCGTTTCGGCGGGGAACAGATTTTGGCACGCCCGGTTGGACCTTTTCCTCTTTCCACTCCACACTTCGTGTGTCGTGTTTTTTCCGTGATCAGATAATCGCGGTGTGTATGTTTGTGGTTGCCCTTAGGGGAGTGGATACTGAAGTCGGCGTTTCGTCTCTATGAAGAATGACGTTTATTCCCACCTTAGCAACACAGGCTCTGTCATATCTGGTGGAGTCAAGTACAGGCCACTTGCAGGTTCAAATCTCTGCAATCCGGCTCTTCAAGAAATCAACGGGCTTCTCTTTGGGTCGATGCTCCCACCTCCCACCCTCGGTGCCTCAACGCCGATGGAGGAAGCCCAGAGGAAGTCTGTCATCCACAGGCTAGTTCTCCAAGCAGCTGCTTTGCCGATAGAATCAGTTCTCAAACAAATGGCACATGCCAAAGACCAAGGTCGACACAGGGGGCAGAATATTCAAGCTTTCAAAGGAAACAGGGGGCAGGCTCGGCAAAATCCTGAAGCTAATCAAATCCCGGCCGTAAGAAATGGTCGACGTCGATATCAGTGTCATATAAAAGTGTAAGTGCACGGCGGCGCCCCGGCCGTCGAACCGACGGCCAAGTGCGGAAACGGTGATAAACTTTAATTTTTGCGGACTTTGCAAACCGGCACCACCGCGCACTAAACACCCGGATCGTAACCATTAACAAGTCTAAGCTACAAACAAGATGGGAAGAGATATACCGAGTGATCCGAGTCCTCCGGTCTTCTCGTCGTCGTCCCGATCTCCTGCGGAAACTCCGGTCGTCGCCTCCTCGCCGGAAGGGCACCACATCGCCTGCATCTTTTACGGGCTCCCACCTCAATACCGAGGCAACTCGGGCGTGAAGTTGGCTGCCCGACGCGTCCAAGATTTGCTATAGATATAGTATAGAAGTTTGTCTCTTTAGGGGTTAAAGAGGTTGCCAAGTTGGAGGAATATAGCACAAGAATTTTTCCATGGATGGATGCTAAGAGAAAAGTGCATGCCCTCTCAAAAGGAGCTCGGCCAAGTATGTTTTTACTCACTGGAAAATCAAAAAAGGGAAGCACCTCTCTCTGCAGCCAATTAATCTCATAGCCACTTTTAAATGAAATAATGCATGCTCACTTTTTTTTAACCAAAACATTCCTGCACACTCACTTTTCCTTATGTAAACAAATATTAATTAATACATCATGATATCAATCTCCATACCTTAAACAGTGGCCGGCCCATCAGCTTACCCATCACAAAACCATACTCTATCATGTCAAATTAAATGCATCAATAGAAAAGAAGATATCATAATCAATTCTTTTGCAAGAAACCCCCAAACAAAATGTTAATTGCAAACTTGCAATTAACACCCTCCAACCAAAAGTTCGACCGGGAAGGAAAAAGAGAAAACCGGCCGGAACGGAATGCAAACTGGCAACCCCAGAAAACTGGTCCCATAATAAATTACAGGAAAACCCCGATACTGTGCATACACACCCGCATTTGTATTCTGACCGGATACAAATGCAAAGAGACAAAACTACACTATCAAATACTAAGATCCGGCTTAAGCCAAAGCCGGCTAGTAAAAACTGTCCGATCACGATCTGTGCAATACCGCACGTATCTGATCGAACCCTGCCATATCTCCATACGGCCTCTACAGCGTTTCGCCCGAAAGCTGAGTAACTGAAAGTGTGGGGGACTCTAAAGACTCGTCAATACAATGGCGGTGGATTTAACCACTAGCCCGTCAGAGGTATAAGCCAATACGTAACGGGCCACCAGCTATTGACTAAAAGGGACGTCGATGAGCGAACTCATCCTGACACCCTACTGAGCCTGTCAGTGACAATATCCGTACAGTCCGGTCCGTTCGTCTATGAGCATCGCATGTCGGGCCTAGGGGGTGGGTAAAAGTCAGACCCCCAAAAGCGGTACAAGTCGTGTCGGAGTGTAGCCCAGAACACCCTGAGATACTACTGGAATACCTACCAGTAAATCTCCTGCCTTGGCCAAGGTCTTCGTGTAATGGCTCTCCTAGACACAGCGCGACCTCACCCCCAATACCGGGAGAGACGAAACCCCCGAAGATCCGCTCACTGCCTCCATGTGGCTCGGGACTGTACCCAACTAAAACCTGTTTACACGACTCCTTTGAGCCGTGGTAGGGTAGTAATCAAAGTACAGTGGGAACTCACACGAGACAAATGACTATCCCCAGGTCGATGAACTAACCTGTACACATGTCACCTGGGAACTGCTATCTGACGTCAGGTATAAGACCAACTAGCATGTCCCCGGCGAGTCCTGTCCGGTGTACTCATAACCCAACGAGCACCTGTATACATCTTAGGTGAACCAACTGACACCAGTGGCTTGTGAGACCGGCCACCGCCCCTCGTCGGGGTCTCGACTGTATACACTAGTCTACTCTGGAGTATCGATGCCCTGTCTCGAAACTCCTACGACTAGGGACCTTTTAAGGATGTGCTTATAGACTCCAGCTCTCACTTATATGATCGCCCTCATACTGCCGGCAGTCAAGCAAGAATCCTAGGGGCTCTATCAACGTGCAATAGCGACATGTCAGGTCACCTAAAGCAGTACACGATGATAAAGGTAAACCAGATAGCGTACTATCATCTCGAGTAGGACTGTCTTCCCGGGATAGGTCCTCCCTCAATCATTGCAATCACGTGCCTGTGACCCAATAATTGACTCTGAGGGCACTATCTCCAACAAAAAGGAGCTAGGGGCGGTTCTCCATATGGTCCTGTTTCAACCCCAGCGGTGAATGTTGTTGTTCCAACTGGGAACAGCTTCAAATTGTTGTGAAGGTTTAGACAAAATTCTTCTAACGCAATATTGAAGATGTCTCCGCAGCCCATGGAGATCCCACCAGAGCAGAAACATGTTCGCTCCTTGAAACAACTTTTCTCATCTATATAGAAGGTGTGGAAGCAGGTGAAGGGGACTCACCCTAAGACGGATCCTGATACAGCGATTCCTTCCAAAACCAAAGCGGCTTTTTACGATAAGAGGCCCAATAAAGGTCAAGTACCTGAACCAAACTCCAAAGGTCAAAACTCCAAACACCCCAAGCCTGGGGGCATGGGAGTTCACATAGTCTATGCGGTGAATTCCAAAGACGAAATTCGATCTTCTACTAGTCACCGACCTCAAACTCGGTCCTTAACAAAAGTTCAACTACAACATGAAAAGCTGCAGGAGATTCTTGCTCGGGCGACACCACTCGCTAATCCATCGTCTAAGGCAAATCTTGAAGACGCGCCTGGAGAAAGAAATATGGCATGGCGCCAATTCTACGCTTGACAAGCTCCAGCCCATCCGTTTGCCCAGATACTACACAGACAGATTAAAAATACCGTTGAGACGCCAAGGCATACCCTTCAAACAGACTGCTCGACAAGCACAGTTCTATAACAGGATCTGGAACGTCCCCGGAACTCAACGAAAGTTGCCCAACAGGAGAATGGAAACGATCGGGCTTGGATATGTTAAATCCAAGAAACGGGAGCTATTCCGCGACTGCTACGTCATACATGACTTCGATGAGGAAGGAGATGCTCTATGGGAAGATGCTAACCCTGAACAAAAATGAGGTCCCGCCATGAAAATGCCAAGTCCTTCGTTCGAAGAACAAATGGACAAGCTTATAAGGGAAGTGGGTCAAAAGGTTCGAGACGACCATAACAGCGAAATGGCCATTTACGAGAAAGCCAGGACGCAGCGCCTCCTTCAACAGGCCGCTGAGAATGACAATGCTCCTCATCGCCAACCCGTCATGCAAAAGACCCGGTGCAGAGGCAAAAATAAACCAAGAACAGAAAAAGCGTTCAATAGCGACAAAGCGGGTCCAAGAAACCACGCGATCGAGAATCGAGCAACCAAGATTCGTCTCTTATCAAGAAGATGGGTCGAGCTTATTCTTTTTCACAAGACAAGACAAGGAAGATACTCGATCTTGCCCTAAAACATCAGATAATTACCCTCCCGGAGTCCAAGCACCCCGAGCAAGCAAGCGAGGTCTCTCACCCGGATTATTGCTCCTATCACCGAGCGATAAGACATCCTCTCGAAAACTGCTTCACATTCAAATACTGGGTAGAGGACCAATATCAACTAGGTAGGTTCACTCTATCCAGCAGTTGGAGGGTAATCCCGCCGCAGAAGCATGAACCGAAAGCCACGTATGCAGCGAGAATGGAACCAGATCAATATTGGTCTTAGAAGCGATCTCGTACCTGTTACGTGATAACGCTATTAGAAGAAGAGCCCGAGAATATGGATGACCTCCCCTGGTGCTTCGAAACGACGATGACGAGGTAATCTCAGAGTTTCCACCGGCGCCAAAAGAGCTAGAAGATGGAATACATACTACTGCATATAACCTTAAGAAAATTGACTTGGGGACGGCAAGTGACCCGGGGCCGACATTCGTCAGTGAGCTGTTGTCTGAAGAAAGGGTGGCTACGCTAAAGGACGTGCTCATGCAGTATAAAGATTTCTTCGCATGGAACTATTCCGAGATGCCAGGATTAGATCCAGAGATTGCTGTCCACAAATTGGCAATATCCCCGGACGTCAAGCCGATCAAACAAGCACCAAGAAGAATGTGGCTCGAGCTTAAGATGAGCATCAACGCCGAGGTCAAGAAGCTAATCGACTCTGGCTTCATCCAGGAAGTTCAGTATCCTGACTGGATCGCCAACATCGTCCCAGTGATGAAGAAAAATGGGACGGTGCGCATATGTGTGGACTTTCGGGATCTCAACAAAGCTTGCCCGAAGGACGACTTTCCAGTACTGGTCAATGAGCTGATGATTGATAATACGTCCACTCACGAAGTTTTCTCCTTCATGGACGGCTCATCGGGATACAATCAAATAAAGATGCACCCCGAAGACCAGAAGCATACCGCTTTCCGGACTCCTTTGGGTATATTCTGCTACAAGGTGATGCCTTTCTGTCTAAAGAACGCCGGTGCCACCTATTAGAGGGTCATGACGAAGATTTTCGATGACCTCATACATAAAATCGTCGAATGCTATATCGACGACCTCGTAATTAAAAGCAAATCATACGAGGAATATTTAGAGCATCTAAAGATCGTGTTTCAGCGCCTTTGGAAATACAACTTGAAGATGAACCCTCTCAAATGCGCGTTCGGAGTTTCCTCAGACAAATTCCTAGGATTCATCATCCGACACCGAGGTATCGAAATAGACCCGTCGAAGATCAAGGCGATCATGGAAATGCCTCCGCCAAAGACTCTCAAGCAACTGCAGTCTCTCTAAGGAAAGCTCGCGTATATCCGGCGATTTATAGCCAATCTCTCCGGCAAGTGCCGTCCTTACAGTCACCTAATGAAGAAGGGGACCCCTTTTGTCTGGGATCGCAAATGCCAAAGCGCAATAGATGAAATCAAGCAATACCTGCAGAATCCTCCGGTGCTGACTGCTCCAATCAAGGGAAAGCCTATCATTCTGTATACAACAGCCTTAGAAGGTTCTTTAGGCGCGCTGTGGGCACAAGAGAACGACCAAGGGGAAGAAAGAGCCCTTTACTATCTGAGTCGAGTTCTCCTGGGGGCAGAAAACAATTATTCTCCCATCGAAAAATACTGCCTAGCGTTGATCTTCGTAATAACGAAGCTCAGACACTATGCGTTGGCACATGAGGTCCATCTCATATCAAAGGTGGATCCTCTCAAGTATTTGATGTCAAAAGCCATATTAATGGGGCGGCTCGCTAAATAGGCCCTACTCTTGATGGAGTTCTCGATAACTTATCGGTCTCTTAAGGCAGTGAAGGGCCAAGCTATCGCCGACTTCCTCGCTGAGCATCTGATACCTGCCGACTCTCCCTTAAACTGTGAATTGTCAGACGAACACGCGTTTGACACGATCGACGGGGAGAGAAGAGAGAATGATACCCAATGGGAACTCTACTCCGATGGACCATCTTCCATGAAGAAGCGCAAACAAAGCACTCCCATAATCAAATCAGGGATAGGCTTCATCTTCGTGACTCCATAAGGAGGGATAATGCGCTTTGCTTTCTCCTTAACAGAGCCGAGGACGAATAATGAAGCCAAGTACAAAGCTTTGATAGCAGGTCTCGAGATCGCTATCAACATGAGAATTGAAAACCTCCTCATATACGGAGACTCCCAATTGGTCGTTAGTCAAGTAAACGGCGACCATCAAACGTGCAAACCAGAGTTGGTGAAATACGGCGAGAGAGTGCAGCAATTGCTGACTCGAATCCCTTCCTACACACTGGAAAGCATACCGCGCGCGGAAAATAGCAAAGCGGATGTACTAGCCAAGCTTGCTAAAGAATTGTCCGACGAGAACCTCGATGACGTAAGAATCATGGTACAAAGCCGTCGGGTTCTTGCACCGACAGAAATATCTCTGGAATCGCCCGAAGAAAAGGGAGCGATCGAGCAAACGACTCTGTGAATAAAATACCAGGAAAAGGCTGAGGATTGGAGAGAAGTCTTTATAGACTACTTCAAATCCCGTCGAACACCTGAAGATGCGTCCTCAAGACATCAGCTTATGAAACGAGCTCTGTCTTTCGCCTACGTCAATGATATTCTGTATAAGAGGTCATTTGATTCTCTATGGCTAAAATGCCTGGGACCTGAAGAGGCAAAGAGAGTCGTCCAAGAAACTCACGATGGACTCTGCGGTTCTCACCAAGCCTGGCCGAAGATGAAGCTGAAGATCAAAAGGATGGGCTACTATTGGCCCACGATGATCCAGGACTGCCTCGAATACGCGAAGCAATGCCACTCATGCCAGATTCACGGAGACTTTATCCATCAGCATCCGAATCCACTACATCCAACGGTGGCTAGCTGGCCGTTCGAAATGTGGGGGACTGACATAATCGGCCCCATCGAACCGGCATCGTCCAGAGGACATCGATTCATTTTGGCGACAACTGATTATTTCTCCAAATGGGCAGAAGCAATACCGCTAAGAGAAGTGAAGACGGAGAATATCCTCCATTTCTTCAAGACGCACGTCATTTATCAGTTTGGAACTCCATGACGGATCATCTCCAATAACGGGCCAGCCTACAAAAGCCACAAGATCAACCGCTTCGCACAACAACATAACATATACTGGAAATACTCTTCAATCTATAATCCTCGAGCTAACGGTCTAGCAGAGGCTTTCAATAAGACCTTGACAAAGACCGTGAAAAAGACGGTGTCTCGAAATAAGAAGGACTGGCATGAGAGACTGCATGAAGCTCTCTGGGCATATCAAACTACGTTCAAAACGGCCACAAACACAACGCCGTATGCTTTGGTATTCGGCACAGAAGCGGTACTCCCTCTTGAGATAGAGTTACCCTCTCTACGAGTTGTCGTTCACTACGAGCTAACAGAAGAAGAAAATGCTCACCTTCGGCTTGAGGAGCTCGATGCCCTTGATGAAATCCGGCTCATAGTGCAACAAAGTCTGGAGACTTATAAAGCAAAGATGACGCGCTCATATGAAAGGTTGACTAGACCGAGAACATTCCGTCAAGGCAAACTCGTGCTAGTGGTTAAAAGACCTATGATCCCCAATCGCGCCAAGCGGGGGAAATTCGAGCCGAACTATGAAGGCCCGTATATTATAGACAAAGTCTACCAGGGTGGAGCCTATCTACTCATGGACATGCATGGTGAAAGACCTTTCAGGCCAATAAACGGTCGCTTCCTGAAAAAAAACTATGCCTGACGAGTCACGGCCTAGATCAATGATGGATGACGACGCCTATGTCCGCTCGCTATCTTCCTAAGCCTAACCTCTGTAAGTAGTGGTCGGCTTCCTTTTCGTCGGACCGAAACGTCCTTAAACTAACGACAGACCGAAATGTCCTAAAACTAACAACGGACCGAAACGTCCTTAAACTAACAATGGACCACTATGTCCTAAAACTAGCTGTTGACCGAAACGTCTATAAACTACTACGGACCGCAGCATCCCGAGGCCGACAAAAAAAGGGTATGTCCACAAGCAAAATGGGCACGGATGAAAACCCGAAAGGGCTCCGTGAGTAAAAACAGCAGGGCTACCGGTGAGTTTTGTGAAAACCCGAAAGGGCGCAATCTCGTTAAAAGACACTTGCTAGGTCATCTCGACCTTGTGAGGAGAAACCAGCTGCGTGAGATTCTTACGACTCATAAGGGAGCAACACACTTAGGGATCCCCACGATTCCTAAGTAGAAATTACACTTGCGAGATCCTCATGACTCGTAAGAAGAACCCTCCTTTGAGACCCTCACGGCTCATAGGATTCAAAAGTCTTAAGTTACAGGGATCTGAACCTGTTCTTAAGCAGCCATCACAACCCCCAATGTTGCCCTACAAGCGTTTCAATATTGACCCCTGTATACAATCCACGAGCGCGAATAGACATTTCCCTAACAAAGTCCCATCCGTGACTAGGGATATGTTTGCACAGTGAACATCCCTTGTAAGTCCTCTCGACTTATAAGGAGAAAGATCTCTTGTAAGATCCTTACGACTTACGAGAAGCCATACACTTAGGAGTCCTCACGATTCCTAAGGAGAAAACGCACCTACGAGATCCTCACGACTCGCAGGGAGAAATACCTTTATGAGACCCTTACGGCTCATGAAGTCAAAAGCCTTAATTAGTCGATAGGATCCTAACCCTGTTCGCTAAGCCACCTTTGTTCGACATTGACAAAGGCAAATGATGATTCGCTCCTGAAAATATCCCGGTTGCAGCGATGCTGATGCCGAAATTGGTGTCAAATCCCAAAACTCGTGGCAAAAGCCAGAGAGCCATATATGCATAAGAAATAGCCGAAATGATGGGGCAACTTGCAAACAAAATCAGCAAGTAAAAATGTATGCATACAAAAATAGCCGAAATGATTGGTCAACTCGCAATAAAAAATAGCGAGTAAAAATAAAACAAATAGCCGAAATGATTGGGCAGCGCGAAAAATAGCCGAAATGATTGGGCAATCGCGACCTTCGCGATGTAAAAGCTAAAATGATAGAGCATCGCGGAAAGAAATAAATTTTTTTTGAAAGAATGAAACTCTTGCCCTATAGATGAGATCACATCAATCCCTGTATACAATCCAGGGGCACAAACAAAGAGGGAACCATACCTTCCCCCCAGGCTCCATTAGAAGAAGAAGCCAAATCTCAATGGTTCACAGACAGCCTGGAGATCATCTCAATATCCGTCTCATTTCAACAGACACGACATCAACAAATCGGAGCTGCGACAAAATTCACAGTTCCACGACTCGACGATGCACAAACAACCGAGAGTCAACCTTTCCTGGTCACGTGGAACACGGCATATGTCAATCCTGACCCCGTGGGAAATGTCCAGAGCGGAGCCAGGTCCTCGCAGAACACGGCTATGTCAATCAGACCCCGTGGGAAGCATCCAGAGCAAATTCCTAGTCACGTGGAACACGGCCTATGTCAATCCTGACCCCGTAAGAAATGTCCAGAGCAGAGCCTGGTCCTCGCAGAACACGGCTATGTCAATCAGACCCCGTGGGAAGCATCCAGAGCAAATTCCTGGTCACGTGGAACATGGCATATGTCAATCCTGACCCCGTGGGAAACGTCCAGAGTGGATCCTGGTCCTCGCAGAATACGGCTATGTCAAACCGACCCCGTGGGAAGCATCCAGAGAAAATTCCTGATCATGTGCAACATGACCTATGTCAATCCTCACCCCGTGGGAAACGTCCAGAACGAAGCCCGGTCCTCGCAGAATACGGCTATGTCAATCTGACCCATGGGAAGCATCCAGAGCAAATTCCTGGTCACGTAGAACACGACATATGTTAATCCTGACCCCGTGGGAAACGTCCAAAGCGGAGCCTGGTCCTCGCAGAATACGTCTATGTCAAACCGACCCCGTGGGAAGCATCCAGAGCAAATTCCTGGTCACGTGGAACACGGCCTATGTCAATCCTGACCCCGTGGGAAACGTCCAGAGCGGAGCCTGGTCCTCGCAGAACACGGCTATGTCAATCAGAACCCGTGGGAAGCATCCAGAGCAAACTCCTGGTCATGTGGAACACGGCCTATGTCAATCCTGACCCCGTGGGAAACGTCCAGAACGGATCCTGGTCCTCGCAGAACACGGCTATGTCAAACCGACCCTATGGGAAGCATCCAGAGCAAATTCCAGGTCATGTGAAACAAGGCCTATGTTAATCCTGACCCCGTAGGAAACGTCCAAAGCAGAGTCTGGTCCTCGCAGAACACAGCTATATGAAACTGACCCCGTGGGAAGCATCCAGAGCAAAATCCTGGTCACGTGGAACACGGCCTATGTCAATACTGACCCCGTGGGAAACGTCGAGAGCGGAGCCTGGTCCTCGCAGAATACGGCTATGTCAATCAGACCCTGTGGGAAGCATCCAAATCAAATTCCTGGTCACGTGGAACACGGCCTATGTCAATCCTGACCCCGTGGGAAACGCCCAGAGCGGAGCCTGGTCCTCGCAGAACACGGTTATGTCAATCAGACCCCGTGAGAAGCATCCAGAGCAAATTCCTGGTCACATGGAACACGGCCTATGTCAATCCTGACCCCATGGGAAACGTCCAGATGGGAGCCTGGTCCTCGCAGAACACACTATGTCAATCAGACCCCATGAGAAGTATCCAGAGAAAATTCCTGGTCACGTGGAACACGGCCTATGCCAATCCTGACCCCATGGGAAACGTCCAGAGCGGAGCCTGGTCCTCGCAGAACACGGCTATGTCAAACCGACCCCGTGGGAAGCATCCAGAGCAACACTTGACCCTGTGAAATGCGGATAAATTCAACCCCTGACACCATATGGCTAATGTCAATCTTGACACCGTATGGCTTATGTCAACCCCTGTCGTCAAGCAATGCTCCGACACCTCCTCGTCGTTAAGCAAAGCTTCGACCTGGACACATATCATCCCCCTGTCATCGAGAAATGCTCCGACATTTCCTTGTTGTCAGGCAAAGCCTCGACTTGGATACATGATAATTCATAACTCCCTTTGTCGTTGAGCAATGCTCCGACACTCCCTGTCGTTAAGCAAGGCTCCGACACGGAAAAATATTAACTCATAACTTCTCCATCATAGAGCAATACTCCGTTTCAGGGATAAATCAAATCACAAATATCTTAACTTGAAAAAGAAGGGCACAGTCTTGCAAAGAGATTTAAATAAACTATCAACGAAATGCATATCTTAAAATGAACACATCACCATAAAAAAAATAATATGTCTTTTGATTCATGAATCAAAATGAATACAAAGTACAATTTATGAAAGAATCAAGAATATATTTTCAGTTAAGAACATGTATAAGAAAGAATAAAAAAAATAATATAATACATCTTTCAAGCTGGCTGATGATTCAAAAGGTTCATCACTTCATCCTTCCTCTTTTGGGTTTCTGCTTCAAAATTGACTATGGTTGCGAGATGGGCCTCTGCTTCCGACTGTTAGGCCTGATGCGAGGCAAGTCGGCCTTCAAGCTCCTGCTCAGTTGCTTTATGAGCATCAACCATCGTTCGGGTAAAGATAACAGCTTTATCAACAGCCACCACATCCTTAATTGCGGCTTGAAGCTCCTGCCAAAGTTCATATGCGTGGGTGGTCTTAGCTGTAAATTCGGCTTGAAGCTCCCCGAGCACGGTTGAAGCCAGCTTCCTCTGTGAGAACTTTCGGTGGAGCCTCTTTTCACAGGAAAGCGTATTAGCGGCATACCGCTTAATCAGCTCCTGCAAGCTTGTCTTCGCAGCCACCACCTCCGAAGGAAGGTGCGCGCATTCAAGACTATACAAGCAAGCCTCCACTCGATGACAGAATTCGACCCAGACTTGCACCAATGCTTCACTATGATAAGTAGCAAGAAAAGGGAGAGAACCATTGGCTTCAGCAGCAAATTCTTCATCCATAAGCGAGCTACCAACACGAAGTTCTTCGATCAATGGTAACAAAGAGTGAAGGCTTAACTTGGCCATACGTTCGGATGCACGCAGCGCATAAGGGCCAGACGGCATGAGAATGCGAGTCTCCAACGGGCTAAAAGTAAGCAGAGCTGTTAAAGATTGATAAATGATCAGCGAAGGTTGCAAACAGAGGACAGATGCAAAGGCGTCGAAACTTTACTTACCCACGTTTATACAAGAAGAGTCGGAAGATCCCCAGGCCCATCAAGGACCTCAACCTCATCATCAGCTTCCAGAACTACAGAAGACATGAACATTGTTATATGAAGAAGTAACAATACCGGGAAAGGAGCGAACAATGCCAACCTTGTCCGGAAGATAGAATGATACGCTGAGGGGATATCGCCTGTGGAGCAGCCAGTTCCAGCAGACGCCGGAAAGATTTCCTAGGAGACAGGCCAGCAATGGACGCTGCCAAGCCTCGTAGCTCTGAAAAAGACAAGGAAGGTTCAGATAATCGAAATATCGTTTAAAACAAAGTATGGGATAATACCTTCGATACTCCTCCCGCTTTGAACAGGAGGGATAGCAGCCTCAGCAGCCTCCTCCGTACCATCGGGCACATCACCGGAAACGTTTGTTGGTTGAGGCACATCAGCCACTTCAGGAATGGTAATCTCAGCCACTTGTTCCACCGCCTCTAGGCCGTCACCGGAAAGGTCCATTAAATCTACGACGGGTAAAGGCACCTCTTCAGGGCCAACGGGCACGGAAGGAACGGAGGCCGTCAGTGGAAGCTCTATAGCAGGAATGGCAACCGTGGCAATCCCCTCCACACCTACGAGTGTCTCATCGGGTATATTTGTTGGAGATAGTGCCCTCAGAGTCAATTATTGGATCACAGGCACATGATTGCAATGATTGAGGGAGGACCTATCCCGGTAGGACAGTCTTACTCGAGATGATAGTATGCTATCTGGTTTATCTTTATCATCGTGTACTGCTTTAGGTGACCTGACATGTCGCTATTACACGTTGATAGAGCCCCTGGGATTCTTGCTTGACTGCCAGCAGTATGATGGCGATCATATACGTGGGAGCTGGTAGTCTATAAGCACATCCTTAAAAGGTCCCTAGTCGTAGGAGTTTCGAGACAGGGCATCGATACTCCATTAGTAGACTAGTGTATACAGTCGAGACCCCGACGAGGGGCGGTGGCCGGTCTCACAAGCCACTGGTGTCAGTTGGTTCACCTAAGATGTATACAGGTGCTCATTGGGTTATGAGTACACCGGACAGGACTCGCCGGGAACTTGCTAGTTGGTCATATACCAGATGTCAGATAGCAGTTCCCTGGTGACATGTGTACAGGTTAGTTCATCGACCTGAGATCGTCATTTGTCTCGTGTGAGTTCCCACTGTGCTTTGATTACTACCCTACCACGGCTCAAAGGAGTCGTGCAAACAGGTTTTAGTTGGGTACAGTCCCGAGCCACATGGAGGCAGTGAGCGGATCTTCAGGGGTTCGTCTCTCCCGGTATTGGGGGTGAGGTCGCGCTGTGTCTAGGAGAGCCATTACACAAAGCCCTCGGCCGAGGCAAGGAGATTTACTGGTAGGTATTCCAGTAGTATCTCAGGGTGTTCTGGGCTACACTCCGACACGACTTGTACCGCTTTTGGGGGTCTGACTTTTACCAACCCCCTAGGCCCGCCATGCGATACTCATAGACGAACGGACCGGACTGTACGGATATTGTCACTGACAGGCTCAGTTGGGTGTCGGGGTGAGCTTCCTCATCGACGTCCCATTTGGTCAATACCTGGTGGCCCGTCACGTATTGGCTTATACCTCTGACGTGCTAGTGGTTAAATCCACAGCCAAGGTATTGACGAGTCTTTAGAGTCCACCACACTCAGTTACTCAGTTACTCAAGCTTTCGGGCGAAACGCTGTAGAGGCCGTATGGAGATATGGCAGGGTTCGATCAGATACGTGCGGTATTGCGCGGATCGTGATCGGACAGTTTTTACTAGCCGGCTTTGGCTTAAGCCGGATTCTAGTATTTGATAGTGTAGTTTTGTCTCTTTGCATTTGTGTTCAGTGGGAATACAAATGCGGGCATGTATTTTGCAGTAGTGGAGGGTGTTAATTGCAAGTTTGCAATTAACATCTAGTGGAGGGCTTTCTTGCATATGTTGCATTATGATAAGACTAGCATCATGAGATTCCTTTTCTTTCTCTTCTTATGCATTTATGTGAAAAGGGATTGATTAGTTTTGAAAGGATTTAGATAAGAAATGAGAGTGACCTCCTTCTTGAATTATCTTTTTCTTTTCTTATTAGATGAATTCCTTTTCTCTCTCCAATCCATTCTCATCTTAGGGGCCGGCCATTCTTTGGGGAGAGAGGGGAGAGGATCATTTTTCTAGTGGGTAAATATATCATCTCATTTTCTTATGCTTGCTTGCATGCTTGCAAAAATCCCTCCATAGCTATCATTCTCCTTTCCTCCACATCTTCCATGGCAACTTCACATACCCACAAGAGACAAATTTACTACACTATTCTATAGCAAGTCTTGGACGCGTCGGCTAGCCAACTTCACGCCCGAGTTGCCTCGGTCAAGAGGCGGGAGCCCGTAAAAGATTCCGGCTACGTGGTGCCCTTTCCGACGAGCGAGGAGGTGACGGAGATTCCGCGGGAGATCGGAGTGGAGACGAAGACCGAAGGACACGGATCGCTTGGTATTGCATCTCTACTCTTTTCTATTTTGCTAGCTAGCTAGGTTAATGGCCCGATCCGGGTAAAAGGTCCGCGGTGGTGCCGTTTTGCAAAGTTCGCAAAGTTTTTGTTTTCCGCGTTTCCGGCGTTGGATCGACGGCCGGGGCGCCCCCGCGGGCTTACAATGGTATCAGAGCCACGCCATTAACCTTACCTAGCTTTGTTCTAATGTGTTTTGCTTATCCGATCGACCGAATTTCCAAAAACCGTATTTTCCTTCACATCAGTTTCTGTTGAAATTTTTTGAAGTCTAAAAATTTTTCTGGTGGTCTCAGAAAGATGTGCAGGGAGTTCTAAGAACTCTGGAAAAAAACGAGACAGTGAACCCTTACCTCGAGCGCGGAAGCGCGGCACCACCCCCCTTTCTGCCGCCCTTCTGCCGCAAGATGGTGGGGTCAATGCTTCGTATTTTTCCAGTGGGCTTCTGGGCTGAAAATAGGGCTTTTGGGATATTAAATTTGGGCCAATTATTTCTGTGAGTGCTACAGTTTTTCTTGGGGCCCACATGTTAATTGTTTGATCGATCGGATATTTTTAAACACATTATTTCACAGTATTTACATTATATCTGCGACCGTGAATGTCATTCGATCGGTAAATCCGGTCTAACTGCTATAGCCCGGTTAGACGGATTTGCGAACGTGACTTTCACGTTGATGTTCTATGTTTATGCTGTGATGTTGCGGATCGGTCGTGGGGGATAGCCTGGATGCAATGCTAGTACTGTTTTGTTGTATTATGTACATTTGATATTGCGGGGCGAGCGTCCGACATGTGGACTGCCGTCACTGCCTGTTTGTATTATTCTTTTGGGGCACGACCAGGTTGTGGTCGATGTACCCGCTGCATGTATATTTTACTTTCTGTACTAGGATTACCCCGCGGAGGGGTGCACGGATAGCCGGGTTCTAGAGGGCAACGAGCCCGCATCTCATGGCTTTGAGACAGAGGGGGCTTCACTCTAGGATTGGCGGGCTATTCGCCGCACTCGTAGGGGGTACAGGTTGACCCAGGAGGGGTGCCCAGGTTACCGGATTCCGTGAAGTGCTGGGTGGTCCATTCACGGTGCTGAAGGGGGCTGCCTCGCTTCAGGTTTTGGCGGGTAACTTGCCGCGCCCGTAGGGGTCTAGGTTTTCATTGCGCAGGCTATCCACACGACCAGGGGAACGTCGGGTTTCAGTAGCGGCTCTGTGAAACCCGGGGATCCCAGATATCTGTATTGATCTGTGTTGCTATACATTTCTGTGTTGCTTTTATCACGCCTTGAGCGAATACTATATATTGGTATATATATTAGTAGATGTTGTATATGTTTTGCATCCGCGCTAGTCCAGTCCCCGCTCTGTCGTTAGTTAGCTAACCTAACGGGTGATGACGGGACCCAGTGGCGAATGCGGATGGCATATACGTACGTCAGTATATTTTCGTTCTTTGTGGTGTGATCAATTGATGGGACTGCGTTGATTCGGATCAATGCAAGATAAACAAACCAATTCTGATGTTGTTGGAACACTTTTTCAAAAGCTGTTATTGCAAGGACGTTCACTTTTGTTTTGCACAGTGGTATTCAGTTGGAATATCCTGCTCCTCAGTCGACGAGGCAAGGGCCGAGATCCCTTCACCGGGAGTGACCCCTTGGACAAAAGTTTGCGTCAGGGCAATAACTTCACTATAGCCGATTGCTTTTGCTTTGCATCGTGGTATTCAGATGGAATATCCTGCACCTCATTCTACGGGGAAAGAGCCGAGATCCCTTCACCGGGAGTGACCTCTTTAGCAAAGGTTTTCGTAACTATATTTTTAAAACCTATCAGTTCCTTCAACGATATCAAGTTCATTACGTTAAAGGTTTTCGCCAGAAACCATTCGTAGCCCTCCATCATTTCAGTTAAATATTCAGTAGTATTCAAGCTATGTATTTTGACCTCACGCCAAGGCATAGTGTTTGGTAGCTGCCGGGTATTTATCTGTTGCATAGATAGATGCGTTGGTTTGGGACAGTCGTACTACTATTTTGGCCTACGTCAAGGGTATGTACGGGTGGGTTCAAATTAACCTGGATAATGATGGGTAGAACTTGACATGTGACTTATAATATTTTGACCTCACGCCAAGGTCATAAGAGCATGGGGTAAAAATCCACATCGGGAGTTTCAAAAGTACTGAAACTTGCCAGATATGTGCATACCTTCTGGAGTATGATAGCGTGAGCGGATTCCGTCACGTTATCATGCGATGATAGTTGGATCCCGATTCCCACTGATGAGTTGGTTTACTCCTCGGGTGATCCCGGCTAATTCTTCTTTCAGGTTTGGAGAAGAATTTGAGTTACAGTGGGAGGTTTCCAGATTAGATAAAGTGATAACCATTCTAATCTAGGTTAGAGTGCACGCTGAGTGTTTCTTTTCTCTCTCTCTGGCAACGACCATTGACCCGACCCTAGACTATGACTCAGTGACCAAGTTGACCGAACCTTCTTAACACTGGCTTTTGGATTGTCAGAGTTGCAAACCTCATTGCCACTCCTACTTTTACCCTTTTCTCCGGGACACCCCGTATTACTACGAACGTCCACTTCCATTGGACAAAACCATCGTATGGTTATATACGAACTCGAAGGACTTCGAGGATGGTTTCTGGTTCTGGAGAAAACGGATAGGACTATTCAGTTGTCTTTTCTTTTCACCTTCTCTCAGGTTGCGAGTACTCCTTGGTTTAGGAGTAGTACACCTATTACGCAAATTGGACAATCTTCTTCCAAACCTTAGGCTGGTGCCGAACGGTGGGGAATGAAGAAAGCCAATTAGCCTAAACGGTGTACAGAAGGTATTAAGTTCAGACAAAGCAAGGGATTAGTAAGAGGGCAAAGTAAATTGCGACTGCTATTCACGACCAAACCAAGTATTTCTTCACCAATCCTAAATCACCTTTGTATTTCTCCAGGACACTCCGTATCACTACGAAGATCCCAGTTTATAGGATAATCCATCGTATGGTTATATACGAACTCGAAAGGAACTTGTTCCAGTTCGGGGATGGATCCTGGTTCAGGAGAAATAGGAATAAAGTACATTCAGGTGTCTTTTATCTTCACCTTCTCTCGCGTTGCGAGTGCTCCTAGGATTAGGACAGTACACCCTTTATGCTTATTGGATAGTCTTCTTCCAAACCATAGGCTGGTGCCGAACGGTAGGGAAGGAAGAAAACCATTTGGCCTAAAGGGGTGTACAGAAGGTAATGACAGAAGACATGTAAAGGGATTTGGAAAGATGGCAAAGAATTATACGGTTATAGTTGTGAATCTGGATAATGGAAGAGGCATTACTGGGAATACCAGCATACCCCATCGAAACATTTCAATGTTTCAGTTTCACTGTGTACTGTTAAAAGAAAACTGATTTCCCGATTAGATACTTACTCCAGGGTATGTATTTACCAGATATGAGTCTCACATCTGTATGGTTTTACAGATGATGAGTGGGAGTAAGTTATTGGGAATTATGTGACCATCCTCATAATATCGGGATTCGTTGGAATTGGTGATATTTGAGGAAGCCACCTGGATTGTTTGCCGGTCGGCAAATATTTAGTTTTGAATATCCGTTGTTGTGCACCAATTTCAAATTGATATATCTGTACGTCTATTTTTATAGAGTGAGACATACCTTTTTGAAATTATGTCTATGACATTTACCTATACCAGTGGATGGTTAGGTAAGGAGCATTGAACAACGGTGTGATTCTTCTTAACCAAAAGTACAGTTTTCAACCTACGACACACAGTGAATGAGTCATTCGACTCAGGGGACTTATACAGAGTATTGTATATTGTCCAGTGTCCATGAGGACAGAGGGGTTGGTCCTCGTACTGTATTCTGTTTACTTATGACTTCTCTAGTTCTTAGACAGGTGTTTCGTAGAAACACAGGGTCGAAGTTTTGAGAAGTTATAGGTATAAGAATAAAGTAGAGAACCATGTGTTGCAAGTATCGGGATTCTTCAAAGTGATCGAAGATGTAGATACTTGTGTATGGTATTCAGTTGATAGTAATGATAAAGAGAAATTGCTTCTCTTTCAGGTTACTCATAATTGGAAGCATTCCTAAGTTGAGTAACGCTGATCGGCCTCCTTCCATTTAGTTTACATGCACTGGAGACAGCTGCATGATTTGAATCTGGTTCAATTAAATCAGTGCCTCTGGTTCTATATTGGATATAGAACAGTTCATATCTTAACGATGTTAAGGTACGGGGAGTTGTCCGGCTTATGCTTAAAACCAGACACTGGACAACTCAAGGCACGTTTCTGTAATGGCTGTTTGTGGGTTGACCCAGGCTATGACGAGGGTTGACTTTCTACCATCTGGATGAACAATAGCAATATTGTTCTAGACTCGCCACAGTTTTAAAAGAAATGGATTTTTTAGAAAACAGTAGTGGGAGTATGGTAGAACTGGAAGTGATTCCAGAACCACAAACGATTACTGAAGATTTCATAAGAACCTAAAGATTCAATCTGGTTTGACATTCCATTGGCCACTCCGCAGATATGGTGGGTAACCTCAGGCACTCGAGAGGTACTTCGGTATGCTCAAGGACGGTGGCAGGGAGGTTCTTGTTTACCCACACTTGCCATTGCTGTTGTTCCAGGCTGCGAGACCCGGCAGGAGGATGAGTATAGCGTCGTTCTAAACTTGCTTTAGAAGTGTACGTTTATATGACTCTGCCAGAGGGTTATCGTAGTCAGTGGGAGCAGCGGAAGCATTGGTGGACATCAGCCTTATGTCTATTTATAGACTAGAGATAGCGGAGATAGATCATCTATTTCTGATGTGACAGTCATAGGTTTGACTTCATCAGAATAGGGGATGGATCTGTTAAGAAGGTAGTAGGGTGTGATGTCCTGGTTTTTGATGACATACACAGAGTAGGAAGTAATATTCCTATACTACGATCGGTTATACTTTGGTCGTCACAATCGGAAGCAGTTTTAGAACATAAGTTGATGTTCTAGGGAATTGATAACGGCAGCCTCCTTTAGGAGACGGTTATCATTCCAGGCTTCCAAGGTGACCTGGATGGCAGAGTGGCTGTCAGAGTTATAGTTTTCTCTCTGACTAGGGGCAGTATTTTGGACAGGTGGTCCAGGGCAATACTGAGGGTGGCATGGCGCAGGATACTGATTAAGTTCAGTTGACGATACAGTCTAAGAAGTTTGGATTTGGGGTTCATTTATGAACTAGGTCCCATCAGACATCCAGACGTTCCAAGACAGGTATTGCTCATTTCGGGAGATGGTTTTCTCCGCGAACTTGAGATATAGAGAGACATAGAAAGAAACTTCTCTGCGGATCCACTCACTGAGGCTATTCCTCGAACGCAATAGTTTCGCAAACGAGCTTTGTGAGACTGACTAATAGAGGAGTTGGGTGTTCGGTATCACACGGGCTGTGAGTATGCGGCATCGCAATAATTGGCCTTGAGTGCAAGTGGGAGATTGTTGGAGATAGTGCCCTCAGAGTCAATTATTGGATCACAGGCACGTGATTGCAATGATTGAGGGAGGACCTATCCCGGTAGGACAGTCTTACTCGAGATGATAGTATGCTATCTGGTTTATCTTTATCATCGTGTACTGCTTTAGGTGACCTGACATGTCGCTATTACACGTTGATAGAGCCCCTGGGATTCTTGCTTGACTGCCAGCAGTATGATGGCGATCATATACGTGGGAGCTGGTAGTCTATAAGCACATCCTTAAAAGGTCCCTAGTCGTAGGAGTTTCGAGACAGGGCATCGATACTCCATTAGTAGACTAGTGTATACAGTCGAGACCCCGACGAGGGGCGGTGGCCGGTCTCACAAGCCACTGGTGTCAGTTGGTTCACCTAAGATGTATACAGGTGCTCATTGGGTTATGAGTACACCGGACAGGACTCGCCGGGAACTTGCTAGTTGGTCATATACCAGATGTCAGATAGCAGTTCCCTGGTGACATGTGTACAGGTTAGTTCATCGACCTGAGATTGTCATTTGTCTCGTGTGAGTTCCCACTGTGCTTTGATTACTACCCTACCACGGCTCAAAGGAGTCGTGCAAACAGGTTTTAGTTGGGTACAGTCCCGAGCCACATGGAGGCAGTGAGCGGATCTTCAGGGGTTCGTCTCTCCCGGTATTGGGGGTGAGGTCGCGCTGTGTCTAGGAGAGCCATTACACAAAGCCCTCGGCCGAGGCAAGGAGATTTACTGGTAGGTATTCCAGTAGTATCTCAGGGTGTTCTGGGCTACACTCCGACACGACTTGTACCGCTTTTGGGGGTCTGACTTTTACCAACCCCCTAGGCCCGCCATGCGATACTCATAGACGAACGGACCGGACTATACGGATATTGTCACTGACAGGCTCAGTTGGGTGTCGGGGTGAGCTTCCTCATCGACGTCCCATTTGGTCAATACCTGGTGGCCCGTCACGTATTGGCTTATACCTCTGACGTGCTAGTGGTTAAATCCACAGCCAAGGTATTGACGAGTCTTTAGAGTCCACCACACTCAGTTACTCAGTTACTCAAGCTTTCGGGCGAAACGCTGTAGAGGCCGTATGGAGATATGGCAGGGTTCGATCAGATACGTGCGGTATTGCGCGGATCGTGATCGGACAGTTTTTACTAGCCGGCTTTGGCTTAAGCCGGATTCTAGTATTTGATAGTGTAGTTTTGTCTCTTTGCATTTGTGTTCAGTGGGAATACAAATGCGGGCATGTATTTTGCAGTAGTGGAGGGTGTTAATTGCAAGTTTGCAATTAACATCTAGTGGAGGGCTTTCTTGCATATGTTGCATTATGATAAGACTAGCATCATGAGATTCCTTTTCTTTCTCTTCTTATGCATTTATGTGAAAAGGGATTGATTAGTTTTGAAAGGATTTAGATAAGAAATGAGAGTGACCTCCTTCTTGAATTATCTTTTTCTTTTCTTATTAGATGAATTCCTTTTCTCTCTCCAATCCATTCTCATCTTAGGGGCCGGCCATTCTTTGGGGAGAGAGGGGAGAGGATCATTTTTCTAGTGGGGAAATATATCATCTCATTTTCTTATGCTTGCTTGCATGCTTGCAAAAATCCCTCCATAGCTATCATTCTCCTTTCCTCCACATCTTCCATGGCAACTTCACATACCCATAAGAGACAAATTTACTACACTATTCTATAGCAAGTCTTGGACGCGTCGGCTAGCCAACTTCGCGCCCGAGTTGCCTCGGTCAAGAGGCGGGAGCCCGTAAAAGATTCCGGCTACGTGGTGCCCTTTCCGACGAGCGAGGAGGTGACGGAGATTCCGCGGGAGATCGGAGTGGAGACGAAGACCGAAGGACACGGATCGCTTGGTATTGCATCTCTACTCTTTTCTATTTTGCTAGCTAGCTAGGTTAATGGCCCGATCCGGGTAAAAGGTCCGCGGTGGTGCCGTTTTGCAAAGTTCGCAAAGTTTTTGTTTTCCGCGTTTTCGGCGTCGGATCGACGGCCGGGGCGCCCCCGCGGGCTTACAATATTTGCAGAATCCATAGTCATGGGGCGACTTGGACTCAGATCCTCTGCCATCAGCGAAGTCCCTGCAAAGTTTGCATGAGGATAATGATATGTATATATATATATATATATATATATATATATATATATATATATATAAGCAGTGCAAAATACTACAAAAGGATATATAAGTGTACCAATGCACAAAGGAGCTTCTAGTATGGTTTGTTCAAGCCGATGCTCCTTCCTCAGGAGGTATGCTCGCCGAGGTTCGATGGTAGACTCGTGGCCACCGGTCCACAACGAAAGTGCATCTTCAGCGTCGGCTGAGACAGCCTGCTTAAGGGCTCTTTCGCCCCCTTCTTCCAAAAGACCTATGAATATCCGCCGTATCGATGGAGGATCTTCGTAAAAGATAACGGCAGGATAAGGCCTCTTCGGGATCCTTACATTCTCGGATTCATCCTGTAAGCGTCCTATAGCCTCAGCCAATTGTGCGGCTTCCTCGACAGATGAACCAGGAAAAAGAATACCGTCTTCTGGCGAAATAGTAACGGTCTTCTTCCCCCGCTTTGGCCCAGAGCTAGTGACTGTAGAAGATCTCTTCCTTCCCCTTGCCGCCCGCTTTTTGAGCTGCTTCTTGGTTTTGACAGAGAGGGAAGACTTCTTCAGGACCTCCGCCAAGGGGATATTATCATCAGAGCTAGGTTTTACCTACGGAACCGTTACGGTATCCGTCATCGGTCGTTCAAGTGAAGCCTCTATTGGAAATGAGGCACGAAGCCTTTCCTCCTCTCCGAAGGTTTTTAAGCGAAGCAGCAATGGCTTCTTCTGTGGAGGCACCTGTTAAAACAGCAGGCGTCAGTCAAAGCATGATAAAAAAAAGTGAAATGAACAGCAGAGAGATAAGGGTGAAGTATACCTGACTGCGCAAGGGCAGCCAGTTCTTTTTCGAGGATGGCTGACTGATTGGAAGCTTCGATGGTAGCCTCCAAATCGGTATCATCGAGCGTCCCGAATAAACCCTCATTGGTCCCATATTCGCTCAAGCCTTCGCTAGACGGAGCAAGGGGCGTCGAGCCTAATAAGGTGTCCAAAGAAAGTACTTGTTTCTTTTTCTTCTGAGGACGAGCGCCTGTAGCCGATAACACAAGTTTGCGTTTGGTAGGCGCCTTTGGACAACGAGTCCCAATTTCTTTTCCTACGTCCGACTCGGGGGACGCAGCAACCACCTCTTTTTCGGGCACGCTGGATGGGGGCAATCCGTGCGTAGAGCTTAGCACGTGTGAGGGCTCAACTACAGTGACCTCTCTCAAGGGAGAATGAACAATGTTCCGTCGCTTCAGAGGAATATTTCGATCACCGGACGGCACTGCGCCCTTACGATCAAGTAAGAATCGTTTTTCCTCCCTAATGACGGCAGCCATCGAATGTTGGTACCACTCCACATACACATTCAGGGCTTGTGGAACACAACTCGGTTCGTTAATGAAGAAGTTAGACCATGTATTTAGGCGCATAAAATGATGTAGTGCGCTCCGAGTACCCTCTTCAGTGGCAGCCGGTTCTGCCAAGAAAGCCTCGAGTGGGACCCCCTGATTGTAGCCTAACTGCTGAGCGAAGCGATGCGGGTTATACCTCATAAATAAAGCCGAGTCATTCATCTTAAATACGAAGAATCTCCCGAGCTTTCAAGACGGAGGCCCCATCTTTAAATATATCTTGCAATGGCAGCACCGCCTTCCCCGATTCCTGGACGACGGTCAAAACTTTGTCAGTAAAGGACATGCTATCTCCAACCGTGCGCGGACTAAGAAGCAAGCTTCTAGCTTCCCGTTGCGTTGGAGTCACAATAGAAGCGCCGACCAGTCGCATGATCCGAGGGAACCTGCACCTGTCATAAAAACCCGGCCTATTGTGGATGCCAAAGACGCCTAGCGCGTGTAACTCGAGCCATGACGTGAAATAATGCATCGGGAAATTTACCGACTGCACCCCTGGCTCAGTGGTATCCGCTGCCAAGCTGAGGCCGTGATACACATGGGCTAACCGAGCGATCCCTACAGCCACTTGTATCCCAGCAACCATCCGATGCGCAGGATAGAAAACGGACGGCCTCATACGGCGAGGGTATATGGGAAGCGCAAACCAATTCAGCCATAACCCAAGAAACCCTAAAAAGAACGTTTCTTCGTCAATCCCAGGAGCCGCCAGCTCTGCAAAAGGGATGACCGGGGTATCGGGTAGAAAGAAGCTCTTCTGATCCGCCTCCGCCGCCGGCAGGTTGCCCAAACCTAAGCCGAAAGGGTCGTCAAGACTGGCGAATTTCTCAACTTCTTCCTTCAATACTTCTGGGCGAAGAAAATCAGCGATAAAAGCCGTAAAATTAACTCCACGGCCTTCGGATGCAAGAGAGAGGTTCTCATAGATATTCAACACCTTTATCAAACTCGGAAATTGGTGTTGAATAGCATTCTCGGGAGTAAGATCCATTACCACTGATTTAGTGGCGAAAATATACTCATCCCGGGGAAGCAATTCCTCATAATGTTCTCCCCTAACGGGTAAACCTGAGACCTCTGCAAATTCCTCCAAAGAAATGGAGACTTCTCGATCTGATAAGAGGAAGGTGTGGGTCGGAATGTTCCACTGCTCCAGAAATGCCCTGACCCACCATGTAGGAGGTGTGGAATAATGAAACAAAGAAGCGTAAACGGCGGGATACAATCCGAGCTTCAACAACTGTGATTTCTTCGCCGATAAAATATACCGAGCCCACTGCAAGTATCCGGTCGGATGACGGGGAGTTAGTCCGATGTTGTAGGGCTGTCCCCAAGGGCGCAACTTGCCCTGACATATGCGCCGTCCTAGAGTGTCCAAGGCCACCGGCGGCTGCACGGGTAGGGCGGCCATAGAAGTCCGAAAGAGACCCTCTGAAGTCCAGTTGACCTCCTCCACAACGTAATTTATCGGAGGTGCATCTGCATAAGCGATCGCCGAAATAGGCTCCGAGGGTGTCGCACAGGATAATTTGATCGTACCATGATAATTTGATCGTACCATTTACCCTATAGATAAAGACTCTTATGCTCCGGGTCATGGTCTTTGATCAGCGCAAATACCTCTCGGTCTACAGGTGCTTCAGCGAATCCGCCTTCTGAGCGAATGAACGGGAAGGAAGTGTCGAAAGACATAGTGCCTGCGCAGAAAAGAACGAATTTTCATCCACCAATGCTATAAATTAAATTCTATCACTAGATACTATAAATCCGTACCGCACTGCAATGCAGTCAAAAGGGACCAAAGGGGACCCACAAAATCTAGATGACAGTTCATCATTAATAAAACAGCCTCATCATTTGATAAGGCTGTCATTAAATGAGGAAATCCTCAAGAAATTCTCATTAAATGAGAAATCCCTCGAGCAGAGGAGTAAAATTTCCATTGAGAGCAGCACTCTTCGCTAGACAGACATCTGTCAAAATCTAATGATGAAGGAATAAAATTCCTCAAGAAAATCCTAAAATCCTTGCTTTGAGAAGATGATGGAATAATTCATCAAAAATAAAATTTCAATTTGATCTTTAAGATCCATGAACAAACTCTTAAGAGTTCTTCTATATGATCTGAAAGGAGCAAAGCTCCATTAATGGATTAAGAAATCATAAGCAAGATCCTTTTAGGTTTGTCATTCCAAGAGAGCAAAGCTCTGTTAATAAAACCCTAAAAAGGATTTTCTTTAGATCGAAGATCTATGAAGAGCAAGGCTCTGTTAATGGGTGAAACCCTAAAAGATGTTTCAAAAAGATTTAATCTTTTACCTAAAAAATCAGACAGAGTTTGGTCCTTAAGAAAATTCTTAAGAGGAAGAGCTGCGCTCTGAAGAAGAAAATAAATTTTCAAGAAGAATTGAAGATGAACAGAAGTCATCTAAAGGGCCAAGGGTCCTATTTATAGGCACTAAGCGCCGTTTCAATTCCTCGGTTGATCCAAGAGTGGAGATGCTGCCACCGCTGCACCTACGTGTGGGCCCGTGAGCGCAATGGTGGGAGGGGCATTTGTTTCCCCAATTAGAGCAAAGCTCTGTTCAGAATTCAAAATTTGAATTAAAGTCGCGCTTTTATAAAAGCGCCGCGCTACAACTAGCGCATCCCATGCAAAGCGCATAGGCGCTAGCGCTAGATGCGCTGCGCTACAAGTAGCGCACCACGTGCAAAGCACGTGTGCGCTAGCATTAAGAGCGTTGCGCTCCAAGTAGTGCACCATGGGCAGAGCGCATAAACGCTAGCGCTGGAACTAAATGTTCCTCACCGTTGGATCAAATATCCAACGGATATGATTAAATCATCAATAAACAAGAATGGAATTCTGTTGAATCTTTCCAAACAGAAAAGATTGTGCCCTGAAATTGGAACACCGTTGGATCAATGATCCAATGGTGATTAAAAATCACTAAAATATAGAACAAATTCTGTAAGGTGGAAAGATTTCCCAAACTTGGTAAAAAAAAGAAGATTGTCTTCTGTAAACCAGAAGCCCTCAGATCCAAGATCCAACGATGGGAAATTCCCCAAATCAATTGGAGAAAAGATCTCCTCAACTGATTGGACAAACCATCTTGCCCTATATAAAGGCTCCAAGACTTCAAGTCTCAAACAGAGGAACCCCCCCCCATAAACTTTGAGAAAATCTCAAGAAGAAGAAGAAGCTCTCGGCAAAAGAAGACAATTCTTTCAAGGTAAAAAAAGAATAGAAAGACGAAATCGTCTCAAAATAAAAAGAAGTATTTACTTCTTTCACAGATCATAAATCTATAAGACAAATTGTCTTTCACAAAAGAGATTATGAACATATCATTATAAAGGGGGGAGAATTATTCATTCCTCTTAGGATCACAGATCCATAAAGGCAACGCCTTTCATCAAAAGAGAATGAAATATCTCCTATAAACTAAGAACTTTGTTCTTATAATCTTAAGACAAAGTCTCTTATCAAAGAAAAGATAATCTTCAGAGCGCAAAGTTAACCTAAGAAGAGCCCTAGCGCTCCTAATCTAAGAAGAGCCTTAGCGCTCCTAATTTAAAAGTGCCTCAGTGCTCTTCATCTAGCGCAAAGCGCTGCAGTGCCAGGGCGCTTCAAACATAGCGCACTGCGCTCATTGTCTAGCGCTAAGCGCGCCACGTGCTCCTCACGTGTGCGCTGCATTATTAAAAGTGCTTTGCGCTCATTATATGGCACCAGCGTTGTTCCCCTCCGAAAGACGCGACGGAGACGTGATGTACGTCTTGCCTGAAAATCGGGGCAGATGCTAATCGGTGCTATCCGTCCACCTCTCCGAAGATGCCAAGTTGATTTATGGCACCATGTATCGAAGGTTTAAACGGATGCGGCCGATGTAGCAGACTTCGTCAGATTCCCCCTCGTTTGAGGGGGTTTTTATTGTGGGGACGCTCCTCCCTACAGGCGCAAGCCCCTGCAGTTAATTACGCTACCGCATCGCGGTAGCAACTTTCTCCTTCTCCAGATGGTCACTACGTGTCGTGGGTGTTTGTTTTGTGTTTCGTTGCCCGTGGATTGTATACGGAGAATAAGTTATGTTGTCGCCCGTAGGGCGTGGACTAGTCCAAATCAGTATCTTTCTTAGATTTTGGTTTGGGGGTTTGAGTTTAAGGATACGTTAGCCTTATTTGAGACTAAGATCAACTTAAACGTTTGTTAAGGATACGTTAGTCTAATTTTAGACTAAGATCAACTTAACGGGACCATTTAGATCCGACAAGAAAGCAATTGGGCTCTATTTTTTAGTTTAGTGACATTGCGGTCGATTTCCAGTTTAAGGACATGGGGGTCCATTGTTAGTTTAAAGACATCGCGGTCGAGGTTAAGGACATCATAGTCCGTGGATTTAAGGACTCCACAGCTCGATGTTAGTTTTAAGACATCACGGTCGAGGTTAAGGACATCATAGTCCATGAGTTTAAGGACCCCATAGTCCGATGTTAGTTTTAAGACGTCACGGTCGAGATTAAGGACATCATAGTCCGTGGATTTAAGGACTCCACAGTCCGATGTTAGTTTTAAGACATCGCGGTCGAGGTTAAGGACATCATAGTCCATGAGTTTAAGGACCCCACATTCCGATGTTGGTTTAAAAACATCACGGTCGAGGTTAAGGACATCATAGTCCATGAGTTTAAGGACCCCACAGTCCGTAGTAATGTGTGGTTGTCGGGACCCGTCACCTCTCTGACGACGTTGAAGGATTACAACGACAGATATCAGAGGAGTAAAGAGATGTAACCTCGAACCGGGTGTAAATGGATTGGAAGAGCAGATGAGCTCAGTTCAATTTAAATTGAGGACTTATGGCCAGAATTGGGCTAAGTCCAGTTAAAAAAAAATGTTTAACATTTTATTTTTATTCTGCCTGTTAGGCCTTTATTTGGGCTCTACCCTTTAAATAATGCTTAGCATTGGGTTCTGACATTTTTTTGTCTTATATTGAATGCATAGCATTTATCAGAACAAAGCATGTTCTGACAGCACGCCACGTGGCGCACTAGGCGCTTTGCGCCAGTCAAAGAGCGCATTGCGCTTCCGTCGGTTAGCGTACACGAGGAAGACACGTGTCGCACTTAGCGCTAAGCGCTAATTTGTTGACGCGCTGCACTTTTAATTTATGAGCACGCTGCACTAGTTTATGGGTGCGCCAGTGAGCGACACGTGGCGTGCTTGGCGCTGAGCGCCAACCCAAAAGCACAGTACGCTATTTTCAGGAGCGCAAAGCGCATATCGTGTCTATGGTTGACATGTGGTATGTTTTGGCGCTGAGCGCCAGTCCAAGGAGCGCAAAGGCGCAGTTCATAAGTGCAAAGCACTTTCTAATAGCGCAAAGCGTATTTCGATCAATTTAAGATCAAAGAAAAAATTTATGTTCTTCAAAGGAGGCTTTGCCTCAAGATCCAAGAACAACCGTTCTTGTTTTTATAAAAAGGCTCTGCCTTTATAGATCAAAAGATCTGTGAATGAAGTAAAATACTTCTTTTTATATTTTTATGATTAGATCTTTTGATCTTTTCTTTTTAATCAAAGACCTTGGTCTTTTTTATAGATCTAAGATATTTTTTAGAAGATATTTCTTATTTTTACGAGATGATTTCATCTCTATTGTTCAAGAATTAATTCTTTACCTTTAAAGTAGAGAGTTTTTCTATCTCTTTTTCTCTGTGTGTTCTCTTTTCTGTATCTTTTAGACTTGAAGTCTAGGGTCCTTTATATAGGGCTAAATGATTTGTTAAATCAGTTTTGAGAGATCTTTCTCTGATTGATTTGGGAATATTTCCCACCGTTGGATTTTTTATCCTAAGGCATCTGTTTTACAGAAGATAATCTTCTTGTTTTAATAAAATTGAAAAAATCTTTCTATAACAGAATTTTAATTCTGATTAATTAATAATTTATTATTATTAGATCTTTTGATTTAACGGTGGGGAATTCTTTTAATTCCAGCGCTGGCGCACTTTAAGCTAGCGCGCCTACGTTCGACACGTGGCGCGCAGCGCGGAGCGCAGCGCAACCGCGCCAGCGCACCTACGTTCGACACGTGGCGCGTAGTACGGAGAACAGCGCAACCGCGCTAGCGCACCTACGTTCGACACGTGGCGCGCGGCACACGGAGCGCAGCGCAACCGCGCTAGCGCACCTGTGTTTGACACGTGGCACGCAGCGCGGAGCGCAGCACAACTGTGCTAGCGCACCTGTGTTTAACACGTAGCGCGCAGTGCAGAGCGCTGGATCTGAAGCGTTGCTTCAACTTTTAAATTTTAAATTTTGAAACAGAGCTTTGCTCTGATTGGGGGTGCGCTGCCTCGGGCGCAGCGCTCCTGACACTGGCATGTCTGCTTTTGACACGTGGCGCGCAGCGCACGGGATCTGAAGCGTTGCTTCGATTTTTTAATTTTGAAATTCAAAACAGAGCTTTGCTCTGGTTGGGGGAAACAAATGCCCCCCACCGTTGCGCTCACATGGCGCACACGTGAGTGCAGCGTGGCAACATCTGAGCCTTTGGATCAACTCAGAAGTTGAGGAGGCGGTTCAGCGCCTATAAATAGGACCTTTTGGTCCTCTGATGATTTCCATCTTCTTCTTAAGAATTTTATTCAGAGCCTTGCTCTTTTGTTCAAGAACTTTCAAGAGTTAAAACTCTACTAAATTTAGGTAAAATTAAAATTAAATTAATTTTAATAAATTAGGGTTTTTACCCATTAACAGAGCCTTGCTCTTCATAGATCTTTGATCTAAAGAAAACCCCTTTAGGGTTTCATAAACAGAGCCTTGCTCTCATGAACCCATAGATCTAAACAGATCTTTTCTTATGGTTTATTAGCCCATGAGTCAGAGCTCTGCTCTTTTGATAATTTGTAGATCTTTTGATCTTTTGATGAAGAACTCTTAAGAGTTTTTTCATGGATTTTTAAGATCCCAGAATTTTAATTCTCAAGAATTAATTTTCATTAATCTTTGATGGGTTTTCCATCATCATTACAGAGCTAGGCTCTTTAAGGAATTTTATTCCCTCGTGACCAGAGTTTGACAAGTGTCACTCTGTTATAGAGCTTTGCTCTGAAAGGGAGATTTTCTCCTTCTCCCAAGGGATTTCTCATTCAATGAGAATATTCTTTGAGGATTTCCTCATTAATTGACAGTCTCATCCAATGATGAGGTTGTTTTATTAATTGATGCATTGTCATCTGGATTTTGTGGGTCCACCTTTGGTCCCCTTTCCACTGCATTGCAGTGTGGTACAAATTTTAAAGTGTCGCTCAGAACTTTAAGAGTAAATTATAGTACTGATAATTGAATTCTGTTCTTTTTCGCAGGCGACATGTCTTCCGATCTTTCTTTCCCGTTTTTCCGTTCAGAGGAAGGATTCCCTGAGGCACCGGTGGACCGGGAGGTTCTCGCGCTCATTAGAGATTATGATCCGGAACACAAAAACCTTCACCTGCGGGGTAGGTGGTACGATCAGATAATCAAAGGTCGTCGAAGGTTCTCTTGTGCGACGCCGTCAGATCCGATCTCATCGATTTCGTATGCAGATGCACCCCCGGTGAACTATGTCGTGGAAGTTGTCAATTGGACTTCGGAGGGTCTTCTCCAACCTTCGATTGCCGCCATACCCATGCAGCTGCCGGCGGCTTTGGATACTCTGGGGCGACGCATATGTTAGGGCGAGTCGCGCCCTTGGGGACAACCTTACAACATCGGTTTGACTCCCCGACATTCAACCAGGTATTTGCAGTGGGCCAGGTACATTTTGTCAGCGAAGAAGGCGCACCTGCTGAAGATTGGTCTATACCCTGCGGTTTACGCCTCGTTGTTCCAGTATTCTGCTCCTCCGACATGGTGGATTAAGGCGTTTGTGGAGCAATGGAACATCCCAACCCATACCTTTCTTCTACTGGACAAAGAAGTTTCCATCTCTTTAGAAGAATTTGCCGAGATTTTCGGTCTGCCGGTGAGGGGGGAGCACTATGAGGAGCTGCTTCCTCCGGACGAATATGTTTTCACCACCAAGCCAGTGGTGATGGGCCCAACACCGGAGAACGCCATCCTGCACCAGCTTCCTAGTCTGATAAAGGTGTTGAATATGTACGAGAGTCTTTTCTTGGAGTCCGGAGGTCGGGGAGTTAGTTCTGTAGATTTCATTGCCCGGTTTCTTCGACCGGAGATTCTATCGCAACGAGGAGAAAAATTTGCCAATCTCGACGATCCCTTCGGCTTTAGCTTGGACCGTCGACCAGTGTTGGAAGCTGATCAGAAATGCTTTTATCTCCCCGATGCCGCGATCATCCCTCTGTCAGAAATCGCCGCTCCGGGCATCGACGATGAGACTTTCTTCCTCGGGTTTCTGGGGATGTGGTTGTGCTGGTTCGCGCTCCCCATGCACCCTCGCTATATGAGTCCGTCCGTCTTCTACCCAGCATATCGAATGGTGGATGGCATACAAGTGGCCATTGGGATAACCGGGCTGGCCCACCTGTACCATGGTCTTAGCGTGGCGGCGGATACAACGGAACCGGGGGTGCAAGCTGCTAACTTCCCGATGCACTATTTCACTTCTTGGATGGAAGTGCACGTGCTCGGGGTGTTTGGTATTCATAAAAGACCCTCGTTTTTTTAGAAGTGCAAATTTCCCAGAATTATGCGGCTGGTTGACGCTTCCATCGTGAATTCGTCTCAGCGGGAGGCTAGGGTGTTGCTTCTTCGTCCGCGCACGGTCGGAGCCGGTTTGTCTTTTATGGACAAAGTCCTGACGATTGGCCAGGAAACTTCCAAGATGGTGCTGGCACTGCGTGATACCTTTAAGGACGGGGCATCCGTATTGAAAGACCGGGAAATTCTGCACCTATACTCCATTAGGCCAGGCTTTCTCGTATTCAGGCAAAATGATGCGGCGCTTTTTATGAGATACAACCCCCGTCATTTTGCCCAGCAGCTGAGCTATAACCAGGGGGTTCCATTGGAAGCGTTTTTGGAAGAACCTGCTGCCACCAGAGAGGGAATACGGGGTGCGCTACATCACTTTATGCGCTTGAATACAGGCTCTAATTTCTTTATTAGCGAACCAAGTTGCATCCCGAGGGCCCCTAACGTATACGGGGCCTGGTATCAACATGCGATGGGCGCTGTCATCAGAGAAGAGAGGCGGCGGCTGCTCGATCGCAAGAGTGCGCCCCCCGCTAGCGATCGCAACATCCCCTTGAAGCGACGGATCGCCGTCCCTCCTCCTCTAAGAGGAGATGCTGCAGTTGAGCCCCCACGTGTGCTAAGCCCCATGCGTGGATTGCCCCGTGATCCTGTGGAGACGGTGGACGTGCCTTCGGTGCCCCGCGCTCCTGTGGAGATGGTAAACGTGGCTTCACCCGAATCTGGCGTGGGCTTGGATATTGGGACCTGCCGTCCCAAAGTGCCCACGAAGCGCAAGCTGGTTTTGGCTGCGACCGGAGTTCGCGTGCAGAAGAGGAAGAAGAAGTCGATCCTCTCTGCTGACGTTGTATTTGGTCAGGAACCTCATGCTCCTTACAGCGAGGGCTTGAGTGAGTACGGGACCAACGACAGCCTATTTATGCCGCCAGATGACACTGATCTGGCGGCTGCCATCGCATCTTCTGGCAAGACGTGAAGAGGGGTTAGCTAGACTTGCGCGATCAGGTAATCATTAGCTGTATTTTTTTTCGCCATTGCAACATACTTCTATCATTGTTTTTTGACTAACGCTTTTCCTTCTTTAATATGCATTTCTACCGAAGAAGCTCTCGCTGCTTCTCTCAAGACTTTTGAGGAGGAGGAACGACTTCGAGAATCCTTAGGCCTTGGTACATTTCGGTTCGCTATGTTTCTACTTCCGTTTCTTATGTCGCAGGGACCATAAGGCCTATCCCGCAAGCTGATGCGGAAATTCTCCCCGGGCCAACTACCGAAGTCCCGGCCTCTTCGGTATTGCCACAAGAGACCTTACTTAAAAAAATGATGATGGAAGCCTTGACGGCTCTGGAGGTAACCCTGAATGCGGACAACGACGCCTTACTGAAGGAGGCTTCAAAAAGGTCTGTTGTGACGGCCCGGGAGGAAAGGAAGCGCCTGAGGCGCGCAGCAAAGGAACGTAGTGCTGCTTTGGCTGCGGGGGCAGGTTCGAGCGCCGTTACTCCCGCTGCTACTCCTTCAGAGGAGTTCCCGGGTGCCTTGTCTACTGCTCATAGATGGGCGGCACGTGCAGCTCGGTAAGCCAACGATAAATCAACCCCAGGTAATGTGTTTTGAGGCTTCATTGTCAAAGATTTAAACTATCAGTTCTTATATATCTTGTCCTGTAGGGCCGAGCCTTACTGAAGGAGTAGCGGCGACCGTTGAGCCTGAGGGGGCGGTGGAGGAGGTAGCTGCTGAACCCGGGGCGACGGTAGGCGATGTAATCGTAATTGCCGGGCCCGAGATAGTGGCTGACAAGACAGTCACGACTGCTATGCCCGAGATAGCTACCACTGCCAAACCCAAGGTGGCGGCGGGTGAGACGGCTACCACGGCCTAGCCTAAGGCAGCGGTGGACAAGACGGCTACGACCACTGAACCCGAGGTGGTAGCGGGCGAAACGGGTATGATCGCTGGGCCCGAGATGGCCGCTCTTTCTTAAGAGTCGGGTACTGCTCTGATCATTGCTCTCCCCGCCTACGGTTCCTTGTCGTCTCCTGGCGTCGCGAGCGTGACGACGGCTCTTGTGGAGTCAGGGGATGAGGCAACGGGAGGTGAGACCACCCCGATGGAGGAGGGAGACGCCACCGTTGTATCAAGTGACGCCCTCGTCACGGCTCCGGCTGGCGACTCATCAGGTAAATTTTAGGTCATTGCCCTTCTTTTTATTCTGCAATCTTTCCTAATAAGGTTTATCTTGTTTCTAATGCAGGTGCGGCTAGCGCTGATGTCGAGCTACTCAAGACAGCGCCGTCAGTTACCACCCTAACGGTGGCCGCCTCTCTACCTTCTCTCGTACCGTCGCAAATGCTGGAAGATATGGATTTATAACCCATTAGTCTTATCTCTCGGCCGTATAATTCATGTACTGACGTTGCGTTATCGCGTTTTTGCAGGAGTCCTTTTTGACCACCTGTACCAGGTGTTGCATCCCCACTTCTCCTTCCCGTCGGAGATTGCTTCATCCAATGGCGCTGGTGAATACAGCTTTCAATTAATGCTCTTTCTTTTACCGATAATGAAATTATTTCTGATTCTTCTTTGCCTTGATTGCAGTGCTACAGATTGAAGGAGGAGATAAGAGATCAGTTGCGCCACCGGTCCTTCCGGCTTTTCTACATGCTGCAGCTGGTATAGTGAATTCAATTGTTCATGAATCTCTTATATTTCTAGATCCGTCATCTGATTGTGACTTGTTTTGCAGCGGTCGCTTCGACTCCGGCCTCTTTCGAATCTCACATTATGATGCCGGCAGGCCCCTTTTCCAGACGTCCATCCTCAAAGGGTGCTGTGACGAGTCTGCGCATGTTGAGCGAATACGTCGAGGAGCTTGACGCGGAAGCTCCTACATCTGCCGCAGATTTCGCTGCCGAGGTCAATCTGATGCTGGCGACATTTGTAAATTTCCATAATGAAGGCGTCGTCAAGTCTTGGGTTAGTCACTGCAGGAAGATCGAGGCCTCTCTGCATCAGCTTGAACTTATGCGCCTTGCCCCTGAGACTCAGGGTTTGAACTCCCAGCGGGCCGCATGGGTTGAGCAGAGTGCGTCCTTCCTCCGCCATTTCGAACAAGAAGCGACCTTGAGGCGAAGGGAATGCGAGGAGGGTTCCGCTGAGTCTATTCAGTTGCATTCCCAAGTCGAAGCGAACGTCGCACAACTGAGAGCCGTCTTTGACACCTTGCAGCAATGTATCTCGGACGGGCTTGTATTGAGATGGAAGCTCGACTCTATCGAGCGGGTTACGCAGAGTCACGAAGCTGCCCAACGGGAAATTGATGAGAAGATTTCATCATGCTTGCAGCAAAGGACTCGAATCGAAGCGGAGCTAGCCGTGACGGCTGATCATGAGAAGGCACTGAAAAAAGTGCGAGAGCAGCTCGCGGACTTGTTGAAAATGCTTCCTTCTCAGTAGCTGCTTTTGTATCAATCATACACTTGTAATCTCTGAATAATATGTATCTATTTTTTTATTCCTTTATATTATGTATCTTGTATTCAATTGAGTTCATGAATAAAGACATTCTTTTTGTTATACTGTTGCTTTCTTCTCCTTGCTGCGTTGTTGCCATGTGATTTTAGCAAGTGCGATCTGTAGATAGCATATAGCTGTCAGTCTTGGGCCCTTTGTAGAGTGGCGATGGCTTAGAAAACAGGGTTAGGATCTGTCACCTAAGACTTTTCAACTTTATGAGCCGTGAGGGCCTCATAAAGAATTTTCTCCCTACCGGTCGAGAGGATCCCGTAGGTGTAATTTCTCCTTAAGAATCGTGAGGATTCCTAAGTACGTTTTCTCTTGAAAGTCGTAAGGATCTCACAAGAGAATCTACTCCCTTACGAGTCGTGAGGACCCGCAAGTGATGGGTGAAGTTGTCCTTATCCGCATTTCACGGAGTCAGGGGTCGCTCTGGATACTTCTCACTGGTTCACTGTCATGTTTGGCGAGGACTAGGCTCCGCTCTGGACGTTTTCCAGGATACCATAGTTTAAAGACGTCGCGGTCGAGGTTAAGGACATCATAGTCCGTGGATTTAAAGAATCCACAGTCCGTCGTTAGTTTTAAGACATCACGGTCGAGGTTAAGGACATCATAGTCCATGAGTTTAAGGACCTCACAGTCAAATGTTAGTTTTAAGACATCACGGTCGAGGTTAAGGACATCATAGTCCATGAGTTTAAGGACCTCACAGTCAAATGTTAGTTTTAAGACATCACGGTCGAGGTTAAGGACATCATAGTCCATGGGTTTAAGGACCCCACAGTCCAATGTTAGTTTTAAGACATCACGGTCGAGGTTAAGGATATCATAGTCCATGAGTTTAAGGACCTCATAGTCTGATGTTAGTTTTAAGATATTACGGTCGAGGTTAAGGACATTATAGTTCGTGGATTTAAGGACTCCACAGTCCAATGTTAGTATTAAGACATCACGGTCGAGGTTAAGGACATCATAGTCCATGGGTTTAAGGACCCCACAGTCCAATGTTAGTTTTAAGACATCACGGTCGAGGTTAAGGACATCATAGTTCATGAGTTTAAGGACCTCATAGTCCGATATTAGTTTTAAGATATTACGGTCGAGGTTAAGGACATTATAGTCCGTGGATTTAAGGACTCCACAGTCCAATGTTAGTTTTAAGACATCACGGTCGAGGTTAAGGACATCATAGTCCATGGGTTTAAGGACCCCACAGTCCGTGAAATGTGTGGTTGTCGGGACCCGTCACCTCTTTGAAGACGTTGAGGAATTACAATGACAAATATCAAAGGAGTGAGGAGATGTACCCTTGAACCAAGGTAAAATTAGTTTAAGGACATTACGGTCCATTATTAGTTTTAAGACATCACGGTCAAGGTTAAGGACATCATAGTCCGTGAGTTTAAGGACCTCACAGTCCGATGTTAGTTTTAGGACATCACGATTGAGGTTAAGGACATCATAGTCCGTGGATTTAAGGACTCCACAGTCCGATGTTTGCTCTGGATGCTTCCCACGGGTTCACTGCCGTGTTCGGCTAGGACCAGGCTCCGCTCTGGATGCTTCACACGGGGTCATTACCGTGCTCTGTGAGGACCAGGATCCGCTCTCGACGTTTTCCACGGGGTTAAAAGTGACATAATCCGCGTTCCACATAGCCAGGAATTTTGCTCTGGATGCTTCCCACGGGTTCATTGCCGTGTTCGGAGAGGACCAGGCTCCGCTCTGGATGCTTCACATGGGTTCACTGCCGTGCTCTGCGAGGACCAGGATCCGCTCTGGACGTTTTCCACGGGGTCAGAAGTGACATAATCCGTGTTCCACGTAGCCAGGAATTTTGCTCTGGATGCTTCCCACGGGTTCACTGCCGTGTTCGGCGAGGACCAGGCTCCGCTCTGGATGATTCACACGGGTTCACTGTCGTGCTCTGCGAGGACCAGGATCAGCTCTGGACGTTTTCCACGGGGTCAGAAGTGACATAATCCGCGTTCCACGTAGCCAGGAATTTTTGCTCTGGATGCTTCCCACGGGTTCACTGCCGTGTTCGGCGAGGACCAGGCTCCGCTCTGGTTGCTTCACACGGGTTCACTGCCGTGCTCTGCGAGGACCAGGATCCGCTCTGGACGTTTTCCACGGGGTCAGAAGTGACATAATCCTTGTTCCACATAGCCAGGAATTTTGCACTGGATGCTTCCCACGGGTTCACTGTCGTGTTCGGCGAGGACCAGGCTCCGCTCTGGATGCTTCACATGGGGTCATTAGTGACATAATCCGCGTTCCACGTAGCCAGGAATTTTGCTCTGGATGTTTCCCACGGGTTCACTGCCGTGTTTGGTGAGGACCAGGCTCTGCTCTGGATGCTTCACACGGGTTCGCTGTCGTGCTCTGCGAGGACCAGGATCCGCTCTGGATGTTTTCCATGGGGTCAGAAGTGACATAATCCGTGTTCCACGTAGCCAGGAATTTTTGCTCTGGATGCTTCCCACGGGTTCACTGCCGTGTTCGGCGAGGACCAGGCTCCGCTCTGGATGCTTCACACGGGGTCATTGCCGTGCTCTGCGAGGACCAGGATCCGCTCTGGACGTTTTCCATGGGGTCAGAAGTGACATAATCCGCGTTCCACGTAGCCAGGAAGGGTTGACTTTATCCGCATTTCACGGAGTTGGAGTTTCACTCTCGGTCATCTGTACACCGCCGAGTCATAGAACTGGAAGGTGTCGTTGTTCCACTTTGCTTGATGTTGTGTCCGTTGTAATAAGACGAATGTTGAGATGATCTCTAGGCTGTCTATGAGCCATTGAGATTTGGCCTCTCCTTCTGATGAAGCTTGGGGAGGAAGGGTGTGATTCCCTCTTTGTTTGCGCCCCTGTATTGTATACAGGGATTGTTGTGATATCACCTATAGGGAATAAATTTCATTTTTATTTTTCAATTCTTTCCGCGATGCTCTATCATTTTAGCTTTTATATCGCAAAGGCCACGATTGCCCAATCATTTCGGCTATTTTTCGCGGTGCCCAATCATTTCGGCCATTTCGCATGCATATATTTTTACTTGCTGATTTTGTTTGCAAGTTGCCCCATCATTTCGGCTATTTCGTATGCATGTGTGGCCTGCTGGCTTTTTGCTGCAAGCTCAGAATTAGACACCGATTTCGGCATTAGCACCGCTATAACTGGGATATTGCCAGGAGCGAATCATCATTTGCCTCTGTCGATGTCGAACAAAGGTGGCTTAGTAAACAGGGTTAGGATCTTGTCGACTAAGGCTTTTGATTTCATGAGCTGTAAAGGTCTCATGAAGGTATTTCTCCCTACAAGTCGTGAGGATCTCGTAGGTGCGTTTTCTCCTTAGGAGTCATGAGGACTCCTAAGTGTATGTTCTCTTGTAAGTCGTAAGGATCTTACAAGAGGGTTTTCTCCTTATAAATCGAGAGGACTTACAAGGGTTGTTCACCATACAGACATATCCCTAGTCACGGATGGGACTTCGTTGGGGAAATGTTTATTCGCGCCCGTGGATTGTATACAAAGGTCAGCATTGAGCCGCTTGTAGGGCAGTATTGGAGGTTATGGGGGCTGCTTAAGAACAGGTTTAGATCCCTGTAGCTTAAGACTTTTGAATCTTATGAGCCGTGAGGGTCCTATAAGAGAGTTCTCCTTACGAGTCGTGAGGATCTCGCAAGTGTAATTTCTCCCTAGGGATCGTGGGGATCCCTAAGTGTGTTGCTCCCTTGTGAGTCGTAAGGATCTCACGCAAGTGGTTTCTCCTTACAAAGTCGAGAGGACCTTGCAAGTGTCTTTTAACGAGATTGCGCCCTTTCGGGTTTTCACAAAACTCGCCGGTAGCCCTGCTGTTTTTACTCACGGAGCCCTTTTGGGTTTTCATCCATGCCCATTTTGCTTATGGACATACCGTTTTTTTCTTTTTTATTTCATTTTAACGAGGTTGCGCCCTTTCGGGTTTTCACAAGACTCGCCGGTAGCCCTGCTGTTTTTACTCACGGAGCCCTTTCGGGTTTTCATCCGTGCTTATTTTGCTTATGGACATACCGTTTTCTTTTTTCTTTCTTTCTTTTTTATTTTTTTTTTGTATCGGCTTTGGGATGCTGTAATCCACCGTGGTTTATCGACATCTCGGTCAACGACTAGTTTTAGGACATTTCGGTCCGTTGTTAGTTTTAAGGACGTTTCGGTCCGTCGTTAGTTTAAGGACGTTTCGGTCCATTGTTAGTTTAAGGACGTTTCGGTCCGTTGTTAGTTTAAGGACATTTCGGTCTGTTGTAAAGGAAGCCGGTTACTACTTATAGAGTTTGGGCTTAGGAAGATAGCGAGCGGACACAGTCGTCGTCATCTATCATTGACCTAGGCCGTGACTCGTTAGGCGTAGTATTTCTTCAGGAAGCGACCATTTATTGGCCTGAAGGGCCTTTCGCCATGCATGTCCATGAGTAGATAGGTTCCACCCTGGTAGACCTTGTCTATGATGTACGGGCTTTCATAGTTTGGCTCGAATTTCCCCCGCTTGGCACGATTGGGGATCATAGGTCTTTTGACCACTAGCACGAGTTCGCCTTGGTGGAATGTCCTCGGCCTAGTCAATCTTTCATATGAGCGTGTCATCTTTGCTTTATAAGCCTCTAAATTTTGTTGCGCTATGAGCTGGGTTTCGTCAAGGGCATCGAGCTCCTCAAGCCGAAGGTGAGCGTTTTCCTCGTTCGTCAGCTCGTAATGAACTGCCACCCGTAAAGAGGGTAACTCTATCTCGAGGGGGAGTACCGCTTCTGTACCGAATACCAACGCGTAGGGCGTTGTGTTCATGGCCGTCTTGAACGTAGTTCGATACGTCCAGAGAGCTTCATGCAGTCTCTCGTGCCAGTCTTTCTTATTTTGGGACACCGTCTTCTTCACAATCTTCGTCAAGGTCTTGTTGAAAGCCTCAGCTAGACCGTTAGCTCAGGGATTATAAACTGAGGAGTACCTCCAGTCTATGTTATGTTATTGTGCGAAGCGGCTGATCTTGTAGCTTCTGTAGGCTGGTCCGTTATCGGAGATGATCCGTCTCGGAGTTCCGAACCGATAAATGACGTGCGTCTTGAAGAAGTGGAGGATATTCTCCGTCTTCACTTCCCTTAGCGGTACTGCTTCTTCCCACTTGGAGAAGTAATCAGTTGTCGCCAAAATGTACCGATGTCCTCTGGACGATGCTGGTTCGAGGGGGCCGATTATGTCAGTGTTCCCCTCCGAACGGCGGCCAAGACGACGTCTTGCCTGGAATTCAGGGCAGATGCTAATGGGTGCTATCCGTCCACCTCTCCGAAGATGCCAAGTTGATTTATGGCACCGTGCACCAGAGGTTTAAACGGATGCGGCCGATGTAGCAGACTTCGTCAGATTCCCCCTCGTTTGAGGGGTTTTTGATTGTGGGGACGCTCTTCCCTGCAGGCGCAAGCCCCTACAGTTAATTACGCTACCGCATCGCGGCAACAACTTTCTCCTTCTCCGGATGGTCACTTCGTGTCGTGGGTGTTTGTTTTGTGTTTGGTTGCCCGTGGATTGTATACGGAGACTGAGTTATATCGTCGCCCGTAGGGCGCGGACTAGTCCAAATCCGTATTATCTTAGATTTGGGTTTGGGGGGTTGTGTTTAAGGATATGTTAGCCTCGTTTGAGACTAAGATCGACTTAAACGGTGGTTAAGGATACGTTAGTCTAGTTTTAGACAAAGATCAACTTAACGGGATCGTTTAGATCCGACAAGAGAGTGATCAGAGGAGCTCTGTTGTTTAGTTTGGTGACATTGCGGTCAATAGGTAGTTTAAAGACATTGCGGTCCAATGTTAGTTTTAAGACATTGCGGTCAAGGTTAAGGACGTCGTAGTCCGTGGATTTAAGGACTCCACAGTCCGGTGTTAGTTTTAAGACATCACGGTCAAGGTTAAGGACGCCATAGTCCGCTGTTAGTTTTAAGACGTTCCGGTCAAGGTTAAGGACGTCGTAGTCCGTGGATTTAAGGACTCCACAGTCCGATGTTAGTTTTAAGACATTTCGGTCAAGGTTAAGGACGTCGTAGTCCATGAGTTTAAGGACCCCACAGTCCGTATCAATGTGTGTGGTTATCGGGACCCGCCACCTCTTTGAAGACGTTGAGGAATTACAACGCCGAATATCAAAGGAGTGAAGAGATGTACCCTTAAACCGCGGTAGATTAAGTGATCTGCAGTCCAATTTAGAAACTAGGATCAATTATCATATTATGAACCCATCGGCCCAATTAAGTTTGAATTGAGGACTTATGGCCATCCTGGGCTAAGTCCAATTATGTTTGGGATATTAACCCTCTGTTGATTCATTGAAGGAGAGGCTTTGCCTCTGGAAACTTTAGCCAATTGGACTAAAACTAGTGTTAAACACTAGAGACCAACAGTGTTGAACACTGAGAATAGGATTGGCAAGTTAGTGTTAAACACAAAAAGATAATCAGTGTTGAACACTGGGAAAAGAGTTTTCAAATTCGTGTTAAACTCTAAGCAAATCAGTGTTAAACACTGCAAATAGAGTTTTCCAAATTAGTGTTAAACACTAAGGAGAATCTGTGTTAAACACTAAGGAGAATCAGTGTTAAACACTGGATACAGAGTTTCAATTTAGTGTTAAACACCAAGGCAAGAGGGGTCACGTGGTAACACGTGAGGGCGCCCTGCTTCCCTTTATTTTATTCGGTCAAAAGTCTTGAACACTTTTAAAGTATCACGTGCCGTCACGTGATGAGAATTTTGGTGCTTGTCTGTTAAAGCTTCAGCCAAGGGGTCACATGGTAGCACGTGATAACGCCCTGTTTCCCTTTATTTTGTTCTACAGATAAGTGTTTAACACTTTTAATTCTGAAAGCCATCACGTGTGGGCACGTGATGGGAGCTTGCGCTTTGATCCGTTAGAATGTTCAGTAGGGGTCACGTGTTGACACGTGAGGGCGCCCTAAAGCTCTTTTCTGTGTCTTTTTCTTTTGTGTGCTTTAGAGATCACATGGGGCACATGAGGCATTGTCTCAAAGTTCCCTTATAGGAGTCACGTGGTAACACGTGAGGTGCCTACTTCAGAGCTTTATTTAGCGGGTCTCTGTATGCATTAAAGTTCTGTTCATAGGGTTAAACCCTAAACTTCTGAAGAATTATATTCTTGATGGGGTTAAACCCTAGTTTCTTTTCTTAAAGGAATTAAATTCCTGTGAGTTTGAGAGAATTATGTTCTCAGATAGGGTTAAACCCTAGTTTTGTTCATTTTGAAGGAATTAAATTCCTATAACATAGGGTTAAACCCTAACTTTATCTCAAAAGAATTGAATTCCTATCATTTTGTGAGAATTAAATTCTCTAAACTCAGTTCCTCCTCTGTGTTTTAGATCTGCATGGCAGGGTCTCGACCCAATGAGAATTAAATTCTCAATTCATGGGGAGATGTGCACTTTGCACATCCTCAACCAGAGGAAGAACTAAGTTCTCTTCTTTTATATAAGAGTTAAACTCTTTTGAGAATTAAATTCTCTTTTGAAGCCTTTCTTTTCTTACCTAGGGATTTTCTTTTGCAAAGAATCAAATTCTTCCTTCTGAATTTTCAATATTCAAAAGCAATATCTTTCTCTCTGTATATGTCTCAAAGTTTTTTTCTCTTCTCCCTTTTTTTTAACTCTCTCCTTTGGCTCCTATTTATAGGAGAAGGAAGAGGATCAATTAGTTTTAGTGAATCTTTCATTGAAAGATTTGATTTGTTTATTGAGAGATTTGATTTATATTTATCATTAATCTGGGCCTTTAGATTATTAGGTGAATTTTATTCACCATTGGATTTTAAATCCAAATGTATCTCTTTATTATTTCGGTTAGATTTAGGGGGAAATCTTTTCAAGTCCAAGATTTTTCCATAAACTGGTGATATCTAATCACCTTCAGATTTTAAATCCAACGGTTCCAAATAGTTCTTTTCCACTTTGGAAAGACTTGAGAGATCTTTTCTTAGAATTTAATCATGTCATAAAAATAAGGCGCTTGAGGCTGGTCACGTGTGGCCACGTGACCGTTGGTCACGTGTACGCATGTGACCCCTGGTCACGTGTGGGCACGTGACCCCCCTAGAATAGGCTTCCCTTCCTTCTGCGCTTTGTTCTTTGCCGCTGCTTAGTCATCACGTACTAGCACGTGATGCCTCTTCCATAGGTTTTTCCTGATTTTAAATCAGGAAACAAATGCCCCCACAGTGTTGTTCTCACGTGTCTTCACGTGAGTGCAACGCTGTCACTTTTGTGAGCGTCGGATCTGCTTTGGTAGTAGGGTAGATGAAACATTTTCTATCCCATCCTATAAATGCTCATGTCCTTTCAGAGGAGCCTCCACTTTTGCTCATCTTCTTCCATTGAGAACTTTTTCCCTTGAGAATTTAATTCTCGTCCCTCAGAGCTTAGTTCTCTGCTTCAAACTTTTCAGAGTTTAACTCTGTTGAAGGATTCTTTTTCCTCGGGTAATGATCTTTGGATGATCGAAGAACTCTCATACACATACCACTCTTTTGGATTTTAAATCCATACCAAGGGTTTCACCCCTTTAAATATGAACCCATTTTTCCTTTAAGTTTTTTCAACCGAAATGTGAAACCATTTAATCTTCAGCAGTAAATCTCTTTTAGGGTTCATCTGATCCTTTAGGGAGACGATGATGACAGTTCAAATCCATGGAGTTTAACTCCGTTCACAGAAAAAATGTTTCCGGGAATTTAATTCCCCTTTTCAAAAGGAATTTAATTCCTGTGAAGAACTCAGTTCTTTACATAGAGGCTTCTTAGGGTTTCCTTCACCCCAGGTTGTCCTTCTGTGATCAAAATAAAAAGAAAAGGGTTTGTAATAGATTCTCATGATTTTTATTTCAGGTATCATGGACGCCCATATATACGATCTTGACGAAATCATTTCTTATGGGAATATTCGTGCGCTGGGCCGTAGCCAGAACCAGGGGTTCAGCAACGCTCAATATGCTGAGATCATGAGCCGCTTCGATGAGTACAACCATCGGCTACTCCCCCGTCGCTCTTCGCTTCTGAAACTCATCGTGTTAGCGATTTGGGAGGCGCTTCCTCTCTTCTGCACCGGCGTACCTTTCGGGGTCTTGGACGCTGCCGAGGATAAGATACATTCAGTGTATCTGATGAGCCTAATCTCGAAGAGAAGGCGAGACAACCTCATCGATCTCTTGCACCAGGATTTTCAGCAGTCGGCCATACTTGCTGCCTATCGGAGGGTAGAAGACATTCGTGAGGATCCTGACGCTTGTGACCGCAAAAGAAAACATACTCGATTGGTTCGAAATGCTTGGAGGATCTTGGACAAAGTCAAGTTTGAGTTTCTCAATCCGTGCCCCGCGTCTGAGGTCTTGCCATTGTAATCGTTTTCTTTTCATTTTGTATGAACTTCTTAAAGCATGAATGATAAGTTTTATCGTGCCTTTCTGTGTTTGCATGCCTTTCTATGGGATTTTATCATCATTTTTTTTGTTGCTGCTGATGTGTTTAGTGTGCGGGGTATTATTTCACTTTCTGGTACACACCAAGCATGGTGCTCACGCGCTCCACACGTGAGGGGCCTTTTATGGGGCTATTCAATTTTTTATACCATATTTTTAGTGCACAGCTTTATATGCAGAAAAGGAGCCTTGGAAATAGTTCCATCTCCTTGATTTCCAATGCCTTCCCCTTTTTGGGCCTTGGAAATAGCTTCACCATGCAAGATTTTCCGTGCGCGGCACTTAATGCCCCTCTTTATATCCTGGGGCCATGGCCTTCTTTTCTCTTCACAGAGAAATTTATTCTCATTTTGGTGTGATTTGTCTTGAGAGACAACTGAGCGCCATGGCCTGCAATCGCCCTCATGCGCGTCGACAACCATGGGAAGTTCCTATCGAGGAGATGATCCCCCGCTTTGCTGCCCGATTGGTGGATCCCCTCCTTACCGACAACGAATGCGACTCAGCGGCGTATGAACTCTCGATCCGCAGGGGGTCTCCCCTCCCGATGGGCTCCCTCTGGTTCCGGATGATTCTTGCTGCCGTGCTTGCCGACGTCCCTCCTCACCAGGCGGAGATGACCCTGGTGATGCTTGACGCGGCCGAAGAAAAGCTTGAGGGCTTTCACAAAGCGTGCCTAATCACTCAAGCTTTGAAAGATCGCTCGGTTCACCTTTTGAGCGAAACAAGAGCCCGTTGGGCTGTTATGTCTGTTTTTGCGGACGAACATGGCGCCAATCGGTGGGGAGCGACTCCTCGCGAGAACCGGCGCTTTGACGTGTTGGAGAGAGCGGAGAGAGAGATGGAGAATTTTGTCTTTTGTTTTGTCAATCCTTGCACTACCGACCCTTTGTTCGCCGACCTTTTCCGCTAGTGTAGTATTTTCAAATTAGTTTTCGCATGCTTTATGTTGAACTTTAATGTATGTTGGGTATTCGTATGTATGTTTTCGCTTGCATAAATGAACTTTGTGTTCTTCCCATGAGAATTTTCTTTAATTGCGAACGCTGTCACTATGTCGCATGCACATCAGAGTTTCGGGTATTATTTCTTTTCGGATATTCATATAATTGTGAATGTATGCTTGATAGGATGTACACCGAGAACTTTTTTTGCTTTCTGTACCAGAAGATATGAGCGCATTTTAGATCGGCTGTTGCTGTCGACTGGAGGCTTATTTATATGGCCTTGAGCATATATATCCTTATGTGGTCTAATAGAGCGACGCGTGGAGAACACATTGTTGTGTGAGAAACGGCTCGGCCGCGAGTTCTCGGAGAGGGAACTGGCTTCTAAGGCGCTGAACGAGCTTCAAGCCAACCTTACCGCCAAGGCCAACAAAGCATATGAATTCTGGCGGGTTCTGCAGGAGGCCATCAAGGAGGTAGTGGCCATCGACAAAGACGCCGAGTTTAATCGCGAAAGAGTCGAAGCCCACAAAGCTACCGAGAAGGAGCTCGAAGGGCGGCTTGCTTCGTATCAGGCTCAGCGGGCTCAGGCAGAGGCCCGTCTTCTGGCGATACGGAATCACGAAGGCATGGCCCAGCGAAAGAAGGATGAGCTGATCAAGCTACTAAATCGCCCACCGGCCTGAAGAATTGTATCTTTTCTTTTTCTCTTTTTGTACATACTCTTGAGCGAGAGTATTTTCTTTTTGTTCTCTCATGAATTGTACTTTGTACCCATTTTGGTTTATGAATAAAGACATTTTTTTTAATGGTGTGTCCCCTTTTTATTGAATGTGTTCTGCGGAATCTATCTTGATCTCTTTGCAGGGCAGCGATGGCTTAGGATTCAGGGTTAAGATCTGCCTCCTAAGGCTTTTGAGCTTTATGAGCCGTGAGGGTCTCATAAAGAGTTTTTCTCCCTACAGGTCGAGAGGATCCCGTAGGTGTGAGTTCTTCTTAAGAGTCATGAGGATTCTTAAGCGGATTTTCCCTTGGGAGTCGTAAGGATCTCACAAGAGAGTTTTCTTCCTTACGGGTCGTGAGGATCCGTAAGTGCTGGGTGCAGTCGCCCTTATCCGTATTTCACGGGGTCAGGGGTTGGTTTGGGATGGTTTCCAGGGTATCGTAGTTTAAAGATATCACGGTCAAGGTTAAGAACCTCATAGTCCGTGGATTTAAGGACTCCACGGTCCAATGTTAGTTTTAAGACATCACGGTCAAGGTTAAGGACCTCATAGTCCGTGGATTTAAGGACTCCACAGTCCGTGAAATGTGTGGTTACCGGGACCCGTCACCTCTTTGAAGACGTTGAGGAATTACAACGCCAAACATCAAAGGAGTGAAGAGATGTACCCTTTAACCAAGGTAAAATCAGTCTAGAATCATCGTGGTTGGTCGCTAGTTTTAAGACATTACGGTCGAGGTTAAGGACATCATAGTCCATGGATTTTAAGGACTCCACAGTCCGGTGTTTGCTCTGGATGCTCCACACGGGTTCACGACCGTGCTTGGCGACGACCAGGCTCCGCTCTCAGTGCTTCACACGGGTTCACTGCCGTGTTCTGCGAGGACCAGGATCCGCTCTGGACATTTTCCACGGGGTCAAAGAGTGACGTTATCCGCGTTCCACGTAACCAGGAATTTTGCGCTAGATGCTTCACACGGGTTTACTGCCATGCTCGGCGAGGACTAGGCTCTGCTCTGGATGCTTCACACGGGTTCACTGCCATGCTCTGCGAGGACCAGGACCCGCTCTGGACGTTTTCCACGGGGTCAAAGAGTGACGTTATCCGCGTTCCACATAACCAGGAATTTTGCACTAGATGCTTCACACGGTTTCACTGCCGTGCTTGGCGATGACTAGGCTTCGCTCTGGATACTTCACACGAGTTCACTGCCGTGCTCTGCGAGGACCAGGATCCGCTCTGGACGTTTTCCACGGGGTCAAAGAGTGACGTTATCCGCGTTCCACGTAACCAGGAATTTTGCACTAGATGCTTCACACGGGTTCACTGCCGTGCTCGGTGAGGACTAGGCTCCGCTCTGGATGCTTCACACGGGTTCACTGCCGTGCTCTACGAGGACCAGGATCCGCTCTGGATGTTTTCCACGGGGTCAAATAGTGACGTTATCCGCGTTCCATGTAACCAGGAATTTTGCGCTAGATGCTTCACACGGGTTCACTGCCGTGCTCGGCGAGGACTAGGCTCCGCTCTGGATGCTTCACACAGGTTCACTGTCGTGCTCTGCGAGGACCAGGATCTGCTCTAGACGTTTTCCACGGGGTCAAAGAGTAACGTTATCCACGTTCCACGTAACCAGGAATTTTGTTGATTGTATCCGCATTTCACGGAGTTGGGATTCGACTCTCAGTGGGAGTACATCGCCGAGTCATGGAACTGGGAGTTGCCGCTGTTCTGCTTTACTTGATATTGTGTCTGCTGCAGTGAGACGAACGTCGAGATAGTCTCCAGGCTATCTATGACTCATCGAGATTCGGCTTCTTCTTCTGATGAAACCTGAGAGAGGAGGAGTGTGATTCCTTCTTTGTTTGTGCCCCTGGATTGTATACAGGGATTGATGTAATATCACCTGTAGGGCGTAAATTTCATTTTTATTCTTTATTTTTATTTATTTTTCCGCGATGTTCTATCATTTCAGCTTTTCTATCGCGAAGGTCGCGATTGCCCCATCATTTCGGCTATTTTTCGCGGCGCCCAATCATTTCGGCTATTTTTCATGCATACATTTTTACTTGCTGCTTTTTATTACAAGTTGCCCTATCAGTTCGGCTATTTCATACGCATGTGTGGCTCGCTAGCCTTTTCGCTGCAAGCTTGGATTTTAGACACCGATTTCGGTATCAGCACCGCTGCAACTGGGATGTTGCCAGGAGCGAATCATCATTTGCCTCTGTCGATGTTGACCAAAGGTAGCTTAGCAAACAGGGTTAAGGGTCCTGTCGACTACGTCTTTTGACTTCATGAGCCGTAAGGGTCTCATAATCTCTCTACGAGTCGTGAGGATCTTGCAGGTGTGTTTTCTCCTTGGGAATCGTGAGGATTCCTAAGTGCATGTCCTCTTGCAAGTCGTAAGGATCTTACAAAAGGGTTTTCTCCTTATAAGTCAAGGGGACCTATAGGGTTGTTTGTCATACGAACATATCCCTAGTCACGGACGGGACTTGGTTAGGGAAATGTTTATTCGCGCCCGTGGATTGTATACAAGGGTCAGTATTGAGCCGCCTGTAGGGCAATGTCGAAGGTTGTGGGGGTTGCTTAAGAACAGGTTCAGGTTTCTGTAACTTAAGACTTTCAAATCTTATGAGCCGTGAGGGTCCCATAAGAGAGTTCTCCTTACGAGTCGTGAGGATCTTGCAAGTATAATTTCTCCTTAGGAATCGTGAGGACTCCTAAGTGTGTTGCTCCCTTGTGAGTCGTAAAGATCTCACGCGGGTGGTTTCTCCTTACAAGGTCATGAGGACCATGTAAGTGTCTTTTAACGAGGTTGCGCCCTTTCGGGTTTTCACAAACACTCGCTGGTAGCCCTGCTGTTTTTACTCACGGAGCCCTTTCGGGTTTTCATCCGTGCCCATTTTGCTTATGGACATACCGTTTTTTATTTTTATTATTATTTATATATATATATATATTTTATCGGCTTTGAGATGCTGCAATCCACCGTAGTTTATCGACATCTCGGTCAACAACTAGTTTTAGGACATAGGGGTCCATTGTTAGTTTAGGGACGTTTCGGTCCGTTGTTAGTTTAAGGATATTTCAGTCCGTTATTAGTTTAAGGACATTTCGGTCCGCCGTTTGAAGGAGGTCGGTTACTACTCAAAGTTCGGGCTTAGGAAGATAGCGAGCGGACATAGTCGTCGTCATCTATCATTGACCTGGGCCTTGACCCGTTAAGCGCAGTATTTCTTCAGGAAGCCACCGTTCACTGGTCTGAAAGGTCTTTCACCGTGCATATCCATGAGTAGATATGCTCCACCCTGGTAGACCTTGTCTATGATGTACGGGCCTTCATAGTTCGGCTTAAATTTTCCCCGCTTGGCGCGATTGGGGATCATAGGTCTTTTGACCACTAGCACGAGTTCGCCTTGGCGGAATGTCCTCGGCCTGGTCAATCTTTCGTACGAGCGCGTCATCTTCGCTTTGTAGGCCTCCAGACTTTGTTGTGCTATGAGCCGGGTCTCATCAAGGGCATCAAGCTCCTCAAGCCGAAGGTGAGCATTTTCTTCGTCCGTCAGCTCGTAGTGGACCGCCACTCGTAGAGAGGGTAACTCTATCTCGAGGGGGAGTACTGCTTCTGTACCGAATACCAACACGTATGGCATTGTGTTCGTGGCCGTTTTGAATGTAGTTTGATATGCCCAAAGAGTTTCTTGCAGCCTCTCATGCCAGTCCTTCTTATTTCGGGACACCGTTTTCTTCACGATTTTTGTCAAGGTTTTGTTGAAAGCCTCAGCTAGACCGTTAGCCCGTGGATTATAAACTGAGGAATATCTCCAGTCTATGTTGTGTTGCCGCGCGGAGCGACTAATCTTGTGGCTTCTGTAGGCTGGCCTGTTATCGGAAATGATCCGTCGCGGAGTTCCAAACCGATAGATGACGTGCATCTTGAAGAAATGGAGAATATTTTCCGTCTTCACTTCCCTTAACGGTACTGCTTTTGCCCATTTGGAGAAGTAATCAGTTGTCGCCAGGATGAAACGATGTCCCCTGGATGATGCTGGTTCGATGGGGCCGATGACGTCAGTCCCCCACATTTCGAATGGCCAACTAGCCACCGTTGGATATAGTGGATTCGGGTGCTGATGGATAAAGTCCCCATAGATTTGGCACGAGTGGCATTGTCTAGCATACTCGAGGCAGTCTTGGATCATTGTGGGCCAATAATAACCCATTCATTTGATCTTCAGCTTCATCTTTGGGCCAGCTTGATGAGAACCGCAAGGTCCATCGTGAACTTCCTGAACGACTCTTTTCGCTTCGTTGGGTCCCAGGCATCTCAACCACAGATAGTCGAATGACCTCTTGTACAGAGTATTATTGAAGAAGGCGAAGGACAGAGCTCGTTTCATGAGCTGATGTCTTGAGGACGCGTCTTCAGGCGTTTGACGGGACTTGAAGTAATCTATAAAGACTTCTCTCCAATCCTCAACCTTCTCTTGGTCTTTTATTTGCAGAGCCGTGTGCTCATTTGCTCCCCTTCCTTCGGGTGACTCCAGGGATATCCCTACAGGGGCAAGTACTCGACGGCTTCGTACCATGATCCTAACATCATCAAGGTTCTCATCAGCCAGCTCTTTAGCGAGCTTAGCCAATGCATCCGCTTTGCTATTTTCGGCACGCGGTATGTTTTCTAAGGTGTAGGAAGGGATTTGAGTCAGCAGCTGTCGTACTCTCTCTCCATACTTCACCAGCTCTGGCTTGCATGTTTGGTAGTCGCCGTTTACTTGAATAACGACCAGTTGGGAGTCTCTGTATATAAGGAGGTTTTCGATTCCCATGTCGATGGCGATCTCGAGGCCTGCTATCAAAGCTTTGTATTCAGCTTCATTGTTCGTCCTCGGCTCTGTTAAGGAGAAAGCGAAGCGCATTATCCCTCCTTGTGGAGTTACGAAAATAAGACCCACCCCTGATTTGATTGTAGGGGTGCTTTGTTTGCGCTTCTTCACGGAAGATGCTCCATCGAAATAAAGCTCCCATCGGATATTACCGCCGTCGATCGCATCAAACGCGTGTTCGTCTGGCAGTTCGCAATTCAAAGGAGAGTTGGCCGGTACCGGATGCTCAGCGAGGAAGTCGGCGATGGCCTGGCCTTTCACTGCCTTGAGAGGTTGATAAGTTATCGAAAACTCCATCAAGAGCAGGGCCCATTTAGCGAGTCGCCCCGTCAATATGGCCTTCGACATCAAATATTTAAGGGGGTCCACTTTCGATATGAGACGGACTTCGTGCGCCAACGCATAGTGCATGAGCTTGGTTATCGCAAAGATTAACGCCAGGCAATGTTTTTCGATAGGGGAGTAATTGCTTTCTGCCCCCAGTAGAACTCGACTTAAATAGTAGAGTGCTCTTTCTTTCCCTTGATCGTTCTCTTGCGCCCATAATGCACCTAAGGATCCTTCGAGGGCGGTTGTATACAGAATGAGGAGCTTTCCCTTGACCGGAGCAGCCAGCACTGGCGGGTTCTGCAGGTACTGCTTGATTTCATCTAGCGCGCTCTGGCATCTTTGGTCCCAGACGAATGGGGCTCCCTTCTTCGTCAGGTGGCTGTAATGACGGCACTTGCCTGACAGGTTGGCTATAAATCGCCGGATATACGTGAGCTTCCCTTGGAGAGACCGCAATTGTTTGAGAGTCCTTGGCGGTGGCATCTCCATGATCGCCTTGATCTTTGACAGATCTATCTCGATGCCTCGGTGTCGGATGATGAATCCCAGGAATTTGCCCGAGGAAACTCCGAATGCGCATTTGAGGGGGTTCATCTTCAAATTGTATTGCCGAAGGCGTTGAAATACGGTCTTCAGATGCTCTAAATGCTCTTCGTATGACATGCTCTTCACTACAAGGTCGTCGATATAGCATTCGACAATTTCATGTATGAGATCATCGAAGATCTTTGTCATGGCCCTCTGATAGGTGGCACCGGCGTTCTTTAAACCGAAAGGCATAACTTTGTAGCAGAATATACCCAAAGGAGTCCGGAAAGCGGTGTGCTTCTGGTCTTCGGGATGCATCTTTATCTGATTATACCCTGATGAGCCGTCCATAAAGGAGAAAACCTCATGAGTGGACGTATTGTCTATTATCAGCTCATGACTGGAACTGGGAAATCATCCTTCGGGCAAGCTTTATTGAGATCCCGAAAGTCCACGCATATGCGTACTATCCCATTTTTCTTCATTACCGGGACGATATTGGCAATCCAGTCAGGATATTGCACTTCCTGGATAAACCCGGAATCAATCAGCTTCTTGACTTCGGCGTTGATGCTCATCTCAAGCTCGAGCCGCATCCTTCTCGGCGCCTATTTGACTGGCTTGACGTCTGGGGATATTGCCAATTTATGCACTGCAATCTCTGAATCTAGCCCTGGCATTTCAGAATAGTTCCATGCGAAGCAATCTCTATGCTGCATAAGCATGACTTTTAACGCAGCCACCCTTTCTTCAGATAGCAGCTCGCTGACGAATGTCGGTCGTGGGTCGTTCGCCGTCCCCAACTCAATCTTCTTGAGATTATCCGCAGTAGTATGTATGCCATCTTCCAGCTCTTTCGGCGCTGGTGGAAATTCTGAGATTACCTCGTCGTCATTGTTTTCGAAGCACCAGGGAAAGTCATCCATATTCTTGGGCTCTTCTTTTGATACCGTTATCATACGACAGGTACGAGCTCGCTTCCAAGACCGATGTGGACCTGGTTCTGCTCTTATGGCTTTGGGTTCGTGCTTTTGTGGCGGCGTTACCCTCCAGCTGTCGAATAGAGCAAATCTGCCTTGCTGGTATTGGTCTTCGACCCAGTTCTTGAAGGTGAAGCAGTCTTCGATAGGGTGTCCTATGGCTCGGTGATAAGAGCAATAGCCCGGATGAGAAACCTCATTAGCTTGCTCAGGGTGTTTAGACTTCGGAAGCGTAATCATTCGATGTTTTAAAGCGAGGTCATGTATCTTCCGTGTTTTGTTCTAAGGAAAAGAGTATGCCTGACTCATCTTTTTTATGAGGGACAAATCTGGACCGCTCAACCCCCGACCGCGTGGCTTCTTGGTCCCGCTTTGTTGCTGTCAAACGCCTTTTCCGCTCTTTGGCTTGTCTCTACCTTTACGTCGGGCCTTATGCACAACAGATTTATAGGGAGGAGCGTCCTCATCTTTTGCAGCCTATTGAAAAAGGCGTTGCGCCCTGGCTTTCTTGTAAATGGCCATCTCGCGATTATGATCGTCCCGAGCTTTTTGACCCGCTTTCCTGATAAGCTTGTCTATTCGCTCTTCAAATGATGGATTCAGGACTTCGATCACGGGATGCAGTTCCGATAAGGGGTTGGCATTTTCTGACAAGGCGTCCTCTTCTTCATCAAAGTTTTATATGGCGTAGCTACCGTAGGCTCGTTCCCGTTTTCCGGGTCTTACGTATCCAAGCCCAAGCGTTTCTATTCTCCCGTTGGGCAATTTGCGCTGAGTCCCAGGGACATCCCAAATCCTGTTATAGAATCGAGCTTGTCAAGTAGTTTGTTTTAAGGGTACCCCTTGGCGCTTCAATAGCCTTTTCAATCCGTTCGTGTAATACCTGGGCAAGCGGATGGGTTGAAGTCTGTCGAGGGTGGAATTTGCGCCGTGCCAGATCTCTTTCTCCACTTTTGTTTCCGAGGATCGATAGAATAGGATCGCCTTTTCGCCTTCTCGCTTGGGAGGGACGTAAAACGTCTGCAGGTCTTGCACGTTGTGAGCTTCAAGCGCGTCAAGATCTTTGTAATGCTCTCGCGGAATCATAGTGATTTGCAAACTCTGATCATCACCAGGGAATTCTTGTATTGGCGGCCGACTGGAGAACACAACATTAACCTCATCTTCCGAGTCACTTCCGAAGATTAATATGGGGGCGGACGGTCCCGGGTCATTGCATCGAGACGGACCAGAGTAAACTATCTCTTCTTCTTCTTCGGTATCGCTCCCGAAAACAGGGGTGGTAGCGATGACTTTGTTTTCCGGTTTGTGACACCTTTTTGTATCCTCGAAGTCTGGCAAAAAGTACTTTGCATCTTCATACTTGCGGACTTCGTTCACGGAGAATGGGTTCAGCTCACCTGTTACGGTATATTCAAGAAAATCCTTAAAATACTTCATACACTGATGCTGTGTAGAAGGGATGATGTTGTACTCGTGTAACCATGGTCGGCTGAGTAAGGCGTTGTAGCAGGTCTTGGCGTCAATGACGTGAAACTTAATGTCCGTGACGAGCAGTCCGAAGCGCAATGTTAGTATTAAGATCCGAGGGTCCGTGACGACTGGGAGTCGAAACCGGAGATGGTAATTTTGTCACGAGCGAGGTGCTGCACGCTCATGCAGATTTCCTTCAATACCCGAACATTGAGGAGATTGACGGAGGACCCATTATCCACCAGGATTTTGCCTATCTTGATATCGTGGCAGTATCCAGAGACGTATAGAGGACGGTTGTGGTCGCACGTCCCAAGGAGCAGGTCTTCGTCACCGAAAGTGATATCAGTCGTGTGCACTTTTTCTAGTTCATCCTTCATCCTTTCTTCGGCGAGGAATGCCTGGAATTGTTCGGGCTCTTGTAGCGCCTTGATTAATGAATCTCTCGCTTCCTTTGATAACAGGAGGGTGTTGAGAATGCTGAGCTGAGAGGGTAGCTTCCTCAGGTGTGCCAAGATGTTGTAGTCCACCTTACTCTTCCTGGGAGGGCTCTTGGCAGTCAACTCTTTCATGACTTGGTCATCTAAGGCGATATCCTTAGTGACTTTTTTCTATCCCTTATCTTTTCTATTTGCGGGTCCGAGATTCTTTTCTAGGAGTGTGCGATTGCGCAGCTGAATGTTTTCGCAGGCCTCCGGTTCTTCCTTCTTTCCTAAGACGGATTCTTTAAAGAGAGGGCCCAGAGCCATTTCTTCATCAGAGTCGCTCCTAAAGGTGAGAACCTGTGATCCTCCGGCGTTAATCGTGTGACAGTTGCCGGTAGTTCTTTTATGCCCGTCGGTAGTTCTCCCTGCTCCCGACGAGTTCTGCGTTTCACGCGCTTAAAATGTTGCCGGTGAGCAACATATCCTTGCCACCATATCCTGAAAGCGTCGCACTCCTTCGTAGGGTGTGAAATCTTCTGATGATAAGAACAATAATTAGGATGACTTTCCGCCCCATTGAGCGTGTTTCCTTCCGAGGGCGGTAGCTCCATTCCCATTGACATGGCTTTGGCAAACCTTTTCCTCGTCTTGAATATGTTTTTATCTGCATCGAATGTCTTTTGATCTGGCGGGAATGCTTTGACTCTTTCGTTTAGTCGCTTGCGTTTGTCTCCTTCTAATGCGGCCATCCCACGCTCCTGGTCGGCTTTACTTTTCAAACGAATATCGTCTAGAAAGGCGTCGATCATTTCGTATGTCGGCCACACAAGCTCCGGCTCAGGCTCTGCTCCCAGTTTCTCAGTGCCAGGGGTTGTTTCATCGTCCGTAAACGAGTGGAAGATCACTTGACAACTCGCCACATATCCCTCGGATTCATCCGACGAGCTTTCTCCATTATCTTCCTCCTGAAAGACATGATTGAGGAATTCTTGGAGTGTAATGGGAGTGTAATGGGAGTCCGCGCCTCCTGATTGTACTCTTCCAGCGCGTCAATCTGCTTCTGCAAGTCCGTGCGCTTGTCTCCAGACTTCCCTGGCTTTTTGGATTTCTTCTTCTTTCTCTTTGAATATTTCGACGGCTGGTTGCGAGTGCTCAGGGCATCACCACTGATCTTCGGGGTTGGGCACGGCTTCAGCATCCCTTCAATGATCTGGGGTTCCAGCGGGTTCTTCCACCTGACGGTCGGGCATGTTTGGAGCTCGTTCAGCATTCTTTTGGCTTTTGCTGAAAGCACGACTTCCCATGGAGCTTCTTCAATGAAAGAACAAGTTGCCCCTGGTGTGTCCGTCTTCTTAGCAGTGTGAGGTTGTGGCGGGTTCACCTTCCACTTCTCGGACAGCGCAAACTTGCCTTGTAGGTATTGATCTTCAATCCATCCTTTGAAGATGAAGCAATCTTCAATCGGATGACTTACCATCTGATGGTAAGGGCAATAATTGGGGTTATTCACCTCACTGGGTTGTGGCGGTCGCCTCGGATTTGGTAAGTTAACAAGCCTATTGCGTATTGCCAGCTCGAATAACCGTTTCGTTTTGTCCCGCGGGAACGAGTAGGGACGCTTCAACTTCTCATTATAATACTACCGTCTTTCTTCCAGTTGATCTGCCAGCTTTGAGGCACTGGGTTGCTGCTGAGCATTCGCAACGAAGGTTGCCTTCCCTTTACCCTTATCATTCCGAGGTTCCGGCTTTGGGGGAGGCGGTATGTGACCCATCTGGTCCATCTGGGCCAACTTGTCGATCAAAGCCTGGAACGTGGTTGGCTTAAAGAACATCATGAACTGGGAGATAGTTGCATGAGGGTCTAGGGTTCCCACGAACATGCCCACCGCGGACGCTTCTTCAATGCGTTGTTCGCATTTCGACCACAAATTTCGCCAGCGTATAGCATACTGGACCCACGTTTCGCCTGGTTTCACCCTGGCATTAATCAATGCCGTTATCGGAGTGCGTTCGCTGGCGCTCGCGAATTGCTGAGTGAATAGCAACTCCATTTCAGCGAATGTCTTGACGGAATCGTTCGGGAGTTCTGAATACCATTCGAACGCTGTTTCTGACAAGCTTCCGATGAACTGGCGAAGCAAGAGCTTATCGTCGCCGCCGGTGTTGCCGCAAAGCACCCTGAACTGGGCAACATGCTGGTGGGGATTGCCCGTCCCCTTATAGACATGAAATTTCGGTATTGTATAGCCCGGCGGGTACTTGATCTGATCATACCAGCTCGGATATGGTCGCCCTGTTCTGACAACTTGACTGGCTGCCTCAGTCGCTTGGTGAACTCGTATCTGTTGGGCTATGTATTCGTCTAGGTCAGCTTTGGAGATTGTCTCTTCCTTGGCTGTTGACAGAGCGGGCGGAGGATTTGACGTTTCTCCCCTGTCGTCTTCAAGAACGATGGAGGGTCTTCGACCGGAGGGTCTTGTTGGATCATCATCCCCACCATGTCTTGGAACAGGAGGCCCATACGCTTTATGTTGGCTGCTTGTTCAGCAGCCTCTTTATCCTTCTTCTCCAATATCCGACAAAGGAACTCGGTGTCATTTTCTTGCTCCTGGCGTTCATCCGAAGACGTTTCAGGGTTTTCTTTTAGCCCAGTAAGTGCGGCCATTGCGGTCATCATTTCCTGAAGTTTCTGTTGTTGCTCCTGAGCCTTGGTCACTGACCGCGTAAGCGGTCTATGACCCGTGGATGCACGGCTGTCCTCTTTTCCCAGCGCCATGTATACCGTATGCACCATCATGCCCCCAGACTTAGGGCGTTTTAGCTTATTGTCCTTGATATTTGCTGCAGGAGCGGGGAATTTCTCCGGTCTTCTTCTCTTGTAGGCCGTAGAAGTTGAGGGGGCCGTTGCTTTGGGCACCCAATTGGTTGTCGCCTTTCGTTGCTTGACCGGGGAATTTTCTTCTTGCCGACCTTTCGACTTCTTGTGTTGGCGAGAGTAATTAAGATCGATCACAGATTCTCAGACTCGTCGCCATGTCTTGTAGATCCTGGAGGACAGCGATTGAGGAGACTGCTCCGGCTTTTCTGCTTCCACGGCAGTCTCTACTGGTGGAGGAGATCTTCTGAGCACCGCAGTTAGCGAGTTTCTGCGTACCTTGTTCAACAGCTCAAAGCTGTTCCCCGTTGGAACAGCGGTATTAACCTCCACCGTTGGAGCTGGTGGAGTTATCCCAGAGGGGGAGTTGCCCCCAGTCTTTCTTATCCGGCGCCAGTGGCGACGTCGGGCGTGATGGGTTGTTGGGACTGGTTCAGCGATGGCTGCGTCTTGCCCCCTGTTCTGGGGAAGGGCTGCTGCCGGTGTCAGCCTCTTGAAGACTGACGTTCGTTGAGAAGCTACAGTTTTCTGCGCGGGAGTGGGAACGGAGATAGTCAGTCTCGCGAAGACCGATCTCTTAGAAGGAGAAGCCGCCTTGGCGACTTCACGAGCAGGTTTGGCTACTCTTTTTGGAATAACCTTTCCTGGGACTGCAAGCTTCATTGTGGGCCCGCAGGAGTTTTGGCCCAGTCTGGAGAAGACCGAGGAGTTGGAAGACCCGTTGAGAGGGGCCGTGGGAGTAGCAAGTCGATCAAAGACCGACTTCTTCGAAGCTTCCGGTACAGGCATTGGGATATCAATGTTCACCGGCGGGAGCATGGTCCCAAAGAATAGACCGGTAGTAGCTTGGGTCACTTGCTCCACAGGCATAGTGAATAGGGAAGCAGCCTGCGGTCCATATGCTACACCTCCAGGTGAGGCAAAGCGTCGGTTGCATTTGCAGTTCGAGCAGTTGCCAGCCATTGATCCTTTTGATTTCTGCAATAAGCAAAACGCCAAATCTTAGTACCTTGAAACCCAAGGGCAACCATTAGCAAACCGTGATTGGTTCGCGAATCACGACATACGAAGTGTGGAGTGGAAAGAGGAAAAGGTCCCACCGGGCGTGCCAGAATCTGTTCCCCTCCGAACGGCGGCCAAGATGACGTCTTGCCAGAAATTCGGGACAGATGCTAATGGGTGCTATCCGTCCACCTCTCCGAAGATGCCAACTTGATTTATGGCACCGTGCATCGGAGGTTTAAACGGATGCGGCCGATGTAGCAGACTTCGTCAGATTCCCCCTCGTTTGAGGGTTTTTGATTGTGGGGACGCTCTTCCCTGCAGGCGCAAGCCCCTGCAGTTAATTACGCTACCGTATCGCGGCAACAACTTTCTCCTTCTCCGGATGGTCACTTCGTGTCGTGGGTGTTTGTTTTGTGTTTGGTTGCCCGTGGATTGTATACGGAGACTCAGTTATATTGTCGCCCGTAGGGCGCGGACTAGTCCAAATCCGTATTATCTTAGATTTGGGTTTGGGGGGGTTGTGTTTAAGGATACGTTAGCCTCGTTTAAGACTAAGATCGACTTAAACGGTGGTTAAGGATACGTTTGTCTAGTTTTAGACTAAGATCAACTTAACGGGATCGTTTAGATCCGACAATAGAGCGATCAGAGGAGCTCTGTTGTTTAGTTTAGTGACATTGCGGTCAATAGGTAGTTTAAAAACATTGCGGTCCAATGTTAGTTTTAAGACATTGCGGTCAAGGTTAAGGACGTCGTAGTCCATGGATTTAAGGACTCCACAGTCCGGTGTTAGTTTTAAGACATCACGGTCAAGGTTAAGGACGTCATAGTCCGCTGTTAGTTTTAAGACATTCCGGTCAAGGTTAAGGACGTCGTAGTCCGTGCATTTAAGGACTCCACAGTCCGATTGTAACAACCGAGCCTAGTGCTACTAGTTTCTGTTACCGTATGAATAGTATTTATTTCATTGATCCTACTTGACTGTTGTAAGTTATAAATTTACCCGACAATTCATTTCTGCATATAACAATTTAAGGCATCTAAAATAAAATTAAAAATATTTGTCAGGGCCTGCTTGACACCTCTAACCCTATCGTAGCGTCCTTGCATCGTGTTCTCGTCCCGTTCAGTGAAACGGACGAGTTTGGACGGCTACGCGCACGTACGTGTGTCCGTCTTGGGGGTATGGTTTTTGACTGTAAAGTACTTCATTTTAAATTTTGGATCCCGCCTAAAATTTTCGTATTTCAATTTCAAATTTTTGGACCCGACCCGGGCGCAATTTGGAAATACTTTACATTTGCGCCAAATCCCAATTTCTATTATTTTTTTTAACCGTCATATATTTATAAGCTTAACCTATAATATTTTTCCTATCTTTAAATCTTTATTAAATTTTTTCCCAACCTACAAATCTTTCAGCCAATCATATCCTCTCTTTAAACCGTGGGCCCTATCTCTTCTCTCTCTCCCCCCGTCTCTATCTCTCTCTCTCCCCATATCTCTCTCCCCGTATCCCTCTCTCTCTCTCTCTCTCTCTCTCTCTCTCTCCCCATATATTTTTCCTCCTCCTTTATCTTTTAAACGCGAACCCATCACCAGCGAAACCCTACCGCCGCCTCCCCTCACTTTCTGTAACAACGCCGACGCCATCATCACCGTTTCATCACCGCCTACCCGTCCTCATCTCGTTCACCTCCATTCTCTTCGTCTACGATCTTCCTGCACGCGAATCCGAGCAGCCGAGAGCTTGCGCACCCGCTCGTCTCCACCGCCTCTACTTCCAGTCGCCGCCGGTGACCTCGTCCCTGTGTCCCCGGCCTTCGTGCGCACCCAGTAAGCTTACCTCTCCCTCCTCTCCTTCCTTCCTTCTTCTTTCCCATTCCTCGGCTATTTTTACCACCGGTGATCCCTTGCAGGGCATGCCCGGAGCTCTGTCGCCGTAGCCGCCGATCACCACACCTCCACAGATCCTCGTGAGCACCCTCTCCTCTATCCTCCTTCCCTCCTCTCTTCTTGATTATTCTCTTATCTTTTCATGCATTTTAAATATTGTTTATTCACTGTTTTTGTGTCTCGCCGGAATCCGGCCGTGCCGGCGACGTGTCCCGACGTTCCAGCGTGGTACCCCGACCCGTGTGGCTTCAGTGTCCGTCGTTTGGGTTCATTCCATGAACCGTGCGCCCGTCGCGAGTTTCCCCGCCGACGTTTTACGTTCCGTTTTCCCGATTCGCGACCCGTCGAGGCAAGTACCCCTTGCTACATGCTAAATAATATTTACATACACATTGATGACGCCCTAAACCTGTAGTTTTAACTTTAGTACGATCATTTCCCATTTTCGTGTTCAATATTGTTATATATCATTTTATTTTCCACACTTGAAACCTACCGTTTGCAATTACTGTATTACACCTAATAATCACATCTACATGTTTTAATTACACTTTCACTAATGACGTGGCCTGTGGCACTTTCTCTGCAGTTTTACTTCATTCGGACACTCGTGTACATTTAGCCTGTATTAACTGTGATTTCATCCATTGAACCTATATTTAAATCATTGCACCTAAAAAGTTCTTAAAACTTGTTAACAAGATTTAACGGCCAAAATGGTCATACTGTATTCTTATGTTGTTGAAATCATCTCTGAAAACACAACTGATAACTGTACTGCTAATTAATTGAATCTGCTTGATGGTTTAATTCATTGTTTAGATTATACTATTGAGTTACATCGATGATTCATCAATTTGATTTCAAAGACTTTAGAACAGAAAACCTGATAGAACAGTTTAGTTTACCCACGGCACTGCTCTGATTTATATTATTGTTACCCTTGCTTTATTCATGTGTATATTCGCTTTGCTTGTTACCCTGTTTATATGTTATTACTTGATGACTTGACGCGCTGACATCTGGGTTTTGCATGGCCCAGATTCTGTACCACTGCTGCAGTCCGAGCAGGAGTATTTCAGCCAACAGGCTGAGCTGTGAGTGTCAGCAGTAGTTAGTTTTCTTTCCTGCATTTATTTCCTGATGTGAGCCCGCATTATGGGACATACATTCCAGTTATTTTGTATTGGATCTTTCGCTTCCGCATTTTATTATTCTTGACTCATGTTATCTTGGATTATGGACATATTTTAGATAGTTTTATTTTGTTCTTGATATCTCTACAGCCGTAATGTGACTGTGGATGGATACTTCCTACCCACAGGTAGCATGGTTGGCTATGTCGCGTGCCCACTTTAGCGTACTCTGGGAAGCGGGGCATGACATGGTTCTTTTGGTATCAGAGACATAGGTTAGTTGGATTGATTCTTTGTAGTTGGGTATTGTACCCAATACACGAATCAGAATACCCATATTTAGGAAACATGTCCTGCCACTTTGCCGTCTTACCATTCTTGAATCAAACGCTTCCTGGTTATATCTTCTACGATGTGCAAACTTCCTTTGCATATCGACTCGAAACCTGATTCCTTGTTATCTTTAGGACTTAGGCGACTTGGGTGGAGTTATGTAATTGTGGGTATAATACCGCGGCATAGTTACAATGCGGCACTCTATTTAAGTAACTTGGAGTTCTAGCCTTGATCTATATTTCGAATCTATCATCATGCAAATGTTGGGTGTTTTTTATTTCAGGAATATGGCAGGTAAGAATTTGAAGATGTACCAAAGGCATATGGACGAAGCCGCCATGCTTGGAGTAATAAGGGGAATGCTGGAGAATCAAAAGAAATAAACCGAGCTGATCCAGCAGCAAGCGGAATCGTTTCAGGAAGGTTTGTAGATCGTTCAGCAGTCTGTGAACAATGTCGGAGATAAACCAGTTGACCGAGTAGGGACCGTAGCAGATTTCAGGCGTTTGGGTCCGTCTACATTTACTGGTTTGGAGGATCCGTTGCCAGCGGAGCAGTGGCTAGTGGACACAGAGAATTTGCTTATCGCGGCACAGATTCTAGATGAGAAAAGAGTTAATGTGGTACGCATTCAGTTAGTGGACTACGCCCGAGAATGGTGGCTTGTAGAGGAGAACCGCTTGCCCAAGCCGATCAAGTGGGCAGATTTTTCAAAGAGTTTCCTAGAGAAGTTCTTCTCTCGGACCGCACGGGAGGAAATGGAAGAGAAGTTCATCGGTCTAAAGCAGAATGGAGCACCCGTAAATGTGCATGCAGCAGAATAGACAAGACTCAGTAGATTCGCTGGACCTTTAGTTGCCAACGATGCAGACAGGGCACGGAGGTTCATGCGCAGCTTGGACATGGACATCCAGAGGCAGATTGTCTCCCTGGGTTTGACCACTTTCTCACAAGTACTTGCTGCAGCCCGATAGCAGCAGAGTTTATCTGGGATGAAGGGAAGTTTGCAGCAGACAGCAGTGTCGGTAAGGAAGCCAGAATTTGTACCAAACCGAACTCATGGTCGCAGAGGTATTCCAGTGGACCGTCGAGGCGTAACACCCATGAAGAAGCCTGTTGTCATCGATCGAAGAAAGAGCATGACTTGTAACTACTGTAATTTACCTGGCCACATGCAAAAGGATTGTCAAAGGAGGCTGGGACTCTGTTTGGTTTGTGGTGCGGCGGATCACGCTGTTAGTGCTTGTCCGTCGAAACTTCGTACGAGGGATGATTTTCAGAAGCCTCCGCAGAGACCGTTCCAGGGACAGAAACAGCTGACTCAAGGACCTAATCAGGCTCGAGCCTTTACCTTGACAGTTGAAGAAGCTAAGGCATCAGGAGAAGTTGTTTCTGGTACTCTACTCGTTCATGGTTTTCCCGCATTAGCGTTATTTGATTCTGGTGCATCCCATTGTTTTATGTCATCCAAGTTTATAACTACACACTCGATTGACTGCACGACCCTGTCTAGTTTCTGGGACATACACACTGGGAATGGGAAAATCATATCTAGTAGGGAATGTAAAGATTGTACAGTTGTTGTATGCGGACGGGAGCTTTTTGCAGATTTCTTGGTGATTGATACGGGCAGCTACGAGGTCGTCTTGGGAATGGATTTTCTTGGCACTTTCCACGCTCACATTGATTGAAGGGCAAGGAAGGTAATTTTCCAGATTCCCGGACATCCCGAGTTTAGCTTCACTGGAGGAAGCAGTTCTGTCGGGCCAGTCGAGTTTAAGGCTAGGCCGACAAACAATATTCTTGCAGCAATGGAAGTTGATAAAAGTGAAGAGCCGGCTGTTGTTCGCGATTTATGGACTTGTTTGAAGATATATCGGGTTTACCGCCGAAGCGAGATGTGGAGTTCGCAATTGATCTTATTCCTGGTGCAGCGCCAGTATCCAAAGCGTATTATCCTATGGCACCAGTAGAATTGGAAGAAGTCAAGAAACGGGTTGCTGAATTGCTTGAGAAGGGTTGGATTCGAAGCAGTAACTCTCCTTGGGGAGCTCCAGTTCTTCTAGTAAAGAAGAAGGATGGCACAAGAAGGATGTGCATCGACTATCGAGAATTAAACCGGGTGACTATTAAGAACAAGTACCCGATCCCTCGCATTGGCGAACTTTTCGAGCAGCTTAGTGGCACGAGGGTATTCTCGAAGCTGGATTTGCGATCCGGATATCATCAGGTCCGAGTGAAAGCAGAAGATATTTGCAAGACGGCATTCCGAACTCGGTATGGACATTACGAATACTTAGTGATGCCCTTCGGAGTAACGAATGCACCGGCAGTATTCATGGACTTGATGAACCGAATCTTTTCACTATTCTTGGATCAGTTTATTGTGGTATTCATCGACGATATTCTGGTTTACTCGAAGAGTTTTGAAGAGCATGCTGAACATTTGAAGATCGCACAGCAAACGTTGAGACAAGAGAAGTTGTATGCGAAGATGAGTAAGTGCGAGTTTTGGCTGGAGGAAGTAATGTGTTTGGGACATGTTGTGTCTGGCGATGGAATTGCCGTCGATCCAAAAAAGATTGCAGCAGTACGAGATTGGCCGATTCCAAAGAATGTTGCGGAGATAAGAAGTTTTCTTGGACTCACCGGGTATTACAGAAGATTTGTGGAGAACTTTGCTCGTCTGGCGGAGCCGTTAACCAAACTTACGTGCAAGGAGGTACCTTTTGTATGGACGGATAAGTGTGCGATGGCTTTTGAGATGTTGAAGCAGAAGTTGATAACCGCCCCTATTCTGACCGTGCCAGACAATTCCGGAGGATTGGTGATTCACAGCGACGCATCTGGGAAAGGATTGGGATGTGTTTTGATGCAGCATGGGAAGGTTGTAGCGTACTCATCGAGACAGTTGAAGACCCATGAGAAGAATTACCCAACTCATGACTTGGAGCTTGCGGCTGTGATTTTCGCTTTGAAGATTTGGAGACACTACCTTTTGGGCGAAAGGGTCGAAATTTTCACAGATCATAAGAGCTTGAAGTATGTGTTCATACAGAAGGAGCTTAATATGAGGCAACGTAGATGGTTGGAGCTGATGGATGACTACAATCTTGATCTTAAGTACCATCCGGGGAAGGTTAATGTCGTGTCGGATGCGCTTAGTCGGTTACCAGCAATTCAGGTGTTAACTACGCAAAAGAAGCTCGTTGAAGATTTTCGAAGATTTGACTTGGAGGTTGTGCTACCGCATTCTTCGGAACAGTTGATGCAACTGCAAGTACATTCATCGTTGATCGAGAATATTAAAGCAGCACAATCGCAGGATCCTAGACTGCAAAAGTTTCGAGAACAGGTTGAAGCCGGACTACGAACAGATGTATTGATCCACGAAGATGGTTCGTTGAGGTATGGTAGCTGTTTGTGTGTGCCAAAGGGAGATATTCGTGAAGAGCTTATGAAAGAAGCACACAGTTCAGCTTATTCTGTACATCCTGGAGCACAAAGATGTACCGAGATATTCGACAGCATTTCTGGTGGGAAGGAATGAAATGGGAGATTGCTCGCTTTGTGGCAAAGTGCTTGGTGTGTCAGCAAGTTAAGGCTGAACATCAAAGGGTTGCTGGTTTATTGCAACCACTTCCGATTCCTCAGTAGAAGTGGGAACATATAACCATGGATTTCGTGACGGCTTTACCACGGAGTCCAAAAGGAAACAATGCTGTATGGGTGATTGATCGATTGACCAAGGCAGCTCACTTTATCCCTTTTCGGGTTGGTCAATCAACTGAGACTTTGGCGGAGCGGTACATGCAGGAGATTGTAAGATTGCATGGAGTACCAGTGAGCATCGTGTCCGGTCGTGACACTCGGTTCTTATCACACTTTTGGCGGAGTTTACAGGAAAGTTTGGGGACTCGATTGAAGTTTAGCACAGCTTATCATCCTCAAACTGATGGTCAGTCCAAGAGAACGATCCAAACTCTTGAAGATATGTTGAGAGCATGCATGTTGGACTTCAAGGGTTCTTAGGAGGATCATCTACATTTGGTGGAGTTTTCTTACAACAACAGTTTTCAGGCAACTATCCAGATGGCTCCATTTGAAGCTTTGTATGGTCGTAAATTCTGTTCACCTGTTTGCTGGGACGATATCGGTGAACGAAGATTATTGGGACCAGATTTGGTTGTGCAGACAGTTGAGAAGGTTAACACTATCAGAAGTCATATGAAAGCAGCTCAAGACCGACAGAAAAGTTGGGCTGATACGTCGAGAAGACATCTAGAGTTCGCTGTGGGTGATTTGGTATTCTTGAAGATATCACCGACTAGAGGGGTGATTCGTTTTGGAATTCGAGGAAAGCTCAGTCCTCGATTCGTTGGACCCTTTGAGATCTTGGAGCGTGTTGGTGAGGTAGCGTATCGTTTGGCGTTACCTCAGTCCTTGGCGAATGTGCACGATGTATTTCACGTATCACAACTCCGTAAGTATGTTCGTGACGAAACGCAAGTATTGGATCATTCGGAGCTAACAGTACGAGAAGACTTGACTTTTGAGGAGCGACCGGTTGAAATTGTGGATCGAAGGGAAAAGGTTCTTAAGAACAAGGTGATCCCTCTTGTGCTTGTTTCTAGGGGTAATCGCCCGCATGGAGAGTCCACTTGGGAACGGGAAGATGAAATCCAGCAGAGTTTCCTCATCTTTTCTTGTAGTTATTTGTTGTCTATCTTTGTATTCTTGGAATTTCGAGAACGAAATTCTTTTGTAGTTGGGTATAATGTAACAACCGAGCCCAGTGCTACTAGTTTCTGTTACCGTATGAATAGTATTTATTTCATTGATCCTACTTGACTGTTGTTAGTTATAAATTTACCCGAAAATTCATTTCTGCATATAACAATTTAAGGCATCTAAAATAAAATTAAAAATATTTTTCAGGGCCTGCTTGACACCCCTAACCCTGTGGTAGCGTTCTTGCATCGTGTTCATGTCCCGTTCAGTGAAACGGGCGAGTTTGGACGGCTACGCGCACGTACGTGTGTCCGTCATGGGGGTATGCTTTTTGACTGTAAAGTACTTCATTTTAAATTTTGGATCCCGCCTAAAATTTTCGTATTTCAATTTCAAATTTTTGGATCCGATCCGGGCGCAATTTGGAAATACTTTACATTTGCGCCAAATCCCAATTTCTATTTTTTTTTAACCGTCATATATTTATAAGCTTAACCCATAATATTTTTCCTATCTTTAAATCTTTATTAAATTTTTTCCCAACCCACAAATCTTTCAGCCAATCATATCCTCTCTTTAAACCGTGGGCCCCATCTCCTTTCTCTCTCCCCCCGTCTCTATCTCTCTCTCTCTCCTCGTATCTCTCTCTCTCCCCATATCTCTCTCCCCGTATCTCTCTCTCTCCCCCATATATTTTTCCTCCTCCTTTTTCTTTTAAACGCGAACCCATCACCAGCGAAACCCTACCGCCGCCTCCCCTCGCTTTCTTTGACGACGTCGACGCCATCATCACCGTTTCATCGCCGCCTACCCGTCCTCATCTCGTTCACCTCCATTCTCTTCGTCTACGATCTTCCTGCACGCGAATCCGAGCTGCCGAGAGCTTGCGCGCCCGCTCGTCTCCGCCGCCTCTACTTCCAGTCGCCGCCGGTGACCTCGTCCCCGTGTCCCCGGCCTTCGTGCGCAACCAGTAAGCTTACCTCTCCTTCCTCTCCTTCCTTCTTCTTTCCCATTGCTCGGCTATTTTTACCGCCGGTGATCCCTTGCAAGGAGTGCCCGGAGCTCTGTCGACGTAGCCGCCGATCACCACCCCTCCACAGATCCTCGTGAGCACCCTCTCCTCTATCCTCCTTCCCTCCTCTCTTCTTGATTATTCTCTTATCTTTTCATGCATTTTAAATATTGTTTATTCACTGTTTTTGTGTCCCGCCGGAATCCGGCCGTGCCGGCGACGTGTCCCGACGTTCCAGCGTGGTACCCCGACCCGTGTGGCTTCAGTGTCCGTCGTTTGGGTTCATTCCATGAACCGTGCGCCCGTCGCGAGTTTCCCTGCCGACGTTTTACATTCCGTTTTCCCGATTCGCGACCCGTCGAGGCAAGTACCCCTTGCTACATGCTAAATAATATTTACATACACATTGATAACGCCCTAAACCTGTAGTTTTAACTTTAGTACGATCATTTTCCATTTTCGTGTTCAATATTGTTACATATCATTTTATTTTCCACACTTGAAACCTACCGTTTGCAATTACTGTATTACACCTAATAATCACATCTACATGTTTTAATTACACTTTCACTAATGACGTGGCCTATGGCACTTTCTCTGCAGTTTTACTTCATTCGGACACTCGTGTACATTTAGCCTGTATTAACTGTGATTTCATCCATTGAACGTATATTTAAATCATTGCACCTAAAAAGTTCTTAAAACTTGTTAACAAGATTTAACGGCCAAAATGGTCATACTGTATTCTTATGTTGTTGAAATCATCTCTGAAAACACAACTGATAACTGTATTGCTAATTAATTGAATCTGCTTTATGGTTTAATTCATTGTTTAGATTATATTATTGAGTTACATCAATGATTCATCAATTTGATTTCAAAGACTTTAGAACAGAAAACCTAATAGAACAGTTTAGTTTACCCACAGCACTGCTCTGATTTATATTATTGTTACCCTTGCTTTATTCATGTGTATATTCGCATTGCCTGTTACCCTGTTTATATGTTATTACTTGATGACTTGACGCGCTAACGTCTGGGTTTTGCATGGCCCAGATTCTGTACCGCTGCTGCAGTCCGAGCAGGAGTACTTCAGCCAACAGGCTGAGCTGTGAGTGTCAGCAGTAGTTAGTTTTCTTTCCTGCATTTATTTCCTGATGTGAGCCCGCATTATGGGACATACATTCCAGTTATTTTGTATTGGATCTTTCGCTTCCGCATTTTATTATTCTTGACTCATGTTATCTTGGATTATGGACATGTTTTAGATAGTTTTATTTTGTTCTTGATATCTCTATAGCCGTAATGTAACTGTGGATGGATACTTCCTACCCACAGGTAGCATGGTTAGCCATGTCACGTGCCCACTTTAGCGTACTCTGGGAAGCGGGGCGTGACATGGTTTTTTGGTATCAGAGACATAGTTGGATTGATTCTTTGTAATTGGGTATTGTACCCAATACACGAATCAGAATACCCGTGTTTAGGAAACATGTCCTGCCACTTTGCCGTCTTACCATTCTTGAATCAAACTCTTCCTGGTTATATCTTCGACGATATGCAAACTTCCTTTGCATATCGACTCGAAACCTGATTCCTTGTTATCTCTAGGACTTAGGCGACTTGGGTGGAGTTATGTAATTGTGGCTATGATACCGCGACATAGTTACAATGCGGCACTCTATTTAAGTAACTTGGAGTTCTAGTCTTGATCTATATTTCGAATCTATCATCATGCTAATGTTGGGTGTTTTGATTTCAGGAATATGGCAGGTAAGAATTTGAAGACGTACCAAAGGCGTGTGGACGAAGCCGCCATGCTTGGAGTAATAAGGGGAATGCTGGAGAATCAAAAGAAACAAACCGAGCTGATCCAGCAGCAAGCGGAATTGTTTCAGGAAGGTTTACAGATCGTTCAGCAGTCTGTGAACAATGTCGGAGCTAAACCAGTTGACCGAGTAGGGAACGTAGCAGATTTCAGGCGTTTGGGTCCGTCTACATTTACTGGTTTGGAGGAGTCATTGCCAGCGGAGCAGTGGCTAGTGGACACAGAGAATTTTCTTATCGCGGCACAGATTCCAGATGAGAAAAGAGTTGATGTGGTACGCATTCAGTTAGTGGACTACGCCCGAGAATGGTGGCTTGTAGAGGAGAACCGCTTGCCCAAGTCAATCAAGTGGGCGGATTTTTCAAAGAGTTTCCTAGAGAAGTTCTTCCCTCGGACCGCACGGGAGGAAATGGAAGAGAAGTTCATCAGTCTAAAGCAGAATGAAGCACCCGTAGATGTGCATGCAGCAGAATGGACAAGACCCAGTAGATTCGCTGGACCTTTAGTTGCCAACGATGCAGACAGGGCACGGAGGTTCATGCGCAGCTTGGACGTGGACATCCAGAGGCAGATTGTCTCCCTGGGTTTGACCACTTTCTCACAAGTACTTGCTGCAGCCCGAGAGCAGCAGAGTTTATCTGGGATGAAGGGAAGTTTGCAGCAGACAGCAGTGTCGGTAAGGAAGCAAGAATTTGTACCAAACCGAACTTATGGTCGCAGAGGTATTCCAGTGGACCGTCGAGGCGTAACACCCATGAAGAAGCCTGTTGTCATCGATCGAAGAAAGAGCATGACTTGTAACTACTGCAATTTACCTGGCCACATGCAAAAAGATTGTCGAAGGAGGCTGGGACTCTGTTTGGTTTGTGGAGCGGCAGATCACGCTGTTAGTGCTTGTCCGTCGAAGCTTCGTACGAGGGATGATTTTCAGAAGCCTCCGCAGAGACCGTTCCAGGGACAGAAACAGCTGACTCAAGGACCTAATCAGGCTCGAGCTTTTACCTTGACAGCTGAAGAAGCTAAGGCGTCAGGAGAAGTTGTTTCAGGTACTCTACTCGTTCATGGTTTTCCCGCATTAGCGTTATTTGATTCTGGTGCATCCCATTGTTTTATGTCATCCAAGTTTATAACTACACACTCGATTGACTGCACGACCCTGTCTAGTTTCTGGGACATACACACTGGGAATGGGAAAATCATAGCTAGTAGGGAATGTAAAGATTGTACAGTTGTTGTATGCGGACGGGAGCTTTTTGCAGATTTCTTGGTGATTGATACGGGCAGCTACGAGGTCGTCTTGGGAATGGATTTTCTTGGCACTTTCCACGCTCATATTGATTGTAGGGCAAGGAAGGTAATTTTCCAGATTCCCGGACATCCCGAGTTTAGCTTCACTGGAGGAAGCAGTTCGTTCGGGCCAGTCGGGTTTAGGGCTAGGCCGACAAACAATATTCTTCCAGCAATGGAAGTTGATAAAAGTGAAGAGCCGGCTGTTGTTTGCGATTTTATGGACGTGTTGGAAGATATATCGGGTTTACCGCCGAAGCGAGACGTAGAGTTCGCAATTGATCTTATTCCTGGTGCAGCGCCAGTATCCAAAGCGTATTATCCAATAGCACCAGTAGAATTGGAAGAAGTCAAGAAACAGATTGCTGAATTGCTTGAGAAGGGTTGGATTCGAAGCAGTAACTCGCCTTGGGGAGCTCCAGTTCTTCTAGTAAAGAAGAAGGATGGCACAAGAAGGATGTGCATCGACTATCAAGAATTAAACCGGGTGACTATTAAGAACAAGTACCCGATCCCTCGCATTGGCGAACTTTTCGAGCAGCTTAGTGGCGCGAGGGTATTCTCGAAGCTGGATTTGCGATCCGGATATCATTAGGTCCGAGTGAAAGCAGAAGATATTTGCAAGACGGCATTCCGAACTCGGTATGGACATTACGAATACTTAATGATGCCCTTCGGAGTAACGAATGCGCCGGCAGTATTCATGGACTTGATGATCCGAATCTTTTCACCATTCTTGGATCAGTTTATTGTGGTATTCATCGACGATATTCTGGTTTACTCGAAGAGTTTTGAAGAGCATGCTGAACATTTGAAGATCGCACAGCAAACGTTGAGACAAGAGAAGTTGTATGCGAAGATGAGTAAGTGCGAGTTTTGGCTGGAGGAAGTAAAGTTTTTGGGGCATGTTGTGTCTGGCGATGGAATTGCCGTCGATCCAGAAAAGATTGCAGCAGTACGAGATTGGCCGATTCCAAAGAATGTTGCGGAGATAAGAAGTTTTCTTGGACTCGCCGGGTATTACAGAAGATTTGTGGAGAACTTTGCTCGTCTGGCGGAATCGCTAACCAAACTTACGCCCTAGGAGGTACCTTTTGTATGGACGGATAAGTGTGCGATGGCTTTTGAGACATTGAAGCAGAAGTTGATAACCGCCCCTATTCTGACCGTGCCAGACAATTCCGGAGGATTGGTGATTCACAGCGACGCATCTGGGAAAGGATTGGGATGTGTTTTGATGCAGCATGGGAAGGTTGTAGCGTACTCATCAAGACAGTTGAAAACCCATGAGAAGAATTACCCAACTCATGACTTGGATCTTGCGGCTGTGATTTTCACTTTGAAGATTTGGAGACACTACCTTTTGGGCGAAAGGATCAAAATTTTAACAGATCATAAGAGCTTGAAGTATGTGTTCATGCAGAAGGAGCTTAATATGAGGCAACGTAGATGGTTGGAGCTGATGGCTGACTACGATCTTGAACTTAAGTACCATCCGGGGAAGGTTAATGTCGTGCCGGATGCGCTTAGTCGGTTACCAGCAATTCAGGTGTTAACTACGCAAAAGAAGCTCGTTGAAGATTTTCGAAGATTTGACTTGGAGGTTGTACTACCGCATTCTTCGGGACAGTTGATGCAACTGCAAGTACATTCATCGTTGATCGAGAATATTAAAGCAGCACAATCGCAGGATCCTAGACTGCAAAAGTTTCGAGAACAGGTTGAAGCCGGACTACGAACAGATGTATTGATCCACGAAGATGGTTCGTTGAGGTATGGTAGCTGTTTGTGTGTGCCAAGGGGAGATATTCGTGAAGAGCTTATGAAAGAAGCACACAGTTCAGCTTATTCTGTACATCCTGGAGGCACAAAGATATACCGAGATATTCGACAGCATTTCTGGTGGGAAGGAATGAAATGGGAGATTGCTCGCTTTGTGGCAAAGTGCTTGGTGTGTCAGCAAGTTAAGGCTGAACATCAAAGGGTTGCTGGTTTATTGCAACCACTTCAGATTCCTCAGTGGAAGTGGGAACATATAACCATGGATTTCGTGACGGCTTTACCGCGGAGTCCAAAAGGAAACAATGCTGTATGGGTGATTGATCGATTGACCAAGGCAGCTCACTTTATCCCTTTTCGGGTTGGTCAATCAACTGAGACTTTGGCGGAGCGGTACATGCAGGAGATTGTAAGATTGCATGGAGTACCAGTGAGCATCGTGTCCGGTCGTGACACTCGGTTCTTATCACACTTTTGGCGGAGTTTACAGAAAAGTTTGGGGACTCGATTGAAGTTTAGCATAGCTTATCATCCTCAAACTGTTGGTCAGTCCGAGAGAACGATCCAAACTCTTGAAGATATGTTGAGAGCATGCATGTTGGACTTCAAGGGTTCTTGGGTGGATCATCTACATTTGGTGGAGTTTTCTTACAACAACAGTTTTCAGGCAACTATCCAGATGGCTCCATTTGAAGCTTTGTATGGTCGTAAATTCTGTTCACCTGTTTGCTGGGACGATATCGGTGAACGAAGATTATTGGGACCAGATTTGGTTGTGCAGACAGTTGAGAAGGTTAACACTATCAGTAGTCATATGAAAGCAGCTCAAGACCGACAGAAAAGTTGGGCTGATACGTCGAGAAGACCTCTAGAGTTTGATGTGGGTGATTTGGTATTCTTGAAGATATCACCGACTAGAGGGGTGATTCGTTTTGGAAGTCGAGGAAAGCTCAGTCCTTGATTCGTTGGACCCTTTGAGATCTTGGAGCGTGTTGGTGAGGTAGCGTATCGTTTGGCGTTACCTCAGTCCTTGGCGAATGTGCACGATGTATTTCACGTATCACAACTCCGTAAGTATGTTCGTGACGAAACGCATGTATTGGATCATTCGGAGCTAACAGTACGAGAAGACTTGACTTTTGAGGAGCGACCGGTTGAAATTGTGGATCGAAGGGAAAAGGTTCTTAAGAACAAGGTGATCCCTCTTGTGCTTGTTTCTTGGGGTAATCGCCCGCATGGAGAGTCCACTTGGGAACGGGAAGATGAAATCCGGCAGAAGTTTCCTCATCTTTTCTTATAGTTATTTGTTGTCTATCTTTGTATTCTTGGAATTTCGAGAACGAAATTCTTTTGTAGTTGGGTATAATGTAACAACCGAGCCCAGTGCTACTAGTTTCTGTTACCGTATGAATAGTATTTATTTCATTGATCCTACTTGACAGTTGTTAGTTATAAATTTACCCGAAAATTCATTTCTGCATATAACAATTTAAGGCATCTAAAATAAAATTAAAAATATTTGTCAGGGCCTGCTTGACACCCCTAACCCTGTGGTAGCGTCCTTGCATCGTGTTCACATCCCGTTCAGTGAAACGGGCGAGTTTGGACGGCTACGCGCACGTACGTGTGTCCGTCTTGGAGGTATGCTTTTTGACTGTAAAGTACTTCATTTTAAATTTTGGATCCCGCCTAAAATTTTCGTATTTCAATTTCAAATTTTTGGACCCGATCCGGGCGCAATTTGGAAATACTTTACATTTGCGCCAAATCCCAATTTCTAATTTTTTTTAACCGTCATATATTTATAAGCTTAACCCATAATATTTTTCCTATCTTTAAATCTTTATTAAATTTTTTCCCAACCCACAAATCTTTCAGCCAATCATATCCTCTCTTTAAACCGTGGGCCCCATCTCTTCTCTCTCTCCCCCCGTCTCTATCTCTCTCTCTCTCCTCGTATCTCTCTCTCTCTCCCCCCATATCTCTCTCCCCGTATCTCTCTCTCTCCCCCATATATTTTTCCTCCTCCTTTTTCTTTTAAACGCGAACCCATCACCAGCGAAACCCTACCGCCGCCTCCCCTCGCTTTCTTTGACGACGTCGACGCCATCATCACCGTTTCATCGCCGCCTACCCGTCCTCATCTCGTTCACCTCCATTCTCTTCGTCTACGATCTTCCTGCACGCGAATCCGAGCAGCCGAGAGCTTGCGCACCCGCTCGTCTCTGCCGCCTCTACTTCCAGTCGCCGCCGGTGACCTCGTCACCGTGTCCCCGGCCTTCGTGCGCACCCAGTAAGCTTACCTCTCCCTCCTCTCCTTCCTTCCTTCTTCTTTCCCATTGCTCGGCTATTTTTACCGCCGGTGATCCCTTGCAGGGCGTGCCCGGAGCTCTGTCGACGTAGCCGCCGATCACCACCCCTCCACAGATTCTCGTGAGCACCCTCTCCTCTATCCTCCTTCCTTCTCTCTTCTTGATTATTGTCTTATCTTTTCATGCATTTTAAATATTGTTTATTCACTGTTTTTGTGTCTCGCCGGATTCCGGCCGTGCCGGCGACGTGTCCCGACGTTCCAGTGTGGTACCCCGACCCGTGTGGCTTCAGTGTCCGTCGTTTGGGTTCATTCCGTGAACCGTGCGCCCGTCGCGAGTTTCCCCGCCGACGTTTTACATTCCGTTTTCCCGATTCGCGACCCGTCGAGGCAAGTACCCCTTGCTACATGCTAAATAATATTTACATACACATTGATGACGTCCTAAACCTGTAGTTTTAACTTTAGTACGATCATTTTCCATTTTCGTGTTCAATATTGTTATATATCATTTTATTTTCCATACTTGAAACCTACCGTTTGCAATTACTGTATTACACCTAATAATCACATCTACATGTTTTAAATACACTTTCACTAATGACGTGGCCTATGGCACTTTCTCTGCAGTTTTATTTCATTCGGACACCCGTGTACATTTAGCCTGTATTAACTGTGATTTCATCCATTCAACGTATATTTAAATCATTGCACCTAAAAAGTTCTTAAAACTTGTTAACAAGATTTAACGGCCAAAATGGTCATACTGTATTCTTATGTTGTTGAAATCATCTCTGAAAACACAACTGATAACTGTACTGCTAATTAATTGAATCTGCTTTATGGTTTAATTCATTGTTTAGATTATACTATTGAGTTACATCGATGATTCATCAATTTGATTTCATAGACTTTAGAACAGAAAACCTGATAGAACAGTTTAGTTTACCCACAGCACTGCTCTGATTTATATTATTGTTACCCTTGCTTTATTCATGTGTATATTCGCATTGCCTGTTACCCTGTTTATATGTTATTACTTGATGACTTGACGCGCTAACGTCTGGATTTTGCATGGCCCAGATTCTGTACCGTTGCTGCAGTCCGAGCAGGAGTACTTCAGCCAACAGGCTGAGCTGTGAGTGTCAGCTGTAGTTAGTTTTCTTTCCTGCATTTATTTCCTGATGTGAGCCCGCATTATGGGACATACATTCCAGTTATTTTGTATTGGATCTTTCGCTTCCGCATTTTATTATTCTTGACTCATGTTATCTTGGATTATGGACATATTTTAGATAGTTTTATTTTGTTCTTGATATCTCTATAGCCGTAATGTGACTGTGGATGGATACTTCCTACCCACAGGTAGCATGTTTGGCTATGTCACGTGCCCACTTTAGCGTACTCTGGGAAGCGGGGCGTGACATGATTCTTTTGGTATCAGAGACATAGGTTAGTTGGATTGATTCTTTGTAGTTGGGTATTGTCCCCAATACACGAATCAGAATACCCGTGTTTAGGAAACATGTCCTGCCACTTTGCCGTCTTACCATTCTTGAATCAAACTCTTCCTGGTTATATCTTCTACGATGTGCAAACTTCCTTTGCATATCGACTCGAAACCTGATTCCTTGTTATCTCTAGGACTTAGGCGACTTGGGTGGAGTTATGTAATTGTGGCTATGATACCGCGACATAGTTACAATGCGGCACTCTATTTAAGTAACTTGGAGCTCTAGTCTTGATCTATATTTTGAATCTATCATCATGCTAATGTTGGGTGTTTTGATTTCAGGAATATGGCAGGTAAGAATTTGAAGACGTACCAAAGGCATGTGGACGAAGCCGCCATGCTTGGAGTAATAAGGGGAATGCTGGAGAATCAAAAGAAACAAACCGAGCTGATCCAGCAGCAAGCGGAATCATTTCAGGAAGGTTTGCAGATCGTTCAGCAGTCTGTGAACAATGTCGGAGCTAAACGAGTTGACCGAGTAGGGACCGTAGCAGATTTCAGGCGTTTGGGTCCGCCTACATTTACTGGTTTGGAGGAGTCATTGCCAGCGGAGCAGTGGCTAGTGGACACAGAGAATTTGCTTATCGCGGCACAGATTCCAGATGAGAAAAGAGTTGATGTGGTACGCATTCAGTTAGTGGACTACGCCCGAGAATGGTGGCTTGTAGAGGAGAACCGCTTGCCCAAGCCGATCAAGTGTGCGGATTTTTCAAAGAGTTTCCTACAGAAGTTCTTTCCTCGGACCGTACGGGAGGAAATGGAAGAGAAGTTCATCAGTCTAAAGCAGAATGGAGCACCCGTAGATGTGCGTGCAGCAGAATGGACAAGACTCAGTAGATTCGCTGGACCTTTAGTTGCCAACGATGCAGACAGGGCACGGAGGTTCATGCGCAGCTTGGACGTAGACATCCAGAGGCAGATTGTCTCCCTGGGTTTGACCACTTTCTCACAAGTACGTGTTGCAGCCCGAGAGCAGCAGAGTTTATCTGGGATGAAGGGAAGTTTGCAGCAGATAGCAGTGTCGGTAAGGAAGCCAGAATTTGTACCAAACCGAACTCATGGTCGCAGAGGTATTCCAGTGGACCGTCGATGCGTAACACCCATGAAGAAGCCTGTTGTCATCGATCGAAGAAAGAGCATGACTTGTAACTACTGCAATTTACCTGGCCACATGCAAAAAGATTGTCGAAGGTGGCTGGGACTCTGTTTGGTTTGTGGAGCGGCAGATCACGCTGTTAGTGCTTGTCCGTCGAAGCTTCGTACGAGGGATGATTTTCAGAAGCCTCCGCAGAGACCGTTCCAGGGACAGAAACAGCTGACTCAAGGACCTAATCTGGCTCGAGCTTTTACCTTGACAGCTGAAGAAGCTAAGGCGTCAGGAGAAGTTGTTTCAGGTACTCTACTCGTTCATGGTTTTCCCGCATTAGCGTTATTTGATTCTGGTGCATCCCATTGTTTTATGTCATCCATGTTTATAACTACACACTCGATTGACTGCACGACCCTGTCTAGTTTATGGGATATACACACTGGGAATGGGAAAATCATAGCTAGTAGGGAATGTAAAGATTGTACAGTTGTTGTATGCGGACGGGAGCTTTTTGCAGATTTCTTAGTGATTGATACGGGCAGCTACGAGGTCGTCTTGGGAATGGATTTTCTTGGCACTTTCCATGCTCACATTGATTGTAGGGCAAGAAGGTAATTTTCCAGATTCCCAGACTTCCCGAGTTTAGCTTCACTGGAGGAAGCAGTTCTGTCGGGCCAGTCGAGTTTAGGGCTAGGTCGACAAACAATATTCTTATAATATTCTTGCTGCAATGGAAGTTGATAAAAGTGAAGAGCCGGCTGTTGTTCGCGATTTTATGGACGTGTTTGAAGATATATCGGGTTTACCGCCGAAGCGAGACGTGGAGTTCGCAATTGATCTTATTCCTGGTGCAGCGCCAGTATCCAAAGCGTATTATCCAATAGCACCAGTAGAATTGGAAGAAGTCAAGAAACAGGTTGCTGAATTGCTTGAGAAGGGTTGGATTCGAAGCAGTAACTCGCCTTGGGGAGCTCCAGTTCTTCTAGTAAAGAAGAAGGATGGCACAAGAAGGATGTGCATCGACTATCGAGAATTAAACCGGGTGACTATTAAGAACAAGTACCCGATCCCTCGCATTGGCGAACTTTTCGAGCAGCTTAGTGGCGCGAGGGTATTCTCGAAGCTGGATTTGCGATCCGGATATCATCGGGTCCGAGTGAAAGCAGAAGATATTTGCAAGACGGCATTCCGAACTCGGTATGGACATTACGAATACTTAGTGATGCCCTTCGGAGTAACGAATGCGCCGGCAGTATTCATGGACTTGATGAACCGAATGTTTTCACCATTCTTGGATCAGTTTATTGTGGTATTCATCGACGATATTCTGGTTTACTCGAAGAGTTTTGAAGAGCATGCTGAACATTTGAAGATCGCACTGCAAACGTTAAGACAAGAGAAGTTGTATGCGAAGATGAGTAAGTGTGAGTTTTGGCTGGAGGAAGTAAAGTTTTTGGGGCATGTTGTGTCTGGCGACGGAATTGCTGTCGATCCAGAAAAGATTGCAGCAGTACGAGATTGGCCGATTCCAAAGAATGTTGCGGAGATAAGAAGTTTTCTTGGACTCGCCGGGTATTACAGAAGATTTGTGGAGAACTTTGCTCGTCTGGCGGAGCCGTTAACCAAACTTACGCGCAAGGAGGTACCTTTTGTATGGACAGATAAGTGTGCGATGGCTTTTGAGATGTTGAAGCAGAAGTTGATAACCGCCCCTATTCTGACCGTGCCAGACAATTCCGGAGGATTGGTGATTCACAGCGACGCATCTGGGAAAGGATTGGGATGTGTTTTGATGCAACATGGGAAGGTTGTAGCATACGCATCGAGACAGTTGAAGACCCATGAGAAGAATTACCCTCTGTTGATTCATTGAAGGAGAGGCTTTGCCTCTGGAAACTTTAGCCAATTGGGCTAAAACTAGTGTTAAACACTAGAGACCAACAGTGTTGAACACTTAGAATAGGATTGACAAGTTAGTGTTAAACACTAAAAGATAATCAGTGTTGAACACTGGGAAAAGAGTTTTCAGATTAGTGTTAAACACTAAGCAAATCAGTGTTAAACACTGCAAATAGAGTTTTCTAAATTAGTGTTAAACACTAAGGAGAATCAGTGTTAAACACTGGATACAGAGTTTCGATTTAGTGTTAAACACCAAGGCAAGAGGGGTCACATGGTAACACGTGAAGGCGCCCTGCTTCCCTTTATTTTATTCGGTCAAAAGTCTTGAACACTTTTAAAGTATCACGTGCCGTCAAGTGATGAGAATTTTGGTGCTTGTCTGCTAAAGCTTCAGCCAAGGGGTCACGTGGTAGCACGTGATAGCGCCCTGTTTCCCTTTATTTTGTTCTACAGATAAGTGTTTAACACTTTTAATTCTGAAAGCCATCACGTGTGGGCATGTGATGGGGGCTTGCGCTTTGATCCGTTAGAATGTTCAGTAGGGGTCACATGTCGACACGTGAGGGCGCCCTAAATCTCTTTTCTGTGTCTTTTTCTTTTGTGTGCTTTAGAGATCACGTGGGGCACATGAGGCATTGTCTCAAAGTTCCCTTGTAGGAGTCACGTGGTAACACGTGAGGTGCCTACTTCAGAGCTTTATTTAGCGGGTCTCTGTATGCATTAAAGTTCTGTTCATAGGGTTAAACCCTAAACTTCTGAAGAATTATATTCTTGATGGGGTTAAACCCTAGTTTCTTTTCTTAAAGGAATTAAATTCCTGTGAGTTTGAGAGAATTATGTTCTCAGTTAGGGTTAAACCCTAGTTTTGTTCATTTTGAAGGAATTAAATTCCTATAACATAGGGTTAAACCCTAACTTTATCTCAAAGGAATTGAATTCCTATCATTTTGTGAGAATTAAATTCTCTAAACTCAGTTCCTCCTCTGTGTTTTAGATCTGCATGGCAAGATCTCGACCCAATGAGAATTAAATTCTCAATTCATGGGGAGATGTGCACTTTGCACATCCTCAACCAGAGGAAGAACTAAGTTCTCTTTTTTTATATAAGAGTTAAACTCTTTTGAGAATTAAATTCTCTTTTGAAGCCTTTCTTTTCTTACCTAGGGATTTTCTTTTGCAGAGAATCAAATTCTTCCTTCTGAATTTTCAATATTCCAAAGCACTATCTTTCTCTCTGTATATGTCTCAAAGTTTTTTTCTCTTCTCCCTTTTTTTTAACTCTCTCCTTTGGCTCCTATTTATAGGAGAAGGAAGAGGATCAATTAGTTTTAGTGAATCTTTCATTGAAAGATTTGATTTGTTTATTGAGAGATTTGATTTATATTTATCATTAATCTGGGCCTTTAGATTATTAGGTGAATTTTATTCACCATTGGATTTTAAATCCAAATGTATCTCTTTGTTATTTCGGTTAGATTTAGGGGGGAAATCTTTCCAAGTCCAAGATTTTTCCATAAACTGGTGATATCTAATCACCTTCAGATTTTAAATCCAACGATTCCAAATAGTTCTTTTCCACTTTGGAAAGACTTGAGAGATCTTTTCTCAGAATTTAATCCTGTCATAAAAATAAGGCTCTTGAGGCTGGTCACGTGTGGCCACGTGACCGTTGGTCACGTGTACGCATGTGACCCCTGGTCACGTGTGGGCACATGACCCCCCTAGAATGGGCTTCCCTTCCTTCTGCGCTTTGTTCTTTGCCGCTGCTTAGTCATCACGTGTCAATACGTGACCGCTGGTCACGTGATACCTCTTCCGTAAGTTTTTCCTGATTTTAAATCAGGAAAGAGTCAGTCCCCCACATTTCGAACGGCCAGCTAGCCACTGTCGGATGTAATAGATTCAGATGCTAGTGGATGAAGTCCCCGTGAATCTGGCACGAGTGGCACTGCTTCGCGTATTCGAGGCAGTCTCGGATCATCGTGGGCTAATAATAACCCATCCGTTTGATCTTCAGCTTCATCTTTGGCCCGGCTTGGTGAGAACCACAGAGTCCGTCGTGAGTTTCTTGGACGACTCTCTTTGCCTCTTTAGGTCCTAGGCATCTTAGCCATAAAGAGTCAAATGATCTCTTATACAGGGTATCATTGACGAAGGCGAAAGATAGGGCTCGCTTCATGAGCTGATGTTTTGAGGACGCATCTTCAGGCGTTTGACGGGATTTGAAGTAATCTATAAAGACTTCTCTCCAATCCTCAACCTTTTCTTGGTTTTTTATTTGTAGAGCCGCTGGCTTGGTCATTCCTTTTTTATCGGACGTCTCTGGAAATATTTCTGCCGGTGCGAGGACTCGACGGCTTTGAACAACGATCCTCACGTCATTGAGGTTTTCGTCAGCCAGTTCTTTAGCGAGCTTGGCTAATGCATCCGCCTTGCTATTTTCCGCACGTGGTATGCTTTCCAAGGTGTAGGAAGGAATTTGGGTCAGTAGTTGTTGTACTCTCTCGCCGTACGTCACTAACTCTGGCTTGCACGTTTAGTAGTCGCCGTTTATTTGACTAACGACATGTTGGGAGTCTCCGTATATGAGGAGGTTTTCAATTACCATGTCAATAGCAATCTCGAGACCTGCTATCAAAGCTTCATACTTGGCTTCATTATTTGTCCTCGGCTCTGTTAAGGAGAAGGCAAAGCGCATTATCCCTCCTTGTGGAGTTACGAAGATGAGGCCTACCCCTAATTTGATTATGGGGGTGTTTTGTTTGCGCTTCTTCATGGAGGATGCTCCATCGAACTAAAGTTCCCACCGGGTGCCATTACCGTCGATCGTGTCAAACGCATGCTCATCTGGCAGTTCGCAATTCAAAAGAGAATCGGCAGGTATCGGATGCTCAGCGAGGAAGTCGGCGATGGCCTGTCCTTTTACTACCTTAAGAGGTCGATAAGATATCGAGAACTCCATCAAGAGCAGGGCTCACTTAGTGAGTCGTCCCATTAATATGGCCTTCGAGATCAAGTATTTGAGAGGATCTAGTTTTAATATGAGATGGACCTCATGTGCCAACGCATAGTGTCTGAGCTTCGTTATTGCGAAGATTAACGCCAGGCAGTGTTTTTCGATGGGGGAGTAATTGCTTTCTGCCCCCAGTAGAACTCGACTCAAATAGTAGAGGGCTCTCTCCTTCCCTTGATCATTCTCCTGTGCCCATAATGCACCTAAAGAACCTTCGAGGGCGGTTGTATACAGAATGAGATGTTTTCCCTTGACCGGAGCAGCCAGTACTGACGGATTCTGCAAGTATTGCTTGATTTCGTCTAGTGCGTTTTGGCATTTGCGATCCCAGACGAAAGGGGTTCCCTTCTTCATCAGGTGGCTGTAAGGTCGGCATTTGCCTGAGAGATTGGCTATAAACCGCCGGATATACGCGAGCTTCCCTTGGAGAGACCGCAATTGCTTGAGAGTCCTTGGTGGAAGCATTTCTATGATCGCCTTGATCTTTGACGGATCTATCTCGATGCCTCGGTGTGTTAGTTATATGTATGCCCTAGAGGCCATTACTGTACATAGGATGTATATTGTAGTGGATGCTGAGACATATATAGGGAGGACTTTCTTGCTCGACATGATAGTATGCTATCTGGTTACTCTTTACCTTAACGTGTATACTGATTGTCTCTCTGCTACATGTTGGTAAAGCCCTTAGGATGTGTACTTGACTACCTGGACTATGATGCGGATCATACTAGTGGGGACATGGTAGTCCATAAGTACATCCTTCAAGGTCCCTAGTCGTGGGTATATCGAGACGGGGCATCGATATACCAGAGTAGACTAGAGTATACCTTCTCGACCCATACAGATGGGCGATGGATAATCCCATATCCATTGGTGTTTGACATCAGAGATGATATACGGGTGCTCGGTAGAGACTGGGTACACTGGACGGACTCGCCGAGAACTCCCAGATGGTATTATACCTTACGTCAGATGGCAGTTCTCTGGTGACACTGGTACAGAGTAGTCTGTTGACCCGAGATCGTCATAGAGTCTTGTGTGGTTCCCACTGTGCTTTGATTTCCACCTTACCACGTCCAAGAGGGCGTGCAAAACGGTGGTTTTTGGGTACAGTCCCGAGTCACATGGAGGCAATGAGCGATAGGAGGGGATTCGTCTCTCCCGGTATAGGGAGTTGATGTTGCACAGTGTTCGATTGGCTATAACCGGAAATCCCTGGCCAGGGTTGCTGAGATTTACTGGTAAGTGTTACCAGTAGTTTCTCGAATAGTTATAGACCTCATATCGACACGACTTATCGAGCTATTGGGGTCTGACGTTTACCACCCCTAGGCGAGATATGCGACATATCAGACGACGAGACCGGACTGTACGGTAAGTGTTACTGGTTGGATTCACAGGAGTGTGAGCGGGCTTGCTCGTCGATCTTCTGATCGCTCAATACCCGGGTGGCCGTTACGTTTAGCAGACCGCTTGCGGCTTGTGCGTGTTTGATATGATCATCATCTGCTGCCGGTGTATTGACGAGTCTTTAGAGTCCTACACAGAGGTTTCCTGGCTCAAGCGAAACGAAATAGGAGCGCATATGAGATATGTGCGGGACCGAGAATGATACCAGTATGTGATACTGTATTCGATTCTCGCGATTTGTGACATTGATCGGTTATATGCGATATAGCCGGGTTATCGGATCAAGTGTTGATTTGATAAGTTGTTACTATTGATATTAGTCGGTTATATGCGATATGACCGGGTCGTTAAATCAAGTGTTGATTTAATGTATAATTATATATTTGATATATCACTTTACATTAACTAATATAGGTTCATTTAAATGGATTTTCTCACTTGAAATGCACATTGTATATATGATATATTTTTGTGCACAAGATTGTATCATGTTTGATGATACAAGTTAGTTTGGGTGTATGTTTGGTTTAAACCATGGTTGGTTAATGGTTAGCATTTCACTTGATTTATTTTCTTATTTATTTATTTATTCATTCATTTTTGGCAAAGGGAAAAAATGGTGGCTTTCTTTGTTTGCATGTTGAAGCTTCTTGAAGTTTTGAACAAGTCCACCATCTTTGTCTCATGCTTAACCCTAACCATTCAACCTAACCATGATTTATTCTCTACACCTAACTATGGTTACTATTATGATAAGTATCATATTATTTCTTATTTTAGAAATACTTATGATAATATTATCATCTTCTTCTTCTTCTTCTTCAAGAAAAAAAACCTAGACTTCATCAATGGTGACTTGATGAAATGAGTGAGAAATCCAATTCTAAAGTGAACCCACCTCCTATTTCTTCATCCTCTACCTCTTGCCAAGTAGTATAGGGTGTTTCCTTCACAAGTTTTCAAGGCTTAGTGAAGGTGGAGCTTGATCTAGTGATGCCTCGACGTAGATCATCTTCGGCATCGTAGTCGATGACCTAGCCCGTCCATTCTCCGATGAAGCCGACGTTAGAGCCCGGGATCCGTTTTGGACAGCGAGGAGATATCATCATGGAGCTATGGAGGTGGAGCACCGGATCTACAAAGGTTGTATTTCCGTTTACCATTTAGTTAAGTTGTTAACTAGTTTCTTTTTCGCCTAAAATCTAGTTAACGATCCGTATTAGGGTTTCTCGGCACCCGTAAAATTTGAAATTGGCATGGTTGATGCCTTGTGAGACCTCATTAGCGTGCCTAGGATCCCTACAGTGGTATCAGAGCCTAGCTAGAGCCTTAGGCGATGCGTAGACGGAGTTAGAAATCCGATCGAACCGAAACCCTAACCCTAATATTGCTCTCTGTACTTTTTTCAAATTTGTGGATTTTAGCAAATTAAAAATATGCAGAAAAATCAGCAGGGAATCTTAAGAATTACTGTGCAACTCGTGTCCATGATTCCACTAAAGTGCGGCGGAACCGCGGCATTAGCATGGCTAATGCGACGGTTCCGCGGTAGCTTTGTCCCTTCTTCCAGTAATTTTTGCACAGTAACTCTTACATTTTGTTGCTGTATTTTCTGGGAATTTTTAAATCTGACTCAAGAGTTGAGTTTTCTGGGTTGTATCGGGGACTCGGTGTATCAATCGGATTGTCTAATTTTGTCTGTGTGGTTTTCCGGATATTTTAGAATATGTCAAAAAGTCCGACCGGATATAAATACCCAACTTTTCCCCTGCCGGAAAATTTCCAAGTATTGGATTTTTCCGTGGTTTAAGGACGTTCTAAGTAGTGCAAGTAACGCGATGGTCCCTCTAGAAGACAACAAACCTTAACTCGATTATGTGACCGTCTTGAACTGCCCTTTGAACCTTCGGATTTGGGACAGTACGGCGTGCCACATGTGAGGCGTTGGCTTGACCCTTCTACGGCTGGACCGTTGGTACTGAGGCACGAAGTGAATGTTTTTGAACTTGTTTCATGTGTTGAGCAGTTTCGGGAAAACTTGGGTGTTTGAATGTTCGATCGGAAAGTTTAAGATTTTCTATTTATCCGGAATGGGATACAATAATTGGAATTCACAAACAGTTATGAGATAACTGAATGAATGTTATAAACACAGCACTTTAGTCTCACTTGATCGGTTGCCACGGAATTTTGATGTGATCAAAAGTCCGTCGCAATCACGTAGCATACGCGGATATTCGCCGGATAAACTTAATAGACGGCCTCGCCCCATAGCCCCGACCAAGTGACTGTAGGAGAACCCCGTCGCCGAAAGCATCCGTTCGGGTGCTCGCGGTAGCGGTGTTCCGCCTTGGTGCACTTCGTCGACGGTATCAGGGGTGCAGCCGCCTACTAAAGTTTGCGATGAGCATTCGATCAGTTTTTCGGGAATCCTGTTGAATTGCCCGACTTGATATTGAAAAGTGTTTTCGATAATGAGACTAAAATGTGAGGTTTATAATTGTTAGGCATGCGATGTCTAAGGAATTCATTTGATTAGGCATGCGATGTCTAAAGAGGTTGCGGATTCCAACTGTTGTAGTTTTACACTTTCTTTTCTGTGACCGTAAGTGTAATATGTGATATCGCCGGTTTCGTTGCTATATGTCAACGACAATTGGGATACGCATGTTTACTTACGTTGATGACATGTGATGTTATGTGTTGCTGGATATGTTATATTGGATCGTCGTGTTCGAATAGCCGGGGGGTTTTATGTGAGATGAGTGTCTTTCATTTTCATTCATGTAAAAACTTGTATGTAATATTCTTTTATTGTGGCACTTCCAGGTTGCGGAAATTGTCACCATTTGTATATTTTTTTTTCTTTTCCACACTAGGATAGACCCAAGGAGGGGAGCACAAGTAACCGGGTTCTAGGGTCCAGTGGGAGACCAACTCGAGGAGTCGAGTCCGGGTATCCTAACCCTAGAATTGGTAGGGTTGCTTGCCGCTCTCGTAGGGGTCTAGGGGTGTGGGTTTGGCTATTCATCACGACCGTGGAATCCGTGTTTTATACTGGCTCGTATTGAAAATACGGACGTCCTAGTATATCCAATATTTCATATGATTCTTCTGCTGCGATATCTGTGATGTGATCATTTGATATGTTCTGTGATAGGTACAGTATATAGTATATATGATATATTATATAGACGTTACTTATGTTTACACCCGCACTAGCCCTGCCCCGCTCTGCCGTTAGTTACCTAACCTAACGGTGCACGAGGGGACATCGAGGCGAATGCGGATGGCATAAGTGTACGTCGTATTTATCTGTGATGTTTAGGTACTTAAATGATGGGACTTCATTAATGTGATTAATGAAAGAAAAGAAACCTAAGATGTTGTGGAATCGAATTTCAAAAATAAAACAGGTAGCTACAGTTCTTGCTTTGCACAGCGGTATATATGATATATCCTGCACCTTATTCGATGAGGAAAGGACCGAGATCCCTTCACCGGGAGTGACTCCTTTAGCAATAACTGGCAAATGCTACACACTCGGTTTATCTTTTGATTGCTTTTAAGAGTTCTGTTTTGCACAGTAATATATATGATATATCCCGCACCTCATTCGACGAGGAAAGGACCGACGATCCCTTCACCGGGAGTGACTCGTTTAGCAAAACTAGAAAAGCCTCAAAAACACTCCATTTCAAAATTCATTCGATTCTACAACGATATCAAGTTCATTACGCAATAGGTTTTCAGAAAAACCTGTCGTAGCCCTCCGTCATTTCAGATAAGTCCTGCTTAGTATTCGTGCTGCGTTTGTTGGCCTCCGTTAAGGCGCAGTGTGCGGTAGCTAACCAGTATTTATCTGCTTATGCATATGATGCAGATTGAGTTAGGGTAGTCGTGCGACCTTGTTGGCCTCCGTCAAGGGTCGTGCGGGTGGGTTTGATTCAATCAAGAAATGACGGGTTGAACTTGACTAGTAGCCTATGGTTTGTTGGCCTCCGTCAAGGTCATAGGGTGCTAGGGGCAAAATATTATCGGAAATTTCAAGTGTTGAAATTTGCAATGAGATTGCATACCTTCTATGAGATAGTTGGATCCCGATACCCGCTGCGAGTAAGAGTTACTCCTGGGAGAGTTTTGCACATTACAATTAGCCGATCAAGTAGGTGTCTAGAAAGGTGTCAACGAGGTTACGCCTCTGGGAAAACGAGGTTTACATTAATTAGGTTCGTGCGAAAGCACGGGGGACCTCCCTCAAAGTACCGACACTGGCCTGGCTGAAAGATTGGCGAACTTGTAGTGTGTAATTAATCCCGGCTAGTCTTTCCTTTTAGGGTTTGAAGGAAGATTTGATAAAAAGCAGTGGGAGCCATCCTGATTAGATAAAATAATAACCAATCTATTCTTGCAAGAGCGCACGCTGAGTGTTTTTTTCTCTCTCTCTCCAGGTAGCGACCATATCACGCCTTAATCAAGATAATAATACGGATTATTGACCGAACCCGCTTGTTATACTATGCTGGGGATTGTTGGTCCCGCTCCAACTTATAATTGTTATAAGACAGAGCAAGAAATTGGGAATTACCAGAATTCCCGTGCCGCCCAAATGAAGAGAGTGCATGATGATGCATCATCTTCGGGTGTGTTCATTACAAAGAACTGTTTCTCAGTATCCTCCGCATCCTGGGCATATGATACCGGATCAGGATCCCAGATATGTAATCTGTTACATAGGGCTACAAAAAGGTAGAAAAACTGAGAACGAGTGATAGGTTTCATGAGACAGAAAACGGGGCAAGTGTTGCAGCCAAGTCTGTTAGTCACTGTCACCCTGTATTACCAATACATTGATTCTGAATAAATGTTATTAGATACCGAACCTGATATACAAAATCATATCAGTCTCTTTATCAGTAAAGAAATGATAAAATTTTGTATTGTTGGAAAATGTTTTGAACATTTCCTATATCAAAAGTTGATCGGTTCAGGCACGTTATCTAAAAGCATTGATATTGTAAATCAAACTACAGTTCCTAGTATACAGAACACACACAAGAGGAAGAGTTCAGAAATGAACGAATCCTTCTTGAGGTATTGTAGACTAGGTCATATTAATGCGACCCGACTGGCTGAAGTTACATTTAGATGCATATTTAAATTAGTTTGAATTTACATCTTGTGAAACTTGCCAGTCATGTCACAAAGATTAGATGACCATAGCCCTGTTTATTGGAAACAGAGAAAGAGTTAGTAAACTCTTGGGATGATACATGTTGATGTATGTAGATCCCCTGTCTACACATACCAAGACCGGTTCTTTGTACTTCATTACATTCTCTGATGATCTCTCAAGATTCAGACATATGTTCCTGTTGAAACACAAGTCCGAACCTTTTGAGATATTCACAGAATATATGTTAGAAGTAGAGAACCAATAAGGGTATAAGTATTATGTCCTTTGATGAGATCAAGGAGGAGAATACTTGAGCACGGAATTCTTGGACTATTCTAAAGGAGAATGAGATTCTCTCTCAGCATTACTCCTCCGTATACACCATAGCACGATGGTATATCGGGGCGGAGCAGATACACCCTATTTGATATGGTGTGTTCTATGATGAGTACTGCTGAGTTACCTTTTTCCTTTTGGGAGTTATGCACTTATGAAGTAGCATACCTATTGAATAGGGTTCCGATCAAATCAATTGCCTACCACTTCATATGTGATATGGAAAGGGAAGAGCCCATCTCTTAAGTCAGTTAAGATTTGGGGTTGTCTGGCCTATGTCTAAAGGCAAAATCCGGACAAGCTCGAGGCAAGGTCTGTTATGTGGAACTGGAATCATTCCAGCTGTACAAACTACAGATGATGATTTGGTAGAACCAAAGGATTCAATAGTAACCAACGAACCTCAGCCTCTCCGCCGATCTAGTAGGGTTCCTCACCCACCTGAGAGTTACTTCGGTTTCTCTATGACAGTGGGAGCGAGGATTGCATCATGAGATGATGACCCAACTAATTTCGAGCTGGCCATCAGGAGTAGGACTCTGTTAGAATGGCTGGATGCTTAGCGATCTGAGATGGAATCCTTATACACCAACAAAGTATGGACTTTGGTTGCTACATCTGAAGGGTTAAATCCCCATCAGGAGCAAGTAAATCTTGAGAAGATTACTTGGTGTACATGGAAAAGTTAAGACTTTCAAAGCTAGACTTGGTAAAGGTTTGCATCATTGACCAGGTGTGGATCATGATGAAACTTTTTCTAAAGATCTATGCTTAAGTCCATCCAGATCCTACTTGCCACGGCTACATACCATGACTACGATATCTGGTGGTTGGGTGTCATGACTGCTTTTCTAAATGATGTTTTGGAAGAAAGCGTCTATAAGTACACAACCAGAAGGCTTCGTAGACAGTGGGAGCAGCGGAAACGTGTGCAAGATGATTTATAGGATAAAACAGGCATCGCGAAGTTGGAACATCTGTTTTGATGAGTTAGTTAAACAGTTTGACATCATCAAAATGGTAGATGAACCTTGTATATACAAAAAGGTAGTAGGGAGTATGGTGGTGATTCTCGTAGAGTACGTGGATGACATACTCTTGATAGGGAAGGAGTTTCCTATGCTACGCTCGGTCAATCTCCGCTTATCACAAGGATTCTCCATAAAGGATCAAAGTGATACCTCCTAAATTCTGAGTTCTCATCTATGAGATAGATGTAATTGGATGTTAGGATACTCACTAGATGTAGTGAGATGGTATCAATCGATCCTGGGGGGAACCACTAGAAAGGTTCCAGAGTGATAAGGACGACTGAATGTCAGTCACAGGCATTGTCTTTATCCTCAGTAAAGGGATGGTATGTTGGAAGAGTTCCGAGCTAGATACCGTGGCACACTAGACAATAAAGGCTGGATACATCGCTACCTAAGATGCTACCAAAGAGGCTGTCTGGGTGTATATTAGTTCATGAGATGAACTTAGTTCCTCCCATTGTGTGACAATGGAGTTGTGGCTTATGCCAAGGAACGTCCGTCCCATCAGTGATCCAGACATATTCTAAGGCAGTGTCACCTGATTATGGAGATGGTTGATCTTCAGGAGATCGAGGTTATGGAGAGTAGACTCAGAAGAAAAACACGACGGATCCACTCACGAAGGCCTATTCCCAAAGAGAGACTTTTATGGGATGGTTGAGTATGAGATACTACAACCACTGCTACAGATGGCCCTAGTCCAAGTGGGAGATTGTTAGTTATATGTATGCCCTAGAGGCCATTACTGTACATAGGATGTATATTGTAGTGGATGCTGGGACATATATAGGGAGGACTTTCTTGCTCGACATGATAGTATGCTATCTGGTTACTCTTTACCTTAACGTGTATACTGATTGTCTCTCTGCTACATGTTGGTAAAGCCCTTATGATGTGTACTTGACTACCTGGACTATGATGCGGATCATATTAGTGGGGACATGGTAGTCCATAAGTACATCCTTCAAGGTCCCTAGTCGTGAGTATATCGAGACGGGGCATCGATATACCAGAGTAGACTAGCGTATACCTTCTCGACCCATACAGATGGGCGATGGATGATCCCATATCCATTGGTGTTTGACATCAAAGATGATATACGGGTGCTCAGTAGAGACTGGGTACACTGGATGGACTCGCCGAGAACTCCCAGATGGTATTATACCTTACGTCAGATGGCAGTTCTCTGATGACACTGGTATAGAGTAGTCTGTTGACCCGAGATCGTCATAGAGTCTTGTGTGGTTCCCACTGTGCTTTGATTTCCACCTTACCACGTCCAAGAGGGCGTGCAAAACGGTGGTTTTTGGGTACAGTCCCGAGTCACATGGAGGCAATGAGCGATAGGAGGGGATTCGTCTCTCCCGGTATAGGGAGTTGATGTTTCACAGTGTTCGATTGGCTATAACCGGAAATCCCTGGCCAGGGTTGCTGAGATTTACTGGTAAGTGTTACCAGTAGTTTCTCGAATAGTTATAGACCTCATATCGACACGACTTATCGAGCTATTGGGGTCTGACGTTTACCACCCCTAGGCGAGATATGCGACATATCAGACGACGAGACCGGACTGTACGGTAAGTGTTACTGGTTGGATTCACAGGAGTGTGAGCGGGCTTGCTCGTCGATCTTCTGATCGCTCAATACCCGGGTGGCCGTTACGTTTAGCAGACCGCTTGCGGCTTGTGGGTGTTTGATATGATCATCATCTGCTGCCGGTGTATTGACGAGTCTTTAGAGTCCTACACAGAGGTTTCCTGGCTCAAGCGAAACGAAATAGGAGCGCATATGAGATATGTGCGGGACCGAGAATGATACCAGTATGTGATACTGTATTCGATTCTCGCGATTTGTGACATTGATCGGTTATATGCGATATAGCCGGGTTATCGGATCAAGTATTGATTCGATAAGTTGTTACTATTGATATTAGTCGGTTATATGCGATATGACCGGGTCGTTAAATCAAGTGTTGATTTAATGTATAATTATATATTTGATATATCACTTTACATTAACTAATATAGGTTCATTTAAATGGATTTTCTCACTTGAAATGCACATTGTATATATGATATATTTTTGTGCACAAGATTGTATCATGTTTGATGATACAAGTTAGTTTGGGTGTATGTTTGGTTTAAACCATGGTTGGTTAATGGTTAGGGTTTCACTTGATTTATTTGCTTATTTATTTATTTATTCATTCATTTTTGGCAAAGGGAAAAAATGGTGGCTTTCTTTGTTTGCATGTTGAAGCTTCTTGAAGTTTTGAACAAGTCCACCATCTTTGTCTCATGCTTAACCCTAACCATTCAACCTAACCATGATTTATTCTCTACACCTAACTATGGTTACCATTATGATAAGTATCATATTATTTCTTATTTTAGAAATACTTATGATAATATTATCATCTTCTTCTTCTTCTTCTTCAAGAAAAAAAACCTAGACTTCATCAATGGTGACTTGATGAAATGAGTGAGAAATCCAATTCTAAAGTGAACCCAACTCCTATTTCTTCATCCTCTACCTCTTGCCAAGTAGTATAGGGTGTTTCCTTCACAAGTTTTCATGGCTTAGTGAAGGTGGAGCTTGATCTAGTGATGCCTCGACGTAGATCATCTTCGGCATCGTAGTCGATGACCTAGCCCGTCCATTCTCCGATGAAGCCGACGTTAGAGCCCGGGATCCGTTTTGGACAGCGAGGAGACATCATCACGGAGCTATGGAGGTGGAGCACCGGATCTACAAAGGTTGTATTTCCGTTTACCATTTAGTTAAGTTGTTAACTAGTTTCTTTTTCGCCTAAAATCTAGTTAACGATCCGTATTAGGGTTTCTCGGCACCCGTAAAATTTGAAATTGGCATGGTTGATGCCTTGTGAGACCTCATTAGCGTGCCTAGGATCCCTACACGGTGTCGGATGATGAATCCTAGGAATTTGCCCGAGGAAACACCAAACGCGCATTTGAGAAGGTTCATCTTCAAGTTGTATTGCCGAAGGCGTTGAAATACGATCTTCAGATGCTCTAGATGGTCCTCATATGATTTTCTTTTAACCACGAGATCGTCGATATAGCATTCGACGATTTCATGTATGAGATCATCGAAGATCTTCGTCATGGCCCTCTGATAGGTGGTACCGGCGTTCTTTAGACCAAAGGGCATCACCTTGTAGCAGAATATGCCCAAAGGGGTCCGGAAAGCGGTGTGCTTCTGGTCTTCGGGATGCATTTTTATCTGATTGTATCCTGATGAGCCGTCCATGAAGGAGAAGATTTCGTGAGTGGACGTATTGTCTATCATCAGTTCGGTGACTGGCACTGGAAAGTCGTCCTTCGGGAAAGCTTTATTGAGATCCCGAAAGTCTACACATATGCGCACTGTCCCATTTTTCTTCATTACCGGGAGGATGTTGGCGATCCAATCAGGATACTGAACCTCTTGGATGAAGCCAGAGTCGATCAGCTTCTTGACTTCGGCGTTGATACTCATCTCAAGCTCGAGCCGCATTCTTCTTGGTGCTTGTTTGATTGACTTGACGTCCGGAGATATGGCCAGTTTATGAACAGCAATCTCTGGATCTAGTCCTGACATCTCGGAATAATTCCATGCAAAGCAGTCTTTATGCTGCATGAGCACGTCCTTTAGTGTAGCCACCCTTTCTTCAGACAGCAACTCACTGATGAACGTCGGCCGAGGGTCACTTGCCATCCCCAAATCAATTTTCTTGAGCTCATCTGCAGTGGTATGTATTCCATCTTCCAGCTCTTTCGGCGCTAGCGGAAACTCTGAGATCACCTCATCATCATCGTTTTCGAAGCACCAGGGGAGGTCATGCATATTCTCAGGCTCTTCTTTTGATAGTGTTATTATATGACAAGTACGAGCTCGATTCTAAGACCGATGTTGATCTAGTTCTACTCTCGCGGATTTGGGTTCATGCTTCTGCGGTGGGGTTACCCTCCAGCTGCTGGATAGAGCGAATCTGCCTTGTCGATATTGATCTTCGACCCAGTTCTTGAAGGTGAAGCAGTCTTCAATAGGATGTCCTATTGCCCTATGATAGGAGCAATAGTGCGGATGAGAGACTCCGCCTGCTTGCTCGGGGTGCTTGGCCTCCGGGAGTATGATCAGTTGATGTTTTATGGCAAGATCAAGTATCTTCTTCGTCTTGTCTTGGGCAAAAGAGTATGCTCGACCCATCTTCTTTATAAGAGATGAATCCGGATTGCCTGGCTCCTGATCGCGTGATTTCTTGGACCCGCTTTGTCGCTGTCGAACGCCTTTCCCGTTCTTTTGGTTTGTTTCTGCCTCTGCGTCATGCCTTTTGTACAACGGGTTGACAGGGAGGGGAACTTTCATCTTTCGCAGCCTGTTGAAGAAGGCGTTGTGTCCTGGCTCTCTCGTAGATGGCCATTTCACGATTATGGTCGTCTCGAACCTTTTGACCAGCTTCCCTTATAAGCTTGTCCATTTGTTCTTCGAACGATGGACTGGGCATTTTCACGGCTGGAGCTCTTTCTGGTTCGGGGTTAGCATCTTCCCGCAGAGCGTCTCCTTCCTCATCGAAGTCATTTATGACGCAGCAGTCGCGGAGTAACTCCTATTTCTTGGATTGAACATATCCAAGCCCGATCGTTTCCATTCTCCCGTTGGGCAACTTTCGTTGAGTTCCGGGAACGTTCCAGATCCTATTATACAACCGTGCTTGTCGCGCAGTTTGCTTAAGGGGTACACCTTGACGCTTCAATAGACTTTTCAAGCCTTTCGTGTAATATCTAGGCAAACGGATAGGCTGGAGCCTGTCGAGCGTAGAATCGGCGTCGTGCCAGATTTCCTTCTCCACTTTGGTTTTCCTAGATCGGTAGAATAGGATCGCCTGTTCACCTTTTCGCCTGGGAGGGACGTAAAATATTTGCAACTCTTGCACGCTATAAGCTTCAAGTGCATCGAGATCTTTGTAATGCTCTTGTGGAACTATGGTGATTTGCAAACTCTGATTATCGTCAGCGAAGGCTTGTATTGACGGCCGAGCGGAAAATATAGCGTTAATCTCGTCTTCCGAGTCACTGCCGAAGATAAGCATAGGAGAGGACGGTCCCGGCTTGTTGTACTGGGGCGGACCCGAATAAACCATCTCTTCTTCCTCCTCGGTGTCACTCCCGAAGACTGGAATAGTGATGATAGCTTTGTTCTCCGGTTTATGACATCTCTCCGTGTCCTCGAAATCTGGCAAGAAGTATTTTGCATCTTCGTATTTTCGGACTTCGTTCATGGAGAATGGGTTTAGCTCTCCTGTTACAGTATACTCGAGACCATCCTTGAAATATTTCATACACTAATATTGTGTAGAAGGGATAATGTTGTACTCGTGTAAGCAGGGCCGACCAAACAAAGCATTGTAGCATGTCTTGGTGTCAATGACATGGAACTTAATGTCCGTGACAAGCAGCCCAAAGCGTAACGTCAGTATTACGGACCCAAGAGTCTGCGATGACTGGGAGTCAAAACCAGAGATGGTGATTTTATCACGAGCGAGATGCTGGACACTCATGCAGATTTCCTTCAACACTCGCACGTTGAGGAGATTAATGGAAGACCCATTGTCGATCAAGATTTTGCCTATCTTTACATCGTGGCAGTACCCTGAGACATAGAGGGGACGGTTGTGCTCGCACGTCCCAAGGAGGAGGTCTTCGTCGCCGAAGGTGATATCGGCTGTGTGTATTTCTTCCAGCTCGTCCTTCATCTTTTCTTCGGCGAGAAAAGCTTGGAATTGCTATAACTCTTGTAGCGCCTTGATCAATGAATCTCTTGCTTCTTTGGATAGTAAAAGGGCGTCGAGAATGCTGAGTTGCGAAGGTAACTTCCTCATGTGTGCCAGAACGTTGTAGTCCACTTTACTTTTCTTTGGCGGGTCCTTGGCGGTCAGCTCTCTCATGACTTGGTCATCTAGGGTGATATCCTCAGAGACCTTTTCTTTTTCCTTATCTTTTCCATTCGTGGGTCCGAGATTCTTTTCTGGAAGCGTGCGATTGCGCAGCTGAATGTTTTCATAGGCCTTCGGTTCTTCCTCTTTCCCCAAGGTGGATTCTTTAAAGAGAGGGCCAAGAGCCATCTCTTCGTCAGAGCCGCTTCCGAAAGTGAGAACCTGCGATCCCTCGGCGTTGACCATGCGACAGTTACCGGTAATTCTTTTATGCTCCTCGGTCGTACTTCTTTGCTCTCAACGAGTTTTGCGTTTTATCCGCTTAAAATGTTGCCGGTGAGCAACATATCCCTGCCACCATCTTTTAGAAGCGTCGCATTCTTCGGTGGGGTGCGAAATCTTTCGATGATATGAGCAGTAGCTAGGATGCATCTCTGCTTCACCGACAGTGTTTCCTTCGGAGGGTGGTAGCTTCATCCCCATTGATATGGATTTAGCAAACCTTTTCCTCGTCTTGAACTTGTTTTTATCCGAGACGGATGTCCTTTGATTTGGCAGGCGTGTCTCGACTTTTTCGTCCAGTCGCCGTCATTTTGCCTTTTCAAATATGGCCATCTCACGCTCCCGATCAGCTTTACTTTTCAGTAGAGCTTCGTTTAGGAATGCGTCGATCATTTCGTCTGATAACCCTGGAAGTTCCGGTTCAGGATCTGCCCCCAGTCTCTCGGTGCAAGGAGCTTCTTCATCGTCTATTGACGAGTGAGAGATCATATGACAACTTGCTACGTAATCCTTAGATTCATCCGACGAGTCTTCTTCATCATCTCCGTCTTCAAGGACGTGGCCGAGGAATTCCTGGAGCGTGATTGGAGTCCGCGCCTTCTGGTTATACTCTTCCAGCGCATCGATCTATTTATGCAGGTCCATGTGCTTGTCATCAGGTTTCACGGGCTTTTTGGATTTCTTCTTCTTCTTCGAAGATTTCGACGGCTGGGTGTGAACGCTTTGGCTGTCACCACCAATTTTTAGAGTTGGGCGCGGCTTCAGCATTCCTTCGATGATCTGGGGTTCTAGCGGATTCTTCCACCTAATCGCCGGGCATGTCTGGAGATCATTCAGCATCCTTTTGGTTTTGGCCGAAAGAACGACCTCCCATGGAGCTTCTTCAACAAAAGAGCACATTGCCCCCGGTGTGTCCGTCTTCTTAGGAGTGTGCAGTCGTGGTGGGTTTACTTTCCACTTCTCAGACAGTGCGAACTTGCCTTATAGGTACCGATCCTCGATCCATCCCTTAAAGACGAAGAAATCTTCGATCAGATGGCTTACCGTTTGGTGGTAAGGGCAATAATTGGGATTATTCACTTCACTGGGTTGTGATGGTCGCCCTGGATTCGGCAAATTGATAAGCCTGTTGCGCATCACCAGCTCGAACCGCCTCTGTAGGGTTCCTAGACACACTCAAGAGGTCTCACAAGGCATCAACCATGCCAATTTCAAATTTTACGGGTGCCGAGAAACCGTAATACGGATCGTTGACTAGATGTTTAGGCGAAATACGAATCTAGTTAACAACTTAACTAAAGATAAGAAGCTACAACCTTTGTAGATCCGGTTATCCACTTCCTTAGCTCCACGTAGACGTCCTCTTGCTGTCCTAGTCGGATCTCGGACTCTCGCATCGGCTTCATCGAAGAAATGAGCGGAATAGTTCGTCGGCTTCGTGCCGAAGATGATCTACGTCGAGGCATCACAAGTTCAAGCTCCAACTTCACCAAGTTGTGAAACTTGTGAAGAAAACACCCAAAATAACTTGGCAAGAGGTAGAGGATGAAGAAATAGGAGGTGGGTTCACTTTAGAATTGGATTTCTCACACTTTAGCTCAAGTTGCCATTAATGGACTTAAGCTTTTCTTGAAGAAGAAGATGATGAAGAAGAAGAAAGAATATGATAAGTTTTTTAAAATGAAAAAGAAAATGAAAACTTATCATAATCTTAACCATAGTTAAGTGTAGAGAATGAACTAGGGTTAGTTCAAATGGTTAGGGTTAAGCATGAGATAAGAATGGTGACTAAGTCAAAGCTTCATGAAGCTTCAATAAGAAACAAAGAAAGCCACCATTCTCATCTTTATACTTTCCAAATAAATAAATAAACAAATAAATAAATAAATGAAAAAGCAAAACCCTAATCATCAACTTAACCATGGTTTAATTCTATACACTTAACCAAATGAGCAAGCATCATCAAACATGATACAAACATGTGCACAAAAGTATATCACATATACAACTTGCACATCAAGTGAGAAAATCCATTTAAAGTGAACTAATACTAGCTAATGCAAAGTAATATATCAAATATATAATTATACATTAAATCATTAAATCGGCACTTGATTTAACGATCCGGTCATATCGCATATACCTGACTAGTATCCTATGTATCGGCTTATCGAATCAATCCTTGATTCGATATCTAGGTTATATCGAATATAACCAATCGATACATCCATCGCGAGAATGAAATACGGTATCACATACACGCATTATTCTCGGTCCTGCACATATCTCATATGCGCTCCTATTTCGTTTCACTTGAGCCAGGAAACCTCTGTGTAGGACTCTAAAGACTCGTCAATACGCCGGTAGCAGATGATGATCATATCAAGCATCCACAAGCCGCAAGCGGTCTGCTAAACGTAACGGCCACCCTGGTATTGAACGATCAGAAGATCGACGAGCTAGCCCGCTCACACTCCTGTGAATCCAACCAGTAACACTTACCGTACAGTCCGGTCTGTTCGTCTGATATGTCGCATATCAAGCCTAGGGGTGGTAAACGTCAGACCCCAATAACCGATAAGTCGTGCCGATGTGAGGCTCATAACAGGTCGAGAAACTACTGGTAACACTTACCAGCAAATCTCTGATCAGCCCTGGCCAGGGACTTCCCTGTTACGGCCAATCGAGCACAGCGCAACATCAACCCCCAATACCGGGAGAGACGAAACCCGTCCTATCGCTCATTGCCTCCATGTGACTTGGGACTGTGCCCAAAGGCCACCGTTTTGCACGCCCTCATGGACGTGGTAAGGTGGAGATCAAAGCACAGTGGGAATCATACAAGACTCTATGACGATCTCGGGTCTACAAACTAACCTGCACAAGTGTCACCTGAGAACTGCCAAGGTATAATACCATCTGGGAGTTCTCGGCGAGTCCGTCCAGTGTACCCAGTCTCCACTGAGCACCCGTATATCATCTCTGATGTCAAACACCAATGGATATGGGATCATCCATCGCCCATCTCATGGGTCGAGAAGCGTATACGCTAGTCTACTCTGGTATATCGATGCCCCGTCTCGATACACCTACGACTAGGGACCTTGAAGGATGTACTTATGAACTACCATGTCCCCACTAGTATGATCTGCATCATAGTCTAGGCAGTCAAGTACACATCCTAAGGGCTTTACCAACATGTAACTATAAGACAGTTTAAAGAGACTAGTGTACATGTTAAGATAAAGAGAAACCAGATAGCATACTATCATATCGAGCAAGAAAGTCATCTCTATATATGTCCAAGCATCCAATATAATATACATCATCTGTACAATACTGGCCTCTAGGGCATACATACAACTAACAATCTCCCACTTGCACTAGGGCCAGCTGCTGTAGTATCGCATACCGAGCATCCCGAAGAGTCTCTCAAACTGTATCTGGGGAATGGCCTTCGTGAGTGGATCCGCCGTGTTTTCCTTCGTGTCAACCCTCCTGACCTCGATCTCCCGGTGATCAACTATCTCCCGGATCAGGTGATACCGCCTCAGAATATGCCTGGATCGCTGATGGGACCTGGGTTCCTTGGCCAAAGCCACCGCTCCATTGTTATCGCAATACAAAGGTATTGGATGCTCAATGGATGGAACCACTCCAAGTTCAGTAATGAACTTCTTGATCCAGACAGCCTCTTTGGCAGCATCGTTGGCAGCGATGTATTCAGCCTCCATCGTCGAGTCTGCCACGGTTTCCTGCTTGGAACTCTTCCAGCTAACCGCCCCTCCGTAAAGGGTAAAGACAAATCCCGACTGCGACTTAGAGTCGTCCTTATCACTCTGGAAGCTCGAATCGGTAAAGGACTCCACTTGGAGTTCTCCGTTACCATACACCAAGAGCATCTCTTTAGTCCTTCGTAAGTACTTGAGAATGCTCTTCACAGCTGTCCAGTGACTCTCTCCAGGATCAGCTTGATACCTGCTCACTACACTTAGTGAGTATGCTACATCGGGTCTGGTACATAGCATCGCATACATGATAGAGCCTACAGCCGAAGCATAGGGTATCCCTTGCATGCGAGCTCTCTCCAAATCAGTCTTGGGAGACATCTCTTTGGAGAGAGTGACTCCAGAGATCGTGGGCAAGTTCCCACGCTTGGATTCTTCCATACTAAACCTCTTTAGTATGGTGTCAATGTACCTGGATTGGGACAATCCCAAAATCCGTTTGGATCTATCTCTATAGATCCTAATTCCCAATATGCAGGAGGCATCACCAAGATCTTTCATTGAGAATCTTTGTGATAAGAAGAGCTTGACCGATTGCAGCATAGGAATATCATTTCCTATCAAGAGTATGTCGTCCACGTACAATACGAGGAAGACAACCTTACTCTCTGCCACCTTCTTGTAAATACAAGGTTCATCTGGGTTTTTGACGAAATCAAACTCTTTGATAACGACGTCAAAGCAGATGTTCCAACTCCGCGATGCTTGCTTTAATCCATAAATGGATTTAAGCAGCTTGCACACCTTCCCGCTGCTCCCACTGTCTACGAAGCCCTCTGGCTGAATCATGTACACGCACTCTTCTAAATCACCATTTAGAAAGGCGGTCTTAACATCCATTTGCCATATTTCGTAATCATGATATGCAGCGATGGCAAGTATGATCCGGATGGATTTAAGCATAGCCACTGGAGAAAAGGTCTCGTCATAGTCCACACCTGGTCTTTGACGAAAACCCTTTGCTACAAGTCTGGCTTTGAAAGTCTCCACTTTCCCATCTACACCAAGTTTTTTCTTGAAGATCCACTTGCTCCCAATGGGTTTTACCCCTTCAGGAGCAACTTCCAAAGTCTATACTTTGTTGGTGTACATGGATTCCATCTCGGACCGCATAGCATCCAGCCATTTCACTGAGTCCCTACTCGTGATGGCCTGCTCGAAGCTAGTTGGGTCATCATCCTCCATGATGCAATCCTCGCTCCCTCCATCCATGAGAAAACCGTAGTATCTCTCAGGTGGGCGAGGAACCCTACTAGATCGGCGGAGAGGCTGAGGTTCATTGGGAACTACTGAATCCTCTGGTTCAACCAAATCTTCTGTCGTAGTCTGTATTGCACGAACCTCTTCCAGTTCTACCTCCTTGCCACTAATCTCTTTTTCAAGAAATTCCTTTTCTAAAAAGGTGGCATGTCGAGAAACAAACACCTTTTGTTCCTCGGTGTAGTAGAAGATATACCCTTGCGAATGTTTGGGATATCCAATAAACTTACACAGAATGGACCTTGCCGCGAGTTTGTCCGGATTTTGCGTTTTTACATATGCCGGACAACCCCATATCTTAACATAATTAAGACATGGTCTCTTTCCTTTCCATATCTCATATGGAGTGGTTGGCACGGTTTTGGTGGGAACCATATTCAATAGGTCTGCAGTTGTTTCCAGTGCATATCCCCAGAAGGAAATAGGGAACTCAGCTGTGCTCATCATAGAGCGCACCATATCCAACAGGGTGCGGTTCCTCCGTTCCGATACACCGTTGTGCTGTGGTGTATATGGAGGAGTCAGCTAAGAGAGAATCCCATTCTCTTTTAGGAAGTCCAGGAATTCATTGCTTAAGTATTCTCCTCCTCGATCAGATCGAAGGATTTTAATACTTTTTCCGGTTTGGTTCTCGACTTCTTGTTTATATTCTCTAAATTTCTCAAAAGCTTCTGATTTGTGTTTCATCAGGAACACATATCCGAATCTAGAGAGATCGTCAGTGAATGTAATGAAGTACGAAGAACCATCCCTGGCATGTGTAGACATGGGACCGCATACATCACTATGTATCAGTCCCAAGAGTTCGGTAACTCTTTCTTTGTGTCCCGTAAACGGAGTTTTGGTCATCTTGCCTTTGAGACATGATTGGAAAGTGTCATAAGATGAAAATTCAAACGGATTTAAATATCCATCCTTATGCAACTTAGCCAATCGTGTCGCATTGATGTGACCCAGTCTACAATGCCACAAGAAGGATTCGTTCAGTTCAGAACTCTTCCTCTTGTGTGTGTTAGTTATGCTCAGAACTGTTGATTGATTTAGAACATAAATGCCATTACACAACGTGCCTGATCCAACCAACTTTTGGTTACGGAAAATGTTCATAATATTGTCCTGTAATACAAAATTATATCCCTCTTTACTCAACAAAGAAACCGATATAATGTTGCATATCAGGTTCGGCATGTAATAGCATTCGTTCAGAACCAATGTATTATCAGTTGGTAATACAAGGTGATATTCCCCGACAGTCTTAGCTGCAACAATTGCACCATTTCCAACTCTAATGTCTTTATCACCTTCTCCAAGTTCTCTACCTTTTCTAAGCCCATGTAACTGATTACATATATGAGTTCCTGACCCGGTATCTAATATCCAGGACGTAGGGCAAATGGAGAAACAGTTCTCTGTAATGAACACACCCGAAGAAAATGCATCAACATGTACTTTCTTCAATCGGGTGGCATGGGAATCCTGGTATTCCCCTATATCCTGTTCAGTCCTATAACCCTTATAGGAAAGAACGGAACCAACGTTCCCCAGCACAGTATAACATGCGGGTTCGGTCAATACATCCATATTATTATCTTCATTAGGGCATGAAATGGTCGCTACCTGGAGAGAGAGAGAAGAAAACACTTTAGCGTATGCTCGTGCAAGATCAGATTGGTTATTATCTTATCTAATCAGGATGGCTCCCACTGCTTTTTATCAAATCTTCCTTCAAACCCTAAAAGGAAAGATTAGCCGGGATTAATTACACACTATAAGTTCACCAATCTTTCAGCCAGGCCAGTGTCAGTACTTTGAGGGAGGTCCCCCGTGCTTTCACACGAACCTAATTAATGTAAACCTCGTTTTCCCAGAGGCGTAACCTCGTTAACACCTTTCTAGACACCTACTTGATCGGCTAATTGTAATGTGTAAAACTCTCCCAGGAGTAACTCTTACTCGCAGCGGGTATCGGGATCCAACTATCTCATAGAAGGTATGCAATCTCATTGCAAATTTCAACACTTGAAATTCCCGATAATATTTTGCCCCTAGCGTCCTATGACCTTGACGCAGGCCAACAAACCATAGTGCGCTAGTCAAGTTCAACCCATCATTTCCTGATTGAATTAAACTCACCCGTATGACCCTTGACGCAGGCCAACAAAGTCGCACGACTACCCTAATCCAATCTGCATCATATGCATAAGCAGGTAAATATTAGTTAGCTACCGCACACTACGCCTTGACGCAGGCCAACAAACGTAGCACGAATACTAACTACTACTTATCTGAAATGACGGAGGGCTACGCAGGTTTTTCTGAAAACCATGAGCGTAATGAACTTGATATCGTTGTAGAATCAAATGAAGTTTTGAAAATGGAGTGATTTTGAGGCTTTTCTAGTTTTGCTAAAGGGGTCACTCCCGGTGAAGGGATCGTCGGCCCTTTCCTCGTCGAATGAGGTGCGGGATATATCATATATATCACTGTGCAAAGCAGAAACTATAGAAGCAATCAAAAGTCAAACCGAGTGTGTAGCATCTGCCAGTTATTGCTAAAGGAGTCACTCCCGGTGAAGGGATCTCGGTCCTTTCCTCATTGAATAAGGTGCAGGGTATATCATATATAACGCTATGCAAAGCAAGAACTGTAGCTACCTGTTTTGTTTTAAAATTTGATTCTACAACATCTTAGGTTTCTTTTCTTTCATTAATCACATTAATGAAGTCCCATCATTTAAGTCACCTAAACATCACAGATAAATACGACGTACACTTATGCCATCCGCATTCGCCTGGATGTCCCCTCGTGCACCGTTAGGTTAGGTAACTAACGACAGAGCAGGGCAGGGCTAGTGCGGGTGCAAAACATAAGTAATGTCTATATAATATATCATATATACTATATACTGTATCTATCACAGAACATCACATGATCACATCACAGATAAAGCAGCAGAAGAAACATATGAAACATTGGATATACTAGGACGTCCGTGTTTTCAATACGAGCCAGTATAAAACACGGATTCCACGGTCGTGATGAATAGCCAATCCCACACCCCTAGACCCCTACGAGAGCGGTAAGCAACCCTACCAATTCTAGGGTTAGAAGACCCGGACTCGACTCCTCGAGATGGTCTCCCACTGAACCCTAGAACCCGGTTACTTGTGCTCCCCTCCTTGGGTCTATCCTAATGCGGAAAAGTAAATAATATACAAAATGTGACATCTTCCACAACCTGGAAGTGCCCCAAACAAAGAATATTACATACAAGTTTTTACATGAATGAAAATGAAAAACGCTCATCTCACATAAAAACCCCCGGCTATTCAAACACGACGATCCAATATAACATATCCAGCAACACATAATATCACATGTCATCAACGTAAGTAAATATGCGCATCCCAATTGTCGTTGACATATAGCAACGAAACCGGCGATATCACATATTACACTTACGGTCACAGAAAAGAAAGTGTAAAACTACAACAGTTGGAATCCGCAACCTCTTTAGACATCGCATGCCTAATCAAATGAAATACTTAGACATCACATGCCTAACAGTTATAAACCCCGCATTTTAGTCCCATTATCGAAAACTCTTTTCAATATCAAGTGAGACTAAACCGCTAGATTTATAACATTCATCCAGTTATCTCATAACTGTTTGTGAATTCCAATTATTGTATCCCATTCCGGATAAATAGAAAAATATTAAACTTTCCGATCGAACATTTGAACACCCAAGTTTTCCCGAAACCGTTCAACACAAGAAATAGGTTCAAAGACATTCGCTTCATGCCTCAGTACCAACGGTCCAGTCGTAGAAGGGTCAAGCGAACGTCTCACATGTTGCACGCCGTACTGCCCCAAACCCGAAGGTTCAAAGGGCAGTTCAAGACGGTCACATAATCGAGTTAAGGTTTGTTGTCTTCTAGAGGGACCATCGCGTTACTTACACTACTTAGAACGTCATTAAACTACGGAAAAGTTCAACACTTGGAAATTTCCCGGTAGGGGAAAAAGTGGGTATTTATATCCGGTCGAACTTTTTAACATATTCAAAAATATCCGGAAAACACATAGACACAGTTTGATAATCCGATCGAATCGATGAACTCCCAATACAACCCAGAAAACTCAACTCTTGAGTTTAGATTAAAAATTCCCAGGAAAACCAGCACTGGAAACTAGGAATTACTGTGCAGAAATCAACTTGAGAAGGGATTAATTGGCCGCGGAACCGCCGCATTAGCCATGTCAATGCCGCGGTTCCGCCGCGCATTGATGGAATCATGTTGTCGAAATTTACAGTAATTCTTAGATATTCCTGCTTATTTTTGTGCATATTTTTAATCTGGAAAAAACCCAGTTTTTGAAAAATGTACAGAGAGCAATATTGATTTTAGGGTTTCGGTTCGATCGGACTTCTAACTCCGTCTACGCATCGTCTAAGGCTCTAGCTAGGCTCTGATACCACTGTAGGGTTCCTAGACACACTCAAGAGGTCTCACAAGGCATCAACCATTCCAATTTCAAATTTTACGGGTGCCGAGAAACCCTAATACGGATCGTTGACTAGATGTTTAGGCGAAATACGAATCTAGTTAACAACTTAACTAAAGATAAGAAGCTACAACCTTTGTAGATCCGGTTATCCACTTCCTTAGCTCCACGTAGACGTCCTCTTGCTGTCCTAGTCGGATCTCGGACTCTCGCATCGGCTTCATCGAAGAAATGAGCGGAATAGTTCGTCGGCTTCGTGCCGAAGATGATCTACGTCGAGGCATCACAAGTTCAAGCTCCAACTTCACCAAGTTATGAAACTTATGAAGAAAACACCCAAAACAACTTGGCAAGAGGTAGAGGATGAAGAAATAGGAGGTGGGTTCACTTTAGAATTGGATTTCTCACACTTTAGCTCAAGTTGCCATTAATGGACTTAAGCTTTTCTTGAAGAAGAAAATGATGAAGAAGAAGAAAGAATATGATAAGTTTTTTAAAATGAAAAAGAAAATGAAAACTTATCATAATCTTAACCATAGTTAAGTGTAGAGAATGAACTAGGGTTAGTTCAAATGGTTAGGGTTAAGCATGAGATAAGAATGGTGACTAAGTCAAAGCTTCATGAAGCTTCAATAAGAAACAAAGAAAGCCACCATTCTCATCTTTATCCTTTCCAAATAAATAAATAAACAAATAAATAAATAAATGAAAAAGCAAAACCCTAATCATCAACTTAACCATGGTTTAATTCTATACACTTAACCAAATGAGCAAGCATCATCAAACATGATACAAACATGTGCACAAAAGTATATCACATATACAACTTGCACATCAAGTGAGAAAATCCATTTAAAGTGAACTAATACTAGCTAATGCAAAATAATATATCAAATATATAATTATACATTAAATCATTAAATTAGCACTTGATTTAACGATCCGGTCATATCGCATATAACCGACTAGTATCCTATGTATCGGCTTATCGAATCAATCCTTGATTCGATATCTAGGTTATATCGAATATAACCAATCGATACATCCATCACGAGAATGAAATACGGTATCACATACACGCATTATTCTCGGTCCTGCACATATCTCATATGCGCTCCTATTTCGTTTTGCTTGAGCCAGGAAACCTCTGTGTAGGACTCTAAAGACTCGTCAATACGCCGGTAGCAGATGATGATCATATCAAGCATCCACAAGCCGCAAGCGGTCTGCTAAACGTAACGGCCACCCGGGTATTGAACGATCAGAAGATCGACAAGCTAGCCCGCTCACACTCCTGTGAATCCAACCAGTAACACTTACCGTACAGTCCGGTCTGTTCGTCTGATATGTCGCATATCAAGTATAGGGGTGGTAAACGTCAGACCCCAATAACCGATAAGTCGTGCCGATGTGAGGCTCATAACGGGTCGAGAAACTACTGGTAACACTTACCAGCAAATCTCTGATCATCCCTGGCCAGGGACTTCCCTGTTACGGCCAATCGAGCACAGCGCAACATCAACCCCCAATACCGGGAGAGACGAAACCCCTCCTATCGCTCATTGCCTCCATGTGACTCGGGACTGTGCCCAAAGACCACCGTTTTGCACGCCCTCATGGACGTGGTAAGGTGGAGATCAAAGCACAGTGGGAATCACACAAGACTCTATGACGATCTCGGGTCTACAGACTAACCTGCACAAGTGTCACCTGAGAACTGCCATCTGACGTGAGGTATAATACCATCTGGGAGTTCTCGGCGAGTCCGTCCAGTGTACCCAGTCTCCACTGAGCACCCGTATATCATTTCTGATGTCAAACACCAATGGATATGGGATCATCCATCGCCCATCTCATGGGTCGAGAAGCGTATACGCTAGTCTACTCTGGTATATCGATGCCCCGTCTCGATACACCTACGACTAGGGACCTTGAAGGATGTACTTATGGACTACCATGTCCCCACTAGTATGATCTGCATCATAGTCCAGGCAGTCAAGTACACATCCTAAGGGCTTTACCAACATGTAACTATAAGACAGTTTAAAGAGACTAGTGTACATGTTAAGATAAAGAGAAACCAGATAGCATACTATCATATTGATCAAGAAAGTCATCTCTATATATGTCCAAGCATCCAATATAATATACATCATCTGTACAATACTGGCCTCTAGGGCATACATACAACTAACAGCCTCTTCGTTTTATCCCGCGGGAACGAGTAAGGACACTTCATCTTCTCATTATAATAGTGTTGTCTCTCTTCCAGTTGATCCGTTAGCTTTGGGGCACTGGGCTGCTGTTGGGTGTTCGCAACGAAGATCGCCTTCCCTTTACCTTTTTCGTTCCACGGTTCCGGCTTCGGGGGAGACGGTCTATGACCCATCTGATCCATCTGGGCTAGCTTGTCAATTAAAGCCTGGAATGTGGTCGGTTTGAAGAACATCATAAACTGTGAAATAGTGACATGAGGGTCTAGGGTGCCCACGAACATGCCCACAGCTGGTGCTTCTTCGATGCATTGTTCGCACTTCGACCACAGATTCCGCCATCGGATTGCGTACTGAACCCATGTCTCGCCCGGCTTCACCCTGGCATTGATCAATGCTGTTATCGGGGTGCGTTCACTTGCGCTCGTGAATCGCTGGGTGAACAATAACTCCATTTCTGCGAAAGTTTTGACTGAGTCGTTTGGAAGTTCGGAGTACCACTCAAACGCCGTCTCCGATAAGCTGCCGACGAATTGGCGGAGCAAAAGCTTATCATCGCCCCCAGTGTTGCCGCACAGAGCTCTGAACTGGGTGACGTGCTGGTGGGGATTGCCTGTCCCCTTATATATGTGGAATTTGGGCATCGTGTTGCCCGGCGGGTACTTTATCTGATCATACCAGCCTGGGTATGGTCGCCCAGTTTTCACAACTTGGCCAGCCGCCTCATTTGCCTGGTGAACTCTTATTTGTTGAGCAATATAGTCATCCAGGGCAGCTTTAGAGATTGTTTCCTCTTTGGCTGTTGACAGAGCCGGCAGAGGATTCGATATTTCTCCTCTGTCATCTTCAATAATGATCGGAGGGTCTTCGGCTGGAGGATCCGGCTGTATCATCATCCCGACCATGTCTTGGAAGAGAAGTTCCATTCACTTTATGTTAGCCGCTTGCTCCGCAGCTTCTTTGTCCTTCTTTTCGAGTATTCTGCGAAGGAAGTCAGCATTGGTTTCTTGTTCATAACGCTGCTCCGATGATGCCTCCGGGTTTTCTTTGGGCCCGGTGAGTGCGTCCATGGCAGTCAGCATCTCCTGAAGCTTCTGCTGTTGCTGTTCTTGAGCTCTTGTGATGGATCGGGTGAGTGGTCGGTGGCCCGTAGAAGCGCGGCTATCCTCCTTCCCGGATGCCATGTAAATAGTATGGACTGTTATGCCCCCAACTTAGGGCATTTGGGCTCAGTGCCTTTGACACTTGTCGCAGGCATGGGGATCTTCTCCAGGCTCTTCTTCTTATGAGCGGTCGAAGTTGAGGGGGCCGTCGCAGTGGGCACCCAAGTAGCCACCGCCTTTTATGGCTTAACAGGACGGCTTTCTTCTTGTTGAACCTTCGGTTTCTTCTGTCGGCGAGGATAGTCTTGATCCACCATCGACTCGCGGACTTGTCGCCAGACCTTGTAGATTTTAAGGGACAGCCGCTGAGGGGACTGTTCTGGCTTTACTTCCGCAACATTCTCTACCGGAGGAGGAGATTTTTTCAGTACGGCGTTAGGAGAATTCCTACGCACCTTATTCAGCAGCTCGAAGCTGTTCCCGGTTGGAACAGCAGCATTAATTTCCGTCGTTGCGGCTGGTGGAGTTAGCCCAGAGGGGGAGTTGCCCCCGGCCTTCCTTACCCGGCGCCAGTAGCGACGTCGAGCGTGTCGAACTGATGGAGTTGGCTCGGTGACGAGGATGGCTTCGTCTTGCCCCTGTTCAGGTGAGGGGCTGTTGCTGGTGTCAGCCTGTTAAAGACTGATGTCCTTTGAGTAGCAGGAGCGGGAGTGAGAGTTGGGACAGTCAGTCTTGTAAAGATCGACCCCTTGGCAGGAGAAGCTGCCTTGACGACTTCAGGAGCAGGGTTGGTTACTCTCTTTGGAATAACCTTCTCTGGGATTGCAGGCTTCATCGTGGGCCTACAGGAATTTTGGCCCAGTCTGGCGAAGACCAAGGAGCTGGAGCTGGACGACCCGTTGAGAGGGGCCGTAGTAGCTGTAAGCCGATCAAAGACCGACTTCTTGGGAGCTTTTGGTACGGGCACGGGGGTGCTGAAGCTCATCGGCGGAAGCATGGTTCCGAAAAACAACCCTGTGGTGGGTTGAGCGACCTATTTTACGGGCATCGTGAACAGGGAAGCTGCTTGGGGCCCGTAGGCTATGCCCCCAGTTGAGGCAGGACGTGGGTTGCAGTTGCATGTGGAACACTTTGAGCAGGTGAACGCTATTGATCCTTTGCTTTCTACACCAAGAAAAACGCCAAATCTTAGTACCTCGAAATCCAAGGGCAACCATTGGCAAACCGCGATTGGTTCGCGAACACGACACACGAAGTGTGGAGTGGAAAGAGAAAAAGGTCCTACTGGGCGTGCCAGAATCTGTTCCCCTCTGAAAGACGCGATGTACGTCTTCCCTGAAATTCAGGGCAGATGCTAATTGGTGCTATCCGTCCACTTCTCCGAAGATGCCAAGTTGATTTATGGCATCATGTATCGAAGGTTTAAACAGATGCGGCCGATGTAGCAGACTTCGTCAGATTCCCCCTCATTTGAGGGGGTTTTGATTGTGGGGACGCTTTTCCCTGCAGGCGCAAGCCTCTGCAGTTAATTACACTACCGCATCGCGGTAGCAACTTTCTCCTTCTCCAGATGGTCACTTCATGTCGTGGGTGTTTGTTTTGTGTTTGGTTGCCCGTGGATTGTATACGGAGACTAAGTTATGTTGTCTCCCGTGGGGCGTGGACTAGTCCAAATCCGTATCTTTCTTAGATTTGGGTTTGGGGGTTTGAGTTTAAGGATACATTAGCCTCATTTGAGACTAAGATCGACTTAAATGTTTGTTAAGGATACGTTAGTCTAATTTTAGACTAAGATCAACTTAACGGGACCATTTAGATCCGACAAGAAAGTAATTGGGCTCTATTGTTTAGTTTAGTGACATTGCGGTCGATTGCCAGTTTAAGGACATGTGAGTCCATTGTTAGTTTAAAGACATCGCGGTCGAAATTAAGGACATCATAGTCCGTGGATTTAAGGACTCCACAGTCCGATGTTAGTTTTAAGACATCACGGTCGAGGTTAAGGACATCATAGTCCATGAGTTTAAGGACCCCACAGTCCGATGTTAGTTTTAAGATGTCACGGTCAAGGTTAAGGACATCATAGTCCGTGGATTTAAGGACTACACAGTCCGATGTTAGTTTTAAGACATCACGGTCGAGGTTAAGGACATCATAGTCCATGAGTTTAAGGACCCCACAGTCCGATGTTAGTTTAAAGACATCACGGTCGAGGTTAAGGACATCATAGTCCATGAGTTTAAGGACCCCACGGTCCGTAATAATGTGTGGTTGTCGGGACCCGTCACCTCTCTGACGACGTTGAAAGATTACAACGACATATATCAGAGGAGTAAAGAGATGTACCCTCGAACCGGGTGTAAATGGATTGGAAGAGCAGATGAGCTCATTTCAATTTAAATTGAGGACTTATGGCCAGAATTGGGCTAAGTCCAGTTAAAAAAAATGTTTAACATTTTATTTTTATTCTACCTATTAGGCCTTTATTTGGGCTTTGCCCTTTAAATAATGCTAAGCATTGGGCTCAGACATTTTTTTGTCTTATATTGAATGCATAGCATTTATCATAACAAAGCATGTTCTGACAGCGCGCCACGTGGCGCACTAGGCGCTTTGCGCCAGTCAAAGAACGCATTGCGCTTCCGTCGGTTAGCGCACACGAGGAGGACACGTGTCGCGCGTAGCGTTAAGCGCTAGTTTGTTAACGCGCTGAGCTTTTAATTTATGAGCGTGCTGCACTAGTTTATGGGTGCGCTAGTGAGCGACACGTGGCGCGCTTGGCGCTGAGCGCCAACCCAAAAGCGCAGTGCGCTATTTTCAGGAGCACATAGCGCAGATCGTGTTTATGGTTGACACGTGGCATGTTTTGGCGCTGAGCGCCAGTCCAAGGAGCGCAAAGGCGCAGTTCATGAGTGCAAAGCACTTTCTAATAGCACAAAGCGCATTTCGATCAATTTAAGATCAAAGAACAAATTTATGTTCTTCAAAGGAGGCTTTGCCTCAAGATCCAAGAACAACCGTTCTTGTTTTTATAAAAAGGCTCTGCCTTTATAGATCAAAAGATCTGTGAATGAAGTAAAATACTTCTTTTTATATTTTTATGATTAGATCTTTTGATCTTTTCTTTTTAATCAATGACCTTGGTCTTTTTTATAGATCTAAGATCTTTTTTAGAAGATGTTTCTTCTTTTTACGAGATGGTTACATCTCTGTTGTTCAAGAATTAATTCTTTACCTTTAAAGATGAAGAAATGATCTTCTTTCTTCTAAAGGCTTGCCTTTCTTTCTCTTTGGGTTTTTTCTCAAAATTTGCAGAGAGTTTTTCCTATCTCTTTTTTTCTGTGTGTTCTCTCTTCTGTATCTTTTAGACTTGAAGTCTAGGGTCCTTTATATAGGGTCAAATGATTTGTTAAATCAGTTTTGAGAGATCTTTCTCTGATTGATTTGGGAATATTTCCCACCGTTGGATCTTTGATCCTAAGGCTTCTGTTTTACAGAAGATAATCTTCTTGTTTTAATAAGATTGAAAAAATCTTTCCATAACAGAATTTTAATTCTGATTAATTAATAATTTATTATTATTAGATCTTTTGATCTAACGGTGGGGAATTCTTTTAATTCCAGCGCTGGCGCACCTAGCGCACCTGTGTTAGACACGTGGCGCGCGGCGCGGAGCGCGGCGCAACCGCGCTAGCGCACCTGTGTTAGCAGCGCGGGGCGCGGCGCGGGGCAGGGCGCTCGCGGCGCGCGGCGCAGAGCGTTGGATCTGGAGCGTTGCTTCAACTTTTAAATTTTGAATTTTGAAACAGAGCTTTGCTCTGATTGGGGGTGCGCTGCCGAGGGCGTGGCGCTCCTGGCGCTGGCGTGACTGCTTTTGACACGTAGCGCGCAGCACGCAGCGCACTGGATCTGAAGCGTTGCTTCGATTTTTGAATTTTGAAATTCAAAACAGAGCTTTGCTCTGATTGGGGGAAACAAATGCCCCCCCCACACCGTTGCGCTCACGTGGCGCACACGTAAGTGCAGCAGTGGTAACAACTGAGCCTTGATCAACTCAGAAGTTGAGGAGGCGGTTCAGCGCCTATAAATAGGACCTTTTGGTCCTCAGATGATTTCCATCTTCTTCTTAAGAATTTTATTCAGAGCCTTGCTCTTTTGTTCAAGAACTTTCAAGAGTTAAAACTCTACTAAATTTAGGTAAAATTAAAATTAAATTAATTTTAATAAATTAGGGTTTTTACCCATTAACAGAGCCTTGCTCTTCATGGATCTTTGATCTAAAGAAAACCCCTTTAGGGTTTCATAAACAGAGCCTTACTCTCATGAACCCATAGATCTAAACAGATCTTTTCTTAGGGTTTCTTAGCCCATGAGTCAGAGCTCTGCTCTTTTGATAATATATAGATCTTTTGATCTTTTGATGAAGAACTCTTAAGAGTTTTTTCATGGATTTTTAAGATCCCAGAATTTTAATTCTCAAGAATTAATTTTCATTAATCTTTTATGGGTTTTCCATCATCATTACAGAGCTAGGCTCTTTAAGGAATTTTATTCCTTCATGACCAGAGTTTGACAAGTGTCACTCTGTTATAGAGCTTTGCTCTGAAAGGGAGATTTTATCCTTCTCCCGAGGGATTTCTCATTCAATGAGAATATTCTTTGAGGATTTCCTCATTAATTGACAGTCTCATCCAATGATGAGGCTGTTTTATTAATTGATGCATTGTCATCTGGATTTTGTGGGTCCACCTTTGGTCGCCTTTCCACTGCATTGCAGTGTGGTATAAATTTTAAAGTGCCGCTCAGAACTTTAAGATTAAATTATAGTACTGATAATTGAATTCTGTTCTTTTTCGCAGGCGACATGTCTTCCGATCTTTCTTTCCCGTTTTTCCGTTCAGAGGGAGGATTCCCTGAGGCACCGGTGGACCGGGAGGTTCTCGCGCTCATTAGAGATTATGATCCGGAACACAAAAACCTTCACCTGTGGGGTAGGTGGTACAATCAGATAATCAAAGGTCGTCGAAGGTTCTCTTGTGCGACGCCGTCGGATCCGATCTCATCGATTTCGTATGCAGATGCACCCCCGGTGAACTATGCCGTGGAGATTGTCAATTGGACTTCGGAGGGTCTTCTCCAATCTTCGATTGCCACCATACCCATGCAGCTGCCGGCAGCTTTGGATACTCTAGGGCGACGCATATGCCAGGGCGAGTCGCGCCCTTGGGGACAACCTTACAACATCGGGTTGACTCCCTGACATTCGGCCGGGTATTTGCCGTGGGCCAGGTACATTTTGTCAGCGAAGAAGGCGCACCTGCTGAAGATTGGTCTATACCCTGCGGTTTACGCCTCGCTGTTCCAGTATTCTGCTCCTCCGACGTGGTGGATTAAGGCGTTCGTGGAGCAATGGAACATCCCAACCCATACCTTTCTTCTACTGGACAGAGAAGTTTCCATCTCTTTAGAAGAATTTGCCGAGATTTCCGGTCTGCCGGTGAGGGGGGAGCACTATGAGGAGCTGCTTCCTCCGGACGAATATGTTTTCGCCACCAAGCCAGTAGTGATGGGCCTAATACCGGAGAACGCCATCCAGCACCAGTTTCCTAGTCTGATAAAGGTGCTGAATATGTACGAGAGTCTTTTCTTGGAGTCCGGAGGTCGGGGGGTCAGTTTTACAAACTTCATTGCCCGGTTTCTTCGACCGGAGATTCTATCGCAACGAGGCAAAAAAAATTCCAAGCTCGACGATCCCTTCGGCTTTAGTTTGGACCGTCGACCAGTGTTGGAAGCTGACCAGAAGGGCTTTTATCTCCCCGATGTCGCGATCATCCCTCTGTCAGAAATCGCCGCTCAGGGCATCGACGAGGAGACTTTCTTCCTCGGGTTTCTGGGGCTGTGGTTGTGCTGGTTCGCGCTCCCCATGCACCCTCGCTATATGAGGACGTCCGTCTTCTACCCAGCACATCGAATGGTGGCCGGCATACAAGTGGCCATCGGGATCGCCGGACCGGCCCACCTGTACCATGGTCTTAGCGTAGCGGTGGATACAACGGAACCGGGGGTGCAAGCTGCTAACTTCCCGATGCACTATTTCACTTCTTGGATGGAAATGCACGTGCTCGGGGTGTTTGGTATTCATAAAAGACCCTCATTTTTCGAGAAGTGCAAATTTCCCAGAATTATGTGGCTGGTTGACACTTCCATCGTGAATCCGTCTCAGCGAGGCTAGGGGGTTGCTTCTTCGTCCGCGCACGGTCGGAGCCGGTATGTCTTTTACGGACAAAGTCCTGACGATTGGCCAGGAAACTTCCAAGACGGTACTGGCACTGCGCGATACCTTTAAGGACAGGGCCTCCGTGTTGAAAGCCCGAGAAATTTTGCACCTATACTCTATTAGGCCGGGCTTTCTCGTATTCAGGCAAAATGATGCGGCGCTTTTTATGAGATACAACCCCCATCATTTTGCCCAGCAGCTGAGCTATAACCAGGGGGTTCCATTGGAAGCATTTTTGGAAGAACCTGCTGCCACCAGAGAGGGAATACGGGGTGCGCTACATCACTTTATGCGCTTGAATACGGGCTCTCATTTCTTCATTAGCGAACCAAGTTGCATCCCGAGGGCCCTTAACGTATACGAGGCCGGGTATCAACATGCGATGGGCGTTGTCATCAGAGAAGAGAGGCGGCTGCTGCTCGATCGCAAGAGTGCGCCCCCCGCTGGCGATCGCAACGTCCTCTTGAAGCGATGGATCGCCGTCCCTCCTCCTCTAAGAGGAGATGCTGCAGTTGAGCCCCCATGTGTGCTAAACCCCACACGTGGATTACCCCGTGATCCTGTGGAGACGGTGGACGTGCCTTCGGTGCCCTGCGCTCCCGTGGAGATGGTAAACATGGCTTCACCCGAATCTGGCGTGGGCTCGGATATTGGGACCCGCCGTCCCAAAGTGCCTACGAAGCGTAAGCTGGTTTTGGCTGCGGCCGGAGTTCGCGCGCAGAAGAGGAAGAAGAAGTCGATCCTCTCTGCTGACGTTGTATTTGGTCAGGAACCTCATGCTCCTTACAGCGAGGGCTTGAGTGAGTACGGGACCAACGACAGCCTATTTATGCCACCAGATGACACTGATCTGGCGGCTGCCATCGCAGCTTCTGAGCGATTGGCAAGACGCGAAGAGGGGTTGGCTAGACTTGCGCGATCAGGTAATCATTAGCTGTATTTTTTTCGCCATTGCATAATACTTCTATCATTGTTTTTTGACTAACGCTTTTCCTTCTTTAATAGGCATTTCTACCGAAGAAGCTCTCGCTGCTTCTCTCAAGACTTTTGAGGAGGAGGAACGACTTCGAGCATCCTTAGGCCTTGGTACATTTTGGTTCGCTATGTTTCTACTTCCGTTTCTTATGAGTAATCTGACCCTCTCTTTGTCTTATCGTAGGGACCACAAGGCCTATCCCGCAGGCTGATGTGGAAATTCTCCCCGGGCCAACTACCGAAGTCCCGGCCTCTTCGGCATTGCCGCAAGAGACCTTACTTAAAAAACCGATGATGGAAGCCTTGACGGCTCTGGAGGTAACCCTGAATGCGGACGACGACGCCTTGCTGAAGGAGGCTTCAAAAAAGGTCTGTTGTGACGACCCGGGAGGAAAGGGAAGCGCCTGAGGCGCGCAGCAAAGGAACGTAGTGCTGCTTTGGCTGCGGGGGCAGGTTTCAAGCGCCGTTACTCCCCGCTGCTACTCCTTCAAAGGAGTTCCCGGGTGCCTTGTCTACTGCTCATAGACGGGCGGCACGTGCAGCTCGGGATGAGTTTTTTTATTTATATATTTTTAAGTTCGGCAAGAGTTTTTTTCGATGTGGGGTACCCATGAAGAGAGGAAGAAGAAGAAGAGAAAATGAATGGAAAAAGAATGTGGTTTTTTTTTTATTTATATATTTTTAAGTTAGTTATTAACAAAAGAATGAATATACACAAAAAAAGAATCTGGACAAAAACAATCACGACAGAAAAAAATACCACACACCTAATCGGTCTAGGGTTCACCTAGGTCAACTAGACCTGTTCAAGAACTTGATTGTCAAAGTAAAACTGTGTCGAGAAATGAGCTCAAGATATACTGATCACAAGGACAGGTAAGTGCAGAGATAATGTAACAACCCTTAACTTTCAGTACAACTTTCTGTAAAAAAATTTCAAAAATCCAGAAAGGGGTATTTTTGCCTGAGCACAAGTTATAAGTTTGTTTTGCTTTTTAATAGCAAGAAAGAGCTTGTAGCTCATTGGTAAGACCTTGCACTGCTGAACCAAGCCACCAGAGTTCAAATCAGCAAGAAAGAGCTTGTAGCTCATTGGTAAGACCTTGCACTGCTGAACCAAGCCACCAGAGTTCAAATCCCATCACCCATATTATTTTTAATATTGTTTTCTTTTAAATTTTTAGAAATCTAAGGGTTTACACGTGCATAACTCGTAAAAACCCCACTACACATATAAAACAAACTGATCGAGGTGCTACACCATACGACATAGGACACGTGGCAGCAAGCCCCCGGCCAGACTCGGCCGACTCGAGCCGGCGGCTCGGTCGACTCGGCCTGCCGCCGCCGGCCGAGTTGAGCCAGATCGTCGAGTTGTCAACAGAAAAAGTGTGTCTTTTGGCCTCCCCATTACCCCTGTACACCGTAAATTTCCTGCAATTTAGCAGAGCTCTTTAAAACCCCATTAAACTATATTTTTAATACAATTTTAAATACATTCCTAGTTTTACCCTATAAATACTACCCCTAAACACACCCCCTCACTCACAATTCTGTCCAAACTCTCAATAAATTCCTCTAGAAATTTTGTGTACAAATGGAGTTAGCGAAGGGCAAAACTCCGGCGATCTTCCAACGACGACCCTAGGAGCTCCCGGCGACGAAACGACGCACCGGCACCTCCTACGTATTCCTCTCCCTCTTCTCTATACTACAAACCCATAAGTCCCTCCTCCCTTTCCTCTTTTCTATTCTTAAAACATGTATTTCTAAAACCGACGGAATCGGAGTTAATCCGATGTCCGATTCGGTTCTTCCTAAAAATCTCACTTTACAATCATACAAACCTTTACATGTTGACTATTAAATATTAACAAGTCATATTGAACAAGTTCCATATCAAAAGGATTTCTATTTCAATTTTTATCGTACATTTTCACTAAAATACCATGTAGTTTAATTTTGACATTAAAACATCATAATCTTTCTATACCTTTAAGTAGATCACGAGGTAATGACATACATCCTCACACACTCATATGCAACATAGCACAATACCTTTCGGGAACATAGAATACTGGGAAAACCACATTTTACATATAAATACCATTTACTAATAAAACCTTTTTCTACAAGAAATATGTATTTACACAAATCTTTGCAAAGCGCCGCTACAACCCATTTGGGGAACTCGTTCAGGATGGTGCAGATTATCACACATCCTTGGGCTTAGTAGTGCGAAATGCAGACTTCCGCAAGAAGCATTCGGTCTCGAGAGATTTAAAATACAAATATCTTAATAAAATGAGATTTCTATAAAATAATAAATTAAAATTATTTTTATAAATATATAAATATATATGTATTATCAAAATATCTATATTTGTTATAACATCAATGGTCTAACTTTTCTAAATCACAAGAATCATTTTACATGAAAATACCATGAAATTTCATACAAGTTCAATATTATAATTAAATGCCATGTATTATGAAAAATATGTTTATTCACTAGAAATGTCACAAATATAAAATCTACAACTATGAAAACTCTAAAGACGATAATTAAACACTTGAGGAGTATTTTGAAAATTTTACAAAAGTATTTTTACATAAAACCCCTCAAGTTTTATAAATTACCCTAAGGACCCTAGTAAACATAGGTTTAGGCGGGATGAATCTCTTGAGTCTCAGAGAGCCGGAGAAGTGGGGTGCTTGCCTATTTAAGGTAGACAATTTAACAAACGGTGTTATCAACACGGTAATCGTCTTTGAGAAAGACGCAAATCCTGCCGTCCATGTGCAGCGGTTACCGATAACACCAAAACCTAATTCAGGATTATTTCTTTTCTAATTGTCTGACTCAGACTAAGTCTCATTATAATAATATGACTTGAATATGATTCAAGTACAATCTACAATACTACAATTCAACATGAATCCATGAATCCATGTATTCAATATATTCAATCTGTATTGACTGAACTGAACCATGGATATACTTCCATTTACATGATTCTCCAGTTACATCCATGATTCTTCAGTTACATCCATTTACTGATATCATGGTTTCGGCAAGTCATCCAATTATACAATCTATATTACAAGACGATCCACGTTGCAATACAATACAAACAATACAATCAATACATCACGGGGTTTAAGGGGTAGATTGGTACGGAAGGTGTTAGAAGCGGCACGAGACAGCAACCATAAGACGTAATTACATCCATGTCGTTGTTCCGTGGTATTATCAACGGAGCCTTGTACTTCCATTTGCATTAGTCTCTGGCATATATAGACTCCTCTCGTATACACTGGCATCCTTATGTACCAAGCTACAAACAACAGCGTTAACACTAAATACAATATTAAAAGCTACGCTCTCTCTCTCTGTTTATTCTACTTCTCCCTTATATTTAGGACTTACCTAGCGATTTGTTCACTGACGACATTCTCTTTCTTCTTCTTTGAATGTCGTCGGGTGTTTCGGACCTTCCAGAGATCGAGCCTAGCACTGAAGACTTGGAAGATCGAGCCTAGCACTGAAGACTTGGACCAGCTTATTGAAGATTCTGAGCTGTAGTTACACTTGTACACATTTCATTTCTATACTTTCCATTTCTGTTATGCCATTGTTTATGCATTGCTTTCATTCAGATGTATTTACTTTTTCATACATTGTACAAAAGAATGTTAATAAATAAAGTTGTTGTTTCATTACATTTGTCTCTTGTGCACATTTCTTTTATATTGCTTAGATACGCTTAGCGTATTTACTTCAGAGTAAATACGTAGCGGCCCCGTCACGTCCCCTTCGCCGTACACCGGGAAGCGGGGCGTGACAGGTTTTGTTGGCGGCCCATGCAGGTCCGAACTGTATGGAACACTACCATGCAGTTCTGTTCTGCATGAACAACCTAAGTAATATAACACAAGAACCAGCAACTAAAACATTCTTTATAATTCATATTTCTTGAATCTCATCATTTCATATTCTTTGAATCATATACTTTGAATCTGTCCTAACCTAAATTTTTCTTTCAAGGTTATGGATTTCCCAAACAATACCTGCACCAACTTCAACAACACTCCACCACCACTACCAATCACACCTTTCGTCCCTGCTCCGCTCAACGAGCAGACGGTTCTGCTTGAAGCGATCCGCAGCCTCCTAGAGGGACAACAGTAGCAGACTGCTCTTTTAATGAACCGTTTCGAGGCAGAAGCACCTGGGGTGAAGCAATTCAGGATTTTGTAGCCCAAACAGTTTTTAGGAAAAGAGTGTTGGAGATAGTGCCCTCAGAGTCAATTATTGGATCGCAGGTACGTGATTGCAATGATTGTGGAGGACCTATACCGGTAGGACAGTCTTACTCGAGATGATAGTATGCTATCTGGTTTGCCTTTATCAGTCGTGTACAGTTTCAGGTGACTGATTACATGTTACACTTTGATAGAGCCCTTAGGATCTTGCTTTACTACCAACAGTATGATGGCGATCATATACGTGAGAGTTGGGTAGTTTATAAGCATATCCTTAATTGTGGTCCCTAGTCGTGGGAGTTTCGAGACAGGGCATCGATACTCCGGAGTAGACTAGTGTATACAGTCGAGACCCCGACGAGGGGCGGTGGCCGGTCTCACAAGCCACCGGTGTCAGTTGGATCACCTAAGATGTATACAGGTGCTCATTGGGTTATGAGTACACCGGACAGGACTCGCCGGGAATCTGCTAGTTGGTACTATACCTATCGTCATATAGCAGTTCCCTGGTGACATGTGTACAGGTTAGTTCATCGACCTGAGGTCGTCATTTGTCTCGTGTGAGTTCCCACTGTGCTTTGATTTCTACCCTACCATGGCTCAAAGGAGTCGTGCAAACAGGTAGTTTTTAGGTACAGTCCCGAGCCATATGGAGGCACGTGAGCGGATCGGCAGGGGATTCGTCTCTCCCAGTATTGGGGGTGAGATCGCGCTATGTCTAGGAGAGCCATTACACAAAGCCCATGGCCATGGCAGGAGATTTACTGGTAGGTACTCCAGTAGTATCTCAGGGTGTATTGGGCTACACTCCGACACGACTTATACTGCTATTGGGGGTCTGACGTTACTAGCCCCCTAGGAAGATATGCGATACTCATAGACGAAAGGACCGGACTGTATATACATTGTCGCTGTTAGGCTCAGTAGGGTTTCCGGATGAGTTCGCTCATCGGCCTCCCTTAAGGTCAGTCCATGGGCAGCCATTACACATTGCTAGTGCCGCTGAGGGTTTGTGGTTAAACCCATTGCCAGGGTACTGACGAGTTATTAGAGTTCCCCACAGACAGTTTCCCAAGTTCGGGCGAAACGTTGTAGAGACCGTATGGTTTTATGGCAGGGTTCGGAAAATGCACGTGCGTTTACGCACGTGTTATTTTTCGGGCAGATGATACTGGTCGGCTTTGGTTTAAGGCGGATCCGAGTGTTATATTGAGTAGATATAATATCTTTGTCTCAGTTGCATTTGTATTCGGTCGTAATACAAATGCGGGTATATTTATACAGTTACGGGGTTATCCTGAAAGTTGTTTCAGGATCACTTTTGGAAGTTGCCAGTTTCCTGTTTTCTATCAGCCGTCTTTTAACATTCGGTTAAAGACGGATTTATCTTTTCTTGGATGAGAGTGAGTCATGCTTCTAGAAGGTTCTAGAGAGGGTAACTTGGCATGGTGAGTCATTAATGCTTTAATGGAGCCATTAATGCAATGGTGACTAGGTTAATGAATCACCATTTGCATTAATGAGGTTTTGTTTGCATGAAGGATATTTGTGGTTGATCTTTTCTCTTGTGGTCACTCTCCCCTCTCCTACACTCACCTCCCTCATCATATATATGGACGGCCCCCTCCTCTCACACTCTCTCTTGAGGTTTTCATTTTGTAGTAAAAGATTATGATAGATTTTGGGGTGTATGGAATTTCACAGCTCATTTCATTCCATCACCCGATTCCCATGGCAACTTCATTAACCGTTCATCCATGGCTTTGGACGGAACGAGACAAAATCTTCTACTCATTCTCTACATCATTCTTGGTCGTCTCTTTTAGCAAACTTGACGACCGAGTTGTCTCAAGTCAGAGGCGGGAGCCCGTTTAAAGAATCAGTGACGTGGTGCCACCTGGACGAGCAGATCGGAAATCGAAGAGATCGGAGCAGCCGCAACGGAGCGTGGGATGATGGTTAAAGAACGAAGGACTCGAATCGTTCGGTATAACCTTTCTACACTCTTTACAGTTTGTTAGTTTAGCAATAATGGCAGATCCGGGTTAAAGTATACGATAGCGCAAGTTAAAAAATTTTGTTCCGCATTTGGCGTCTATAGACGGCCGGGGCGCTACCGTAGACTTACAGTGGTATCAGAGCCTAACCATTATGCTATGCTAACTTGTGCTAACGCGTTTAAAACATCGATCGAACCGGAAATCAAAAACTGCAAAATTCTAGCTTCACAGTTTCTGTTGATTTTAAATGAAGTCCTAAAATTTTTCTACATATCTCAGAAATCTGTGCAGGGTTTTATTAGAACACCGTACAAATTTGGGATCATGATTCGACAAGACTGCCACGGAAACGCGGCCAAATCCATGGTTTGGCCACGGATCCGCGGCCATTCTGTGTCATCATGCCCCCAAATTTGCTCAGTGGGTTCTTCTCTGGAATTTGTGGTTTTTGGTATATATCTTCTGGGCCCAGGTTTTGTTACTGTTCACCAGTTGTTCGTGGGGCCCACTTTGTGATATTTGGTCAATCAAAATTTAAACATGTTAGTTTACAGTACTTGCATTATATCTCCGACCGGGAATGTCATTTGATCGGTAAACCGCGTCTGATTGCTATAGTTCTTTTAGACGGGTTTGCGAACGTGACATTCGCGTTGATGTTCTGTGTTGTGCTGTGATGTTGCGGATTTGTCGTGGTGGATAGCAGTGTGCAATGGTAGTACAGTTTGAGTTTATTTATACATTTGATATTGCGGGGCAAGCGTCCAACATGTGGACTGCCGTCACTGCCTGTTGTATAATATTCTTTTGGGGCACGACCAGGTTGCGGTCGATGTACCGTTGTACTATTTTTCATTACTGTACTAGGTTTTGCCCCGCGACGGAGTGCACGGATAGCCGGGTTCTGGGGGGCAACGGGTCCGCATCTCATGGCTTTGAGAGGCAGAGGGGCCTCACTCTAGAATTGGCAGACTATTCACCGCACTCGTAGGGGGTACAGGTTGACCCAAGGAGGGGTGCCCAAGATTACCGAATTCCGTGAAGTGCAGGGTGGTCCATTCACTTTGCTGTAGGGGGCTGCCTCGCTTTAGGTTTTGGCGGGTAACTTGCCGCACCCGTAGGGGTCTAGGTTTCATTGCACAGGCTATCCACACGACAGGGGAACGTCGGGTTTCAGCAGCGGCTCTGTGAAACCCGGAGATCCCAGATTATCTGTATTGTTCTATGATGCTTATTACTTTTCTGTAATGTTGCATATTATCACGCCTGGAGCGATTATTGTATATTGGTTTATATACTATTAGATGTTGTATATATTTTACACCCGCGCTAGTCCAGTCCCCGCTCTGTCGTTAGTTATGTAACCTAACGGGTGATGACGGGACCCAGTGACGAATGCGGATGGCATATGCGTACATTTTATTTTCGTTCTTTTCTGGTGTGATCGATTGATGGGACTGCGTTGATTCTGATCAATGCAAAGTAAAACAAACCTGTTTGCAGTTGTTGGAACAAATTTAAAAAGTGTTATTGCAAAGACGTTTCCTTTTGCTTTGCATAGCGGTATTCAGTAGAATATCCTGCACCTCATTCGACGGGGCGAGGGCCGATATCCCTTCACCGGGACTGACCCCTTGGGCAGAAGTTTGCGTTAGAGTAATAACTTCACTATAGTCGATTACAAGTTGCTTTGCATCGCGGTATTCAGTGGAATATCCTGCACCTCATTCCACGAGGAAAGAGCCGAGATCCCTTCACCGGGAGTAACCTCTTTAGCAAAAGGTTTTCGCCACTATATTTTAAAAAGCTATCAGGTTCCTTCAGCGATATCAAGTTCACTACGTTAAAGGTTTTTCGCCAAAAACCAGCCGTAGCCCTCCGTCACTTCTTTTGGGTATTCAGTAGTATTCAAGCTATGCATTTTAGCCAAAGTTAAGGCATAGTGTTTGGTAGCTGCTGGGTATTCATTTGTTGCATAGATAGATGAGTTGGTTTGGGACAGTCGTTCTGCCGATTGGCCAAAGTCAGGGGCATGTGCGGGTAGGTTCGAATTGACAAGATAGTGACGGGTAGAACTTGGCATGTGACTTATGACATTTTGACCAAAGCCAAGGTTATAAGAGCATGGGGCAAAAATCATATCGGGAGTTTCTACAGAAACTGAAACTTGCCAAGTATGCGCATACCTTCTGGAGTATGAGTAACGTGGATGCATTCCATCACGTTATCATGCGATGAGAGTTGGATCCCGATTCCTACTGATGAGTTGGTTTACTCTTCGGGTGATCCCGATTGATTCTTCTTTCAGGTTTGGAGGAGAATTTGACAGGACAGTGGGAGGTTTCCGGATTAGATAAAGTGATAACCATTCTGATCTAGGTTAGAGTACACGCAGAGTGTTTCTTTTCTCTCTCTCTCTCTCTTTGGCAGCGACCTTTGACCGACCCTAGATTATGACTCAGTGACCAGGTTGACCGAACCTTCTTAAAATACTGGCTTTTGGATTGTCTATGTTGCATAAGTCATTGCCACTCCTTCTTTTACCCTTTGCATTTCTCAGAACACCCGTTTTACTACGGACATCCACTTCCATTGGATAGATCCATCGTATGGTTATATACGAACTCGAAGGGACTTCTTCGAGGATGGATCCAGGTTCAGGAGAAATAGAATTGGTTTATTCAGTTGTCTTTTATTATCACCTTCTCTCAGGTTGCGAGGGCTCCTTGGTTTAGGAGAGTACACCTATTACACTTATTGGATAGTCTTATTCCAAACCATAGGCAGGTGCCGAAAGGTAGGGAATGAAGAAAACCAATTAGCCTAAGTAGGATGTGCAGAAGGTAATATGTAAAGACAAAATTAAGGGATTAGAAAGAGGACAAAGTAAATTGCGACTGATATCATTCACGACCAAAACCGCGTACTTCAGCGCCGCTCCTATTTCACCTTTAAAAAGAATAAGGTATTATTCAGTTGTCTTTTATCATCACCTTCTCTCAAGATGTGAGTACTCCTTGGTTTAGGAGGGTACACCTATTATGCTTACTGGATAGTCTTCTTCCAAACCATAGGCTGGTGCCGAACGGTAGGGAAGGAAGAAAACCATTTAGCCTAACGATGGTGTACAGAAGGTAACGACTAAAAACAAATAAAGGGATTTGGAGAGATGACAATAAAATATACGGTTGAAGTCAAGAATTGGATTATGGAAGAGGCATTGCTATGAATACCAGGATACCCCTACGAAACATTTTCATGTTTCGGTGCATTGTTAAAGAAAAACTGTTTTCCCGATTGGATACTTACTCCAGGGTATGTATTTACCAGGTTTCATTATCATATCTGTATGGTTTTACAGATGATGAGTGGGAGTAAGTTATTGGGAATTAGGTGATCATCCTCATTATATCGGAATTCGTTGTAATTGGTGATTTTTGAGGAAATCGCCAGGGTACAGTTTTTAACCTACGACGCACAGGTTTTTGAGTTATTAAACTCAGCGGACTTATACAGAGTATTGTATGTTGTCCAGTGTCCATCAGGACAAAGGGGTAGGTCCTCGTACTATGTTCTGTACTTATAACTTCTCTAGTTTTTAGACAAGTGTTTCGTAGAAATACATGGTTTAAGTTTTGAGAAGTTGTGGATATAAGAATAAAGTAGATAACCAGGTGTCACAAGTATCGGGATTCTTCAAAGAGATCGAAGATGTAGATTCTTGTGATTGGTATTCAGATGATGGTGATGGTTTTGAGAAACGTGTTTCTCTTTCAGGTTACTCATAATTGGATGGATTCCTAAGTTGAGTAATGCTGATTAGCCTCTTTCCATTAAGTTGATATGCACTGGAGACAGTTGCATGATTTGAATCTGGTTCCAATTAAATAAGGTGCCAAAGTTTCTATATTGGATATAGGATAGTTCGTACCTTAAAAGATGTTAAGGTACGGGGAGTTGTCCAGCCTATGCTTAAAACCAGACTCTGGATAACTCAGGACACGTTTCTGTAATGGCTGTTTGTGGGTTGACCCTGGCTATGATAAGGGTTGATATTCTACCATTTGGAAGATCAATAGCGATATTGTTCTTGACTCGCCACAGTTTTAGTAAAATGGATTTTTTCAGAAAACAGTAGTGGGAGTATGGTAGAACTGGAAGTGATTCCAGAACCGCGAACGATTACGGAAAATTTAATAGGACCTATATATTCAATCAGGTTTGACATTCCAATAGCCACTCCGCAGATATGGTGGGTAACCTCAGACACCTGAGAGGTACTTCGGTAGCCTCAAGGACGGTGACAGGGAGGTTCTTATCTACCCAGACTTGACACTACTGTTGTTCCAGGCTATGAGACCCGGTAGGAGGGTTGTCGTAGTCAGTGGGAGCATCGGAAGCATAGTGGGCAAGATGCTCATATCTATTTATAGACTTGAGCAGTTATAGCGGAGATAGATCATCTAATTTTGATGTGGCAGTCATGGGTTTGACTTCATCAGAATATGGGATGGATCTGTTAAGAAGGTAGTAGGGTGTGATGTCATGGTATCTGGATGACATACACAAAGTAGGAAGTAAAATTCCTATACTACGATCGGTTGTACTGTGGTCGTCACACAGTTGTTTCTCCAGACAGGATATGGATATAATATTTGACATTCTGGTTTCTAGATCTATGGTTTTAGATCTGGATTTTGGGTAGTTTCCCAATGTAGGTACTTTGACAGTATTCTAATGGTTTTTAGAATAGATGACTCCTGGCATGGTGGTGTACCTGCAGGTGATGGAGTCACCCTCTCTAAAGGTGTCTTACAGACTAAAGGGGAGAGGGATGTGCATGATTGGCAGATCACTTGCTTAGGCAACTGAGTCAATCATGAGATGTCAAGTACCACACCAGATGTTGTTTTTGCACTAGCTGCAAAATGTTTGTATTAATCCAATCCTGAAGAAACATAAGGAAGCAGTTTTAGAACATAAGTACATGTTCTACGGATTAGATGACGGCAGCCTCCTTCGGGAGACGATTATCATTCCAGGCTTCAAAGGTGACATGGTTGACAAAGAGAATGTCAGAGTCATAGTTTTCCCTCTGACGAAGGGGGCAGTATTATGGACAGGTGGTCCAAGAGGATACTGTGGGTGGCATGGTGCCGGATACTGATTAGGTTCAGTGATCGATACAGTCTAAGAAGTTTGGATTTGGAGTTCATTTTTGAACTAGGTCCCATCAGATATCCAGACATATTCTAAGACAGGTATTACTCAATTCGGGAGATGGCTTTCTCCGCGAACTTGAGATTAAGAGAGATATAGAAAGAAACATCTAGGCGGATCTACTCACTGAGGCTATTTCTCGAACACAATAGTTTTACAAACGGGCTTTGTGAAACTGATTAGTAGAGGAGTTGGATGTTCGGTTTCACACGGGCTGTGAGTAGTCGACATCGCAATAATTAGCCTTGAGTGCAAGTGGGAGATTGTTGGAGATAGTGCCCTCAGAGTCAATTATTGGATCGCAGGTACGTGATTGCAATGATTGCGGAGGACCTATACCGGTAGGACAGTCTTACTCGAGATGATAGTATGCTATCTGGTTTGCCTTTACCAGTCGTGTACAGTTTCAGGTGACTGATTACATGTTACACTTTGATAGAGCCCTTAGGATCTTGCTTTACTACCAACAGTATGATGGCGATCATATACGTGAGAGTTGGGTAGTTTATAAGCATATCCTTAATTGTGGTCCCTAGTCGTGGGAGTTTCGAGACAGGGCATCGATACTCCGGAGTAGACTAGTGTATACAGTCGAGACCCCGACGAGGGGCGGTGGCAGGTCTCACAAGCCACTGGTGTCAGTTGGATCACCTAAGATGTATACAGGTGCTCATTGGGTTATGAATACACCGGACAGGACTCGCCGGGAATCTGCTAGTTGGTACTATACCTATCGTCAGATAGCAGTTCCTTGGTGACATGTGTACAGGTTAGTTCATCGACCTAAGGTCGTCATTTGTCTCGTGTGAGTTCCCACTGTGCTTTGATTTCTACCCTACCACGGCTCAAAGGAGTCGTGCAAACAGATAGTTTTTGGGTACAGTCCCGAGCCATATGGAGGCACGTGAGCGGATCGGCAGGGGATTCGTCTCTCCCGGTATTGGGGGTGAGATCGCGCTGTGTCTAGGAGAGCCATTACACAAATCCCATGGCCATGGCAGGAGATTTACTGGTAGGTACTCCAGTAGTATCTCAGGGTGTATTGGGCTACACTCCGACACGACTTATACTGCTATTGGGGGTCTGACGTTACTAGCCCCCTAGGCAGATATGCGATACTTATAGACGAACGGACCGGACTGTATATACATTGTCGCTGTTAGGCTCAGTAGGGTTTCCGGATGAGTTCGCTCATCGGCCTCCCTTGAGGTCAGTCCATGGGCAGCCGTTACGCATTACTAGTGCCGCTGACGGTTTGTGGTTAAACCCACTGCCAGGGTATTGACGAGTCATTAGAGTTCCCCACATACAGTTTCCTAAGTTCGGGCGAAACGTTATAGAGGCCGTATGGTTTTATGGCAGGGTTCGGAAAATGCACGTGCGTTTACGCACGTGTTATTTTTCGGGCAGATGATACTGGTCGGCTTTGGTTTAAGGCGGATCCGAGTGTTATATTGAGTAGATATAATATCTTTGTCTCAGTTGCATTTGTATTTGGTCGTAATACAAATGCGGGTATATTTATACAGTTACGGGGTTATCCTGAAAGTTGTTTCAGGATCACTTTTGGAAGTTGCCAGTTTCCTGTTTTCTATCAGCCGTCTTTTAACATTCGGTTAAAGACGGATTTATCTTTTCTTGGATGAGAGTGAGTCATGCTTCTAAATGGTTCTAGAGAGGGTGACTTAGCATGGTGAGTCATTAGTGCTTTAATGGAGCCATTAATGCAATGGTGACTAGGTTAATGAATTACCATTTGTATTAATGAGGTTTTGTTTGCATGAAGGATATTTGTGGTTGATCTTTTCTCTTGTGGTCACTCTCCCCTCTCCTACACTCACCTCCCTCCTCATATATATGGCCGGCCCCCTCCTCTCACACTCTCTCTTGAGGTTTTCATTTTATAGTAAAAGATTATGATAGATTTTGGGGTGTATGGAATTTCACAGCTCATTTCATTCCATCACCCGATTCCCATGGCAACTTCATTAACCGTTCGTCCATGGCTTTGGACGGAACGAGACAAAGTCTTCTACTCATTCTCTACATCATTCTTGGTCGTCTCTTTTAGCAAACTTGACGACCGAGTTGCCTCAAGTCAGAGGCGGGAGCTCGTTTAAAGAATCAGTGACGTGGTGCCACCTGAACGAGCAGATCGGAGATCGAAGAGATTGGAGCAGCCGCAACGGAGCGTGGGATGATGGTTAAAGAACGAAGGACTCGGATCGTTCGGTATAACCTTTCTACACTCTTTACAGTTTGTTAGTTTAGCAATAATGGCAGATCCGGGTTAAAGTATACGATAGCGCAAGTTAAAAATTTTTGTTCCGCATTTAGCGTCTATAGACGGCCGGGGCGCTACCGTAGACTTACAAAGAGAGCCCTCTAGAAGCTGAGGAATGGGCTCAGAGCATCAAAAATGATCTGGCAGCAACACAAGTGCCAGAGATAGTTTGGGTCCGGGTTGCGAAGCTGCAACTCACGGACAATGCACGGGTCTGGTGGAAGGCGGAAGAAAGCCATCTTGATCAACCCATCGAATAGAAGACTTTACACGACATGTTCGACGCTAAGTACTTCCCTGAGACTGCCAGGTTTGACATGGAACAGCAGTTCATCCATCTGCAACAAGGTTCAATGTGGACCAAGTCGGTAGATGAATATGACGCTGAGTTCACCATGCTCAGTCGGTAAGATATGTCTCAATGTTCGATTTTATATCACATACTACACAGCTAACACAAGACCGTAACAGGTTTGCGGCCCATCTCATACCGACTGCTGAGATCATGACTAGAAAATTTCAGCAGGGGTTGGACCCGGAAATCCAAGCTGCTCTAGCTACAGGGGATTTCCCAATCCATGATTTGGCTTTGAAGGCTGCCCGAAAATACGGGGCAGTAGTAAAGAGAAAAGGCAGACCTCAAACTGCCAGAGTGAAGCGCCCTGCCCCTCAAATGGCAGGAGGAGCCTCTACAAGACCAACCGTTGAACCGAGGAGACTGGAATAATCCAATAACTAGCCAAGTCCGGACTTTTGTTTCTATTGCAAGAGGTAAGGACACTTGTGGAAGGACTGTAGGCACACAAAAGGCCTATGTTTAGTTTGTGGCGCGTCCAATCACGGAATTGGAAACTGTCCTTATAGACACAACCCAGCTCACACACCCGACAACTACCCGTAGCGGTCAGCTATCCAGGCTCTTGCACCTCGTCTTGCACTCACAGCTCCACCACCTGCACAGCCTACTCGCCAATTCCAACAGGCAATGAGGGACATGCCTCGAGGGCAGAGAAACACGCCCCAAGGACAAAATGTGCCTCTAGCTAGGAGGAATGTACCACGGCGACAGGCTTACACTTTAGCGGCCGTAGAAGCCGAGACAGTTGACCAAGGTAACACTAGTAAGTCTCTTTCACATTTCTAAAACCATTTTATCACTTTGTTATTTTTTATACACTATCAGTACTTCAGTCACCAAACTTTCCTTTAATCTGTTACATTTTCCTTTAAAAAATTTCGAGCACGAAATTTTTATAAGGAGGGTAGAATGTAACAACCCTTAACTTTCTGTAAAAAAAATTTCAAAAATCCAGAAAGGGGTAGTTTTGCCTAAGTACAAGTTATAAGTTTGTTTTGCTTTTTAATAGCAAGAAGGGGCTTGTAGCTCATTAGTAAGACCTTGCACTGCTGAACCAAGCCACCAGAGTTCAAATCACATCACCCACATTATTTTTAATATTGTTTTCTTTTAAAATTTTAGAACTCCAAGGGTTTACACGTGCATAACTCGTAAAAAACCCACTACACATAAAACAAACCGACCCAGGGGCTACACCATACAACATAGGACACGTGGCAGCGAGCCCCGGCCCGACTCGGGCCGACGACTCGGTCGACTCGGCCCACCGCCGCCGGCCGAGTTGAGCAGGATCACCGAGTTGTCAACGGGAAAATGGTGTCTTTTGGCCTCCACATTACCCCTATACACTTTAAATTTCCTGCAATTTAACAGAGCTCTTTAAAACCCCATTAAACCATATTTTTAATACATTTTCAATTCATCCTTTCACCTACCCTAACCCTACTTTCACCCTATAAATACTACCCCTAAACACACACCCCTCACTCACAATTCTATCCAAACTCTCAAGAAATTCCTCTAGAAATTTTGTGTACAAGTGGAGTTAGCAAAGGGCAAAACTCCGGCGATCTTCCGACGATGACCCTAGGAGCTCCCGGCGACGAAACGACACACCGGCGCCTCTTAAGTCTTCCTCTCCTCCTTTTCTATACTACAAACCCGTAAGTCCCTCCTCCCTCTCCTCTTTTCTATTCTTAAAACATGTATTTCTAAAACCCGACGGAATCGGAGTTAATCCGATGTCCGGTTCGGTTCTTCCTAAAAATCTCACTTTTTCTTAAATACAATCATACTAAACCTTTACATGTTGACTATTAAACATTAACAAGTCATATTGAATAAGTTCCATATCAAAAGGATTTCTATTTCAATTTTTATCGTACATTTTCACTAAAATACCATGTAGTTTAATTTTGACATTAAAACATCACAATCTTGCTATACCTTTAAGTAGATCACGAGATAATGACCTACCTCCTCACACACTCATATGCAAGATAGCACAATACCTTTCGGGAATATAGAATACTGGAAAACCACATTTTACATATAAATCCATTTACTAATAAAAGCTTTTTCTACAAGAAATATGTATTTACACAAATCTTTGCAAAGCGCCGCTACAACCCATTTGGAGAACTCGTTCGGGATGGTGCGGATTATCGGACATCCTCGGTCTTAGTAGTACGAGATGCAGACCTCAGTAAGAAGCATTCGGTCTCGAAAGATTTAAAATACAAATATCTTAAGAAAATGAGATTTCTAGAAAATAATAAATTAAAATTATTTTTATAAATATATAAATATATATGTATTATCAAAATATCTATTTTTGTTATAACATCAATAGTCCAACTTTTCTAAATCACAAGAATCATTTTACATGAAAATACCATGAAATTCCATACAAGTTCAATATTACAATTAAATAGCATGTATTATGAAAAATAGGTTTATTCATTAGAAATGTCACAAATATAAAATCTACAACTATGAAAACTCTAAAGACGATAATTAAATACTTGAGCTGTATTTTGAAAATTATACAAAAGTATTTTTATATAAAACCCCCTCAAGTTCTATAAATTACCCTAAGGACCCTAGTAAACATAGGTTTAAGCGGGACCAATCTCTTGAGCCTCAGGGAGCCGGAGAAGTGGGTGCTTACCTATTTAAGGTAGACAACTTAACAAACGGTGTTATCAATAAGATAATCATCTTTGAAAAAGACACAAATCCTGTCGTCCATATGCAGCGGTTACCGATAACACCAAAATCTAATTCAGGATTCAATTTCTTTTCTAATTATCTAACTCAGACTGAGTCTCATTATAATAATCTGACTTGAATATGATTCAAGTACAATCTACAATACTACAATTCAACATGAATCCATGTATTCAATATATTCAATCTGTATTGACTGAACCGAACCATGGATATACTTCCATTTACATGATTCTCCAGTTACATCCATGATTCTTCAGTTACATCCATTTACTGATATCATGGTTTCGGCAAGTCATCCAATTATATAATCTATATTACAAGACGATCCACGTTGCAATACAATACAAATAATACAATCAATACATCACGGGGTTTAAGGGGTAGATTGGTACGGAAGGTGTTAGAAGTGGCACGAGACAGCAACCATAAGATGTAATTACATCCATGTCGTTGTTCCGTGGTATTATCAACGGAGCCTTGTATTTCCATTTGCATTAGTCTCTGGCATATATAGACTCCTCTCGTATACACTGGCATCCTTATGTACCAAGCTACAAACAACAGCGTTAACACTAAATACAACATTAAAAGCTACACTCTCTCTCCGTCTATTCTACTTCTCTCTTATTTTTGGGACTTACCGAGCGATTTGTTCGCTGACAACATTCTCTTTCTTCTTCTTTGAATGCCGTTAGGTGTTTCGGACCTTCCAGAGATTGAGCCTAGCACTGAAGATTTGGACCAGCTTATTGAAGATCCCGAGCTGTAGTTACACTTGTACATATTTCATTTCTGTACTTTCCATTTCTGTTATGCCATTGTTTAAGCATCGCTTTCATTCAGATGTATTTACTTTTCCATGCATTTTACAAAAGAATGTTAATAAATAAAGTTGCTGTTTCATTAAATTTGTCTCTTGTGCACATTTCTTTTATATTGCTTAGATACATTTAGCGTATTTATTTCAGAGTAAATACGTAGCGGCCTCGTCGCGCCCCCTTCGCCGTACACCGGGAAGCGGGGCGTGACAGATAAGGGAAGGTTTTCTGACGCTTTCGCGAAGGTCCTTAATTATATAACCCTTTCTCTTTTGGCGGTTTCGCCGTGAACACTTTCCTAGACACCTCGCGAACGATATACCGTTAAGCAGTGTTCTAAACACAGTTAACTTCTCCTAGTGAGCGTGAAGTCCTTAAAGGCTTAAAGTCTAGTTTCTTTTAAAATTTGTGTGGGTAAACGTTATGCTCAAGTTCGTGATTTGTGGGCCATGGAAAAGGGGATGAAATCCTTTACCGTATGTTGAGGGGTTCGCTTGCCCTTAAGTCCGTATTAATCGATGCAATGTGCAATTCAATAAAAAAATTATTCAAAGAATTAAACAATCATTTTTTCGTTTAAGCTCGTTACTGCAACAAATACAGGTTAGTCACTTTAGCGTTTGCTAGCGAACTTGCAAAGAATCCTGCAAAAGATATTATAGTGGATGCGTCGGATTTGAGAAGAAGGTATTAGTAAAGTACGTACCGATAAATTTTCGGGTTAAGAAACCTTCGTTGAATTGAATCCGAATAGCTTGGAAAGTTCGCTTGCGCGGGTCAAACTATCCGGATTTTTGGCACTGTACTTCGTAAATACCTTAACTTTGAATGTACACTTTGCTCCACACAATCGCAATTCGCAAATCTGCAAAAATCTACAAATGTCGGAAAAAACGGATATTAGTACGGAAAAGCGATATGAATGCCCAAATACCTGCACGCTAAAAATTATAAAAAAAACAAGCAATAAAAATGGGACAAAAACAGAACACTGGAGCACAAGGAAAAAATTGGAAGCGAAAGGAGGCAAGGGGGCCGGCGAGCTCGGACTTGGAGGAGGTGTCGCCGGTTTTTCCTTGGAGATAGGGCTCCAAATTTCTTCTGCTGTCTCGGTGTTCTATTAGTGTCCTATGGTATTGTTTATCTTTTTTGTTGAGATCTTGAGTGCTAGCAGGTCAAAAATCCAGAGAGCAAAAATGTTAGTTTTGTTAATTTTTGTTTTGGTTTTTGAAATTTTTAGTTTGTTTTTAGAAAAGGTGTTAGATGAATATTAACAAGATTAACCCGAAATAACAAAAATAAAAACGTTACCGTCTTCCCGGCAACGACGCCATTTGATTGGTACGCTTTTGGCGTGTCGTTTATTTGAAGTTCTAAAGTTAACGGCAATCAGGACGGTGTCGCTTTGCAGCTAGCCGTGATGAGTACGGGTCGTTCGCAGGGATATGGAGCGTTTCACGTTCTTGTTTTAACGAGTTAATGCGCGAGGCGGAATGTTTCGATTCTAACCTATGTGTTATATGCAAAAATACAATTGTTAGGATTAGATAGGATAGTATAAGTTAAGGATTTCCGTACTAAATCCTTTGAGCCGAACTTGACCACTAAAGTTAAAGCAATCGGCAAAAACGTGGATTAGGGTATTTAAGCACGGTATTAGTGAAATCCGGCTTATTGACCCTTGTCCGTCCGTTCTTGTCGCTTGCTTTCGCCTCTGGGCAATCCGAACGCAACCGGTCGCTGTTAGGATATACCGATACCTTGGTAATATAGGGTGCCTAACGGAGCGCTTGCGTAAGGTTTGGGCGGAGTTTAATGGAAAAGATCGGAAAAAGGAAATGAGAAACGAAAGCTTAACTTACAAAACCAATCTTTTTCCTAATAACAATATTCACAACCATTCAAATAACAAACACAAAAGAGCAAAAGAAAAGAACAAAGAAAAGAGAAGACAACATTAAAAATAAGTAAAGGGCAAGATAATAAAATTGCAAGTAAGTAAAGCATGTAAGTAAATTGCAAGAATGTAAAGCAAGTAATAAAGAGCAAGAAAGTAAAGTAAGTAAGAAACAACTAGGAACCAAAGAGCACATGACAAACCATGGGTTCAATAGCCTAATCTTAAACTTGCAAGCTCAATGAAGAGCTTGCAAGATCAAGAGAAAGCTAAGAACACGATGCAAATGAAGGCAAAAAGAGAAAGCTTTATTAATTTTCAAGTAATGATACAACTCTTGAGATTAATAACCAAATCTTAAACTTGCAAGCTTAATGAAGAGGTTGCAAGATGAAGAGAAAGCAAGGAGCTCAAGGGGACTAAGTTATGTACAAGAACAAAACAAAAACAAAAACAAAGTGTTGAACAAAGCTTGGACAATGTATGGCAACCAAGACCCCTCTCCCTTGCCCATTCATCTGCCTTATATAGGCACAAAAGGAAAATAAACTAGCAATTAAAATAACATGACGTGGCAGCAAGGGAGGGACCACAGAAAATTGGGGGCTTTTGGAGAATGGGGGGCCGGCCTGCTCGGTTTTGGCATGCATGTGGCTGGCCAAAATCCGAGGGATGATGCTCGTATTTGTTGTGATGGCTTGTGTGCTCCCCAATATTACTCTGGTGCTGCTAGATTTCTCTAATTTAACCTGGTCTGCACTCTGGGATTTGGAGAGACTTGATGATACAAATCGCATCAACACTTTATGCATTAACTCCACATCACATTTCATGCCCACTTGCGCCATGCATCATGGCAGCCCTAACCCTAGTCCATGTGCCAAAGAGCATGTGTACACTTGCATTGTGTTGGACCAATATTGTGTGCACACATTTTATTTGCAAAAACTCTTTGGATATCGGTCGGTTTTCAGTTCTGGTTGAAGTGTCGGCTCACAAATGGTATATCCGTGATTTTAAGTGTATTTCCGGTATTTTGTCACGGATAACCGTAATCTATATTACTGAGTAGACACTGGTTAATAGTACCGATATATAACAAAATAGATAAAGGATGAGCGGTATTAAAATGCAGTTTTTAGTGATGAACACTTATCTTAAATGAATTATAAAAATCGTTATTATCTTAAATAAAAGTATTTAAGATATTTCTCAAACAAAAGTAGAAGCGATTTAAATTTTAAAAAAGTAACAGATCTATTATTTTGTATCTTATTAGTTTAATTATGTGTATTGCATATGCCATAATAAATTAACACGTTATTGGTGTTTAGGTGGCGGCAAATTAGAAGAGTTGCTCCGTACACCACTTCTTTGACATTAGTATAGGAAAGAAAATCAATTCAGCTTCCGGTCTAGCTTAATGCCTTTCATCGCAATGATTTAGGTGTCCGCTCTAATTGTATAGTTATAACTGATTTTGTTAATGATTGTATTTATTAAATACCTGTTAAAGAAAATTCAACATTTTATATTTTTGCTGCCGCTATTTGAGGCAAGTATAGTAATTATGATAGCAGAGATAATTAGGGCATTACTATACATAAATATGATATTTGTCCTGATTGGACATGATATCCTTAAAAAGAGACATTTTATAAATAAATGATAACACCAACGAACGAGATGCATTGGTAACGTACTGAAAGCTCTTGACCTTTAGAATAACAATTAAATCAAGGGGTATCAGCATACTGCTCCTAACCTCCATACATTTATGGCACACGCAGAAAAAAGTTTAGTAAATTAGACTAAAATAACCTTTAAGTATAGCTGTTTAAAGCATTCTTAACGCCTTCTTCAAAATCGCTGAAACTTTGGTTTGAACACCCCCTTTCCGGCCCCTTCGAAATGTCCTCAAGGAGGGAGTTTAGTGCAATAAACAAAGAATAAGGTACTTCAGTGAAAAAACGGTGATAGTAAAAGTCCATTTTATTGCTATTCACCCTCAACTTGTAATCTAATAAAAGTTCATTTTTCCCCATTTTCTTCAAGCTTTGATCAGTGGAGATCCCTCTTCTTCTTCCTCTCGCTCTCGCGCTTCTGTCAACGTTGTCATCGTTTCCATCATTCGCACACGAGGCCTTCGACGTCCGTCAGCATCTCGCACCGTCACCAGGTCCCCTCTTTTTTCTCAATGATTTTCTCTCTCTCGAGATAATTCGATCAAATTTCTGCTATTTTAAAATCCCTTTGCAATGTTTCTGTGAAATTGTATGCCTCTTGTTGTTCCCTAATTTTTATAGCATTTTAGAGTTTTTGTTATGATTAGTGATGCTTGAAGTTGGATCTTGATTGTCAACAGATGAATTAAAAAGAAAAAAAAGAATTTTAAGTTGATTGGTTTAATGATGTAATTGTAGAAAATAGGGAAAAAAACGAAGTACTTTCCTAAATGGATAAGCAGGGGATACCTAAATTAATAAATCGAATGATTAGTTTACCCAAACCATCACATATAGACTAGAGAACAAAATCTTGAATTAATTTTATCATTGACAAACAACATTATATTGTTTATCCTTTTTTTCCTTAAGGCTTCATATCCCACACTGTTTTACAATGAAGCGTATCAATCCTATTGTCTATAGAGATTCCTTTCTCATTTTACAAAGAAAAGACGCAACGCACATTTCAATGTATTACGTGGGTAGTGAGATTTTAAAATCCCCCTTTTAATATTACCACTTAGGCTAGATGCTCTTGCTAATATATCAATGGACTAGAAATATATTACACTTTCTTAAAATTCCAACACCCCAATGTTATTTTAGTTTATTTTTTAAATCTCAGAGGGGTCTGTGCCCCCTCTAGCTATACATTGGTTGTACTCATTTTCTATCCAAAAGACAAGTAGAGCTCCATCAACACAATTATAGTTGTGGAATGAGACATAGAGACAATTATGATCTTCGTGAGAAGAGAAGTATTGCTCAAGAAATCGATAGAGGATTGAAAAAAGTTATATTCACTTCTCATTTACCTTGTTCGCCAAGCCTCAAACTTCTACAATTCAAGATGTGCATGATACCTCATTCCCAAAAGAACACACCTAGCAAATGAAACAAACATCTTTAACCTTTGATGGATTTTCAGTCAAAAGCAGGAATCCTAAATGAACGCAACCCACGAGAGCCCTAAGAAAATTTCGGTACCCTTTTCCACATGAAAAGAGGATGCATTGTAAGAAACAGTGGAATTTACTATGATTTCCCATGCTGTACCTCAACCCTGACTGCAAGTTATGAAGATCACAAGATTCACGACAAGCAAATGACGTGGAATTTGGGCTGAATCGGTTCAGCCACATATTATGTTTTGCGGTTGTTGTGATCTTTAATGAACAAAAGTGGGAATCCTTAATGAACGTAAACCACGAGATTCCTAGGAAAACTTCGGTGCCCTTTTCCACATGAATGGAGGATGCATTGTAAGAAACATAGTGTGAATTTACCATGATCCCCCACCCTGGTCCTCATTCATGATTGCAATTTATGAAGATCATAGCAAGCAAATGGTATGGACTTTGGGCTGAATCTCTTCAGCCGCATATTATGTTATGCAGTTGTTTCATGAATCATGATTGGTAAGATCCAAACCCAAAAAGTTGATCCAATGACACCCCGAAGTTCCATTATTTCTATATAAAGTTATCATACTCTGCGGGCTTTTGTATGCGTAGCGAGCATAATATAGGCATTTCCCCTGCAATAAAAAGTTTCTTCCTCTGCCCTTGGGCGGTTCTTTTCTGAGGGCCATTTTTGGTTTTTTTGGGGGTGGGGTGTGTGGGGGGGGGGGGGGGGAGGGGTGTTGTCGTAACTTTTGGTTCTCGCTCTTTCGGTGACCTCCTAGAGGACCTTAATCTTCTTCATGAATCATTATGTTTGCACTTCTATACATGATTTCTGTATAAAAAGTTAAAAGATTAAAACGATTTGTGTTTGAAGTCTTCTTCATCTTTAAGGAAATAAGTTCGTTCTTTCTTTCTATCTTTCATTTTTGGGAGGTGAGGAGGATATAGTGAAGGACTTCGGTGGCGAGGAAACATACAGGAAAGGCGAGGGAATCCTTTAGACATTCAAAACTTCCTCCGGCTTATGAAATTGAGCATAGTTTTAAGAAGATCAAAATAGAGGGACATTCTTTGTTCATGGTTTATAAATGCATTATCGTGTAAACAAAATATAAACAACTTATGCATTTTTGCTTTCTTTGTGCCCTTTATGTGAGTTACTACTTACAACTTGAGCCTGCATTCCATGGTCATTTTATACATTCTACTCTGCCGCTATGGTGCAGCAAAGGATGCTAATCCGGGTTCCGTTGTGCCTTCTATTATTCCTGATGGATGCAGTGCAATTCACCTTAATCTTATGGTAACTTCTAATGGCAATATATCCTTAGGGTTTCTTGCATGTCTTTTGTTTTTGTATATCAATATAATCTTTGAAATTTTCTACTCTTTATAAGAATACAGTTGGTCATTCTGCACCTGAGACCTATATGAATGTATCTTATACAGCAAACAAAGGCCGTTTTATATGCATACATGTATTATCATGCAAATTTGGCTTCTGTTACCCAACTTCGAAGTATGAATGCTATGCATTCTGTTGGGTCCTTAGATTCTAGGAACCAATTTTCTCTTTACCCATTGTTTCCTTTTATGCTTAATACATGCATAAATACGTGCATAAATACATGCATGCAAGAAGCATTCCCACAAAAGCAAATAATGCATGCACATTAGATAGATGGTGATGGGCATGCTATGACATTGGGCATGAACTAAATTAATGATTTGCTGAGAAGGCTATATTAGGGTCAGTAGAGATGATGTTTGATGGCTGCAGCTACATCTTATATTGGTTGTTACAATCTCTGTAGTGTTAAGAATTTCTTTTGGGCAGGATATTGTTCGTGTATCAGCTTTCTCTATGTAAGCATATACTTTGCCTCTTGCAAGTATTTATTCTGGCAAAGTAGCTTACTGTGGATGCTTATTCATAGTACAAACCAGCATGTATATATGGACATACGTGTACACCTTATTCATAATGTTCTTCTGTGAGCACACACATCTATGAGAAACTTAAATTCTTACACGAAATTATATAGAAATGTTTGTAGTACAAATACAAGATCTGGAACTTACCTGCAGCACAATTTAAGCAGTTTTATCTTGTGGTTTAACGCTTGATGTAAAGCACTCATGCATCTATACCGCTAAAAGCTAAAGAAATATGTCCGAACATTCGGTATGGTAAGGTTTAGTTATATGAAGGAAAAAAGTTGACTTGCATATGGTAATGGGTGAATACAATTTGACGTGCTACTCATTTTGGTTTAGTCAAGGTTTCGGGGCAAAGCAAGTAAGCAATCCAAGGGCTAGCATAATACAAGAAGCGAGAAATAATTGTATACACAAATGAATGGTAAAAGTTGATACATGCAGTTAAACAGCACACCTTTCAATAGATGCTGGTTTGTCAGATTTTGCGCCAAAATTGGTCAAAATTGCCTGATGGTTGATACCTATTTGTGATGTAAAAAATTAAAATTAAGGACTGGCCTTGATTTTGGCTTCTTTATAGATGGGAAGCTTTTCAGGGTTGGTTGTTTCGCATTATTATAGACCTGGAATGAAGATATTTTTGGTTAAGCACTGAGAAATGAAGCTCCAAGGGGGTATCATCGTACTGAAACCTTAAGCACACAAAGTATTTAATGTTTTAATACATCGTCGTCTTCGTCATTATCATCTAAGCTGAAACCAACCTTGCAAATTTACCCTTCGAGTAGATTAACATTCAATGGACAAAAATGTTAAATGCATCACCCTTAAGGAGTAAATTATTTGGGATAAGCTATCAAATATACAGACAATTATCTAAACGCACCCGCATTCTTATATACACTCATATACATACATATATAGCCAAGCTTGGGTTTAGTGTGTGCTTTTTCAGGTTCAGGTGCGGGTGGGTTTGGAGAAAAATGAAAACCCACCTGTGTTTATTCGGGCTGGCTTTAAATCTCTCCAGATCCCTTAATTTCCGGGTGATGTTTGGGTGGGTTTGGGTTAACCAGGCTATTGGTTAACACCCTCACTTAGAGTCCTTTATGCAGACTTGTGTTGGTGATATCTATTCGGAACTCAGCAGGGAGCCGTTCGATTTTTCTTATTTAGAAATTTACAAGACTATGAGCTGACCGAATAACTCATTAAATGTATATTAGATATATTTTTATGAGGAATATTCTTACAGACTTGTGTTTGTGTTCAAGGGATTGGGACCATAGTCACATAATTCGCGAATTATTCGGCGAATTCATGAGTAATTCGCGAATTTTTGATCGGCTGATTAAATCTCCGATTTAATTGCCGTTGGCGAACGCCCCGGATAATTCGAAAAATCAGCGAATAATTCACAAAAACAACGAATAATTCACAAAAACAACGAATAATTAGCAACATCAAAACCCATCACCTCATATATTAATTTCTTCCTCGAAATCCTTCCCAAACATTTCCCGAATACGTGTTGAATCTTTCCGGAATACCTGCCGATTTTTTCTGAATAGTTTTTCGAATCCGAATTTTCGACCTCGCCGAATTAATCCCGAATCGCGAATTTGTGACTATGATTGGGACAGGGACTCCAAATCACATGTTCAAGGTTCACAGAGCGCCAAGAACGCAGATAGGAAGAGAATAAATTGCATTTAACCAAAATCGAATTTGCGTAAGGCTTAGACTTTTCAAATCATGATAGAAACACCAATTTTGCAGGCATGTTAATATCCAACCTGTATGTACTCATTGCTTACCTTGATGAAAATCTTATCGGGATATGTTTCTGGGATTGCCTCTTTGGTATAGGGGAGAAATCCTGATATTATATTCGTTATAGTGATAATCGAATTAAAGGATTTTCATGCCCTCAAGAATCAGATAACGGAGGACCACCACCTTGTTAGCAAATTACAGAATACAAAAACAGATATCTGTCCAGGACAGCAGCATGTACAAATCCTTAGCATTAAGTAACAATATCCTCTCAAACATTCTTATCTCTTAACACAAATATTAAGTAATCACGTGCCTCCCAAGTTCCTTTTACATGGAATTAAATCGTTTCTCCACTTCTGCCTTTCCACAATTTTCTTGCAGTAGTAATTAACAAGAACTTTTGTTTATTGTCCTTTTCTCCTTGAGGCAGATAATTGTCAATATTTTGATGCAAGGATTTTTTAAGATTACCCACATAGCACATAACAGATTTCCACTAGCAGCTTTGTTCACAGCTTCTGCATATCCAAAAGAAACTCCGTTATGTAAGCTGACGTGTATGAGCTAGATGAAATGTGTATTATGAGCATCATTGACGTGAAGGATTGTTGCATGAAAGCTATATTTGGACCCTGTATGGTTTCTTTACCCTGATAAAAATGGAACAATCACTAGTTGCTTCAGTTTTCTTTTATATAGTATACATTATTATTTAATGACCTAACTGAATTCATATGCTCGTGTCTTATATCAAAAGAGCTGCTAACGTTTTGATTCTTCTGAATATTTGTCACAGGCGAGACATGGTATGCGTTCCCCTACCACAAAATGCATCAAAGAGTTAGATAGATTGGCAGTTCGTTTAAATGTTCTTTTAAATGATGCAAAAGATGATGCGGAGCAGAACAATTTGTCCTTGGTAAATATACCAGCATGGTTATGGGGATGGAGATCTCCTTGGGAAGGAATACAGGAAGATGGGGAGCTGATTAGCAAAGGACAAAATGAGCTGTATCTTCTAGGAAAAAGAATTAGGGAAAAGTTTCCGGAATTGTTTGATGAGGAATATCACCCAGATGTCTTTTCAATTAGGGCAATACAGGCTGGATTTCTTACTTCAATTTTTTTTCTTCCCGTTATTTTGGTAATTGAGATCAGAGAATTTCAATTAGCTTGCCATAATTGCAGTAAGTAAATTGGCAGTTATGTTATACAGTTCAGAAAAAAGTGAGATAAAATCCTGTAAATCAAACCTATTGAAGAAAAGATGTTATGCGAGCTAATTCTACAAGGAATTTTGTTGAAATTACAGTGCACATTTCTTAAACTATCTCTAGCTGTGTGTTACAATATTTATTTCAAGTGAAAAACCAGTAAATAGAAATTTCTACCATACTGCTTTAAGATATATCTGGAGATATCACTGATTTATTTAGATATCTCTTCCATGACAACTTTCTCTATATTGATTCCACCCAGCTCAATCTTGTGAATTGGGCATTGTAACTCTACAACAAATCTCCTTTCCTTTCTAATTAATTTCCGCACTAGTTTGACTTAAACTACGAGTGAGCCTATTTCCCAATCAAAGTCCATGCTAGTATTCATGTCCCTACTTTTCAAATCATAAAAATACTATATTTGAACATAATCATCTTTAAACAGAACAAATTGTAAGAGTTTTATTAAGTATCTCTTGCTTTAAGCTATGAAGTATGGACACAGGACATGGAAAAATTTGTAAAAATGAGTATACGGGTACATAGCTATATTATTGATTTATATTTTTAATTGTGTGTGTGTGTGTGTGTGTGTTATATAAAATAAAATATAAAAAACCATGAGAAGAAACATGAACCGGTATAACTTTATAAGCAATAAAAATAAAATCATGGCTACAATTTTCATCCCTAACTATAAGTTTCCTTGAGAGAGCGCGCACACACACGCACAAAAAAAAAAAACAATCCAAAAGAGTTAAAAAAAATTATTAACCCTTTCTAGTTAGTGTCAATTTTCATAGATTCAACTTCATCATTTGCATCAATTTGGATATTTACTCGTTCTAGGTCTAGTCTGCGATAGGAGATATTTAAAATGTTTAATATTCTTGTATACGTGAAGGTATCAAATTTGTCCACAAATATATTCCTCATTCTTATTTCACAACCTCTACGCTATGTAGAAGAGTCGGACACATCCAATTTAGGCCGATATAGCCCAAACATGTTGAACATGGAGTGTTGGAGTGTGCGAAACGTGATGGACACGAACCAGCTCGAACACGAACCTGCCGAGCAAATAGAAGTCTTGGTGCTTCCTAGGTTTTAAGGAATGTTAAATAAATGTTCATTTTTCATTTTATCTGATTATTAGTCATCAGTGTTTTTAAAAGCCAAATAATTTTTGTGTATGACGATACAGGTTCCTCGAGCATCAGCCAGTGCTGTGGCATTTGGCCTTGGATTGTTTTCTGGGAAAGGAAGCCTCGGACCAGGGAGGCATCGTGCCTTCTCTGTGATAAGTGAAGGTCGTTCAAGTGATATCTGTTCACGATGTTATGATACTCACGAAACTTGCAAAGTAAGGAAAATCCTTTGATATATTTAGTTGCTTCTTACTTTTTATTGATTCATGTTAGCCATAATCAATCTATAAAATAAAGTTCCTGTATTTACCTACCTTTGATATTTCAACAATATATTATATTTCTGTAGCTAAGCTTTTGAAGGTTCAACTTTTGTTAGTAAAGTAGCTTTATCAGTTTGACTTGGAGGATCTTAAGAGTTTTATATGATCAATCATATTTAAATGTTTTTGATCAAATACAAAACATGATAGAATATGTATCACTTTGTGTGATTAATTGGTATCCTATCTATTCTAGTCAAGTGGTCTCACAGAAATAACCTGGATTTTTTTAAATTTCTATATGATCATGGATTTTTCCAACTGCACCAGTTATGCACACAAAAACATCCTTAAATGTGTGTGTGAGCGTGCGATTGTGTACGCACGCGCATTTGTATACGTGTGTGTGCAAATAATTATACAGAGATGAATGTGGGTTGATCTAAAAATATTGCCTGTATCGTCTGACATTGCGCTTCTTGGATAATAAATGGTTATAAATCTCATACATGCAAAGTGTGAACATTTCTGGAATATTTCCAACTTTACTTTTATAAAGTTGCATAACTGTTAACTTTGGCAGGAACTATGATAAATGTATTTCATGTTTCCAGAAATATATAGAAAATCAGGAGCCTGCTGTTGATACCATTAAAGAACCCATTTTAGGTAGCATTTCTTCTGAGGTTGGCAGATGATACCAGCTAAGTTTAACTAAGCAGGATATTGCTTCTTTGTGGTTTCTCTGCAAGCAGGTGTAATGAAGCCTCTTAATCTAGCTTGCATTATAGATATAGCCCTGGCCCCCCCTCACGGATCAATTACTGTTTTTCATATTTCAGGATCTTTATTGGATATCACGGATCAAGCTTGTGGCCTTTTCAATCCCGCAGAGGTAAACTCTTTTTATTTTTATTCAAACTGGAGTTTTTTTTCTCCTTGTTCGGCCTCTTATATTGGTAATTCGGTATACTATACAGTTAGTATACATTGAAAATTTGGATGTTCAGGTTCTTACGTTGTATATGTGCCATCTTGATGTTGAGCATCTATTTTTTCCTTCCGTGTCCATCCAATCTCCGCGACAGCCTATTGACTAAAGACCAAGAAATAAACCCCTAATTCTTTTCACACAAGCTCTACTCCATTATACATGTTTTTAATTGCGTTAATGCGACACTTATTTTCTACTAAAACCCATTACACAAGTCCAGGATACCTATCATAGGTTTTCTTTTTCTGGATCAAGAAGATCATTCAATATATCCCTAAATAATCCACTGATCATCTTTGTATATACATCACTTCCCATAGAGCGCCGTAGCATAAACCAACTCCTTTTTAAGGCGCCTATTTCTTTGCTTTAGTTATGGATGAAACTTACTAGATATGTGCATCTTATACGGCATGATGATGTTTGTTTATCATATCTTTCGTTAATTTTTATTAGAAATGTGCTGGTGGGTCACAGCTTGGCCATAAATTGAGATAATTATAAGTGCTTCAAATTATTAGTAATTTAATTTCAGACATTATTTCAAAACTCGCAAAACAAAGGATTTACTGGACAATATATTTCTGCGTGCACTTAAGGCTTACTTTCACTATGACCTTTTTGTGTAATATCATTATTATCTCATGTTTCTTTATTTGGCTAGGTTTCTTTGCTTCAATGGAATGATGACTGAGGGGTTTCTATTACATGGTTATGGTAACTCAGTAAACTATCGCATGGGAATACCATTGCTTCGTGATGTTGTTCAGTCAATAGAGCAAGCAATCATGGCTAAAGAAGGCAATTTAAAGCTTTCTGTTGTTAATTGTAGGTTATTAGCTTTTTTTTCACAGGGGATTTGGGTCTTTGGTGTCTTTTGCGAATATGACTGCATATAGTATTACTTATTTGTATCTTTTTGCTACCACATTATAATATCGGGCCACTATGTGTTTACTAGTCATATGGCCTATAGTTTCAATTTGCTTGTAAATATTCTTATATTTTTGGTTTTTGTACATTGATCGTGATCCCATTTTTAAATTTTTTTTTGTGTGTGTGTGGGGGTGGGGGGGGGGGGGGGGTGTTTAAAAATATTGAATGCTATATTTTGGCTTCATGGCATGCATCATTTCACTAAGAAGATAGCTGCTAGGTGCTCACACTGGTAGAGGATGCTTCATTTGTGATAAGCTCCTCTTTCGATACGAGGACTTGGAACATTGGAATCACTTAGATATGGTGTAGGCTTAGTCTTAAATTGTATAATTTCTAAAATCTGCCATGAAGGGCTCATAATATAATCACCAACCATATATGTATATTTGCTTTTGCCTTCTGATTTTCACTAACTAGTCACTACATATTGGGATTTCAATATTATGCTTGTGATATTATTTAGTGGAATAATCTTGGAACCAAGCAACTTTCATAATGTTTCCTACATACCGACAAATCTCCTGTATCTTTAGAGAATCTTCACCTATCTAATTAATCATGAACCATAGATATACCATACAGCTTAGATCCTCAACTAATTGCTCCTATTCCAAAAGAGATACGAAATGAATATAAACATGATATACAAACACCACTCCTGAATCAGAAATTTTCAATTATTTACATCTCCTGTACTAAGAATTACATTGTTGAGCAATAACCAAAGATAATTCTTAACTTTGCAGAACCATTAACATCCAAATGATCTTAGTGCACCAATATCTGTCAACCTAATTTCTCATTTATCCCTTTGTGTTTGCATAAAATGTTTTCTGTGGATGTTGAAATATCAGAAGTTTTTTTCGCAACCTGATATTACACTTTCATTAAGGGAGATATGAGTATGACTAACACAACAGGTGTAGAATTGCTTAAATTAAACCATGCTGATATACTTGTACTTTAGAAAAAATTGATTGCAATTCCTGGAAACCATACCCCGGGCACATTTGAGAAGGCAAGGCTACGTTTCGCTCATGCTGAGACTGTTGCACCATTCACCTGTCTTCTTGGTCTTTTCTTGATGGATCTGGTGAATGAATCTATCACAATCACTTATCATGCACTATATTTTGTTATTATGAATTTGTAATTAATAGCGTATTAAATTTATTCTTTGTTCCCCCCACTATGTTCTAGAATTTGAGCAAATACAAAGAGAAGAACCATTGGATTTACCTCCTAAACCTCCCCAGAAAAGGAATTGGAGGGGAAGTACTGTAGTGCCTTTTGCTGCAAAGATTATGTTGGTGTTGTATGCCTGTGATGGCAATGATTCTACTGATATTTTGGACAAGTTTTGCACAATGAGAGACCAGTTCCTATACCGGTATGGTTAATCTGGAACAATTATTGTTTTCCTTTCTTTGCTCTACCACTTTATTGCTTTTGATAAATTTTTAAAGAAAAATAATATATTTAATTTCTGGTTCACATATTGCTGCTGGTGCAAAATATATTTTGTTTTGCTTTTGGATTTATTTGTGCTTTAGAGCATGACATGATTTCTTGGAGCAAATATATAACCTCCACCTAGTTTAAGATTTTCCCCATGGTCGTGGAGAATTTGGAGACATCAAACTAATCTTTGAGGAGCAAGCCCGCCTCATATCCATAGTTTAATTTTCTTGGCCAACAATTTGACACAAACTGGTAGGCGTTGGACATCAATTGGTTGTAAACCTTTGTCAAATTTTAACAGCAACCTTTTTCATAGCGTAAGAGTCCCTATTATTCCAGTGTAGACCGGATTATCACGGCCAATCCCACTGTAATCAAAATGGCTTATACGATGACGTCAACATACTTCTATGAGTGCTGTCATGGCCAATTACTTAACAATTATTTTGCTACTAAACTGTAACATTCATCTAAAAGGGGGAGGAGACAATATGAACTATTAATTTTGGACAAGAGAATGCCTACTAACTAGTATATATGTTTGAATATACTCTACTAAATAATTACTGGAGTGTAGTCAATGAAATCAAGCCATCCGCTTTCATGACGGCTGGAAAACAGCTAGGCCGATATCCTTTGTGGTTTAAGTTGCAGTTTCACATATTCATCATATGTCAATTCATAAGTTAGATTGACTGTAATCTCTATGAACCGTTCTGAGTTATATTCATTCTTTGGACTCTCCCATCAATATTATTCAGTAGAGAGGATCGGATTGCATGCGTGTGTGTAGATTCGTAATTTATGCTGGGTCTTTTTGCAGCATAAATTTCCACTTTTGGTTATGTGCACTTGGTATATTAGGTAAACAATTCTTCATTCAACTTTTGTCGTACTTAAATCCATCTTGACCTCTCTTGTTGATATGTAAATAACTCAGGCTTGTTTTCCTCAGGGTTGTGGCAAAATACAGATTTTTGCCCTTGTAAGGCTTTTAAGGTATAACACTCCGCGTGTTCCGAACAGGATAATATTTCATTCAAAATATAATGAACCTTTTCTTTTATGATCTTTTCATGCATGAACAAATTGTTGCTTCTCTTTTGATACACAATTTTGAATTTGCACAATTAAAATGCTAGAGAATTCAAGCGAATATAGTATCATCTGATTTTTAACTCAAATTGCTCGTAAATTTGGAAAAGATACGGACTAACCTCTCACAAAACCACCCCAATCTTTTCTCTGCAAGCCCCCATCACTGCAACCAGCGTTTTTGTGTTTTATTGCCAAGTTTTGATAACTGAATTAAGGGTGTTGTTAGCGATAATTACTTTAGAAGTCCTTTTTGGTTTTTATTTTTTGGATGTTTTTCCAGCCCATATTTTGTATATGACATGTAATTGCAGTTGGCATAGTTCTCACAAGCTACTCTCAATATGTATATGTTGTTGTTTATTTATTTATTATTCTAGTTTCTTGAAAGAGAGAGATAGACTCAGAAGAGTTGTTTACATGTTTAACTTTTGTATGGACATTTTGTTATTTGCGCAATTTCTTATAAATTATTTATAAAAAAGATTCAATTTGTGAATGAGTAGATGAGTATATTCGAAGGTAAGTGCTAAATAGGCCAATTGATGGTGGTACGTGACACAAGCATTATTCTGGCATCAAGAATAGTCTAAAATGCACATTTAACAAGCCTTGATAGGACTCTGATAGGAAGATGCCGTAATAAAATTACTTGTACGACATTCATATATATCTAACCAGACCTCTGCAAGTAAACGGGAATAAGTTGGCTACATAACTCGATAGTTTGTGTTCTGTAGCATATCTCAACCTATTTATTATATAACTCAACAAAATAACTTAAATGAAAATTAACTTATATTACTTTTATGCTATTATTACATATAGCTTACTCTATGCTACCATTGATAGCAATAGCATAGCATAGCATAGCATATGTTATTTGTAATTAAGATTTTGCATAGTGACTTTTATTATTAAACTGGATTTAAACTTCAATAAATCAGGTGAACCTAATATTTATGCAACACGTTCTCATAGTCTAAAAATTAAATAGAAAAACTTAATTCAACTGGATTACTTTGAATTTGAATATCTAAGTATGAATCTAAATTTGTAAAATTGAAAATTAATTGCTAGTATGTTTTGTATTATTTTCTTAAAACAATTTAATCTATGTTTTATTTTGTAAAACTAATTTACTTATATTTTTGATTTAGTATGAATAAATATAATTATTAAAAGAATTAATAATAATCTATGTAGTTTATACTTTCGGTTTTCAGAGACGGAGCACTGGCTTTTACGCTATTATTATTTTCAATATTGGTTAGAACTTGTAAGTTAGGAACAAAATGGTGTATTAATTATATATATATAAATATTTAATATTAATTTGGAAACCGACTCCAACTAAGTCAAAGTCAAAGGTTGAATATTAATATAAATTAATATTACATTCCTAATTTAGATGGCTACCGTTGTTGTGTGGGCTTATTATATAAGCAACTCGTATTTTAAAGTCTTTCTTTAAAGTTTCCTTTTTTTTTCGCTCAAAAGAAACGGGTCACTGTCGCTGCGATTTCATCTCTCCTTCGAAACCCTAACCCCCACGTGGATTCTGAGGAGCCGGCGGCGACGGCGATCTTTCTCTACAAGATCTTAACCCCCATGAGAGCTGATGAATCGCCGGCGATGACGCAGCCACCGGCGATGTAAAGGCGGCATCTTTCCCCATGGGAGTCCGATGAACGGCCGACTATGACTTGGCCCCAGGCGACGTTGAGGCAGCGAAATTAGAAGAAAGAGGAGGAATTTGAAGGCCCCTGAAGCTGCTGTTGCGAAAAATTGGGTTTTTGAGAAGAACCCAATTCAATTGAAGAAGGATGTTTTTGATGATGGTGAGATCGAGAGATTTGATGTCAAGGAAATTGGTCTGCCTATTGAGAAAAAACTCAACTTTGGAAAAAAAATGAGAAGATTTTGGATGCAATTGATCTCAACAAAAATGAGCCTCATCCAAGTAAGTTTTTCTACTTTGGTTCAATTTATTTTTCAAGAAATTTAACTGTTTAATTTTGGTTTTTATTTTTATTTTTTAAAATTCAGTTGAAGTAGAAGAGGACTCACACATAATGCAGAATCGTAAAGGGTTTTTAACTTACTGCTTAATTTTATGAAATTTGTTTTTTTTATATTGAGCAATTTTTTCTCTTTTTCAGTTGATTTGATAATGTGGAGAGGCATCTTGACGTCTGCTTTAGTTTTTGGATTTGGTACATTCATTGTTCTCTGTTCCTCTTACACCAAAGATCTCAATTTTAGGTAATCTCTTTCCTTTTGAAATCTAAAAAGAATTTGAAAAAAATTAATAGTAATATTGTATCAAATTTTCCAATAGGCAGCTTCATATCAGCAATTTCCTATCGGGGTCTCGTCTATATGACCTTGATTTTTATTTTCAAGTCCATTCTTAGAAGGTAATCAAAATTAATCCTTCAAGAAACAATTATTTAATTGCATTCTGCAGTATGTATTCAGAATGAAAATTTTGTTTTTTGAAACAGGGGAGTTTTAGAATTTGGCAAGAAAGATGAGAGATGCATGGTTAGAGAAGAAGATGCTGTCTGGGCTCATCCTTCCTTTTGTTAATGGAGTGTTGGCAAATCTCAAAGCATTTTTCTCTGGAGATCCTGCAACAACAACGAAGGTGAACCTTTTTTTTAATCAACCTAGTTCTCATGCAGTAAATTTTTTTATTCACGTTACTAGGTTTTGGTCCATAAATGCATCACACCACAACCTGTTTGACACGGTTGAAATCTTTTCACAAATTAGCTGAATTAGGATTCATTGACTAATATATATTGACAATACAAACCAACCCTTCACATTATTAGATTTTGGTCCATAAATGCATCACACCACAACCTTTTTTACACTGTTGATATATTTTTCATGAATCAACTGATATAGGATACGATGACTAATATAACTTGACAATACAATCGTTCGTGGAACCAACCCTTCACATTACTAGATTTTGGTCCATAAATGCATCACACCACAACCTTTTTTGATATCGACCGATAGACTTAAAATTTGGATATCGAATTATTTTTAAGATGACATTCCATGAGTAAATTTGACATGTCTAAAATATATTAGAAATAGAGCTGCAATCAAGTAGGTTCTATTGGGCACCATGGGTTCTCATCTTTTTGTTCCTTTGTGATACATTTAGTAGTCATGTCCACAAAAAATATGCACTTACCATTGATTCTGTACCTATAACCGTTCCTACTATAGACATTTATGAAACGACATTCAAGCTCAAGCCCTCTCCATTGTTTGATCGACATGACTATGTCGACCCCTGACTTTTCGATCGTATACATTCATGATCCACTGATTATGTTCCTATAACTGTTGTCTTATGGACATTTATCAAAAGTCATTCAAGTTCAAGTTCTTCCCATTATTAGATCTACGTGTATATGTCAACCTGCGATCCTTTCGATTATACACGTGTTTTCCCATAATTTCACCATTTTAAAGGAACTATAAAGTTATTTCAAGCTGTTTACTTGTGTCGTTCTTTAAAAGACTTAAATCTATTTTTTAATCTAAATTTCAAATTACTGGAACTGCTTCCTTATTATTACTACTTCCAAATTTCTTAATCCATTTCCATATGCATCTATCCTTCATTCCCCATCTATAACCGTCTTAACTCTGATTCACTACTCATTTAATCGACCTATAAATTTAATTATTGTCTTTTCTTGATGTCCTCAATTCTTGTCCACGACAATATGCACCTATCATTGACTCTCTTCCTATAACCGTCCCATAATAGACATTCAAGTTGAAGTCATCTCCATTATTAGATCGACTTGAATATGTCAATCCGGGGCTATAACCGTCTTGACCATGAGTTCTAGTGATTTAATTTTTCTAAGGGCTTGATTATTGTCTTTTTCCTAATGTTCTCTAACTCGTGTCTACAACAATATGCCTACTATTGATTCTGTTCCTATAACCGTCCTCTTATAGACATTCGAATCCAAGTCCTCTCTATTATTTGATCAACGGGAATATGTCAACCCATGACTTTTTGATTGTACACATTGATAATCCATTGTTTCCGTTCATATAATAGTCGCCCTATGGACATTTTTAGATTGACCTGTATAGCGCCCCACGAGTCCAACAGTCGCTCGTTTCACCCACAACTGTACCGCCACGCGGCAGACATTGAGCCTTTCTCGGCGAAATCGAAACGACGCGGCTCCGACACTTCGCCTCCCCACGCGTTCATTACACGTGTCGCCTGCGACTGTCCCTATTCCCCATACTCACACCGGGAAGGTCGGACAGAACCTCACGAATCGACCGAGCGGCTACCCTGCTCGGCTATCCCGGGCTGGTAGTTCACTACCCTGCAACACCAGGGATCGAAGCCCTCACCAAGAGGCAACCGGGTTCGCCCTTGCTCGGTTATCACTGGCCGGTAGTTCCCTACCCCGCAACGCCAGGGATCGAAGCCCTCACCAAGAGGTAGCCGAGTGGCTACCCTGCTCGGCTATCCCTGGCTGGTAGTTTACTGCCCCACGACACTAGGGATCTAAGCCCTCGGCAAGAGGCAACCGGGCAGCAATCCTGCTCGGTCCATCCTTAGCAGGCCTCTTACGGCCCCTCCCGCGTTAAGGATCCAAGCCATCACCAAGAGGCAACCGGGCTCGCCCTTGCTCGGTTATCACTGGCCGGTAGTTCCCTACCCCGCAACGCCAGGGATCGAAGCCCTCGCCACGAGGCAACCGGGCTCGCCTTTGCTCGGTTATCCCTGGCTGATAGTTCCCTACCCCGCAACGCCAGGGATCGAAGCCCTCGCCAAGAGGCACCAGACAGTAACCCTGCTTGGCTATCCCTGGCTGGTAGTTCACTGCCCCACGACGCTAGGGATCTAAGCCCTCGCCAAGAGGCAACCAGGCATCAACCCTGCTCGGTCCATCCTTAGCAGGCCTCTTGCGGCTTTTCCCGTGCTAAGGATCCAAGCTCTCACCAAGAGGCAACCGGGCTTTCCCTTGCTTGGTTATCACTGGCCGGTAGTTCCCTTCCCCGCAATGCCAGGGATCGAAGCCCTCGCCAAGAGGCAACCGGGCTCGCCCTTGCTCGGTTATCCTTGGCTGGTAGTTCCCTACCCCGCAACGCCAGAGATCGAAGCCCTCGCCAAGAGGCACCGGACAGTTACCCTGCTCGGCGCGTCCTTAAGAATCCAAGCCCTCGCCAAGAGGCACCGGGCAGCAACCCTGCTCGGCCCGTCCTTAGCAGGCCTCTTACGACCCCTCTCGCGCTAAGGATCAAAGCCCTCGTCAAGAGGCATTGGGCAGCAACCCTGCTTGGCCCGTCCTTAAGGATCCAAGCTCTCGCCAAGAGGCAACCGGGCATTAACTCTGCTCGGTCCGTCCTTAGCAGGCCAATTACGGCCCCTCCCGCGCTAAGGATCAAAGCCCTCACCAAGAGGCAACCGGGCTTGCCCTTGCTCGGTTATCCCTGGCTGGTAGTTCGCTATCCCACATCGCCAGAGATCTAAGCCCTCGCCAAGAGGCAACTGAGCAGTTTCGCCGCTCGGTCCATCCTTAGCAGGCCTCTTACGGCCCCTCCCGCGCTAAGAATCGAAGCCCTCACCAAGAGGCAACCGAGCAGCTACCTTGCTCGGTTATGCTGGCTGGTCATTCACTACCCCACGAAGCCAGGTATCTAAGCCCTCTCCAAGAGGCAACCGAGCAGCTTCACTGCTCGGTCCATTCTTAGAGGATAACCCCAACGAATATTCACTACGCGACCCCCACGTCGACTTCGGGGCCACTAAGACACCGACCTCGTACCGGTCTTTGCACACTTGGGCAATTGGCAAAATGGTTAAATTCAACTCGACGTGCAGTCGCCAAGTGAAATTCTTTAAGCTCAGCACCGTACAAACAGAGATTTAACAACAAGCAAAAGGAAAAAGTACGCCAAACACCGCAAAAAATGCTTCATTCAAAAGTCTTTACAAAGGTATTATTGGCCCTCGGGCCTTACAAAAACGCCCGAAGGCTTAAAAGATTCCCGAAGCAACAAAAAAAAAGATATAAGAAGATGAGGGGTTTCAGGCTTCAGGGCCGGGCGCAACCCCGAGGAGCTCCGTGTCCACCACGACCAGGGTTCGTCTTGAGGATCTGCGCCCATCGCAGGAGTCTCGGCGCTGCCCTCGTCGGGAGCATCTTCCCCGGCCGTGCTTCCAGGGGCATTCCCCTGCGCGTCATCCCCGTGAGGATATTCGTCCCGGAGCTCTTCATCAGGGAACTCCGGCATCCGAGCCTTGACGGCGTCGAGGGCATTGTGCCAGATGAGGGTAGAGGCTGTAGCTAGGTCGGTAAAAATGGTCCGACTTTTTATAGTTCTCCACCGCCTTCGACGCTCTGAGCTCGGCTCGCTTCATCCCTTCCATTGCAGCCTCGCACTCCTTCCGGACGGAGCTCGCCGACTTCTTCAGGGTGCCGACGAGCAGCTTGGAGTCCTGAAGCTTATAGCCTCGGCGGCCCGGACGGCCTCACGACACCTGGCAACCTCCTGCTTCCCAGCCACTACCTCGTCCTCAAAGGCGGCGACCCTCACCATCGCTGCCTCCAGCTCCAACTTTGAGCTCTCCTCCAACGAGGAAAACTCGTTCGCGGCCCGCATCGCCAGGGCAATTTCTTCGTCCTCCATTTGGACGACGAGGGCGACGTGCTGGAGGACCTGAAGAAATCAAAAGGGGGTCAAAAAGGAAAGGGAGACGCCCAATCTCACGAATAAATAAGACGCTGAATGAAAATCCAAGTGGGGTGCGAGCACTAACCTACACGGCCTCTTGGGCGATGGCCGCCATTTGCGCCCTGAGAGTCCCCCGAGAGATTTTGCCCCCGGCCGACCTCTCCATCTCTGTCAGCAGGCTTTCAGAAACGGAGAGCCCCGAGGGCACCTCAAAGCGGAGGTCCCCCTCGTCCACCAAGATCGGGGAGGCCGGGGTGCGTGGAACCGTCCGGTGAAACCTCTTGAGGGACGACGCTGGTAGCCAGTCTCTATCTCCGAAGCCCGGGCCTCTTGTTCCCAAACCCGCGTTCAGCTCGGAGCCTAGCTGGACTCCAGGGCACGGGCCACACTCGAACGCCTGGGTGGAGCGGCTGCCGGGGGAGCCGGGGCCGACATCAGACAGGAGGAGTTGGCACCTCCAGCCCTCAATCCCTTCTTCTGCTCATGCATGGCCGCTCGGAATTTGCTCACGTCCATGGGTTCTGCACAAGACAAGGTAAAGTGGCGTCAGCAATGTAAGTAAAAATAAAAATAAACGCAAGTCTAACAGACTGTCTGTAAACTCCCAACTTACTCGCGAACTGGACGGGGCTGAGCCCAGCCCAACTAAGGGCCTGCTCAGAAAGTAGTACGAAAGCCCGGGGAATGGGCTCCCACTCCGCCACTTTCACCGCATCGGGATCGTTTGACTAACTCTCCCGCCGACAACTATCCCTAGACCACTGGGTGGGCACGGGCCAGTCTTCACCCTCGGGCGGCCCAACAAAGAAAAACTTCTTCCAATCATGGATGGAAGAAGGTACCACGACGACCCCCGACCCGGCAGCACTTCCCCGTTGTTTCCTAAAGGAGATGTTTACCCATCTCGGCTTGCCCGCGCGAGTGCCGGGTGACTTTTCTAACAGAGAGAAGAGGCAATGGTGTTCAGCCTGAAGGGGATCATATGCAACTTCAAACGGACCAGGAACCCAAGGAGAATTCTCCAGGAGTTCGGCGCTAGCTAACCCGAGGCTAGCCCAAAATGATTCAGTGCTCTAACAACTTCGGGAGAGAAGGAAAGGCGCATTCCGGCCCAAAAGGATTCCAGGTACAGGGTAATCTCCTTACCCCGTACCTGATCTCCCATTTCTCGGCTAAACGTAGCGTATAGCCAGGAGGAATGTGGAAACGAGCCCGAGCAGTGGTGAGCTCATCCTCATACCTCACCGTGGATGACACACCAGGGGAATCCACGACCTTCGCTCTGGGAACCTCCCCTGTCGCGCGACCTCGGCAAGAGGATCTGACCTTAACTTCCCGGGAGAACTCCGACTCAGTGGAAGCAGCAGCAGAAGAAGAATCTATGGGGGCTCCCTAGACTCTACCCGATCTATTTCTACACACTCTTCACAAGAAGACATCTAACTTGATGGAGGGGATGAATCCTCGGAAGAGCAAAATGCAGATATCCTGACCTAAGAAGGAGAGCGCCGAGCTAACGAGACTCAAGACGAGGAAATTATGAAGTATGGGCCCTAATGGGGACCCCACCTCTATTTATAGCCGCCGGCGTGCACATCCAACGGCGACAGTCATCTTCCGCCGAAACGACTCATCGCATTCGACGGCCCCCATCGCTCCACCTGTCGCGCACGCATTGGTCGCACCCCGTCGAAAACGGGAAATCTGTGGCCCGTCGCGTCAGCCAACCAGTGCAAGGAACGTGGGCAGTCGCTTCGGCGAACGCACGCACGATCTGGCACATCCTTTTTAATGCAAGATCTGATCCCTGATCCGCTGACGTCATCGAGAAAATACAGCTGATTGTTCGGGAATGCGCACTTACGATATTTTCGAAAAGGACTTCATCTCGGGTGACCCGGCAGACCACCCTCGACCCGACCCGTGAGCGGGTCGGGACGAGAGTGGGGGGCTAATGATGGTGCTCGATATCGTCGATTTCCCAGATCGTGACAAGTGGAAGATGATGTGTTCCGAAGCTAGCAAGAAAGGACCAAGAATGGTACATCGGTAGAATACCCCGGGTCTGCGGTCCATGGACGTGGCCGACCTTCTGTGACCGTCCACACCACTCCTATGCCCGCCTTACAAACAACCGTTGGCTCGCCTCCGAGCCTCCTGCACAATTGGCCTCCTCGGCCCTCTCAGCTCGTCTCCGGGCTACCGCAAAATCAAGATACCTCGGCCTCCCGCTCGTTCCCGAGTCACTCGCCGAGCTCATCTCCCTCGGTCCCATCGACCGACCAACGACACCAATCGCAGGCACGTCCACCTCGCCTCCGCGAATCTCGCTAGGCGCGAGATATCCGCCGCCCACGATCCGCGTTCCACGCCATCACGATATCCCATTAACGAGCATGCCTCATTAACGAGCATGCCTCGTCATTAATGCGGGATCCTGCCGATCATGCGGGCGTGACGTCAGGGGCATAACGGCCGGCGTGATTCTCGCGCTTGTCTGCTTGCCTGTTGCCACCACTATATAAACCCATTTTTCAGACGACTCAGGTAAGTCAGTTTTTCCTCCCTAGGCCGTTACTCTGCTCAAATATCCAGTCTAACTTGATCGTCGGAGGGTCCTCGGTGGTACAACCACCCCGGGACGTCCTTGCAAGGTAGCTCGGCCTCGACCACCTCAAACCCATTGAGATCCACACGCTTCAGGAGGCAACCTCCAACTCAAAGCTCAGCCGTCCATCGTCGCTTGCAGCAGATCTACGGAAGGTAACATCTTGATGAGATCCGACATCCGTCACTTACAATATTTAATTAATCACCGTTTAACTTCGATTAAATCAAGGTGTGCATATGAACCTCGATTAAATCAAGGTGTGCATATGAACCAGGTCGAAGGTTTTTTGAACAGTCTACGTTCAAATTCAATGCCTTCATATTGATAATAATAAGGCATGATTTTTCATACAAAAACTTTTAAATGGCTTCAATATATTCCCGATGTGAGGCTATACACTGGGTTGTATCCCTATGCGCCTTAGGCTGTATATTTTATAAGAAATTTTGCCCAATGCAGTTAACTTTCGCATTGGTTGCGAGATGTTACCGTCTGAGATTCTTGAAATAACACTCAACTTTACAAATGTCATGAACCCATGTGATGATGCTGGATATCGTCATTTCCCAGGTCGTGACACGTGGCAGATGACGTGTCCCGAAGCTAGCAAGAAAAGACCAGGAACGGTACGTCGGTAGAACACCCCGGGTCTGCGGCCTGTGGACGTGACCGACCTTCTGCTACCGACCACACCACTCCCGTGCCTGCCTTACAAACAACCGCTGGCTCCCCTCTGAGCTTCCTGCACGATTGGCTTCCACGGCCCTTTCAGCTCGTCTCCGGGCTGTAGCAGAACCAGGATACCTCGGCCTCCCGCTCGTCCTCGAGCTTCCCGCCGAGCTCAACCCCCACAGTCTTATCCTGACCGACCCGCGACATTGATCACAGGCTCCCACACCACGGCTCCGCAAATCTCGCCATACACGAGATATCTGCCGCCCACGATCCCACGTTCCACACCATCACGATCCCCCATTAACGAGCCTGTCTCGCCATTAATGCGGGATCCCGCTTATCACGCGGGCATGACGTCGGGAGCGTAACGGCCGGCGTGATTCTCGCGCCTGCCTGCCCATCGTTGCTGCTATATAAACCCCTCTCAGACGATCAAGATAAGTCATTTTCTCCTCACTAGGCCGTTACTCTGCCAAAATATCCGGTCTAACTTGATCGTCGGAGGGTCCTTGGTGGCACAACCACCCCGGCACTTTCTTGCAGGTAGCTCGGCCGCAACAACCTCAAACCCATTGAGATCCACACGCTTCAGGAAGCAACCTCCAACTCAATTCCAGCCGTCCATCGTCGCTCGCAGCAGATCTACGGAAGGTAACATCTGAAGGAAATCGGGACCTCCATCAGTTGGTGCTATCTGTGGGAAATTCTTGATTTCACTCAACAAAGTTCATCTTCCGATCTCAACTCAATGGCGATCCAAGCACTAGCCGCCGCCCCCTCACAACGGAGGCGCGGATGAATCTCCTCCCCCGAACGCCATCAACACCCTAGCCGTCCGGATAGATCGACTCGCGTCCATCGTGGATGCGCTGGTCCATGTCCAAATGGCAGGGCAGGCTCCCCAGGTCACCGCTCCCCCACCTCGGGACCAGGACCCATACAGGGGAGAGAATACTCTGCTAGCGTCGGCACGGCTGACTACAGCCTCGCCGTCTCCCACGGCCGCAAATCTCCTGGGCCAACATATTCTATGACCCGCTGGGCGCCCCACAGTTTAACACCGAGGTCCGTCGCCAGAGCGCCTCGCCCCGAGTCCCTTCGCGCCCCTGTCCCTCCCGAGAAGATGTCTGTCAGCTTGCCTGCGTCCAGGCATGACTGATACCCCCTCCCTAGATGGGGTCGCGCGGACGGGACTCATCATGGCAGCTCGAAGACTACCTCATCAGGGGAACTAAGGAACCTCATCGAAAGGAACCGGGGCTCACCAAAAATCATGGTCATGTCGGCGGGAGGTACGTCGAGTACTTACGAGACTCAGCACCCCATGTCTGCCTTGGAGGCAAACGGCCGTCCAAGGAAGAAGGCCAAGGAGACCAAGCTGATCATTTTTGACGACGGGGACCTCCACGGCATATCCCTGCCCACAACGACCCTCTGGTGATTACGGCTCAGGTCCACCAATACGAGGTGCATAGAATACTGGTCGACTCAGGAAGCTTGGCGGACATTCTATTCTACGACTGTTTTCTGCGCATGGGGCTCACCCCGGCAGACCTAAGGCCGACTTCCCACGTCCTTTCAGGATTCACCAACCATTCCATCCTGGCGGAAGGGGTAACCACTCTGCAGTTTAACGTCGGGAGGCCGGCCGTATGCGAACAGTGCCTGTGGAATTCATCGTAGCGAGAATCCCATCGGCCTACAACATCCTCGGCCGCCCCATGCTGAACTCCCTCCGGGCCCAGATATCGACCTACCACCTCGCGATGAAGTTCCCTCTCGATCAGGGCGGGATAGGTCGGGTCTATGGAGACCAGCGCATTGCGAAGGTTTGCTTCACCGCAACATCCTCGTCAGAGCGGCCAACCGGCGATGTCGAGGGTGAAGGTGACATCGGGGGTTCTCTAGACACTCGAGACGAGCAAAAAGAGGTCTGTGGGACCCAGGTGGAGCTACTGACAGAGGTCTCCCTCGTAGAAGGGGACGACGAAAAAATCGTTCAGATCGGATCACTTATGACAGGAACTCAGCGAGATGACCAGGTTCATTTCCTTAAAAACAACTCCAACATGTTCGCTGGACGCCTGCTGACATGCCTGGGATTGACCCCAAAATTATATCTCGCAAGCTCGGGGTAGATCCTACGGCCCGACCCGTCAGGTAGAAAAAGCGAAGCTTCATCCCGGTCAAACAGAAGGCCATCGAGGACGAAGTGGATCGGCTCCTCGGCACCAACTTCATTTGGAACGTACCCTATTCGGAGTGGCTGGCGAATGTAGTTCTGTTCAAAAAGTCGAGCGGGAAGTGGCGCATGTGCGTCGACTTCATCGACCTCAACAATGCCTACTCCAAAGACAACTATCCCCTCCCTCAGATAGATCAGCTCGTCGACAGCTCGGCAGGCCACGAGCTATTGAGCTTCATGGATGCCTTTTCCGGCTACAATCAGATCCGTATGGATCCGGCAGACGAAGATCTTACCGCATTCACAACGGACCGGGGGCATACTGCTACAAGGTGATGCCCTTCGGCCTCAAAAACGCCGGAACTACATACCAACGGTTGGTCAACCGCATGTTCAAACCACAAATCGGCAGGAACATGAAAGTTTACGTCGACGATATGCTCGTCAAATCAGTCTCGTCGGTCAACCACGCCAAGGATCTGGGTGAGGCCTTCGAAATACTCTGCAAGTTCAAGATGAAACCGAACCCCGCCAAGTGCTCATTCGGGGTCACCGGGGAAAAGTTCCTCGGTTTCATTGTCACCCACCATGGAATCGAAGCTAACCCAGAGAAAATCGACGCTATCCTCAACATGGCCGCGTCCAAGATCAACGTCAAGATCATGCGACTAACTTGTCGGGTAGCCGTTATGAGCCGTTTCATGTCGAGGTCTGGGGAGAAGTGCCTTCCGTTCTTTAAAGCTCCAAGGAAGATCCCGAGGTTTGAGTGGTCAGAGCAGTGCCAGACCGCCTTTGACCAATTAAAGAGGCACCTTACGACGCTGTCGCTGCTCACCCGACCAGTTGAAGGAGACGAGCTATCACCTTATCTGGCGGTATCCGACCAAGCAGCAGGCTCAGTGCTCGTCCGAGATGTCGACGGAGCGCAGAAGCCGGTATACTACGTGATCCACGTCTTCAAAGACGCAGAAACGAGGTATCCAGCCATAGAGAAGATCGTCTTGGCACTCATTGTAGCCTCAAGGAAGCTACGACACTACTTCCAGACGCACACCATCCTCGTTCTCACCGAGCACCCGCTGGGGGCTATCCTCTCCTCACCTGAATCCTCGGGCCGCTTAGAGAAGTGGAGGTGGGAGTTGTCCCAGTTTGACATAAAATACCGCCCGAGGCAGGTCATCAAAGCACAGGCCCTGGTCGATTTTATCGTCGAATGCACCATCCCCAATAAGCAGCCGGAGTCCACACCGACCCTCACGGCTCAACCCTCGATCGAGGGGAGGCCTGACTCAGTCCCTGAGTGGGTCATTTACATCGACGGATCATCGACCGAGGAATGCTGTGGTGCCGGCCTTATCATTCGAGGCCCGAACGAAGCAAAAATAGAGTATTCTCTGAAGCTCGGGTTCAAGGCCTCAAACAACACGACAAAATACGAGGCCCTGCTGGCTGTACTGCGCATGGCCTCCGGGCTGGGGCTGAAAACAATTCGGATCTGCAGTGGCTCCGCCCTAGTCGTTGGCCAAGTGACTGGCCATTTCGAGGCTAGGAAACCTCTAATGGTGAAGTATCTGGCCGAGGTAAGAAGACTTCGAAAGAACTTCGACGAAGTCCAGATGGAGGAAATACCCAGACAGCTCAATACCTAAGATGACGCCCTGAGTAAGCTGGCTTCATCCTATTCGGCTAACAACAAGCGATCTATCCTTTTCGAAATCTTTCCACGACCCAGCGTGGAAGACGGGGCGGCAATACTTCATGTGTACACAGCCCAGGAAGAAGACAGGGACTGGAGGAAGCCCCTGGTGGAATTCCTAAGGGAAGGTATGCTCCAAGAAGATCGGGGAGCAGTCCGCCGTCTCCGATCCAAAGCCGGTCACTTCGTCTGGAGCAATGGGAATCTTTACAAGAAGTCCTTCACTCAGCCCCTGCTCCGGTGCGTCGACTCCTACGAAGCCGACTACGCCCTTCGTGAAATCCATGAAGGGGTCGGCGACGCACACCAAGGGGCCCGCTCCTTAATCCAGAAGGCATTGCTCCAGGGGTACTATTGGCCAACTATTCACCAAGACGCCCAGAAGCTCGTCATGAGATGCAAAAGTTGCCAACTCCACGGAAGCATACCTCGCCTTCCGGCTACCGAGCTGACCGCCCTAACCTCCCCGTGGTCGTTCGTCCAGTGGGGAATGGACATGATAGGCCAGTTCCCTATCAGTATTGGCGGGCACAAGTATGTCCTCATCGCAGTGGATTACTTCCCTCATCGCAGTGGATTACTTCATGAAGTGGATCGAGGCCATCCCCATCAGGAAACCGGATGCCACCACGACAATCAAGTTCCTGCAGAACAACGTGATACTCCGGTTCGGCATCCCGAGGTGTATCATCACTGACCACATGACGAACTTCGAAAACGAGAAAGTGAAGGAATTCTGCAATGAGTATCATATCCTCATGAAGTTTGCCGCGGTCGCACATCCCCAATGCAACGGGCAAGCCGAGGTCGCTAATCGGGACGTCCTCCGAGTTCTCCGGACCTGCCTAGAAGGACGTCAAAGCAGTTGGGTCGAGGAATTACCTCGGGTCCTATAGGCCCTGCGCACGTTAAATAAGACCCCCACCGGGGAAACCCCTTTCAGCTTTTGCTCTGGGATTGAGAAAATGGTCCCAGCGGAGATTGTGCTACTTAGTCATCGGGTCGAACACTTCGACGACGAAGCAAACACCACGGCCCTCCGGACCAACCTAGACATCTTGTTGGAGAAACAAGACTGGGCTCAGATCAGAGCGGCCGTCTATCAACAGCAAACCACCCGATACTACAACGCGCGAGTCAAGCGCCGCTTTAAGACCGGAGACCTAGTCCTGAGGCAAAACGAGTTCGTCGATCAAGGCAGGCTGCATAAATTTTCCCCGAAATGGGACGGTCCTTTCCTGGTCTCCGAGGTCCTTCCCGGCGGAGCCTACCGCTTGCAAGACGCGGACGGGCGCAAGTTTCCACGGCCTTACAACGCTGAAAAACTCAAGCTGTACCGATGAGGAGAACATCTACGAGTGTGTATTTCTTCTTTCATAAGGACAATGTAAACTTTTCTAAAGCCCTTTCTATTTAAATAATAAGAAGGGAACGCCTGGACATTGCGAAGAGAAGAATTTTATTCATTCAAAAAGATACTATGGGCTCCTCAGCCTTACGGAAAAAGAAAGAGTTACAACAGAGGTGGAACAGGATCGAGGAAGTACTCCTGGTGATACTCGGAGTAGATTTCCTTTAGCCAGGCCCTTGCCGCTGCAGCCCGCTCCTACCGACACTGCACGCGGACCCGGGACGCCACAGAAGCACCCGACGCTCCGCCCTTTGAGCCTTGGCCCACGACGTACCTCATCTTGAAACACTCTAGAATCAGAGCCAAGGATCGGTCATGCCTGGCATTCGTGATGAGGCCGAACAGGAAGATCGAATGCACCTTGTCGAGCGCCTCGTCCGGAAGCTCCTCAATAAAGGGGTTGTCCAACCCCTGGAGCCTCCTCCAGATCGCGTGCATCAACATCTGAAGCAGGGATGGCCGCCGAGGGAGAAGCCGACCGAAGTGATCCTCGAGGCACTGAACCACTCCCGGTACCCCTCCTCGGCCAGAGATTGGCCGTACAAGGAGACATCACCAAGGGTGATGATCTCTTCGATCAAATACATGCGCCCAGTCATCTCGAAAGAAAGCGGTGCCGAAGGAGCCGCCATCTCCTTCCCCCTATTTATTACTTCAAACAGAATCTTCAAGTACCCGGATTCTTGCGCGTACCGGCGCGAATCTCGGGAATCACAGCAACTACTCTAATACCACACCGCCACGTGGCGAAACTGACGTAGCTTCCCAAAACGTTCTGCCTTCCCCCGCACGTTCCTGACACGGGTCGGTGGCTATTACCCTTCCCGATGCTCACACGATGGGAGGGTCGAGAGAATCCTTGCGTAACTGAGCAGCTTCCCTGCTTGGCCCGTCCTTAGCAGGCCCCTTACGGCCCCTCCCGCGCTAAGGATCAAAGCCCTCATCAAGAGGCAACCGGGCTCGCCCTTGCTCGGTTATCCCTGGCTGGTAGTTCGCTATCCCGAAACGCCAGGGATCGAAGCCCTCACCAAGAGGCAGCCGAGCGGCTATCCTGCTCAGCTATCCCTGGCTGGTAGTTAGTTCCCTACCCCCGCAACGCCAGAGATCAAAGCCCTCATCAAGGGGCAACCAGGCTCGCCCATGCTCGGTTATCCCTGGCCGGTAGTCCGCTACCCCCAAAACGCCAGGGATCGAAGCCCTCACCAAGTGGCAGCTGAGCGGCTATCCTGCTCGGCTATCCCTGGCTGGTAGTTCGCAACCCCGCAATGCCAGGGATCGAAGCCCTCGCTAAGAGACACCGGGCAGTAACCCTGCTCGGCCCGTCCTTAAGGATCAAAGCCCTCGCCAAGAGGCACCGAGTAGCGACCCTGCTCGGCCCGTCCTTAGCAGGCCACTCACGGCCCCTCCCGCGCTAAGGATCAAAGCCCTCATCAAGAGGCAACCGGGCTCGCCCTTGCTCGGTTATCCTTGGCTGGTAGTTCCCTACCCCACGACGCCAGGGATCAAAGCCCTCGCCAAGAGGCACCGGGAAGTAACCCTGCTCGGCCCGTCCTTAAGGATCGAAGCCTTCGCCAAGAGGCACCAGGCATCAACCCTGCTCGGCCCGTCCTTGGCAGGCTACTCACGGCCCCTCCCGCGCTAAGGATCAAAGCCCTCATCAAGAGGCAACTGGGCTCGCCCTTGCTTGGTTATCCCTGGCTGGTAGTTCCTTACCCCACGACGCCATGGATCAAAGCCCTCGCCAAGAGGCACCGGGCAGTAACCCTGCTCGGCCCATCCTTAAGGATCAAAGCCCTCGCCAAGAGGCACCGAGCAGCAACTCTGCTCTGACTCGTGTCCACAAAAAATATGCACCTACCATTGATTCTATACCTGATTCTATACCTGTAACTTTTCCTACTATAGACGATTATGAAATGATATTCAAACTCAAGCCCTCTCCATAATTAGACCGACGTGACTATGTCAACCCGTGACTTTTTGATCGTACACATTCATGAACCACTAATTATGTTCCATAACCGTTGTCTTATGGATATTTATCAAAAGTCATTCAAGTTTAAGTCCTTTCCATTATTAGGTCTACGTGTATATGTCCACTTGCGAACCTTTCGATTGTACACGCATTTCCCCTTTAATTTCACTATTTTTAAAGGAAGTATAAAATTATTTCAAGCTGTTTACTTGTTTCGTTCTTTACAGGTGTCGATCTAATTTTTTAATCTAAATTTCAAAATTTTGAAACTACTTTTAAATTTCTGAATCCATTTCCATATTTCCATATGCACCTATCCTTCATTCCCCTTTTGTAACTGTCTTAACCTTGATTTACTACTAATTTAATCTACCTATAAATATAATTATTGTCTTTTAACGATCTCTAATTTTTGTCCACGGCAAAATTCACCTACTATAGATTCTCTTCCTATAACCGTTCCATAATAGTCATTTATAAATAGGCATTCAAGTAGAAGTCATCTCAATTATTAAATCGACTTGAATATGTCAACCAAGGGCTATAACTGTCTTGACCATGATTTCTTGGTGATTAAATCTTTCTACTGGCTTAATTATTGTCTTTTTCCTAATGTCCTCGACCTCGTGTCTAGAACAATATGCCTACCATTATTCTGTTCCTGTAATCATCCTTCTATTGACATTTATCAATAGACATTCAAATCTAAGTTCTCTCCATTATTTAATCGACGTGAATATGTCAACCTATGACTTTTCGGTTGTGCAGATTTATGATCCGTTGGTTCTGTTCTTATAACCGTCGCCCCATCGACGTTTATCAATAGGCATTCAAGTTCAAGTTCTCTCCGTTTTTAGATCGACCTTTATATGTCAATCCGTGACTCTTTTGATTGAACACGTTTTTTCCCGTAGTTTCACTATTTTTAAATGCAATATAAAGTTATTTCAAGGTTTTTCACTTGTTACGTTATTTAGTGGGACTTAAATATTTTTTTAATCTAAATTTTAAATTTCCGAGTCTTTCCTCATTGTTCTAAATTTCTTACCTCACTTCCATATGCACGTATGAATGATTCTCCTGTTTAAATCCTGGTTCCTTAGTGATTTACTCTCCATACGGGCTTAATTATTGTCTATTTAGAATGCCCTCTAACTCGTGTCCATAAAAATTCTGTACCTATAACCGTTCATACTATAGACATTTATGAAATGACATTCGAGCTCAAGTCCTCATTATAATTTGATCGACATGACTGTGTTCACCCGTGACTTTTCAGTCGTACACATTCATGATCCAATGATTGTTCCTATAATCGTCGTCCTATGGACATTTATCAAAAGTCATTCAAGTTCAAGTCCTTCCCTGTTATTAGATCTCCGTGTATATGTCTATCCATGATCCTTTTGATTGTACACATATTTTCCCTTAATTTCACCATTTCTAAAAGAAGTATAAAATTATTTTAATCTGTTTGCTTGTGTCGTTCTTTAAAGGGCCGTAATCTATTTTTTAATTGAAATTTCAAATTTCCGAAACAAATTATTATCACTTTCAAATTCTGAATCCATTTCCATATGCATCTATTCTTCATTCCCCGTCTATAACTGTCTTAACCCTTGCTCACTATTGATTTAATCTACCTATAAATTTCATTATTGACTTTTCGTGATGTCCTCCAATTTTTTGTCCATGGCAATATGCTACCATTGATTCTCTAACTCCCATAATAGATATTTGTCAATAGGCATCCATGTTGAGTCCTCTCCCATATTAGTTCGATTTGAATTTGTCTATTCTGGGTTATAACTGTCTTGACCTTGATTTCTAACTGATTTAATCTTTCTACGAGCTTAATTATTGTCTTTTTCCTAATTTCCTCCAACTCGTGTCCAAAACAATACCATTGATTCTGTTCGTATAACCGTCCTCTTGTCGATATTTATCAATAGACATTCAAATCCAAGTCTTCTTCCATATTTGATCGACGTGAATGTCAACTCATGACTTTTCGATGGTACACATTGATGATCCATTGGTTCTGTTCCTATAAATGTCGCCCTATGAACATTTATCAATATGCATTCAAGTTCGACCCCTCTCCATTTTTAGATCGACTTGTATATATCAACCAGTGACCCTTTTGATTGTACACGTATTTTCCTTTGGTTTCTAAATGCATTATGAAGTTATTTCAAGCTTTTTCATGTCACGTTCTTTAGATGGCTTAAATATTCTTTTTATCTAAATTTTAAATTTTTGAGTCTATTTCCCTATTATTACTCTAAATTTCTAAACCCACTTCCATATGCACCTATGATTGATTTTCTCGTCTATAACTGTTGTAACCCGGATTCCTTAGTGATTTACTCTCCCACGGGGTTAATTATTATCTTTTTAGAATGCCCTCTAACTCGTGACAACAAAACACATGCACCTACCGTTGGTTATGTACCTATAACCGTTCCTACTATAGTCATTTATGAAATGACATTCAAGTTCTCTCCATAATTTGATCGACGCGACTATGTCAACCTATGACTTTTCGATCGAAAACATTCACGGTCCACTGATTATGTTCCTTTAACCGTAATCCTATAGACATTTATCAAATGCCATTCAAGTCCAAGTCCTCCGCGTTATTATATCTACGTGTATATGTCTACCCGTGACCCTTTCAATTGTACACGTGTTTCCCTTAATTTTATTATGTTTAAAAATCGTATAAATTTATTTCAAGTTGTTTACTTTCGTCGTTCCTTAAAGGACTTAAATCTACTTTTTAATCTAAATTTCAAATTTCCGAAACTACTTCCTTATTATTACCACTTCCAAATTTCTGAATCCATTTCCACATGCAACTATCCTTCATTTCCTTTCTTTAACTGTCTTAAATCTTATTCATTGCTGATTTAATCTGCCTATAAATTTAATTATCATCTTTTCATGATGTCCTCCAATTTTTTCCACGACAATATGCACCCACCATTGATTCTCTAACTATAACCGTCCCATAATAGACATTTGTCAATAAACATTCATGTTGAATCCTCTCCATTATTAGATCGACTTGAATATGTTTATCTGGGGCTATAACTGTCTTGACTCTGATTTCTTAGTTATTTAATCTTTCTACGGGTTTAATTATTGTCTTTTTCCTAGTGTCCTCTAACTCGTGTCCACAACAATATGTCTACCATTGATTCTGTTCCCATAACCATTCTCTTATAGACATTTATCAAAAGACATTCAAATCCAAGTTCTCTCCATTGTTTTATCGACGTGAATATATCAATTCATGACTTTTTGATTGTACAGATTGATGATCCATTTGTTCAGTTCCTATAACCGTTGCGCTATGGATATTTATCAACAAACAATCAAGATCAAGCCCTCTTCATTTTTAAATCGACGTGTATATGTTAACCCGTGACTCTTTTGATTGTACATGTATTTTCCTTTACTTTCACTATTTTTAAATGCACTATGAAGTTATTTCAAGTCTTTTCACTTGTCTCGTTCTTTAGAGGGGCCTAAATATATATATTTTTATTTAAATTATAAATTTCTGAGTCTATTTCCTTACTCTTACTACTAAATTTCTTAACCCATTTCCATATGCACCTATGATTGATTCTCATGTCTATAACTGTTATAATCCTGATTCCTTAGTGATTTACTTACCTTGCGAGCTTAATTATTGTCTTTTTAGAATTTTCTCTTACTCGTGTCCATAAAAAAATATGCACCTACAATTGATTCTATATATATCTTTTCCTACAATACACGTTTATGAAATGACATTCACGCTCAAATCCTCTCTTTAATTTGATCGACATGACTATGTTAACTTGTGACTTTTTGACCGTACACATTCATGATGCACTGATTATGTTCCTATAACCGTTGTCTTATGGACGTCTATTAAAAGTCATTCAAGTTCAAGCCCTTCCTGTTATTAGGTCTACGTGTATATGTCAACCTACGACCTTTTCGATTGTACACGTAATTTCCCTTAATTTCACTATTTTTAAAGGAACTATAAAATTATTTCAAGCTGTTTACTTGTGTCGTTCTTTGAAATGACTTGAATCTTCTTTTTAATCTAAATTTCAAATTTCCAAAACTACTTATTTATTATTACTATTTCCGAATCCATTTCCATATGCACCTATGCTTCATTCCCCGTCTACAACCGTCTTAACCCTGACTCACAACTGATTTAATCTACCTATAAATTTAATTATTATATTTTCATGATGTCCTGCAATATTTGTCCACGACAATATGCACCTACCATTGATTCTCTTCTTATAACCGTCCCATAGTTGACATTTGTTAATACGCATTCTAGTTGAAGTCCTCTCCATTATTAGATCGACTTCGATGTGTCAACCTGGGGCTAAAACTATCTTAGTGATTTAATCTTTTTACGGGCTTAATTGTTGTCTTTTTCCTAATGCCGTCCAACTTGTGTCCATAATAATATGCCTACCATTGATTCTGCTCCTTTAACCGCGTCCCCCTACAGCCGTTTATCAATAGACATACAAATCCAAGTTCTCTCCATTATTTGATTGGCATGAATATGTCAACCCATGACTTTTTGATTGTACACATTGATGATCCATTTGTTCTGTTCCTATACCCGTTGCCTTATGTACATTTATCAATAGGCGTTTAATTCAAGTTCAAGACTCCATTTTTAGATCGGCTTGTATATGTTAACCCGTGGCTTTTTGATTGTACACGTATTTTCCATTAGTTTCATTATTTTTAAATGCGCTACAAAGTAATTTCAAGATTTTTCACTTGTCTGAAATATTTTTTTAATCTAAATTATAAATTTATGAGTCTATTTCCTTATTATTACAACTAACTTTCTAAACCCATTTCCATATGCACCTATGATTGATTTCTCCTGTCTATAACTGTTGTAACCCTGATTTCTTAGTGATTTACTCTTTGTACGGGCTTAATCATTGTCTTTCTAGAATGTCCTTTAATAAGTGTCCACAAAAATATGCACCTGCCATTGATTCTGTTTCTCTAATCATTCTACATTTATGAATGACATTAAAGCTCAAGTCCTCTCCATTATTTGATCGACGTGAATCTGTCAACCCGTGACTTTTTTACTGTACCCATTCATGATCCACCGATTATGTTCTCATAACCGTCGTCTTATGAACATTTATCAAAAGATATTCAAAGTAAAGTCCTCTCTATTATTAGATCAACGTGTATATGTCAACCCATGACCTTTCTGGTTGTACATGTATTTTCCATTAATTTCACTATTTTTATAGCAACTATAAAATTATTTCAAGCCGTCACTTGTGTCATTTTTTAAAAGGACTTATTTATTTTTTTAATCTAAATTTCAAATTTCCGAATCTACTTCCAAATTATTACTACGTCCAAATTACTGAATCTATTTCCATATGCACCTATCTTTCATTCCTCGTCTATAATTGTCTTAGCTTAGATTCATTACTGAGTTAATCTACCAATAAACTTAGTTATTATCTTTTTATAATGTCCTCCAATTTTCGTCCGCGATAATATGCACCTACCATTGATTCTCTTTCCATAACAATCCCATTATGGACATTTGTCAATAGGCATTCAAGTTGAAGTTCTTTCCATTATTAAATCGACCTGAATATGTCAACCCGGGCTCTTTGGATTGAACTCTTCCGTGAGTGTGGCTTTCGCCAAATTTTCTTTGCAAACGTAACCTATTTATTCATGATACCTTGATTTTTTTGTATCATCCAGCCTTTTTGGATTCAACATCGCATTTCAGTTCTCATTTATAAAATATTCGAAAGCGTTTCCAACTTTCAAAGCAAATTTATTAGGATTTCAAAGACTTGCCCATTTTGTATTTCAGTATTTTTTTCGTTAAAGTCGGTATTTAAAAAAATTTCAATTGAATTAAATTTCTAATACTATTTCCCTGATATTACTACTTTTGAAGGCACCACAAATTTTCACTTTTTTCGTTACTCAAAGCAATTGAACTTATTCTAAAATTTTAAATCTCTAAACCTTTTTTCCTGAATCACACTAATTTAACATGCCCCATAAACTTATTTCAATGTTTTTCACTTGTCCTATACTTGGACTTGAATCTAATTTTTTAATCTAAATTTAAATTTTTGAATCTATTTTCTACACATTACTATTTTCAAATTTCTAAATCTATTTCCATATGTACATATATTCTCCCTACTATAAATGTCTTGAACCCGATTTCTTAGTGATTTAATCTTTCTCCAGGCTTAATTGTTTTTTTCTAATGTCTTTCAACTCGTGTCCACAACAATATGCGCTTACCATTGATTATGTTCCTATAACCATCATATAGACATTAATCAATAGACATTCAAATCCAAGTTCTTTTTATTATTTGATCGACGTGAATATGTTAACCCATGTCTTTTTGATTGTACACATTCTTGATCCATTGGTTATGTTCCTATAACCGTCGTCCTATAAACATTCAAATCCAAGTCTTCTCCATTCTTCGGTCAATGTGAATATGTCAACCCATGACTTTTCTATTGTACACATTGATGATTTATTGGTTCTGTAGATATAACCGTCGCCCTATGGACATTTATCAATAGGCATTCAAGTTCAAGTCCTTTCCAATTTTAGATCGACCTGTATACGTCAACCTGTGACTCTTTTGAATGTACACGTATTTCCCCTTACTTTCACTTTTTTAAATGCACCATAAAATTATTTCAAGTTTTTTCACTTGTCTCGTTCTTTAGAGGGGATTAAATATATTTTTATCAAAATTATAAATTTCTGGGTCTATTTCCTTATTATTACTACTAAATTTCTGAACCCATTTCCATATGCACCTATGATTGATTCTCCTGTCTATAATTGTTGTAACCCTGATTTCTTTGTGATTTACTTTTCTTACGGGCATAATTATTGTCTTTTGGGAATGTTCTCTAATTCGTGTCTACAAAAATATGCACCTACGATTGATTTTGTAGCTATAATTATTCCTACTAGAGACATTTATGAATTGATATTCAATCTCAAGTCCTTTCTATAATTTGATCGACGTGACTATGTCAACCCGTGACTTTTCGATCGTACACATTCATGATCCATTGATTATGTTTCTATAACCGTCATCCTATGGACATTTATCTAAAGTCATTCAAGTAAAAGCCCTTCCCAATATTAGATCTACGTATATATGTCAACCCGTGACCCTTTCGATTGTTCCCGTATTTTCTCTTAATTTCACTATTTTTAAAGGAAGTATAAAATTATTTCAAGCCGTTTACTGGTGTTCGTTCTTTAAAGGACTAGAATCTATTCTTGAAATCTAAATTTCAAATTTCCGAATCTACTTCCTTATTATTACTACTTCCAAAATTCTGAATCCATTTCCATATGCACCAATCCTTCATTCCCTGCCTATAACTGTTAACTGTGATTCACTACTGATTTTATCTACCTATAAATTTAATTATTGTTTTTATGATGTCCTTCAATTTTTGTCCACGGCAATATGCACCTACCATTGATTCTCTTCCAATAACCGTCGCATAATAGACAATTGTCAGTAGACATTCAAGTTGAAGTTCTCTACATTATTAGATCGGTTTGAATATGTCAACCCGAAGCTATAACTGTCTTGACCATGATTTCTTAGTGATTTATTCTTTCTTCAGGCTTAATTATTGTCTTTTTCCTATTGTCCTCCAAATCGTGTTTACAACAATATGCCAACCATTGATTCTGTTTCTATAACCGTCCTCTTATAGACATTTATCAATATTTTAAATATATTTTCCCTTGATTTCACTACTTTTAAAACAAATTTCTCAGGAATTCAAAGACTTCTCCATTTTGCAGTTTAGCATTCTTTTATTAGAAAGGGTGCATGTTGAATAATCTTCAATTGTATGAATTTCTAAATCTATTTTCTTGAGATTGCCACTTTCAAAGGCACCATAAATTCATTTTATTTGTTAAAGCAATTGTAGTTATTCTTAAATTTTAAATTTCTAAACCTTTTTCCTTGATCACACTTTTTTGAAATGCGCCGTTATGTTATTTCATGGTTTTTCACCTGTACTTTAAAAGGCTCTTGAATCTAATTTTTTTAATCAAACTTTAAATTTTTGTATCTATTTCCTTAACATTACTATTTTCAAATTTCTAATTCTATTTCCATATGCTATCATTAATTCTGCTGTCAATAACTGTTATGACCCTGATTTCTCTGTGATTTAATTTTCTACGAGTTTAATTATTGGCTTTTTCTAATGTCCTACTCATGTCCACAACAATATGCATTTACCATTGATTTTGTTCCTATAACCGTCCTCATATAGACATTTATCAATAGACATTCAAATCCAATTTCTCTCCATTATTTGATCGATGTGAATATTTCAACCCATTACTTTTCGATTGTACACATTCATGATCCATTGATTCAGTTCCTATAACCGTCGTCCTACGGATATTTATCAGAAGACATTCAAGTTCAAGTCCTCATTACTATTAGATTGACATGTATATGTCAACCGGTGATCCTTTAGATTGTACACGTATTTTCTCTTAATTTCACTATTTTTAAAGGAACTATAAAATTATTTCCAGCCGTTCACCTGTGTCGTTTTTAAATGGACACAAATCTAATTTTAATCTAAATTTCAAATTTCCGAATCTTTTATCTTATTATTACTACTAAAGTTCTAAACCAATTTCTATATGCACGTATCATGATTCTCCTGTCTATAACTGTTGTAACCTTGATTCCGTAATGATTACTTTCTTTACGGGATTAATTATTGCCTTTTTAGAATGTGCTATAACTCGTGTCCACAAAAAATATGCACCCACCATTGAATTTGTACCTATAACCATTCCTACTACAGACATTTATGAAATGACCTTCAAGCTCAAGTCTTCTCCATTATTTGATCGACGTGACTATGTCAATACGTGACTTTTTGATTGTACACATTCATGATCCACTCATTATTTTCTTATAACCATTGTCCTTGGGACATTTATCAAAAGGAATTCAAGATCAAGTCTTCTCCGTTTTTAGATCGACATGTATATGTCAACCCGTGACTCTTTTGATTGTACATGTATTTTCCCTTCGTTTCACTATTTTTAAATGCACTATAAAATTATATCAAGCTTTTTCATTTGTCTCGTTTTTAAGGACTTAAATCTCTTTTTATACAAATTTTAAAGTTCTAAGTCTATTTCGTTATTATTATTACTGCCTAATTTCTCAACCTATTCCACGTCTTTGATTCTTCTGTCTATAACCGTGTAATCCTGATTGCTTAGTGATTTACTCTCCCTATGGGCTTGATTATTGTCTTTAGAATATTCTTTAACTTGTCTCCACAAAAAATATGCACATATCATTGATTCTGTATGTATAACCGTTCCTATTATAGACATTTATTCAATGACATTCAAGCTCAAGCCCTCTCCATTATTTGATCGACGTGACTATGTCAACCGATAACTTTTCAGTTGTTCATATTGACGATCCACCGATTTTGTTCCTATAACCGTCGTCCTATAGACATTTATCAAAAGGCATTAAAGTTCAAGTCCCTTCTAATATTAGATCGACATGTATATGTCAACTTGCGACCCTTTCGATTCTACACATATTTTCCCTTAATTTTCCTTATTTTTAAAGGAAATGTAAAAAATTTCAAGCTGTTCACTTGTGTCGTTCTTTAAAAGGACTTAAATATATTTTTTAATTTAAATTTTAAATTTCCGAAACTACTTTATCATTACTACGCTCTAATTTCTGAATCCATTTCTATATGCACCTATCCTTGATTTCCCGTTTATAGCCGTCTTAATCCCGATTCATTAGTGATTTAATCTTCCTATATGCTTATTTTATTTTCATAATGTCCTACAATTTTTGTCAACGACAATATGCACCTACCATTGATTCGCTTCCTATAATCCCATTATAGACCTTTGTTAATAGGCATTCAAGTTGAAGTCCTCACCATTATTAGATCGACCTGAATATGTCAAACCTGGGGTTCTTTAGATTGCACACATCCAAAGTGCGGCTTTCGCCAAATTTAATTTGCACACGTAACCAATTATTCATAATACCTTGATTTTTTTAATCATCACCTAGCCGTTTTGGATACGACATCGCATTTCAATTGTCCAGTTTATAAAATATTCGAAACAGGCTCTAAGTTGAAGCAAATTTCTTAGTATTTCAAGGACATCTACCTCATTTTGCATTTCAACCTTTTTTTATTTATTAGAAAAGCTATATGTTGAAAACACTTCAATTGTATTAAATTTCCAAATCTATTTTCTTGATATTACTACTTTCAAAGGAGCCATAAATTCACTTTGTTCATTAAAGCAATTGAAGTTATTCTTAAATTTTAAATTTCTATAGCTTTTCCCTTAATCACACTATTTTAAAATGCGCCAAAAAGTTATTTCAAGGTTTTTCACTTGTCCTGTAATTTAAAAGGGATTTGATTCTATTTTTTTAATCTAAATTTCAATTTTTGAATCTATTTCCTAAACATTACTACTTTCAAATTTCTAAATCTATTTCTATATCACCTATCATTGATTCTCCTGTCTATAACAGACTTGACCCTGATTTATTAGTGATTTATTCTTTTTGTTGGCTTAATTATTGTCTTTTTTAATGTCCTTCAGCTCGCGTCCACAACAATATTTATCGACCATTGATTATAGTTCTATAACCTTTCTCCTATATACATTTATTAATAGACATTCAAATCTAAGTCCTCTTTATTATTTGATCTACATGAATATGTCAACCCACGACTTTTCGATTGTACACATTAATGATCCATCGGTTTTGTTCCTATAACCGTCGTCTTATAGACATTCATCAAAAGACATTCAAGTTCAAGTCTTCTCCGTTATTAGATCGACATGTATATGTCAACCCGCGACCCTTTCAATTGTACATGTATTTTCCCTTAATTTCACTATTTTTAAAGAAATAAAAATTAATTCATGTTGTTCACTTGTGTCATTCTTTAAAAAGACTTAAATCTATTTTTTATTCTAAATTTCAAATTTTCGAATCTATTATCATATTATTACTACTAAATTTCCTAACCCATTTCCATATGCACATATCATTTGATTCTCCTATCTATATCTGTTATAACCCTAATTTCATAATGATGTACTCTCCTACCGCTTAATTATTTGTCTTTTAGAATGTTCTCTAACTCGTGTCCATAAAAATTATGCATCTATTGTTTCTGTACCTATAACCGTTCCTACTATAGACATTTATGAAATGACATTCAAGCTGAAGTCTTCTCCATTATTTGATCGATGTGAAAACCTGTGAGTTTTCGATTGTACACATTCATGATCCACTAATTATGTTCTTATAAACATCGTCCTATGGACATTTATCAAAATTCATTCGACCGGTATAGATTGTACACGTATTTTCCCTTAATTTCACTGTTTTTAAATGCACTATAAAGTTATTTCAAGCCTTTTCTCTTGTCTCGTTCTTTAGGACTTAAATCTCTTTTTATACAAATTTTAAACTTCCGAGTCTATTTCGTTATTATTACCACTCCCTAATTTCTCAACCTATTTCCACACGTGTTTGATTCTTCTGTCTATAACTGTTGTAACCCGATTCCTTAGTGATTTACTCTCCATATGGGCCTGATTATTGTCTTTAGAATATCCTTTTACTTGTGTCCACAACAAATATGCACCTACCATTGATTCTGTACTTACAACCGTTCCTACTATAGACATTTATGAAATGACATTCAAACTTAAGTCCTCTCCATTATTTGATCGACGCGACTATGCCAATCCGTAACTTTTCAATTGTAGACATTGACGATCCACTGATTTTGTTCCTATAACCGTCGTCCTATGGACATTTCTCAAAAGGCATTTAAGCTCAAGTCCCCTCTATTATTAGATCGACGTGTATATGTCAACCCGTGACCCCTTCTATCTTACACGTATTTTCCCTTAATTTCCTTATTTTTAAAGGAACTGTAAAATTTTTCAAGCCGTTCACTTGTGTTGTTCTTTATAAGGACTTATATATATATATATTTTAATTTAAATTTTAAATTTCCGAAACTACTTCCTTATCATTACTACGTCTTGATTTCTGAATCCATTTCTATATGCATCTATCCTTGATTTCCTGTCTATGGTCGTCTTAATCCTGATTCATTAGTGATTTAATCTTCCTATAGGTACTAATTTTCTTTTCATAATGTCCTACAATTTTTGTCTATGACAATATGCAACTACCATCGATTCGCTTCCTATAACCATCTCATTATGGACATTTGTCATTAGGCATTCAATTTGAAGTCCTCTTCATTAATAGATCGACCTGAATATGTCAACCTGGATTCTTTAGATTGCACACATCCCGAGTGCGGCTTCCGCCAAATTTAATTTGCACACGTAACCAATTATTCATAATACCTTGATTTTTTATCATCTAGCCTTTTTGGATCCCGTTTATAAAATATTCGAAACCGTATCCAAGTTAAAGCAAATTTCTCAGTATTTCAGGGACATCTACCCTATTTTGCATTTCAACATTTTTTTATTTATTACAAAGGCTATATTTTGTAAAAACTTCAATTGTATTAAATTTCTAAATCTATTTTCTTGAGATTACTACTTTCAAAGGAACCATAAATTCACTTTGTTTGTTAAAGCAATTGAAGTTATTCTTAAATTTTAAATTTCTATACTTTTTTCCTTAATCACACTATTTTAAAATGCGCCAAAAAGTTATTTCAAGGTTTTTCACTTGTCCTGTACTTTAAAAGGGACTTGATTCTAATTTTTTTTTAATCTAAATTTCAATTTTTGAATCTATTTCCTAAACACTACTACTTTCAAATTTCTAAATCTACTTTTATATACATCTATCATTGGTTCTCCTGTCTAAAACTGACTTGACCTTGATTTCTTAGTGATTTATTCTTTTTACTGGCTTAATTATCGTCTTTTTCTAATGTCTTTCAGCTCGCGTCAACAACAATATTCGTCTACCATTATGGTCCTATAATCATTCTCCTATATATATTTATCAATAAACATTCAAATCCAAGTCCTCTCCATTATTTGATCTGCTTGAATATGTCAACCAACGACTTTTCGATTATACACATTAATGATCCATCGGTTCGGTTCCTATAACCGTCGGTCCTATAGACATTTATCAAAAGACATTCATGTTCAAGTCCTCTCCGTTATTAGATCAGCATGTATATGTCAACCCACAACCCTTTCAATTGTACATGTATTTTCCCTTAATTTCACTATTTTTAAAGAAATAAAAATTATTTCATGTTGTTCACTTGTGTCGTTCTTTAAAAGGACTTAAATCTATTTTTTATTCAAAATTTCAAATTTCCGAATCTATTATCTTATTATTACTACTAAATTTTTGAACCCATTTCCATATGCACATATCATTTGATTCTCCTGTCTGTATACGTTGTAACCCTAATTTCTTAGTGATTTACTCTCCCTACGGTTTAATTATTTATCTTTTTAGAATGTTCTCTAACCCGTGTCCATAAAAAATATGCACCTACCATTGTTTCTGTACCTATAACCGTTCCTACTATAGACATTTATGAAATGACATTCGTACTGAAGTTTTCTCCATTATTTGATCGATGCGACAATCAACCCGCGAGTTTTCGATTGTACACATTCATGATCCACTAATTATGTTCCTATAAACGTCGTCCCATGGACATTTATCAAAAGGCATTCGACCAGTATATGTCAACCCATGGCTCTTTTGATTGTACACGTATTTCCCTTAATTTCACTATTTTTAAGTGCACTATAAGTTATTTCAAAATTTTTCTCTTGTCTTGTTCCTTAGAACTTAAATATCTTATTATAAAAATTTTAAAGTTTTGAGTCTATTTCGTTATTATTACTACTTCCTAATTTCTCAACCTATTTCCATATGTCTTTGATTCTTCTGTCTACAACTGTTGTAACCCTGATTCCTTAGTAATTTTAGTAATTTACTCTCCCTATGGGCTTGATTATTGTCTTAAGAATATCCTTTAACTTGTGTCCACAAAAAATATGCACCTATCATTGATCTGTACCTATAACCGTTCCTATTTTTAACATTTATGAAATGACATTCAAGTTCAAGTCCTCTCCATTATTTGATCGACATGATTATGTCAATCCGTAACTTTTCAATTGTACACATTGACGATCCACTGATTTTGTTTCTATAACCGTCCTATGGATATTTATCAAATGACATTCAAGTTCAAGTCCTCTGTATTATTAGATCGGCGTGTATATGTCAACCCGCGATCCTTTCTATTGTACATGTATTTACCCTTAATTACCCTATTTTTAAAGGAACTGTAAAAATTTTCAAGTTGTTCACTTGTGTCGTTCTTTAAAAGGACTTGAATATATATTTTTTAATTTAAATTTCAAACCTCCAAAACTACTTCCTTATCATTACTACGTCCTAATTTCTGAATCCACTTCTATATGCACATATCCTTGATTTCTCTTCTATAACTGTCTTAACCTCGATTCATTAGTGATTTAATCTTCCTGTAGGCTTACTTATTTTCTTTTCATAATGTCCTACAACTTTTGTCCACGACAATATGTATCTACCGTTGATTCGCTTCCTATAACCATACTATTATGAACATTTGTCAATAGACATTCAAGTTGAAGTCCTCTCTGCATTATTAAATCGACTGGAATATGTCAACCCAGGGTTCTTTAGATTGCACACATCCAGAGTGCGGCTTTTGCCAAATATTATTTGCGCATGTAAACAATTATTCATAGACCTTGATTTTTTTAATCATCATCTGGCCTTTTTGGATACAACATCACATTTTAATTGTCCCGTTTATAAAATATTCGAAACCATCTCCAAGTTAAAGCAAATTTCTCAGTATTTCAAGGACATCTACCCTATTTTGCATTTCAACATTTTTTTATTTATTAGAAAGGCTATATGTTGAAAAAACTTCAATTGTATTAAATTTCTAAATCTATTTTCTTGAGATTACTACTTTCAATGGAACCATAAATTCACTTTGTTCCTTGAAGCAATTGAAGTTATTCTTAAATTTTAAATTTCTATACCTTTTTCCTTGATCACACTATTTTAAAATGCACCAAAAAGTTATTTCAATATTTTAAATCTATTTTCCCTTAATTTCACTACTTTTAAAACAAATTTCTTCGGATTTCAAAGACTTCTCCATTTTTCATTTTAGCATTTTTTTATTAGAAAGGCTGCATGTTGAAAAATCTTCAATTGCATTAAATTTTTAAATCTATTTTCTTGAGATTACTACTTTCAAAGGCACCATAAATTCATTTTATTTGTTAAAGCAATTGTTGTAATTCTTAAATTTTAAATTTCTAAACCTTTTTCCTTGATCACACTATTTTAAATTGTGCCGTTATGTTATTTCATGGTTTTTCACCTGTACTTTAAAAGGCTCTTGAATCTAATTTTTTAATCAAAATTTAAATTTTTGTATCTATTTCCTAAACATTACTATTTTCAAATTTCTAAATCTATTTCTATATGCATCTATCATTAATTCTCCTGTCTATAAATGTTATGACGCTGATTTCTCTTTGATTTAATTTTCTACGTGTTTAATTTTTGGCTTTGTCTAATGTCCTACTCGTGTCCACAACAATATGCGTCTATCATTGATTTTTTTCATATAACCGTCCTCATATAGACATTTATCAACAGACATTCAAATCCAATTTCTCTCCAATATTTGATCGATGTGAATATTTCAATCCATTACTTTTCGATTGTACACATTCATGATCCATTGATTCGGTTCCTATAATCGTCGTCCTATAGATATTTATCAGAAGACATTCAAGTTCAAGTCCTCTTCACTATTAGATTGACGTGTATATGTCAACCCGTGACCCTTTTGATTGTACACGTATTTTCTCTTAATTTCACTATTTTTAAAGGAACTATAAAATTATTTCCAACCGTTCACTTTTGTCGTTCTTTAAATGGACATAAATCTAATTTTAATTTAAATTTCAAATTTCCGAATCTTTTATCTTATTATTACTACTAAAGTTCTAAACCAATTTCTATATGCACCTATAATGATTCTTCTGCCTATAACTGGTGGAACCTTGATTCCGTAATGATTACTTTCTTTACGGGCTTAATTATTGCCTTTTTAGAATGTGCTCTAATTCGTGTCCACAAAAAATATGGACCCACCATTGATTCTGTACCTATAACCGTTCCTACTATAAACATTTATGAAATGACCTTCAAGCTCAAGTCCTCTCCATTATTTGATCGACGTGACTATGTCAACACGTGACTTTTTGATTGTACACATTCATGATCCACTGATTATTTTCTTATAACCATTGTTCTAAGGACATTTATCAAAAGTCATTCAAGATCAAGTCTTCTCCGTTTTTAGATCGACATGTATATGTCAACCCGTGACTCTTTTGATTGAACATGTATTTTCCCTTCATTTCACTATTTTTAAATGCACTATAAAGTTATTTCAAGATTTTTCACTTGTCTCGTTTTTAAGGACTTAAATCTCTTTTTATTCAAATTTTAAAGTTCCGAGTCTATTTCGTTATTATTATTACTGCCTAATTTCTCAACCTATTCCACGTCTTTGATTCTTCTGTCTATAATTGTGTGGTCCTGATTCCTTAGTGATTTACTCTCCCTATAGGCTTGATTATTGTCTTCAGAACATCCTTTAACCTGTCTCCACAGAAAATATCCACCTATCATTGATTCTGTACGTATAACCGTTCCTATTATAGACATTTATGCAATGACATTCAAGCTCCGACCCTCTCCATTAGTTGATCGACGTGACTATGTCAACCCATAACTTTTCAATTTTACACATTAGCGATCCACCGATTTTGTTCCTATAACCGTCGTCCTATAGGCATTTATCAAAAGGCATTCAAGTTCAAGTCTCTTCTAATATTAGATCGACATGTATATGTCAACCTGTGGCCCTTTCGATTCTACATGTATTTTCCCTTAATTTCCTTTTTTTTGAAAGGAACTGTAAAAAATTTCAAGATGTTCACTTGTGTCGTTCTTTAAAAGGACTTGCATATATTTTTTAATTTAAATTTTAAATTTCCGAAACTACTTCTTTATCATTACTACGCTCTAATTTCTGAATCCATTTCTATATGCACCTATCCTTGATTTCCCGTTTATAGCCGTCTTAACCCCGATTCATTAGTGATTTAATCTTCCTATATGCTTGCTTATTTTATTTTCATATTGTCCTACAATTTTTGTCCACGACAATATGCACCTACCATTGATTCACATCCTATAAACATCCCATTATAGACCTTTGTCAATAGGCATTCAAGTTGAAGTCCTCTCCATTATTAGATCGACCTGAATATGTCAACCTGCGGTTCTTTAGATTGCACGCATCCAAAGTGCGGCTTTTACCAAATTTAATTTGCACACGTAACCAATTATTCATAATACCTTGATTTTTTTTTATCATCACTTAGCCGTTTTAGATACAACATCGCATTTCAATTGTCCCGTTTATAAAATATTCGAAACCATCTCTAAGTTAAAGCAAATTTCTCAGTATATCAAGAACTTCTACCACATTTTGCATTCAACCTTTTTTTATTTATTAGAAAAGCTATATGTTGAAAACACTTCAATTGTATTTAATTTCCAAATCTATTTTCTTGATATCACTACTTTCAAAGGAACCATAAATTCACTTTGTTCATTAAAGCAATTGAAGTTATTCTTAAATTTTAAATTTCTATACCTTTTTCCTTAATCACACTATTTTAAATGCGCTAAAAAGTTATTTCAAGGTTTTTCATTTGTCCTGTAATTTAAAAGGGATTTGATTCTAATTTTTAATCTAAATTTCAATTTTTGAATCTATTTCCTATACATTACTACTTTCAAATTTCTAAATCTATTTCTATATACACCTATCATTGATTCTCCTGTCTATAACCGTCTTGACCCTGATTTCTTAGTGATTTATTCTTTTTACTGGCTTAATTATTGTCTTTTTTTAATGTCCTTCTGCTCGCGTCCACAACAATATTCATCGACCATCGATTATGGTCCTATAACTGTTCTCCTATATACATTTATTAATAGACATTCAAATCCAAGTCCTCTCTATTATTTGATCTACTTGAATATGTCAACCCATGACTTTTCGCTTGTACACATTAATGATCCATCGGTTTTGTTCCTATAACCGTCGTCCTATAGACATTTATCAAAAGTCATTCAAGTTCAAGTCTTCTCCGTTACTAGATCGACATCTATATGTCAACCCGCGACCCTTTCGATTGTACAAGTATTTCCCCTTAATTTCACTATTTTTAAAGAAATAAAAATTATTTCATTTTGTTCACTTGTGTCATTCTTTAAAAGGACTTAAATCTATTTTTTATTCTAAATTTCAAATTTCCGAATCTATTATCATATTATTACCACTAAATTTCATAACCCATTTCCATATGCACATATCATTTGAGTCTCCTGTCTATATCTGTTAACCCTAATTTCATAGTGATTTACTCTCCCTACCGCTTAATTATGTCTTTTTAGAATGTCCTCTAACTCGTGTCCATAAAAATTATGCACCTACTATTGTTTCTGTACCTATAACCGTTCCTACTATAGACATTTATGTAATGACATTCAAGCTGAAGTCTTCTCCATTATTTGATCGATGTGACAGTCAACCCGTGAGTTTTCGATTGTACACATTCATGATCCACTAATTATGTTCTTATAAACGTTGTCCTATGGACATTTATCAAAATTCATTCGACCGGTATATGTCAACCGATGACTCTTTTGATTGTACATGTATTTCCCCTTAATTTCACTGTTTTTAAATGCACTATAAAGTTATTTCAAGCCTTTTCTCTTGTCTCGTTCTTTTGGACTTAAATCTCTTTTTATACAAATTTTAAAGTTCCGAGTCTATTCGTTATTATTACTACTTCCTAATTTCTCAACCTATTTCCACACGTCTTTGATTTTTCTGTCTATAACTGTTATAACCCAGTTTCCTTAGTGATTTACCCTCCATATGGGCTTGATTATTGTCTTTAGAATATCCTTTAACTTGTGTCCACGAAAAATATGCACCTACCATTGATTCTGCACCTATAACTGTTCCTATTATAGACATTTATGAAATAACATCCAAACTTAAGTCCTTTCCATTATTTGATCGACATGACTGTCAATCCGTAACTTTTTAATTGTACACATTGACAATCCACTGATTTTTCCTATAACCGTCGTCCTATGGACTTTATCAAAAAGCATTTAAGCTCAAGTCCCCTCTATTGTTAGATCGATGTGTATATGTCAATCCGTGACCCTATTGTACACGTATTTTCCCTTAATTTCCTTATTTAAAAGGAACTGTAAAAATTTTCAAGCTGTTCACTTGCGTCGTTCTTTAAAAGGACTTAAATATATATATTTTAATTTAAATTTTAAATTTCCGAAACTACTTCCTTATCATTACTACGTCCTAATTTCTGAATCCATTTCTATATGCATCTATCCTTGATTTCCCGTCTATAGCCGTCTCAATCCCGATTCATTAGTGATTTAATCTTCCTATAGGTACTAATTTTCTTTTCATAATGTTCTACAATTTTTGTCCATGACAATGTGCATCTACCGTTGATTCGCTTCCTATAACCATCCCATTATGGACATTTGTCATTAGGCATTCAATTTGAAGTCCTCTTCATTAATAGATCGACCTGAATATGTCAACCCGGGTTCTTTAGATTGCACACATCCAGAGTGCGGCTTTTGCCAAATTTAATTTGCACACGTAACCAATTATTCATAATTCCTTGATTTTTTTTATCATCTAGCCTTTTTGGATACAACATCGCGTTTCAATTGTCCCGTTTATAAAATATTCGAAACCATATCTAAGTTAAAGCAAATTTCTCAGTATTTCAAGGACATCTACCCTATTTATTAGAAAGGCTATATATTGAAAAAACTTCAATTGTATTAAATTTCTAAATCTATTTTCTTGAGATTACTACTTTCAAAGGAACCATAAATTCACTTTGTTCGTTAAAGCAATTGAAGTTATTCTTAAATTTTAAATTTCTATACTTTTTTTCTTAATCACACTATTTTAAAATGCGCCAAAAAGTTATTTCAAGGTTTTTCACTTGTCCTGTACTTTAAAAGGGACTTGATTCTAATTTTTTTAATCTAAATTTCAATTTTTGAATCTATTTCCTAAACATTACTACTTTCAAATTTCTAAATCTACTTTTATATACATCTATCATTGATTCTCCTGTCTAAAACCGACTTGACCTCGATTTCTTAGTGATTTATTCTTTTTACTGGCTTAATTATCGTCTTTTTCTAATGTCCTACAGCTCGCGTTAACAACAATGTTCGTTTACCATTGATTATGGTCCTATAACCGTTCTCCTATATATATTTATCAATAGACATTCAAATCCAAGTCCTCTCCATTATTTGATCTGCTTGAATATGTCAACCAACGACTTTTCGATTATGCACATTAATGATCCATCGGTTCTGTTCCTATAACCGTCGTCCTATAGACATTTATCAAAAGACATTCATGTTCAAGTCCTCTCCGTTATTAGGTCAGCATGTATATGTCAACCCACAACCCTTTCGATTGTATATGTATTTTCCCTTAATTTCACTATTTTTAAAGAAATAAAAATTATTTCTTGTTGTTCACTTGTGTCGTTCTTTAAAAGGACTTAAATCTATTTTTTATTCTAAATTTCAAATTTCCGAATCTATTATCTTATTATTACTACTAAATTTCTGAACCCATTTCCATATGCACATATCATTTGATTCTCCCGTCTGTATACGTTGTAACCCTAATTTCTTAGTGATTTACTCTCCCTACGGCTTAATTATTTATCTTTTTAGAATGTTCTCTAACCCGTGTCCATAAAAAATATGCACCTACCATTGTTTCTGTACCTTTAACCGTTCCTACTATAGACATTTATGAAATGACATTCATGCTGAAGTTTTCTCCATTAATTGATCGATGCGACAGTCGACCCGTGAGTTTTCGATTGTACACACATGATCCACTAATTATGTTCCTATAAACGTCGTCCTATGGACATTTATCAAAAGGCATTCGACCGGTATATGTCAACCCATGACTCTTTTGATTGTACATGTATTTTTCCTTACTTTCATTATTTTTAAATGCACTAGAAAGTTATTTCAAGATTTTTCTCTTGTCTCGTTCTTTAGGATTTAAATCTTTTTTAGCTAAATTTTAAATTTTTATTCAGTCTATTTCCTTATTATCACTACTTCCAAATTTCTCATCCCATTTTCATATCTATCATTGATTCTCCAATTTGAGATTTTTGTGGAGCTCAGAGATATTTAGGGAATTTGAAAGAACGTTTGAAGTATTTTGAATATTTAAAGATTTTTGTAGAGTTTAAGAAGTTACCTTATTTATAGAATGTATGATATTGTGGGATTTGATATATTTTGGGAATTTATGGAATTTGAGATATTCGGGCAATTTAGGAATTTTATGGAGCTTGGAGATATTTATGGAATTTGAAAGAATTTGGTGGAAAGATTTTGAAAATCTGAAGACTTTTGTCGAGTTCAAGAGGTTTTGGGAAATTTGGTTCCAGTTTAACGCTGTAGTAGTCAAATTTGAACTTGATTTTACTTTCAGTCTAACTGCGTAAAGGTTGAATTTGGTTCTAATTTAACGACTTAGATATCGACTTGAATTTTATTTGGGTTCCAGTTTAACGGCGTAGAGATTGAAGTTAGGTTTGATTTGGTTCCATCTAACAATTGTGAGGTCGATTTGATTTGGTTCCAGTTTAACGACGCAGATGGCGACTTTGAATTTGATTTGGATTTTGTAACTTTTTTGTGAAAGTTTGGGATTTTTTAGAGAAGGCTTAATTCCAAAATGCTACCAATTACTTTGGCCAAATTACGAACATTTTCAAATTCTTGTTAAATACACAAGAAACTATCACAAAAGTTTCAAAAATTACATGAAACTAAAACAAAACTTTCAAAAGCTATGTAAAACTACCATAAACAATGTTCCACATCAGCAATAATTGCAAGAAACTACCAAAAAAATTTCAGTGCATGGCATCATATCGAAATTGAGAGAATTTTGTAGTTTCTCGTAACCGAAGCAAAGAATATGGTAGTTTTTTTTTTTGAATTAAGCCTTTAGAGAATTTAGGGAATTAACGGAATTAAAGACATTTTGAGAGTTGGGAATTTAGGGAATTAAAGAATTTAGTGATTTTATGCAGTTTGGAGACATTTAGGGAATCTTGGAATTTGTTATATTTGCTGAATTTGTAGGATTTGAGATATTTGGACAATTTGAGGATTTTAATAAGTCGGTGATATTTAGAAAATTTGAAAGAATTTGATAGAATATTTTCAAATTTAAATATTTTTGTAGAGTCCAAAGGTTTGGGCTTATCCAGGTTCAATTTAACGACTTAGTGGTTCTAGTTCAACGACGTAGAATAGATGTCGGTTTTGGATATTAGCAATTGTTATGAATATTTAGGATAATTTAGGGAATTTGAGAACTTGGAATTAGAGAATTTAAAAGTTTTATGGAGTTTGGAGGCATTTAAGGAATCTAAGAATTTTGGAAATTTTGGGGATTTTTTTTAGTTTGGAGATATGTTGGGAATTTGGAAGAATTTGGTGAAATATTTCGAAAATCTGTAGACTTTTGTAAAGTTTAAGAGGTTTTAGGTAATTTTGTTCTAGTTTAACGGCTTAGAATCCGATTTGATTTGGTTTTAGTTTAACAATATAGTAGTCGAACTTGAACATGATTTGGCTTCCAGTTTTACAACATAAAGGCCGAGTTGGGTTTGAATTGGTTCTAGTTTAACTGCTTAGAGATCGACTTGAATTTGATTCGGGTTCTAGTTTAACGGTATTGAGATGGAATTTAGGTTTGATTTAGCTCTAGTTTAACAACTTAGAGGTCGTTTTGATTTGGTTCGAGTTTTAACGACATAGATGTCGATTTTGGATTTGATTCTGATTGTGGGAATTTTTGGTGCAGCTTAGGTTATTTTAGAGTGTTCAGATAATTAATGGAATTAAATATGTTTTGAGAATTTAGAATTTATGAAACTGAAGAATTCATGAATTTTATGGAGTTTGGAGATATTTAGGTAATCTAAAAATTTGTGGTATTTGATATATTTGGGGAATTCTAGAAGTTTTGGAATTTGGACAATTTGAAAATTTTATGGAGCTTGGAGATATTTAGGAATTTTGAAAGAATTTGGTGAAATATTCTAAAATTGGGTTTTTTTACTTTGGCCATCAAATTCTTTGATATTTTCAAAACACACATCAAATACTTTAGTATTTTTAAAACAACAACAACTTACTTAAAGCCATCTAAAAAGGACACCATGGTTAAGTTCCACTAACTTTCCTTCCTTCCAAAGATAAATTGCTGTTAACTATAACAGTTAGTGTCATGAAATGACAAAAGCACCCTTGTAACAATTATTTTTTGTTGTTTAAAGATTTTTAAAGTTAGTATTCTTCTTCTTTCTCACACAAAACCTGAAGTTCTATATGCTCTCTCTTCCCTCTCTGCTCTCGCTGCAACTCTTAATCCCCACATGAATTGCAAATCATAAGAACTTACCAAATTGAATGGAACCCAATTTTAGGCATGCCCTAATTTGATATTCTTCAGACTATAATTATAGAATAAGGAACAAAATTGATGAAAATAGAAGGGTTGGGGATTGCAATCGACCTGATTCATGACATTGGGGCTCGATTCGAGGGAAAGTTCTAAGATTTCTATGTTGGGTGGTCGGAGATTGGGGATTTCATGGATCAATTTTGCGGATTTTAGGGTGCATGATTTAAAATGTTCAGAGATTTGAGAGAAACGGGAAATAACGAGGATGAAGGGTAATGTTGTCATAATTTCTCTAATCCTACCCCGCAGTTAGATTAACTTACTCTGATAACTCACTACAATAATTGCAGCTTAACGGAAGTGTCCCTTTTAGATAACGTTGATGAAGTTGGTGTTGTTTTTAAAAAGAGCTTTTTACGTGTAGCCCCCAAAATATAGCAAATTTCTTTCTACTCTTAAAACTTGGTATTTACTTTTTACTCCCAAAATTAATAAGATGTATCATTTTACCCCCTTTACGATTTTCGTCAACTTTTAACGGTAAAACATTAGGTTTTTCTTTAAAATATTCCAATCACTTTTTTCTTTGGAAATACTCATATTTTTTCCCAAATTGAAATTAGGGTTTAGGTTTCTGCTGCATTTTTCTCAAAATCGGCCGTGAAATCAGGAGCATCTTCAACGTCCTCTAGCTATGAAGTTGAATGCTTCTGCGGTCTTGTTGTTTTCGGGCAAATGGTAAACTTAAAAATTATGGAGAAAAATTAAAGCTAAAGTTAACGGTTTTTTTCCGGCGGAAATTGTAAAGGGGATAAAATGATGTAACTTGTTAGTTTGGGGGGTACAACGTAAATACCAAGTTTTGGGGGGTTAGAAAGAAATTTGCTTTGTTTTGGGGCTACAAGTAAAAGACCGTTTTAAAAATATTAAGTGTTTGGTGTGTTAAGATATTTGGTGAGTAGAAATATTTGGTATTGGATTTGATAATTTTGGGAATTTTTTGAAGTTTAGGGTATTTGAGATAATTTGGGAAATTAATGGAATTAAAAACGTTTTGAGAATTTAAAATTTATGGAATTAGAGAATTTAAGATTTTTTTGGAGTTTAGAGACATTTAGGAAATCTAAAAATTTGTGAAATTTGATAGATTCGGTGAATTTTTGATATATTTAGTGAATTTGTAGAATTTATGGAGTTTGAGATATTTGGATAAATTGGGAATTTTATGGAGTTTGAAGATATTTAGGGAATTTGAAAGAATTAGATGGAATATTTTAAGATTTTGAAAATTTATTAGAGTTCAAGAGGTTTTGGAAAATTTGGTTCATGTATAACGACTTAGAATTTAATTTGATTTGGTTCTAGTTTCACGACGTAGATGTCAAACTTGAACATGATTTGGCTTCTAGTTTAACATAAGTCAAATTTGGTTTGATTTGGTTCTAGTATAACGACTTCGAGGTCTGGGATGTATTTAGGGAATCTAAGAATTTGTGGACTTTGATATGTTTTGGGAATTTTAGAATTTTGTGGAATTTGAGATATTCGGACAATTTGAGAATTTTATGGAGCTTGTTGATGTTCAGGTAATTTAAAAGAATTTGTTGGAATATTTTGAAAATTTATAGATTTTGTAGAGTTTAAATGGTTTAGAAAATTTTGTTCCAGGTTAATGACTTAGAGTTCGATTTGATTTGGTTCCAGTTTAACGATGTAGTGGTCGAACTTGAATCATTTAGTTTCCAGTTTATGAACGTAGAGGTCGAATTTGGGTTTTATTTGGTTCTAGTTATAAGATTTAGAGGTCGAGTTGAATTTAATATGATTCTAGTTTAACAGCGTAGGGATCAAAATTATGTTTGATTTGGTTCCGGTTTATAAACTTAGAGATCGATTTGATTTGGTTCCTGTTTAATGACGTAGATATCGATTTTGGATTTGGTTTGGAATTTGATAATTTTTTATGAAATTTTAAGCATATTTTAGAGAATTTGGAAAATTAATGGAATTGGAGAATTTTAGATTTTTATGGAGTTTGGAGATATTTAGGGAATATAAGAATTTGATATATTTTGTGAATTTAAAGAATTTGTTGAATTTGAGATGCTCAAAAAATTTAGAAATTTTATGGAGTTTAGAGATATTAAGGAAATTTGAAATAATTAGGTGGAATATTTTGAAAATTTGAATTTTTTGTCGAGTTGAAGGTATTTTAGGAAACTTGGTTCGAGTTTAATGACTTAGAATTTGGTTTGTTTTGGTTTTAGTTCGACACTTTAGTGGTCAAACATGAACTTAATTTGTCTTCATGTTTAACTATGTAAAGGTCGAATTCAGATCTTATTAAGAATACTTGAATTTGATTTGGATTCCAGTTTAACGGCGTAGAGATTGAAATTATGTTTGATTTGGTTTTAGAATAACTTAGAGGTCGATTGATATGGTTCCAGCTTAACAACGTAGATGTCTATTTTAGATTTGATTTGAATCTTGGGAATTATTTGTGAAAGTTTAAGATATTTTAAAGAATTTGGGAAATTAATGGAATTAGAGACGTTTTGAGAATTTGAAATTTATAGAATTGGAGAATTTACGAATTTATGGAGTTTTGAGACATTTATGGAATCTAAGAATTTGTTGAATTTGTAGAATTTATGGAATTTTAGATATACAGACAATTTAGGAATTTTATTGAGCTTGAAGATATTTATGGAATTTGAAAGAATTTTATGGAATATTTTGAAACTTTGAAATTTTTTGTAGAGTTCAAGAGGTTTAGGGATACTTGGTTCCAGTTTAATGGCTTAGATTTCAATTTGATTTGGTTTCAGTTTAACGCTGCAGTGGTCGAACTTGAACTTGATTTGGTTTCCAGTTTAAACAACGTAAAGGTTAGTTTTGGGTTTGATTTGGTTCTAATTTAATGTCTTACAGGTCAGCTGATTTGAGTTCCATTTTAACGCTGTAGAGATTAAATTTAGGTTTGATTTGGTTCCGATTTAATAACTTAAAGGTCGATTTGATTTGGTTTCAGTTTAACAACATAGATGTCGATTTTGAATTTGTTCTGGATCTTGGAATCGTTTGTGAAAGTTTATGATATTTTAGAGAATTTAGGAATTTAATGGAATTAAAGGCATTTGAAGTGTTTGGAATTTATCAAATTGGAGAATTAGGGATTTTATGGAGTTTGGAGATATTTAGTGAATCTAAGAATTTATGGAATTTGATATATTTGGTGAATACGTAGAATTTGTGGAATTTGAGATATTCGGAAAATTTCGGAATTTTATGGAACTTGGAATTATTTGGGGAATTTGAAATAGCTAGACCGAATATTTTGAAGATTTTTGTAGATTTTAAGAGGTTTTGTGAAATTTGGTTCCAGTTTAACGACTTAGAGTTCGATTTGATTTGGTTCCAGTTTTCCGTTGTAAAGGTCAAACTTAAACTTGATTTCGATTTCGGTTTAACAATTTGGGTTTGATTTGGTTCTAATTTTACGACTTAGAGGACGACTTAAATTTTACTTGGGTTCCAGTTCAACGGTGTAGAGATCGAATTAGGTTTGATTCGGTTACGGTTTCATAATATAGAGGTCGATTTGATTTGGTAGCAGTTTAATGTTGTAGATGTTGATTTGGTTTGGTTTTTGGGAATTTGATATATTTGCAGAATTTGTGGAATTTACGGTATCTGGACAATTTGGGAATTTTATGAAGATTGGAAATATTTAGGATTTTTGAAAGAAATTTGGTGGAATGCTTTGAAATTTTTTGTAGTGTGAGAGATTTTGGGAAATTTGGTTCTAGTTTAACGACTTAGAGTTTGATTTGTTTTGGTTCTTGTTTAATGGTATAGTGGTCGAATTTGGGTCCCAGCAATGTGCTCCTACCATTGATTCTTTTCCTATAAGGACATTTATTAATAGGCATTAAAGTTTGAGTCCTCTCCATTTTATTAGATTGACCTCATATGTTAACCCGTGGCTCGTTCGATTGTACTCATTCATGATTGAGGCTTTTGTCAAATTTACTTTGAACACATGACCAATCAAAGACTTTTCACCCGTGGCTATTTTTAAATGTATCATGAAGTTATTTCAAAACTTTTCACTTGTCATGTTCTTGAAAAGGACTTGAATCTATTTTTTAAATCTACATTTAAAATTTCTTAATCTATTTCCTTAATATCACTACTTTCAAATTAATCCATTTCCGCATGCACTATTGAATCTATTTCCATACGCACCGTTGATTTATCAAAAAACCATTGTTACGTCATAATATCCTATAATTTGTGTCCACCACTCTGCCTGCCTACCGTAGTTTAACCATGATTTCAATATGATTTAATCTTTCAACCAGTTTATATTTATCTTTTTTTTGGTATATTTGTTAGTTGCATTCATCACAAGTCTTCCATAACCAGCTTACACCAGAACAAGTGAATATTTGTATAATTGGTGCTCCTTTAATTGGACAAACTCATAATTATGTTTTTGTCAAACTTACTCTGCACACGACCTACCGTTCTTGATAGCTTTAGGCCTTATCACCATCCACCCCCCTAGATGCAACAACCCAGTTTGCTTGCTTCCTAATTAAGAAGATTTTAGACTATTTTCAACCTTGAATAGTTTAATATGTGATTTTCTAGTGTTTACTTTACGGCTTTCTAATGTGTAGTTCTCAAAGTGATTTTTTAACATGTTTGAGCCTCATAGGTGATTCTCCATAGCAGATCTTCTGAGAACTGTTCAAGAGATTTTAATTGTAGATTGAAAGCGTTTTCATGAAAAAGCTTTCTTTGTAAAAAAAGACCTTTCTGAGTACTAGGAAACATTGTGTAATCCGTTCTATGGTATATTTTTAATATTTAAAGACTTTACACAATAAAGCATTTCTGTATCTTAAAAGATATATTATCACATTTTATGGAATTGTTTAATATATATTAGTCTTTTCACTATAAAGCATTTCTGTATCTGAAAAGAGATTATAAACCCTCTGAAGTTGTAGATGTTTTGATGTCATTAAAATTATGAAGTTTTGATAACAATCAATGTCCGCAACTTTTTTTAGCTACCATCAATTCTATATGCTTACAACAGTTGTAAGTCCGTTCTGATTGAATCACTCAGCCTTTTAATCTTGTTTACTGTAAACTTTCTAGGTGTTGTTATCTTTTTGTTTCTTTGTGATAGGTGTGGTAACAGGATTTACATTTTAAGTTTTATCCGTAAGCATCTAAATTTCAAGTTATCAACCTTTGTGCATATTCGATTAGAAGAGTTGCAATTCACAATTTTATCAACTATTCTTTGAACGAAATCGTCAAAATTTCAGTGCCCCTTCGAAATTGTATACCCTTTGAACATTTCAAAATCCTTAAGTTGTCAATGTAACCTCCAATCTGAGTACACAACTCTGCCTACCTACTGCTTACATACCGTCGACTCTGCTTATAACCATCTTAACTATGATTCATTCTGATTTAATATTCCATGCGGCCTAATCTTTATCTTTTCATTTCTTTGCGAGCATCTGTTAGCAAGCTTTTCATTTCAAGTGTTGTTTACAACCAACAGAACCTAAACATGTCGATGAACTCACGACTATGATTTTGTCAATTCACCTACCATCAATTCTTTATGGTTTCTTGTGTATTTTAAAAGTTTTTGGAGCTTTCTCGTAGTGTACCCAAAATGTTTGGGTTTTTTTGGAATTAAGCCTACACACGCACATGCACACACACATACATATGAAGACTGAGTATACTGTAGGATATTTCTACGTTGGCGGATGATATGGCACAATACCATCCCTAATCCATATGCATGATTATCTTGCAACTAAATACAATAATTATACTTGAATTAAAAAAAAGTAATGTAAGAGGAATCCATGAATAGTGTATAGCCATGTGTCTCGCCACTGTATATATATATCTATATATATATATATATATTGAAGGAAAGAGGCCATAAGAGGGAATTTCCTTCTATGCCATCGAAAAAATACACCCTCCATGATGTTTTCGCCGATCGGCACCCATCATTATCATCTAAGATATGGATACACCAAATTTCATATGATTTTACCACTTTTTCATCGTTGAATTAGCAATGTAAAAAGCTCTATTGTTGGTAAACCGTTAATTTTGCACCCACTAAATCAATCATGAAAAGTGGTAGAATCATGTAAAATTTGATGTATCCACAACTTAGATGATAAACATGAAGGTGATGAATGCCGATCGTCAGGAGGGTGTATTTTTTCGACGCCATAGGAGGAAATTTCCTCATATGGTACCTTTCCTCCATTACATATATACATTTTGCATGTGTGATGCACGTTGTAGCTTTATCCTATTTAAAGTAAAAAAAAATCTTGAGCCCATGGATAAATATAAAATGGGGGGTTTTGGGGGTGAAATTATTTTGAATGTTAATAAGTGAATAAATAGTCATTTTAGTAACTTGGATCAAGAATATTTTAGAAGATATTATAATATGTTATTTACTATATTTAAGTAAAAGAAGATAGTTATAAGTAAATGAAAGTAGAATTTGAAAAATGATAAGAAATAACTTCTAGAAAGTTCTTTTTTGTAAGTTTGAGTATGATGTAGATTGAATTTGTAATTCAAACTAATTTCAGCAAATTCCTTTTTTGTCTCAAGTTCTAAAAAGTTCATTTTTCTTTGTTTTTCAAAAATTGGAGAAATTTAATTATTTTTATCTTTTTCTTTGATGATGTGGAGGCTCTAAGTTTTTTTTCAAACATAACAATTAATTATTTGTCTCTTTATATGATGTGGATGCCTTAAGAATGGAGGATTTTTCTCCTTTTTTCTTTGTTTTTTTAAAAAAAGAAAAGGGTGGCCTCTAAGCAAGTACATTTGCATTATATAGTAGTGTGTGTGTGTGTATGTGTGTTTGTATGTATGTATGTGTACGTATGTATGTATGTGTGTGTACGTATATGTGTATGTGTGTGTGTGAGAGAGATGGATTATTCTCCTCTTAGGAAAGGGAATCTTTTCCTCATGTTTTTCACGTCGTTTCATCTAGTGGTGGAAAGGGGGTGATGATTTCCTCACTATATTTTTGTGGGATGTCATCACTAACTACCTATTTGCACGCAACCGTCGAAACGTGCAGTGAAAAACATTGAAGAAGTTTCTAAGAGGAGAATAGTCTCTCTCTATATATATAGAGAGAGGGGTTAATGGAGGAATGGTGCCATAGAAGAGAATTTCCTCCTATGGCATCGGAAAATGTACCCTCCATGATTTTTTTCGACGATCTGCATACATTGCGTCCATCTTTATCATCTAAGATGTGGATACACCAAATTTCATGTGATTATACCATTTTTCACCGTTGATTTAGTTGGTGCAAAATTAATGGTTTACCGACAATAGAAACTTTTTACATTGCTAATTCAACGGTGAAAAAGTGGTGGAATCACATGAAATTTGGTGTATGCACATCTTCTTAGATGATAACGATGATGATGGATGCCGATCGCCGGAAAAAATGGTGGAGGTTGTATTTTTTCGACTCCATAGGTAGGAAATCCCCTCCTATGGTCTCTTTCCTCAATTATTCTCATATATGTGTGCGCGCGCGCGCGCGATAAAATGTTTTATTTTTGAATATTTTGCCGTATGCTGAAATTGTTTTCATTGGAAAAACTACCTCCGATGAAGGGCCTCTTAGAATCATACTCATCTTTTGAATCGGAACAATTTCTTGAGCAAATTTCTTTCAATTTTCAAGATTTTACTTCATAAAGCATTTCCACCCTCCAGAACTGTATACCATTGGATGTTATCAAAATAATGAATTTGTCAGAATGTCCTATAAATTATGCCTGTAACTGCACTTTCCTTCCATGAATTCAGTGTCTATAAAAGATTAGGTTTTTAGACCCTTGAAAGTTGTATACCATTCGAAGTTATCAAAATTCGGAATTTGTGTCGTAATATAATCCAATATCTATCCACAACCCCAGTTTCCTATGTTTGTCAACTATCAACTTAACGGGGTCTTTATTTTTCTATTTCTTTGTGATACTGATAATGCTCACAAGTGGTATTGCCTCAGATAACAACACGTGGGGATGGCGTGTCCCAAAAGCTACGGAGGTGAAATAAATGAGTTGCATTAGGAGGATTCCTCGAGACTGTCTCGAGGAACGTATCCGACCTTTCAGGAGGCCTCTCTGAATACATTCCACCTTCATCTAGGAAACTACCAGCAACTCGTCTCCGAGTCGTCTGACGTGCCGAGCTTCTTCGGTCTCCCGGCTCGTCTCTGAGCCCCTGACGTGTCGATCTTCCTCGGCCTCCCGGCTCGTCTCCGAGCCCCTGACGTGCCGAGCTTCCCCGGCCTCCCCCGATCAACCAAGTGCGCGGATCCTATGCGCCCCGCAACGGCTCCACGTATATCGTCGGGGCGAGATATCCGCCTCCCCACAATCCGCGTCCCATGCTAGTGTATTCCGCCATTAATGGGCGCATCCCTCCATTCAAGACGAGGATAACGCCAAGGCGTAACTGACGGCGAAGATTTCACGCTTGCTCGCTCCACGCGACCCCTATAAACCCCTCTTAGACGACTCAGGTATCTCGAACTCATTTCCAATATACCGCTACTTTGCACCTATACCTTGGCACTAACTTGATCGTCGGAGGGTCCTGCGGTGGTCACCCATCCCGGGACTTCTTTTGCAGGTAGCTCGGCACCAAACACCAACCCATTGAGATCCATCCCTAACAACTCTCAAAACAAATCTCAGCCATCAAAGACCGCCATCACAGGATTGACGGAGGACAGCATCTGAAGGAGATCCTAAGCTCCGTCAGCTGGCGCTGTCTGTGGGAACGTTTCAGAAACTTCTCCACTCCTAAAGTTGATCTTCCGCCCTCGACTCGATGGCGAGCGACAACCGCGATGGTCCAAATACGAGCTGCCACAATGGAGGCGGGAGCGGCTCGTCTCCCCCTCTCAATGCCATCAACGCCTTATCCGTCCGGATAGACAGGCTCATATCGCCGGTGGATGCTCTCATCCGTGTTCAAGCGGCGGGTTCCACCCACCAGACCACGGCTCCCCCTCCTCAGGATAATGACGTCCGCAGAAGGACAGATGGGCACGCTCAAGCCCTTGAGCTCACTCACCCTCATCCCAGCGCCATCGAGCGCCGGCATGCCGACTCCGGCCACTATGAATCGCATGCGGCAATTGATTCCATGACCCGCTAGACGCCGTACAGCTCCATGCCACGTCCCATGGAAGACTGGGCCGTCGCTCTAATGCCCGCTACGCGTTCTCTCCCCTTGAGGAGGTGTCTGTCAGCTCGTCTGCTTCCAGGCATAACTGACGCCCCCACTCTCGCAGGGGCCGCGTGAATGACGAGCGCATGGATTACTTGAGAAGGGCCTCGTCTGAGGATTTGAGACACTTGATAGAGTGAAATCGAAGCCGCACCATCGCACAGACCCGGAGTGGGGGTAGCCCGACTGTGCAGAATCCTTGAGGTACCACCACCGGCTTGAAGCCCTCGAGAAGATCTAAGGCATACGAAGGGATGGCCATACGTCCGGCGAAAGGGCCAGGTGCTCCGCCGACTCACTAATGAAGCCCTTCACAGAGGAGCTGCTAGCCGAGCACGTCTCATCCAGGAACAAGCCGCAAAATGTGTCCCTCTTCGATTTGAAATCCAACCCAAAGGACCACGTAGACGCATTTACGGCGGGTATGAGCTTCCAGGATAACTCCGACGCGGTGGAAGCATTGCCGGCAGTTCCCCTCGAAGAAGGGGTCGATGGCCAAACAGTTCAGATCGGCTCACTCCTGACCGGGGATCACCGTGAGGACCTAATCCGGTTCCTCCAAGATAACTCGGACGTATTCATTTGGACACCGGTGGGCATGCCCGGAATTGACCCTAGAGTGATCTCCCACAAGCTCGAGGTCGACCCGAAAGCAAAACCCGTCCGACAAAAGAAGAGAAGCTTTGCGCCGGCAAAGCAAAAGGCGATAGAAGATGAAGTGGATTGACCGCTCGCCGCTAACTTTATCAGAAACCCGGAGTACTCAGATTGGCTAACGAATGTCGTCATGGTCAAGAAGACAAACGGGAAATGGCGCATGTGCGTTGATTTCACGGATTTGAACAGGCCTGCCCCAAAGATAATTATCCACTCCTTCGGATAGACCAGCCGGTAGACAGCTCAGCTGGCTATGAACTATTGAGCTTCATGGATGCCTTCTCAGGTTACAATTAGATTAGGAACCCGGCTGACGAAAAACTTACTGCCTTCACCACTGACCGGGGGTATACTGCTACAAAGTGGTTCCCTTCGGACTCAAGAACGCTAGGGCTACATATCAGCGACTGGTCAATAAGCTGTTCAAACCTCAGATCGGCAGAAACATGGAAGTCTACGTCGACGACATGCTCGTAAAATCCATCGCATTAGCAGGGTACACTAAAGACCTCGGGAAGACATTCGACGTTCTGCGCAAGTACAAAACGAAGCTGAATTCAGCTAGGTGCGCGTTTAGAGTCACCAACGGGAAGTTCCTCGGGTACATGGTAATCCACTGAGGAATTGAAGCAAACTTTGAAAAGATCAGCGCCATCCTCAACATGGCAACGCCCAAGAGCAATGTCAAAATCATGCGGCTCATGGGAAGGGTCGCTGCCCTGAGTCGCTTTATGTCCAGGTCCAGATAGAAGTGCCTCCCGTTTTTCAAGGCTCTAAGGAAGATCCCTAAGTTTGAATGATCGGAGGTGTGCCAGAACGCTTTCGATCAACTCAAGGCGCATCTACCGACCCTACCGCTACTCACCCGACCAGTCGAAGGTGACGAACTGTTTCTATATCTGGCCGTTTCTAACCAAGCAACAGGCTCGGTGCTTGTCAGAGAATGCGAAGGCATACAGAGGCTGGTCTATTACGTGAGCCATATCTTCAAGGACGCAGAAACGAGATACCTGGCCATAGAAAAAATAGTCCTGGAACTTGTTGTCACCTCCAGAAAACTTCGACACTATTTTCAAGCGCACACGATTCTCGTCCTCACCGAGCGCCCTTTAGGGACGATTATTGCCTCCCTCGAGTCATCCGGGCGTCTGGAGAAATGGAGGTGGGAACTGTCCCAATTCGATATCAAGTACCGCCCCCGACAAGCCATCAAAGCATGTCTTGGCGGATTTTTTTGTCGAATGCACCATCCCCACTAAGGAAGGAGCGCCGACGCGGGGCCCTAAACCTCGTCCTTCGGTCGAGGAGGTGCCAAACCCCATTCCAGATTGGGTGCTCTATGTGGACGGATTCTCTACCGAGGAAGAGAGCGGGGTTGGCCTGATCATCCGCGTGCCGGACGAAGCAGAAATGGAATACTCCTTAAAGCTCAGGTTCAGAGCATCGAATATTTCCGCGGAATACGAGGCCTTGTTGGTAGGACTGTGAATCGCCTTAGGGGTAGGACTGAAGACCATCAGAATTCACAGCAACTCCGCGTTGGTCGTTGGCCAAGTAAACGGGCGCTTCGAAGTCTGGGAACCGCTCATGATTAAGTATCTAGTCGAGGTAAAAAGACTTCGGAAAAATTTCGATGAAGTCCAAGTGGAGAAAATCCCCAGGAACTTGAACATCCGGGCCGACGCTTTGAGTAAGCTCACTACCTCCTACTCGGCCATCCATAAAAGAAACATTCTCTTCGAAGTCTTGCCATGACCCTGCATGGAAAAAAGAGAGGTAACACTCCAGATCTACGCAACCCAAGAAGAAGGCCAAGATTGGAGAAAACCCCTCGTGGTGTTCCTAAAAGATGGTATACTCCCTGAAGACCGAGGAGAAGCTTGTCGACTACGGGCCAAAGCACGCCATTTCTTTTGGAGCAACGGAAACCTATACAAGAACTCGTACACTCAGCCTCTGCTCCGATGCATCGACCCCCACGAGGCCGACTACGTTCTACGAGAAATTCATGAAGGGGTCGGGGGAGCGCATCAAGGAGCCCGCACCTTAGTCCAGAAAACGCTGCTCCAAGGGTACTACTAGCCAAAGTTACACCAGGACGCCGAGAAGTTGGTCAAAAGATGCAAGAACTGCCAACTCTTCGACAACATACCTCATCTTCCCACCACTGAACTAACGCCACTCAGGTCCCCTTGGTCGTTTGCATAATAAGGGATGGACATGGTCAGTCAACTTCCCGCCGGCACGGGCGGACATAGGTTTATCTACGTCGCTGTAGACTATTTCACGAAATGGATAGAGGCAATATCCATAAAAAAACCGAATGCCACCACTACGATAAAGTTCCTGCAGAACAACATAATTTCTCAATTCGGGATCCCAAGGTGTATAGTTACCGATCACGGGACCAACTTTGAAAATGATAAAGTCAAAGAGTTCTACAGCGACCACCACATACTAATGAAGTTTGTCGCAGTCGTGCATCCTCAATGCAACATGAAGGTCAAAGTAGTGAACCGAGGTGTCATCCGCAGTCTCAGAGCCTACCGGAAGGAAGGCAGGCGGCTGGATCGAAGAACTGCCACGAGTGCTATGGGCACTACGAACATCGAAGAAGACACCACAGGTGAAACCCCCTTCAGCCTTTGCTACGGCACCGAGGCGATGGTCCCTATGGAGATTTGACTGTCCAGTTACAGGGTCGAACACTTCGAAGATGAAGCCAACACCTCTGCACTCCGAGACAACTTGGACATCTTATTTGAAAAGAGGGACCGCGCACAAATCAGAGCAGCCGTCTATGAACACCGCTCGCTACTATAATGCTCGAGTTAAATATCGAGCCTTCAAGCCGGGAGATTTGGTCTTACGAAGAATTGAGTTCGTGGACCAAGGGAGACTACATAAATTCTTCCCGAAGTGGGACGAGCCATTCCTCGTTACAGAGGTTTTGCTCGGTGGAGCGTACCGCCTACAAGACGCCAGGGGGCATAATTTTCCCCAGCCTTACAACGCTGAAAAGCTCAAGTTGTATAAGTAAAAATGTATCTTCTTTTGAAATAATGTAATTCCTGTTGGCGTTTAGTTAAGTCCATAGAATGCATGAAGGGAAAAGAAAAAAAAAGACAACACACTACTGCCAAAAACATGATTTATTTATTAATTAAGGGGTACTATGGGCTTCCCGGCCTTGCAATAATTACAACAGGAGGGCGAAGATCAAGGAAGCACTATTGATGGTACTCCGAGGAAATCTCCTGCAGCCGAGCCCGAGCCTCCTCAGCCCGCTCTCTCTGACGGTGCCCGTGGACCCTGGAACCCATGGAATCGTCGGGGACCCCATCCGCCGGACAAGAAGCAACGATTAGCCTTTTCTGGAAATACTCCAGAAGAAGATCCACTGATCATTCCCTTATGCTTTTCGAGATTAGGCCAAAGTGGTACATCGTGTGCACCTTGTCAAACGCCTCGTCCATCTGTTGCGGAGATAGGGCGTTGTACAGACCCGGGGACATCCTCCAGATCGCATAAATAAGCATTTGGAGGAGATGAGATCACCGGGGAAGTGGCATCTAATGTGGCCCTCCACGTGGTCTATCACCGCCCCATACGTCTGCTCAGAGCGATCGAGGCTATAAAGGTACACATCGTTATGAGAGATGATCTCCCTGATGGTGTAAATGCGCCCGGCCATCTTCAGAAACACAAAGCTAGAAAGAAATCAGCATGCCTACGCTATTATTTATAGTCTCAACAAAAATCTTCCAACAACCGAAATTTACTCGTGCAGCGATGCGAATCACGGGATATCTTAATTTCCCGATATAGAACTGCCACGTGTCGGCCATGCCGGTCGTCACTCAAGGGAGTCCAGAAGGCCCTATTTACGAGGCCACCGTGCAGATTCATGCTCGGTCCATCCACAGCGGGTAGCTTCCTGCCTAACTACGCTGTGGATCAAAGCCCTCCTTACGAGGAGGCCGAGTAGCTTCCTGCTCGGTCCATTCGCAACAGACAGCCTCTTGCCTAACTGCGTTGTAGATCAAAGCCCTCCTGCGAGGCGGCCGAGTAGCTTCCTGCTCGGTCCATCCGCAGCGGGTAGCCTTCTGCCCATCAACGTTGTGGATCAAAACCCTTCTCGTGGGCCACCGAGCAGCTTTCTGCTCGGTCTATCCCTACCAGGTAGCTTCCTGCTCAACAATGCTAAGAATCTAAAGTCCTCCTCACGAGGCCACCGAGCAGCTTCTTGCTCAGTCCATCCCTAGCGGGTAGCTTCCTGCCCAACAATGCTAAGGATCTAAAGGCCTCCTCTCGAGGCCACCGAGCAGCTTCCTGCTTGGTTCATCTACAGCGGGTAACTTCTTGCACATCAACGTTGTGGATCAAAGCCCTTCTCGTGAGGCCACCGAGTAGTTTCCTGCTTAGTCCATCCCTAGCGGGTTGCTTCCTGCCCAACAATGCTAAGGATCCAAAGCCCTCCTTTCGAGGTCACCGAGCAGCTTCCTGCTCGGTCTATCTGCAGAGGGTAGCTTCCTGTCCATTAACGCTGTGGATCAAAACCCTCCTCGTGAGGCCACCGAGTAGTTTCCTACTCGGTCCATCCGCAGCGGGTAGCTTTCTGCCCAACAACGCTGTGGATCAAAGCCCTCACCATGCGACAACTGAGTTGAAAGGAAGATACCGACCTTCCTACACTTAACCATCGATCGACTCATACTCGATGCGCGATCACCGCCTCGGCCCCGGGGTCAAGGAGGACACCGACCTCTCTACACTTTGCGCTATCGTTCATCGCTACTCGATGAACGGTCAACAAGTGCGGGGTGGTGGACACCGGCCTAATGCTTACAAGATGAAAAGACATACGAGCTAAAAATACTTGAAGAATGAAAATTCGAACAAAAGTATGCGGGCTAAAGATACTTGCACAGTGAGCAGACATTTGGGCAAAGAAAATGTGTACTTTATTTATAATCAAAAATAAATACAAGGTATTCTGGGTTCCTCAGCCTTACAAAAATGCCCAGAGGCTTACAAAATTCTAAAAAAGAAAAAAAACCAAGGAAGGAAAGCTCAAGCTGTCCGCTCGGGGAGGATCTTGTCCTGCTCGACGCCAGCGTCGGGGACCAAAGCTGCGACCTCGGGGTCGATACTTCCACCGGCAGCCTCATCCCCAACGGCCGCCTCAGCGAATTCCTCCTGCGGCACCTCCTCGTCCAGCGGATACCTAGCACGGAGCTCGCTGATATCAAACCCTGGCGCAGACTCCTTGACGGTGTCGAGATCGCTATGCCACACGACGGCCGCAGATTCGGCGAGATCGACATAGAATTGATCTGACGCCTTATACGCCTCCACGGCACTCGGCGGGCTTCACCGTGTCCAAGACCACTCGGACATCCCTCTTGAGGGCGTCCCTCGACTTCTTCACCGAGTGGTAGAAGCCGTTCACCCCCTCCAACTTAGCCTGAATAGCCCGGTTGGACTCGTCCAGAAGCCAATGCGACTCCTTCAGCTTGAAGTTCGTCAGCCCCTCGGCGATCAGACAAGTGTCGAGGAGAGTCGCCTTCTCCTTCGCTTGCCGTAGTTGGAGGTGGAGTTCCTCCTCCAGCTTGAAGGACTCGTCCGCCATTTTCATGGCCGGAGCTACCTCCTCGGACTCCATGGCGACAAAGTGTGCGCAGTGATGAAAGACCTGAGGAAAGCAGCAAATGGATTAGAAAGCTCGAACTGAAGAAATAAGACTTGAAAGAATTTCTTTGAGAAAAGACAAGAACCGACCTGAACCGCCTCCTGGACTATGGCAGCCACCTGGGCCTTCATGGTCTCCCGGTGTATTTTAACTCCGACCGCCTGCTCCATGTTGGAAAGCAAGCTGTCGGCGACGGAGAGCCCTGAGGGCACCTCCATACAGAAATCGCCCTTCTGCACTGGGGTCTTGGAAGGAGGTGGCCGCAAGCCCGCCCGCTTCTGCCTTTTGAGGGTGGCTTCGGCGGGCCCAGTCTCCTCCTCTCGCGCCCGGGGCGCTGGGTCCCGCGAGTGCTTGTGCCCCTCCCCCCGTGACGTTCTTCTGGAACTCGGGGAGCGGCGAAAGGCTTAGGTGGTGGAGTTAGGCTCGGGACCGAGCTTGGATTGGGTCAGGTTGAGCTTGCACCCCCGGCCTTCTTTCCCTGAGTCTTGGCGGCCATGGCAGCTAGAATTTTAGCTCGGTCTATGGGCTCTACAAAAAAAGGACATGCAAACAAAGGGGGTTAGCGACACTAAAACATCGAAAGAAATTTGGTAAAGTCTAAACAGATCGTCGAAAGCCCTAACTTACCAAGAAACGCGCAGGACTGAGCTCAGCCCAGCTCAGTGCCTGCTCGGATAGCAGGACATCCGTCCGTTGGATCGGCTCCCACTAGGACACCACCCTCGCCTCGGGGGAAGTCGACTGCTTTGCCGTCGGGCAGTCGGCCCTGTGCCATTATGTAGGCACATGCCAATTCTCACCCTCAGGCGGCCCGATGAATACAAACTTTTCCTTTCACTCGTGGATGGAATAAGGGACGGCTACTACCCTTGACCCGACCACTCCACCCTTACGTTTTTCGAACGAGAAATACATCCAGCTCGGCTCATCCTTACTGGTTCCGGGATGATTCTTATAACAAATGAAAGAGACAAGGAGAGTCAAGCTAAAGGGGGATATTTTTAAGTTTTAACCGTACCAGATAACGAGGAGGATTCTCCATGAGTTCGGCGCTAGCTGGCCCGGGAAGAGATGAAAAGGTACGAGATGCGTTTAGATCATAACTGTTTGTTTAAGCAATGTTCAGCTTTATAAACGATTTTCCACAGCATAGGTTCCTTTTAACTTAAAGGTTATTTTGACCTACATTTGACAAACGGCCTTTGAGAAAGCTATGAAACATTTTTGAATAATAACTTATGAAAATATCTTGAGATTTCAAGAATTCACTCCATAAAGCATTTATTACGTTTCCTTCTATTTATAAAAGTTTAGTTTTGAATCATGGAATTCACAAAGATATTTTAGCGCTTTCAAAATCATATACGATGGGATGTTATCAAAATTCTTAAGTTGTGTCATGATATCCTATAATTAGTCTTCACAACTTTACATAACTACCATCGATTCTTTGCTTATAATCAGTTTTACCATGGCTGGTTTAGTCTTCTAACTGCCTTAACCTTTCTATTTCGGTTCTTTGTGATAAAGTTTTAATAGGCCATTCCAATTTTTATACATAACTAGCTAAACCTAAGCATGTCAACCTTTGTTCCTTCGAATGAACATGATCACTATGATAGTTTTGTTAAATTACTTTGCACACACAACCAACTGTACTCCGTGCCTTGATTCTTTATCTTCATCCAACCTTATGAGTTTAACGACCCATTATGCTTACATCTTGTCATAATAGATTTGAAACTATTTATAACTTGTGAATTTCTAACGCTTTCCTAATTTACTACTTACTGATGCATTATGAAGTACTTCTCAGATGGACGTTTTAATTTGTTGCAGCCTTATAAATGATTCTCCATAGCATATTTTTTGAAAACTGTAAGATATGTAATAGTTGTTCCAAATCGTTTTCAGTAAAAGCTTACCTTTGATAGACGACTGCTTAGAAATGCGTGTCATGCAAACTTCTTTTGTTAACAACTTTCTTAAGATTGTAAATAATGTACTCATTAAAGCATTTCTGTGTGTTAAACGATAAAAAAGAAAAGATTTAGATACTTTATTATGTGACCAATGGTCTCTTTATATAAGAATTACAATTACTTGATACCCAAGTATCATGGTACGGTGTACTCTAATAACAATATATTCTAAACTATTCCAACACTCCTCCTCAGAGTATAGATATTAGTAATGTATAGCTTGGACAATAGATAAACGGATGCGGGTCTTGAAAGAGCTTTCGTCAAAATATCAGCAATCTGTGCATGAGTAGAAATATAAAGGAGATTGACTTTTTTCAACAATTTTGTCATGCCCCGCTTCCCAAAATACATAAACATGGCACGTGACAGAGCCAACCATGCTACCTGTGGTTAGGAATAATCCCTACACAGCCATATTACGGCCGTCAATCGGATATCAAGGACAGTAAAATAAATTCTAGCTAACACATGTCCCTCCGCCGCAATAAATAGAATCAAGAAATGCATATAGCAGAAACGAATCAAGACCTAATAAATAATAATATCCGAGTCACGTCTCATTATGGGCTCACATCAATAGAAATAAAACTGAGGAAATAACTAAACTAAGAGTTTATAAACTAAATGGCTAGCTCCTCCTTACTCGGCTTGATTGCTAAAGTACTTTTGATCTGCCTGCGATAAAGGTAGAGGATCGGGGTCATACAAAACCCAGACGTCAGTGCGTCATAATATCAAAATAATAGTAATAATCAGGACATGATGCTATTATTAAACAAGAATGTAAATAATAAATACAGGTATAAACAGTGAGGTACATGTATGTGATGTGTATTCTAAAGTCTGTGCCTCTAGGTTATCTATTCTACAAGTCATTGAAATCAATTTAATGGAATCGTCGATATAACTCAATAGTATCCCGTGCGTACCCAGGACCACGGTCAAGATTCTCGGGCTGAATCCGAGACGTGCCGCTAAGCAGTAAATAGGTAACATGTACAGATGAATGATGTCGGCAGCATCATTTTGGGGCTGGCCAAGCCCGTAAAGACTAATCAGTATGAGTATTGAACTGTTGAATTATAAGTCAGATTTCATTATTGATTTTCTCTTACTACCAAGGTTCTGTATTTAAGTCAGGTGTTGATGATATAAATCTAATGCCAACACAGGATCAAGCAGGTACCGTTCTTGTCTATGCAGACAACAAGTCATGTCCATCAGGACAACAATCAGGATTGTTGGTATTAGCAATAAGATCCAAGTAACAAATCTGGTAATGTGCCGTGAACATGTCATGTACTAAATATTAACTAAAATAGATACCAATGTAAAACTGAAATCAATATCGAAATACAATTAATGCCAGGATGCATATGTATCTATCTGTAATAACAGTTATACGTCCATTACCATATATGATGCAATCTAGATAACATATTGAACTGATATCATCGTATAATAATATCGTGATGTTCTGACATGTAACTAGATAAGCTATTATCAGTACGGATACAGATGGATACTGTAAAACTGTAAATCGCTACTACTCGCTGAATATTAAAACGTATGCACTATATTCAAGCATATAAATATCAATATAATCAAAATAGCATTTTGCAAGTTTATAACTTGCTTGATCGAATCTCATGTCGAGATACAGATGTCACATTCCGATGTCAACGCAAAACTTACGCACACAGGGCTAGACCTGGCTGAGCAGTTGCATGACATGGTGACTGGACTAGATGACGATAGTGGCTGGGTCATCTGGATCGGCGCGCAACTCCGGCGAGACGATCGGGGATCAAGAAAAGAAAGAAGAAGATGTTGTTGGATTTCAGAGTTCTGGGAATTAGGCGAGGACAGAGGAAAGGTAGACGACGAGGTGAAGTAGTCGGCGGCGAGGGGCATGGCGTATGTTAGGGTTTGCATTCGCGGATGAGGACGTGAAGAAGAATGAGGGGGGAGAGAGGGAAAGAGACAAGAGAGAGAGATTTTTAGTTAATTAATATATTATTTGCACAGCCTATCATCCTCAGACAGATGGCCAGTCTAAAAGAATGATCCAAACTCTTAAAGATATATTGAGAGCATGCATGTTAGACTTTAAGGGTTCATGGGAGGATCATTTGCACTTGGTAGAGTTTTCATACAACAGTTTTCAGACGACTATACGGATGGCTCCATTCGAAGCATTGTACGGTCGTAAGTGTCGCTCGCCTATCTGTTGGGACGATATTTAAGAAAGAAGATTATCAGGACTGGATCTTATTGTACAAACGGTGGAGAAAGTTAACATAATCCGAAATCATATGAAGGCGGCACAAGATCGGCAGGAAAGTCTGGCTGATACTGGACGAAGACCTCTGGAGTTCGCAGTTGGTGATCTTGTATTCTTGAAGATATCACCGACCAGAGGAGTGATCCGATTTGGTAGTCGAGGCAAGCTTAGTTCTCGATTTGTGTGGTTTTCGGCATTATCTGGTATGTTGGAAAGGTAGCTTTTCGATTGGCGGGTGTTCATGACGTGTTTCATGTATCTCAACTCCGTAAGTATGTTAGAGATGAGACGCACGTCCTAGATCACTCGGAACTGACAGTAAGGGAAGATTTAATATATGAAGAGCGACCAATGGCGATTGTGGATCGATGAGAAAAAGTCCTTAAGAATAAAGTTATCCCACTAGTACGCGTGTTATGCAGGGAATCGTTCGCACGGAGAATCTACTTGGGAACGTGAAGACGAGATCTGACAGAAGTTTCTATACCTCTTTTCTTAGATCCGTGTTTTCTTGTCTTTTTCTTGTTCCGTGAATTTTGAGGACGAAATTCTTTTGTAGTTGGGTATAATGTAACACCCTAGTCCATTTATACTATATTTGGGGTATTTCAAATCTTGCGGCAAAATTCTTTATTGTTGTTGCTTTTGGGTTCTGATTGGTGCTATTAGCAGTTGCAGTTATTATCCGACCCGACCCGCTTGGTTGAAACCCATCATGGTTTTAGATTACATCAAATATTTGCTAGTACAGAGTATCCATACAAATCGAGATTTTGTAAACATATATAATATATTTTAGTATCCGCATATCTTTTAAAATATAATATAAAATCAAATAATATATTTTCCGGTCTAGCCTTACATGTCATAGTACCCCATATCATGTGGTTGCGCTATATATCATGTTCATGTCCTAATTGTTAAACTGATAGATTATTTGATCGCTACGTATATATTTACGTAGATCCATATTTGGGGTATATGTTTTTATTTACTGGATATCACATTATGGTTTAAACTTTTACGTATATTCTCCATATTGAAAAACTGGATTTTTGAATGGATACGGATAATATTCGGAGCAATCTAATGATATGAGCTTTCACTTTACAGACATCTTACGACGCGTGCCCCGATTTCCGAGCCAATATCCGACAGAGGAGACAATACAGCCATCACGCCGCCAGGAGCACTTACATCCGGTCTTGGTTTAGCCGTTGGCACCATTGGAAAAGCATGTGGAACTACTACCGCATCACGCTCCTTTAGGGAAGAGCATACGACTGTGTATCGTCTCAATGGGACCGTGGGTTGCTTGCCGGAACGGAATCCTTATGGTCAAGGAGCATTCGCTTCTCTTCTACCCGTTGCGTGTTGATACCGTGCTATATAGGCATTAGAGGCCCTTGGAATATGATCCGGTTCAGCCATCAGGAAATAGGATCTCATGTTCAATCGCATGAAATGGTGGACCACACTGGGAACGGTCTCCTCTGAAGCAACCGGATTGACGAGAAACGGCTCAAGCGGAACGCCCTTGTTTACCACCGAAAGATACGACAGGGACGTTAGGACGTCTGGCCTGAATTTTGGGGGCATATGCTATTTGGATTTATCCGTCCACCTCTCCGAAGATGCCAAGTTGATTTATGGCACCGCGTATCGTAGGTTTGGACGGATGCGGCCGTTGTAGCAGACTTCGTCAGATTCCCCCTCGTTGTGAGGGGTTTTTGATTGCGGAGATGCTCTTCCCTGCAGCCGGAAGCCCCTGCAGTTAATTACGTTACCGCATCGTGGTAACCACTTTTTCCTGCTCCAGAAGGTCACTTCGTGTCGTGTGTGTTTGTTTTATTTTTTGGTTGCCCGTGGATTGTATACAGAGACTAATTTATATTGCCGCCCGTAGGGTGTGGATTAGTCCAAATCCGTATATCCTTAGATTTGGATTTGGTTTGATTTAAGGATCGTTAACCTTGTTTGAGATTAAGATCGACTTAAGTATTTGTTAAGGATACGTTAATCCGATGTTGGACTAAGATCTACTTAACGGGGGTTCAGGATCATTTTTTATCCAAAGAAAGAGCATTTGGGCATCGTTTTTGTTTAAGGACGTTGCAGTCCACAGCTAGTTTAAGGACATTACGGTCCATGGGCTAGTTTAAGGATATTACGGTCCAAGGAATTGTTGATTGTCGGGACCCGCCACCTCTCTGAAGACGTTGAAGAATTACGACGACATATATCAGAGGTGTCGGGAGATGTACCCTTGAACCAATGTCAGTTGGGAAATCTGTAGTTGGGTTTGGGACTAAGACCAATTTAGAAAAATTGTGAAACACATAGGCTCGGTTGATCTGAATTAGGGACTTTTAGTCAACTTGGACTCGGTCCATTCAATTTTTGAATAAAGTGTTAAACACTTGTTTGGGTTCGGTCCATTTTCTGTGCAACAATGCTGAGCATTGATATGAGCTATGACGCTCACCCTAACCTTTTGTTTTTTATGGAGTGTTAAACACTCATTGTGGCGCTGGGCTCTATTTGCAGAGCGCTTTATGTTAAACAGCGTCCACGTGATGGGCACGTGGGGCGACCCACGCTGGACGCTGACCACTGAGTGAAAAGCACTCTTTATTAAGCAGCGCCCACGTGAGGGGCACGCGAGGCGCTCGTCACCGTTTCATTCTTTATGCATTTTCCTGAAGAGTTCAATTCTTTGTTCTCCCCTAGATCTTCAATCCCCAAGAACAAACTCATCCCTACGAGACTTAAATTCTCATTTTGTGGGAGACTTGTCTCATGAATCTCAGATCCAGGGAAAGAACTATGTTCTTTTATAAGGGTTAAACCCTTGGGTATGCATATGAGATACTATGATCTCTATTTACCTTGAAGAAAGTTCTTCTTTCTTCTCTCTTAAAGCTCTGCTTACTTTTTTTTTTGAACTTGAAATTTATGGGTGGTTCCTCTGTTCAAGACTTGAAATCTTGGGGCCTTTATATAGTAGAGACAGATTTGTTGATTCAGTTAAGGAAATCTCTCATTGAGAGATTTCTTAATTGATTTGGGTATTTTATCCACCGTTGGATCTTTGATCCAAGGACTTATGTTTTACAGAAGATTGGGAAAATATTTTCCATACAGAGCTTATTCTGTAATTTGGTGATTTTTAATCACCATTGGATTTTTAATCCAACGGTGTTCTGATTTACAGAGCACAATCTTTCTTGTTTAGAAAGATTGGAAAAATATTTTCCCATACAGAGCTTATTCTGTAGCTTGGTGATTTTTGCCATTGAATTTCTAATCCAACGGTGCTCTGTTTTACAGAGAGTAATCTTTCTTGTTGAGAAAGATTTGAGGAACATTTTCTCGACAGAATTTAATTCTGTGTTTTGATGATTTATCATCTTCGTTGGATCTTTGATCCAACGGCAGAGAACTTTTAGTTCTGACGCTAGTGCCCTCGTGCGGGGCATATGGGGCGCTGCCTCAGAGTTTTTAACTTTTATTTAATAGATTTCTTTTTGTGCTTTGCACATTGGCACCCGTGTGAGGAGCACGTGAGGTGCCGTCATATGATTTAATTCTATCCGGGGCAGTACCTACATGCTTTGAATGTGGAGCTTTTCCTTTTATTTTTATTTTATTGTTATTATTTTATAAGGGAGCAAGTTTTGAGCCAAAATTTTGGCGGGAACAGCCATGATCATAGCCTAGTTGTTGAGCGAAGCGATGCGGGTTATACCTCATGAACAACACGGAGGCATTTCTCCTGTACACCAAGGATGCAGGTTTGATAGAGTACAAATGTACAATTTCTCTGGCACGTAAAGCAGAAACCCCATCCTTAAACACATCATGAAGCAGCTGGACCACTTTAGAAGATTCTTTGCCAGTAGTCAAAACTCTATCAACAAAGGTCATGCTGTCCCTAACAAGGTGTGGACGCAAAAGCAATCACCGAGCTTCTCATTGTGTTGGATCGGGAGAGGAAGTATCGACCAATTTCATGACTCTGGGAAAGTTGCACCCTTCATAAAATTTAGGTCTTTTATGCTCACCGAAAGCACTGGGCACGTGCATCTCTACCTATGAAGTAAAATAATGGAGAGGGAGATTCATGGGCTCCACACCCGGCTGTGCGGTATCAGCTTCTATGCTCAAGCCATTATACAGATGGGCTAAATCCGCATCCCCGACGGCCATACGTGTTCCCGCTGCAATATGATGAGCCGGATAAAAGACGGACAATTTCATGTACCGATGACGTGTTGGGAGTGCGAACGAGCCATAAGCCGATGAAGCCCACCAGAAATGTCTCCTCATCGATGTCTGGAGCAGCAATTTCTGCAAAGGGGATGATGGGGGTCTCTGGAATATAAAATTACTTCAGATCCGCATCAGTAGCCAACAGCTTGTCCAAATCAAATCCGAATGGATCATTAAGTTTGGCAAATTGCACGGCCTTCTTTGATAAAACTTCTGGGCAGAGGAAACATGCAATAAAATTTACAAAGCTAACCCCATGCTCCCTGACTCCAAATACAGGCTCTCGTAAATGTTCAGCACCTTAATTAGACTCGGGAATGTGTCGGATGGCATTTTTGGCGTAAGGCCGATGACAATCGATTCAGTGGCAAAAATATACTCATTAGGAGGAAGGATCTCTTCATAATTCTCCCCCCTGACGGGTAGTCCGGAGATTTCTAAGAATTCCTCCAACGAAATCGACATCTCCCGGTCCGATAGCAGAAACGTGTGGGTTGGAATGTTCCACTGTTCCAAAAAATACTTAACCCACCACACATGAGGAGTGTAGTAATAGAATAGAGACGCGTAAACCATTGGATACAACCTGGTTTTCAACAGCAACGATTTCTTTGCAGATAAGATGTAGTGGGCCCAAACGAGATAACCTGCAAGATGTCGAGGGGTCACTCCTATGGTATAGACCTGGTTCCACGACCGTGCCTCTCCTTTATATATCCGACGCCCCAAAATATCTAGGGCCATCGATGGCTGGGCCGGTATTGATGCCATAGAGGGTTGAAGATGACCATCTGCAGTCTAGTCGATCTCCTCCACGGTATAAGCAGTCAGCGGAGGGTTAGTATACTGAATCGAGGAGATCGGCTCTGACGGCGCCTCGCAAGTAAAGCTGTGCCGGCCCTGGATGATCTAACTATACCATGCTCCCCACTGATGAAGGGATTTCCGTTCCGGATCGTAGTCCTAAATTAAAGCGAGGACCTCACGATCAGTAGGTGCATCAGCGAAAGCGCTTTCCGAACGAATATAAGGAAAAAGGAACCGGAAGCCATGGACCTGAAAAGACACCAGGTGGAGTGTTAACAATAAAAATGCTAGGGTCATCAAGTCTAAAAAAATAGTAGGCCCCACATAATCAAGATGGAGACTCATTAATGAGGGAACATGTGCCCATTGTGAGAACCAGAAAGGATTCTCATTAAATGAAAAGCGGAGTTAAAATTCCTAGTATAAAAAAAAAGAAGGCGGGTCTTTTAAACAACAGCAGATTCAAATCTGTGAAATGGGTATTAAAACCCTAAAAGTCCTAAAAAGGAAAATATACAAGAGTAAAGTGAATAAAATTCCCAAAATTTCTAAGAATCAAACCAGAGCTAAACTCTGCAAAAAAAAATAATGATGGAATTAAATTTCCCTAATAATGGGATCAAATCCCAGAAATCCCTATATTGGGAAACTCATGGGTTAAATGATGGAATCAAATTCCAGAAAACCTCTAATGTAAGGATTAACACTAGGGTAAAACCCTAAAAAGAGAATCAAAGATTCTCAATAATGTCCATTGACTCAACTCTTGATATGGACATCAAGATCCACGATCTATATAAAAAAAGTTCTTTTTTTAAGATCTCCATATGTGCCCTACTTCGTTTCGCTTGAGCTAGAAAACCTCGGTGTGGGATTCTAAAGACTCGTCAATATGTCTACAATAGGTAATGATCACATCAGTCACCCATAAGCCGTCAGCGATACTAGCTGGACGTAACGGCTACTTAGGTATTGAGCGAATAGAAGATCAACAAGCAAGTTTGTCCAAACTCCAGCAAAGCCTATAAGCAACATTTACCATACAGTCCGGTCTCTTCGTCTGATATGTCGCATATCAAGTCTATGAGTGGATTCGTCAGACCCCGATAACTTGATAAGTCATGCCGATGTGTGGCTTATAACCGTTCGAGAAACTACTGATAACACTTACCAGTTAATCTCATCGGCCCTGACCAGGGACTTGCTGTTATAGCTAATTGAGCATAGCGCAACATCAACTCTCTATACCGAGAGAGACGAAACCCCTCATATCGCTCATTGCCTCCATTTGACTCGGGACTGTACCCAAAATCCACCCGTTTGCATAACTCCTTTGAGACGTGGTAGGGAGAAAATCAAAGCACAGTGGGAATCACACTAGACTCTATGACGATCTCGGGTCTACAGACTAACCTGTACAAGTGTCATCAGAGAACTGCTATCTGAAGATAGGTATAATACCAACTAGGAGTTCTCGGCGAGTCCTGTTCGGTGTACCCATTCTCTAATGAGAATCCATGTACAATCTTTGATGTCAAACACCAATGGATGTTGGATCAACCATCGCCCCCGACAGGGTCAAGAAACGTACACAATAGTCTACTCTGGAATATCAATGCCCTGTCTCGATACTCGCTCGACTAGGAACGGTTAAAGGATGTGCTTGCGGACTACACAATCCCCACTAGTATGATCTGTATCATAGTCCTGGTAGTCAAGCCAACATCCTAAGGGCTTTATCAACATGTATCAGAGAGACGGTATAATTATACGAGTGTAAATGTTAAGATAAAGAGCAACCAGATAGCATACTATCATGTCGAGCAAGAAAGTCCTCTATATATATGTCTAAGCATTCACTATATCATACAATAATGGCTTCTAGGGCATACATATTCTCAACATTCCGGCCACCGTGACCTACTGGGAGCCGGACAGCTCTACGCCACGATCCTAGGGAAGACCGGGCCGTCGCCCTGACACCCGCCACACGTTCTTTCCCCCTGAGGAGGTGTCGGTCAGCTTGCCTGCTTCCCGGCATGACCGACGCCCCCACTCTCGTCGGGACCATGCAAACGATGAGCGTCGGGACCACTCGAGAAGGGCCTCATCCGAGGATTTGAGAAATTTGATAGAGCGGAATCGAAGCCGTACCATCATGCAAACTCGGAGCGGGGGTAGCCACCACTCTGACTGCGCTGAATCCTCGGGGTACCACCACCGACTTGAAGCACTCAAGAAGAAGATCGACTGATCGATCACGCCTGTTCTTCGAAATCATCCCAAGATGGTAAATCGTGTGCGTCTTGTCGTATGCCTCATCCATCAGCTGTGGAGACAAGACATTGTACAGGCCCGGGGAAGTCCTCCAAATCGCATGCATTAACACTTGAAGGAGAGGCGATCGCCGAGAAAGTAAACGTCCAAAATGACCCTCAACGTGCTCGATCACCGCCTTGTACGTCTCCTCGGAGTGATCGAGGTTGTAAAAGTACACGTCATCATGAGAAATGATCTCCTTGATGAGGAAAATACGCCCGGTCATCTTCGAAGGAACGCAAGATTGAGAAGAAATCGGCACCCCTTCAAGGGTGCACCTTCGGTATTTATAACTTCTACGAAAATCTTCCAATGGCCAAGATTTGCTAGCGGAGCAGCGCGAATCACGGGATATCTTAATTTCCCAATATAGAACTGCCACGTGTCGGCCATGCCGATTGGCACTCCCATTAATACGGGCCACGGAAGGTTGAACGACACCATCACTCCCGCCAATGCGGGCCACAGAAGGTTGAACGACACCCCACGAAGGCATAAAGGAGTCCCTAAAGCCTTCCTCACGAGGCCACTGGGTAGCCTCTTGCTCGGCGCATCCGCAGCGGGTAGCCTCCTACCCGACAAAGCTGTGGATTTAAAGCCCTCCTCATGAGGCCGCCAGGTAGCTTCCTGCTTGGCGCATCCGCAGCGGGTAGCCTCCTGCCCAACAAAGCTGTGGATTTAAAGCCCTCCTCACAAGGCCGCCGGGTAGCCGACAGCTTCTTGCTCGGTTCATCCCTAGCGGGTAGCCTCCTACCCAACAAAGGATCTAAAGCCTTCCTCACGAGGCCACTGGGTAGCTTCCTGCTCGGCGCATCCGCAGCGGGTAGCCTCCTGCCTAACAAAACTGTGGATCTAAAACCCTCCTCACGAGGCCACTGGGCAACTTCCTGCTCGGTCCATCCCTAACGGGTAGACTCCTACCCAACAAAGCTAAGGATCAAAAGCCCTCCTCAAGAGGCCATCAGGCAGCTTCCTACTCGGTCCATCCCTAGCGGGTAGCCTCCTACAACAAAGCTAAGGATCAGAAGCCCTCCTCATGAGGCCGCCGGGCAGCTTCCTGCTCGTTCCATCCCCGGCAGGTAGCCTTCTACCCAACAAAGCTAAGGATCTAAAGCCCTACTTATGAGGCCGCCGGGCAGCTTTCTGCTTGGTCCATCCTTAGCGGGTAGCTTTCTATCCAATAAAGTTGTGGATATAAAGTCTTCTTCACGAGGCCGCCGGGTAGCTTCCTGCTCGACGCATCCGCAGCCAGTACCCTCCTGCCCAACAAAGCTGTGGATCTAAAGCCCTCCTTACGAGACCACCGGGCAGCTTCCTTCTCGGTCCATCCCTAGCGGGTAGCCTCCTACCCAACAAAACTGTGGATCTGAAGCCTTCACCGCGAGACAGCTGAGTAGAAAGGAAGACTCCGACCTTCCTACAATTAGCCATCAATAGACTCATACTCGATGCACGATCACCACCTCGACTCCGGGGAATGGGAAGACACCGACCTTCCTACACTTGGCTATTAGTTGGTTCGTACTCGACGCGCGATCGCCACCTCGACTCCGGGGAATGGGAGGATACCGACGTTCCTACACTTGGCTGTCGTACGATTCATGCTCGGCGAACGATCATCACCGTGGAAGGGTGGACACCGGCCTAAACACTGGCGAGATGAAAAACCTACAAGCTAAAAATACTTGTGGAATGAAGATTCGAACAGAAAGTATACGAGCCAAAGCACTTGCACAGTGAACAGACATTTGGGCAAAGGAAAAAGATGTACTTTATTTATAATCAAAATAAATACAAGATATTCTGGACTCCTCAGCCTTACAAAAATTGCCCGGAGGATTACAAAATTTTTGAAAGAAAAAAAGAGAAAATCCCCATGGAAGGGAAGCTCAAGCCGCCCCCCAGCCGGGATCTCTCCCTGCTCGACGCTGGCTTCGAGGACCAACGCCGTGACCTCTAGGTCGGCGCTTCCGCCGGCAACCTTGCCCCCACCGGCCGCCTTGGCAACTTGCCCCTGCGGCACCTTATCGGACAGGGGTACTGATCACGGAGATCGCGGTCATCGAACTCCGGCATTTTCTGCTTGGCGTCTGAGGCGCTGTGCCACACGATGACTGTCTCGCCCCGCTTCCTAGTGTATGGAGGACACGACGAGGCCGCTACGTATTTATTCAAAAGTAAACACGCTAAGCGTATCTAAGCAATATAAAATAAATGTACACAAGAGACAAGATGTAAATGAACGACAACTTTATTTATTAGCATTCTTTTTACAATACAACTGAAATGAAAATACATGTACTGAAAGCAATGTCTAAATAATGGCATAACAGAAATGATAATGAGATGTAATGTACAAGTAACTAGAGCTCCGGGTCGAAGGCTAGCTGATCCAAATTCTCGCTGGCGGGCTCTGTCTCCAGAAGGTCCGAACCACCTGACAACATTCCAAAGAAAGAAGAAATGAATGTCGTCAGCGAACAATCGTTCGGTAAGTCCCAAAAGTAAGAAGAGACAGAATAGACAGAAGGAGAATGTGACTTTTAAAGTTGTATTATGCTAACGCTGTTGTTTGTAGCTTGGTACAAAAAATGCCAGTGTATAAGAGAGGAGTCTCACTATCCCGGAGACTAAGGTATACGGAGTACAAGGAACCGTTCAGCCAAGGTACAATGGCAATGGAGATTCAGGTTAAGTGACTTATGGTTGCAGTCTCGTGCTACTTTTAACACCTTCCGTACCAATCTACCCCTTTTAAACCCCGCGATGTCTTGATTGTATTGTTTGTATTGTATTGTCTTGTATTATAATTGTATAGATGGATAACTTGCCGAAATCATGATATCAGTAATGGAATGGATATAATGGATGAACATGTAAATGGAGTATATTCATGGTTCGGTTCTTCAAGTTGTATAGATTGATTGGTTTGAATATATGGATTCATATTGAATTGTGGTTTTATACTTGAATCACATTCAAGTCAGATTGATTATATTTAGACTCAGTCTGAGTCAGAAAATTAGAAAAGAAATTGAAGTCCTGAATTAGGTTTTGATGTTATCGGTAACTGCTACACATGAACAGCAGGATTTAGTGCTGGTATTGTTTGGGGAATCCATAACCTTGAAAGAAAATTTAGGTTATGACAGATTCAAAATATATGAAATTGGAAAATTCAAGAAATATGAATTGTAAAGAATGTTTTCAGTTGCTGGTTCTTGTGTTATATTGCTTAGGTTGTCCACGCGGAACTGACCAGTATGTCCATACAAAGCTGACATGTATGTCCACACAGAGCGGACCTGCATGGGACACCAACAAAACTTCATGCCCCGCTTCCCAGTGTACGGGCAGAGGATGTGACGAGACCACTACGTATTTACTCAGAAGTAAACACGCTAAGCGTATCTAAGCAATATAAAATAAATGTACACAAGAGACAAGATGTAAATGAACATCGATTTTATTTATTAACATTCTTTTTACAATACAACTGAAATGAAAATACATGTACTGAAAGCAATGCCTAAACAATGACATAACAGAAATGATAATGAGATGTAATGTACAAGTAACTAGAGCTCCGGGTCGAAGGCTAGCTGATCCAAATCCTCGCTGGTGGGCTCTGTCTCCAGAAGGTCCGATCCACCTGATAACATTCCAAAGAAAGAAGAAAGGAATGTCATCAGCGAACAATCGCTCGGTAAGTCCCAAAAGTAAGAAGAGACAGAATAGACAGAAGGAGAATGTGTCTTTTAAAGTTGTATTATGTTTGTTAACGTTGTTGTTTGTAGCTTGGTACAGAAAATGTCAGTGTATACGAGAGGAGTCTAACTATTCTGGAGACTAAGGTATACGGAGTACAAGGAACCGTTCAGCCATGGTACAACGGCAATGGAGATTCAGGTTAGGTGTCTTATGGTTGCAGTCTCGTGCCACTCTTAACACCTTCCGTACCAATCTACCCTTTATAAACCTCGCGATGTCTTGATTGTATTGTATTATCTTGTATTATAATTGTATAGCTGGAAGACTTTCCGAAACCATGATATCAGTAATGGAACGGATATAATGGATGAACATGTAAATGGAGTATATCCATGGTCCGGTTCAGTCAAGTTGTATAGATTGATTGGTTTGAATATATGGATTCATATTGAATTGTGGTTTTATACTTGAATCACATTCAAGTCAGATTGATTATATATAGACTCGGTCTGAGTCAAAAAATTAGAAAAGAAATTGAAGTCCTGAATTAGGTTTTGATGTTATCAGTAACTGCCGCACATGGACGGCAGGATTTTTGTCTTTTTCCAAGACAATTACTGTATTGATAACACCGTTTGTTAGGTTGTCTACCTTAGATAGACAAGCACCCATATCTCCGGCTCCCTAAGGCTCAAGAGACTGGTCCCGTTTAAACCTATGTTTACTAGGATACTTATTGTATTTTAGTATAACTTGATGGGGTTTTATGTAAAATAATTTTGGTATAATTTCAAAATACAGCTCAAGCATTTAATTCTCGTCTTTAGAGTTTTCATAGATGTATATTTTATAGATGTGAAATTTCTAGTGAGAAAAACCTAATTTTCATAGTATATGGTATTTATTTGTAATATGGATATTGTTTTGAATCATCATGGTAGTTTCATGTAATATTTGAATTCTTTTCTTGAGTTTTGGAAACATGGAATATTATATATATTTAAAATAAGTATATTGGTAATAACTATATATACATATTTAATGAAAATAATTTTATTTATTTTCTTGTAAAGATCTCATTTTCTAAAGAAAAATGTATAAAAATTCTATCGAGATCGAATGCTCATTGTGGAGGTCCGCATCTCGCTCTACTAAGCCCGAGGATGTGCGATAATCCGCACCATCCTGAACGGGTCCCCAAAAATGGGTTGTAGAGGCGCAATTGAATAGAAATTGCTAATATGTCTTTTTAAAGAAAACGGTTTTATAAGTTAGGGTATTTATTTGTAAATTCGTATTTCCCGTATTCTATTTTCCCAAAATCAATAGTGTTATGATAGTTATGTGTGTTGTGAGGAGGTAGGTCATTAGCTCGTGAACTATCTAAAGGTATAGTAAGGTATAAAGGTTTTAATGTCGAAATGAATAGTATGCGGTATTTTTATGTAAAAATGCGATAATTGTCACAAAAATGATTATTTTGATGTGAAACTTGTTTTGTTGAGTTTGTTAATGTTTGTTAAGAAATATGTGAGAATATGAAGTTATCTTAATTAAGAAAAATATAGTTTTTAAAGAAAACCGAATCGGAAGTCGGACTAACTCCGCTTCCGTCGGCTTTTAGAAATGGAACTTTTTAAAGATGAAGACGAGAGGGGAAAATGGGACTTACTGGCTTATAAGGTAAAGGGGAGAAACAGGAAGAGTGGGTAAGCGCCGATGCATCGTTTCGTCGCCGGAAACTCCTTAGGTCGTTGCCGGAACTTCGTCGGAGTTTCGCCCTTCGTTAACTCCACTTGCACACTATAGGAACTTGAAAATTTCTTGAGAGTTTTGGCAGGGAATTGTGAGTGAGGAGGGGTGAAATGATGGTGGTATTTATAGGGCAATTTAGGGTTTAGGGGGAATGAATAATGCATTAAAAATAGAATTTGAAGGGTTTACTATTCTCTGTAAATGTGCAGAGTAAATAAGTAATACAGGAGTTATAGGGGGAGTCCAAAGGTCTAGGGCAAAAGAAAAAATTAGTGTTTGGACATGGGAAAAACGGCGGCACCGGTCTGGGAGGGCTTCTCGCCAGTCGAATCCGAGGGGCTAGGGTCTAGATTGGGGCCACATGTCCACAACGCTTTAACTAGCCTATTTCACATGTTTGATTATTCTGTAACTTACCCTATTACGTGTAGTGCACGTGCAAACTCTTGGACTTCTAAAAGATTAAAAGAAATTAAAATAAAAAGATAATGTGGCTGATGGGATTTGAACTCTGGTGCTATGTCTCAGCAGTATAAGGTCTTGCCAATGTGGTGCACGTACTTTCTTGCTGTTCTAAATCAAAACAAATACTTATAGCATTCACAGGAATTGTAAATACACCAATTGTACATTAACTTTAAATGAATTTTTTATACACAGAATTTGGAGTTGTTACAGTCCACCCTCCTTACAAAAATTTCGTCCTCGAAATTTACAATTTATTTTAAGGACCAGTTTACAAATAAGCGAGGATATCTTGCATGCATCTCATCCTTCCTTTCCCATGTTGATTCTCTTGGTGTGTCCTTTCTCCACATCACTCGAACCAAGTTGACTTCCTTGTTTCGAAGTGTCTTCACCTTTCTATCCGGGATCTCAACAGGTTGCTGCTCACAGGATAAGTCTGGTTGTATAGTGAGTTCAGAGTGATCAAGTACATGGCTGGGGTCACTCACATACCTTCTGAGGTGGTATATGTGGAACACATTGTGTACTTCTTCCAATGAAGGTGGAAGTGCCAAGCGATAAGTCACTTCACCGACTCGTTCGAGTATGTCGAACGGTCCAATGTACCTTGGACTTAGCTTACCCCGTCTTCCAAAATGAATCACTACGCGGTTCGGAGATATCTTCTGAAATACGTGATCTCTCGGCTGGAACTCCAAATGACGGCGCTTTGCATCAGCCCAGTGTTTTGGGCTATGCGCATTCTTTCCCTGATAGTACGAACTACGTCAACAGTTGATACTATCATCTCAGGTCCAAGTAGTTCCCTATCTCCGATGTCGTCCCAACTTAATGGCGATCGACACTTCCTTCCATATAGTGCTGCAAAATGCGTCATTCCTATGCTTGCTTGGTAGCTGTTGTTGTATGAAAACTCCATAAGATGTAGGTGATTTTCCCACGATCCTCTGAAGTCTAGCATACATGCTCTGAGCATATCTTCCAAGATCTGAATAGTTCGTTCAGACTGACCATCATTTTGTGGATGATAAGCTGTACTGAAGTTCAGACTTGTTCCCAAGCTCGCTTGCAGACTTTGCCAAAATTGTGATCGAAACCTGGTGTCACGATCGGAGACAATGCAGACTGGTACTCCATGGAGTCTTACGATCTCCTGTATGAGTTCATGGGTATCAGAGAGTACATATTTGAAGAGTTTAAAATCTTACTTAGATTCTTACCTCCATGTACTACTTTGCTAATGTCTTAGTAGATTGGCCAACTCGAAATGGGATGAAGTAAACCGACTTTGTGAGTCGATCCACAATAACCCATACTGCATCATTACCCTTTGTGCTGCGAGAAAGAGCAGTCACAAAATCCATCGTGATGTGTTGCCATTTCCATTCTGGGATAGGTAACGGTTGAAGTAATCCAGCTGTCCTATGATGTTCAGCCTTTACTTGCCGACACACCAAGCATTTAGCGACGCTTCTGGCTACTTCACGCTTCATTCTATGTCGCCAGTAATTTTGACACAGATCCTTGTACATCTTTGTACCTCCAGGGTGTACCGAGTAGGGAGAGCCGTGAGCTTCTTTCATTAACTCTTCTCACACAGGACCTTTAGGTACACACAATCTGCTGCTGTACCTCAAAGACCCGTCTTCATGGATAATGAAATATGTTCTAAGTCCATTCTCTACTTGTTTTCTGATCTTTTGCAACTTAGCATCACTTGCTCGAGCTGCTTTGATCTGATTGACAATGGTAGATTGAACTTGTAAGTTCATCAAACTTGAAGCGTTACGTGGCATGATCACTTCAATCTCCATCTGATGCAAGTCTTGCTGAAGCTTCCACTGAGCGGTGAGATTCATTGTTAATGGTTGGCAACTAAGGGCATCAGGTACCACATTCACCTTCCATGGGTGATATTTCAGGTTGATGTCGAAGTCCGCGATGAGTTCTAACCATCTTCCCTGCCGCATATTAAGCTCCTTCTGAGTAAACACATATTTCAGACTCTTGTAATCTGTGTATATTCACTCGTTCACCAATAAGATAATGGCGCCAAATCTTAAAAGCAAAGAGTACATCCACCCATTCCAAATCATGCGTCGGATAATTGCGCTCATGAATCTTCAACTGTCTTGATGCATAAGCCACAACCTTACCGTGCTGATGTAAAACACATCTTAATCCCTTACCGGATGCATCGCAATACACTTCGAAACCTCCAGATTGGTCCGGTATAACGAGAACAAACGCCAATATCAATCTTGACTTGAGTTCTACGAAAGCTTGTTCGCATGCTTCTGACCACACGAATTCTTCATCTTTACGTGTGAGCTTGGTCATGGGTGTTGCTATCTTCGAAAATCTTTCAATGAACCTTCGGTAATATCCATTTAGACCCAAGAAACTTCGAATGTCCTTCACTGATTTCAGTGTCGGCCATTCGCTTACTGCTAAAACTTTCGCTGGATCCATAGAGATTCCTTCGCCCGATACAATATATCCGAGAAAACCAACTTAATTTAGCCAAAATTCGCATTTGCTATACTTGGCATATAATTGATGCTGTCGTAGAGTTTTCAGTATAATTCTCAAGTGTTCGGCGTGTTCTTTCCGACTTTTTGAATACACCAGGATGTCGTCGATGAAGATGACAACAAACCTGTCTAGGTACTCCCGGAAAACTTGGTTCATTAGGTTCATGAATATTGCCGGTGCATTGGTCACTCCAAATGGCATCACAAGAAATTCGTAATGACCATAACGAGTTCTGAATGTCGTTTTATGGATATCAGGTTCCTTGACCTTCACCTGATAATAACCCGAACGAAAATCTAAGTTGGAGAAAACACAAGATCCACTTAGCTAATCGAACAGATTATCAATACGCGGGAGTGGATACTTGTTCTTTATCGTTACTTCGTTCAAGGTTCTATAATCGATGCAAATTCTGTATGAACCTTCCTTCTTCTTTACAAGCAGTACTGGTGATCCCCAACTTGAAGTGCTGGGACGAATCCATCCTTTCGCCAATAATTCGTCCAACTGGGTTCGGACTTTCTTCAAACCTTCCGGACTTAAACGATACGGTGCTTTGATCACCAGTTGTGCTCCTGGTACTAAATCAATGCTGAATTCAAGAGCTCGATTGGGAGGCAAACCTGATATATCGTCAGGAAACACATCTTCGAACTCTCGAACTACTTCTGGCTTTGATCCTTCCTCCGCTTGAATTGCCGCAATCACTGCCTTCTTTGGTTTCGCCTTGTAAGTACTTGGTTCCAGGGTATGGTCTCCAGTTTTGAAATAGAAGACCGGATGGTCTGGAATCTCGAATACTACCCTCCTTTGACGACAGTCGATAGTAGCATAGCATGTTCCGAGCCAATCAACCCAAGACAATGTCGAAGTTTGGTATGTCCAGTACTTTGAAGTCAGCGTAGAATTCTCTGCTGCAGACGACCACTGGACAAAGGTTGTATCCCATTGTTGCCTTTAGAACGCCATTTCCTGAACTAACATTCCAGATGGATACAAGCGGTGTGACTGGAATCACATGAGTTCGGACGAACCGTTGCGACATAAATCAATGAGATGCTCCAGTATCGAATAGTGCGAGTGCAGGGAGTGAGGCTACTAAGATTGTACCTAAGTTATGTGGGATGTGTTTTAGGTATAAGGGAAAATGTATATAGGTATGTCTATGAACTGAAAGTGAATTTGAAAGGGAGTTGTTACCAGTGATGACTTGGCCGGTGGCTTCAGCTTCTTCCACGGTCATTGTGAAAGCCTGTCGCTTCGGCACATTCCTCCTTGCTGGAGGGGCATTCCTCTGTCCGTTCCTTGGTCCTTGAGGTGGGTTCCTTTGAGCTTGATGGAACTGATGGGGAGGAGGTGCAGTTGGTCCTCGAGGAGGTAGAGCAGGTGCTTGGATGGTTAGGCGCTGCTAGTAAGTGATTGCTGGTCTGGATGCAGCATATGGGTTATGTATACAAGGACAAGACCCAATATCATGAGTAGTTGAACCACAGACTAAGCAAAGATGATTCGCATGCCGGCAATCTTTCACCAGATGTCCATCTCTTCTGCAGTATGTGCAAAAGGCTGGGTTGGGCCGGTTGTTTGGTGCTCCCGGTCTCCTTGGCACAAATGGTGCCCTTGAAGAGGCCCCTCCTTTCATCTGGTTGACAGGGCGCTTAACTCCGGCAGATTGAGTTATGCCCCTCATCTTTACCACCGCCTCATATCGACGGGCCGCTTTCAGAGCCAATTCATGAGTCGGGAAATCTCCTATGGCTAATGCAGCCTGGATCTCCGGATCTAACCTTTGTTGAAATCGTCGAGCTCTGATCTCATCCGTCGGTATTAGGTGTGCCGTGAAACAGTTAAGGTATTATGTTAGCTGTGTAGTATGTGATATTTGGAAAATCGAAATATTGAGACATATCTTACCGACCGAGTATGGTAAATTTAGCATCGTACTCATCTACTGATTTGGTCCACATCGAACCCTGTTGTAGGTGGATGAACTGTTGTTCCATGTCGAATCTGGCAGTCTCGGGGAAGTACTTTGCGTCGAACATATCGCGGAAAGTCCTCTATTCGATCGGCTGGGTGAGACGGCTTTCTGTCGCCTTCCACCGAACCTGTGCATTGTCCGTGGGCTGCAGCTTCGCAACACGAACCCAAGCTACCTCTGACACTTGAGCTGCTGCCAGGTCATCTTCAATACTTTGAGCCCATTCCTCAGCTCCTAGAGGTCTCTCTTTTCCTGCGAACTGCTTGGGGTGCAAGGCCCTGAATTGCTTCACCCCAGGTGCTTCTGCCTCGGGACGGTTCATCAAGATAGCAGTCTGCTGCTGCTGTCCCTCCAGGAGGCTGCGGATCGCCTCTGCTCATTTATCGGAGCAGCTACGGCTGGTGCAATTGGTAGGGATGGTGGAGTGTTGTTGAAGTTAGTGCTGGTAATGTTTGGGGAATCCATAACCTTGAAAGAAAATTTAGGTTATGACAGATTCAAAATATATGAAATTGGAAAATTCAAGAAATATGAATTGTAAAGAATGTTTTCAGTTGCTGGTTCTTGTGTTATATTGCTTAGGTTGTCCACGCGGAACTGACCAGTATGTCCATACAAAGCTGACATGTATGTCCACACAGAGCGGACCTGCATGGGACACCAACAAAACTTCATGCCCCGCTTCCCAGTGTACGGGCAGAGGATGTGACGAGACCACTACGTATTTACTCAGAAGTAAACACGCTAAGCGTATCTAAGCAATATAAAATAAATGTACACAAGAGACAAGATGTAAATGAACATCGATTTTATTTATTAACATTCTTTTTACAATACAACTGAAATGAAAATACATGTACTGAAAGCAATGCCTAAACAATGACATAACAGAAATGATAATGAGATGTAATGTACAAGTAACTAGAGCTCCGGGTCGAAGGCTAGCTGATCCAAATCCTCGCTGGTGGGCTCTGTCTCCAGAAGGTCCGATCCACCTGATAACATTCCAAAGAAAGAAGAAAGGAATGTCATCAGCGAACAATCGCTCGGTAAGTCCCAAAAGTAAGAAGAGACAGAATAGACAGAAGGAGAATGTGTCTTTTAAAGTTGTATTATGTTTGTTAACGTTGTTGTTTGTAGCTTGGTACAGAAAATGTCAGTGTATACGAGAGGAGTCTAACTATTCTGGAGACTAAGGTATACGGAGTACAAGGAACCGTTCAGCCATGGTACAACGGCAATGGAGATTCAGGTTAGGTGTCTTATGGTTGCAGTCTCGTGCCACTTTTAACACCTTCCGTACCAATCTACCCTTTATAAACCTCGCGATGTCTTGATTGTATTGTATTATCTTGTATTATAATTATATAGCTGGAAGACTTTCCGAAACCATGATATCAGTAATGGAACGGATATAATGGATGGACATGTAAATGGAGTATATCCATGGTCCGGTTCAGTCAAGTTGTATAGATTGATTGGTTTGAATATATGGATTCATATTGAATTGTGGTTTTATACTTGAATCACATTCAAGTCAGATTGATTATATATAGACTCGGTCTGAGTCAGAAAATTAGAAAAGAAATTGAAGTCCTGAATTAGGTTTTGATGTTATCAGTAACTGCCGCACATGGACGGCAGGATTTTTGTCTTTTTCCAAGACAATTACCGTATTGATAACACCGTTTGTTAGGTTGTCTACCTTAGATAGACAAGCACCCATATCTTCGTCTCCCTGAGGCTCAAGAGACTGGTCCCGCTTAAACCTATGTTTACTAGGATACTTATTGTATTTTAGTATAACTTGAGGGGTTTTATGTAAAATAATTTTGGTATAATTTTAAAATACAGCTCAAGCATTTAATTCTCGTCTTTAGAGTTTTCATAGATGTATATTTTATAGACGTGAAATTTCTAGTGAGAAAAACCTAATTTTCATAGTATATGATATTTATTTGTAATATGGATATTGTTTTGAATCATCATAGTAGTTTCATGTAATATTTGAATTCTTTTCTTGAGTTTTGGAAACATGGAATATTATATATATTTAAAATAAATATTTTGGTAATAACTATATATACATATTTAATGAAAATAATTTTATTTATTTTCTTGTAAAAATCTCATTTTCTAAAGAAAAATGTATAAAAATTCTATCGAGATCGAATGCTCCTTGCGGAGGTCTGCATCTCGCTCTACTAAGCCAGAGGATGTGCGATAATCCACACTATCCCGAATGGGTCCCCAAAATGGGTTGTAGAGACGCAATTGCATGGAAATTGTTAATACGGTTTTTTAAAGAAAACAGTTTTATAAGTTAGGGTATTTATTTGTAAATTCGTATTTCCCGTATTTTATTGTCCCAAAATCAATAGTGTTATGATAGATATGCGTGTTGTAAGGAGGTAGGTCATTACCCGTGAACTATCTAAAGGTATAACAAGGTATAAAGGTTTTAATGTCGAAATGAATAGTATGTGGTATTTTTATGTAAAAATGCGATAATTGTCACAAAAATGATTATTTTGATGTGAAACTTATTTTGTTGAGTTTGTTAATATTTGTTAAGCAATATGTGAGAATATGAAGTTATCTTGATTAAGAAAAATATAGTTTTAAAAGAAAACCGAATCGGAAGTCGGACTAATTTCGCTTCCATCGGGTTTTAGAAATGGAACTTTTTAAAGATAAGATGAGAGGGGGAAATGGGACTTACTAGTTTATAAGGAGGGATTTTGAAGCAGAATTGGCAGATTCCGGTAGAGGGGAGAAACAGGAAGAGTGGGGAAGCGTCGGAAACTCTTTGGGTCGTTGCCGGAACTTCGTCGGAGTTTCGCTCTTCGTTAACTCCACTTGCACACTATGGGAATTTAGAAATTTCTTAAGTGTTTTGGCAGGAAATTGTGAGTGAGGAGGGGTGAAATGAGGGTGGTATTTATAGGGCAATCTAGGGTTTATGGGGAATGAATAATGCATTAAAATTTTGCATTAAAAATAGAATTTGAAGGGTTTACTATTCTCTGTAAATGTGCAGAGTAAATAAGTAATACAGGAGTTATCGGGGGAGTCCAAAGGTCTAGGGCAAAAGAAAAAATTAGGGTTTGTACATGGGTAAACCGGCGGCACCGGTCTGGGAGGGCTTCTCGCCGGTCAGATCCGAGGGGCTAGGGTCTGGATTGGGGCCACGTGTCTACGACGCTTTAACTAGCCTATTTTACCTGTTTGATTATTCTGTAACTTATCCTATTACGTATAGTGTACGTGCAAACTCTTGGGCTTCTAAAAGAAATTAAAACAAAAAGATAATATGGCTGATGAGATTTGAACTCTGGTGCTATGTCTCAGCAGTGCAAGGTCTTGCCAATGTGCTACAAGTACTTTCTTGCTATTCTAAATCTAAACAAATACTTATAGCATTCACAGGAATTGTAAATACCCCAATTGTACATTAACTTTAAATGATTTTTTTGTAAACAGAGTTTAGAGTTGTTACAACGGTCGCGGAGTCGGTGAGGTCGGAGTAAAATTGATCCGACACCTTGTATGCCTCCACCGTCTTCGCTGCCCGATACTCGGCGAGCTTCACCGCGTCCAAGGCCGTCAGAACGTCCTTATTGAGGGCGTCCCCCGATTTCCTCCTCGAGTGGTAGATGTCGGTCACCTCCTCCATCTTGGCTTGAACAGCCCGGTGGGACTCGTCTTGGAGCCGATGAAACTCCGGCAGCTTGGAGTTTGTCAACTCCTCAGTGATCAGACGAGTGTCGAGGAGAGCCACCTTTTTCTCCGCCTGCCGCAGTTGGAGGCGTTGTTCCTCCTCCACCTTAGAAGACTCGCCCGCCTTTTTCAAGGCCGGGGCAACCTCCTTGGATTCCATAGTAGCGAGGAGGGCACAATGATGGAGGACTTGAGGAAACCAGCAAACGGGTTTGAACGCTCAAACCGAGGAAATAAGACTTATAGAAATTTTGACGAAAAGCATGTACCGACCTGAACTGTCTCCTGTGCTATGGCGGCCACCTAGGCCTTCATGGTTCCATGGGATATTTTAACCCTGGCCGCCCGCTCTATGTCCGAAAGTAGGATATCGGCAACGGAGAGACCAGATGGCACTTTTAAGCAGAAATCGCCCTCCTGCTCCGAGGTCCCGGCAGAAGGCGACCGAGAGACCATCCTCTTATGTCTTTTGAGGGGGCTTCGACGGGCTTTGCCTCCTCATCTCTTACCCGAGGCGCCGGGTCCCGTAAGTACTTGCACCCTGGGTCCCGCAAGTGCTTGTGGCTTCCTCCGTGGCGTTCTTCAGGAGCTCGAGGAGCGGCGGAGGGCTTAGACGGCGGAGCTGGCCTTGGGGTCGAGCTCGGACCGGGCGAGACAAGCTTGCGCTACCGACCTTTTTCCCCTGAGTCTTGGCAGCCAGGGCAGCTAAGATCTTTGCTCGGTCCATGGGCTCTGCAAATAAAACATACAATTAAAGAGGGTTAGCAACACTAAAAAGGCGAAGGAAGTTTAACTAAGTCTAGACAGATCGTCGAAAGCCCTAACTTACGAAAGAAATGCGTAGGACTAAGCTCGGCCCAGCTCAGAACGCACTTGGACAGCAGGACATCCGCCCGCTGAATCGGTTCCTACAGGGACACCGCCTTCGCCTGGGGGGATGTCGACTGTTTTACCCTCGGGCAGTCAGCCATGTGCCACTGTATAGGCACAGGACAATCCTCGCCCTTAGGTGGCCCGACGAAAACAAACTTCTCCTTCCATTCATGGATGGAAAAAAGGACGGCCACTACTCCCGACCCGGCCACCCTACCTTTATGTTTTTTGAAGGAGAAATATACCCAGCTCGGCTCCCTCTTGGCGGTGCCGGGGTGATTTTTATAACAGAGGAACAAAATAAGGATGGTCAAATTGAAGGGAATTTGTTCAAGTTTTAACAGGGCCAGAAACCCGAGAAGGATCCTCCACGAATTCGGCGCTAGTTGACCCGGGGCAAGTTGGAAGCAACGAAATACTATAAAATCTCGGGTAAGAAAGGAAGACGCATTCCCGTCCGGAATCCTTCCAGGTACAGGGCAATCTCCTTACCCTGCATCTGATCTGCCCGCTCACCCTCTCTAGCTAAACGGAAAGAATAGCCAGAGGGAACATGGAATCGAGTCTGGATCTCGGCTAGATGGACCATGCGATTCAAAACGGAGGGCGCATCGCGAGCATTACCGATGCGCACCTTGGGAGCCTTTGCCGCCGCCCGACGGCGAGCAGCACGAGCGGCCCTGACTCTAGGGGCGAGCTCGACACAGAGGACGAAGATGAAGAGGAACCCTCTTGGTTATCTGAAGCCGAAAAAGAGGACTCGGCCCGGGCAACTGGAACCTCATCGTTCGACCCTACCCTTACTACCTCAACAGACTCCTCGGATGAAGACATCTAACCTGATTCAAGGGATGGACTCGCCGAGGAATGATCAACAGAGGATCCGATCTAAAGGAGAAGCGCCGGGCAATATTCAACAATGGAAGAAGATTTGAGCAAAGTGTCGGCCCTAGGATGGTCCCCTCCTATTTATACACCCCAAAGGAGAACATCCAATGGCCCAGATTGATTCCCGGTAAAACAAAACGTCGCGCCTGATGGCCTGTGGGGCTCCATATGGAAATCGATCATTGGGGACGTCTCTTCGACTGCCGTTGTCAGAGACAGCCTGTCACCTTTGCCAACCAACGTCCGACACGCGGCCTGTACCCCCGCCGGTGAATCGACTGAAACGACGCCCCCTCTTTAAAGCGTAATCATGTCATTTGATCCGCTGACGCCACCAAAGATACGCGCGAAAACTCAAGAGCATGACGAGACAACATGGGGCCCCGAAAATCGAAACGATGCAACCGCTAAAAGTTGTGTCGTTCCCGGGCAATCCAAATTATTATTCTCGGCGCTAAACCAAGAAGACCACTCGACCCGACCTATGAATAGGTTAGAACGAGAGTGGGGGGCTAATGATGATGCTCCAGAATGGTATCTCCTCAGATGATGACACGTGGCGGATGACGTGTCCCGAAGGCTATGGAGGTGGAATAAATGAGTTGCACTAGGAAGATTTCTCGGGTGCTCGGGTCTCCGAGGACCGATTCGACCTTTCATGAGACCTTCCTGAATACTCTCCACCTTCACCTAGCAAACTACCAACAGATCGTCTCCGAGCTCTTTCAGTCTCTTTGCTCGTCTCTGAGCCTTCTGACATGCCTTTTTCAAATTACGGTAAAATCCCTGAAACTTTGGTTTGAACACCTGCCTTCCAGCCCCTTCAAAATGTCCTCAAGGAGGGAGGTTAGTGCAATAAACAAAGTATAAGGTACTTCAGTGAAAAAGCGGCGATAGTAAAAGTCCATTTTTTCCCATTTTCTTCAAGCTTTGATCAGTGGTGATCCCTCATCTTCTTCCTCTTCCTCTCGCGCTTCTCTCAACGTTGTCATCGTTTCCATCATTCTCACATGAGGCCTTCGACGTCCGTCAGGATCTCGCCACCGTCACCAGGTCTGATGGAGGTCCTTTTTCAGTTCTCCTTCAGATGTTGTCTTCCATCGATCCCCCGGTGGATTCTGGAGGGGATCCTCTGTTGTGTGTGGGTCTCAATGGGTTTTGAGGAGATTTGGTGCCCAATACCTGCAAAGAAGTCCCGAGGTGGTTTGATACCACCGAGGACCTTCCGACGATCAAGTTAGTACTAGATCCGAGCAATGTAACGGCTAAGTGGAGTAAAAAATGGCTTCCTTGACCCTTCTGTGATGGGGGTTTATATAGTGGTGGAGGCACGCAGTGGCAGGCGTGAGAATCTCGCCGGCAGTTACGCTCTCGACGTCACGCCCGCGTAGAGAGCGGATCGCCCATGAATGGGGATCGTGAAGGCATGGAACATGGGATGTTGCTGGCGGAGAATCCGTGCATGGCGAAATTCGCAGAGCTGCGGTTACGCATATGAGCGGCGGAACTGGTCGAAGGACCGAGGAAGACGGCCTCGGCAAAGGGGCTCGGGGAAGAGCGAGAAAGCCGAGGAGACATGGTCTTATGGCAGCTCGGGGCGAGCTGAGGGGCCGAGGAGGCCAATCTGCGGGGAGCCCCGAGGAGGGCTAGCTCACGCTGGCCAGTCGGGTACAGGGGTGGCATGGTCGGCCTTTGTGGGCCCTTTCTTCTGAGTTCTGGGACGTGTCGTCCGCCACGTGTCCTGATCTTAAGGGTCGCCAATATTGTGCATTATCATTAGCCCCCCACTCTTGTCCCGACCAGCCAGCGGGTCGGGTCAGGAGTGGACCGCCGGGCCGCCCGGGGTGAGCTCCCTCTTAAGGTTTCGTCGGGACGTGTCCCCGGGCCGCGAGCTGTCTTTTCTGCCAGCGAATCAGGGCGAGATCCCCGCATTTAGGGAGGGCGTGCCGGTTTGTGTATCTTGCCTTTGAAGTGACGGCCCACGTGTCGAGCGTCGGTTGGATGACGCGACGTGTGCAGACCTGCAACGCCTGAAAGGGTGCGGTCCAGTGTGAGGACGGCAAGTGGAGCAATTGGAGCCGTTGGATGCGAGGAGGCGTCTTGGCGAGAGCTGAAGGGCACCGTCGGATGAGGTCCCTCGTGGCGATAAAATAGAGGTAGGGCCCGTTCCAGGGCCCCTGCTCCTTCATATTTCCCGTTCTAAGTCTCGGTTGCTCGCTTGTCTTCTTCCTTCCACTTTCGTTCCCCGAGGATCATTCTTCCCAAGGTTAGATGTCTTCTCTTGTCGAGTCAGTAGATGTCATTGAGGTAGGTTCTAGGAACTCTTTAGGTGAGCCTGAGTCCTCCCGGAGAGCAGGGGTTGGCCTCTCTTCCCAGGATCATGTGGCGGGAGCAGCCCCCAGAAAGGAGGCGGTAGATGCTGCCGCTAGCGCCTTGTGTTGGATAAGACATAAGGACGAGCTTGCCAACGCTCGGGCTCGCTTCCACATCCCCTCGCGCTATATGCTTTGCTTGGCCAAGAAGGGAGAGAGGGCAGACCAAGTACGGGGCGGGGAGATCGCCTTGTATTTGGAAGCATTTTGGGGTGGAATGCGTCTGCCCTTCTCTTCTGAGGTCGTTGAAGCGTTGAACTTCTTCGGGTTAGCCCCCGGTCAGTTGGTGCCAAACTCGTGGAGGATTCTCCTCGGGTTCCTGGTCCGCCTGAAGTTACAGGCGATCCCCTTCAGCCTTTCCCTCCTTGATTCTTCCTTCGTCTTCAAAAATCACCCCGGTGGTCGAGCGGGCGACCCGAGGTGGGTTTATCTCTCTTTCAGAAAGCGACCAGGGGCGCCGCCGGGACGGGGGTCGTGGCCCTGCCTTCTTCCATTCACGACTGGAAGAAGAAGTTCTTCTTCGTTTCCCTTCCCGAGGACGAGGACTGGCCCGTGCCTACAGAGTGGTCGAGGGAGAAGCACTTGCTGGGGAACCAGTCCAGTGACCCCATCGCGGTGAGAGTGGCGTCGTGGGAGCCCATCCCCCATTTCGACGTGCTGTTGTCTGAGAGGGTTCTGAGTTGGGCCGTGCTCAGCCCCGTTGAGTTCGTCGGTAAGTTTAGGTTTTGTTTTTGGGTTCATATATTTCATGTGTCGCTGACTCCCTCTACACTTGGTTCTATGCAGGACCCATGGATATAGACTCGTTCCGGGCTTCAATGCGCCAGCCGAGGCCGGTTGCGAGGGTTGGGGGCGCCGGCTCTTCCCGTTCACAGCCTGCCCCGGCTCCTTCTCCCCCGGCGGTAGTACCCCCCGAGTGCTCGGAAGCAAATCTCGCCTCGGGGTCCAGCAGAACGTCGGGTTGGAGGCGGGCTCGGATTCAGGAGGAGACCGGCTCTCCCTAAAGGCCGCTTAAGAGGAGATCTACACGGGGACCGTCTTCGCCGATCATGGTGGAGGAAGGCGGTCTCCAGTTCGCCGTGCTTTCGGGGCTATCCGTCGCGGATAGCCTACTGAATGAGATAGAGGCATCGGCCGAGGGTAGAGTCCCCGGGGGGACCTTCAGGGTTCAGCTGGCATCCATTGCCCAGGAGTCCGTGCAGGTAAGCGCCTGTCTTTCATTATTATTATTCTTTGAGGTTCGGTGCCTCTCTCATCTTCTTGATCTCTCTTCTGCCTTTCTGGTCCTTCAGCACGTCGCCCTCGCCTTGCGCATGGAGGCCGAGGTGGTAGCCCCGGCGATGAAAGCCGCGGGCCAGCTCGCCTTGCTGGAAGAGAGCTCCAAGCGGGAGCTGGAGGCGATGAAGGCGAGGGTCTTCGCTCTGGAGGGCAAGGTGGAGGCCGGGAAGCGGGAGGTTGCCCGGCACCGCGAGGTCGCTGCGGTTGCTGAGGCCAAGCTTGAGAACGCTAAGGTGCTGGCCGGTAACCTGAAGAAGACAGTGAAAACCCTCCGGAAGGAGCTGGGGGCGACGGCCGAGTGGGCGAAGTCGGCCGACCTGAGGGGGACCAAGTTGGCCGACCTCTCGGCGGCGAAGGCGCTGGAGGGCTACAAGAAGTCGAAAGACTACTATGATGACTTGGCCGTCGCCACGACCCTCATCTGGCACGAGGCCCTTGAAGCTGTTAAGGCCCGGGTGCCGGGGTTCGCTGACGAAGAGCTCCAGGCCGAGTACCCCCTCGCGGACACCAGCGGGCAGGGGCAGGAGATTCCTGGCGAGGAAGTCGCCGAGGACCCGGCTCGCCTCGTGGTGGATGTCGAGAGACTTGAGGTCGCTCCTGGCCCCGAAGCCTAAAGCCTCGTCTTCCCCCTCCTTTTTATTTTGCTGCGTCTGGAATTTTGTAACCCTCCGGGCATTTTGTGAGGCTGGGGAGCCAAAAATACCCTCTGTAAAGACTACCTTTTAGTAATAAAACTTTTTCTTTGGTTTCATTGGCTTTCTTGTAAAAAAATTTCTTCACGCACTATTGGGCTTCCATGTCAGGTTGGTTATTTGCCTAGCGATCGTCCGTCGAGTTGATTCAAGCGCTGCTGAGGAGAAGGCGTCTCGATGGCCCCGAAGTCGAGGGGAGATCGCTCGAGACTTGGATAGACCTGATGCCCTTAGTTGGCAGCTCGGATTCTCTACATGTGGTGGGTAGAGGGCTGTCCGCCTTATTTGCACCGAAGATGGGTGGAAGTTGCTCCGTTGCCCTTCGGCGAGGGCTTCTGATTTCTGGTGTCGTGGGTAGGTAATGTCACGACCTGAAAGAGCACGTGACTGGCCCTTGAATCCTATGAAGTCTATAGGACTCCATCTGATCCAAGTAAGCCAAAAGCCCAGAAATCTAAAACCATTTAAGGAGTAAAATAGGGAAAACTAGTTTTAAGAGGTAAAGAAAACATGTTTGAAAATCAAGTTTTTAAATAACTAAGCCGAATATGAATTTTTGAAATGTGTAATTTTTCCTGAAATTTTCGGCAGAGTTTCCTTTGTAAAAACTGGCCCCGAACGGGGTACAACAAGAATAATATATATGAACAGATAAAAGGCATCCCCAAGCGGGAGCTAGCTCTTCGTCAATCGACGGTCACAACCACGCAAGCAATAATAATATACAACGCCAAAGGGAGAGGATCAAACCCAAAAATGAACTCAAAACAGCCAGAAAACCGTAATACTACTAGCGCGACTCTAAGGTCGAAATAATACAACACTGTTTTCTAAGTCTGAAACAATATACAAGTTTTGGTTGATGGAATGACTAGATACAATAAATAATACAGGAGCAAAGGCGTTTCTGATACAAAAGAACCCACCTACAAACGCAAGTCACCCATATGGAAACAGTGTGCTAGAATTGCCGCTATGGAATCTGTACGGCAAAAACCTGCAAGGACTGTGGCACAACGGGGGTGAGTTGCCAACTCGTGAATAGAAAATATCTACAAGCAGAGATCGAATGCATGACCCATCCTAGGTCAATACGATCAGATATAAATAAACCTCAATATGAATAAGTCTGAAACATGCTAAACTGGCAATGTAATATCTAAAAATGAGTGTAATGTCAAGTACTCGTGCCAGTGCCTCAGGTAATAGCATATCATAAATGTGAGGTACAATCAATGAAATCAATCTGCATGTACGTGGATCCCGTCCATTCGTCACCCAATGACAATAACCATCATGCATGTAAATATCATCAGCATATGCATGGAAATATGAGGATATAAACCACCTGTGTCCCTCGCGACACGTCAAAATCATGGAACCGGAGTGCCCAGCATCGGCACTCGAAAACATCATGAAAACTGTGCCCAGCATCGGCACGTAAATCCTCATATATCGGGCTCCGTGAGTCCGGATCGGCCCACAGGCTCTGTCTGCGGTATCGGCCCTCGGCCCCGGCAGTACGCCTATATCCATCTATCGACTCTGGTCGGTATCCTCCGGATAACCGCCAGGTCCAACAAAATCACCGGTAGTTACTCGCCACCCTGCCAGGCTCATCGTCTACTCCACGAAAAACATTTCTTGCCCCGGGGAACCATACCGGGTCCACCATGTACCCGCAATCGGCCTCATCCGCCTCCTCGAATCGGGTTTCACATGTCGCTCTCAGCACCGAGAAAACACATGGTGGACGCACTGAAATATCATATCACGGGTAACCGGGTTTTTAAAACAATTACATATCCTCTTTGAAACACCCACGGTTCCCAAAATCAGAAATATCATGGAAACAACATATCTCAATGCGTATAATCAGAAAGCAGCATGTATGCGACATATAGCAGAAAGGAAAGAATATCAATATGTCATGCAAGGGTCATATCCTGAATGCAACAGTACTACAGTGTAGTGACATGGCAATTATCGATGATGAAGTGTGTGAGCCGGCAACAGTGTACGTGGAACATACGCGTCATCGATAATGGTGCTGGTGTCCTAGCAGCATGACTGAAATATATCAACAATATAAGCGATGCAATGCAAACAGCATGAATGTGCGGAATCGAGTAGTCAACGCAACAGTAAAGAACCTGCCTCAATAGCTATATCATGCAACCTTGCCTTTTGAAATAAGACAAATCAGGGCTTTTGGTAAAATATGGGCTACGGTGTTTTAAGAAGAGATGCGCCTTTTGAAAATATCCGTATAAACCCTTTTTGCCTATCTTTAAAATATCCCCGATTCGTTAGTTTTGAAATAGGTATGACTCGGGTCTAGTCTAACGCCTACTATGCGAACTACGAACCCACAGTCAAGTCAATAGAGAGGGGTATGGAAACCACCTAAATCTGAGTCGATATCACAATATCTCATCACATGACAGGTATTACTACCATCATATCACATCTCCAATACGAACTCTGTCATGTCGCCAAATCTCACGGCCTCAATCGAATCTCATCGACTCATCTCAATCCCACGTATCATCCTCAAATCTCGTATATGAACACATAGTCCCATACCCATGTGTAGATATACACACCATCATATGCGCACAGATATATGAAAGAATGTATGCAAGTATGTGTGTATGTGTGAGTGTGGGTGCAACCACTACTCTAGGGTTTCGCACTATACTCAACCAATACATCCTTATCACCAATAATCCATTATTACCATCAATAACCCTAAACAACACATAATAAATATATGTGTGTATACGTATTCGTATACATCACCACGGACTGCGGGGGTGCTATACGCCATCCACCCGACTTCTCCCCGTAGATATAAATCTACTCACCTTGCTTCTCATGTGTCGGTGCCGATGTCGCCATCTTCATCTTCTTTGCCTCAACATCTCGTAGGGTACCTACAAGTATATCACAATGCTAAAGCACATGAAAATCACATCGGAAACCAAAATAGCACACGCTACCCACATAGGTAAAAACCTATCGACTCGCATGTAAACACAGTCAATATCCACTTGTCGTTGACGTCCAAACGCCACCCGACAGGAATGAATCACAAAACACCAAAATCCATGCTAAATCAAGTCGTAAATCATACACCAACATAGGAAAATCAACCCAGATTTCACCCTAGATGAAATCAGTCAAAACTAGACATACCCAGGGTCAAAACTAGAGGAAATGGGGCCATGCACAGAAAACGAGGCAGATCCACCCTGCTCTGGCCGCAAATTGCGGCCAGAATGGGATAATTGGCGGCCTCAAAGTGGAGTTGGGGGCTAGGGTTTGGGGTGATGGTTCTCTGGTGCCTGCACATCTCACTGTCAACTCAGTTTCATTTTAGGGATCTCGGGGTGATAGCAGATTCCACAAAACACTTCCAGATTTACTGTTTTCCCCGATATCGATTCCGTAATTCTGTATTCTGGTTTCAAGTTCAGGTTTGGGTTCAAATTAGCATCACACAAGGGATTCTAAGGTCACCTAAATCCTCAATTCCATTTTTAATTTCAGTTTTACCCTAAACCCTAACTTGAATTCTCCAAATTCCACAAACCACACAATATCGATATGAAACTAGAATAGATACACAAGGAATTGAAATACTACTCTAATAGGTGCAGAAATTACCTCCTTTGGCAACTCAAGAAAATTCTTGAGTTGCTCAAAGTCCTCCAAATCCAATCTTGCTAGGTTCAATGTGAAGCTAGTGAGCTTGGGAGTAAGTTTTGTGAAGTGGGAATGGGGTTTTGGCTTTATTTTCATGGTGGATCTAGGGTTTTAGTGAAGAGGGGGAGAGGGAGCAGCAGCTCAAAGGGGGAGGGGAGAGAGAAATGAGATGGGGAAATGATGAAGGAAATGGTCAAATGTCAAAAGCAACCTACTCTCTCTCTCTCTCTCATCACCTACTTTTTCTTTTCTTTTCTTCACCAAACTCTTCTCACTTGAATAGTAGACCCAAAAGAAAAGCCATGGTAGAAATGCACAAGCAGCACAAGTGTAGAAAATGATATGTGCACATTTTTGGACAAAAAAGCTAAAAATCCAATTAGCGATTTTTAATCGCGATTAGCACTAAATTAGCGTATAACTAATCTTAAAAACTTTAAAATGGCATAATTCCATAAAATACCTTATTTTAGAATTTTCCATAATTTTTCCCCATTTATTTGTATTTAATTATACCAGAATATTAAAATATTCATTAAAATAATATTAAATTATAAAATTTCCCAAAAATCATATTTTATTATTTTAAAGACGTTACAATCTACCCCCTTAAAGAAATTCGGTCCCCAAATTTAAAATTTAAACCCCCAAATACTAAAATATTCCAACACAAATTCCAAGTCATCGGGGCTCCGAAATCAGCAATCCATAAAACGTATCATAGCGCAATGCATGCGCATGAGTACTGAGCAGATAACTCAAAAGCAACACTCCATCAAGCGTCCCGCAATTATCGGAGTCATGGTAAAGACACAAATATCAAATCCAATACAAAATCAATATGATATAAATCAGAACTATACATGTAGACATCCAATCTATACATGTGAATAGCTGATGCAAATGCATGCCCAATCTTTTAAGTCGCTGTGCGATGCGCGTAACACTGCACAGTAGCGGACGTTTTTCATAAGAAAATAACTATATACGTATATATATATCCTTCGTTTAATAGGTGCGTTCCGCCGTTTTTGAAAACAATTTAGAAGGGTTTTCTGTTTTTAAAACGTTTCGTGTCATATCGGACACGTAGGTATATACTGAGACTATAGCTCGCTCTTTGGAAATCCCTTCGAACTATCAATGCATGCAAGATATATCCAGGTACTGTCCTCTGACTAGTCCTGCTCGGTACAAAACGAATATCAAATATCATAGAAATGTACTGCTCCAAAAGGAATAAATCCCAAAAATGCACATAACATCACCCTGTGCGTCTGGTGCGCACGGAAATAAAAATCCATATATGTGCTATACAGGTGCACAAAACATCTAGGTGCAACGGGTGTGCACGAAACATCTGTCATAGGCAACGTGTGTGCCTGACAGCCAAAACAGGTGCATCTGACATGCACGAAGAATCTCGATTTAGTGCATCGGGTGTGCACCCAAATCGTATCTCAAAGCCTGCGCCCAACATGCGCGAAAATCCAAATCGGTGCATCCATCGTGCACGAATGAAAATCTAGACCCTGCGCACTCAACATGCACGGAATCACAAAAATCCAATAACAACGCCGAATATGCGTAAGTCCAGTCAAAAGCATGGAGTGCAAGAATCCACATCATTATCACAATCAAAATCGACATACCGAAAGGCATCAAATCGAAGTCAGGTGCAATCGTAATGCACAAAATATAAATCCGGTGCAACAAAGGCACGAAATATAAATCTGATGCGATAAATGCAAGAAACATAAAATTGGTGCGACAAACGCACGAAGTATAGAACTGGTGCATCCCATGCACAAATACCAGCAATAACTCAAATGCGTAAGCAGCAACACTAAGTGTACCCAGATATAAAGAAAATCATAAACGTGTGCAACTGCGTGCACAAAATACATATCCATGCACTATATGCACATATAAGCTATACCGAGTGCAAAAATCAAATCGTGTGCGTAACATATGCACAACATCAAATCAACCGTATGAAATCCATAAAGTCATAAGCAGGTGCAGCCAATGCACGAAACAATATACAACGCGGCTTAATCAAATCAGGTGTACCGCGATGGAAAACTCACAACCGCGTGCATCAGCGTGCACAAATCAAAACACTAAAGGTACATGAAACTATGCTGGAAGCGTAAATCAAATCACCGGCATAAAATAGGCATGAAATCGCAATCAACACCTCAAGAGTAATAACTATGTGCAAGGTATAAATACCCAGTAAATACAACCATGGTGAACAAAATCAAATATCATGGAACTCAGTCATCAAGACTAAATCATGCGAATAGATCGCCCAAAATACCGAAATCCAAAGCAACGGATACGTGATAATCAAATCACAAAATCACAAATCATAAATACCGTCGTCGGTATATCCTTCTTCAGGGTTGAGAAGGTACCGGTACATCCGATGCCAGCGGCGCAAGATATCTACTTGCCTCTTGCTCGCGGCTGGCGTCCTCTGCCTCTGGTTCCTGATCTTTCCTGTGGATTACCAATCTCGCAATCCATCGGCTCATCGGCCCGGTCAGGTGTGCTGACAGGAACGATTCCGTTCTGGCACTTTCCTGGTCATCTCTCGGTCAATCCTCACGACCGCTCGTAAAGCAGCACATCTCTGGCGCCGACCTCGGGTCCTCTGAATGCACATCACGCATCTACTCCTGGGTGCAACTCTTATTGCAGCAGTGTACTGGAAGGAATCCTACTCAAGGTCTCTTCTGATCTTGCCTAAGCCAAACTGTAAGGAGGCTGGTACTCTGGCATAATCTTTCCTCGCTTTCTGAACATCTGCATCCTTAGTACAACATCTTCTCAGAAGCTGGTCGCATCCCTGCGCCTCTGTATGCATGTCCGACCTTTAATCTTAATGGGGTGTAGTAACAGCTCGTCTGCCTCTCGCACGAACTTCTTGTCCCGCTTGTCTGTATCATCGACCATTCGACGTCGCGTCTCTATCTGCGCACTGCAATGTCCTCGGCTACGGTCCATCCGAAGTCTCTAACACGGACTCGAAATCACGAACTCAGTATCTTCATCACTCAGCAGGAGATATCTAGCCGAACACGTCCTCAGCGTGCATATCGCATCTCTGATGTCAGCGGAGTGAAACGTCATCTTGTCGAAATCTCGTGCGAACTCTTTACTCCACCTTGCTCCAATATCGACTGATTCGGACTCATCTCATCGTGGCTACACGGACTGCGCTCCGACGGCTATGCTCGTATCTGGAGTCTCCCAAGCAGTGTCCCATCACATGATATCCGAATGATGTCGAATCGTCCGATCGACTCGTCAGAACCTCACAATCCCCCAAGAGCTCAACATCTCGGGTACAGTTTAATAGTATCGAGTACATACCACAGCATCGGTGGTCCAGCCGTAGAAGGGCAACCCAAGCCTCACTAATGGCGCCGAGGAACTGCCGCAAACCCTAAGGTTCAAAGGCTTTCACACGATCATTAAGTCGAGTTAGGGTTTCATTCTTCTAGAAGGTCCATAGAATCGCTTGCATGTCTTTCCGAATACTTTAAACTTGGAAAATGGGTTCCTGACATTCGATCGTCTCAATCGACTCTCAACGAATCTGCGTGAAGTCGCCTCTAGCTGGAATCAATCTATCTGATGACCTCGCATCGGGGTAAGCGAACGAACCACATGTCCTAGTCATTAATCCTCGGTGACTAGCGACTCACTATCATGTCTCTAAGAATATGCTCATGCTGCAGTAGCTCCAATCATCTGGGCGATATCTCATCATTCGCAGCAGCAACTGGCTCATTCGTCGGTACGCTAAGCAGCGTCTCAACCATCATGAATAAGCGATAAATCAACGGTCATCACATCCTGGCTGGCTTCTATCAGTGGCTCAATCCTCTGGTGCCGATCAGCACACCCAGGAAATCTCGCAACGGCGATCTGTCAACGCTCATAGTGCGGAAACACAAAATACGAAGCCTCAAAGCAATCCGTATGTCTCTGGAATCACGCCCCGGTCAGCCCTCGTCCCCGACGAGCTCATGCTGACACAACTCGAGCCGTAGCTCACTCTTCCCGTGCAATCGCGGCAGCAAGACCCTAACCAGTATCGATGAAGGTAGATCATAGGAAGGAATATAATACTGTGTAAGGAAATGTACAACCTAAGGTTTCTTAAGTGGAGTGGCGTGTCGTAAGTATGCCGCGGAACATACCCACGGTACGTCATTCTACTTTAGTCACCTATTCCATCAACCAAGGGTCATCCTACACGACGAAAGTTCGGGTTTAATACCCCCTCGACTAAGTCTAAGTTCCGTAAGGTCAAGCCTAAGTTCCGTATATAAATAACGCCGTAGGCTCCACATAGTCAAACTCAGACTCGAACCAAGGTCAACCTAGCGCTCTGATACCAACTTTGTCACGACCCGAAAGAGCACGTGACTGGCCCTTGAATCCTATGAAGTCTATAGGACTCCATCTGATCCAAGTAAGCCAAAAGCCCAGAAATCCAAAACCATTTAAGGAGTAAAATAGGGAAAACTAGTTTTAAGAGGTAAAGAAAACATGTTTGAAAATCAAGTTTTTAAATAACTAAGCCGAATATGAATTTTTGAAATGTGTAATTTTTCCTGAAATTTTCGGCAGAGTTTCCTTTGTAAAAACTGGCCCCGAACGGGGTACAACAAGAATAATATATATGAACTGATAAAAGGCATCCCCAAGCGGGAGCTAGCTCTTCGTCAATCGACGGTCACAACCACGCAAGCAATAATAATATACAACGCCAAAGGGCGAGGATCAAACCCAAAAATGAACTCAAAACAGCCAGAAAACCGTAATACTACTAGCGCGACTCTAAGGTCGAAATAATACAACACTGTTTTCTAAGTCTGAAACAATATACAAGTTTTGGTTGATGGAATGACTAGATACAATAAATAATACAGGAGCAATGGCATTTCTGATACAAAAGAACCCACCTACAAACGCAAGTCACCCATATGGAAGCAGTGTGCCAGAATTGCCGCTATGGAATCTGTACGGCAAAAACCTGCAAGGACTGTGGCACAACGGGGGTGAGTTGCCAACTCGTGAATAGAAAATATCTACAAGCAGAGATCGAATGCATGACCCATCCTAGGTCAATACGATCAGATATAAATAAACCTTAATATGAATAAGTCTGAAACATGCTAAACTGGCAATGTAATCTCTAAACATGAGTGTAATGTCAAGTACTCGTGCCAGTGCCTTAGGTAATAGCATATCATAAATGTGAGGTACAATCAATGAAATCAATCTGCATGTACGTGGATCCCGTCCACTCGTCACCCAATGACAATAACCATCATGCATGTAAATATCATCAGCATATGCATGGAAATATGAGGATATAAACCACCTGTGTCCCTCACGACACGTCAAAATCATGGAACCGGAGTGCCCAGCATCGGCACTCGAAAACATCATGAAAACTGTGCCCAGCATCGGCACGTAAATCCTCATATATCGGGCTCCGTCAGTCCGGATCGGCCCACAGGCTCTGTCTGCGGTATCGGCCCTCGGCCCCGGCAGTACGCCTATATCCATCTATCGACTCTGGTCGGTATCCTCCGGATAACCGCCAGGTCCAACAAAATCACCGGTAGGTACTCGCCACCCTGCCAGGCTCATCGTCTACTCCACGAAAAACATTTCTTGCCCCGGGGAACCATACCGGGTCCACCATGTACCTGCAATCGGCCTCATCCGCCTCCTCGAATCGGGTTTCACATGTCGCTCTCAGCACCGAGAAAACACATGGTGGACGCACTGAAATATCATATCACGGGTAATCGGGTTTTTAAAACAATTACATATCCTCTTTGAAACACCCACGGTTCCCAAAACCAGAAATATCATGGAAACAACATATCTCAATGCGTATAATCAAAAAGCAGCATGTATGCGACATATAGCAGAAAGGTAAGAATATCAATATGTCATGCAAGGGTCATATCCTGAATGCAACAGTACTACAGTGTAGTGACATGGCAATTATCGATGATGAAGTGTGTAAGCCGGCAACAGTGTACGTGGAACATACGCGTCATCGATAATGGTGCTGGTGTCCTAGCAGCATGACTGAAATATATCAACAATATAAGCGATGCAATGCAAACAACATGAATGTGCGGAATCGAGTAGTCAACGCAACAGTAGAGAACCTGCCTCAATAGCTATATCATGCAACCTTGCCTTTTGAAATAAGACGAATCAGGGCTTTTGGTAAAATAAGGGCTACGGTGTTTTAAGAAGAGATGCGCCTTTTGAAAATATCCGTATAAACCCTTTTTGCCTATCTTTAAAATATCCCCGATTCGTTAGTTTTGAAATAGGTATGACTCGGGTCTAGTCTAACGCCTATTATGCGAACTACGAACCCACAGTCAAGTCAATAGAGAGGGGTATGGAAACCACCTAAATCTGAGTCGATATCACAATATCTCATCACATGACAGGTATTACTACCATCATATCACATCTCCAATACGAACTCTGTCATGTCGCCAAATCTCACGGCCTCAATCGAATCTCATCGACTCATCTCAATCCCACGTATCATCCTCAAATCTCGAATATGAACACATAGTCCCATACCCATGTGTAGATATACACACCATCATATGCGCACAGATATATGAAAGAATGTATGCAAGTATGTGTGTATGTGTGAGTGTGGGTGCAACCACTACTCTAGGGTTTCGCACTATACTCAACCAATACATCCTTATCACCAATAATCCATTATTACCATCAATAACCCTAAACAACACATAATAAATATATGTGTGTATACGTATTCGTATACATCACCACGGACTGCGGGGGTGCTATACGCCATCCACCCGACTTCTCCCCGTAGATATAAATCTACTCACCTTGCTTCTCATGTGTCGGTGCCGATGTCGCCATCTTCATCTTCTTTGCCTCAACATCTCGTAGGGTACCTACAAGTATATCATAATGCTAAAGCACATGAAAATCACATCGGAAACCAAAATAGCACACGCTACCCACATAGGTAAAAACCTATCGACTCGCATGTAAACACAGTCAATATCCACTTGTCGTTGACGTCCAAATGCCACCCGACAGGAATGAATCACAAAACACCAAAATCCATGCTAAATCAAGTCGTAAATCATACACCAACATAGGAAAATCAACCCAGATTTCACCCTAGATGAAATCAGTCAAAACTAGACATACCCAGGGTCAAAACTAGAGGAAATGGGGCCATGCACAGAAAACGATGCAGATCCACCCCGCTCTGGCCGCAAATTGCGGCCAGAATGGGATAATTGGCGGCCTCAAAGTGGAGTTGGGGGCTAGGGTTTGGGGTGATGGTTCTCTGGTGCCTGCACATCTCACTGTCAACTCAGTTTCATTTTAGGGATCTCGGGGTGATAGCAGATTCCACAAAACACTTCCAGATTTACTGTTTTCCCCGATATCGATTCCGTAATTCCGTATTCTGGTTTTAAGTTCAGGTTTGGGTTCAAATTAGCATCACACAAGGGATTCTAAGGTCACCTAAATCCTCAATTCCATTTTTAATTTCAGTTTTACCCTAAACCCTAACTTGAATTCTCCAAAGTCCACAAACCACACAATATCGATATGAAACTAGAATAGATACACAAGGAATTGAAATACTACTCCAATAGGTGCAGAAATTACCTCCTTTGGCAACTCAAGAAAATTCTTGAGTTGCTCAAAGTCCTCTAAATCCAATCTTGCTAGGTTCAATGTGAAGCTAGTGAGGTTGGGAGTAAGTTTTGTGAAGTGGGAATGGGGTTTTGGCTTTATTTTCATGGTGGATCTAGGGTTTTATTGAAGAGGGTGAGAGAGGGGGAGAGGGAGCAGCAGCTCAAAGGGAGAGGGGAGAGAGAAATGAGATGGGGAAATGATGAAGGAAATGGTCAAATGTCAAAAGCAACCTACTCTCTCTCTCTCTCTCATCACCTACTTTTTCTTTTCTTTTCTTCACCAAACTCTTCTCACTTGAATAGTAGACCCAAAAGAAAAGCCATGGTAGAAATGCACAAGCAGCACAAGTGTAGAAAATGATATGTGCACATTTTTGGACAAAAAAGCTAAAAATCCAATTAGTGATTTTTAATCGCGATTAGCACTAAATTAGCGTATAACTAATCTTAAAAACTTTAAAATGGCATAATTCCATAAAATACCTTATTTTAGAATTTTCCATAATTTTTCCCCATTTATTTGTATTTAATTATACCAGAATATTAAAATATTCATTAAAATAATATTAAATTATAAAATTTCCCAAAAATCATATTTTATTATTTTGAAGACGTTACAGGTAACTACCAGCCTGGGATGACCAAGCGGGGTAGCCGTTCGGATGCCTCTCGCGAGGGCTCCGATCCCTTGCGTTATGGGTAGGAAGCTGCCGGCCGAACATGACCGACCAGGGTAGCTGCCCGGTTGCCTCTTACGAGGTCTTTGATCCTTCAGGACGGGGACCGAGCAGGGTTACTTTCCAGTGCTTCTTGGCGATGACTTTGATCCCTGTCGGTTGTGGGAGGATGCTACCAGCCGGGGATAGCCGAGCAAGGACTCGACTTCTTCTGGGCGGACTTTGGCCCTTGGTCCGGGAGGGGCCGTAGGAGCCTACCAAGGAACCTTGTCCGGGCAGGGTTACTGCCCGGTGCCTCTTGGCGAGGGCTTTTGTCCTGAAGGATAGCCGAGTGAGGGATCCTCGGGCTCGACTGCCTCGGGGAGGGCTTTCTGATCCTTGGCGTTGAGGTAGGGAAGCTACCCGCCAGGGATAGCCGAGCGATGGTTAGGCTCGACTACCTCTGGGAGGACTTTCTGATCCATGGCGTTGCGGTAGGGAAGCTACCCGCCAGGGAGAGCCGAGCGATGGTTGGGCCCGACTGCCTCTGGGAGGACTTTCTGATCTCTGGCGTTGCGGTAGGGGAGCTACCCGCCAGGGATAACCGAGCAGGGCAGCTGCTGGGTTGCCTCTTGGTGAGGGCTTTGATCCCTAGCATTGCGGTAGGGAAGCTACCCGCCGGGAGGGATGACCGAGCAGGGCAGCTGCTAGGTCGCCTCTTGGTGAGGGCTTTGGTCCATGGCATTGCGGCAGGGAGGCTGCCCGCCAGGGGTGAACGAGTAGGGCGGCTGCTAGGTTGCCTCTGGGAGGACTTTCCGATCCCTAGCGTTGCGGTAGGGAAGCTACCCGTCAGGGATAACCGAGCAGGGCAGCTACTGGGTTGCCTCTTGGTGAGGGCTTTGACCTTTAGCGTTAGGGGGCCTGAGGAGGCCGGCTAAGGATAACCGGGTAGGGCAGCTGCTCGGTCGAATCTTCAAGAGGTTTCACCCGACCATACATTTGGGGAACATGAACGGTTAGCATGCGCATTGAATGCCGGGGGAGGTGAAGCGCCAGGGTCGCGTCACTTCGATTCCATCGGAGGAGGCTTAATGATCGCCGCGTGGCAGCGATTCCTTGGGTAAGAGCAGGCGACCATTGAGTTCCTCTGGGGGTGCAGCGGGCTATATAAGGCCAAAGGAGTACTAGACCTTCCTTCCTTTGCAAACAGAGTGTTGAGAATGCAGGACTTCCCTTTTACCATCCCTGAGATTATCATTTTCGAAGATGTGTACCTATATGACCGGAACTGCACCAAGGACACGGTGCAGTTGGTGTGCGGGAGCATCGAGGACCACTTCGGCCGGCTGCTCTCCCGACGTTCCTCCCTGCTGCAGCTGCAGCTGCTGATGTACTCCATCAGGAGGGCGTCGCCGGGGCTTTACAACCCCCTGTCCGAGCAGCTCTATGATGAGGCCGTGGGCAAGTTGTGGTCTCTGAGGTACTTCGGCCTGATCTCCACGAACCGGCTGGCTCGCTCGGAGGCGCTCGTCTACGAGTGCTACGAGTTGAGGCTTGGGATTAACGCGCGGTGACCGACATCTCCTCAGGAGGGCAAGGGTAGCGAAGAGGCTCGAGGCGTGGTGCTCCGGCGGCGGGCCTAGGGGTGGAACCGCGAGGTGCCTAACGGGCCTCAAGGAGTATCGGTCCATGGGATCCGTGGTCAGGAGTCGCAGCTTGCCGGTGGTCGGCCGTGCCGGCGGGGGCGGAGCATTCCGGAGGCAGCGGAGCGGCGATCTGGGGCCCAGGCTCGGCCGTTTGGGTGCGGACGAGCGCCTCCACAAAGGACTGTAGCCGATCTATTCGGCTGGCAAGGGCGTGGATGATGGTCGCCGGAGGGGGTTCATCCGCGCCTCCAGTGAGGGGGAGGCGGAGGCTGGTACCCGAATCTTCAGGATGGTCGCTTGCCATGTGGATGGAGATTGGAAGGCCAACTTTGTTTTTGTGGAGTTTGCGTTCCCACAGACGGCGCCAACTGATGGAGGTCCTTTTTCAGTTCTCCTTCAGATGTTGTCTTCCGTCGATCTTCCGGTGGATTCTGGAGGGGATCCCCTGCTGTGTGTGGGTCTCAATGGGTTTTGAGGAGATTTTGCGCCAAATACCTGCAAAGAAGTCCCGATGTGGTTTGATACCACCGAGGACCCTCCGACGATTAAGTTAGTACTAGATCCGAGCAGCTTAACGGCTAAGTGGAGTAAGAAATGGCTTCCTTGGCCCTTTTGTGATAGGGGTTTATATAGTGGTGGAGGCACGCAGCGGCAGGCGCGAGAATCTCGCCGGCAGTTATGCTCCCGACGTCACGCCCACGTAGAGAGTGGATCGCCCATGAATGAGGATCGTGAATGCGTGGAATGTGGGATGTTGCTGGCGGAGAATCCGCGCATGGCGAGATTCGCGGAGCTACGGTTACGCCTGTGAGCGGTGGAACTGGTCGGAGGATCGAGGAAGACGGCCTCGGCAAGGGGCTCGGGGACGAGTGAGAAAGCCGAGGAGACTTGGTCTTGTGGCAGCTCGGGGGGATCTGAGGGGCCGAGGAGGCCAATCTGCGGGGAGCCCCGAGGAGGGCTAGCTCGTGCTGGCCAGTCAGGTACAGGGATGGCACGGTCGGCCTTTGTGGGCCCTTTCTTCCGAGTTCTGGGACGTGTCATCCGCCATGTGTCCTGATCTTAAGGGTCGCCAATATTGAGCATTATCAAGGTCCTCACTTTTTTTCTCAATGATTTTCTCTCTCTCGAGATAATTCGATCAAATTTCTGCTATTTTAAAATCCCTTTGCGATGTTTCTGTGAAATTGTATGCCTCTTGTTGTTCCCTTATTTTTATAGCATTTTAGAGTTTTTGTTATGATTAGTGATGCATGAAGTTGGATCTTGATTGCCAACAGATGAATTAAAAAGAAAAAAGAATTTTAAGTTGATTGGTTTAATGATGTAATTGTAGAAAATAGGGGGAAAACGACGTACTTTCCTAAACAGATAATCAGGGGATACCTAAATTAATAAATCGAAGGATTATTTACCCAAACCATCATATATAGACTAGTGAACAAAATCTTGAATTAATTTTATCATCGACAAACAACATTATATCGTTTATCGTTTTTTCCCTTAAGGCTTCATATCCCACACTGTTTTACAATGAGCAGGATCAGAGCGGCTACCAGGACTTTGCTGAAGACCAGTAATCGTAGGTTTATTTCCTTTTCTTTTAGCTTTTAGCATGTGCGCCCTTATGGGACATTAGGATTTTTGTATCTCTTCGGATCTTATTTTATTCCGAATATTTTGTTTTGGATCTTTAATTGCATCAATTATCTAGTGGACCCATTTTTAGGATTTCTTGTGGTTTCATTGCAGCATGATTATCAGTATTATTTCTTTTGGTATTGGATTTTATTTTTGACAGGTTAATCTAGACAGCCTTATGTGACTATGAAAGGACATTTCCTTACCGTAGGTAGCACGGCTGGCCTTCGTCGCTTTCCGTATTCCACATTTTGGGAAGCGGGGCATGACACTATTATCTTTTATTTTCACAGGGTATTTGGGTGTTTGGTGTCTTTTGTGAATATGACTGCATATAGTATTACTTATTTGTATCTTTTTGCTACCACATTATAATATCGGGCCACAATGTGTTTACTAGTCACATGGCATATAGTTTCAATTTGCTTGTAAATATTCTTATATTTTTGGTTTTTGTACATTAATCATGATCCCATTTTTAAATTTTAAATTTGTGTGTGTGGGGGGGGGGGTTTAAAAATATTGAATGCTATATTTTGGCTTCTTGGCATGCATCACTTCACTAAGAAGATAGCTGCTGGTTGCTCACACGGGTAGGGGATGCTTCATTTGTGATAAGCTCCTCTTTTGATTACGAGGACTTGGAACATTGGAATCACTTAGATATGGTGTAGGCTTAGTCTGTTGTCAGTTAAATTGTATAATTTCTAAAATCTGCCATGAAGTGCACATAATATAATCACCTACCATACATGTACATTTGCTTTTGCCTTCTGGATTTTCACTAAATAGTCACTACATATTGGAATTTCAATATTATGCTTCTGATATTATTTAGTGGAATAATCTCGGAACCAAGCTAATGTTTCCTACATACCTACAAATCTCCTGTATCTTCAGAAAATCTTCACCTATATAATGGACAACTCTCATTAGATATTTATTTTTGGAAACAAACGTTTGGTTACCATCCTATCTAATTAATCATGAACCATAGAAATACCATACAATCATACATCTTAGATCCTCAACTAATCGCTCCTATTCCAAAAGAGAGATGAAACGAATATAAACACATTATACATACATTAATCCTGAATCAGAAATTTTCAATTATTTACATCTCCTGTACTAAGAATTACATTGTTGAGCAATAACCAAAGATAATTCTTAACTTTGCAGAACCATTAACATCCAAATGATCCTAGTGCACCAATATCTGTCTACCTAATTTCTCATTTATCCCTTTGTGTTTGCATAAAATGTATTCCGTGGATGTTGAAATATCAGAAGTTTTTTCGCAACCTGATATTACACTTTCATTAAGGGAGATATGAGTAACATGACTAACACAACAGGTGTAGAATTGCTTAAATTTAGTAAAAACCATGCTGATATACTTGTACTTCAGAAAAATTTGATTGCAATTCCAGGAAACCATACCCCTGGCACATTTGAGAAGGAGGCAAGGCTCCGTTTCGCTCATGCGGAGACTGTTGCACCATTCACATGTCTTCTTGGTCTTTTTCTTGATGGATCTGGTGAATGAATCTATCACAATCACTTATCATGCACTATATTTTGTTATTATGAATTTGTAATTAATAGCGTATTAAATTTATTCTTTTCCCCTCACTATGTTCTAGAATTTGAGCAAATACAAAGAGGAGCCATTGGATTTACCTCCTAAACCTACCCAGAAAAGGAATTGGAGGGGAAGCACTGTAGCGCCTTTTGCTGCAAAGACTATGTTGGCGTTGTATGCCTGTGGTGGCAATGATTCTACTGATATTGCGTCATCTGAAGAGCACATGAACAAATATTTTGTACAAGTTTTGCACAATGAGAGACCAGTTCCTATACCGATATGGTTTATTTGGACCAATTATTATTTTCCTTTCTTTGCTCAACCACTTTATTGCTTTTGATAATTTTTTAAAGAAAAATGAAATATTTTATTTCTGGTTCACATATTGCTGCTGGTGCAAAATATATTTTGTTTTGCTTTTGGATTTATTTATGCTTTAGAGCATGACATGATTTCTTGGAGCAAATATATAATCTCCACCTAGTTTTAGATTTTCCCCATGGTCGTAGAGAATTTGGAGACACCAAACTAATCTTTGAGGAGTATGGCAAGCCCTCCTCATATCCATAGTTTTCTTGGCCAACAATTTGACACAAACTGGTAGGCGTTGGACATCAATTGGTTGTAAACCTTTGTCAAATTTTAATAGCAACCGTTTTCATAGCACAAGAGTCCCTATTATTCCAGTGTAGAATGGATTATCACGGCCAACCCCACTGTAATCAAAATGGCTTATACGATAACGTCAACATACTTCTATGAGTGCTGTCATGGCCGATTACTTAACAATTATTTTGCTACTAAGCTGTAACATTCATCTAAAAGGGGGAGGAGACAATATGAACTATTAATTTTGGACAAGAGAATGCCTACTAACTAGTATATATGTTTGAATCTACTCTACTAAATAATTTTACTTGAGTGTAGTCAATGAAATCAAGCCATCCACTTTCACGATGGCTGGAAAACAGCTAGGCCGATATCCTTTGTGGTTTAAGTTGCAGTTTCTCATATTCATCATATGTCAATTCATAAGTTAGATTGGCCGTAATCTCTATGAAGCGTCCTGACTTATATTCATTCATTGGACTCTCCCATCAATATTATTCAGTAGAGAGGATCGGATTGCATGCGTGTGTGTAGATTCGTAATTTATGCTGGGTCTTTTTGCAGCATAAATTTCCACTTTTGGTTATGTGCACTAGGTATATTAGATAAACAATTCTTCATTCAACTTTGGTTGTACTTAAATTCATCTTCCCCTCGCAGGCTTGTTTTCCTCAGGGTTGTGGCAACATACAGATTTTTGCCCTTGTGAGGTTTTTAAGGTATAACACTCCCCGTGTTCCGAACAGGATAATATTTCATTCAAAATATTACGGACCTTTTCTTTTATGATCTTTTCATGCAGGAACAAATTGTTGCTTCTCATTTGATACACAATTTTGAATCTGTCAGCACAATTAAAATGCTAGAGAATTCAAGCGAATATAGTATCATCTGATTATTAACCCAAATTGCTCGTAAATTTGGAAAAGATACGGACTAACCTCCTCTCACAAAACCACCCCAATCTTTTCTCTGTAAAGCCCCATCACTGCAACCAGCGTTTTTGTGTTTTATTGCCAAGTTTTGATAACTAAATTAAGGGTGTTGTTTGCGATAATTACTTTAGAAGTCCTTTTTGGCTTTAATTTCTTGGATGTTTTTCCAGCCCATATTTTGTTTATGACATGTAATTGCAGTTGGCATAGTTCTCACAAGCTACTCTCAATATGTATATGTTGTTTATTTATTTATTATTCCAGTTTCTTGAAAGAAGAGAGATCGACTCAGAAGAGTTGTTTACATGTTTAACTTTTGTATGGACATTTTGTTATTTGCACAATTTCTTATAAATTATTTATAAAAAAGATTCCATTTGTGAATGAGTAGATGAGTATATTCGAAGGTGTAGAGTACTAAATATGCCAATTGATGGTGGTATGTGACCCAAGCATTATTCTGGCATCAAGAATAGTCTAAGATGCACATTTAACAAGACTTGATAAGACTTTGATAGGAAGATGCCGTAATAAAATTACTTCTACGACAGTCATATACATAACCTCTGCAAGTAAACGAGAATAAATTGACTACATAACTCGATAGTTTGTGTTCTGTAGCATATCTCAACCTATTTATTATATAACTCAACAAAATAACTTAAATAAAATATAACCTACATTATTTTTATGCTATTATTACATATAGCTTACGCTATGCTACTCATTGATAGCGATAGCATAGCATAGCATACGTTATTTGTAAATAAGATTTTGCATAGTGACTTTTATTATTAAACTGGATTTAAACTTTAATAAATCAGGTGAACCTAATATTTATGTAACACTCATCCAACTTTAATTCTCATAGTCTAAAAATTAAATAGAAAAACTTAATTCAACTCGATTACTTTGAATTTGAATATCTAAGTATGAATCTAAATTTGTAAAATTGAAAATTAATTGCTAGTATGTTTTGTATTATTTTCCTAAAACAATTTAATCTATGTTTTATTTTGTAAAACTAATTTACTTATATTTTTGATTTAGTATGAATAAATATAATTATTAAAAGAATTAATAATAATCTATGTAGTTTATACTTTCGGTTTTCAGGGACGGAGCACTGGCTTTTTGATGATGCTCGATATCGGTGATCTCTTAGATCAGGACACATGGCAGATGACGTGTCCCAGGGCTCATAAGAAAGGACCTACAGTTGCCGACCAGACCCCTCATGTGCCCGTCCTATAAGCAAACGCTAGCTCACCTCCGAGCCCCCAGCACAACTGGCCTCCTCGGCCCCACAGCTCGTCTCCGAGCTATCACAGGCCCGAGCCTCCTCGGCCCTCTCAGCTCGCCTCCGGGCTCGAGCAGAACCAAGATACCTCGACTCTCCTGCTCCTCCGCGAGCTCTCCCGCCGAGGTCATCTTCCTCGGTCTCATCGACCGACCAACAGCACCGCTTGCAGGCGTAACCGCCATCCCGCGAATCTCACCATGCGCGAGATCTCCGCCGACCACATCCCATGTTCCACGCCACCACGATCCCCCATTAACGAACTTGTCTTGCCATTAATGGGAGGTCCCACTCATCATGCGGGCGTAACGTCGGGAGTGTAATGGCCAGCGTGATTCTCGCGCCTGCCTCGTCTGCTGCCACCGCTATATAAACCCCTTCATCAGACGGTTCAAGTAAGCCATTTTTACTCCACTAAGCCGTTACTCTGCTCGGATCTCTAGTCTAACTTGACCGTTGGAGGGTCCTCGGTTGTACAACCACCCCAGGACTTCTTTGCAGGTAGCTAGGCAACCATAACCTCAAACCCATTGAGATCCACACGCTTCAGGAGCGACAACCTCCAGATCCAATCTCAGCCACCCATCGCCGCCATCAGCAGATCAACGGAAGGTAACATCTTGGCGCGATCCAGGTCGCGTCAGCTGGCGCCGTCTGTGGGAACTTCTTGATTCCACAAAAACAAAAGTTCACTTTTCGATCTCAATCCAATAGCGAGCGATCATCACGACGATCCAAGCACCAGCCGCCGTCTCCCCCTCAACGGAGGCGCAGACGAACCTCCTCCGCCGAATGCCATCAACGCCCTCGCCGGCAGATAGACCGACTCGCGTCTGTTGTAGAGGCGCTGATCCGCGTCCAAACGCCGGGGCAAGATCGCCAAGTCACCGCTCCCTCGCCTCGAGACCAGGTCCCCTACAGGGGGAGAGAAGACTCCATTCGTGTCGGCACCGCCTGCTACCTCCCACGGTCGCAGATTTCTTGGGCCGATACGTTCTGAGACCCGCTGGGCACCCCATAGTTCGACACCGAGGTCCGTCGCTAAAGCACCTCGCCCCGAGATCCTCCGCGCACCTGTCCCTCCCGAGGAGATGTCTGTCAGCTCGCCTGTTACTGGGCATGACAGATACCCCCTTCCTCGACGGGGCCACGCAGAAGGAACTCGCCGCGGCGGCTCGAGAGTCACCTCGCCGGGGGATCTAAGGAACCTCATTGAGAGGAACCGGAGCCGCGGCCAGACGCAGGCCTCCAACAGCAGAGGCCAGGGATCAGAATGCGCCGAGTCGTCGGGATACCACGACTGACTCGACGCTCTCGAGAAGAAGATCGAGGGTATGCACCGGGAGGGTCACCGTTCGAGCGACGGGGCTAAGTATGCTGCCGACTCGCTCACCAAACCATTCACCGAGGAGCTGCTCGCTGTCCACGTCTCCTCTCGCAACAAGCCCCCAAAAGTCTCCCTCTTCGACGGCAAGTCTGACCCGAAAGACCATTTGGATGCGTTCACCGCAGGGATGAGCTTCCAAGACAACTCCGACGCCGCCCAATGCCGAGCTTTCCTGGCCACTCTCATCCGTTCCGGGCGAGACTAGTTCCGAGGACTCGAGCCGCGTTCGATCTCAACTTTCGACGAGCTGGCCACCCAATTCCTCGGCCACTTCATCGGGAACAGGCGGCAAAAGCGCACCGTCGACCACCTCTTCACGATCAAGAGCGCGGACAAAGAGACGTTCAAAGCATACGTCACCTGCTTCTACAATGACCTTCTCGAGTTCCCCGAGCACCGGGACGAGATGGTCATCACGGCACTGAGGTCTGGCTTTAGGCACAAGGAGTGGTTACGCTCCTTTGCATTAGCGCAACCTAAGACCATAGCCGAAGTAAAGGCCTGGACCAAGTGCGAGGTCCAGCTTGAATCCGAGGTGAACGCAAACCTCCCCCGGGCTGATCAAACCGACCAAAAGAAGTGGGCAAGAGAAGAGAGAAGGGGACCTGAGTGGCAAAAACCCTACCTCCCAAAATTCCAGGAATACACCCCGCTCAACGTCTCCCAGGCGGTGCTACTAGAAGAGGCCAAGGGCGAGGGGTTCTTCAAGCTTCCCTCAGTCCCGCGAATGGCCTCAAAGCGAACAAGGGGCCCCTACTGCGGTTTTCACAGATCGCTGGGCCACTCCACGAAGATCTGAAAACAACTCCGAGACTATATTGAAGAGCTCATCCGTTCGGGGCACCTCGCATCGTACTTAAGGGACAAGCGGCAAGTTGACCGCGAGCAGGAGCAGCGTCCCCTTCCCGCCGAGCTGACCATCAGCCAAATCATGGTAGTGTCAGTGGAGGATACGCCTGGTACCTACGAAGCTCGGTACCCTGTGCCGGGCATAGATACCAACAGACATCTGGGGGGCTCAAGCTGCACGAATAAGAACATCTACTAGCATGTATTTTCTTTTTAGAGCGATGTCCATCTTTCTTGAGATCTTTTGTTCATATAATAAAGGGATCAATAAAGCATTGCAGAAAAGAAAAAGAATCTTATTCATTCAAGAGGTACTATAGGCTCCTCAGCCATACATAAAAATATATATTACAACAGTGGGGGAATGGGGTACAGAGAGCACTGTTCGTGGTACTCTGAAGATATTTCCGCCAACCGAGCCCTCGCGGCATTTAACCTCTCCCTTCGATGACCCCCGCTAGTGTCGGCATCGAGCCTCAGGTGGTAGCACTCAAGGACGAGCGCCTCCGAGCAATTTAGCCGGCTCGCAGAGATCAGGCCGAAACGCCTCAAAGACCTCAGCTTGCCAATGGCCTCGTCTTTTAGCTGCTCGGATAAGGGGTTGTAGAGCCCCGGCGACGCCCTACAGATGGAGTACATCAGTAGCTGGAGGAGGGAGGAACGCCGGGAGAGCAATCGGCCAAAGTGGTCCTCGATCCTGCTTATAACCAATCACACCGTGTCCTCGGTGCAATACAAGTCATAGAGGTAGACGTCCTCGAAGTTTATAATGTCTTCGATGGTGAAGGGGAAGTCCTGCATTTTTGCGTTTGGGGTATGAGGAGCAAGAAATCAACACCTCCTCAGTTTTATAGCCCTCAAACGCCCGCCGGAGTTCAACAGTCGCCCGTTTCACCCGCGACAGTGTCGCCACGCGGTAGAAGTTGCGCCGATCGATGCGAAACCGAAACGACACTCCATTGCTTCGCGTTCCCTACACAATTACGACACGTGTCACCAGCGACCATACCTCTTCCCGGTGCGCCGACTGGCTATCAAACTCAAAGCCCTCGCCAAGAGGCCACCGAGCGGCTACCCTGCTCGGTCATCCCTGGTTGGTAGCTTCCCTACCTCGCAACGCCAGGGATCTAAGCCCTCGCATAGAGGCGTCCGAGCGGCTTCCTCGCTCGGCTATCCCTGGCCGGTAACCTCCCTACCCCACAACGTCAGGGATCAAAGCCCTCGCAAGAGGCAACCGAACCCGCCCTTGTTCGGTTATCCCTGGCTGGTAGCTCCCTACCCCAACAAACCGGGGATCAAAGCCCTCACCAAGAGGAAGCCTTGCAGCTACCCTACTCGGCTATCCCTGGCTGGTAGCTTCCATACCACACAACGCCAGGGATCAAAGCCCTCGCCAGAGGCAGCCCTACAGCTACCCTGCTCGGCTATCCCTGGCTGGTAGCTTCCCTACCCCACAACGCCAGGGATCAAAGCCCTCGCCAAGAGGCACTGGGCAGCAACTCTGCTCGGCCATCCTTAAGGACAAAAAGCCTTCGCCAAGAGGCACCGGGCAGTAACCCTGCTCAGCCATCCTTAGTAGGCCACTTACTGTTAGTGTTTATGCCCTAGAAGGCCATTACTGTATCATACTAGCTTGTATATTACTTAATGGAAGCTTGGGATATTCACATGTATATAACAGTCTTGCTAAACATGGTAGTATGCTACTTGGTTTTTCTATCTTAATATGTGAGTAAACGTATTGATAGAGCTCTTAGGATCTTGCTTGTCTACCAGCGTTGTGATGGCAGTCACACTAGTGGGGGCTGGGTAGTCTACAAGCACATCCTTATTCAGGTCCCTGGTCGTTGGATTATCGAGACAGAGCATCGATACTCCGGAGTAGACTAGTGTGTACGCTTCTCATCCCAGTTGGGGAAATGGTCTGTCCCACAGCCGTCAGTACGTCGTACTGGAGATAGTATACAGGTGCTCGTTAGGTTACGGGTACACCGGACAGGACTCACAGGGAACTGTTGGTTGGTTTGATACCAGTCGTCAGTGAACAGTTCCCAGGTGACATGAGTACAGCATAGTTCGCAGACTTGACACTGCTACTTCGCCTCGAGTGTGTCCCACTGTTCTTAGATTGCTACCCTACCACGGCTCAAAGGAGTCGTGCAAACAGGTAGCAGTTGGGTGCAGTCCCGAGCACTTGGAGGCAGTGGCGGTTAGACAGGATTCGTCCCTCCCGGTATTGGGAGTAGATATCGTGCTGTGTCAGAGAGCCATTACGCAAAGTCCCTGGCCAGGGCAAGCGAGATTTGCTGGTAGGTTCCAGTAGTTTCTCAGGGTGTAATGGGCTTTACTCCGACACGACTTATACCGCTATTAGGGGACTGACGCTTGCCGCCCCCTAGGCCCGATATGCGATAGTCTTGGACGAACGGACCGGACTGTATGGAGATTGTCACATCAGACTCAGTAGGAGTTCGGATGGGTTTACTCATCGGCCTTCTTATCGACAACTACCTGGGGGCCGTTACGTACAGCTAGTGCCGCTTGCGGTCTGTGGTTAAACCCACTGCCAGCGTAGTGGTCGAGTCTCTAGAGTCCCACACAGAGAGTTTCCTACTCCAGGCGAAACGATATAGAGGTTGCATGGTTTTGCGACAAAGGGTTCGGACGCATACGTGCGTTTACGCGCGTACGACTTTCGGACAGTTTTTACCAGTCGGCTTTGGTTTAAGCCAGTTACTGGTATCCGGTTATTGGATTTATACAGTCTAAAGTTTTTCCGTATTTTTTCGGATCGGAGGGGCGTTCTCGTAATTACTCGAGAAGCTTCTAGAAGATGTGACTAAGGAGGTTTCTTTTGGATAAGAAAGTGAGTCATGGTGGTGATTCATTCATTTCATTAATGCACATTTATTGCTTAATGACTCATGCTAATGAATCACCACTAGATATTTTATGAAGCATGCTTATTCATTTCCATTATTCATTATTGTTAAAAAGAAATGCTTCATAATATATTATGATACACTCTCTCTCCTCTCATTATCTTATCTCATATTCTCTCTCCTCAAGCTCTCATCTTCAAGTGACTAATCCTTAATCCTCATGTGTTGAGATCAAAGGTTTAGTTAGACTTAAGCATCCATAACCATCACTCTATCTCATCCTTTCATCTTTGATTAGCAATCAAAGTTGATTAGTTACCTCAAGTGAGAGGTTTAGCTTGGAGTTTCGCTCTCGGGTGGATCGTCTACGACCTAGAGAAGGCCGAGGAGAACAAGGAGGACACAAAGACGAAGGACTAGTTTCGATCGGTATAATCCCTTAACACTATAGTTTAGTATAGCTATGTGTTTGGTTATTATTTGTTTAGCTTCGATTTAAGCGGTTAGTCGATGTTCGTTCCTTAAACTTGATCGTTTTTGTAAAATCCGCCTCCCCACAAGTACTGGGGTGTACTACATCGACTTACAGTGGTATCAGAGCCTCGCTAAACAATAAATAACTTAATTGCAAATTTGTACGAATTTCGAACGGAAAAACAAAGCCGCAAAACCCTAATTCTGTCAAGTTTCTGTCGAAGTTAAAATGAAGTCAGAAAATTTTTCAGGTATGTTCAGAGAGCTTGACATGACCACAGTAGAACACCCAAAAAATTTGGGCTTCTGATTCGTCTAAAGCGCCGCGGAAGGGCGGCGGATCCCACCGATCCGCCGCGCAACCGCGGCCGAGTTGACGAGTCAGGAGCTCGTTTTTTTTGGGTGGGTCCCCTGTGGTGTTTTGGGTTTTCTGGAATGTTTAATTATTGCTCAGGTTACTGTTTAACAGAGCAGATTTTGGAGCAATATTGATGTTGTTTATTCGATCGAATTGTACAGTATTTGCGTATTGGATTATATCTGTGATTGTTTAATGTGTTCGTAAACCTTCCCCAACTGCTAGTATGTCGGTTGGCAGGGGGTTGCACATTTCTGAAATGGTTATATCTGTTTGTGCATATAAACTGTATTGGACTGTTGTGGTGTATAGCCGGGGTTCGCAATGGGTTATTGATTAATTCATTTGTTGTAAATGTAATTTGTTGTAATATTATTTTTGCGGGGCACTTCCAGGTTGCGGTCGTAGCCACCGTTGTATTATTTCATTTTACTGTTTTTGCTCCTAGGACTGACCCAAGGTGGGGTACACAGACTGCCGGGTGGGTAGTTTGCCGTACCCGTAGGGGTCGAGGGTGGGGTAATGGCTATTCATCACAACTGTGTAATCTGTCTTTTCTTGCAGGCTCAAAAGAAATACAGATTGCTTGCAAATCCAATATTGTTTATCTGTGTTCTGGAATGAATATCATTGCGTCAGACGAATGTAAAATATCTATATTTATTATAGCTATTTAGACGTCACTTATGTTTTACACCCGCGCTAGCCCAGCCCCCGCTCTGTCGTTAGTTAAGTAACCTAACGGGTGATGACGGGACCCCGTGGCGAATGCGGATGGCATAAGAGGACGTTGTATTTTCGTTGTTTTCTGCAATGATAGGTTAATGATGGGACGCATTATCTATAATGCAAAGTAAAACAAACCAAAGTTTAAATCGTTGGAACAATTTAAAAGAAACCACTCGGTTATTTTTAAAACAGATATTTTTAAATGCGGAGATTTAACCACTCCTTTTAAAAGCTATCAGGTTCCTTCGGTTATATCAAGTTCACTACGTTCACGGTTTCGCCAAAACCAGTCGTAGCCCTCCGTCATTTCTTATGAATGGTCAGTAGTATTCAAGCTATGTTTGTTTGGCCCTTAGTCAAGACATAGTGTTTGGTAGCTGCTGGGGTATTCATTTGTTGCATAGATAGATGAGTTGGTTTGGGACAGTCGTATTACTTTGTTTGGCCCTTAGTCAAGAGTATACGGATGGGTTCAAATCAACAGGATAATGATGGGCAGAACTTGACATGTGACTTATGATTTGTTGGCCCTTAGTCAAGATCATAAGAGCATGGGGCAAAAACTTATATCGGGAATTTCTAAAGAAACTGAAATTTGCAAAGAGATGCATACCATTTGGAGTTTGATGAATGTTGGTAGGATTCCTTCAACATTATCATACGATGATATTTGGATCCCGATCCTACTGTGAGTATATGCTACTTATCAGGATATTCGTCGCTTAACGATCAATGCTATAAACCTAGTAGGTGTCCAGAAAAGTGTCAGCGGGGTTACGCTCCCAGAGAAAAGAGGTTATTTAATTAAGGAACTTCGCGAAAGCGTTGGAAAACCTCCCTCGAAGTATCGACACCGGCCTGGCTGAACGGTTAAGCAAGTATTGTACGGTGAGAATAGTCTTGGCTAATTCTTCTTTTATGGTTTGAGGAAGGATTCGAGAAACAGTGGGAGCCATCCAGTTTAGATAAACTAAAAACCACTCTAAACTTGCAAGAGCATCATGCTAAAGAGTTTTCTTTTCTCTCTCCTAATTGCAGCGACCCTGAAAATGACTGGACTTAAGTTACTTTTAGAGAAAAATATACTGACGGGGCCAAACTATAAAGATTGGCTGCGGAATGTCAAGATGGCTTTGACCTATGACAAACTGGGGTACGTCCTCACCGCTACAGCACCTGCTGTCCTTGGTCCCAAATCCAGCAATGCGGATAAGGAAATCCGCAAAACCTGGGATTTAGATTGCGCGAGAGCCAAGTGCATCGTGCTTGCCTCGATGAACAATGAACATCAGAGGAGGCACGAGGATATGTCCCTAGATGGCATATTTCTCCATACAAAGGAACTTTATGGAGAGCAATCTCGTATAGCAAGATACGAGACCTCTAAGAAATTATTTCGAGCGAGGTTGGCTGTCGGGTCATCAGTAGGTGAACATGTCCTACAGATGATCGGCTATATTGAAGAGCTCGCGGACCTTGGGACGACTTTGGATAATGAGCTCTATACAGACCTTGTTCTCCAGTCCCTTCCTCCCACCTACGCCCAGTTTATCCTCAACTTCAATCTTCAAGGAAAAGAAGTTGAACTTGCGGAACTCCTGAACATGTTAAGGAGTGCAGAGGGCACCTTGCAGAAGGCAAGGGAAACACCCGCTATGTTTGTTGGCGGTTCATCTTCTTCCGGGTCCAAGGCTAGGGCCAAAGGAAGGAAGAAGAAGGCCGCACCCAGACCTAGAGGAGGTGTTAATAAGGTGGGAAAGAAGGGAAAGAAAAAGTTTACAGCACCGGTAGTTGGCCTGGATGAGTGCTTCCATTGTCACAGGAAAGGGCACTGGAAGAAGGATTGCAAGGCGTGGAACGCCAAGAACCAGGAACCGAAGCAAGCTGTGGCTTCGACTTCAGGTGTGTTTGTAATTGAGAATTGTCTGTCGATCAACTCTACTTCCTGGGTATTGGATACCAGATCAGGATCTCATATTTGCAATTCTTTGCAGGCACTGAGAAACCGTAGAGTGCTGAAGGAAGGTGATATGATCCTCAGGGTTGCTAACGGAGCTAGCGTGGGAGCTGCGTCCGTCGGGGATTATCACCTAGGATTGACGAGTGGACACATTTTGGTTTTACATAACTGTTATTTTGTACCCAGCTTAACGTGTAATATCATATCAGTTTCCTTGTTATCAAATAAAGGTTATGATTTCACGTTTGTAAGAGATGTTGTCAACATCCACCTTAATCATGGTTTGATTGGGTCCGATACTCTAAATAACGGCATATATGTGTTAAACCAACTCCAAATTTTCAATGTCCAGAACACACTAAAAAGAAAGTCTCCAGATTTAAATAAAGCTTTCTTATGGCATTGTAGACTGGGTCACATCAATGAGAGAAGGTTGACTAAGTTGCATAGAGAAGGATATTTGGACTCGTTCGAATATCAATCTTATGACACTTGTCAATCCTGTCTCAAAGGAAAGATGACAAAGACTCCATTCACTGGACAAGGAGTAAGAGCGAGCGAGCTCTTAGGACTCATACACAGCGATGTATGCGGTCCAATGTCTACACATGCGAGAGGTGGTTATTCCTACTTCATTACTTTTACAGATGATTTCTCTAGGTATGGATATGTTTTCTTAATGAAGCATAAATCAGAGGCCTTTGAGAAATTCCTGGAATTCAAGAGTGAAGCGGAAAACCAAACAGGCAAAAGTATTAAGACACTAAGATCTGATCGAGGTGGAGAATACTTAAGTGCCGAGTTCCTAGGTTACCTAAAAGAGAAAGGAATTCTCTCTCAGCTTACTCCTCCATACACTCCACAGCACAACGGTGTATCGGAGAGACGGAATCGAACCCTATTGGATATGGTACGATCCATGATGAGTAATACTGAGTTACCGCGATCTTTCTGGGGTTATGCGCTAGAATCAGCGGCATATCTTTTGAACCAGGTTCCAACCAAGACTGTGCCTACCACACCATATCAGATGTGGAGTGGGAAGAAACCCTGTCTAAAACATTTTAGGACATGGGGGTGTCCAGCTTTTGTAAAAAAGCAGCATGTGGACAAGCTCGAGGCACGCTCAGTACTGTGTAAGCTTGTGGGATATCCAAAGAACTCCAAGGGATATTATTTCTATTACGCAGAGGAACAAAAGGTTTTTGTTTCTCGTCATGCCCACTTCTTAGAAACTGAATTTTTAGAAAATCAGAAGAGTGGGAGCAAAATAGAACTGGAAGAAATTCCAGAACCACAAACTGCTACTGAAAGTTTGGTAGAACCAGAGGTTCAAGAAGAACAGAACATTCCCGCACCCCTCCGCAGGAGTAGTAGGCCGTCTCATCCGCCTGAGAGATACTACGGTTTTCTCATAGACGGGGATAGAGAGGATTGCATCATAGATGATGATGAACCTACTGACTTCCAGCATGCCATCCAGAGCGGCGACTCGGTACGATGGCTAGATGCAATGCGGACCGAAATGGAGTCCATGTACACCAACAAAGTATGGACTTTGGACTTTGCTCCAGATGGGGTAAAACCCATAGGATGCAAATGGATCTTCAAGAAAAAGATTGGTGTAGATGGACAGGTGGAAACCTATAAGGCTAGACTTGTTGCAAAGGGTTTTCGTCAAAGACCTGGTTTGGACTATGACGAAACTTTTTCTCCAGTGGCTATGCTCAAATCCATTCGGGTCCTTCTTGCTATTGCTGCCTTCTATGATTATGAAATCTGGCAGATGGACGTAAAGACGGCTTTTCTGAATGGAAATTTAGAAGAGAGCGTCTATATGGATCAGCCAGAGGGTTTCAATCAGAGTGGGAGCAGCGGGAAAGTGTGCAAGCTGCTTAAGTCTATTTATGGACTAAAGCAGGCATCGCGGAGTTGGAACATCTGTTTTGATGAGACAGTCAAAGAATATGACTTTATCAAAAATCCAGATGAACCGTGCATATATAGTAAAGTTGTGGCCAGAAGTGTCGTATTCCTCGTCTTGTACGTGGATGACATTCTATTGATAGGAAATGACATTCCTATGCTACAATCTGTCAAAGGATTCTTGTCACACAGGTTCTCCATGAAAGACCTGGGTGATGCCTCTTACATTCTGGGGATCCGGATCCATCGTGATAGATCCAAGAGGATGTTGGGACTTTCGCAGTCCAGGTATATCGACACTGTACTGAAAAGATTCAGTATGGAAGATTCTAAGCGCGGTAATCTACCGGCTTGTCACGGAATCACCCTCTCCAAAGAGATGTCTCCCAAGACTGATTTGGAAAGGGAACGCATGTCTATTATACCCTACGCTTCTGCGGTAGGCTCTATAATGTATGCAATGTTGTGTACCAGACCAGATGTAGCTTATGCACTGAGCGTGGTAAGCCGGTATCAGTCAGACCCAGGGGAGAAACACTGGATAGCAGTAAAGAACATTCTCAAGTACCTGAGGAGGACTAAGGAGATGTTCTTGGTTTACGGCGGAAAAGACCTCAGGTTGGAGGCCTTTGCTGATTCCGGCTTCCAGAGTGATAAGGACGATTCCAAGTCCATGTCGGGTTATGTCTTTACCCTCAATGGAGGGGCGGTGTGCTGGAAGAGCTCCAAGCAGGACACCGTTGCTGACTCGACGATGGAAGCGGAGTATATAGCTGCTTGCGATGCCGCAAAAGAAGCAGTCTGGATGAAGAAGTTCCTAACAGAACTTCAGGTGGTTCCTACCATAGTTGATCCAATACCTCTGTATTGCGACAACAACGGAGCTATAGCTTTAGCAAAGGAACCAAGGTCCCATCAGAAGTCCAGACACATCTTGAGGCGGTATCACCTGATCAGGGAGATCATTGATCGTCAGGAGATCGAGGTTCGGAGAGTTGCTTCAGAAGAGAACATTGCTGATCCATTCACGAAGGCCCTTCCTCAGATTCAGTTCGAGAGGCTGCTCGAGATCATTGGTCTACGATATGCCAGTACATGGCCCTAGTGCAAGTGGGAGATTGTTAGTGTTTATGCCCTAGAAGGCCATTACTGTATCATACTAGCTTGTATATTACTTAATGGAAGCTTGGGATATTCACATGTATATAACAGTCTTGCTAAACATGGTAGTATGCTACTTGGTTTTTCTATCTTAATATGTGAGTAAACGTATTGATAGAGCTCTTAGGATCTTGCTTGTCTACCAGCGTTGTGATGGCAGTCACACTAGTGGGGGCTGGGTAGTCTACAAGCACATCCTTATTCAGGTCCCTGGTCGTTGGATTATCGAGACAGAGCATCGATACTCCGGAGTAGACTAGTGTGTACGCTTCTCATCCCAGTTGGGGAGATGGTCTGTCCCACAGCCGTCAGTACGTCGTACTGGAGATAGTATACAGGTGCTCGTTAGGTTACGGGTACACCGGACAGGACTCACAGGGAACTGTTGGTTGGTTTGATACCAGTCGTCAGTGAACAGTTCCCAGGTGACATGAGTACAGCATAGTCCGCAGACTTGACACTGCTACTTCGCCTCGAGTGTGTCCCACTGTTCTTAGATTGCTACCCTACCACGGCTCAAAGGAGTCGTGCAAACAGGTAGCAGTTGGGTGCAGTCCCGAGCACTTGGAGGCAGTGGCGGTTAGACAGGATTCGTCCCTCCCGGTATTGGGAGTAGATATCGTGCTGTGTCAGAGAGCCATTACGCAAAGTCCCTGGCCAGGGCAAGCGAGATTTGCTGGTAGGTTCCAGTAGTTTCTCAGGATGTAATGGGCTTTACTCCGACACGACTTATACCGCTATTAGGGGACTGACGCTTGCCGCCCCCTAGGCCCGATATGCGATAGTCTTGGACGAACGGACCGGACTGTATGGAGATTGTCACATCAGACTCAGTAGGAGTTCGGATGGGTTTACTCATCGGCCTTCTTATCGACAACTACCTGGGGGCCGTTACGTACAGCTAGTGCCGCTTGCGGTCTGTGGTTAAACCTACTGCCAGCGTAGTAGTCGAGTCTCTAGAGTCCCACACACAGAGTTTCCTACTCCAGGCGAAACGATATAGAGGTTGCATGGTTTTGCGACAAAGGGTTCGGACGCATACGTGCGTTTACGCGCGTACGACTTTCGGACAGTTTTTACCAGTCGGCTTTGGTTTAAGCCAGTTACTGGTATCCGGTTATTGGATTTATACAGTCTAAAGTTTTTCCGTATTTTTTCGGATCGGAGGGGCGTTCTCGTAATTACTCGAGAAGCTTCTAGAAGATGTGACTAAGGAGGTTTCTTTTGGATAAGAAAGTGAGTCATGGTGGTGATTCATTCATTTCATTAATGCACATTTATTGCTTAATGACTCATGCTAATGAATCACCACTAGATATTTTATGAAGCATGCTTATTCATTTCCATTATTCATTATTGTTAAAAAGAAATGCTTCATAATATATTATGATACACTCTCTCTCCTCTCATTATCTTATCTCATATTCTCTCTCCTCAAGCTCTCATCTTCAAGTGACTAATCCTTAATCCTCATGTGTTGAGATCAAAGGTTTAGTTAGACTTAAGCATCCATAACCATCACTCTATCTCATCCTTTCATCTTTGATTAGCAATCAAAGTTGATTAGTTACCTCAAGTGAGAGGTTTAGCTTGGAGTTTCGCTCTCGGGTGGATCGTCTACTACCTAGAGAAGGCCGAGGAGAACAAGGAGGACACAAAGACGAAGGACTAGTTTCGATCGGTATAATCCCTTAACACTATAGTTTAGTATAGCTATGTATTTGGTTATTATTTGTTTAGCTTCGATTTAAGCGGTTAGTCGATGTTCGTTCCTTAAACTTGATCGTTTTTGTAAAATCCGCCTCCCCACAAGTACTGGGGTGTACTACATCGACTTACACTTACGGCCCCTCCCGCGCTAAGGATGAAAAACCTTCAAAAAGAGGCAACGAGGACCGCTCTTGCTCGGTTATCCCTGGCTGGTAGCTCCCTACCCCAACAATCCAGGGATCAAAGCCCTCACCAAGAGGCAGCCCTGCAGCTACCCTACTTAGCTATCCCTGGCCAGTAGCTTCCCTACCACCCAACGCCAGGGATCAAAGCCCTTGCCAAGAGGCACCGGGCAGTAACCCCGCTCGTCCCGTCCTTAAAGATCAAAGCCCTCACAAGAGGCAACCGGGCCCGCTCTTGCTTGGTTATCCCTAGCTGGTAGCTCCCTACCCCCAACAAACCAGGGATCAAAGCCCTCGCCAAGATGCACCGAGCAGCTACCCTGCTCGGCACCATCCTTAGTTGGCCACTTACGGCCCTTCCAACAGCTAAGGATCAAAGCCTTCGCAAGAGGCAGCCTTGCAGCTACCCTGCTCGGCTATCCCTAGCCGGTAGCTTCCCTACCCCACAACGCCAGGGATCAAAGCCCTCATTAAGAGGCAGCCGAGCGGCTACCCTGCTCGGCTATTCCTGGCCGGTAGCTTCCCTACCTCGCAACGCCAGGGATCTAAGCCCTCGCCAAGAGGCAGCCCTGCAGCTACCCTGCTCGACCATCCTTAGTTGGCCAATTACGGCCCCTCCCGCGCTAAGGATCAAATCCCTCGTAAGAGGCAGCCCTGTAGCTACCCTGCTCGGCTATCCCTGGCTGGTAACTTCCCTACCCCACTGTCACACCCCGCTTCCCAGAGTGCGCTAAGATCGGCATGTGACGGAGCCAACCATGCTACCTGTGGCTAGGAAACATCCATCCGCGGTCACATTACGGCTGTCTATAAGATATTAAGAACAATAAAAATATAAACTATCTAGTACATGTCCATATTCCAGAATAAACGAGTTAAGAAATAATACGCGGAAGCAATAAATCCAATAAACAAAAACAATCTGGAAAGTACGTCCCAAATACGGGCTCACATCAGGAAATGAAAATGCTGAAAGAAAACTAAACTAAGATACTAACAGGCTCCTTACTGCTCGACCTGTTGACAGAAGTACTCCTGCTGGGCCTACGACAAGGGTAGAGGATCTGGGTCATGCAAAACCCAGATGTCAGTGCGTCATAATATCAACAGTAATATAATCATGAGGTAATAAGATATGCAGGCAAGAGTATGAACAATAATAAAAGTATAACAGTAAAATGAATAAAGAACAGTGAAGGGTATTGTTCCCCGCCGAAAGACGCGACAGAGACGCGGCGAACGTCTTGCCTGAAATTCGGGGCAGATGCTAATTGGTGCTATCCGTCCACCTTTTCGAAGATGCCAAATTGATTTATGGCACCATGCATCGAAGGTTTAAATGGATGTAGCCGATGTAGCAGACTTCGTCAGATTCCCCCTCACGATGAGGGGTTTTTGATTGTGGGGACGCTCTTCCCTGCAGGCGCAAGCCCCTGCAGTTAATTACGCTACCGCATCGTGGTAACAACTTTCTCCTTCTTCGGATGGTCACTTCGTGTCGTGGGTGTTTGTTTTGTTTGTGGTTGCCCGTGGATTGTATACGAAGACTAATTTATGTTGTCGCCCGTAGGGCATGGATTAGTCCAAATCCGTATCTTCTTAGATTTGGGTTTGGGGGTTGGGTTTAAGGATACGTTAGCCTTATTTGAGACTAAGATCAACTTAAACGTTTGTTAAGGATACGTTAGCCTAATTTTAGACTAAGATCAACTTAACGGGATCATTTAGATCCGACAAAAGAGCATTTGGGCTGCCTCTGTTGTTTAGTTTAGGGATATTGCAGTCGATTACCAGTTTAAGGACGTGGTGGTCCAATGTTAGTTTAAGGACGTCTCGGTCCATCGGTAGTTTAAGGACATTTCGGTCCAGGTTAAGGACATCATAGTCCGTGAGTTTAAGGACCCCACAGTCCTAGTTTAGAGACATCGTAGTCTATAAGGTTTAAGGACATCGTAGTCCATGAGTTTAAGGACCCCACAGTCCGGTTTAGAGACATCGTAGTCTATAAGGTTTAAGGACATCGTAGTCCATGAGTTTAAGGACCCCACAATCCGGTTTAGAGACATCGTAGTCTATAAGGTTTATGTAAGTCGATGTAGTACACCCCAGTACTTATGGGGAGGCGGAATTTTCAAAAACAATCAAGTTTAAACAACGAACATCGACTAACCGCTTGAATCGAAGCTAAACTATAAATAACCGTATTCAAATGAGTTTCTTCTCACAAGTGATTAGGGATTATACCTAATGAAACCGGTCCTTCTTCTTTACGTCCTCCTTTGTTCTCCTCGACCTTCTCTAGGTAGTAGACGATCCACCCGAGAGCGAAACTCCAAGCTAAACCTCTAACTTGAGGTAACTAATCAACTTTGATTGCTAATCAAAGATGAGAGGATGATATAGAGTGAAGGTTATGGATTGTTTAGTCTAACTAATCCTTTGATCTCAACACATGAGGATTAAGGATTAGGGTTTGAAGATGAGAGCTTGAGGAGAGAGAATGTGTGATAAGATAATGATAGAAGAGAGAGAGTGTATCATAATATTATGAAGCATTCTTATTATCAAATAATCAAATAAAGGAAATGAATAAGCATGCTTCACAAAATATCTTGTGATGATTCATTAACATGAGTCATTAAGCAATAAATGTGCATTAATGAAGTGAATGAATCACCACCATGACTCACTCTCTTATCCAAAAGAAACCTCCTTAGTCACATCTTCTAGAAGCTTCTCGAGTAATTACGAGAACGCCCCTCCAATCCGCAAAAATACGGAAAAACTTTAGACTGTAAAAATCCAATAACCGGATACCAGTAACTGGCTTAAACCAAAGCCGACTGGTAAAAACTGTCCGAAAGTCGTACGCGCGTAAACGCACGTATGCGTCCGAACCCTTTGTTGCAAAACCATGCAACCTCTATATCGTTTCGCCTGGAGTAGGAAACTCTCTGTGTGGGACTCTAGAGACTCGACTACTACGCTGGCAGTGGGTTTAACCACAGACCGCAAGCGGCACTAGCTGTACGTAACGGTCCCCAGGTAGTTGTCGATAAGAAGGCCGATGAGTAAACCCATCCGAACTCCTACTGAGTCTGATGTGACAATCTCCATACAGTCCGGTCTGTTCGTCCATGACAATCGCATATCGGGCCTAGGGGGGCGGCAAGCGTCAGTCCCCTAATAGCCGTATAAGTCGTGTCGGAGTGAAGCCCATTACACCCTGAGAAGCTACTGGAACCTACCAGCAAATCTCGCTTGCCCTGGCCAGGGACTTTGCGTAATGGCTCTCTGACACAGCACGATATCTACTCCCAATACCGGGAGGGACGAATCCTGTCTAACCGCCACTGCCTCCAAGTGCTCGGGACTGCACCCAACTGCCACCTGTTTGCACGACTCCTTTGAGCCGTGGTAGGGTAGCAATCTAAGAACAGTGGGACACACTCAAGGCGAAGTAGCAGTGTCAAGTCTGCGGACTACGCTGTACTCATGTCACCTGGGAACTGTTCACTGACGACTGGTATCAAACCAACCAACAGTTCCCTGTGAGTCCTGTCCGGTGTACCCGTAACCTAACGAGCACCTGTATACTATCTCCAGTACGACGTACTGACGGCTGTGGGACAGACCATCTCCCCAACTGGGATGAGAAGCGTACACACCAGTCTACTCCGGAGTATCGATGCTCTGTCTCGATAATCCATCGACCAGGGACCTGAATAAGGATGTGCTTGTAGACTACCCAGCCCCCACTAGTGTGACTTCCATCACAACGCTGGTAGACAAGCAAGATCCTAAGAGCTCTATCAATACGTATACTCACATATTAAGATAGAAAAACCAAGTAGCATACTACCATGTTTAGCAAGACTGTTATATACATGTGAATTTCCCAAGCTTCTATTAAGTAATATACAAGCTAGTATGATACAGTAATGGCCTTCTAGGGCATAAACACTAAAAATCTCCCACTTGCACTAGGGCCATGTACTGGCATATCGTAGACCAATGATCTCGAGTAGCCTCTCGAACTGAATCTGAGGAAGGGCCTTCGTGAATGGATCAGCAATGTTCTCTTCTGAAGCAACTCTCCGAACCTCGATCTCCTGACGATCAATGATCTCCCTGATCAGGTGATACCGCCTCAAGATGTGTCTGGACTTCTGATGGGACCTTGGTTCCTTCGCTAAAGCTATAGCTCCGTTGTTGTCGCAATACAGAGGTATTGGATCAACTATGGTAGGAACCACCTGAAGTTCTGTTAGGAACTTCTTCATCCAGACTGCTTCTTTTGCGGCATCGCAAGCAGCTATATACTCCGCTTCCATCGTCGAGTCAGCAACGGTGTCCTGCTTGGAGCTCTTCCAGCACACCGCCCCTCCATTGAGGGTAAAGACATAACCCGACATGGACTTGGAATCGTCCTTATCACTCTGGAAGCCGGAATCAGCAAAGGCCTCCAACCTGAGGTCTTTTCCGCCGTAAACCAAGAACATCTCCTTAGTCCTCCTCAGGTACTTGAGAATGTTCTTTACTGCTATCCAGTGTTTCTCCCCTGGGTCTGACTGATACCGGCTTACCACGCTTAGTGCGTAAGCTACATCTGGTCTGGTACACAACATCGCATACATTATAGAGCCTACCGCAGAAGCGTAGGGTATAATAGACATGCGTTCCCTTTCCAAATCAGTCTTGGGAGACATCTCTTTGGAGAGGGTGATTCCGTGACAAGCCGGTAGATTACCGCGCTTAGAATCTTCCATACTGAATCTTTTCAGTACAGTGTCGATATACCTGGACTGCGAAAGTCCCAACATCCTCTTGGATCTATCACGATAGATCCGGATCCCCAGAATGTAAGAGGCATCACCCAGGTCTTTCATGGAGAACCTGTGTGACAAGAATCCTTTGACAGATTGTAGCATAGGAATGTCATTTCCTATCAATAGAATGTCATCCACGTACAAGACGAGGAATACGACACTTCTGGCCACAACTTTACTATATATGCACGGTTCATCTGGATTTTTGATAAAGTCATATTCTTTGACTGTCTCATCAAAACAGATGTTCCAACTCCGCGATGCCTGCTTTAGTCCATAAATGGACTTAAGCAGCTTGCACACTTTCCCGCTGCTCCCACTCTGATTGAAACCCTCTGGCTGATCCATATAGACGCTCTCTTCTAAATTTCCATTCAGAAAAGCCGTCTTTACGTCCATCTGCCAGATTTCATAATCATGGAAGGCAGCAATAGCAAGAAGGACCCGAATGGATTTGAGCATAGCCACTGGAGAAAAAGTTTCGTCATAGTCCAAACCAGGTCTTTGACGAAAACCCTTTGCAACAAGTCTAGCCTTATAGGTTTCCACCTGTCCATCTACACCAATCTTTTTCTTGAAGATCCATTTGCATCCTATGGGTTTTACCCCATCTGGAGCAAAGTCCAAAGTCCATACTTTGTTGGTGTACATGGACTCCATTTCGGTCCGCATTGCATCTAACCATCGTACCGAGTCGCCGCTCTGGATGGCCTGCTGGAAGTCAGTAGGTTCATCATCATCTATGATGCAATCCTCTCTATCCCCGTCTATGAGAAAACCGTAGTATCTCTCAGGCGTACGAGACGGCCTACTACTCCTGCGGAGGGGTGCGGGAATGTTCTGTTCTTCTTGATCCTCTGGTTCTACCAAACTTTCAGTAACAGCTTGTGGTTCTGGAATTTCTTCCAGTTCTACTTCGCTCCCACTCTTCTGATTTTCTAAAAATTCAGTTTCTAAGAAGTGGGCATGACGAGAAACAAAAACCTTTTGTTCCTCTGCATAATAGAAATAATATCCCTTGGAGTTCTTTGGATATCCCACAAGCTTACACAGTACTGAGCGTGCCTCGAGCTTGTCCACATGCTGCTTTTTTACAAAAGCTGGACACCCCCATGTCCTAAAATGTTTTAGACAGGGTTTCTTCCCACTCCACATCTGATATGGTGTGGTAGGCACAGTCTTGGTTGGAACCTGGTTCAAAAGATATTCCGCTGATTCTAGCGCATATCCCCAGAAAGATCGCGGTAACTCAGTATTACTCATCATGGATCGTACCATATCCAATAGGGTTCGATTCCTTCTCTCCGATACACCGTTGTGCTGTGGAGTGTATGGAGGAGTAAGCTGAGAGAGAATTCCTTTCTCTTTTAGGTAACCTAGGAACTCGGCACTTAAGTATTCTCTACCTCGATCAGATCTCAGTGTCTTAATACTTTTGCCTGTTTGGTTTTCCGCTTCACTCTTAAATTCCAGGAATTTCTCAAAGGCCTCTGATTTATGCTTCATTAAGAAAACATATCCATACCTAGAGAAATCATCTGTAAAAGTAATGAAGTAGGAATAACCACCTCTTGCATGTGTAGACATTGGACCACATACATCACTGTGTATGAGTCCTAAGAGCTCGCTCGCTCTTACTCCTTGTCCAGTAAATGGAGTCTTTGTCATCTTTCCTTTGAGACAAGATTGACAAGTGTCATAAGTTTGATATTCGAACGTGTCCAAATATCCTTCTCTATGCAACTTAGTCAACCTTCTCTCATTGATGTGACCCAGTCTACAATGCCATAAGAAAGCTTTATTTAAATCTGGAGACTTTCTTTTTAGTGTGTTCTGGACATTGAAAATTTGGAGTTGGTTTAACACATATATGCCGTTATTTAGAGTACCGGACCCAATCAAACCATGATTAAGGTGGATGTTGACAACATCTCTTACAAACGTGAAATCATAACCTTTATTTGATAACAAGGAAACTGATATGATATTACACGTTAAGCTGGGTACAAAATAACAGTTATGTAAAACCAAAATGTGTCCACTCGTCAATCCTAGGTGATAATCCCCGACGGACGCAGCTCCCACGCTAGCTCCGTTAGCAACCCTGAGGATCATATCACCTTCCTTCAGCACTCTACGGTTTCTCAGTGCCTGCAATGAATTGCAAATATGAGATCCTGATCCGGTATCCAATACCCAGGAAGCAGAGTTGATTGACAGACAATTCTCAATTACAAACACACCTGAAGTCGAAGCCACAGCTTGCTTCGGTTCCTGGTTCTTGGCGTTCCACGCCTTGCAATCCTTCTTCCAGTGCCCTTTCCTGTGACAATGGAAGCACTCATCCAGGCCAACTACCGGTGCTGTAAACTTTTTCTTTCCCTTCTTTCCCACCTTACTAACACCTCCTCTAGGTCTGGGTGCGGCCTTCTTCTTCCTTCCTTTGGCCCTAGCCTTGGACCCGGAAGAAGATGAACCGCCAACAAACATAGCGGGTGTTTCCCTTGCCTTCTGCAAGGTGCCCTCTGCACTCCTTAACATGTTCAGGAGTTCCGCAAGTTCAACTTCTTTTCCTTGAAGATTGAAGTTGAGGATAAACTGGGCGTAGGTGGGAGGAAGGGACTGGAGAACAAGGTCTGTATAGAGCTCATTATCCAAAGTCGTCCCAAGGTCCGCGAGCTCTTCAATATAGCCGATCATCTGTAGGACATGTTCACCTACTGATGACCCGACAGCCAACCTCGCTCGAAACAGTTTCTTAGAGGTCTCGTATCTTGCTATACGAGATTGCTCTCCATAAAGTTCCTTTGTATGGAGAAATATGCCATCTAGGGACATATCCTCGTGCCTCCTCTGATGTTCATTGTTCATCGAGGCAAGCACGATGCACTTGGCTCTCGCGCAATCTAAATCCCAGGTTTTGCGGATTTCCTTATCCGCATTGCTGGATTTGGGACCAAGGACAGCAGGTGCTGTAGCGGTGAGGACGTACCCCAGTTTGTCATAGGTCAAAGCCATCTTGACATTCCGCAGCCAATCTTTATAGTTTGGCCCCGTCAGTATATTTTTCTCTAAAAGTAACTTAAGTCCAGTCATTTTCAGGGTCGCTGCAATTAGGAGAGAGAGAAGAAAACTCTTTAGCATGATGCTCTTGCAAGTTTAGAATGGTTTTTAGTTTATCTAAACTGGATGGCTCCCACTGTTTCTCGAATCCTTCCTCAAACCATAAAAGAAGAATTAGCCAAGACTATTCTCACCGTACAATACTTGCTTAACCGTTCAGCCAGGCCGGTGTCGATACTTCGAGGGAGGTTTTCCAACGCTTTCGCGAAGTTCCTTAATTAAATAACCTCTTTTCTCTGGGGGCGTAACCCCGCTGACACTTTTCTGGACACCTACTAGGTTTATAGCATTGATCGTTAAGCGACGAATATCCTGATAAGTAGCATATACTCACAGTAGGATCGGGATCCAAATATCATCGTATGATAATGTTGAAGGAATCCTACCAACATTCATCAAACTCCAAATGGTATGCATCTCTTTGCAAATTTCAGTTTCTTTAGAAATTCCCGATATAAGTTTTTGCCCCATGCTCTTATGATCTTGACTAAGGGCCAACAAATCATAAGTCACATGTCAAGTTCTGCCCATCATTATCCTGTTGATTTGAACCCATCCGTATACTCTTGACTAAGGGCCAAACAAAGTAATACGACTGTCCCAAACCAACTCATCTATCTATGCAACAAATGAATACCCCAGCAGCTACCAAACACTATGTCTTGACTAAGGGCCAAACAAACATAGCTTGAATACTACTGACCATTCATAAGAAATGACGGAGGGCTACGACTGGTTTTGGCGAAACCGTGAACGTAGTGAACTTGATATAACCGAAGGAACCTGATAGCTTTTAAAAGGAGTGGTTAAATCTCCGCATTTAAAAATATCTGTTTTAAAAATAACCGAGTGGTTTCTTTTAAATTGTTCCAACGATTTAAACTTTGGTTTGTTTTACTTTGCATTATAGATAATGCGTCCCATCATTAACCTATCATTGCAGAAAACAACGAAAATATAACGTCCTCTTATGCCAACCGCATTCGCCACGGGGTCCCGTCATCACCCGTTAGGTTACTTAACTAACGACAGAGCGGGGGCTGGGCTAGCGCGGGTGTAAAACATAAGTGACGTCTAAATAGCTATAATAAATATAGATATTTTACATTCGTCTGACGCAATGATATTCATTCCAGAACACAGATAAACAATATTGGATTTGCAAGCAATCTGTATTTCTTTTGAGCCTGCAAGAAAAGACAGATTACACAGTTGTGATGAATAGCCGTTTACCCCACCCTCGACCCCTACGAGTACGGCAAACTACCCACCCGGCAGTCTGTGTACCCCACCTTGGGTCAGTCCTAGGAGCAAAAACAGTAAAATGAAATAATACAACAGTGGCTACAACCGCAACCTGGAAGTGCCCCGCGAAAATAATATTACAACAAATTACATTTACAACAAATGAATTAGTCAATAACCCATTGCTAACCCCGGCTATACACCACAACAGTCCAATACAGTTTATATGCACAAACAGATATAACCATTTCAGAAATGTGCAACCCCCTGCTAACCGACATACTAGCAGTTGGGGGAGGTTTACGAACACATTAAACAATCACAGATATAATCCAATACGCAAATACTGTACAATTCGATCGAATAAACAACATCAATATTGCTCCAAAATCTGCTCTGTTAAACAGTAACCTGAGCAATAATTAAATATTCCAGAAAACACTAAATATCACAGGGGACCCACACAAAAAATTTGGGATCATGACTCGGCAACTCGGCGGCGGAACCGCGGCGGATCGGTGGGATCCGCCGCGCTTCCGCGGCGCTTTAGCCGAGTCATGGGCCCAATTTTCTTGGGTGTTCTCCTGGACCCATGTCAAGCTTTCTGAACATCCCTGAAAAATTTTAGGACATCATTTTGGATTCGACAGAAACTGATTTTTATTAGGGTTTTCCGGCTTCGTTTTTCCGTTCGAAATTCGTACATATTTGCGATTAAGTTATTTATTGTTTAGCGAGGCTCTGATACCACTGTAAGTCGATGTAGTACACCCCAGTACTTATGGGGAGGCGGAATTTTCAAAAACAATCAAGTTTAAACAACGAACATCGACTAACCGCTTGAATCGAAGCTAAACTATAAATAACCGTATTCAAATGAGTTTCTTCTCACAAGTGATTAGGGATTATACCTAATGAAACCGGTCCTTCTTCTTTACGTCCTCCTTTGTTCTCCTCGACCTTCTCTAGGTAGTAGACGATCCACCCGAGAGCGAAACTCCAAGCTAAACCTCTAACTTGAGGTAACTAATCAACTTTGATTGCTAATCAAAGATGAGAGGATGATATAGAGTGAAGGTTATGGATTGTTTAGTCTAACTAATCCTTTGATCTCAACACATGAGGATTAAGGATTAGGGTTTGAAGATGAGAGCTTGAGGAGAGAGAATGTGTGATAAGATAATGATAGAAGAGAGAGAGTGTATCATAATATTATGAAGCATTCTTATTATCAAATAATCAAATAAAGGAAATGAATAAGCATGCTTCACAAAATATCTTGTGATGATTCATTAACATGAGTCATTAAGCAATAAATGTGCATTAATGAAGTGAATGAATCACCACCATGACTCACTCTCTTATCCAAAAGAAACCTCCTTAGTCACATCTTCTAGAAGCTTCTCGAGTAATTACGAGAACGCCCCTCCAATCCGCAAAAATACGGAAAAACTTTAGACTGTAAAAATCCAATAACCGGATACCAGTAACTGGCTTAAACCAAAGCCGACTGGTAAAAACTGTCCGAAAGTCGTACGCGCGTAAACGCACCTATGCGTCCGAACCCTTTGTCGCAAAACCATGCAACCTCTATATCGTTTTGCCTGGAGTAGGAAACTCTCTGTGTGGGACTCTAGAGACTCGACTACTACGCTGGCAGTGGGTTTAACCACAGACCGCAAGCGGCACTAGCTGTACGTAACGGTCCCCAGGTAGTTGTCGATAAGAAGGCCGATGAGTAAACCCATCCGAACTCCTACTGAGTCTGATGTGACAATCTCCATACAGTCCGGTCCGTTCGTCCATGACTATCGCATATCGGGCCTAGGGGGGCGGCAAGCGTCAGTCCCCTAATAGCGGTATAAGTCGTGTCGGAGTGAAGCCCATTACACCCTGAGAAGCTACTGGAACCTACCAGCAAATCTCGCTTGCCCTGGCCAGGGACTTTGCGTAATGGCTCTCTGACACAGCACGATATCTACTCCCAATACCGGGAGGGACGAATCCTGTCTAACCGCCACTGCCTCCAAGTGCTCGGGACTGCACCCAACTGCCACCTGTTTGCACGACTCCTTTGAGCCGTGGTAGGGTAGCAATCTAAGAACAGTGGGACACACTCAAGGCGAAGTAGCAGTGTCAAGTCTGCGGACTACGCTGTACTCATGTCACCTGGGAACTGTTCACTGACGACTGGTATCAAACCAACCAACAGTTCCCTGTGAGTCCTGTCCGGTGTACCCGTAACCTAACGAGCACCTGTATACTATCTCCAGTACGACGTACTGACGGCTGTGGGACAGACCATCTCCCCAACTGGGATGAGAAGCGTACACACCAGTCTACTCCGGAGTATCGATGCTCTGTCTCGATAATCCATCGACCAGGGACCTGAATAAGGATGTGCTTGTAGACTACCCAGCCCCCACTAGTGTGACTGCCATCACAACGCTGGTAGACAAGCAAGATCCTAAGAGCTCTATCAATACGTATACTCACATATTAAGATAGAAAAACCAAGTAGCATACTACCATGTTTAGCAAGACTGTTATATACATGTGAATATCCCAAGCTTCCATTAAGTAATATACAAGCTAGTATGATACAGTAATGGCCTTCTAGGGCATAAACACTAACAGTTTAAGGATATCGTAGTCCATGAGTTTAAGGACCCCACAGTCCGTAGAAATGTGTGGTCATCGGGATCTGTCACCTCTCTGAAGACGTTGAAGGATTACAACGATAAATATCAGAGGAATAACGAGATGTACCCTCGAACCGATGTGAGTTGGTTGAAAGATCTGTAGCCCAGTTTGGGACTGAGATCAGTTGAATATTTGTGAGCAGATGTGCTCAGTTCAATATAAGTTGAGGACTTATGGCCAGAGTTGGGCTAAGTCCAATTAAAATGTTTAACATTTTTTTGTTGTTCTGGCTGTTAAGCCTTTATTTGGGCTCGGCCCTTTTAATAATGCTAAGCATTGAGTTCTGGCATCTTTTGTCTTCATCAGAACAAAGTGTGTTCTGACAATGCGCCACGTGGCGCATCAAGCGCTTTGCGCCAGTTAAAGAGCTCATTGCGCTTCTGTCGGGTAGCGCACATGAAGGGGACACGCGTCGCGCTTAGCGCTAAGCGTTAGTTTATTAGCGCATTGCGCTTTTAATTTATGAGCGCGTTGCGCTAGTTTGTTGGCGCGCCAGTGAGTGACACGTGGCGCGCTTGGCGCTGAGCGCCAGTCCATGAGCGCAGTGCGCTATTTGAGAAGCGCAAAGCGCAAATTGTGTCTTTGGTTGACACGTGGCATATTTTGCCGCTGAGCGCTGGTCCAAGAAGCGCAAAAGCGCAATTCATGAGCGCAAGGCACTTTCTAATAGCGCAAAGCGCATTTGATCAAATTTAAGATCAAAGAACAAATTTATGTTCTTCTTAAAAGAGGCTTTGCCTCAAGATTCAAGAACAAAAGTTCTTGTTTTATAAAAGGGCTCTGCCTTTGTAGATCAAGGATCTGTGAATGAAGTAAATACTTCTTTTATTTTTTTATGATTAGATCTTTTGATCTTTTTCTTTTTATCAAAGACCTTGGTCTTTTGTAGATCTATGATCTTTTTAGAAGATGGTTCTTCTTTTTACGAGATGGTTTCATCTCTGTTGTTCAAGAACTAGTTCTTTACCTTGAAGATGAAGAAATGATCTTTTTTTTTTCTAAGAGCTTGCTCTTCTTTCTCTTTGAGTTTTTCTCAAAGTTTGCAGAGGGTTTTCTCTATATGAGACTTGAAGTCTTGGGGCCTTTATATAGGGCCAATTGATTTGTTAAATCAGTTTCAAGAGATCTTTCTCTGATTGATTTGGGAATATTTCCCACCGTTGGATCTTTGATCCTAAGGCTTCTACTTTGCAGAAGATAATCTTCTTATTTTAATAAGATTGGAAAGATCTTTCCATAACAGAATTTTAATTCTGATTAATTAATAATTTATTATTATTAGATCTTTTGATCTAACGGTGGGGAATTTTTAATTCCAGCGCTGGTGCACCTTGCGCTAGCGCACCTATGTTCGACACGTGGCGCGCAGCGCAGCGCAACTGCTCTAGTGCACCCGTGTTTGACACGTGGCGCGCAACGCAACTGCGCTAGCGTATCTGTGTTTGACACGTGGCACTCAGCGCAGAGCGCTGGATCTGAAGCGTTACTTCAACTTTTGAGTTTTGAAATTTTAAAACGGAGCTTTGCTCTGATTGGGGGTGCGCTGCCTAGGACGCAGCGCACCTGGCGCTAGCGCGTATGTGTCTGACACGTGGTGCACAGCGTGCCTAGCGCTGAATTTGAAGCGTTGCTTCAATTTTCAAATTTTGAATTCTAAAACAAAGCTTTGCTTTGATTGGGGGAAACAAATGCCCCCCCCCACCGTTGCGCTTACGTGGTGCACACGTGAGTGCAGCGGTGACAACATCTGAGCCCTTGGATCAACTCATAAGTTGAAGAGGTGGTTCAATGCCTATAAATAGGACCTTTGGTCCCTTAGATAATTATCATCTTCTTTCTTGAGAATTTTTATTCAGAGCCTTGCTCTTCGGTTTAAGAACTTTTCAAGAGTCGGAACTCTACCAAAACTTAGGTAAAGTTTAAAATTTTAATAAATTAGGGTTTTTACCCATTAACAGGGCCTTGCTCTTCATAGATCTTTGATCTAAAGAAAACCCTTTAGGGTTGCATCAATAGAGCCTTGCTCTCATGAACCCATAGATCTAAACAGATCTTTCTTGGGGTTTCTTAGCCCATGAATCAGAGCTCTGCTCTTTGATAATATGTAGATCTCTTGATCTTTGATGAAGAACTCTTAAGAGGTTTTTTATGGATCTTGAAGATCCCAGAATTTATAATTCACAAAAAATTAATTTTAATTAATCCTTGATGGGTTTTTCCATCATCATTACAGAGCCAGGCTCTTTAAGAAATTTTATTCCTTCATGATTAGAGTTTGACAAGTGTCACTCTGTCATAGAGCTTTCCTCTCAAAGGGGGATATTCTCCTTTTCCCGAGGGATTTCTCATTCAATGAGAATTTCCTAGAGGATTCCCTCATTAATTAACAGTCTCATCCAATGATGAGGTTGTTTTATTAATTGATGCATTGTCATCTGGATTTTGTGGGTCCCCCTTTGATCCCCTTTCCACTGCATTTCAGTGTGGTACAAATTTTAAAATACCGAGTGTCAGATTAAATTAAGGCACTGACAGTTGACTTTTGTCCCTCCTGGCAGGCGACATGTCTTTCGATGCTACGTTCCCATTCGTTCGCTCAGAGGGAGGATTCCCAGAGGCACCTGTGGACCGGGAGGTCCTTGCACTTATCAAAGATCGTGACCCGGAACACAAAAATCTCCACTTGTGGGGTAGATGGTATGACCAGATTATCAGAGGTCGTTGAAGCTTCTCTTGTGCGACGCCGTCGGAGCCGATCTCGGCGATTCCATATGCAAATGCACCCCCGGTGAACTATGCCGTGGAGGTTGTCAATTGGACTTCGGAAAGTCTTCTTCAACCTTCGATTGCCGCCATACCCATGCAGCTGCCGGCAGCTTTGGATACCTTGGGGCGACGCATATGTCAGGGCGAGTCGCGCCCTTGAGGACAACCTTATAACATCGGGTTGACTCCCCGACATTCGGCTGGGTATTTGCAGTGGGCCAGGTACATCTTGTCAGCGAAGAAAACACAGCTGCTGAAGCTCGGCCTATATCCTGCGGTTTATGCTTCATTGTTTCAATATTCCGCTCCTCCCACATGGTGGATTAAGGCGTTCTTGGAGCAGTGGAACATCCCAACCCATACCTTCCTTCTACTCGACAGAGAAGTCTCTATCTCCTTAGAAGAATTTGCTGAGATTTCCGGTCTGCCGGTTAGGGGGGAACACTATGAGGAGATGCTTCCTCTGGATGAATACGTGTTTGCCACCAAGCCGGTGGTAATGGGCCTAACACCGGAGAACGCCATTCAGCACCAGTTTTCTAGTCTGATAAAGGTGCTGAACGTGTACGAGAGCCTCTTCTTGGAATCCGGAGTCCGGGGGGGTTCAGTTTCACGGACTTCATTGCCCGGTTTCTTCGCCCAGAGATTTTGTCGCAGGGAGGCGAAAAGTTTGCCAAGCTCGACGACCCATTCGGCTTTGGTTTGGACCGTCGACCAATACTTGAAGACGATCAGAAAGGCTTTTTTCTTCCTGATGCTGCGATCATCCCTCTGTCAGAAATCGCCGCTTCGGGCATTGACGAGGAGGCTTTCTTTCTCGGGTTTCTTGGGCTATGATTGTGCTGGTTCACGCTCCCTATGCACCCTCGCTATATGAGGTCATCCGTCTTCTACCCAGCGCATCGAATGGTTGCTGGGATACAAGTGGCCATTGGGATTGCTGGGTTAGCCCATCTGTACCATGGTCTTAGCGTGGCGGCGGATACAACTGAACCGGGGGTGCATGCCGCCAATTTCCTGATGCATTACTTTACTTCGTGGATGGAGATGCATGTGCTCGGGGTCTTTGGCATTCACAAGAGACCTTCGTTCTACGAGAAATGCAAGCTCCCACGAGTTATGTGGCTGGTTGATGCGTCCATCGTGAGTCCTTCGCAGCGGGAAGCTAGGGGCTTGCTTCTTCGCCCGCGCACGGTCGGAGATGGTATGTCTTTCATGGACAAAGTCCTAACGATCGGCCAGGAAACATCTAAGTCGGTGCTGGCATTGCGCGACGTTTTTAAAGACGGGGCCTCCGTGTTGAAAGCCCGGGAGATTCTCCATTTATACTCCATCAGGCCAGGCTTTTTGTTTTCAGGCTAAATGATACAACGCTATTTATGAGGTACAATCCCCATCATTTTGCCCAGCAGTTGAGCTATAACCAGAGGGTCTCGCTGGAGGAATTCTTGATAGAACCCGCTGCCACCAGAGAGGGAATACGGGGTGCGCTGCATCACTTCATGCACTTGAATACGGGCTCCCACTTCTTTATTAGCGAGCCGAGTTGCGTCCTGAGGGCCCTCAACGTACACGCAGCCTGGTATCAACACGCAATGGGTGTTGTTATCAGGGAAGAGAGGCGGCTGCTGCTCGATCTCAAGAGTGCACCCCCTGCCGGTGATCGCAACTTCCCTTTAAAGCGATGGATCGCTGTCCCCCCTCCGCTAAGAGAGGTTGCTGCAGTTGAGCCTCCAAGTGTGCTAAGCCCTAAGCATGGATTGCCCTGTGCTCCTGTGGAGACGGTAGATGTGCCATCGGTGCCCCGTGCTCCCGCAGAGACGGTAAATGTAGTTTCACCTGAATCTGGCGTGGGCTCGGATATCGGGACTCGTCGTCCCAAAGTGTCCACCAAGCGCAAGCTGGTGCTGGCTGCAACCGGAGTTCACTCGCAGAAGAGGAAGAAGAAGTCGCTCTTTTCTGCCGATGTCGTATTTGGCCAGGAGCCTCATGCTCCTTACAGCGAGGGCCTGAGCGAGTATGGGACAAACGAGGGCTTGTTCATGCCGCCAGATGATACTGATCTGGCGGCTGCCATTGTAGCTTCTGAGCAATTGGCCAGACGCGAAGTGGGGTTGGCTATCCTCGCACGATCAGGTAATCATTAGCTGTATTTTTCGCCATTGCATCGTATTTCTATTATCGTATTTTAACTGACGCTTTTCTTTCTTTAACGGGAATTTCCACTGAAGAAGCTCTCGTGGCTTCTCTCAAGACTTTTGAGGAAGAGGAAAGATTTCGAACATCCCTAGGCATCAGTACATTTCGGTTCACCATGTTCCCGCTCTCGTTTCATATGAGTAATCTGACCCTTTCTTTGTCTTATCGCAGGGACCACAATGCCGATCCCGCAAGCTGATGCGGAGATTCTTCCCGAGCCAGGCATCGAAGTCCCGGCCTCCTCAGGGTTGTCAAAAAAGGCTTTACTCAAGCAACCGATGACGAATGCCGTAACGGCTCCAGAGGTAGCTCCTGGCGTGGATGATGACGTCCCATTGACAGAGGTCTTGAGAAGATCGGCTCTTACGGCCCGGACGGAAAGGAAGTGCCGAATGCGCGCAACAAGGGAGCGTAATGCTGCTTTAGCTGTGGGTGCGGGTTCGAGCACCGCTACCCCTGCCGCTACTCCTTCGGAGGAGTCCCCGTGTGCCTTGTCTACTGCCTATAGACGAGCAGCACGTGCGGCTAGGGAAGCGGTCGGAAGACCAACCCAAGGTAACGTGACACGGGGTTCCGTTGTCAAATTTTTAAGTATCAATTCTCATATATTTTATCTTGCAGAGCCGAGTCTTCCCGAAGAGGTGGCGGCGACCGCTGAGCCTGAGGTAACGATGGAGGAGGTAGCTGTGATTGCCGAACCCGGGGCGACGGTAAGCGAGGTGGCTGCAATTGCCGGGCTCGAGGTGGTGACTGGTAAGTAAGTCACGATTTTCGAGTCTGAGATAGCTGTGGATGAGATAGCTACAGCCGCCGAGCCCGAGGTGTTGATAGGTGAGACGCCTACAATTGTTGAGCCCGAGGTGGCCGCTCCTTCTCAAGAGTCGGGCACCGCCCCAATCATTGCTCTTTCTACCTGCGACCTTTGCCATCTCCTGGCGTCGCGAGCGTTACGACGGCTCTGGTAGAGTCAGGGGATGAGGTGACAGGAGGTGAGACCTTCCCGATGGAAGAGGATGGAGCAGTTATTGTGTCAAGTGACGCCTTTGTCGTGGTTCCGACTGGCGATTCACTAGGTAGATTTTGGATCATTGCTTTTCTTTTTATTCTGCAATCTTTTTCAATCTTTCCTGACAGGGTTCATCTTGTTTCTAATGCAGGTGCGGCTAGTGCTGATGTCACGCTATCCGAGGCAATGCCATCAGCTACCGCCTTGATGGTGACACCTCCTCTACCCTCTCTCATACCATCTCAGATGTTGGAAGGTGCGGATTCGTGACCCATCAGTCTTATTTTTTAAGCTGTATAACTTATGTACTGACGTTGCATTACTGCGTTCTTGTAGGAGTCCTTTTCGACCACCTATATCAGGTGCTGTACCCACACTTCTCCTTCTTGTTAGAGATTAGTCCGCCTGCTGGTGTCGGTGAGTATCTTTTCTAAACGACATCCTTTCTTTAACAGGCAGTCGCATTACTGCTAACTCTTCTTTATGTTGCTTGTAATCTCACAAATTGAAAGAGGGGACGAGGCTGTCGTTGCGCTACCAGCACTCCCAGCTCTGCCCCCTGCTGCAGCTGGTATAATAGACTCTATTTTGTGTATATTCTTTATTTCTCGAGCCGTGATCTGACTATGATTTATTTTACAGCAATCACGTCGACTCCAGCCTCTTTCGAGTCTCGCGTTATGATGCCGACAGGGCCCTTCTCTAGACGTCCGTCCTCGAAAGGCGCCGCGAATAGTCTGTGCATGCTGAGTGACTATATTGAGGAGCTCGATGTGGAGACTCCCACATCTGCTGCGAATTTTGCCGCGGAGATTAACTCCATGCTGGTGACGCTCATGAACTTTCATGGTGTGGGCGTCGTTGAGTCCTGGGTTAATTGCTGCAGGGAAATCGAGGCTTGCCTACATGAGCTTGAGCTTAGGCGTCCTGCACCTGAGATTCTGGCTGCGAGCACTCAACGGGCCGCGTGGATCGAGCAGAGCACTTCTTACTTCCACCATCTTGAACAAGAAATGGCTTTAAAGCAGAAGGAATGTAAAGAAACTTCAAGCGAATCTGCTCGACTGCATGCTCAGGTTGATGCGAATGCTGCCCAGTTGAAAGTTATCTTCGAAGGCCTTCTCCGATGCATTTTTGATGGGTTAACGTTGAGGCAGAAGCCCGACGTCATCGAGCGGGATGCACAAAATCGTGAAGCAGCTCAGCGGGCCGCCGAGGAACAACTTTCTTCTTACTTGCAGCATCGAGCCCAGGTTGAAGCAGAGTTGGCCACGGCAGCTGATCAAGAAGAGGGGTTGAAGGAAGTGCGCGAGCGGCTGATTAGATTATTGAAAGCGCTTCCTTCTCAATAATATTTTTTGTGCTCTTTGTAATTTTGAATAAAGCGTATTCATTCTTTTATTCTTTCACATGATGTATTTTTGTACCCAATTGAATTCATGAATAAAAGATACACATTTTTTTTGCAATGTCTTGTGTCATCTCTCTGATTTCTTCTTTCTTTTGTTATCAGCATGTCACTTTAGCAAACATAGTCGGCAGATGATAGAGTGAGCATCTTGTCTTGGCTTCTTCGAGGGGTAGTGATGGCTTTAGGGAACAGGGTTAGGATCTGTCACCTAAGACTTTTCAATTTTATGAGCCGTGAGAGTCTCATAAAGACTTTTCTCCCTACGAGTCGAGAGGATCTTGTAGGTGTATTTTTTCCTTAGGAATCGTAAGGATTCCTAAGTGTGTTTTCCCTTATAAGTCGTAAGGATCTTATAAGAGAGTTTTTCTTCCTTACGAGTCGAGAGGACCCGTAAGTGTTTAGTGGGATGGACATGTAGATGACGTATTTCCGTGATGGGGTCACATGGATGAAGTATTTCCGTGACGGGGTCACATGGATGACGTATTTCCGAACGGGGTCATGTGGATGACGTATTTCCGAACAGGGTCATGTGGATGACGTATTTCCGAACGGGGCCATATGGATGACGTATTTCCGAACGGGGCCATGTGGATGACGTATTTCCGAACGGGGCCATGTGGATGACGTATTTCCGAGTGGGGTCATGTGGATGACGTATTTCCGAGCGGGGTCATATGGATGACGTATTTTCGAACGGGGTCATGCGGATGACGTATTTTCCGAACGGGGTCATGTGGATGACGTATTTCCGAACGGGGTCATGTCGATGACGTATTTCCGAGCGGGGTCATGTTGATGACGTATTTCCGAACGGGGTCATGTGGATGACGTATTTCCGAGCGGGGTCATGTGGATGACGTATTTCCGAACGGGGTCATGTGGATGACGTATTTCCGAGCGGGGTCATGTGGATGACGTATTTCCGAACGGGGTCATATGGATGACGTATTTCCGAACGAGGTCATGTGGATGACGTATTTCCGAGCGGGGTTATATGGATGACGTATTTCCGAGCGGGGTCATGTGGATGACGTATTTCCGAGCGGGGTCATCTGGATGACGTATTTCCAAACGGGGTCATGTGGATGACGTATTTCCGAACGGGGTCATGTGGATAATGTATCATCTGTTGTAATGAGACGAATATCGGAGTGGTCTCCAGGTTGTTTATGAGCCGTTGAGATATGGCTTCTTCTTCTGATGGAGCCTGGGGAGGGAAGGCATGATTCCTTCTTTGTATGCGCCCCTGGATTGTGTACAGGGATTGATGTGATATCACCTGTAGGGCATAGATTTTATATGTTTTTTTATTTCCGCGATTGCCCAATCATTTCAACTTTTATATCGCGAAGTTCGCGATTGCCCAATCATTTCGGCTATTTTTCGCGGTGCCCAATCATTTCGGCTATTTATTTTATTTTTACTCGCTGCTTTTTGTTGCAAGTTGCCCAATCATTTCGGCTATTTTGCATGCATACAATTTTTTACCTGCTGGTTTTTTTGCAAGTTGCCCTATCATTTCGGCTATTTCGTATGCATGTGTGGCTCGCTAGCTTCTTGCTGCAAGCTTGGAATTAGACACCGATTTTGGCATCATCGCTGCTACAACTGGAATATTGCCAGGAGCGAATCATCATTTGCCTCTGTCGATGTCAAACAAAGGTGGCTTAGCGAACATGGTTAGGATCCTGTCGACTAAGGCTTTTGATTTCATGAGCCATAAGAGTCTCATAATGGTTTTTCTCCCTACGAGTCGTGAGGATCTTGTAGGTGCGTTTTCTCCTTAGGAATCATGAGGATGCCTAAGTGTATGTTCTCTTATAAGTCGTAAGGATCTTACAAGAGTGTTTTCTCCTTATAAGTCGAGAGGACTCACAAGGGTTGTTCACCGTGTAGACATATCCCTAGTCGCGGATGGGACTTTGTTAGGGAACTGTTTATTCTCGCCCGTGGGTTGTATACAAGGGTCAGCGTTGAGCCGCTTGTAGGGCAGTATCGGAAGTTGTGGTGGCTGCTTAAGAACAGGTTCAAATCCCCGTAGCTTAAGACTTTCAAATCTTATGAGCCGTGAGGGTCCCATAAGAAGGTTCTCCTTACGAGTCGTGAGGATCTCGCAAGTGTAATTTCTCCTTAGGAATCGTGGGGATCCCTAAGTGTGTTTCTCCCTTGTAAGTCGTAAGGATCTCACGCGGGTGGTTTCTTCTCACAAGATCGAGAGGACCTTGCAAGTGTCTTTTAACGAGATTGCGCCCTTTTGGGTTTTCACAAAATTCGCCGGTAGCCTTGCTGTTTTTATTCACGGAGCCCTTTCGGGTTTTCATCCGTGCCCATTTTTCTTATGGACATATCGTTCTCTTTTTTCTTTTCTTCTTCTCTTTTTTTTATTCTAACGAGGTTGCGCCCTTTCGGGTTTTCACAAAACTCGCCGGTAGCCCTGCTGTTTTTACTCAAGGAGCCCTTTCGGGTTTTCATCCGTGCCCATTTTGCTTATGGACATACCGTTTTCTTTTTTTTTATCCCCTTTTTTTGTTTTTTTATCAGCTTTGGGATGCTGAAACCCACCGTAGTTTGTCGACGTCTCGGTCAACAGCTAGTTTAAGGACGTTTTGGTCCGTTGTTAGTTTAAGGACGTTTCGGTCCGTTGTTCAGCTACTACTTATAGAGTTTGGGCTTAGGAAGATAGCGAGCGGACATAGTCGTCGTCATCTATCATTAACCTAGGCCGTGATTCGTCAGGCGTAGTACCTTTTTAGGAAGCAACCATTTATTGGTCTGAAGGGCCTTTCGCCATGCATATCCATGAGTAAATAAGCTCCACCCTGGTAGACTTTGTCTATGATATACGGGCCTTCATAGTTCGGCTCGAATTTCTCCCGTTTGGCACGATTAGGGATCCTAAGTCTTTTGATCACTAGTACGAGTTCGCCTTGGCGGAATGTTCTCGGCCTAGTCAATCTTTCGTATGAGCACGTCATCTTTGTTTTGTAAGCCTCCATATTTTGTTGCACCATGAGCCGGGTTTCATCAAGGGCATTGAGCTTCTTAAGACGAAGGTGAGCATTCTCTTCGTTCGTTAGCTCGTAATGAACTGCCACTCATAGAGAGGGTAGCTCTATCTCAAGGGGGAGTACTGCCTTTGTACCGAATACCAATGCATACGGCGTTGTGTTAGTGGCCGTTTTGAACGTAGTTCGATACGCCCAGAGAGCTTCATGGAGTCTCTCCTTCTTATTTCGAGACACCGTCTTTTTCACGATCTTCGTCAAGATTTTGTTGAAAGCCTCAGCTAGACCGTTAGCTTGGGGATTATAGACTGAGGATTATCTCCAGTCTATGTTATGCCGTTGTGCGAAGCGGCTGATCTTGTGGCTTATGTAGGCTGGCCCGTTATCGGAGATGATCCGTCGTGGAGTTCCAAACCGATAAATGACGTGCGTCTTGAAGAAATGGAGTATATTTTCCGTCTTCACTTCCCTCAGTGGTACTGCTTCTGCCCATTTGGAGAAGTAATCAGTTGTCGCTAAGATGAATCGATGTCCTCTGGACGATGCTGGTTCGATGGGGCCGATTATATCAGTCCTCCACATTTCGAACGGCCAGCTAGCCACTGTTGGATGTAGTGGATTTGGATGTTGATGGATGAAGTCTCTGTGAATCTGGCATGAGTAGTACTGCTTCGCATATTCAAGGCAGTCTTGGATCATCGTGGGCCAATAATAACCCATCCATTTGATCTTCGGCTTCATCTTCGGTCCGGCTTGGTGAGAACCGTAGAGTCCGTCGTGACTTTCTTGGACGACTCTCTTTGCCTCTTTAGGACCCAGGCATCTTAGCCACAGAGAATCAAATGACCTTTTATACAGCGTATCATTGACGAAGGCGAAAGACAGAGCTCGTTTCATAAGCTGATGTTTCGAGGACGCATCTTCAGGTGTTCGACGGGATTTGAAGTAGTCTATAAAGACTTCCCTCCAATCATTAGCCTTTTCCTGGTCTTTTATTTGTAGGATCACTTACTCGATCGCTTCCTTTTCTTCGGACGGCTCCGGAGATATTTCTGCCGGAGCAAGAACCCGACGGCTTTGCACAACGATCCTCACGTCATCAAGGTTCTCGTCGGCTAGTTCTTTAGCGAGTTTGGCTAATGCATCCGCTTTGCTATTTTCCGCACGCGGTATGCTTTCTAGGGTGTAGGAAAGAATTTGAGTCAACATTTGCTGTACTCTCTCACCGTACTTCACCAACTCTGTCTTGCACGTTTGGTAGTCGCCGTTTATTTGACTAACGACCAGCTGGGAGTCTCCGTATATGAGGAGGTTTTCAATTCCCATGTCGATGGCGATTTCGAGACCTGCTATCAACGCTTCATACTCGGCTTCATTGTTTGTCCTCGGCTCCGTTAAGGAGAAGGCAAAGCGCATTATCCCTCCTTGTGGAGTCACGAAGATGAGGCCTATCCTTGATTTGATTATGGGGGTGCTTTGTTTGCGCTTCTTCATGGAGGATGCTCCATCGAAGTAGAGTTCCCATTGGGTATCATTCTCTCTTCTCTCCCTGTCGATTGTATCAAACGCATGTTCGTCTGGCAATTCGTAGTTCAAGGGAGAATCGGCTGGTATTGGATGCTCAGCGAGGAAGTCGGCGATGGCCTGGCCTTTCACTGCCTTAAGAGGTTGATAAGTTATCGAGAACTCCATTAAGAGCAGGGCCCATTTAGCGAGTCGTCCCGTTAATATAGCCTTTGACATTAAATGTTTGAGAGGATCTACCTTCGATATGAGATGGACCTCATGTGCCAACGCATAGTGTCTGAGCTTCGTTATCACGAAGATCAAAGCCAAGCAGTGTTTTTTGATGGGGGGGTAATTTCTTTCTGCCCCCAGTAGAACTCGACTCAGATAATAGAGGGCTCTCTCCTTCCCTTGGTCGTTTTCTTGTGCCCATAGCGCACCTAACGAACCTTCGAGGGCTGTTGTGTATAGGACGAGAGGTTTTCCTTTGACCGGAGTGGTTAGCACCGGCGGATTTTGCAAGTATTGCTTGATTTCGTCCAGTGCGCTTTGGCATTTGTGATCCCAGACGAACGGGGTTCCCTTTTTCATCAGGTGACTGTAAGGACGGCACTTGCCTGAGAGATTGGCTATAAATCGCCGGATGTACACGAGCTTTCCTTGGAGAGACCGCAACTACTTGAGGGTCCTTGGCGGAGGCATTTCCATGATCGCCTTGATCTTCGACGGGTCTATCTCGATGCATCGGTGTCGGACGATGAATCCCAGGAATTTGCCCGAGGAGACTCCGAACGCGCATTTGAGGGGGTTCTTCTTCAAGTTGTATTTCCGAAGGCGTTGAAATACGGTCTTCAGATGCTCTAAATGTTCCTCGTATGATTTGCTTTTCACCACAAGGTCGTCGATATAGCATTCGACGAATTCATGTATGAGGTCATCGAAGATCTTCGTCATGGCCCTCTGATAGGTGGCGCCGGCATTCTTTAGGCCGAAGGGCATCACCTTGTAGCAGAATATATCCAAAGGGGTCCGGAAAGCGGTATGTTTCTGGTCCTCAGGGTCCATCTTTATCTGATTGTATCCTGATGAGCCGTCCATGAAAGAAAAACTTCATGAGTGGACGTATTGTCTATCATCAGCTCGGTGACCGGTACTGGGAAGTCGTCCTTCGGGCAAGTTTTATTGAGATCCCGAAAGTCTACGCAGATGCGCACCGTCCCATTTTTCTTCATCACTGGGACAATGTTAGCGATTCAGTCAGGATATTGAACCACTTGGATGAATCCGGAGTCGATTAGCTTCTTGACCTCGGTGTTGATGCTCATCTCAAGCTCGAGCCGCATTCTTCTCGGCGCTTGTTTGATCGGCTTGACGTCCGGGGATATTGCCAATTTGTGTACAGAAATCTCTGGATCTAGTCCTGGCATCTCGGAATAGTTCCATGCGAAGCAATCTTTATGCTGCATGAGCACGTCTTTTAGCGTAGCCACCCTTTCTTCAGACAACAGCTCACTGACGAACGTCGGCCGCGAGTCACTTGCCGTCCCCAAATCAATTTTCTTGAGGTTATATGCGGTAGTATGTATTCCATCTTCCAGCTCTTTTGGTGCCGGTGGAAATTCCGAGATTACCTCGTCGTCATCGTTTTCGAAACACCAGGGGAGTTTGTCCATATTCTCAGGTTCTCCTTTTGATAACATTATCACGTGACAGGTACGAGTTCGCTTCCAAGACCGATGTGGATCTGGTTCTACCCTCGTGGATTTGGGTTCATGCTTCTGTGGCGGGGTTACCCTCTAGCTGCTGGATAGAGCGAACCTGCCTCGCTGATATTGATCTTCGACCCAGTTCTTGAAGGTGAAGCAATCTTCAATAGGATGTCCTATTGCCCTATGATAGGAGCAATAGTCCGGGTGAGAGACTTCGCCTGCTTACTCGGGGTGCTTGGACTCCGGGAGTGTAATCAGTTGATGTGTTATGGCAAGATCAAGTATTTTCTTTGTCTTGTCTTGGGTAAAAGAGTATGCTCGACCCATCTTCTTTATAAGAGATGAATCTTGGTTGCTCGGTTCTTGATCGTGTGGCTTCTTGGTCCCGCTGTGCCGCTGTCGAACGCATTTCCCATTCTTTGGCTTGTTTCTGCCTCTGTGTCGGGCCTTTTGTATAACGGGTTGACAAGGAGGAGCATTTTCGTTTTTCACAGCCTGCTGAAAGAGGCGTTGCGTCCTGGCTTTCTCGTAGATGGCCATTTCACGATTATGGTCGTCTCAGACCTTTTGACCTGCTTCCCTTATAAGCTTGTCCATTTGTTCTTCGAACGATGGATTGGGCATTTTCACGGCGGGAGCCCTTTCTGGTTCAGGGTTAGCATCTTCCCACAGAGCATCTCTTTCTTCGTCAAAGTCATGTATGACGTAACAGTCACGGAGTAGCTCCCGTTTCTTGGATTGAACATACCCAAGCCCAGTCGTTTCCATTCTCCCGTTGGGCAATTTTCGCTGAGTTCCGGGGACATTCCAGATCCTGTTATAGAACTTAGCTTTTCGAGCGGTCTGTTTGAAAGGTACGCCTTGGCGCTTTAACAGCCTTTTTAGTCGGTTCGTATAATATCTGGGAAAATGGATGGGCTGGAGCCTGTCGAGTGTAGAATCCACGCTGTGCCAGATTTCTTTCACCACTTTGGTTTCCTCATATCGATAAAATAGGATCGCCTTTTCACCTTCTCGCATGGGAGGGACATAAAACGTCTGCAGCTCTTCTACATTGTAGGTATCAAGTGCGTCTAGTTCTTTATGATGCTTGGACGGAACCATGGCAACTTGCAAACTTTGCTCTTCATCAGCGAAGGTTTGTATTGAAGGCCGAGCAGAGAATACGGCATAGACCTCATCTTCCGAGTCTTTGCCGAAGATAAGCATAGGAGCGGACAGTCCCGGCTTGCTGTACTAGGGTGGCCCTGAATAAACTATCTCGTTCTCTTCCTCGGTATCACTCCCGAAGACCGGAATGGTGGTGATAGCTTTGTTCTCCGGTTTGTGACATCTCTCTGTGTCCTCAAAGTCTGATAAGAAGTTTTTTGCATCTTCGTACTTGAGGACTTCGTTCACGGAGAATGGGTTTAGCTCTCCTGTCACAGTATACTCGAGACCATCCTTGAAATACTTCATACACTGATGTTGTGTAGAGGGAATGATGTTGTACTCATGTAACAAAGGCCGGCCGAGCAAAGCGTTGTAGCATGTCTTGGCGTCAATGACGTAGAAATTGATATCAATGACGAGCAGCCCGAAGCGCAACGTTAGTATCACGGACCCAAGCGTCCGTGACGACTGAGAGTCGAACCCGGAGATGGTGATCTTATCCCGAGCGAGGTGTTGAACACTCATGCAGATTTCCTTTAACACCCTCACGTTAAGGAGGTTGACGGAGGACACATTGTCGACCAGGATTTTACCTATCTTGATGTCATGACGGTATCCGGAGATATATAGGGGACGGTTGTGCTCGCATGTCCCAAGGAGGAGATCTTCATCGCCGAAGGTGATATCGGCTGTGTACACTTCTTCCAGCTCGTCCTTTATCTTTTCATCGGCGAGGAAAGCTTGGAATTGCTCGGGTTCTTGCAGTGCCTTGATTAAAGAATCCTTCACCTCTTTGGATAGAAGAAGGGAGTCGAGAATACTGAGTTGCGAGGGTATCTTCCTCAAGTGTGCCAAAACGTTGTAGTCCACCTTGTTTTTCTTTGGTGGGTCCTTGGCTGTCAGCTCTTTGACGGCTTGGTCATCAAGGATGATATCCTCCGGGATCTTTTCTTTGCCATTATCTTTTCTATTTGACCCACTGTTCGAGGGCCCAAGATTCTTTTTGGGCAGCGTACGATTGCGTAGCTGAATGTTTTCACAGGTCTTTGGTTCCTCCACTTTTCCCAAGGTGGACTCTTTAAAGAGAGGACCGAGAGCTATTTCTTCGTCAAAGTCGCTCCCGAATGTGAGAACTTGCGATCCCCCGGCGTTGACCATGCGACAGTTGCTGGTGGTTCTTTTATGCTCCTCGGTCGTATTTCTTTGCTCCCGACGAGTTTTGCGTTTCATTCGCATAAAATGTTGCCGGCGAGCAACGTATCCTTGCCACCATCTTTTAAAAGCATTGCACTCTTCAGTGGGTGCGCGATCTTTCGATGATATGAGCAGTAGTTAGGATGTGTTTCTACTTCACCGAGAATGTTTCCTTCGGAGGGTGGTAGCTTCATTCCCATTGATATGGCTTTGGCAAACCTTTTCCTCGTCTTGAACTTGTTTTTATTTGCAACGGAGGCACTTTGATCTGGCGGGAGTGTTTCAACCCTTTCGTCCAGTCGCTGGTGTCTGGCCTTCTGAAATATGACCATCTCATGCTCCCGATCAGCTTTACTTTTATAAAGAACTTCATTCAGGAATGCATCAATCATTTCTTCTGATGGCCCTAGAAGTTCCGGTTCAGGACCTACCCCCAGTCTCTTGGTGCAAAGGGCTTCTTCATCGTCTATCGACGAGTGAGAGATCACATGGAAACTTGCCACGTAATCTTCAGATTCATCAGATGGGTCTTCTCTATCATTTCCATCCTCAAGGACGTGGCTGAGGAACTCCTAGAGTGTGATTGGAATCCGCGCCTTCTAGTTATACTCTTCCAACGCGTCAATCTGCTTTTGCAGGTCCGTGCGCTTGTTGCCAGGCTTCACGGACTTCTTGGATTTCTTCTTCTTTTTTGAGGATTTTGACGGCTGGGCGTGCGTGCTTTGGCTATCACCACCGATCTTTGGAGTTGGGCGCGGCTTCAGCATCCCCTCGATGACCTCAGATTCCAGTGGATTTTTCCACCTAATTGCCGGACATATGTGGAGATCCTTCTGCATTCTTTTTGTCTTGGCCGAAAGAGCGACCTCCCATGGAGCCTTTTCTACGAAAGAGCATGATGCCCCCGGTGTATTTGTTTTCTTGGGAGTGTGTGGCCGAGGCGGGTTCACCTTCCAGTTCTCAGATAATACGAACTTGCCCTGCTGGTATTGATCTTCTATCCAGCTTTTGAAGATGTAACAATCCTCGATCGGATGGCCCAATATTCGGTGATAAGGGCAGTAGTTAGGATTGCTAATGTCGCCTGGTTACGCTGGGCGTCTTGGCTCCGGCAGATTGATGAGTCTGTTGCGCAGTGCAAGCTCGAATAACCTTTTTGTCTTGTCTCGAGGGAATGAGTAAGGGCGACTCATTTTATCTTCGAGAGATCGAGTTCTGTTATTTTGGCGATCAATTGGTCTTGGGCCACCGGGTTGCTGTTGAGCGTTGGCGACAACAATCGCTTTCCCCTTTCCCTTCTCATTTCGAGAGTCCGGTTTTGGAGGAGATGGTCTATAACCCATCTGGTCCATTTGGGCCAGTTTGTCAATCAAGGCTTGGAATGTAGTCGGCTTGAAGAACATCATGAACTGGGAGATAGTTTCATGAGGGTCTAAAGTGCCCACAAACATGCCTACCACTGGCGCTTCCTCGATCCGCTGTTTGCATTTCGACCGCAGATTCTGCCATCATATGGCGTATTGGACCCACGTCTCGCTTGGCTTTACCCTGGCATTGATCAATGCCGTTATTGGGGTGCGTTCACTAGCACTCACAAATCGCTGGGTGAATAACAGCTCCATTTCCGCAAAAGTCTTGACGGAGTCGTTTAGAAGTTCGGAGTACCATTCGAAGGCCGTCTCCGACAAGCTGCCGACGAATTGACGGAGTAAAAGCTTATCATCGCCTCCGGTGTTGTCGCAAAGAGCTCTGAACTGGGCGACGTGCTGGTGAGGATTGCCTGTCCCCTTGTACACGTGAAATTTAGGGATCGTATATCTCGGCGGGTATTTTATTTGATCATACCAGCTTGGATACGGTCGTCCAGTTTTGACGACTTGGCCGGCCGCTTCATTCGCCTGGTGAGCTCGTATTTGCTGAGCTATATAGTCATCCAGTGCGGCTTTGGAAATGGTTTCCTCCTTGGCTGCTGAATGAGCCGGAGGATGATTGGATGTCTCCCCTCTATCATCTTTAATAATGACCGGAGGGTCTTCAGCTGGAGGATCCGGCTGTAACATCATTCCCACCATGTCTTGGAAGAGAAGCGCCATTTGTTTTATGTTGGCAGCTTGTTCTGCTGCTTCTCTGTCCTTCTTTTCGAGGACCCTGCGTAGGAAATCGGCATTGGTTTCTTGTTCGTGACACTGTTCTGATGATGCCTCCGGGCTTTCTTTTGTCCCGGTGAGAGCAGCCATTGCAGTCAGCATCTCCTGAAGCTTCTGCTGCTGTTGTTCCTGAGCTCTTGTGATAGATCGGGTGAGCGGTCGGTAGCCCGTCAAAACGCGGCTTTCCTCTTTTCCGGAAGCCATGTAAATGGTATGCATCGTTATGCCCCCAGACTTGGGGCGTTTGGACTCAGCGTCTTTGCGATCTGCTGTAGTCATAGGGGCTTTCTCTGGCCTCCTTTTCTTTTGAGCAATTGACGTTGAGGGGGCCGTTGCAGCGGGCACCCAGGTGATTGTCGTCCTTTGTGGCTTGCTAGGACGATTTTCTTCCTGCTGAACCTTCAGTTTTTTCTGTCGGCGAAGATATTCTTGATCGATCATTGACTCCTAGACCCGTCGCCAGACTTTGTAAACTTTGGAGGACAGCCGCTGAGGGGGATGTTCCGGCTTTGCCTCTGTAACATTCTCCACGGGTGGAGGGGATCTTTTCAATACGGCGGTAGGAGAGTTCCTGCGCACCTTGTTCAGCAATTCAAAGCTGTTCCCGGTTGGAACAACAGCATTGACTTCCACCGTTGGGGCTGGTGGAGTTAGCCCAGAGGGGGAGTTGCCCTCAGCCTTCCTTACTCGGCGCCAGTGGCGACATCGAGCGTGTCGAGCCGATGGTATTGGTTCGGAGATGGGGATGGCTTTGTCTTTCCCCCTATCTAGGTGAGGGGTTGTTGCTAGCGTCAGCCTCTTGAATACTGATGTCCATTGGGAAACGGTATCCAACAGGTCAAAAACAGACTTCTGAGCAGGGACGGGAACCGTAGTGGGAGCCGGAACAGTCAGTCTTGTAAAGACCGACCCTTTGGCGGGAGAAGCCGCCTTGACGACTTCAGGAGCAGGGATGGGTATCCTTTTCGGAACAACCTTCTCTGGGATTGCAGGCTTCATCATGGGCTCACATGAACTTCGGCCCAATCTCACGAAGACTGAGGAGATGGAGCTGGACAACCCGTTGAGAGGGGCCGCGGTAGTAGCAAGCCGATCAAAGACCGACTTCTTGGGAGCTTTTGGTGTTGGTACAGGGGTGCTGAAGCTCATTGGTGGGAGCATAGTCCCAAAGAACAATCCGGTGGTGGCCTGAGTCACCTGGTCCACCGGCATCGTGAACAAGGAGGCTGCTTGGGGCCCGTAGGCTATGCCTCCAGATGAGGCGGAGCGCGAGTTGCAGTTGCAATTGGAACACTTCTCGCAACTGGATGCCATTGCTATTTCGCTTGTTGCACCAAGAAAGAAACCAAATCTTAGTACCTCGAACCCAAGGGCAACCATATCAAACCGCGATTCGTTCGCGAACACGACACACGAAGTGTGGAGTGGAAAGAGGAAAAGGTCCAACCGGGTGTGCCAGAATCTGTTCCCCACCAAAAGACGCGACAGAGACGCGGCGAACGTCTTTCCTGAAATTCGGGGAAGATGCTAATTGGTGCTATCCGTCCACCTCTCCGAAGATGCCAAATTGATTTATGGCACCATGTATCAAGGTTTAAACGGATGCGGCCGACGTAGCAGACTTCGTCAGATTCCCCCTCACGGTGAGAGGTTTTTGATTGTGGGGACGCTCTTCCCTGCAGGCGTAAGCCCCTGCAGTTAATTATGCTACCGCATCGCGGTAACAACTTTCTCCTTCTTCAGATGGTCACTTCGTGTCATGGGTATTTGTTTTGTTTGTGGTTGCCCGTGGATTGTATACAGAGACTAATTTATGTTGTCGCCCGTAGGGCGTGGATTAGTCCAAATCCGTATCTTCTTAGATTTGGGTTTGGGGGTTGGGTTTAAGGATACGTTAGCCTTATTTAAAACTAAGATCAACTTAAACATTTATTAAGGATAGGTTAGCCTAATTTTAGACTAAGATCAACTTAATGGGATCATTTAGATCCGACAAAAGAGCATTTGGGTTGCCTCTGTTGTTTAGTTTAGGGACATTGCGGTCGATTACCGGTTTAAGGACGTGGTGGTTCAATGTTAGTTTAAGGACGTCTCGGTCCATCGGTAGTTTAAGGACATTTCGGTCCAGGTTAAGGACATCATAGTCCGTGAGTTTAAGGATCCCACAGTCCTAGTTTAGAGACATCGTAGTCTATAAGGTTTAAGGACATCGTAATCCATGAGTTTAAGGACCCCAAATTCCGGTTTAGAGACATCGTAGTCTATAAGGTTTAAGGACATCGTAGTCCAAGAGTTTAAGGACCCCACAGTCTGGTTTAGAGATATCGTAGTCTATAAGGTTTAAGGACATCGTAGTCCGTGAGTTTAAGGACCCCACAGTCCGTAGAAATATGTGGTCATCAGGACCCGTCACCTCTCTGAAGACGTTGAAGGATTACAATGACAAATATCAAAGGAATAACGAGATGTACCCTCGAACCGATGTGAGTTGGTTGAAAGATCTGTAGCCCAGTTTGGGACTGAGATCAGTTGAATATTTGTGAGTAGATGTGCTCAGTTCAATATAAGTTAAGGACTTATGGCCAGAGTTGGGCTAAGTCCAATTAAAATGTTTAACATTTTTTTTTTGTTCTGGCTGTTAAGCCTTTATTTGGGCTCGGCCCTTTTAATAATGCTAAGCATTGAGTTCTGGCATCTTTTGTCTTCATCAGAACAAAATGTGTTCTGACAATGCGCCATGTGGCGCATCAGGCGCTTTGCGCCAGTTAAAGAGCTCATTGCGCTTCTGTCGGGTAGCGCACATGAAGGGGACACGTATCGCGCTTAGCGCTAAGCGCTAGTTTATTAGCGCATTGCGCTTTTAATTTATGAGCGCGTTGCGCTAGTTTGTTGGCATGCCAGTGAGTGACACGTGGCGCGCTTGGCGCTGAACGCCAGTCCATGAGCGCAGTGCGCTGTTTCAGAAGCGCAAAGCGCAGATTGTGTCTTTGGTTGACACGTGGCATGTTTTGGCGCTGAGCGCCAGTCCAAGAAGCGCAAAAGCGCAATTCATGAGTGCAAGACACTTTCTAATAGCGCAAAGTGCATTTGATCAAATTTAAGATCAAAGAACAAATTTATGTTCTTCTTAAAGGAGGCTTTGCCTCAAGATTCAAGAACAAAAGTTCTTGTTTTATAAAAGGACTCTGCCTTTGTTGATCAAGGATCTGTGAATGAAGTAAATACTTCTTTTATTTTTTAATGATTAGATCTTTTGATCTTTTTCTTTTTATCAAAGACCTTGGTCTTTTGTAGATCTATGATCTTTTTAGAAGATGGTTCTTCTTTTTACGAGATGGATTCATCTCTGTTGTTCAAGAACTAGTTCTTTACCTTGAAGATGAAGAAATGATCTTCTTTTTTTCTAAGAGCTTGCTCTTCTTTCTCTTTGAGTTTTTCTCAAAGTTTGCAGAGGGTTTTCTCTATATGAGACTTGAAGTCTTGGGGCCTTTATCTAGGGCCAATTGATTTGTTAAATCAGTTTCAAGAGATCTTTCTCTGATTGATTTGGGAATATTTCCCACCGTTGGATCTTTGATCCTAAGGCTTCTGCTTTGCAGAAGATAATCTTCTTATTTTAATAAGATTGGAAAGATTTTTCCATAACAGAATTTTAATTCTGATTAATTAATAATTTATTATTATTAGATCTTTTGATCTAACGGTGGGGAATTTTTAATTCCAGCGCTGGCGCACCTTGCGCTAGCGCACCTACGTTCGACATGTGGCGCGCAGCGCAACTGCTCTAGCGCACCCGTGTTTGACACGTGGCGCGCAGCGCAACTGCGCTAGCGTACCCGTATTTGACACGTGGCGCACAGCGCGGAGCGCTGGATCTGAAACGTTGCTTCAACTTTTGAGTTTTGAAATTTTAAAACAGAGCTTTGCTCTGATTGGGGATGCGCTGCCTAGAGCGCAGCGCACCTGGCGCTAGCGCGTATGTGTCTGACACGTGGCGCACATCGTTCCTAGCACTGAATTTAAAGCGTTGTTTCAATTTTCAAATTTTGAATTCTAAAACAAAGCTTTGCTCTGATTGGGGGAAACAGGTATAAGTATATATGATGTGCAGTGAGTAATCTGAACCAAGCTACTGGGTGAACTACTCTCAAGTCTGTGAAATCAATTTAATGAATCGTTGATGTAACTCAATAGTATCCCGTGCATGCCCGGGACCACGGTCAAGACTCTCGGGCTGAATCCAAGACGTGCCGCTATGCAGTAAACAGGTAACATGTACAGACGAATGATGTCAGCAGCATCATCCCGGGGCTGGCCTAGCCCGTAAAACTGATCAGTATAAGCGTCGAACTGTTGAGTTACAAGTCAGGTTTCATCATTGATTTCCCTGTAGCATCTTGAAAAGTCGTTTTGGTGTTTTTCCGAAAACCGTCTTTCTTGTTATTTTGCAGTTTATGGCTAATTATACCTTAAATGGATAGGTAATTACTTGTTTTTAGTAGCTAATGAGTTAATTATGAAATTTTAGTCATTTAAAAAAATTTCCCTATTTTTCAATTTTTTAATATTATTTTAAGCCGGTAAGAAAATACATTAAATAAGCGATAAATACAAATTTTTCCGGGCTAATTTTAATCTCCAAAATTAGGATAATTAAAATCTAGTGGTAACATAAATTTTTATTAATTTATTTTTATTTTTGACAAATTTTTATGATATGAAACGAATTTATTGAATTTTGAGCTTAAACTTGCAATTTTTGAGTTGTAGGGGGCCTTTTTGCATAAAATTTCTTTTGTAAAACCCCTCTCTCTTTTCCCTCAGCCCTAGGACAGCCCAACCCTGACCAAGTCCAGAAATTTCTGGCCTCTTTTCCTTGGTGGCTTTCTTGAGTTGATTTTGTTGATTTATGGCTTTATTTTAATTAAAATGAATAAAGTATGGTGCATTTGACTTTGTGGACTTGACCATTGACTTTCCCCACTTGCCCACACCCTCCCCCATTCCTCTTGCTGGCCGAAACCTGAACCCTCCCTTCTTCATCTCTTTTCTTTTCATTTTCCTTCATTTTCTTCAAAAAACCACATCAAAATCCACACTTTATTCAAAAATCCAAACTAAATCCTTATGCTATCATTTTCCTTAGCCATTCTTGCTTGAATCTTGGTGCTTGAGGCCATCATTTGGAGCAAAATTCATTCTTTCTAGATCTCAAGTGAGGTATAATTCTCATCAAAGCTACTTTCTTTTGTTGCTAAATTCCTTTAAATGCATGGTTTAGGGTTAAAAGTTAACTAATTTCTAATCTAGTTTAAAAAAAAGAAAAAGAGTAGTTTGTTTAACTAGGGTTTGAAAGCCATGATAGTTAATTAAGTTGTTTTATAGTTAATCTAGTGGTTAATTAACTAATCTATATAGTTACCTTGTTGATGTAGTCTTCAATTATGCTAATTTAGTTAAACTTAGAAGTGTGAAATTGTTGTTTTAGGATTTTCAAGAGAGGGTTATGTATGGAAGATGGTATTTGAAGCTTGATTAGTGAGTTGATTAAGGTTTAGAAAACATTATTTAGTTGATTAAACCTAAATTGTTATCTAGTATTTTGCTAACCTAACCTAAGAGGTTAATTTTCTTAAATGGGCTTTTGTTGTGTTAATTTAAGTTTTCAAGTGTGGAAATTGATTTGGAATTTGCTAGGTTATAATTCAAGAAATGGTTGTTTATGAAAATAGGATTGGAATCATTGCTATTGTGTTGTAATTAGTGTTTGTAGATTGCTTATAGTGTGCTTGGGTAATTATGCTTTATTGTAGTCGTTTTGTCGCAAATCGGCGATTTTTGCACCGATTTTGGGACGCACTGCTTACTAGTTTTGTATAAAAATTATGTGATGATTTATTTTTGATATCTTGATGATTGTAATGGCTTGTCCTACGACTTTTAGGACGCGTGAGTGCGGATTTTTGGGTAGTCGGGTTTTAGTTTTGCCGGGCGACCAAATCGGCGTTTTTTGGCAGTTTTTGCGATTTTCGCGTGTGTTCCGCGCACTTTGTGCACGTTGTACCTAGCTAGCGAACTTTAGTAGTTTCGTTGGGGTTTTGCGTCGTTCTTGATATGTAACCTTATGTTTGGTATTTATGTAAATTCCAGGTTCGGTCGCGGAGACGTCAGACGCGGCGCGAAAGGGAAAGGCGGTGATTGGACACAGCTAGCCAGGGATCCCGGTGAGTAGATGTAACATCTACGGGGGACTATCGTTGGATGACGCAAGCCGCCCGATAGTTTTAGTAACTTACAAATCCTTAGTAATGTTAGTAATTAGGGGTGAAATACTTAATTGACTATTTGCTGCATCCATGCATTATATTGACATACCTATACGAAACCATTTCATAGGACACCTGCACCATTACCAGGGTTTTTATATGCAGCACGAGCACTATTCATGTTTACACACACACCCTGGTAATTGCCATTCCACCACACTAGATAACTTTTAAATTGAAACCTTTTACTAATTGATACTTAAACTGGTACCATTGCCTTTAATTCCTTAAAAATGAAACCGTAGTATTGCTATTCATGTGCCTGTACTTCATCATATAAATTGTTCATGCTTAATACATTAATCACACATCGCAACTTGATTATTGATATCATACGCATTCATTATCATTGATATATGCACTTATGAGGATTTCTTGAGATTTTATGATATTGCTGGATTTCGGGGGAAAGCCGCAAAATTTCTAAACTTATTATATTTTTAAAATATGTAAATTGCGGTTTTCTAGTGATGTAAGTGTCGTCCACCATGAGTTTGCTGTGGATTTGGAAATCCGTGTCGAGGAGTGGAGGAACCGGCACGGGTACATGGTGGGCCCGGTAAGGTACCCCGGGGCAAGAGGAATGTGGTGATGACGTTGAGCCTGGCAGGGGACGGATTACCTACCGGTGACTGTTTGGGACGGCGGATATCCAGAGGATACCGACCGTGGCCGCTAGATGATGAGATATTGATATTTGAGATGGGTCAGCCGGACGACTGAGGCCAGAGATACATTTATGAGATTTGAGACAGCTTTTGAGTGTCGTTGCTGGACACCGATTTTCGTCGATTCATTGACATTATGCTGGCATTCTAAAAGAGTTTCAAAAACAAAAAGAGATAAAATATTTCTTATATATACCTATTGAGACCTCAGATATTCATGTTGCATACATATTAGTACACTGATGTTATATACACACCTGCTAGTGCATCCAGTCATACCTGTATTATAGATGCTAGGATGCTTGTGTGCATGCATACGATAGCCCTTGTAGATGTTATTTATTACTCACGAGTTGGCAACTCACCCCCCCGTTGTGCCACAGTCTTCTGCAGGTCCGCTCCGTCAGTTCAGTAGCGGCGGGCGCACTTGTTCTTTTGCCTCTCTTGCCTGAGCTCGAGATTTGCTCATAGGTGGGTTATGTTATTGTTTTTGTACCACCTTGTATATTCTTTGTATCTAGTGTACTCCATCTACTGTTTCTACCAGATTATTGTATATTGACCTAAAGATGAGACTGTGAGGTTTGTGGATTTTATGCTGTATTTTGGGGTCGAGCTCACTTGAGCCGACATGCTACTTTTTTTTCATGCTTCCTTATGATTATTATACTTGTTGTCATTTATATTGCGTGGGATTTGTGACCGCCTTATGGCGAAGAGCTAGCTCTCGCTTGGGGATTCCTTATTTGTTGGTTTTACATATATTCTTGTTGTACCCATTTTTGGGGGCCAGTGTTTACAAAGGAGACTCTGCCGAAATTTTCGGAAAAATTAGTATTGTTTTTAAAAGGGGTTTTACATGACTTAATTGATAAACTTGCTTTCAAATGTTTGGGTTTTCTTCACTCTTTTGCTTAATTGGTTTTGTTTTCTGGGCTTTGGCTTACTTATTTTACGGACGTCTTTAGACGTTTCGTAAACTTAAGTGCCAGTCACGTTCCGTACCCTGCGGGTCGTGACAAAGTTGGTATCAGAGCGATAGGTTTTACCTTTGTGAGTGTAGGATGACCCTTGGTAGATGGAGTAAGTGACTTAAGCAGGGTAACGTAGCGTGCGTATGTCCGCGGCATACTTACGATACGGTACTCCGCCTAAGTGACTTTAGGATATACTTGCTTGAAAAAAAAAATTCCTTCTTCGATTCCGTGTATCCTATGATCCTATTGCACTGTCCTTACTATCCGTTTTCCTGTAACAGCCACTATGCCGCCGAAGGGTACGAGGGCATAAAGGGCTGCCGCCAGAGACGAGATTCGAGCTGGCTCGTCCGAGACTAGGACTGAGCAGGGTGGTATGCCTACGCCGCAGGGACAGACCGATCCACCTTCCCTAGGCCGTATGGATAGGCTCGAGACCGGTATGGAGGAGTTGCGACAGATGATGGGAGGCATGCAGGAGCTACGTCAGATGGTAGGATCCCTAGTTGCAGCCAGTCGTACACCGAGGCCGGATGACGTACCTACTACATCACAGACGACCATGATACCTGCTCCTACTACTACCACCGTGGCCATTCCGGTTTCACTACAGGATTTCATGAGGCTGAGACCTCCAGTATTCAACGGCACCGAGGCAGCGGAGGACCCACAGACGTTTCTTGACAGTTTTGCCAGGATCTGTCGTTCGCTGAGATGTTCGGATGATCGATGGGTAGAGCTTGCGAGTTTCCGACTAGAGGGTCTCGCGCAGACATGGTGGGAGTCAGTCTTGAGAGGTCGAGCTGCAGGTCTACCGTCTATGACTTGGGTCGAGTTTACAGCGGTCTTTCTAGCCCGTTTCTTTCCAGAGAGCGTTCGTGACGCCAGAGCTCGCAGCTTCGAGGCCTTAGTCAAGACACCTGGGATGACGGTGTCTGAGTATGACATCCAGTTTACACAGTTATCCCGATATGCTCAGTATTTGGTGGATACCGAGGAGAAGATGGTGAAGAGGTTCGTACAGGGACTTGATGCCCAGCTATATCTTGCTATTGGCGCCCAGCACTACGACACTTATTCAGCTGCTATGGATACGGCATTGCGGATGGAGGCACGCATATCACGGACTTCGGCCGTTTCTGGGCCGAAGAGGATGCGCACTGATGTACCGCCTCAGAAGCAGCGCGCCAGATTCTTTCCGAGAGATAGGCCTGGCAGAGGATTTGGGCGGGGACAGTTATATGGTTCTTATCCACAGGGGCAGCAGCCGTCGCCAGGATGTTTTGGGTGCGGGAGTTTGCACCATCTTGTCAGAGACTATCCGGTGAGACGACAGGGAGCAGCGACAGTTCCGCATGTGACCCTACCACCATCACCACCCCCTCCTCAGAGAGCCCTACTTCCTACCCCAGGCGATGCTCCACGCCAGTTAGGTGCACCTAGAGGCCGTGGACGCGGCGGTCCTGTTCAGAGAGGACGAGGAGGCAGAGGCCGAGGTCGAGGTCAGCCCGCTATCGGTGGAGGACAGGCCCGAGTTTTTGCTTTGACACCGCAGGATGCGCAGGCATCCAATGCCGTTGTGACAGGTACCTTGCCAGTTTGTTCTTTCGACGCACGGGTATTATTCGACCCAGGTTCCACACATTCGTACGTCTCTACACACTTTGCACCGATGTTGGGCCGTGAGTCGTCGTCGTTAGATCAGCCGCTTGTTGTTGTTACTCCGGTAGGCGAGTCGTTTGTCGCTCGGTTTGTATTTCGTTTGTGTTCCGTTCGTATCGGGGAGAGGGATTCATCAGTTGATTTGATACTCCTCGATATGTTGGACTTTGATGTGCTTCTGGGCATGGATTGGCTAGCCACTTGTTATGCTTCGGTGGACTGCCGTGAGAAGGCAGTCAGATTTAGCTTTCCGGGAGAGCCAGTCCTTGTTATTCAGGGAGACCGCAGTGTCACCCTTCCCAGCTTAATTTCGTCTCTTCGCGCTGGTCAGCTCTTGCGGAAGGGATGTCAGGGATTCTTAGCGTCTATTTGTGATACTCGAGCTGCAGAGGTTCCGTTAGACCGGGTCCCGATAGTTTGTGAGTTCCCTGATGTTTTCCCTGATGAGCTACCTGGGCTACCGCCTGAGCGCGATGTTGAGTTCTGCATTGATTTGATTCCCGGTTCGGGGCCTATTTCTATACCACCTTATCGGATGGCCCCGGCAGAGCTTCGAGAGCTGAAGGATCAGTTGCAGGATTTGTTAGATAAGGGGCTTATTCGACCTAGTGTTTCTCCGTGGGGTGCTCCGGTCCTGTTTGTCAAGAAGAAGGATGGAAGTTTGCGCTTATGTATCGACTACCGCCAGCTGAACAAAGTTACCGTTCGAAACAGATATCCGTTGCCGCGCATTGATGATTTGTTCGACCATCTTCAGGGCGCGGGGTATTTTTCGAGGATCGACTTGCGATCAGGATACCATCAGCTGCGAGTTCGACAGGAGGATATACCGAGGACAGCCTTCCGTACACGCTATGGCCACTACGAGTTTTTGGTGATGTCGTTCGGACTCACCAACGCCCCAGCAGCATTCATGGATTTGATGAACCGTACATTCAGGCCGTATCTTGACTTGTTCATCATCGTGTTTATCGACGACATCTTGGTGTACTCCCGGAGCAGAGAGGAGCACGAGCAGCACTTGCGGATTACGTTACAGACTCTGAGGGAGCATCAGCTGTTCGCGAAGTTCTCCAAGTGTGCGTTCTGGCTGGACAGCGTCGGATTCTTGGGTCACGTGGTTACGAGAGACGGCATTTGTGTGGACCCGAAGAAGATTGAGGCTGTTCAGCAGTGGCTCCGACCTACATCGGTTACTGAGATCCGTAGTTTTCTAGGCCTGGCAGGCTACTACAGGCGTTTTGTTCAGGACTTCTCCCGTATAGCTGCACCGTTGACCAGTTTGACCCGGAAGGGAGTTCCTTTCGTCTGGACAGAGGAGTGCGAGCGCAGTTTTCAGCAGCTGCGGACATGTTTGACTACGGCGCCGGTATTATCTTTGCCTTCGGGATCAGGCGGATTTGTTGTCTACTGTGATGCTTCGCGAGTGGGATTAGGATGCGTATTGATGCAGCATGGCCGGGTGATCGCTTATGCTTCTCGGCAGTTGAAGAAGCATGAACAGAACTACCCCACTCATGATTTGGAGATGGCTGCAGTGGTCTTTGCACTGAAGATTTGGCGACATTACCTTTACGGCGAGTCGTGTCAGATATTCACCGATCACAAGAGCTTAAAGTACATATTTCAGCAGCGAGACCTGAACCTCAGACAGCGTCGTTGGATGGAGTTGGTGAAAGACTACGACTGCGAGATCTTATATCACCCAGGCAAGGCGAATGTGGTGGCCGATGCGTTGAGTAGGAGGCCCGGGGGTAGTCTATCCTTTTTGCGCGCAGTGCAGAGGCAGTCGTCAGCAGATTGGCAGATGTTATGCGACAGCCGAGTTGAGTTCGAGTTCACTCAGACAGGGGGACAGCTCGCGCATGTTCGTGCACGCCCACAGTTGCTTGACCGTATATATGAGGCACAGCGCAGTGACGACCGTTGCTCAGAGATCGTGGCACAGATGGGACAGGGCAGATTTTCCGAGTTCGTGGTTGACGATCAGGGGATTTTACGATATGGATCTAGACTGTGCGTACCAGATGCTGATGGATTGCGGCGTGACATTCTTGAGGAGGCACACCGATCAGTGTATAGTGTCCACCCCGGTTCCACCAAGATGTACCATGATATGAGAGAGACCTACTGGTGGGACGGGATGAAGAGGGACATTGCGGAGTTCGTTTCGAGATGCCTGACTTGTCAGCAAGTCAAGGCCGAGCACCAGAGGCCCGCAGGAGAGCTACAGCCGTTACCCATTCCAGAGTGGAAATGGGAGCAGATTTCGATGGACTTCGTTGTGGGTCTACCCAGGACCAGTCGAGGGTACGACTCCATCTGGGTGATCGTGGATAGATTGACGAAAGCGGCTCACTTCCTTCCAGTGAAGACGACTTTCAGCTTCGCTCAGTATGCTCAGCTCTATATTGACGAGATCGTGCGACTACATGGCGTACCGACTTGTATCGTGTCAGATCGAGGCACTCAGTTCACCAGCCGACTTTGGCAGAGACTTCAGGAGGCTTTGGGCACTCGTTTGAGCTTTAGCACAGCGTTTCATCCGCAGACAGACGGACAGTCAGAGCGGACCATTCAGACTCTCGAGGACATGCTCAGAGCGTGCGTTTTAGACTTTGGTGGTAGCTGAGATCGTCATTTACCTCTAGTGGAGTTCTCCTACAACAACAGCTTCCAGGATACTATTCAGATGGCACCTTTCGAGGCATTGTATGGGAGGAGATGCAGATCGCCCGTTTGTTGGACAGAGCTCAGCGAGAGCAGCATTTTGGGGCCGCAGCTTGTTGAGGAGACGACAGCGAAGATACAGTTGATCCGAGACCGGATGAGAGCGGCTCAGAGCAGGCAGAAATCCTATGCAGACAGGCGCCGTCGCAGATTAGAGTTCGCAGTTGGCGACCATGTTTTTCTGAGGGTCTCTCCGATGAAGGGCATGATGCGTTTTGGGCGAAAGGGGAAGCTTAGCCCTAGATTCGTAGGTCCCTTCGAGATCATCGAGCGGGTTGGCGCTGTTGCATATCGTTTGGCTCTTCCTCCCAGCTTTCCCGATGTTCACCCCGTCTTCCATGTTTCGATGCTCCGCAAGTACCTTCACGACCCTTCGCATGCGATTCAGCACCCGACAGTCCAGCTAGAGCGCGACCTTTCTTTTGCAGAGCAGCCGGTGGCCATCCTGGATCGGCAGGTGAAGAAGTTGAGGTCGAAGATTATACCAACCGTCAAGGTCCTTTGGCGTAGCCCGAGCAGCGAGGAGGTTACCTGGGAGACCGAGGGCGAGATGAGGAAGAAATATCCCCATCTCTTCGAAGGTATGCGTAGCTATATTTTTAAATTCGGGGACCGAATTTCTTTAAGGGGGGAAGATTGTAGCGTCTTGAAAAGTCGTTTTGGTGTTTTCCTGAAATTCGGTGAAAATTCGGTATTTTTCCGAAAACCGTCTTTCTTGTTATTTTGCAGTTTAGGGCTAATTATACCTTAAATGGATAGGTAATTACTTGTTTTTAGTAGCTAATGAGTTAATTATGAAATTTTGGTCATTTAAAATTTTTTCCCTATTTTTCAATTTTTTAATATTATTTTAAGCCGGTAAGAAAATACATTAAATAAGCGATAAATACAAATTTTTCCGGGCTAATTTTAATCTCCAAAATTAGGATAATTAAAATCTAGTGGTAACATAAATTTTTATTAATTTATTTTGATTTTTGACAAATTTTTATGATATGAAACGAATTTATTGAATTTTGAGCTAAAACTTGCAATTTTTGAGTTGTAGGGGGCATTTTTGCATAAAATTTCTTTTGTAAAACCCCTCTCTCTTTTCCCTCAGCCCTAGGACAGCCCAACCCTGACCAAGTCCAGAAATTTCTGGCCTCTTTTCCTTGGTGGCTTTCTTGAGTTGATTTTGTTGATTTATGGCTTTATTTTAATTAAAATGAATAAAGTATGGTGCATTTGACTTTGTGGACTTGACCATTGACTTTCCCCACTTGCCCACACCCTCCCCCATTCCTCTTGCTGGCCGAAACCTGAACCCTCCCTTCTTCATCTCTTTTCTTTTCATTTTCCTTCATTTTTCTTCAAAAAACCACATCAAAATCCACACTTTATTCAAAAATCCAAACTAAATCCTTATGCTATCATTTTCCTTAGCTATTCTTGCTTGAATCTTGGTGCTTGAGGCCATCATTTGGAGCAAAATCCATTCTTTCTAGATCTCAAGTGAGGTATAATTCTCATCAAAGCTACTTTCTTTTGTTGCTAAATTCCTTTAAATGCATGGTTTAGGGTTAAAAGTTAACTAATTTCTAATCTAGTTTAAAAAAAAAAAGAAAAAGAGTAGTTTGTTTAACTAGGGTTTGAAAGCCATAATAGTTAATTAAGTTGTTTTATAGTTAATCTAGTGGTTAATTAACTAATCTATATAGTTACCTTGTTGATGTAGTCTTCAATTATGCTAATTTAGTTAAACTTAGAAGTGTGAAATTGTTGTTTTAGGATTTTCAAGAGAGGGTTATGTATGGAAGATGGTATTTGAAGCTTGATTAGTGAGTTGATTAAGGATTAGAAAACATTATTTAGTTGATTAAACCTAAATTGTTATCTAGTATTTTGCTAACCTAACCTAAGAGGTTAATTTTCTTAAGTGGGCTTTTGTTGTGTTAATTTAAGTTTTCAAGTGTGGAAATTGATATGGAATTTGCTAGGTTATAATTCAAGAAATGGTTGTTTATGAAAATAGGATTGGAATCATTGCTATTGTGTTGTAATTAGTGTTTGTAGATTGCTTGTAGTGTGCTTGGGTAATTATGCTTTATTGTAGTCGTTTTGTCGCAAATCGGCGATTTTTGCACCGATTTTGGGACGCAATGCTTACTAGTTTTGTATAAAAATTATGTGATGAATTATTTTTGATATCTTGATGATTGTAATGGCTTGTCCTACGACTTTTAGGACGCGTGAGTGCGGATTTTTGGGTAGTCGGGTTTTAGTTTTGCCGGGCGACCAAATCGGCGTTTTTTGGCAGTTTTTGCGATTTTCGCGTGTGTTCCGCGCACTTTGTGCACGTTGTACCTAGCTAGCGAACTTTAGTAGTTTCGTTGGGGTTTTGCGTCGTTCTTGATATGTAACCTTATGTTTGGTATTTATGTAAATTCCAGGTTCGGTCGCGGAGACGTCAGACGCGGCGCGAAAAGGAAAGGCGGTGATTGGACACAGCTAGCCAGGGATCCCGGTGAGTAGATGTAACATCTACGGGGGACTATCGTTGGATGGCGCAAGCCGCCCGATAGTTTTAGTAACTTACAAATCCTTAGTAATGTTAGTAATTAGGGGTGAAATACTTAATTGACTATTTGCTGCATCCATGCATTATATTGACATACCTATATGAAACCATTTTATAGGACACCTGCACCATTACCAGGGTTTTTATATGCAGCACGAGCACTATTCATGTTTACACACACACCCTGGTAATCGCCATGCCACCACACTAGATAACTTTTAAATTGAAACCTTTTACTAATTAATACTTAAACTGGTACCATTGCCTTTAATTCCTTAAAAATGAAACCGTAGTATTGCTATTCATGTGCCTGTACTTCATCATATAAATTGTTCATGCTTAATACATTAATCACACATCGCAACTTGATTATTGATATCATACGCATTCATTATCATTGATATATGCACTTATGAGGATTTCTTGAGATTTTATGATATTGCTGGATTTCGGGGGAAAGCCGCAAAATTTCTAAACTTATTATATTTTTAAAATATGTAAATTGCGGTTTTCTAGTGATGTAAGTGTCGTCCACCATGAGTTTGCTGTGGATTTGGAAATCCGTGTCGAGGAGTGGAGGAACCGGCACGGGTACATGGTGGGCCCGGTAAGGTACCCCGGGGCAAGAGGAATGTGGTGATGACGTTGAGCCTAGCAGGGGACGGATTACCTACCGGTGACTGTTTGGGACGGCGGATATCCAGAGGATACCGACCGTGGCCGCTAGATGATGAGATATTGATATTTGAGATGGGTCAGCCGGACGGCTGAGGCCAGAGATACATTTATGAGATTTGAGACAGCTTTTGAGTGTCGTTGCTGGACACCGATTTTCGTCGATTCATTGACATTATGCTGGCATTCTAAAAGAGTTTCAAAAACAAAAAGAGATAAAATATTTCTTATATATACCTATTGAGATCTCAGATATTCATGTTGCATACATATTAGTACACTGATGTTATATACACACCTGCTAGTGCATCCAGTCATACCTGTATTATAGATGCTAGGATGCTTGTGTGCATGCATACGATAGCCCTTGTAGATGTTATTTATTACTCACGAGTTGGCAACTCACGCCCCGTTGTGCCACAGTCTTCTGCAGGTCCGCTCCGTCAGTTCAGTAGCGGCGGGCGCACTTGTTCTTTTGCCTCTCTTGCCTGAGCTCGAGATTTGCTCATAGGTGGGTTATGTTATTGTTTTTGTACCACCTTGTATATTCTTTGTATCTAGTGTACTCCATCTACTGTTTCTACCAGATTATTGTATATTGACCTAGAGATGAGACTGTGAGGTTTGTGGATTTTATGCTGTATTTTGGGGTCGAGCTCACTTGAGCCGACATGCTACTTTTTTTTCATGCTTCCTTATGATTATTATGCTTGTTGTCATTTTTATTGCGTGGGATTTGTGACCGCCTTATGGCGAAGAGCTAGCTCCCGCTTGGGGATGCCTTATTTGTTGGTTTTACATATATTCTTGTTGTACCCATTTTTGGGGGCCAGTGTTTATAAAGGAGACTCTGCCGAAATTTTCGGAAAAATTAGTATTGTTTTTAAAAGGGGTTTTACATGACTTAATTGATAAACTTGCTTTCAAATGTTTGGGTTTTCTTCACTCTTTTGCTTAATTGGTTTTGTTTTCTGGGCTTTGGCTTACTTATTTTACGGACGTCTTTAGACGTTTCGTAAACTTAAGTGCCAGTCACGTTCCGTACCCTGCGGGTCGTGACATTCCCATTACCCCCAAGTTATGTGTTCAAGTCAGGTATTGATAAATTTGAAGCTAATGCCAATACAGGATCAAGCAGGTACATATTTTGTCTGAATAGACAACATGATATGTCCATTGGGACAACAAGTCAGGAATGTCGGCATTAGGAACAGGATCATGTATCAAGTCAAGCAGTGGTACATCAGGTCATGTCAGAGGGTGCACAGTGTATCAAATGGGTGTCCAACAGTAAAAATGTAGCAAGTTTCGAATCACGGTAAGAGTACGGATGTACGGTAAAAGCATGGATGCACAAATATCTATTAGAGGTTACATCATGACTATATAGGATGCACATTATCAAGCATGGGGTACTAATGTAACAGTAATATGAATTAATAGGACATGGCATGCAACTTTGTATATTAATGGTATGGATACACAATAAAACATGGATGCACAACTATCTATCAGGGATTACAACTACAACTCCATGACTGTGTAGGATGCACATTATCAAGCATGGGGTGTTAATATAACAGTAACATGAAATAATATGATCTGTAGATGCAGCTATATATATAATAAATGATATGGATGCATACGGGTATCCAAAAACAGTAAAAAATTAATATGGGTGTACAATGCAATCGACATGTGATATTTTTATTCATATGGATGCAAAATATAATACATAGCATATAGCAAGATGAACTTGCCTGAACGGAACACACGATGGGTGCGTACGGCACGCCCAACATCTGGTAAACGTCACAACGCACACACGGTATACGGGACGGGTCCAGGCAAAGCAAGAAGGTGACCACGCTGGCTGGGGATGTCCACTGGATCGCCTGGATCGTCAGCGACGAGCACGGATCCGGTGGTGATCACCGGAATCAAGAAAAAGAAAGAAGAAGAAAGAGAAGGAGAAGAAGAGAGGAAGGGTCGGTGTTCAGGGGTCAGAGGTGAGGTGAGGGAAAATGACGTCGACGACGGGCCGTCGACGGCAAGGTTCAGGCGATGGTTTTCGGCAAAAGCAATGGGGATTCAGGTGTGCAGGGAAAGCTCGGGGGTGATGGGTTTTCACAGTTGGTGGTGGTGGTGGTGTCAGGAGGTCGGGAGAGAGGGATGAGGAAGGTGCAGAGGCCGGAATGAGGTCGGGTGATGGGGACGGCGAAGGCAGGGGCAGGCGAGATGATGGGTTCTTGGGTGGTTTGTGCAGGCTCAGGGTTGGAGAAGAGAAAGGAAGTGGAGAGGAGAAGGAGGAGGTGATGATGACGAGGGCGATGAGACGAGGGGTTGAGGAGGTCGACAACGGCAAGGCACGGCGTGGGTTAGGGTTAGGGTTGAGGCGCGGCGAGAAATGAAAGAAGAAGCTGAGGGAGAGAGAGGGACGAGGGGAATAGGGTTTAAAAAATAAATAAATGTAATATATAAATATATAAATATGTATGTATATATATAGAGAGAGGGGGGGAGGGAGAGAGTCTGTTAAAAAAATCTTTTCTTTAAAATTTAAAACTAAATAAATATAACTTTTAACAATAAACAGTAAGAATTAAAATATTAGTTAAATTTTGAGATTTTGGCTAATACAAAAATAGTCCAAAACGCGTCCGGATCGGGTCTAAAAACACCATAAATAAAGAAATACTCAGAATAGAACTAGTATAAATGAATTAGCGTGTTACATTATACCCAACTACAAATAGAATTTCTTCCTCGAAATTCCCGGAATAAGAAAAGATAAACAAACATGAATCTATAAGAATAGGCGTGGAAACTTCTGTCGAATCTCGTCTTCTCGTTCCCAAGTCGATTCTCCGTGTGAGCGATTCCCCATGAAACAAGTACGAGAGGGATAACCTTGTTCTTAAGGACCTTTTTTGTCACACCCCGCTTCCCAGAGTGCGCTAAGATCGGCACGTGACATAGCCAACCATGCTACCCGTGGATAGGAAATATCCTTCCACAGTCATATTACGGCTGTAGAGATATCAAGAATAATAAATAACTATCTAATACATGTCCATAAGCCAGAATAAAGAGTCATGAAATAAAATAATGCGGAAGCAAAAGATCCAAGTACAATAATAATCTGGAATGTACGTCCCAAAATACGGGCTCACAACAGGAATGAAAAATACTGAAAGGAAAACTAAACTAATAACATGTCCTCGCTGCTCGGCCTGTTGATCAAAATACTCCTGGACAGCCTGCGATAAAGATAAGGGATCTGGGCCATGCAAAACCCAGACGTCAGTGCGTCATAACATCAATAATTCTAAGCAAGCAGGATGTAATGAAATATGCAGGCATGAAGTATGAACAGTAACAAGTCATCAGTAACAAGTAAACAGTAACATGAATATAGATCAGTGAACAGGATATAAACAGGTGAAGCGCGGAAAGTAGTCTAAACTTTGTTATAGGGTTATCTACTCTAAAGTTATTCGAAATCAATTAATGTAATCCTCATCGTAACCCATCGGTCTATGCCCCGTTCATTCCCCACGGGACCACGATAACAAGATATGATAGACTGTGAGTCTATGTCTCGTTCATACCCCACAGGACCATGGTAACATGATGTAATAGCCCTTTGAATTACGTTCAGCAACATTCTTGATTTCCCCATACCCCCAAGTTATGTGTTCCAGTCAGGTATTGATAAATTTGAGACTGATGCCAACACAGGATCAAGCAGGTACAGGTTTGTCTAAATAGACAACAGGATATGTCCGTAGGGTCAACAGGTCAAGATTGTCGGCATTAGTAGCAAGATCAGGTATCAAGTCAAGCTGTGGTACATCAGGTTATATCAGGTAATGTACATGTATCAAGTCATGTCAAGTAGTGCACAGGTATCAAGTCATGTCAAGTAGTAGTGTATCAGATATCAAGCGGGTGCTCATAATCAAACTGTAGTAAGTATGGGTGCACAAAATCAAGTATGGAGTACTAATATTGTAACAACCGAGTTCTGTTATACAATTTCTGTTGCTGTATGTGTTGTGTGTGGTGTTTATTTCATTTACTGTGCTTGGTTGTGAATGGGAGTCTGCTTTTTATTCGACCCGTTTACTTGAGCTCGTTGTTTCCTAGTTATAGATTACACTAACATTTCATATTCTTGCATATAACCATTTAAATCACTTAAAATAATTTAAAAATACATAACATGGCCTGCTTGATACTCCTAACCCTGTGGTAGCGTCCTTGCGTCGTGTTCTCGTCCCGTTCAGTGTAACGGACGTGTTTGGACAGCTACGCGCACGTACGTACGTCCGTTCTTGGGGGTATGCTTTTTCATTACATAATCTTTCATTTCAAATTTTGGAGCTTGCTAATAATTTTCATATTTCAAATTCAAATTTTTGGACCCAACTCGGGAGCAATTCCGAAATATTTTGTATCCCGCCAAATCCTATTTAATTTTAAATTTCATAAATCAGCTTTAAAATATTTCTACAGCTGACAATATATTTTCAACTATCAAAGCTATTGTTTAACTGGTAAATCTTTTATATTTTTCCCAAAACAATTTTCCCAAATCTCCCCAGCCAATCAAACCCCCCGTTTTTCCCCGGGGCCCCACTGCTCTCTCCCTCTCTCATCTTTTTCCTTCTCCTTCTCTCTCTTCTCTCTTTATCTCTCCTGCGCATACAGCCAATTTTATCTCTCCTCACTGTGCATTCCTCTCTCTCTCACTCCTCTCGATCTTTTCCTCTCTCCTCTCTCTCTCTCTCTCTCCGCTATCTCTTTCTCTCCTTCCTTCATATATTTTCTCTTCTTCTTCATTCCCCGATAAAACCTGAACCCATCGATTGCTAACCCTAGCCTCCGTCTCCCCTCGCCTACTGTGAGGCCGCTGACGCCACCATCGCCGATTCATCGCCGCCTACCCATCCTCATCACGTTCACCTCCATTCTCTTCTTCCCCGATCATCCTGCACGCGCATCCGAGCAGCCGAGAACCTGCACACACACTCGTCTCCGCCACCTCCACTTCCAGTCGCCGCCGATGACCTCGTCCCCGTGTCCCTGGCCTTCGTGCACACCCCAGTGAACATTACCTCTCTCCTCTCCTTCTTTCCTTCTTCTTCCTTTCTCTTATTCTTTTCCTGTTCTGAGTTTGGCCGATGGTCCCTTGCAGGCAGTTCGCCGGAGCTCCGTCAACGCAGTCGACGCTCACGACCCCTCTACAGATCAATGTGAGCCTCCTCTCCTCCATCCTCCTTCTCTTCTTCTCTTCTTCTCTTCTGCAGTTCTTTTAAGTTTGTTGACGTTCACTGTTTTCTGGTTCGCCGGAATCCGACCGTGCTGGCGACGATCCCCGACGACCCAGCGAGGACCTCTGACCCGTGCGATTCCACTGCTCGTCGTTTGGACTCATTCCGTGTACCGTGCGCGCGTCGCGACTTTTCCCGCCGACGCGAGACGTTCCGTTTACCGTATCGCGATCTGTCGAGGCGAGTAAAACTTGCTACATGCTACTTAAATTATTATATACACATTCGACTGCACATTAAACCCGTAGTTCAGATGTAATACCATGATTTTCATTTTACTGCTTGATGTCACGATATATCCTTTTAGTTTCAAATCTTGAAACCCACCCGTTGCCTTACTTTATTAAACCTTTTAACCACATTTATATTCTAATCACACAATAAATAATTACCTAACCTATGGTACTCTTTCTATAGTTCTACTCTATCGGACACCCGTGTGCATTTTAACCTGTTTTAGTTATGATTGCATCCATTGAACATATTATACATCGGACCCCGGGTGTAGTGACAAATAAGCAAGGGTCGCCGTCCAGAAACGGCACGCTACATCGGACCCTAGGTGTAGTGACAAATAAGCAAGGGTCGTCGTACAGAGACGACGCGCTACATCAGACCCCGGATGTAGTGACAAATAAGCAAGGGTCATCATCCAAAGACGGCGCGCTATATCGGACCCCGGTGTAGTGACAAATAAGCAAGGGTTTCATAGGATCCGTCTAGCTTTCTGAAACATTGGTTCCCTTACGGGTAGACTAATAGAATTAGTGGAGTTGATGATTAGGAGGAGAGTTGGTATTATGTGTTTGCAAGAAACTAAGTGGGTAGGTGAAAAGAGTAGAGTCATAGAGCCTTGGGGTTATAAGCTTTGGTATACGGGTAGAGATAAAAATCGTAATGGGGTAGGCATAATCATAGATAGACGGTTGCTTGAGGATGTAGTTGAGATTAGGAGAAAAGGTGATAGAATTTTACTGGTTAAGCTTATTCTAGGTGGAGAGATCCTTAATGTTATTAGTGCTTATGCACCACAGATAGGTCTTGATGATGCTAGTAAGCGTCTATTCTAGGAGGATTTAGACGAGGCGGTGCAAAGTATATCTAGTGGAGAGAAGTCATTTATTGGTGGTGATCTTAATGGACATGTAGGTACTAGTCGTAGTGGGTTTGATACTATCCATGGAGGTTTTGGTTTCGGACAAAGGAATGAAGTAGGTGACTCGATTCTAGATTTTGCTTTATCTTACGACTTGATCTTAGCAAACACCTGGTTTAGGAAAAGAGAGTCCCACCTTATCACTTTTAGGAGCGGATCAAGTACTGGTCAAATAGACTTTTTTCTGACGAGAAGAATAGATAGAGGTTGTTGTATCAATTGTAAGGTAGTACCAGGTGAGAGTGTAACCACTCAACATAGACTTTTAGTTCTAGATTTTCGATTTAGAAGAGAACCTAGGAAGATTAGACGTAAGGTACAGCCTAAAATTAAATGGTGGCGATTGAAAGAAGGTAACCAAAAGGCTTTTATAGATCGTGTAGTACAAGAAGCGGATTGGCAGTCGGAAGATGATCCGGACAAAACATGGAACAAAATGGCTAGTTGTATCAAGAAGGTAGCTAGAGATCTACTTGGTGAGTCGAGAGGTGGTGCTCCACCATCTAAGGACATATCATGGTGGAATGAAGATGTAAAGGCTGCTATTAAAATTAAAAGGGATTTTTATAAAGATTTGAAGAAAAGTAGAGATGTGGAGAGATTTGAGAAGTACAAAATGGCTAAAAAGGAAGTTAAGAAAGTTGTTCGGGAAGCTAAATCTAAGCTCTACGAAGAGGTGTACGAGAAATTAGACACTAAAGAGGCTGCAAATGATATATACCGGATTGCTCGGATGCGGGAAAGGAAGACTAGAGACTTATGTGCGGTGAAGTGTGTCAAAAATGAAAATCAGAAGGTTTTAGTTTGAGATGAGGATATCAAGGAAAGATGGAGAGATTATTTTGAAAAATTGTTCAATGAGAGCTTTACTAAGAATTTGGATGGACTTGCCATTCAATCTCAAGATATAAACCGTGATTTCATGCGTAAAATAAGACTTCCTGAGGTTAAAGAAGGTTTGAACAGAATGGGTTTAAGAAAAGCGGTTGGTCCTGACGGGATTCCTATCAAGATTTGGAGATGCTTAGGAGAAATAGGCGTTAAATGGCTGACAGATCTGTTTAATAAGATTTGGCAGACAAAAAAGATGCCAAATGAATGGAGGAAAAGTATCCTTGTACCTATCTACAAGAACAAGGGTGACATTCAATGTTGCTTAAACTACCATGGAATAAAACTGATGTGTCACACCATGAAACTTTGGGAGAGAGTGATTGAACACAGACTAAGGAAGGATATTAAGATAAGAGAGAACCAGTTTGGGTTCATGCCTGTACGATCGACGACAGAGGCTATTCATTTGCTTCGTCAACTTGTCGAGCGTTTTCGAGAGAGGAGAAGAGATTTGCATATGATATTTATTGATTTAGAAAAAGCGTACGACAAGGTATCTAGAGAGGTATTATGGGGGACAATGATGAAGAAGGGGGGTCCCCGTCAAGTATATTGACATAATCAAGGATATGTACGATGGAGTAGTGGCAAATGTCAGAACTTGCGGCGGCTTAACGAGTGATTTTTCGATTACTATTGGTTTACATCAAGGATCTGCATTAAGTCCATTCCTGTTTACCATCGTGATGGATGAGCTTACTAGAACTATCCAAGATGAGGTACCTTGGTGTATGCTATTCGCTGATGATATTGTTCTAGTAAATGAGACGAAAGCAGGGGTTAATGCTAAATTGGAATTATGGAGACAAACATTGGATCTCGGGGATTCAGATTGAGCAGGTCCAAGACAGCATATATGCACTGTAAATTTAGTAGCCAGAGAAGTCAAAACCATATTGGTATAACATTGGAAGGGCAAGAGATATCACCGAGCGACCAGTTTAGATATCTAGGTTCTATCATCTAAAAGAATGAGGAGATCGATAGTGATGTTAATCAAAGGATCCAAGCTGGTTGGTTGAAATGGAGGAGTGCAACAGAGATTTTGTGTGATCGTAACTTTCCATTAAAATTGAAAGGGAAGTTTTATCGGAGCGCTATTCGGCATGCCTTATTATATGGTACAGAATGCTGGGCTCCTAAGAAGCATCATACACAGAAGATGCACGTACCGGAGATGCGCATGCTTCGTTGGATGTGCGGTAACACTAGAAAAGATAAGGTGCGAAATGAGGATATTCGTGCAAAAGTTGGTGTAGCACCTGTGGAGGAGAAGATGCGGGAAAACCGGCTAAGGTGGTTTGGTCATGTGCGACGCAGACCTATGAAAGCACCGGTTCGACGAATAGATACTCTCAATATGGGCAATGGCAAAAGGGCAAAAGGGAGACCGAAGAAAACATGGATGGAGGTGATATGAGATGATATGGTTGCCAAAGGACTCAATGAAAGTATATTGTTCGATAGAAGTGAGTGGAGACAGAGGATTCATGTGCTGGATCCGGCGTGATTCTCATGTTGGTTCATGTAGCCTACCCCATATGCTTGGGATAAAAGGCTCAGTTATTGTTGATTGCATCCCTAAATTACTTAATACTTATTAACATGATGTTAACATCCATAATTGTCATACTGTATGCATGTAATGTTGAAACTATATCTTAAACTCAAACTGATAACCGTACGTCTAATAATTTAACCTGTACCTATTTGCATGTCATATTACATATGCTAGTTATTGTTCTGATAGTATCCATGCTGGTTTATTTATAACCATGATTATACTAGTTGATTATGAGTACCCACATGATATCTTGTATACCCTGACATGACTTGCTACACATATTACCTGACCCGACATGGTACCGTACGACCCTTGATATGACATGACACTTATATACACTACCCGGTTTGACCTAACGTACAATGGCTTTACCTGTTACCTGATCTTGCGTCTAATGCCAACAAACCTGTCCTGTAGTCCTCACGGACCGTTCCTGTTGTCTATCCAGATAAACCTGTACTCGCCTGATCATGTGTTAGCATTAATGCTAGATTATTTAATACTTGACTTGAACATATATAACTTGGGGGTATGGGGAAATCAGTATTATAACCGAACATAACTTAAAGGGCCATCCTATTGTTTGCCGTTTTTTCCGGGCGTTACGGAATACTCATTGTCTGCCGTTTTTCCGGGTGTTACGGAATACCCATTGTTTGCCGTTTTTCTGGGCGTTACGGAATACCTATTGTTTGCCGTCTATCCGAGCGTTACGGAATAACCACCGACGAGTTACGATGAGGATTACATTACTTGGTTTCGAAGACTGTAGAATAGGTGACCCCGTAGCACAGTTTAGATATCTCTGCACTTCACTTATACTGACACATTCACCGTTATATATTCTCATTATATTCTTGCTCATACTCATACCTGCATGTCGTACTACCCCTGTTCATATTATTGCTTGATATTATGACGCGCTGACGTCTGGGTTTTGCATGGCCCAGATTCCTTACCTTTGCTGCAGTCCGAGCAAGAGTACTTCGGTCGGCAGGCTGAGCAGTGAGGACTCGTTAGTAGCTAGTTCTTTTATTTTTTCAGTACTTTCATTCCTGTTGTGAGCCCGCATTATGGGACATACATTCCAGTTATTCTTGTATTGGATCTTTTGCTTCCGCATTATTTATTCTTGAATCATTTTATTTTGGCTCATGGACATGTGCTAGATAGTTTTATTTTTGTTCTTGATATCTCTACAGCCGTAATGTGACTGTGGAAGGATAATTCCTATCTACAGGTAGCATGGTTGGCTATGTTACGTGCCTACCTTAGCGTACTCTGGGAAGCGGGGCGTGACATAGTTCTTTTGGTATCAGAGCCATAGGTTAATCGGGTTGATTCTTTTGTAGTTGGGTATTGTGCCCAATACATGAATCAGAATACTCATGATTAGGAAACATGTCCTGCCACCTTGCCGCTTCACCGTTCTTGAATCTTAACCCCCTCCCGATTATACTTTTACGATATGCAAACCTCTTTTGCATGTCGGCTTGAAACTTGATTCCTTGTTTATCTCTAGAACTTAGGCGACTTGGGTGGAGTTGTGTAATTGTAGCTATGATACCGCGGCATAATTACAATGCGGTACTCTATTTAAGTAACTCGGAGTTCTAGCCTTGATCTACATTTTGAATCTGTTGTCATGCTAATCCTTGGGTGTTTTGATTTCAGGAATATGGCAGACAAGAATTTGAAGACGTACCAAAGGCGTGTTGATGAAGCCGCTATGCTTGGAGTAATACGTGGGATGTTGGAAAACCAAAAGCGATAGACCGAGTTGATCCAGCAGCAAGATGAATCTTTTCAGGAAGGTTTGCGGATCACCCAGCAGTCCGTAAGCAATGTTGTGGCCAGACCAGGAGATCGTGTGGGAACCGTAGCAAATTTCAGGAGATTGGGTCCGTCTGTCTTTACTGGTTTGGAGGAACCGTTGCCAGCGGAGCAGTGGCTGGTTGATACGGAGAATTTACTCATTGCGGCACAGATCCCAGAGGATAAGAGGGTGGATGTGGTACGCATCCAGTTGGTAGACTACGCCCGTGAATGGTGGCTCGTGGAAGAGACCCGCTTGCTTAAGCCGATCAGTTGGGCGGATTTCTCGAAGAGTTTCTTGGAGAAGTTCTTTCCGCGGACTGCACGGGAGGAAATGGAGGAAAAATTCGTCAGTTTGAAGCAGAACGACGCACCTGTAGATGTACATGCAGCTGAGTGGACGCGGCTCAGTAGATTCGCTGGACCTTTGGTTTCCAGCAATGCCGATAGGGCAAGAAGGTTCATGCGCAGTTTGGATGTAGACATCCATAGGCAGATTGTCTCCCTGGGTTTGACCACTTTCTCATAAGTACTTACTGCAGCCCGAAAGCAGCAGAGTCTATCTATGAAGACCGGGAGTACACCGCAGCCAGCAGTTACAGCACGGAAGCCGTCATTTGCATCGAATCGAGCACATGGACGCAAGGGTATTCCGGTGGACAGGCGTGGCGTTGTACCAATGAAGAAGCCAGTTTTTCCCGAACAAAAGGGAAGGGTATTGTGCGATTACTGCCAACGACCGGGTCATTATTGAAGAGATTGTCGTAAGAGGCTTGGACTTTGTCTTATTTGCGGATCACACCATTGATATTTGTCCGTCGAAGCTACGGTTGAAGGAAGATACTCAGAAGCCATCGCAGAGACAGTTTCAGGAGCAGAAGCTGATAACTCAGGGACCCAACCAAGCTCGAGCCTTTATCCTGACAGCTGAAGAGGCTAAAGCTTCAGAGGAAGTCGTTTCAGGTATCCTACTTGTTCATGGTTTTCTCGCATTAGCGTTTTTCAATTCTAGTGCATCCCATTGATTTATGTTATCCAAGTTTATTACTATACACACTGGGAATGAGAAAATCTTAACAAATAGGGGGTGTAAGGATTGTTCTGTTGTTGTTGGCGGATGAGAGCTAGTGTAGATTTCTTGGTGATTGATTCGGGCAGCTATGAAGTCGTCTTGGGAATGGATTTTCTCAGCACTTTCCATGCTCACATTGATTGTAGGGCAAAGAAAGTAATTTTCCAGATTCCCGGACATCCCGAGTTCATCTTTACTGGAGGAAGCAGTTCTGTCGGGCCAGTCGAGTTTAGGGCTAGGCCGACAGCTATTATTCTTGCATCAATGGAGGTTGCTCAAGATGAAACGCCAGCTGTTGTCTGAGATTTCATGGACGTGTTTGAAGACATATCAGTTTTACCGCCGAAGCGAGGTGTGGAGTTCGCAATTGATCTTGCTCCTGGTGCAGCGCCAATCTCAAAAGCGTACTATCCAATAGCACCAGTGGAGTTGAAAGAAGTTAAGAAGTAGGTTACTGAATTACTTGGGAAAGGTTGATTCGCATCAGTAACTCGCCTTGGGGAGCTTCAGTTCTTTTACTAAAGGAGAAAGATGGCACAAAGAGGATGTGCATCGACTATCGAGAATTAAACCGGGTGACTATTAAGAACAAGTACCCGATCCCGCATTGGCGAATTATTTGAACAGCCTAGTGGCGCGAGGGTATTCTCGAAGCTGGATTTGCGATCCGGATATCATCAGGTCCGAGTTAAACCAGAGAATATTTGCAAGACTGTGTTCCGAACTCGGTATGGACATTACGAGTATTAGTGATGCCCTTCGGAGTAACGAATGCACCGGCGATATTTATGGACTTGATGAGCCGAATCTTTTCACCATTCTTAGACCAATTTATAGTGGTATTTATTGATAATATTCTGGTCTACTCCAAGAACAGTGAAGAGCATGTAGAATATTTGGTGATCGCACTGCGGACAGCGATGTAAGAAAGATTGCATGCAAAGATGAGCAAGTGCGAGTTTTTGCTTGAAGAAGTGAAGTTTTGGAGCATATCGTAGCTGGAGATGGAATCTCCGTTTATCCAAGGAAGATTGCAGCAGTTCAAGACCTACCGATTCCGAAGAACGTTGCAGAGATCAGAAGCTTTCTTGGACTTGCCGGATAGTATAGATATTCGTGAAGGACTTATGAAGGGGGAGCACAGTTCAGCATATTCCGTACATCCAGGAAGCACGAAGATGTACCGAGATTCACGACAGCATTTTTGGTGGGAAGGCATGAAACGGGAGATTGCTCGTTTTGTAGCAGAGTGCTTAGTGTGTCAGCAAGTTGAGGCTGAACATCAAAGGGTTGCTGGTTTATTGCAGCCACTTCCGATCCCTCAATGGAAGTGGGAACATATAACCATGGGTTCCGTGACGGCTCTACCGCGGAGTTTAAAAAGCAACAATGCGGTTTGGGTGAATGTTGATCGTTTGACCAAGGCAACTCATTTCATTCCTTTTCGGGTTGGTCAATCGACAGAAACCTTGGCAGAACGGTACATGCAGGAGATGGTAAGATTGCACGGAGTACCGGTGAGCATCGTGTCCGACCGTGACACTCGGTTCTTATCACACTTTTGGAGGAGCTTACAGGAAAGTTTGGGAACCCGATTGAAGTTTTAGCACAGCTTATCATCCTCAAACAGTGGCCAGTCGGAGAGAACGATCCAAACTCTTGAAGATATGTTGAGAGGTTGCATGTTGGACTTCAAGGGTTCATGGGAGGATCATCTACATTTGGTGGAGTTTTCTTACAACAACAGTTTTCAGACGACAATGCAGATGGCTCCATTCGAAGCTTTATATGGTCGCAAGTGCCGTTCACCTGTTTGTTGGGACGATATTGGTGAACGAAGATTGTTGGGACCAGATTTGGTTGTGCAGACAATTGAGAAAGTTAACACTATCAGAAATCATATGAAAGCAGCATAAGACAGACAGAAGCGTTGGGCAGATACGTCGAGAAGACCTGTAGAGTTCGCCGTGGGTGATTTGGTATTCTTGAAGATATTACCGACTAGAGGGGTGATTCGTTTGGGAAGTCGAGGAAAGCTCAGTCCTCGATTCGTCGGACCCTTTGAGATCTTGGAGCGCGTTGGTGACGTTTGGCGTTACCGCAATCCTTGGCGAATGTTCATGACGTGTTCTACGTATCTCAACTCCGTAAGTATGTTCGAGATGAAACACATGTGTTGGATCATTCGGAGCTGACTGTACGAGAAGATTTGACTTTTGAGGAGCGACCGATTGCAATTATGGATCGAAGGGAAAAGGTTCTTGTAACACCCGAGTTCTTTTATACAAATTCCAGTTTCCGTATTTACTTATCCATGGTATTTTCTTGATTTAGCGTGTTTGGGTGCGAATGGTATTTAACATTTTACCTTGCATTCGACTGACCCGCTTGCTTGAACTTGTCTGATTCTTATTCATAGATTACCTTGACTTGTTGCATGGACACGTGCATCTCATGTTTAGTACGTACTAGTATTTTATCTAGTATCGCATCTTTTATCATATAACATTTTTAGGTCACAAAAAATAATTTAAAATTATATTTCATAACCTGCATGATACCCCTAACCCCATGGTAGCATCCGCATATCTAGTTCTCGTCCCGTTCAGTGAAACGGACGTGTTTGGATGGCTACGCGCACGTACGTGCATCCATTCTTGGGGGTATGCATTTTCTTTAACTGAGTTTTCATTTTATCATTTGGAAGTCGCATATATTTTAATATTTTAAATCTGAATTTTTAGACCCGACCCAGGCGTATTTTGGAGTAGGTTTGTATTTTTGCCAAATCTCAAAACGGACTAATATTATATTCTTTATATATTTTAAAATTCCTTTGTATACCAAAATCTTCTTTTACGATTCCTTAACAAATAAAATTATTCAAATATATTTTCCTAACCACTCAGTCCTCTCTCTTCTCTCTCATCTCGATTTCTCTCTCTCTCTCAATTCTCTGTCTCTCTCTTTCACGATTCTCTCTCTCTCTCTTTCTTTATATATATATAAACAAATTTTATAATATTTAAACCTTATCTCTCTCTCTCTCTCTTCTTCTTCTTCCTCATTTATTTCTCCCGCCTTCGTCCTCCTTCTTCGTGGCCGCGCGTCACGCCCGCTACCTCGCCTTGCCTCGTCACCTTCATCAACCACCTCCTCTTCCTCCACTCACCTCTATCTTCCCTCTTCTCTTCTCTCCTCCTCCACAAACCCCTCGACCCCGACATTCGACCCAACTCCGCCTGCACCAAAGACCTACGCATCCGAGAACCCACTGCTGCCAGCTCCTCGGTCGCCATCGCCCCTCATCGCCGATTGCCTCGTCGGCTTACCCTCCTCGCCACCACCATCACCTTTCCCTCTCCTCTTTTCTCCTCCATTTTCCGATCACAACCCCACGCCTCCAACCCTGACTCCTTTGCTGGCGCCCCTAACACCATCATGTCGCCACACTCAACTCGCCATCGCAGCAACCAAGCACTCACCGGGCCGAAACCAACATTCCATCGTTGACAGCACCTTGGCTACAGTCCAGGCCGTGCTGCTCTGACCTATCGATCGCCGTAGCCTCCTTTCTCCCCTAGCATCGCCGCCTTCATCGCCGAGATCAACCCTTGTGGCTGCCACCTCCCGCAACTGCACCCCAAATCCCATCTCCTTCATTCTCCGAGCACAACTCCAAGCTGAGAACAACCTGAGATCCCTAGCTACCGAGCCTGGTTCAAGCCGAACACTAAACCGAGATCTTGCTTGTGTCGTGTTCACATCTGTCTTGTCGTCTTCTGTGATCACACTGTGCGTGGTTTTGATCCGTTCTGTGTACCGCGCGGGCACCGCGACGTTTTCCGCCGACGTGAGATGTTCCGTATTCCTGTTCCTGATCCGTCCAGGCAAGTTAATCTTGCTACATGCTACTATAACATCTATATATATTTATTTCATGTTTAAGATTGTAAATGGAATCTAAGGCTGTTAATCTTCATTATTGCATTCCGATGTCAGAATATGTCATGGTAGACTCAGATCTTAAATCATAATTCGTTGCATGTTAGAGCACCATATTGTATACCCATATCCGTGTTCAATTTGCTTACTAATTAACTGCGTAACTCCTGGCACCTTTACATAGCTTCTACCCGAATACCTAGTGGCATCCATTGAACGTATTTTTATGTATCGTTGCATCTCTAGAGTTTTTAGTACATATTAGCATGATTTTAAACATTCATATGTATTTTACAGTATTCATGTAGTGTTGAAACCATCTAATAAATACAAACTGATAACTGTGCATCTACATGCTTTAATTTGTACCTGATTGCATTTCATGTTATAAATCCCAGCTTGTTGATTCTATTAATACACATGCTTGTTCTGTATGTCATGAATGTGCTAGTTGATTTTGAGTACCCATATGATATCTTGTACATCCCTGACATGACATGACACCTTTATACATTACCTGATCCGACATGGTGCCGTACACTACTTGACCTGACCTGATGCACCATGGCTTGACCCGTTACTTGATCTCGTGTCTAATGCCAACAAACCTGACATGTAGTCCTCATGGACCGTTCCTGTTGTCTATCCAGACAAACCTGCTTACCTGATCCTGTGTTGGTATTAGTTCTTGATTACTGAATACCTGACTTGACATACACACATAACTTGGGGGTATGGGGAAATCAAAGGTGAAACCTGACTTGTAACTCAACAGTTCGCTACTTGTTCTGATCAGTTTTAGAGGCTAGGCCAGCCTTGGAATGATGCTGCTGACATCATTCATCTGTACACATTCCTGTTTAGTGCCTAGCGGCATGTCTCGGTTTCAGCCCGAGAATCTGGGCCGTGGTCCCGGGTATGTACGGGATACTATTGAGTTACATCGATGATTCATCAATTTGATTTCAAAGACTTTAGAACAGAAAACCTGATAGAACAGTTTAGTTTATCTACTGCACACTACCCCGCACTGCCCTGATTTATATTATTGTTACCCTTGCTTATTTCATGTTTACATTCACATTCCCTGTTACACTGTTCATATTTTATTACTTGATGACATGACGCGCTGACGTCTGGGTTTTGCATGGCCCAGATTCTTTTACCTTGTTGCAGACTGATTAGGAGTTTTGCCGCTGTTAGACGAGCGGTGAGGTTCCTGTCGGTATGTAGTTTCACTCCAGGTATTTCATTTATTGTATCTTTTGGCTTCCGCATATTGTTATTTCTTGACTCTTTTACTCTGGCTTATGGACATGTACTAGATAGTTAATTTACTTTCCTGTTCTTGATATCTCTACAGCCGTAATGTGACTGTGGAAGGATTTTCCTATCCACAGGTAGCATGGTTGGCTATGTCACGTGCCCATCTTAGCGTACTCTGGGAAGTGGGGCATGACAGTTCTTAAGAACAAGGTTATCCCTCATGTACTGGTTTCTTGGAGTAATCACTCACATGGAGAGTTAACTTGGGAACGAGAAGATGAAATCCGGCAGAAGTTTCCCCATCTTTTCTTATAGGTTGGTTGGTCGTTTATTCCTTTTGTGTTCTTGGAATTTCGAGGACGAAATTCTTTTGTAGTTGGGTATAATGTAACAACCGAGTTTTGTTATACAATTTCTGTTGTCGTATGTGTTGTGTGTGGTGTTTATTTCATTTACCGTGCTTGGTTGCGAACGGGAATCTACTTTTTATTAGACCCGTTTACTTGAGCTCGTTGTTTCCTAGTTATAGATTACACTAACATTTCATATTCTTGCATATAACCATTTAAATCACTTAAAATAATTTAAAAATACATGACATGGCCTGCTTGATACTCCTAACCCTGTGGTAGCGTCCTTGCGTCGTGTTCTCGTCCCGTTAAGTATAACGGACGTGTTTGGACAGCTACGCGCACGTACGTACGTCCGTTCTTGGGGGTATGCTTTTTCATTACATAATCCTTCATTTCAAATTTTGGAGATTGCTAATAATTTTCATCTTTCAAATTCAAATTTTTGGACCCGACTCGGGCGCAATTCTGAAATATTTTGTATCCCGCCAAATCCTATTTAATTTTAAATTTCATAAATCGGCTTTAAAATATTTCTACAGCTGACAATATATTTTCAACTATCAAAGCTATTGTTTAACCGGTAAATCTTTTATATTTTTCCCAAACCAATTTTCCCAAATCTCCCCAGCCAATCAAACCCCCCGTTTTTCCCCTGGGCCCCACAGCTCTCTCCCTCTCTCACCTTTCTCCTTATCTTTCTCTCTCTTCTCTCTTTATCTCTCCTGCGCATACAGCCAATTTTATCTCTCCTCACTGTGCATTCCTCTCTCTCTCACTCCTCTCGATCTTTTCCTCTCTCCTCTCTCTCTCTCTCTCCTTCCTTCATATATTTTCTCTTCTTCTTCATTCCTCGATAAACCTGAACCCATTGATTGCTAACCCTAGTCACCGTCTCCCCTCGCCTACTGTGACGCCGCTGACGCCACTATCACCGATTCGTCGCCGCCTACCCATCCTCATCACGTTCACCTCCATTCTCTTCTTCCCCGATCATCCTGCACGCGCATCCGAAAAGCCGAGAACCTGCACACACACTCATCTCCATCATCTCCACTTCCAGTCGCCGCCGGTGACCTCGTCCCCGTGTCCCTGGCCTTCGTGCACACCCCGGTGAGCATTACCTCTCTCCTCTCCTTCTTTCCTTCTTCTTCCTTTCCCTTATTCTTTTCCTGTTTTGTGTTTGTCCGATGGTCCCCTGCAGGCAGTTCGCCGGAGCTCCGTCAACGCAGTCGACGCTCACGACCCCTCTACAGATCAATGTGAGCCTCCTCTCCTCCATCCTCCTTCTCTTCTTCTCTTCTTCTCTTCTGCAGTTCTTTTAAGTTTGTTGACGTTCACTGTTTTCTGGTTCTCCGGAATCCGACCGTGCCGGCGACGATCCCCGACGACCCAGCGAGGATCTCTGACCCGTGTGATTCCACTGTTCGTCATTTGGACTCATTCCGTGTACCGTGCGCGCGTCGCAAATTTTCCCGCTGACGCTAGACGTTCCGTTTACCGTATCACGATCCGTTGAGGCAAGTAAAACTTGCTACATGCTACTTAAATTATTATATACACATTCGACTGCACATTAAACCCGTAGTTCAGATGTAATACCATGGTTTTCATTTTACTGCTTGATGTCACGATATATCCTTTTAGTTTCAAATCTTGAAACATACCCGTTGCCTTACTTTATTAAACCTTTTAACCTCATTTATATTCTAATCACACAATAAATAATTACCTAACCTATGGTACTCTTTCTATAGTTCTACTCTATCGGACACCCGTGTGCATTTTAACCTGTTTTAGTTATGATTGCATCCATTGAACATATTATATATATCATTGCATTCCTAAATTACTTAATACTTATTAACATGATTTTAACATCCATAATTATCATACTGTATGCATGTAATGTTGAAACTATCTCTTAAACTCAAACTGATAACCGTACGTCTAATAATTTAACCTGTACTTATTTGCATGTCATATTACATGTGCCAGTTATTGTTCTGATAGTATCCCTGCTGGTTTATTTATAACCATGATTATACTAGTTGATTATAATTCACATGATATCTTGTATAACCTGACATGACTTGCTACACATATTACCTGACCCGACATGGTACCGTACGACCCTTGATATGACATGACACTTATATACACTACCCAGCTTGACCTAACGTACAATGGCTTTACCTGTTGCCTGATCCTGCGTCTAATGCCAACAAACCTGTCCTGTAGTCCTCACGGACCGTTCCTGTTGTCTATCCAGACAAACCTGTACTCGCATGATCATGTGTTGGCATTAGTACTAGATTATTTAATACTTGACTTGAACATATATAACATGGGGGTATGGGAAAATCAGTATTGTAACCGAACGTAACTTAAAGGGTCATCCTATTGTTTGCCGTTTTTTCCGGGCGTTATGGAATACCCATTGTTTGTCGTTTTTTCGGGCGTTACGGAATACCCATTGTTTGTCGTTCTTCCGGGCGTTACGAAATACCCATTGTTTGTCGTTTTTCCGGGCGTTACAGAATACCTATTGTTTGCCGTCTTTCCGGGCGTTACGGAATAACCACCGACGAGTTACGATGAGGATTACATTACTTGGTTTCGAAGATTGTAGAATAGGTGACCCCGTAGCACAGTTTAGATATCTCTGCACTTCACTTATACTGACACATTCACCGTTATATATTCTCATTATATTCTTGCTCATACTCATACCTGCATGTCTACCCCTGTTCATATTATTGCTTGATATTATGACGCGCTGACGTCTGGGTTTTGCATGGCCCAGATTCCTTACCTTTGCTGCAGTCTGAGCAGGAGTACTTCAGTCGGCAGGCTGAGAGTGAGGACTCGTTAGTAGTTAATTCTTTTATTTTTTCAGTACTTTCATTCCTGTTGTGAGCCCGCATTATGGGACATACATTCCAGTTATTCTTGTATTGGATCTTTTGCTTCCGCGTTATTTGTTCTTAACTCATTTTATTTTAGCTCATGGACATGTGCTAGATAGTTTTATTTTTGTTCTTGATATCTCTACAGCCGTAATGTGACTGTGGAAGGATAATTCCTATCCACAGGTAGCATGGTTGGCTATGTCACGTGCCTATCTTAGCGTACTCTGGGAAGCGGGGCGTGACAAATATAACAAAAAAATAAAATAATGTGACATGGTATGCAAATAGATATAAAATCAATGATATGGATGCATAATTATCGATTAGGGTTACATTTATAGTTCCAATACTAATTAGGATGCATTTTATTAAACATGGGATGTTAATATAACCGTTTTATGTATTAATGTGATATGTAGATGCAGTTATATGTATATTATATGATATGGATGCAAACGGGAATCCGAAAACTGTAAAACTTTAATATAGATGTATAATGTGATAAACGGGTAACATTTGATTCATATGGATGCGTAATACTATACGTAGCTTGTAGCAAGGTGATTTAGCATGCGACTAGATATGTAAATAGTGATATGGATGCACACGGACGTCATATAACAGTAAAATGATAAATTGGTAAATGCGGGATGTGCAATTAAACAATATGAAATGTTATATTCAATTGGATGCAGTATATTGTGATATAATGTGTAACAAGATAGGTTTGCATGCACTAGATCTGAAATGACATGAGCGGATGTATACGGATGTCGAAAAATCGATAAAACTGAAAAATGATAATGTGGGATGCATAACTAATCATTACAGGGTGTTATAATTCAAAAGGATATAGAATATAGTAGTATAGCATGTAGCAAGATTAACTTACCTCAATGGATCACGAAACGGATATATATAGGGCACGTTCGACGTCGGCAAAACGTCGCAACGCACGCACGGCACGCGGAACGGGTCCAAGCAACGCAAGAGGGTGATCCGTAGGTCAGGTACATCCACTGGGTCGTCTGGAATGGCAGCGATGTCACGGCTCCGGCGATCTATGAAAATACAGATCCAAGAAAATAAAGAAAAAGAAAAGAAGAGAAGAAGAGGAAGAAGAAAGGAGAGGGAAGAGGCTCACTGGATTAGTGCACTGGGGTCAGGGAGAGGTGATGGTGGAGGTGAAGGGGTCGTCGGCGACGAGGTGATGCAGGTGGTGGTTGCTTGGGGTTTTTGTGGGTGTGCAGGGGTGCTTGGGAATGGAAAGAAGAAGAAGGAGATGGCGCGGAGGAGGAAGAGGAGGCTTCGGTGAGTTGAGGGTGATGAGGGGATGAAGTTTTAGGGTTAGGGTTTGAGGTGAAGTGAGAGTTATGATGGGTTAGGGGAGGCTCTCGGGTTTTATAAAGGAAGAAGAGGGAGAAAATATAGGAGTTTGTTAAAGGAGGTGACGCGATCACATAGGCGGTGACCACATCCGAGGAACCTACAGTATCTTCGAGAGGAGAGAGAAAGCTGCGCGAGAGGAGAGAGAGATAGGGAGGAGAAAGAAAATCGTCGGCTAGTGGGGAGAGAGAAAGAAAGAGACTGCGAGGGAACAGAGAGAAGGAAAGAAAGAAAGAGGAGAGAGAGGGCGGTTCTGCTGTGTGGGGGCCACGAGCAGAGAAGGAGAGAGAGATAGTGTTTGTTAATATTGTTAGGATAAAATTGATAGAATATTTTAGTTAGTTAGTTTAAATAAAATTTGAACTGTTAAACGAAATTTTAAATGGTTAAATAAATTTTAAATATTTAATAAATTTGAATTTTGGCGGGAGACAAAAATATTCCAAAACACACCCGGGTCGGGTCTAAAATTTCAGTTTTAAAAATACGAAAAATATATGCGACGACCAAAATTAAAAATGAATGCTCGGGTAAAGAAAATGCATACCCCCAAGAACGGATGCACGTATGTGCACGTAGCCATCCAAACAAGTTCGTTTAACCGAACGGGACGAGAACAAGATGCGCGGATGCTACCATGGGATTAGGGGTATCATGCAGGCCATGCAATGGATTTTTTAAAATATTTTACATGATTTAAAATGTTATATTGTAAAATGCGAATGCCAGATAAAATGTGAGTATGCAATTTACATGAAAGTGCACAAGTCTACGGAACAAGTCAGGATAATTCATAAATATGAATCAAGACAGGTTTCAAGCAAGCGGGTCGGGTCGGATGCAAATACAGATGTCAAAATACTATTCGTACCCAAAACACAATAAATCAGGAAAATACCATAAATAAAGAAATACTATAATTGGTATAAATGAGCTAGGGTGTTACATTATACCCAACTACAAAAAGAATTTCGTCCTCGAAATTCCCAAGAACAAGAAAAGATAAACAATCAAGAATTTACAAGAATAGGTGTGGAAACTTCTGTCGAATCTCGTCTTCTCATTCCCAAGTCGATTCTCCGTGCGAGCGATTCCCCCAAGAAACAAGTACGAAAGGGATAACCTTGTTCTTAAGGACCTTTTCTCTTCGATCAACAATCGACACCGGTCGTTCCTCAAAGGTCAAATCATCTCTTACAGTCAGCTCCGAATGATCTAGCACGTGTGTAACATACTTACGGAGTTGAGATACATGAAACGCGTCATGAACATTCGCCAAAGATTGTGGTAAAGCCAATCGATAAACCACTTCTCCAACACATTCCAAAATCTTGAAAGGCCCTACGAATCGAGGACTAAGCTTGCCTCGACTCGCAAAACGAATCACTCCTCTAATAGGTGATATCTTTAAGAACACCATATCACCAACAGCGAACTCTAGAGGTCCTCTCGATATATCAGCCCAACTCTTCTATCGATCTTGGGCTGCCTTCATATGATTCCGGATAGTGTTAACTTTCTCAACTGTTTGTACGATCAAATCCGGTCCCAACAATCTTCGCTCTCCAACATCATCCTAACAAACAGGTGAGCGACACTTGCGACCATACAACGCTTCGAATGGAGCCATCTGAATAGTCGCCTGAAAGCTGTTGTTGTAAGAAAACTCCACCAAGTGTAGATGATCCTCCCATGAACCCTTGAAGTCTAACATGAAGCTATCAACATGTCTTCAAGAGTTTGGATCGTTCTTTCCAACTGGCCATTTGTCTGAGGATGATAAGCTGTGCTAAACTTCAATCGCGTCCCCAAACTTTCCTGTAAGCTCCTCCAGAAGTGCGATAAGAATCGGGTGTCACGATCGGAAACGATGCTCACAGGTACTCCATGCAATCTCATAATCTCCTGCATGTACCGTTCTGCCAATGCTTCCATTGATTGACCAACTCGAAATGGTATGAAATGAGCTGTCTTGGTCAATCGATCAACAATCACCCAAACTGCATTGTTGCCCTTTGGACTCCACGGTAAAGCTGTCACGAAATCCATGGTTATATGTTCCCACTTCCATTGAGGAATCAGAAGTGATTGCAATAAACCAGCAACCCTTTGATGTTCAGCCTTAACTTGCTGACACACCAAGCACTTCGCTACAAAGCGGGCGATCTCCCTTTTCATGTCTTCCCACCAGAAATGATGTCTTACATCACAGTTCATCTTCGTGCCTCCAGGATGTACGGAATACGCGGAACTGTGTGCCTCCTTCATAACTTCCTCGCGAATATCTCCTTTCGGCACACACAAACGGCTACCATATCGCAACGAACCATCTTCATGAATCAACAAGTCCGTTCAAAGTCCCGCTTTAACCTGTTCTCGAAACTTTTGCAATCTTGGGTCCTGTGACTGCGTTGCTTTAATACTCTCGATCAATGACGACTGTACTTGCAGCTGCATCAACTGTCCCGAAGAATGCGGTAGCACAATCTCCAACTCGAATCTCCGAAAGTCTTCGATAAGCTCCTTCTGTGCAGTCAACATCCGAATTACTGGCAACCGACTAAACGCATCCGGCACAACATTAACTTTCCCCGGATGGTACTTAAGATCAAGATCGTAGTCAGCCATCAGCTCCAACCATCTACGCTGCCTCATGTTAAGCTCTTTCTGCGTGAACACATACTTTAGGCTTTTGTGATCGGTGAATACTTCGACTCTTTCGCCCAATAAGTAGTGTCTCTAAATCTTCAAAGCAAAAATCACTGCCGCTAGCTCCAAATCATGAGTTAGGTAATTCTTCTCATGGGTCTTCAATTGTTTCGATGCGTAGGCTATATAACCTTTCCATGTTGCATCAAAACACATCCCAATCCTTTCCCAAATGCATCGCTGTGAATCACCAATCCTCCGGAATTGTCCGGTACAGTCAGAATAGGAGCGGTTATCAATCTCTGCTTCAACGCCTCAAAAGCTGATGCACACTTATCTGTCCATACAAACGGTACTTCTTTGCGCGTAAGCTTGGTCAAAGGCTCAGCCAAACGAGCAAAATTCTCCACGAACCTTCTGTAATAACCGTCAAGTCGAAGAAAACTTCTGATCTCTGCTACGTTCTTCGGAATCGGCCAATCTCGAACTGCTGCAATCTTCTTAGGATCAACGGCGATTCCATCTCCGGATACGACATGCCCCAAAAACTTCACTTCTTCAAGCCAAAACTCGCACTTACTTATCTTTGCATACAATTTTTCTTGCCTCAATGTCTACAGTGCGATCTTCAAGTGTTCTGCATGCTCTTCTAGGCTCCTCGAGTAAACCAGAATATCATCGATGAACACCACTATAAACTAGTCCAATAACGGTGAAAAGATTCGGTTCATTAAGTCCATAAATATTGCCGGTGCATTCGTGACTTCGAATGGCATCACTAAATACTCGTAATGTCCATACCGAGTTCAGAACGCGGTCTTGCAAATATCTTCTGATTTAACTCGGACCTAATGATATCCGGATCGCAAATCCAGCTTCGAGAATACCCTTGCGCCACTAACCTGATCGAACAATTCGCCAATGCGAGGGATCGGGTACTTGTTCTTAATAGTCACCTGATTTAATTCTCGATAATTAATGCACATCCTCCTTGTGCCATCCTTCTTCTTGACTAGAAGAACTGGAGCTCCCCAAGGTGAACTGTTGCTGCGAATCCAACCCTTCTCAAGCAATTCGGTAACTTGCTTCTTGACTTCTTCCAACTCCACTGGTGCCATTAGGTAGTACACCTTTGAGACTGGCGCTGCACCAGGAACAAGATCGATCGCGAACTCCACATCTCGTTTCGGCGGTAAACCTGAGATGTTCTCGAACATGTCCATAAACTCTCGAACTACAGCTGGCGCTTCCTCCTTATCAACTTCCATTGTCGAAAGAACACTGTTGGTCGACCTAGCTCTAAACTCAACTGGCCCGACAGAACTGCTTCCTCCAGCAAAAACAAACTCCGGATGTCCGGGAATCTGGAAAATCACTTTCTTTGCCCTACAATCAATGTGAGTGTGGAAAGTGCCGAAAAAATCCATTCCTAAGACAACTTCATAGCTGCCGGTATCAATCACCAAGAAATCTGCAAATAATTCCCGTCCGCAAATAACAACAGAACAATCCTTGCATTCGCTACTAGATATGATCTTCGCATTCCCAGTGTGTATGTCCCAACAACTAGATAGGGTAGTGGAAGTAATCGAGTGTGTAGCAATAAACTTGGACGACATAAAACAATGGAATGCACCAGAATCGAATAATGCTAATGCGGGAAAATCATGAACAAGTAGGATACCTGAAACAACTTCCTCTGAAGCCTTGGCCTCTTCAGCCGTCAGGGTAAAGGCTTGAGCTTGATTGGGTCCCTGGGTCAACCGCTTCTGCCCCTGAAACTGCTTCTGTGGTGGCTTCTGAACACCATCCTTCAAATGATGTTTCGACGGACAAGTATCAATGGTATGATCAGCTGATCCACAAATAAGGCAAAGTCCAAGTCTCCTTCGACAATATTTCCAGAAATGACCCGATCGTTGGCAGTAGTCGCAAAATGTTTTTCCTTTTTGCTCGGTTGCGACAGTCCTCTTCATAGGTACAACACCATGTCGGTTCACCGGAATACCTCTGCGTAAAGGCGCTCGGTTTGGCGTAAATGTCGGCTTCCGCACCACAACTGCCTGCTGCTGCGTATTCCCAGTCTTCACTGATAAAATCTGCTGCTCCCCAGCTGCTTTAAGCACTTGCGAGAAAGTGGTCAATCCCAGAGATATAATGTGCCTCTGGATTTGCACGTCCAAACTGTGCATGAATCTTCGTGCCCTATCAGCTTCTTTGGCCACCAAAGGTCCAGCGAATCGACTGAGCTGTGTCCACTCAGCCGCATGTGCGTCCACGGATCCGCCATTCTGCTTCAAACTGATAAACTTTTCTTCCATTTCCTCTCGTGCAGTCTGCGGGAAAAACTTCTCCAAGAAACTCTTCGAAAAATCTGCCTAACTAATCGGCTTGGGAAAGCGGGTCTCTTCCACAAAACACCATTCACGGGCAAAGTCCACTAATTGGATGCGTACAACATCCACTCTCTTGTCCTCTGGAATTTGTGCCGCAACGAGCAAATTCTCCGTATCAACCATCCACTGTTCCGCTGGCAACGGCTCTTCCAGACAAGTAGAAACGGACGGACCAAGTCTCCTGAAATCCGCCACGGTACCCACACGCTCAACTAGTTTGGCTACAACATTGTTTACGGACTGCTGGACGGTCTGCAAACCTTCCTAAAAAGTTTCGGCTTGCCGCTGGTTCAGCTCGGTCTGCCGCTTATGGTTCTCCAGCATGCCACGAATTACTCCAAGTAAGGCGGCGTCATCCACGCACCTCTGGTACGATCTTAGATTTCTGTCTGCCATGTTTCTGAAACCAAAACACTGAAAGGATTAGTATGATAACAAGATTCAAACTTTTGATGAATAATGACCATAGATCAAGGATATGAATCAAGACTAGAACTTCAAGTTACTTAAATAGAGTATCGCATTGTAACCATGCCGCGGTACATAGTTACTATCACATAACTCCACTCAAGTTGCCCAAATCCTAGAGATAAACAATAGGAAAACAAAAGTTTCAAGTCGAGATGCAAAGAGGTTTGCATATCGTCAAGGTAAGGATCAGGAGGAAGTTAAGATTTAAGAATGGAAAGATGGTAAAGTGGCAGGACATGTTCCTAATCACGATTATTCTGATTTGTGTATTGGGTCCTGTTCCCGCCAAAATAAAAAATTCTGCGCAAAAGAGCCTAAGGTATCAAATGGCAGCGATACGTTTAAGAAAATGTGAACCAGTATTTTCCGGCCTGTATTTTGATAAACTCCCGAATATGAAACAGCTAAATTCTGATGATATCGAAAGCTTCTCGAAAAAGCCTTCGATTTGATATATTATGGGCTTCATAATTCATCCGGGATCAAAAGTTATGAGCAAATATGCTATGCACGTGTAATCTAAGGAAGAAAATGCGAACCAGTATTTTCCGGGCTGCATTTTGACAAACTCCCGAATGTGAAACAGCTAAATTCTGATGGCATCGAAAGCGTCTCAAAAAAGCCTTCGATTTGATATATTATGGGCCTCATAATTCATCCGGGATCAAAAGTTATGAGGCATCACATGCTCACACGTGACCGGGCATCACGTGTAGACACGTGACCATTTACAAGCAAAGCCTGTAGGCACTGAATAAAATAAATAATTGGAAATAATTAATCAGTGGGGTCACGTGACAACACGTGATGGGCCTTTAAACCCACTGAAAAGAATTAAATGTATAATAAAATAATAAGGAAAAATCCCAATGGGGTATCACGTGCCAACACGTGACCAAGGGTCACGTGCTGACACGTGATAATTCCTGAGTTCTTTAAAACAACAGAACTAAATTCTGGTCAAATGCTTAATCAGGGGGTCACGTGCCAACACGTGATGGGTTCCTAAAGATCTATGAATTAATAGAATTAAATTCTAATTAAGAGGGAATTAAAAACCTTAACTGGAAAAATATTTCTCTAAATTTTTCCAAACAAAAAAGATGGCGCTCTGTAAAATGGAGCACCGTTGGATTAAAAATCCAATGGTGATTAAAAATCACCAATTTATGGAAAGATTTTATACAAGGAAAGATTTCCCTGAAATTTGCCAGGAATAACAGATAAAATATCTTTTGGATTAAAATTCCAATGGTGAATAAAATTCACTGAGTGATCTAAAGGATCATGTTGGTTACGGAAACAACCAAAATCTTTCAATGAAAGATTCACTAAACAAATTGATTCTTTCCCTTCTCCTATAAATAGGAGCCAAGAGAAGGAGAGAATGATGATATTTTGGATCTTGGAACTTTGATTTTCTGGAGAAAAACAACAGCAGAGAGAAAAGAGAGGAGAATTTAATTCTCAAGAAAAGAAACCCTAGGTGAGAAAGGGGAAAGAGATCTAAGCTCTATAAAACAAAAAGAGAATTTAATTCTCAATCTAAGAGTTTAACTCTTCTGCTAAAGAACTTAGTTTTTCCTTTGGTTGTAGATCTGCAGAAACAGATCTCCCCACAAATTGAGAATTTAATTCTCATCGGGGAGATTCTGCTATGCAGATCCAAAACTTAGAGGGAGAATTGAGTTTTGAGAATTTAATTCTCCCAAATTCATAGGAACTTAATTCCTTCAAATGAAACTAGGGTTTAACCCTATATGAGAATTTAATTCTCCCAAATCCATAGAAATTTAATTCCTCCAAATGAAACTAGGGTTTAACCCTATATAAGAATTTAATTCTTCCAAATACACAGGAATTTAATTCCTCTAAACAGAACTAGGGTTTAACCCAATAAAAGAATTTAATTCTTAAAAACAAGAGACTTAAAGCTCTCCATGCACATAAAGATCAAAGTATCCAACGTGATCACGTGACCCTCATTCTCAATGAGTAAAAAAAAGAATGAACAAGACTAGGTCACGTGCCCCCACGTGACCCTTAAACAGACTCCTCAAAATGAGAAAGAACAAGTCTGGAGGCAATGCCTCATGTGCCCCACGTGACCCTTAAACAGACTCCTCAAAATGAGAAAGAACAAGTCTGGAGGCAATGCCTCACGTGCTCCCACGTGACCCCTAAATAGACTCGTCAAAATGAGAAAGAAAAAGCTTATAGGCAATCCCTCACGTGCTCCCACGTGACCCTCAAAATAAAAGAGAACAAAGCCAAAGGCAGTACCGATCTAGGGCGCCTCACGTGTCCCCACGTGACCCTTGACAAATATCCCTTTCAAAAGAATAAAATAGGGAAAGACAGAGGAATTGATGCCCAACGCAGAGGTATTGTCACGTGTCCACACGTGATAATTTCAAAGACTAAAAGTGTTTAACACTTATCTGAATATTCTGAGAACAAAATAAAGGAAGTATGGCCCCATCTTCAGATGCCTCACGTGACCCCACGTGACGAATTTAATTTTAGTGTTTAACACTATTTTAAGCGCCTCGTCCTTAGTGTTTAACACTATTTTCAGTATATCACGTGGGAGCACGTGATCGCCAAGTATCCTCTAGTGTTCAACACTATTTTAAAGCCAAGCTTATCCCAAATTGGTTAAGTTTTCCAGAGGCAAATCTCCCCTTCAACTGGACCTCAAAATTGGTCAGTTCATATGATGTGCAAAGTAATGTCCAGAGCTATAATGAATGGTTAGTGCTCAGCCAAAGACAAAATATTCTCCGAGCCCTCAAACTCTTGCTTAGAATTGCTAAATAATGAGGGGCTGAACCCAGACAAATGCTCAACAGGCCAACAAAGGGCCAACATTTCAAACTTAATTGGACTTAGCCCAAATTGGCCATAAGTCCTTAATTCAGATTTAACTGAGCCAATGTGCTCATAACCTAATTAATTGATCTTAGTTTCAAATTGGACTACAGATCTCCCAATCAACTTTGGTTCAAGGGTACATCTCTGAACTCCTCTGATATTTGTCGTTGTAATCCTTCAACGTCTTCAGAGAGGTGACGGGTCCCGATAACCAATCATTCCATGGACTGTGGGGTCCTTAAACTCATGGACTATGATGTCCTTAACCTCGGACTGTGGGGTCCCTTTAAACCTATGGACTATGATGTCCTTAATCTCGGACCGTGGGGTCCCTTTAAACCCACGGACTATGATGTCCTTAACTTCGGACCGTGGGGTCCCTTTAAACCCACGGATTACGGATTATGATGTCTTTAACCTTGGACTACCATGTCCTTAAACTGGTAATCGACCGCAATGTCCCTAAACTAAACAATAGAGCCCAAATGCTCTCTTGTTGGATCTAAATGATCCCGTTAAGTTGATCTTAGTCTAAAATGAGACTAACGTATCCTTAACTAACGTTTAAGTTGATCTTAGTCTTAAATGAGACTAACGTATCCTTAAACCCAACCCCTAACCCAAATCTAAGAAGATACGGATTTGGACTAATCCACGCCCTACGGGCGACAACATAAATTAGTCTCCGTATACAATCCACGGGCAATCAAAAACAAAACAAACACCCACGACACGAAGTGACCATCTGGAGAAGGAGAAAGTTTTTACAGCAATGCGGTAGCGTAATTAACTGCAGGGGCTTGCGCCTGCAGGGAAAGCGTCCTCACAATCAAAAACCCCTCAAATGAGGGGAAATCTGATGAAGTCTGCTACATTGGCCGCATCCGTCTAAACCTTCGATACATGGCGTCATAAATCAACTTGGCATCTTCGGAAAGGTGGACGGATAGCACCAATTAGCATCTGCCCCCAAATTCAGGCAAGACGCATGTCTTCCCGGTTTTTCGGCGGGGAACAGGTCCAATACCCAACTACAAAAGAATCAAACCCGATTAACCTAAATCCTATGGCTCTGATACCAAACAAACCCTGTCACACCCCGCTTCCCAGAGTGCGTTAAGATCGGCACGTGACAAAGCCAACCATGCTACCTGTGGATAGGAAATATCCTTCCACGGTCATATTACGGCTGTAGAGATATCAAGAATAATAAATAACTATCTAATACATGTCCATAAGCCAGAATAAAGAGTCATAAAATAAAATAATGCATAAGCAAAAGATCCAAGTACAATAATAATCTGGAATGTACGTCTCAAAATACGGACTCACAACAGGAATGAAAAATACTAAAAGGAAAACTAAACTAAACAATAACATGTCCTCACTGCTCGGCCTGTTGATCAAAATACTCCTGGACAGCCTGTGATAAAGATAAGGGATCTGGGCCATGCAAAACCCAGACGTCGGTGAGTCATAACATTAATAATTCTAAGCAAGCAGGATGTAATGAAATATGCAAGCATGAAGTATGAACAGTAACAAGTCATCAGTAACAAGTAAACAGTAACATGAATATAGATCAGTGAACAGGATATAAACAGGTAAAGTGCAGTAAGTAGTCTAAACTGTGCTATGGGGTTATCCACTCTAAACTTATTCGAAATCAATTAATGTAATCCTCATCATAACCCATCGGTCTATGCCCCGTTCATTCCCCACGGGACCACGGTAACAAGATATGATAGACTGTGAGTCTATGTCCCGTTCATACCCCACGGGACCACGGTAACATGATGTAATAGCCCTTTGAATTACGTTCAGTTACATTCTTGATTTCCCCATACCCCCAAGTTATGTGTTTAAGTCAGGTATTGATAAATCTGAGACTAATGCCAACTCAGGATCAAACAGGTACATGTTTGTCTAAATAGACAACAGAATATGTCCGTAGGGTCAACAGGTCAAGATTGTCGGCATTAGTAGCAAGATCAGGTATCAAGTCAAGCTGTGGTACATCAGGTCATGTCGGGTAGTGTACATGTATCATGTCATATCAAGTAGTGCACATGTATCAAGTCATATCAAGTAGTGGTGTATCAGATATCAAGCGGGTGCTCATAATCAAACTGTAGTAAGTATGGGTGCACAAAATCAAGTATGGAGTACTAATATAACAATAAAATGAAATAATGTGACATGGTATGCAAATAGATATAAAATCAATGATATGGATGCACAATTATCGATTAGCGTTACATTTATAGCTCCAATACTAATTAGGATGCACTTTATTAAACAAGGGATGTTAATATAACCGTTTTATGTATTAATGTGATCTGTAGATGCAGCTATATGTATATTATATGATATGGATGCAAACGGGTATCCGAAAACTGTAAAACTTTAATATTGATGTATAATGTGATAAACGGGTAACATTTGATTCATATGGATGCGTAATACTATACCTAGCATGTAGCAAGGTGATTTAGCATGCGACTAGATATGTAAATAGTGATATGGATGCACACGGACGTTATATAACAGCAAAATGATAAATTGGTAAATGTGGGATGTGCAATTAAACAATATGAAATGTTATATTCAATTGGATGCAGTATATTGTGATATAATGTGTAACAAGATAGGTTTGCATGCACTAGATCTGAAATGACATGAGCGGATGTATAGGGATGTCGAAAAATTGATAAAACTGAAAAATGATAATGTGGGATGCATAACTAATCATTATAGGGTGTTATAATTCAAAAGGATATAGAATATAGTAGTATAGCATGTAGCAAGATTAACTTACCTCAACGGATCATGAAACGGATATATATAGGGCACGTTCGACGTCGGCAAAACGTCGCAACGCACGCACGACACGCGGAACGGGTCCAAGCAACGCAAGAGGGTGATCCCGTAGGTCAGGTACGTCCACTGGGTCGTCTGGAACGGCAGCGACGTCATGGCTTCGGCGATCTATGAAAATACAGATCCAAGAAAATAAAGGAAAAGAAAAAGAAAAGAAGAGAAGAAGAGGAAGAAGAAAGGAGAGGGAAGAGGCTCACTGGATTAGTGCACTGGGGTCAGGGAGAGGTGATGGTGGAGGTGAAGGGGTCGTCGGCGATGAGGTGATGCAGGTGGCGGTTGCTCGGGGTTTCTGTGGGTGTGCAGGGGTGCTTGGGAATGGAAAGAAGAAGAAGGAGATGGCGCGGAGGAGGAAGAGGAGGCTTCAGTGAGTTGAGGGTGATGAGGGGATAAAGTTTTAGGGTTAGGGTTTGAGGTGAAGTGAGAATTGTGATGGGTTAGGGGAGGCTCTCGAGTTTTATAAAGGAAGAAGAGGGAGAAAATATAGGAGTTTGTTAAGGGAGGTGATACGATTACGTAGGCGGTGACCACATCCGAGGAACCTACAGTATCTTCGAGAGGAGAGAGAGAGCTGCGCGAGAGGAGAGGGAGAGAGAGGGAGGAGAAAGAAAATCGTCGGCTAGTGGGGGGAGAGACTGTGAGGGAAGAGGGAGAAGGAGAGAAAGAAAGAGGAGAGAGAGAGGGTGGTTCTGCTGGGTGGGGGCCACGAGCAAAGAAGGAAAGAGAGAGAGTGTTTGTTAATATTGTTAGGATAAAATTGATAGAATATTTTAGTTAGTTAGTTTAAATAAAATTTGAACTGTTAAACGAAATTTTAAATGGTTAAATAAATTTTAAATATTTAATAAATTTGAATTTTGGCGGGATACAAAAATATTCCAAAACACACCCGGGTCGGGTCTAAAATTTCAGTTTTAAAAATACGAAAAATATATGCGACGACCAAAATTAAAAATGAATGCTCGAGTAACGAAAATGCATACCCCCAATAATAGATGCACGTACGTGCGCGTAGCCATTCAAACAAGTCAGTTTCACTGAACGGGACGAGAACGAGATGCGTGAATGCTACCACGGGGTTAGGGGTATCATGCAGGCCATGGAATGTATTCTTAAAATAATTTACGTGATTTAAAATATTATATTGTAAAATACGAATGCCAGATAAAATGCGAGTATGCAATCTACATGAAAGTGCCCAAGTCTACGGAACAAGTCAGGATAATTCATAAATATGAATCAAGACAGGTTTCAAGCAAGCGGGTCAGGTCGGATGCAAATACAGATGTCAAAATACTATTCGCACCCAAAACACAATAAATCAGGAAAATACCATAAATAAAGAAATACTATAATTGGTATAAATGAACTAGGGTGTTACATTTTCTCTTCGATCAACAATCGACATCGGTCGTTCTTCGTAGGTTAAATCCTCCCTTACAGTCAGCTCCGAATGATCTACCACGTGCGTCTCATCTCGAACATACTTACGGATTTGAGATACACGAAACACGTCATGAACACTTGCCAAAGATGGTGTAACGCCAATTGATAAGTCACTTCTCCAACACGCTCAATAATCTCGAAAGGCCCCACGAATCGAGGACTAAGCTTGCATCGACTCCCAAAACGAATTACTCCACTAGTCGGTGATATCTTCAAGAATACCAGATAACCAACAGCGAACTCTAGAGGTCTTATCGATGTATTGGCCCAACTCTTCTACCGATCTTGTGCTGCCTTCATGTGATTCCGGATAGTATTAACCTTCTCTACTGTTTGCACTATCAAATCCAGTCCCAACAATCTTCGTTCTCCAACATCGTCCCAACAAGCGGGTGAACGACATTTGCGACCATATAACGCTTCAAATGGAGCCATCTGAATAGTCTCCTGAAAGCTGTTATTGTAAGAAAACTCCACTAAGTGTAGATGATCCTCCCACGAACCCTTGAAGTCTAACATGCAAGCTCTCAACATGTATTCAAGAGTTTGGATCGTTCTCTCCGACTGGCCATCTGTCTGAGGATGATAAGCGGTGCTAAACTTTAATCGTGTCTCCAAACTTTCCCGTAAAATCCTCCAGAAGTGCGATAAGAATCGGGTATCACGATCGGAAACGATGCTCAAAGGTACTCCATGCAATCACACAATCTCCTGCATGTACCGTTCTGCTAACGTTTTCGTTGACTGACCAACTCGAAATGGTATGAAATGAGCTGCTTTGGTCAATCGATCAACAATCACCCAAACCGCATTATTGCCCTTTGTACTCCGCGGTAAAGCTGTCACGAAATCCATGGTTATATATTCCCACTTCCACTAAGGAATTGGAAGTGGTTGCAATAAATCAGCTACCCTTTGATGTTCACCTTAACTTGCTGACACACCAAGCACTTCGCTACAAAGCGGGCAATCTCCTTTTTCATGCCTTCCCACCAGAATTGTTGTCGTAGATCACGGTACATCTTCGTGCCTCCTGGATGTACGGAATATGCGGAACTGTGTGCCTCCTTCAAAACTTCTTCACGAATGTCTCCTTTCGGCACACACAAACGGCTACCATATCGCAACGAACCATCTTCATGAATCAACAAGTCTGTTCGAAGTCCCGCTTTAACCTGTTCTCGAAACTTTTGCAATCTTGGGTCCTGTGACTGCGTTGCTTTAATACTCTCGATCAACGACGACTGTACTTGCAGCTGCATCAACTGTCCCGACGAATGCGGTAGCACGATCTCCAACTCGAATGTCCGAAAATTTTCGATAAGCTCCTTCTATGCAGTCAACATCCGAATTGCTGGCAACCGACTAAGCGCATCCGGCACTACATTAACTTTCCCCAGATGGTACTTGAAATCAAGATCATAGTCAGACATCAGCTCCAACCATCTACGCTGCCTCATATTAAGCTCTTTCTGCGTGAACACATACTTTAGGCTTTTGTGATCGGTGAATACTTCGACCATTTCGCCCAATAAGTAGTGTCTCCAAATCTTCAAAGCGAAAATTACTGTTGCAAGCTCCAAATCATGAGTTGGGTAATTCTTCTCATGGGTCTTCAACTGCCGCGATGCGTAAGCTATAATCTTCCCATGCTGCATCAAAACACATCCCAAACCTTTCCCAGATGTATCGTTGTGAATCACCAATCCTCCGGAACTATCTGGTACGGTCAAAATAGGAGCGGTTATTAATTTTTGCTTCAACGCCTAAAAAGATGACGCACAACTATCCGTCCATACGAACGGTTCCTCCTTCCGTGTAAGCTTGGTCAAAGGCTCAGCCAATCGAGCAAAATTCTCCACAAATCTTCTGTAGTATCCTGCAGGTCCCAGAAAACTTCTGATCTCCGCTACATTCCTCGGAATCGGCCAATCTTGAACTGCTGCAATCTTCTCAGGATCAATGGTGATTCCATCTCCGGATACGACATGCCCCAAAAACTTCACTTCTTCAAGCCAAAACTCGCACTTGCTCATCTTTGCATACAATCTTTCATGCCTCAATGTCTGCAATGCGATCTTCAAGTGTTCTGCATGCTCTTCTAGGCTCCTCGAGTAGAACAGAATATCATCGATGAACACCACTATAAACTGGTCCAAGAACGGTGAAAAGATTCGGTTCATCAAGTCCATAAATATCGCCGGTGCATTCGTGACTCCGAATGACATCACTAAATACTCGTAATGCCCATAACGAGTTCGGAACACAGTCTTGCAAATATCCTCTGATTTAACTCGGACCTGATGATATCCAGATCGCAAGTCCAGTTTCGAGAATACCCTCACGCCACTGAGTTACTCGAACAATTCGCCAATGCGAGGGATAAGGTACTTGTTCTTAATAGTCACCCGGTTTAATTCTTGATAGTCGATGCACATCCTCCTTATGCCATATTTCTTCTTGACTAGAAGAACTGGAGCTCCCCAAGGTGAATTACTGCTGTGAATCCAATCCTTCTCTAGCAATTCGGTAACCTACTTATTTACTTTTTCTAACTCCACTGGTGCTATCGGATAGTATGCCTTTGAGATTGGCACTGCACCAGGAACAAGATCGATCGCGAACTCCACATCTCGTTTTGGCGGTAAACCCAAGATGTCCTCAAACACGTCCATGAACTCTCAAACTATAGCTGGCGCTTCCTCCTTATCAACTTCCATCGACGAAAGAACACTGTTTGCCGGCCTATCCCTAAACTCGACTGGCCCTACAGAACTGCTACCTCCAGCAAAAACAAACTCTGGATGTCCGGGAATCTGGAAAATCACTTTCTTTGCCCTACAATCAATGTGAGCGTGGAAAGTACCGAGAAAATCCATTCCCAAGACAACATCATAACTTTCAGTATCGATCACTAAGAAATCTGCAATTAACTCACGTCCGCTGATAACAACAGAACAATCCTTACACTCACTACTAGATATGATCTTCCCATTTCCAGTGTATATGTCCCAACAATAAGACAGGGCCGTGCAAGCAATCAAGTGTGCAGCAATAAACTTGGACGACATAAAATAATGGGATGCACCCGAATCGAATAATGCTAATGCGGAAAAACCGTGAACAAGTAGGATACCAGAAACAATTTCATCTGTAGCCAAGACAACGAAGAAGATAAGCACGGTAAACAGGATTCAAGCATGCGATAAAACATGAACTGGTAAGCAATGAAACCGAGAGATGCAAGATAATAACGACCATAAAATAAGGAAATGAATCAAGACTAGAACTCCAAGTTACTTAAATAGAGTACCGCATTGTAACCATGCTGCAGTTCATGGGTACAATCACATAACTCCATTCAAGTCGTCCAAATCCTAGTATCAGAATCAAAGGAATAGGACGAGAGAAACAATAGGGAACCAAAAGGATCTCAAGTCGAGATGCAAGGTCATTTGCATATCGTCAAGACAAGAGTCGAGAGAAAGATATGATTCAAGAATCACGATAACAATGTGGCATGACATGTTCCTAATTACGGGCTTTCTGATTCGTGTATTAGATCCAATACCCAACTACAAAAGAATCAAACCCAATTAACCTAAATCCTATGGCTCTGATACCAAACAAACCCTGTCACGCCCCGCTTCCCAGAGTGCGCTAAGATCGGCACGTGACAGAGCCAACCATGCTACCTGTGGCTAGAAAACATCCCTCCACAGTCACATTACGGCTGTCTATAAGATATCAAGAACAATAAAAATATAAACTATCTAGTACATGTCCATATGACAGAATAAACGAGTCAAGAAATAATATGCGGAAGCACTAAATCCAATAAACGAAAACAATCTGGAAACTACGTCCCAAATACGGGCTCACATCAGGAAATGAAAATGCTGAAAGAAAACTAAACTAAGATACTAACAGGCTCCTCACTGCTCGTCCTGTCGACGGAAGTACTCCTGCTGGGCCTAAGACAAGGGTAGAGGATCTGGGCCAAGCAAAACCCAAACGTCAGTGCGTCATAATATCAACAGTAATATAATTAGGAGGTAATAAGATATGCAGGCATGAGTATGAACAGTAATAAAAGTATAACAGTAAAATGAATAAGGAACGGTGAAGGGTATAAGTATATGTGATGTGCAGTGTAATCTGAACTAAGCTACTGGGTGAACTACTCTCAAGTCTGTGAAATCAATTTAATGAATCGTCAATGTAACTCTATAGTATCCCGTGCATGCCCGGGACCACGATCAAGACTCTCGGGCTGAATCCGAGACGTGCCGCTAGGCAGTAAACAGGTAACATGTACAGACAAAAGATGTCAGCAGCATCATCCCGGGGCTGGCCTAGCCTGTAAAACTGATCAGTATAAGCGCTGAACTGTTGAGTTACAAGTCATGTTTCATCATTGATTTCCCCTTACCCCCAAGTTATGTGTTCAATTTAGGTATTAATAAATCTGGAGTTAATGCCAACACAGGATCAAGCAGGTACAAGTTTTGTCTGAATAGACAACATGATATATCCATCGGGACAACAAGTCGGGATTGTCGGCATTAGGATCAGGATCATGTATCAAGTCAAGCAGTGGTATATCAGGTCATGTCAGAGGGTGCGCAGTGTATCAAATGGGTGTCCAACAGTGAAAATGTAGTAAGTTTCGAATCACGATAAGAGTACAGATGTACGGTAAAAGCATGTATGCACAAATATCTATTAGGGGTTACATCATGACTATGTAGGATGCACATTATCAAGCATGGGGTACTAATGTAACAGTAATATGAATTAATAGGACATGGCATGCAACTAGGTATATTAATGGTATGGATACACAATAAAACATGGAAGCGCAACTATCTATCAGGGATTACAACTACAGCTCCATGACTGTGTAGGATGCACATTATCAAGCATGGGGTGTTAATACAATAGTAACATGAAATAATATGATCTGTAGATGCAGCTATATATAATAAATGATATGGATGCATACGGGTATCCGAAAACAGTAAAAAATTAATATGGGTGTACAATACAATTGACATGTGATATTTTTATTCATATGGATGCAAAATATGATACATAGCATGTAGCAAGATGAACTTGCCTGAACGGAACACACGACGGGTGCGTACGGCACGTCTGACGTCGGGTAAACGTCGCAACGCACACAAAGCGCACGGAACGGGTCCAGGCAAAGCAAGAAGGTGACCACGCTGGCTGGGGATGTCCACTGGATCGCCTGGATCGTCAGCGACAAGCACAGCTCCGGCGGTGATCACCGAAATTAAGAAACAAGATCAAGAAAAAGAAAGAAGAAGAAGAAGGAGAAGAAGAAGAGAGGAAAGGCTGGTGTTCAGGGATGAGAAGTGAGGTAAGGGAAAATGACGTCGACGACAGGCCGTCGACGGCAAGGTTTAGGCAATGGTTTCCGGCAAAGGCAGTGGAGATTCAGGTGTGCAGGGAAAGCTCGGGGGTGATGGGTTTTCACAGTTGGTGGTGGTGGTAGTGTCAGGAGGTCGGGAGAGAGGGATGAGGAAGGTACAGAGGCCGGAATGAGGTCGGGTGATGGGGACGGCGAAGGCAGGGGCAGGCGAGATGACGGGTTCTTGGGTGGTTTGTGCAGGCTCAGGATTGGAGAAGAGAAAGGAAGTGGAGAGGAGAAGGTGGAGGTGATGATGACGAGGGTGATGAGACGAGGGGTTGAGGAGGTCGACGACGGAAAGGCGCGGCGTGGGTTAGGGTTACGGTTAAGGCGCGGCGAGAAATGAAAGAAGAAGCTGAGGGGGAGAGAGGGACGTGGGGAATAAGGTTTAAAAAATAAATAAATGCAATATATATATATATATATATATATATATATATGTATATATATATATATATATATACAGAGGAGAGAGAGTCACGAGAGAGAGAGAGAGTCTGTTAAAAAAATCTTTTCTTTAAAATTTAAAACTAAATGAATATAACTTTTAACAATAAACAGTAAGAATTAAAATATTAGTTAAATTTTGAGATTTTGGCTAATACAAAAATAGTCCAAAACACGCTCGGGTCGGGTCTAAAAATCTAGTTTTAAAATACGGATAATATACGTGTCGACCAACATCAAAACAGGGTATCCGGGTAACGAAAAAGTATACACCAAAGAATGGATGCACGCACATGCACGTAGCCATCCAAACAGGTCCGTTACACTGAACGGGACGAGAACAAGGTGCGCGGATGCTACGACAGGGTCAGGGGTATCATGCAGGCCATGCAATTTATTTTTAAAATATTTTATTTGACTTTATATGTTATATTGAAAAATATGCAGATACCAGATAAAATGCCAGTATGCAGTATATAAAAAAATGAAGGTGCACGGATCCACATAACAAGCCGGGATAAATCATACAAGAATCAAGATGGGTTTCCAGTAAGCGGGTCGGGTCGGATGCAAATACAGATGTCAAATACAGTATTCGCACCCAAAACACAATAAATCAGGAAAAATACCATAAATAAAGAAATACTCGAAATAGAACTGGTATAAATGAACTAAGGTGTTACACCCACATTACCAGGGATCAAAGCCCTCGCCAAGAGGCACCGGGCAGAAACCCTGCTCGGCCATCCTTAAGGATAAAAAGCCCTCGCCAAGAGGCACCGGGCAGTAACCCTGCTATGCCATCCTTAGTAGGCCACTTACGACCCCTCCCGCGCTAAGGATTAAAAGCCTTCGAAAAGAGGCAACCAGGCCCGCCCTTTCTCGGTTATCCCTGGCTGGTAGCTCCCTACCCTAACAAACCAGGGATCAAAGCCCTCACCAAGAGGCAGCCCTGCAGCTACCCTGCTCGGTTATCCCTGGCTAGTAGCTTCCCTACCACATAATGCCAGGGATCAAATCCCTCGCCAAGAGGCACCGGGCAGTAACCCTGCTCGGCCCGTCCTTAAGGATCAAAGCCCTCGCAAGAGGCAACCGGGCCCGCCCTTGCTCGATTATCCCTGGCTGGTAGCCCCTACCCCAACAAACCAGGGATCAAAACCCTCGCCAAGAGGCACCGAGCAGCTACCCTGCTCGGCACCATCCTTAGTTGGCCAATTACGGCCCCTCCAACAACTAAGGATCAAAGCCCTCGCAAGAGGCAATGAGGCCCTCCCTTGCTCGGTTATCCCTGGCTGGTAGCTCCCTACCCCAAAAAACCAGGGATCAAAGCCCTTGTCAAGAGGCACCGAGCAGCTACCCTGCTCGGCACCATCCTTAGTTGGCCAATTACGGCCCCTCCAACAACTAAGGATCAATGCCCTCACCATGAGGCACCGAACAGCTACCCTGCTCGGCACCATCCTCAGTAGGCCACTTACGGCCCCTCTAATACCTAAAGAACATGAATTCAACAAGAGGCATCCAGTCTATCAACGTCTGAGCGATCTCCACCTCGAATTCGGGTCCATGGAGATATCATCTTTCCGCCGGTCTTCGCACACTCAGCAAATGATCAGATTCAATTCGACACGTGATCACTAGACGAAGAACCGACACAATATGAAAGCGGTCTGTGCAAATACAAGTATCTACCGACAAAAGAAAATACGAGCACAAACACTACTGCAAAAACAAGAATCTTTATTCAAAAAGTCAAAGCTTTTACAAAAGTATTGTAGGCTCCCCAGCCTTACCAAAATGCCCAGAGGCCCACAAAACGGCGAAGCAACAAAAGAAAAGACAAAGAGAAGACGAGGGGCCTCAGGCCTCTGGACCGGGGCCTCAGGACCGGGCACGATACCGATGAGCTCGACGTCCATTGTGACTAGGGATGCATCCGTCACAGGAGCCTCGGCATCTCCCTCGCCGAGAGTCCTTTCCCCGGCAGTGCTCCCGGGGGCATCCCCCTGCTCGTCATCTCCACGGGGATATTCTGCTCGGAGCTCTTCATCAGCAAACTCTGGCACCCGGGCCTTGACGGCGTCGAGAGCCTCGTGCCAGATGAGGATGGTGGCCGAGGCTAGGACGGTGTAGAACTGCTCCAACTTCTGGAAGTTCTCCACCGCCTCCGCCGCCCTGAGGTCGGCTCTCTTCGCCGCCTCTACCGCAACCACCAACTCCTTTCGGAGGGTGCTCGCTGACTTCTTCATGGTGACGACGAGCACCTCGAATCCCTGAAGCTTGGCCTCGGCGGCTTCGTGGAACCTGGCCATCTCTTGCTTCGAGGCTGCTAGTTCCTGCTTCGTGGTTGCCGCCTCCTGCTTCGCTGCCGCCGCCTCCCACCTCGCGGCCTCCGCCTCCTCCCTCCCGGTAGCCACCTCGCCCTCAAGGGCAGCGACCCTCGCCATCGCCGCCTCCAGCTCCCTCTTCGAGCTCTCCCGCAGCGAGGAGAGCTCGCCCGAGGCTCACATCACCGGGGCTATCTCCTTCTCCATCCGGGCGATGATAGCGACATGCTGGAGGACCTGATGAAATCGAGAGGGGGTCAAAAAGAAAATGGGGCACCTAATCTCGCAAATGATGAGACAACGTACGAACACTAACCTGAACGACCTCTTGGGCGATGGACGCCATTTGCGCCTTCAGCGTCCCCCCAGGGACCCGGTCCCCGGCCGACCTCTCCATGTTGTGCAGCAAGCTGTCGGCAACGGAGAGCCCCGAAGGCACCTCAAAGCGGAGCTCCCCCTCGTACACCAGGATTGGAGAGGCTGGGGTCCGCGGAACTATTCGGGGGAACCTCTTGAGAGACGACGGCGGAGAGCTTGTCTCCACCTCCGAAGCCTGAGCGTCCTTTCCCTGGGCCCTTTTTCTGCTCGGCGCCTGGCCGGGCTCCGAGGAGCGATCCGCACTCGAGCGCTGGGGCGGGACGGCCGCTGAGCGAGCCGGGACTGGCGTCTGACGAGAAGAGTTGTCCCCTCCAGCCTTCGACCCCTTCTTCGGCTTACGCATGGCTGCTCGGAGGAGGCCCGCGTCCATGGTTCCTGCACAAGACAAGATAAAATGGAATCAGCGACACAAACAAAGTAAAAACAAATACAAGCTTCTAACTTACCGACGAACTGGGCGGGGATGAGCCTGGTCAAACTGAGGGCCCGCTCAGAAAGCAGCACATCAGCCCAAGGAATAGGCTCCCATGCCGCCACTCTTGCCGCGTCAGGGTCATTGGACGGATTTCCCTGCCAGCACCTATCCCTAGACCATTGGATGGGTACAGGCCAGTCCTCACCTTCTGGTGGCCCGACGAAGAAAAAATTCTTCTTCCAATCGTGGATGGAAGAAGGCAAGACGACAACTCCTAACCCGGCTATGCTCCTCCGCTGCTTCCTAAAAGAGAGGTAAACCCACCTCGGGTCGCCCGCGTGAGTTCCGGGGTGACTTTTGTAAACGAGAGAGGAGGCAAGAATGGACAGACTAAAGGGGATCATCTGCAGCTTCAGCCGGACCAGGAACCCAAGGAGAATCCTCCAGGAGTTCGGCACTAGCTGGCCCGGGGCTAACCCAAAGTAATTTAACGCAGCCACAACCTCGGGAGAGAAGGGCAGGCGCATTCCGGCCCAAAGGGCTTCCAGGTACAATGCGATCTCTCTACACCTCACCTGATCTACCTTTTCTCCTTCTTCGGCCAATCGTAGCGTGTAGCCAGAAGGAATATGGAAACGAGCCCGAGCGGTGACAAGCTCGTCCTCATATCTCACTGAGGACGACACACCAGGAGCGTCCGCCACCACCGCTCCGGGAACCGCCCCTGACACGCAACCCCAGGAAGAGGATCTGACCCCAACTTCCCGGAGGGGCTCCAACCAAGGGGAAGAATCCCTAGAATCTACCCCTACGACATCTACAGACTCCTCAAAACAAGGCATCTAACCTGGTGGGAAGAAGTCCTCGAGAAGAGAAAACGCAAGATCCGACCTAAACAGGAGAGCACCGAGAAACAAGACTGAGAATGAGAAAAATGTGAAGAAAGAGAGATCCTGAATTAGGCCTCATCCCTATTTATGCTACCGGCATCCTCATCCAGCGGCGACGGTCGACTCTCGCCAAAACGATTCAGTGCACTCGACGGTCACGATCGTCCCACCTGTCGCAAGTGCATTAGCGGCGTCCCATCGGACGCCAGAAGCCTGCGGCACGTCACATCAGCCAACCGGCACCCGACACGTGGTCTGTCACTTCAGCAAAAGTGCACACGATCCGGTGCACCTTCTTTAATGCGAAGGAACTCGCCCCGATTTGCTGGCCTCATCCAGAAAAGACAACCAATTGCCCAGAGACACGCCCGACGATATCTTCGGAAAGGGGCTTGTTCTCTGCCGAAAGCCGGGAAGACAAACGTCTTGCCTGAATTTGGGGGCAGATGCTATTTGGTTTTATCCATCCACCTCTTCGAAGATACCAAGTTAATTTATGGCACCGTATATTGGAGGTTTAGACGGATGCGGCCATTGTAGCAGACTTCGTCAGATTCCCCCTCATTGTGAGGGGGTTTTGATTATGGGGACGCTCTTCCCTGCAAGCACAAGCCCCTGCAGTTAATTACGCTACCGCATCGCGGTAACCACTTTCTCCTTCTCCAGATGGTCACTTCGTGTCGTGGGTGTTTGTTTTGTTTTTGGCTGCTCGTGGATTGTATACAGACTCTAATTTATGTTATCGTCCGTAGGGCGTGGATTAGTCTAAATCCGTATTTTCTTAGATTTGGGTTTGGGGGTTGGGTTTAAGGATACGTTAGTCTCATTTGAGGCTAAGATCAACTTAAACATTTGTTAAGGATACGTTAGTCTAATTTTAGACTAAGATCAACTTAACAGTTTTTTAAGGACATGTCAGTCTAATTTTAGACTAAGGTCAACTTAATCATTTGTTAAGGATACGTTAATTTAATTTTAGACTAAGATCAACTTAACGGGATCGTTTAGATCCAACAAAAGAGCATTTGGGCTCTATTGTTTAGTTTAGGGACATTGCGGCCGATTACCAGTTTAAGGACATGGTGGTCCAATACCAGTTTAAGGACATGGTGGTCCAGTTTAAAGGCATCATAGACTGTAAAGATTAAGGAAATCATAGTCCATGGGCTTAAGGACCCCACAGTCCGAGGTTAAGGACATCATAGTCCATGAGTTTAAGGACCCCACGGTCCATGGAATGTATGGTTGTCGGGACCCGTTACCTCTGTGAAGACGTTGAAGGATTACAACGACAAATATCAAAAGAGTGAAGAGATGTGCCCTTGAACCAAAGTTGATTGGGAAATCTGTAGTCCAATTTGGAACTAAGATCAATTAATTAGATTATGAGCACATTGGCTCAGTTAAATATGAATTGAGGACTTATGGCCAACTTGGGCTAAGTCCAATTAGGTTCGAAATGTTGGCCCTTTGTTGGACTATTGAACATTTGTCTGGTTTCGGCCCCTCATTATTTAGCAATGCTAAACAAGAGTTTGAAGGCTCTAATAACATTTTGTCTTTGGCTGAGCACTAAACATTATAGCTCTGGATTTTAAGGCCCATTTGAAGGGGAGATTTGCCTCTGGAAAACTTAGCCAACTTGGGCTAAGCTGGTTTTAAAATAGTGTTAAACACTAGAGGACATCTGGCGGTCACGTGTCCTCACGTGATGTATTTAAAACAGTGTTAAACACTATAGACAAATTGCTCAAAATAGTGTTAGACACTAGAAAGGAAGGGGTCACGTGAGGGCACCCAAAGGGGGGGCCAGACCTTCTTTATTTTGTTCTCAGAATATTCAGGTAAGTGTTAAACACCTTTAGTTTTCACGGCCATCATGTATGGGCACGTGATAGGTACTCATGCATTGATTTATTAGAGTGTTTATTAGGGGTCACGTGAGGACACGTGAGAGCGCCCAAAATCAGTGCTGTCTTTGCCTTTGTTTTCTTTGTTTTGAAGGTCACGTGGGAGCACGTGAGGCATTGCCTCTGGGCTAATTCCTTCTTATTTTGGGGAGTCTGTGTAAGGGTCACGTGGGAACACGAGACGTAGTTTTTCTCTCTCTTTTCTGCTTATTGAGAATGGGGGTCACGTGTTACCACGTGACCAAGTTCTTTACGTGCATGGAGAGTTTCAAGTCCTTTGTTTTAAGAATTAAATTCTCTGTAGGGTTAAACCCTAATTCTGTTTTAGAGGAATTAAATTCCTATGTATGTGGAAGAATTAAATTCTCATATAGGGTTAAACCTTAGTACTGTTTTGGAGGAATTAAATTCCTATGAATTTGGGAGAATTCAATTCTCATATAGGGTTAAACCCTAATTTTATTTAGAGGAATTAAATTCCTATAAATTTGGGAGAATTAAATTCTCATATATGGTTAAACCCTAGTTCAATTTGGAGGAATTAAATTCCTATGAATTTGGGAGAATTAAATTCTCATATAGGGTTAAACCCTAGTTTTATTTGGAGGAATTAAATTCCTATGAATTTGGGAGAATTAAATTCCTTAAACTCAATTCTCCCTCTAAGTTTTGGATCTGCATGGCAGAATCTTCCCGATGAGAATTAAATTCTCAACTTGTGGAGGATCTGCTTCTGCAGATCTTCAACCAAAGAAAGAACTAAGTTCTTTTTCAGAAGAGTTAAACTCTTAAATTGAGAATTAAATTCTCTTTTTTTTATGGAACTTAGATCTCTTTCCCCTTTCTCACCTAGGGTTTCTTTTCTCTGAAGAGATCTTTTTTTCTCTCTCTTGAGAATTAAATTCTCCTCTCTTTTTTCTCTCTGTTGTTGTTATCTTCCAAAAAAAAAAGTAGATCTCTCCTTTTCTCTTCTTGGCTCCTATTTATAGGAGAAAGAAAAGAATCAGTTTGTTTTGGCAATCTTTCATTGAAAGATTTTAATTGATTTTGTAACCAACATGATCTTTTAGATCACTCAATGAATTTTATTCACCATTAGATTTTTAATCCAAACGATCTTTTATCTGTTATTCCTGGCAAATTTCAGGGAAATCTTTCCTTGTATAAAATCTTTCCATAAATTGGTGATTTTTAATCACCATTGGATTTTTAATCCAACGGTGCTCCATTTTACAGAACACCATCTTTTTTGTTTGGAAAGATTTACAGAAATATTTTTCCAGTTAGGATTTTTGATTCCCTCTTAATTAGAATTTAATTCTATTAATTCATATATCTTTAGGAACCCATCACGTGTTGGCACGTGACCCCCTAATTAAGTATTTGACCCGAATTTAATTCTGTTGTTTTAAAGAACTCAGGAATTATCACGTGTCAGCACGTGACCCTTGGTCACGTGTTGGCACGTGATGCCCCATTGGGGGTTTTCCTTGTTATTTTATTATACTTTTAATTCTTTTCAGTGGGTTTAAAGGCCCATCACGTGTTGGCACGTGACCCCACCGATTAATTATTTCCAATTATTTATTTTATTCAGTGCCTACAGGCTTTTCCTGTAAATGGCCACGTGTCTGCACGTGATGCCCGGTCACGTGTGGGCACGTGATGCCTGGTCACGTGTGGGCACGTGAATTATGAGGCCCATAATATATCAAATCGAAGGCTTTTTCGAAACGCTTTTGATACCATCAGAATTTAGCTGTTTCACATCCGGAGGTTTGTCAAAATACAGCCCGGAAAATACTGGTTCACATTTTCTTAAACGTATCACTGCCATTTGATACCTTGGGCTCTTTTGCGCAGAATTTTTTTGGCGGGAACAAATGCCCCCCACTACTTTGCCCACGTAAGTATATACGTGGGTGAAGTAGTGCAGAGTAATTCATAGCGTATGACCAGTTTCAGGTTGGTATATAATTTTCAGAATCTTGATCTGAGAAGATAACGAGCGGACAAAAACATCGTCATTTATCATTGACTCAAATCTCGACTCTTAAAGAACATAGTTCCAAACCCTCAGCTCCATGAGCCGCACCCTTCTATTTCTTTATGTTTTACTCTGGCGTGAAGTAGTTTATATGCTCATGAGTGACTTCTCCATTTCAGTGGCATGTAGCTTTGGAAAGTGTGGCCCATAGATGGTAGATAACAGTTCATCTTGAACTCTTTATAAGGTAGCGATGGCTTAAGAAACAGGGTTAGGATCTGTTGCCTAAGACTTTCCAACTTTATGAGCCGTGAGGGTCTCACAAAGGCTTTTCTCCCTACGAGTCGTGAGGATCTCGTAGGTGTCTTTTCTCTTTAGGGGTCGTGAGGACTCCTAAGTGCGTTTTCTCCTGAGAATCATAAGGATCTCACAAGAGAATTTTCTTTATGCGTAGGGACACTAATTTTGTCACGACCCAAAATTTGGCCCGTAACCGGCACTTAAACTACGTAACGTCTATAGGCGTACGCAACTTAAGTAAGCCGAAACCCAGAAATCTAAACCACCCAAAACTATATAAACGGAGAAAAATATAGTTTAAAACATTTGGAAAATCACAAGTAAAATCTCTATCTCTAGTTTTCTTTCTTGAAAATTTCGGCAGCACCCCCTTTGTAAAAACTAGCCCCGAAAACGGGTACAACATAGATAATATATAAAGCATCCTAAACGGGAGCAAATCACGCCCAACGGCGGAGACAACCACCACAAATATATATACGACGCCGAAGCGAAGAAATATAAAAGAAAACTGCATAAAGAAGTGAACTTTTCACAAAACCGGCTCCCACGAGCACGGCACCCAAAGTCACCAAAATAATACAACACTGAATCCTCACAAGTCGTCTCTAAGTCAAATACAAGAAGTGGTAGATGGAGAATACTAGATCCAAAAAAAATATATACAATGTACAAGCAGATAACCGCAAACCCACCTAAAAGCAAAGGCCTCACAGCCCAACGTAGCGGTATCCGCAAAAGTAGAGATGATAAGACACCCTGCTGTGACTACTCTGAAGGTAAGTCCTGCAAAATACTGTGGCACGATGGGGTGAGTTGCCAACTCGTGAATAGTAAATAACATCATACTGTAATCGCAAGTATGCACGAACATCGATTAATCTATCAATGTAATCCGATAGCATAAGTATGACAATATGAATATGCAACAATCATGTATAGGTACAGCATCAGGGTACTACAACTACATGAAGCAATGCATAACAACATAATCCTGAATGTGGGATGATATAATATAAAATCACATGCAAAATCATCAGCATGGAAAAACACCAGTGTCCCTCACTGACACGTCAAATCCCAACATCCTCAGGCACTGCATCCTCAGATCGGCCCTCACATGTAAGTCTCATGGAACCTGAGTGTCTAACATCGACACCTGAAACATCATGAAAACATATACCTGTATGTATGTATATATATATATATATAAGTATGAGGATATAACCTCGTATGTCCACTGACGATACGTAGAAGTCATGGAAAACCTGAGTGTCTAACACCGACACTCGAAACATCATGAAACCCGTGTCTAGCATCGACACGTAAATGCCCATAACTCAGGCACTGTCACCACGACTGGCCCTGACGATATGCCATACATCACTCCGGTCGGTATACCCATGACAACCGCCGAGTCCAAATAAAATCACCGGTGGGTAGTGGTCCCTCTGCCAGGCTTATCGTCTACACCACGAAATCACCATTCGCCCCGGGGTACCATACCGGGTCCACTATGTACCCGCAGACGGTGCCTCCCACTCCTCGAATCGGGTGTCATAAGCCAAATCTCAGAACCGAGAAATCGCATGGTGGACGCACTGAAATATCATATCAAGAGAAACCGGGTTTTCAAACAATACATAGTTTTCTTGAAATACCCTCACAGTTCTCAAATCCATAAATCATATGAAATCCATATCTCAATGCGTAAATCCATGAAAAATTGATATATGCTACATAAAACAACCATATGAGCATATCAAGGAAAAGCCGCTCTTTTAAATGAATCCAGCTTTAAAAATATATCTTGCGATTCCCAAAATCCTCCAAAAAAACAAGTGCAGCATCATATGAGGTGTACATGTAAGTGTTCCCCTTCGAACAGCGGCCGAGACGTGAGGACGTCTTTCCTGAGATTCGGGGCAGATGCTATTTGGTTTTATCCGTCCACCTCTCCGAAGATGCCAAGTTGATTTATGGCACCGTGTATCGGAGGTTTAGACGGATGCGGCCGATGTAGCAGACTTCGTCAGATTCCCCCTCATTGAGGGGTTTTTTTATTGTGGGGACGCTTTTCCCTGCAGGCGCAAGCCCCTGCAGTTAATTACGCTACCGTATCGCGGTAGCCACTTTCTCCTTCTCCAGAATTTCACTTCGTGTCGTGTGTGTTTGTTTTGTTTGTGGATACCCGTGGATTGTATACGGAGACTAAGTTATGCCGTCACCTGTAGGACGTGGATTAGTCCAAATCCGTATTTACTTAGATTTGGGTTTGGTGTTTTAGTTTAAGGATACATTATCCATATTGAGGCTATGATCAACTTAAACGTTCGTTAAGGATACGTTAGTCTGATTTGAGACTAAGATCAACTTAACGGGATCGTTTGGATCCGACAAAAGAGCATTTGGGGGCTCTATTGTTCCAGTTTAGGGACATAGTGGTCCGTTGCCAGTTTAGGGACATGGTGGTCCATGGGTAGTTTAAGGACGCATAAGTCCGTGGGTTTAAGGACCCCACAGTCCGTGTTTTAGTTTAAGGATGCATAAGTCCGCGGGTTTAAGGACCCCACAGTCAGTGTTTTGGTTTAAGGACGCATAATTCCATAAGTTTAAGGACCCCACAGTCAGTGTTTTGGTTTAAGGACGCATAAGTCCATGATTTTAAGGACCCCACAGTCCGTGTTTTGGTTTAAGGACGCATAAGTCTATGAGTTTAAGGACCCCACAGTCCGTGTTGATGTGTGGTTGTCGGGACCCGTCACCTCTCTGACATCGTTGAAGGATTACAACGATAGGTGTCAAAGGAGTTCAGAGATGTACCCTTGGACCAAGTGTAAATTGATTTAGGAGAGCAGTAGTGCTCAGTCAATTTAATTTGAGGACTTACGGCCATGATTGGGCTAAGTCCAGTTGAGAATATTCAACGTTTTATTTGCATTTGGCCTGTTAGGCCTGTGCTAGGGCTTTGCCCATGTTTAATAATGCACTGCATTCATTTTATTTTGTTTGGGCTCTGATGCATTGCATCTGTTTGAAAATAATGCATAGCATTTACTAGGCCTGTTAGGCCTTTTTAATTGGGCCCAGCCCTTTCTTTTTAATGATGCAGTGCATCAATCATCTGACAGTGGCCATGTGGCCTGTCAGGCGCTTTGCGCCAATAAATGAGCGCAATCGCTTGTGGAGGTGACACGTGTCACGCAAGCGCAGTGCGCTGCGCTTGCGCTGCTGACACATGGCGTGCTCTGATGAGTTGCGCCAATTTCAGAGAGTAAGGCTCTTTCTTAAAAGCGCATAGCGCAAGTGATTCAGATGCTGACACGTGGCGCTCTCTGGTGGTTTGCGCCAACCCGGAAGCGCAACAGTGCAGTTTTTGCAAGTGCAAGGCACTATTTCAATAATCTTGAGAATCTTTAAGATTCCAGATTCAATGGTTCATAAAAAGTGCAAAGCACTGTTTGATTTCTTGATCCAATTTAGATCAAAGAAAACAAGTTTTTTCTTGTTTTTCTTGTTTTCAGAGAACCAGTGGTTCATAAAAGAGTGAAAAGCACTTATTATTGTATGGAGATCATTGATCTTGTTCTTAGATCAATGATCTATTAGAAGAAATTCTTCTATCTTAAAGGTTTTTACCTTTTTCTTGAAATTTCTTCAGAGTTCTCTCTGTTTGAAGTTCTTGATCTCTTACAATGTTGATCCTCTTCATTTGGGGTCTAGGGGCCTTTAAATAGTGCCCATAAGTTTGTTAAAGAGATCTTTCTCTGAGTGATTTGGGGAATTTTCCCCACCGTTGGATTTTTGATCCAAGGGCTTCTGTTTTACAGAAGGCAATCTTCTTGTTTTAACAAGAACAGGAAAATCTTGCTAGAATTTAATTCTGTTTGGCGCAAACGCCCCAGCGCGTGACACGTGTCAAGTCGCACAGCGCAGCTGCGCTGACATGTGTCGCGCAGCGCATCCGCGCTGACACATGTCGCGCAGCGCACGGTGCAGCGCAACTGTGCATGCGCATCTGCGCTGACACGTGTCGCGCAGCGCAGCGCTTACGCAACTGAAGCGTTGCTTCCTTTAATTTTATTTTAAATAGAGCCTTGCTCTGATTGGGCGCGCTGCCTTGGGCGCTGCGCTAACGTATCGGCTTTTGACACGTGGCGCGTTGCGCGCAGCGCAAAGAATTTGAAGCGTTGCTTCGAATTTTGAATTTTGAAATTCAAACAGAGCTTTGCACTGATTGGGGAAACAAATGTCCCCCCACCGTTGCGCTCACGAGGCGTGCACGCGAGTGTAGCGGTGGCAAGATCCTGGCCGTTTGATCAACCCAGGAGCTGAAGGGGTGCAAGCGCCTTATAAATAGGACCCCTGGCCCTTAGAAATCTTTACCATTTCCAAGATTTTGATTTTCAGAGCTTTGCTCTTGCTTAAGAACTTCAGAGCTTTGCTCTTGCTTCCAGACTCTAGAGCTTTGCTCTCATTTCCAAAGTTAGAAAACTTTAGGTAAAATTAATTTAAATTAATTTAAATCAATCTTAACCAATAGAGCCTTGCTCTCATAGATCTTTTGATCTAAAGAAATCCCCTTTGGGGTTTCATAAACAGAGCTTTGCTCTCAAGAATTTGTTTCAGGGTTTCTTAACCCATAAACAGAGCTTTGCTCATTAACAGAATATAGATCTTTTGATCTTCTGATGATGAACTCTTAAGAGTTTTTTTTATATGGATCTTTAAGATCCCAGAACTTTAATTTTTTAGGAATTAATCAATTTTTTCTTTGATGGATTTTTTAATCATTCTTACAGGGCTAGGCTCTTTTAAGGAATTTTATTTCCCTGAGACCATAGTTTGACAAGTGTCACTCTGTGACAGAGCTTTGCTCTGAAAGAGGAGATTTTCTCCTTGTCTCTAAGGATTTTTTATCATTAATGAGAATGTTCTCTTGGGATTTAACTGACAATCTCATCCAATGATGGGGTTGTCTTATTGACCGACGTATTGTCATCCAGATTTTGTGGGTCCCCCCTTGGTCTCCTACCCACTACACTGCTGTGTGGTGTAATTAAATTTAATTTAATTTTGATTAATCTTTAATTTAATTAATTAATTAATTAAAAAATTTAAACACCAAGCGTTGGAATTACAACACTAACGGCTAATTTTGTTCCCTTGCAGTGACTATGTCTTTTGACACTTCATTCCCGTTCGCTCGTTCGGAGGAGGGGTTTCCTGAAGCGCCTTTGGACCGCGAAGTGTTAGCTATGATCAGGGACCACGACCCGGAATATAAGAGTCTCCACCTTTGGGGGTCGTGGTACAATCAGATTATCATGGGTCGACGGAGCTTCACATGCGCAGTACCGTCAGAACCCATTACGGCGATTCATTATGCCAGCCCACCCCCGGTGCAGTATGCCGTGGAGATGGTTGATTGGACTTCGAAGGGATTTCTTCATCCTGCCATAGATGTGATTCCGGTTCAGCATCCTATGGTTTTGGATATCTTGGGACGCCGTATCTGTCAAGGCGAGGCGCGACCTTGGGGGCAATCATATAACATAGGTCTGATCCCCCGCCACCCGATCGGTTATCTGCCGTGGGCTCGGTATATCCTGTCGGCAAAGAAGTCGCAGTTGATAAGGTTAGGATTGTATACTGCAGTTTACTTTCCCCTCTTTCAGTATCCCACGCTTCCCACCTGGTGGTTCAAGGCTTTCTTGGAGCAGTGGAACATTCCTACCCACACTTTCCTCGCAATGGATCAGGAAGTGTCAATTTCTCTGTAGGAGTTCACAGAGGTCTCCGGTTTACCGGTTATAGGGGAGCACTATGAGGAGTTGCTTCCGACAGACGAGTTTTTCTTCGGTGCTAAACCGACAGTAAGGGGCCTCACCCCGGAGAATGCTGTCAACACCAATTCCCAAGTTTGATCAAAGTGTTGAACATCTACGAGGCCCTTTTCATCGAACGTGGGAGTCGCGGAGTTAGCTTTGAGGATTTCATCGCTCGGTTCCTTCACCCAAGCGTCCTTTCGGCAGAAGCTACCAAGTTTGCCACCCTTGATGACCCTTTCGGTCTAAGTTTGGATAACCTGTCGGTGAAGGAAATAGACCAAAAGGTTTTTTTCCTTCCTAACTCCCCGACTATGTCTTTCGCGGAAGTTGCAGCCCCTGGGATGGACGAGGAGGCCTTCTTCTTAGGATTTCTTGGGCTATGGCTGAGTTGGTTCGCGCTCCCGATGCATTCTCGCCATACGTGGCCCTCTGTCTTTTACCCAGCTTACCGGATGACCATCGGGGTAAAAGTGGCCGTTGGGATCGTCGGCTTGGCACGCTTGTATCATGGCTTCAGTCGAGCGGAGGATGCTAATGAGCCTGGGGTACTGCACGTGATCTTCCCGATGCACTACTTCGTATCGTAGTTCGAGCTACACACATCGGGCGTCTTCGGCATGCACAAGAGGCCCTCGTTCTATGACAGGTGCAGCTTCCCTCGCATCATACAGTTGATTGGCGCATCAATTGTGAGTCCATCGCCACGGAATGCCAGGGGTTTACTCCTTCGCCCCCACACCGTTGGAGATGGGGTGTCTTTCATCGACAAGGTGCTGACTATTGGAAAGGCATCTACCACTTCAGTGCGGCCATTGTAAGACACTTTCAAGGATGGAGCCTCAGTTTTGACGGCCCGAGAGACCCTTCACTTATATTCTATCAGACTTGGCTTCCTGGTGTTCAGGCAGAACGGTGCAGCGATTTTCATGAGATACAACCCGCATCATTTTGCCTAACAACTGAGCTACAATCAAGGGGTACCACTGGAGGCTTTCTTATCGGAACCTGCTGCTACCGAAGAAGGGATGGAGAGCGCACTGCATCACTTCATGCGTCTGAACACGGGTTCCCACTTTTTTATCAGTGAGCCGGCTTGCGCCCCACGACTCCTCAAGGTATATAAAGAATGGTACAGTCATTCGACAGGAGCCGTCATAAAGGAGGAAAGGCGATTGTTGGTCGACCGTAAGGGTGCGCCTCCAGGTAGCGACCGCAACGCTCCTTTAGTGCCAAGGACCCCGGTAGTTCCCCCTCTAAAAGATGCTAGAGCCGGACCACCGCGTGCGCAGAGTCCTCCATGCGGATTGCCGCTCCCCGATATTGCGGATGCACCACCAGCGCCATGTGCTCCAGTGGAGACAGTGGTTGTAGCCTCGCCGGAGTCTGGTGTGGGTGCGGATATCGGGACCCGCTGCCCTAAGGTGCCTGCAAAGCGCAAGTCGATCTCGGGTGCACCTAGGGTTGGTGGGCAGAAGAAGAAAAAGAAGGCACTCTTCGCTGCTAACGTCGGGTTCGGTCAGAAACCCCACGCTCCCTATGGTGAGGGCCTGAGTGAATATGGGACTAACGAGGGATTAGTCATGCCGCCGGATGACACGGACTTGGAGGCCGCCCTCGTAGCTTCGGAGCGGTTGGCGAGGCGCGACGAGTGGCTGGCTAAGCTTGCGGAATCAGGTAATCACCAGTCGCATTTTTTATTGCATCATGTCTTTATTATTGCTTTTGACTAACGTTTTTTCCTTCTTTTCTTCCAACAGGCATCACCACTGAAGAAGCCATTGCCGTTTCCCTCAAGACTTTCCAAGAGGAGGAACGTCTTAGAGCGTCCTTAGGCTTTAGTAAGTTTCGATTCATCAAGTTTCCATTTTCCTTGTGTTATGGTCAATCTAACCTCTCCCTTTTTATCGCAGGAACCTCAATGCCGATCCCGCCAGATGACGTGGAGACTCAGCCAGCTGCCGATGTTCCTGCTTCCTTAGGGCTACCGCGGGAGGTCCGTCTTGAAGAGCCGATGAGAGATGTCTTAAAGGCTCTGGAGGCATCTCTAAACGAGGATGACGACGCCTTAATTAAGGAAGCGTCGAAGAGGTCTATCGCGACGGCCCGGGAGGAGAGGAAGCGGTTGAGGCGCGAAGCAAAGGCACGCAGGGCTGCCTTGGCCATTGGAGCGGGCCCAAGCACCGTCCCTCGTGCCGATACTCCGTCAGAAGAGCCCCCAGTCGCCTTGTCTACAGCTCATAGACAGGCGATTCGCGCCAATAGGGAGGCTAACGACAAGTCCACCTCAGGTAATACTTCTTTCAGAATTTTGTTATAAGAATTATAAAGCTGTCGGTTCTTATATATTCTACCCTGCAGGGCCAAGCCCAACCGATGGGGAGGCGGAGACTGTCGAACCTGAGGGGCTAGGGGAAGAGGCATTGGTCGAGCCCAAGCCGATGGCGGATGACACAATCGGGATTGCTGGGCCTAAGATAGTGGCTGACAAAATGGTCATGCCCACTATGCCTGAGCAAGTGGTTGATGCTGAGCCCGAGGTAGCAGCGGGCGGAGTGCCTGAGACCGATGACCTCGCGGTGACGGTGGACGAGACAACCGTGATTGCTGAGCCCGAGGGAGTAGCGGGTGAGGTAGACATGATTCCTAAGGACGAGCCAACCGCTCTTTCTCAGGAGTCTGGCAATGCTCCGGTCATAGCTCACCCTGCCTATGGCCCTCCACCGTCTTCTGGCCTCACGAGCACGACGACGGCCCCCATGGAGTCTGGGGATGAGGCCACGGGTGGTGGACTTATGTCGATAGAGGAGGGAGACGCCTCCGTCTCGGCTGGAGGCTCATCAGGTAAATTTCGGATTACCGTCCCCCCCTTTTTTTTACCTCGCAATCTTTTCTGACAGGATTACCCTTGTTTTTTAACGCAGGCGCGGCCAGTGCCGATGCTCCATTGCTCAAGGGAGCGCCGTCAACTACTGCCTTGGCGGTGGTCACTTCTCAGCCCTCTCTTATACCATCGAAGATGCTGGAAGGTATGGATTTGCAACCTATTAGTTTCATCTTTCAGCCGCATAATTTATGTACTAAAGTCGTACTATTGTGTCTTTTCAGGAGTGCTTTTTGATCATCTTTATCAAGTGTTGCTCCCACACTTCTCCTTCCCATCTGAATTCGCTTCTCCCCCTAGTGGCGCTGGTGAGTATGATTTCCAATTGATATCTTTCTTTTTCAGTGATGGAATTATTTCTAACTTTTCCTTGTCCCGACTGTAGTGCTACAAATTGAAGGAGGGGATGAAAGATTAGCCGCGGCACCGGCCCTTCCGGCCTTGCCACCTGCCTCAGCTGGTACAGCAACTATCACATTGATAACTCCTTTTTTTATTTCTTGAACTGTTATCTGATCATATCTTGTTTTTTTTAGCTGTCGTTCCGGTCTCGGTGCCCTTCGAGCCTCGTGTCATAATGCCGGCGGGCCCTTTCCTGAGACGTCCGTCTTCGAAAGGCACCGCGAATAGCCTGCGCATGTTGAGCGACTACATCGAGGAACTCAACGTCGAGACTCCTACATCTGCTGCGGATTTCGCTACGGCGGTTAACCCGATGCTGGTGATACTCGTAAATTTCCATGACGAGGGCATCATCGCGTCTTGGGTTAACCACTGCAGGGAGATCGAGGCTCGTCTGCATCATTTGGAGTTTGTGCGCCCTGCTCCCGAGACCTTAGCCGCAAGCAATGAAAGAGCAGCGTGGATCGAGCAAAGCGCTTATTACGTCCACCACTTGGAACAAGAAGTGGCTTTAAGGCTGAGGGAATACCAGGAAACCTCGAGCGAGATGGCTCGTCTGCGTGCTGAGGTTGAGGCGAATGATGTTCAAGTGAAGGCTATCTTTGAGGGCCTCCTGGAACGCATCTCCCATGGGCTAAACTTGAAGCAAAAGCTTGATGTCGCCGAGAGTGACACCTCAGGCCGTGAAGTTGCTCATCAGGCCATTAGGGAGCAGCTTGCATCTGTCTTGCAGCAGCGGGCTCAAGTGGAGGCAGATCTGGCGGTGGTGGCCGATCAGGAGAAAGTGTGGAAGGAAGTGCGCGAACAATTGCTAGAGTTATGCAAGATGCTTCCTTCCTAGTAATTCCCCTTGTATCTACATATTTGTAAAAAAAATTCTTTTTCGAATAAGATGTATCCATTCTTTATTCTTTTGTACGCTTCACCTTATACCTGATTAAATTAATAAATAAAGATACGCATTTTTCTTTGCAATGTCTTGTATTATTTCTTTGCTTTCTCCCTTCTCTTATTATCAACAGGCTGTCTTGATAAACACAATTGACAGATAATAGAGTAAGCATCTAGATTTCTCCAAGAGATAACGATGACTTAGGTCACAGATTCAGATCTGCTGCCTAAGACTTTTCTACTCTATGAGCCGTGAGGGTCTCATAGAGACTTTTCTCCCTACGGATCGAGAGGATCTCGTAGGTGGATTTTCTCCTTAGGAATCGTGAGGATTCCTAAGTGTGTTTTCTCTCATAAGTCGTAAGGATCTTATAAGAGAATTTTCTCCCTTACAAGTCGAAAGGACTCGTAAGTGGTTGGTGAGTTGACTTGTTTTCGAGTCGGAGTATTGCTCCGACGGGGAGGTCGTTGGCTGACTTGTTTCCGAGTCGGAGGTCGTTGGCTGACTTGTTTCCGAGACGGAGGTCGTTGGCTGACTTGTTTTCGAGACGGAGGTCATTTGCTGACTTGTTTCCGAGACGGAGGTCGTTGGTTGACTTGTTTCCGCGACAGAGGTCATTTGCTGACTTGTTTCCGAGACGGAGGTCATTTGTTGACTTGTTTCCGAGACGGAGGTTGTTGGCTGACTTGTTTCCGCGACGGAGGTCATTGACTGACTTGTTTTCGAGATGGAGGTCATTGACTGACTTGTTTCCACGACGGAGGTCGTTGGCTGACTTGTTTCCGAAACGGAGGTCATTGACTGACTTGTTTCCGAGACGGAGGTCATTGACTGACTTGTTTCCGCGACGGAGGTCGTTGGTTGACTTGTTTCCGCGACGGAGGTCATTGACTGACTTGTTTCCGCGACGGAGGTCATTTGTTGACTTGTTTCCGCGACGGAGGTCATTTGTTGACTTGTTTCCACGACGGAGGTTATTTGTTGACTTGTTTCCACGACGGAGGTCATTTGTTAACTTGTTTCCACGATGGAGGTCATTGGATGACTCTAGGTTGTCTGTGAACCGTAGAGTCTTGGAAGTGGGGACTTTGCCGTGGCTCCGATTGGTGATGTCACGTCCGTGTCCTGCTAGAATGAGGAGGAACGCCGCTGTTGGTCTCCAGGCTGTAGACATGGTCGTCGAGATCTGACTTCCCTTTGACGCAGCCTGGTGGGGAAATGTAGTCCCCTTTTTGTTTGTGCCCTTGGATTGTATACAGGGATCAATGTGATCTCAACTGTAGGGCAAAAGTTTCATTTATCTTTATTGTTTTATTTCAGCGATGCTCTATCATTTCAGCTTTTATATCGCGAAGGTCGCGATTGCCCAATCATTTCAGCTATTTTTCGCGGTGCCCAATCATTTCGGCTATTTATTTTATTTTTGCTCGCTGCTTTTTATTGCGAGCTGCCCAATCATTTCGGCTATTTTGTATGCATACGTTTTCTTTACTTGCTGCTCTTTATTGCAAGCTGCCCCATCATTTCGGCTATTTCGTATGCACGTGCGGCCTACCGGCCTTTCACCGTAAACTTGAAATTAGACACCGATTTCGGCATCAGCACCGCTACAACAGGGATATTGCCAAGAGCGAATCATCATTTTCCTCTGTCGATGTCGAACAAAGATGGCTTAGCGAACAGGGTTAAGGTCCTGTTGACTAAGGCTTTTAACTTCATGAGCCGTAAGGGTCTCACAAAGGTATTTCTCCCTACAAGTCGTGAGGATCTCGTAGGTGTATTTTCTCCTTAGGAATCGTGAGGATTCCTAAGTGTATGTTCCTCTGTAAGTCGTAAGGATCCTACAGGAGGGTTTTCTCCTTGTAAATCGAGAGGACCTACAAGGGTTGTTCATCATGCGCACATATCCCCAATCATGGATGAAACTTGGTTAGGGAAATGTTTATTCGCGCCCGTGGATTGTATACAAGGGTCGGTATTGAGCCACTTGTAGGGCAATATCGAAGGTTGTGGGGGGTTTGCTTAAGCACAGGTTTAGGTCTCTGTAACTTAAGACTTTCAAATCTTATGAGCCGTGAGGGTCCCATAAGAGAGTTCTCCTTACGAAACGTGAAGATCTCGCAAGTGTATTTTCTCCTTAGGAATCGTGGGGATCCCTAAGTGTGTTGCTCCCTTATGAGTCGTAAGGATCTCACGCGGGTGGTTTCTCCTTACAAGGTCGAGAGGGTCCTGTAAGTGTCCTTTAACGAGGTTGCGCCCTTTCAGGTTTTCACAAACACTCGCCGGTAGTCCTGCTGTTTTTACTCACGGAGCCCTTTCGGGTTTTCATCCATGCCCATTTTGCTTATGGACATACCATTTTTTTTCTTCTTTTTCTTCTCTTTTTTTTTTACGAGGTCGCGCCCTTTCGGGTTTTCATGAACACTCACCGGTAGCCCTGCTGTTTTTACTCACGGAGCCCTTTCGGGTTTTCATCCGTGCCCATTTTGCTTATGGACATACCTGTTTCCTGATTTAAAATCAGGAAAACTTATGGAGGAGGCATCACGTGCTAGCACGTGACCAACGGTCACGTGTTGACACGTGACATTTAAAAGCAGCGGTAAAAGGCAGATTCGCTCCCTATTTAAATCAAAGAAAAGGCTCCAAAAAAGGTCACGTGTTGGCACGTGACGGCTGAGCAGCGGCCAGAGAACAGAGCGCAAAAGGAGAAGAAAGGCCCGTCCCAGGGGTCACGTGCTTACACGTGACCAGGGGTCACGTGGCCACACGTGACCAGGGGTCACGTGGCCACACGTGACCAGGGGTCACGTGGCCACACGTGACCGGCTTTCAAAGCCTCTTTATTTAACAGAATTAAATTCCGAAAGCATTCAAATCTTTCCAAAAGAGAATGATTATTTGGAATCGTTGGATTAAAGATCTAAGGGTGATTAAATATCACCAATTTATGGAAAAATATCAGACTTGGAAAGATTTCCCCTTAAATCTAACCGAAATAACAAAGAGATATCTTTGGATTTAAAATCCAAAGGTGAATAAAATTCACCTAACAATCCAAAGGTCCAGATGAATGGTAAATATAAATCAAATCTCTCAATAAACAAATCAAATCTTTCAATTGAAGATTCACTAAAACTGATTGATTTTCTTCCTTCTCCTATAAATAGGACCTAATACAGAAGGAGAGAGATATATAGAGACATACGGAGAGAGAAAAGGAGAGCCTTGAGATTTTGGGAAGAATAGGATCCTCTGCAAAAGAAAACCTTAGGTAAGAAGGGAGAGGCTTAAAAAGGAGAAGTCAATTCTCAAAAAGTTTAACTCTTATACAAAAAGAAGAACTTAGTTTTTTCTCTAGCAAAGGATCTGCAAAGTGCACATCTCCCCATGAATTGAGAATTTAATTCTCATTGGGTTGAGATCTTGCCCTGCAGATCCAAAGCATAAAAGGGGAATGGAAGTTTGAGAATTTAATTCTCCTAGAATTTAATTCCTTTGGGATGAAATTAGGGTTTAACCCTATGATTATGGGAATTTAATTCCTTCAAAATGGACAGAACCAGGGTTTAACCCTAATTAAGAACTTAATCCTATCAAAATAGCAGATATTTAATTCCCTTACAAGAAAGAAGAAAGAAGAAGAAATTAGGGTTTCACCCTATGCCAGAATTCAATTCTTTACATACATGAGGAATTTAATTCCTATAGAAAAGAAATCAGGGTTTAACACTATCTAAGAATATAATTCTTCAGAAGAAGACAGGAATTTAATTCCTCTAAAGCTTATTGCTAGGGTTTAACCCTATGAAGAATTTAAGTCTTAAAAAAGATAAACACATCTTCAAACAGGCAAAGAAACAGGGTCGCGTGCTACCACGTGACCCCTGTAAATATCCATAGAGAAGAACTTCCAGGCAACGCCTCGCGTGCCCCACGTGACCCCTTGGCAGAAGCTCTAACAGACAAACATTTAAGTGCCCATCACGTGACAGCACGTGATGCTCCAAAGTATGCAATACTTCGGGCAGAATAAATTGAATTGAGGGCGCTCTCACGTGCTACCACGTGACCCCTCTCGCCTTAGTGTTTAACACTAAAGTTGAAACCTCTATATCCAGTTTTCAACATTGATTTTCTTAGTGTTTAAACACTAATTTGGAAAACTCTATTTACAGTGTTTAACACTGACTTTTTTAGTGTTGAACACCAACTTGGAAGACCCTGTTTCCAGTGTTTAACACTGATCTGCCTTAGTGTTAAACACTAATTTGAAATCTCCATTGCCGGTGTTTAACACTGATTTGCTTTAGGGTATAAACACTAATTTGAAAGCCCTGTTGCTAGTGTTTAACACTAACTATCTCTTAGTGTTAAACACTAACTTGTCAATCTCACTCCCAGTGTTCAACACTGTTGGTCTTTAGTGTTTAACACTGACTTTAGCCCAATTGGCTCAGTCTCTAGAGGCAAAGCCTCCCCTTCAATAGACCAACAGAAAGCCAATATTCTAAACATGATTGAACTTAGCCCAAGCTGGCCATAAGTCCTCAATTCAAACTTAACTGGGATAATGGGCTCATAACATAATTAATTGGTCTTGGTCCCAGATTGGGCCAAAGACTATTTAATCTACCTTAGTTTAAGGGTACATCTCTTCACTCCTTTGATACTTAGCGTTGTAATTCCTCAACGTCTTCAAAGAGGTGACGGGTCCCGATGACCACATATTGATACGGACTGTGGGGTCCTTAAACTCATGGACTATGAGGTCCTTAACCTTGACCGTGATGTCTTAAAACTAACGCCGGACTGTGGAGTCCTTAAATCCATGGACTATGAGGTCCTTAACCTTGACCGTGATGTCTTAAAACTAACATTGGACTGTGGAGTCCTTAAATCCATGGACTATGAGGTCCTTAACCTTGACCGTGATGTCTTAAAACTAGCATTGGACTGTGGAGTCCTTAAATCCACGGATTACGACGTCCTTAAACTCGACCGCAACGTCTTAAAACTAACACTGGACCGCAATGTCCTTAAACTACCTATTGACCGCAATGCCACTAAACTAAACAATAGGGCACCCCTAATCGCTCTCTTGTCGGATCTAAACGATCCCGTTAAGTCGATTTTAGTCTAAAACTAGACTAACGTATCCTTAACAAACGTTTAAGTCGATCTTAGTCTCAAACGAGGCTAACGTATCCTTAAACACAACCCCCAAACCTAAATCTAAGATAATACGGATTTGGACTAGTCCACGCCCTACGGGCGATAGCATAACTCAGTCTCCGTATACAATCCACGGGCAACCAAACACAAAACAAACACCCACGACATGAAGTGACCATCTGGAGAAGGAGAAAGTTGCTACCGCGATGCGGTAGCGTAATTAACTGCAGGGACTTGCGCCTGCAGGGAAGAGCGTCCCCATAATCAAAAACCCCTCACGCGAAGGGGAATCTGATGAAGTCTGCTACATCGGACGCATCCGTTTAAACCTTCGATACATGGCGCCATAAATCAACTTGGCATCTTCTGAGAGGTAGACAGATAGTACCAATTAGCATCTGCCCCGAATCTCAGGCGAGACGCCATGTCGCGCCGTCCTTCGGAGGGGAACAGATTCTGGCACACCCGGTGGGACCTTTTTCTCTTTCCACTCCACACTTCGTGTGTCGTGTTCGCGAACCAAACACGGCTCGCTAATGGTTGCCCTTGGGTTTCAAGGTACTAAGGTTTGGCGTTTTTCTTATTGCAGAAAGCAAAGAATCAATGGCTTCCGCTTGTGCGAAATGCTCCAACTGCAACTACAATCGGTGCTCCGCCTCGCCAGGAGGTATAGCCTACGGGCCCCAAGCTGCTTCGCTGTTCACAATGCCCGTGGAACAGGTCACTCAAGCCACCACCGGGTTGTTTTTCGGGACCATGCTCCCACCAACGAGCTTCACCGCTCCTGTGCTGACACCGGAAGATCCCAAGAAGTCGGTCTTCGATTGGCTTACACCTACCGCGGCCCCTCTCAACGGGTCGCCCAACACCAGCGCCTCGGTCTTCTCCAGACTGGGCCAGAACTCCTGTGGACCCGCAATAGGGCCTACAATCCCAGAGAAGGCTGCTCCTAAGAAAGTAACCAGTCCTGCTCCTGAAGTCGCCGAGGCGACTTCTCCTGCCAAAAAGTTGGTCTTTACAAGATTGACTGTTCCAGCTCCCGCTCCTGCTACCCAAAGGACATCGGTCTTTAACAGGCTGACACCAGCAGCGACCCCCCACCTACACAGGGGGTAAGATGAGGCTATCACCCTCACCAAGCCGATGCTATCAGCACAACACGCTCGACATCGCTACTGGCACCGAGTGAGGAAGGCCGGAGGCAACTCCCCTTCTGGGCTAACTCCTCCAGCCCCGATGACAGAAATTAATGCTACTGTTCCAACTAAGAACAGCTTTGAGATGCTGATAAGGTGCGTAGAAATTCTCCTACCGCGGCGCTAAAGAGGTCTCCCCCTCCGCTAAAAAAGGCCGCGGAAATAAAGCCAGAACAGCCCCAATCTCCTCAATAGCTGTCTTCCAAAATCTATAAAGTCTGGCGGCAGACCCGAGACTCGGTGATCAATCCAAATTTCTCCCGCCAGCACAAGAAGCTGAAAATTCAACAGGAAGTCAGTCATCACGCTAAGCCACGAAAAGCTATCTGGGTGCCCACCTCAACGGTCCCCTAAACTTCCACTGCTCATAAAAAGAGGAGGCCGGAGAAGATCCCCGGGCCTGCGACGAAAGCTAAAGGCGCTGAGCCCAGACACCCTAAGTCTGGGGGCATGATGGTCCATACTGTATACATGGCGTCAAGGAAGGAAGATAGTCGTGCGTCTACAGGGCATAGACCACTTACGCGGTCGGTGACCAAAGCTCAGGAGCAACAACAGAAGCTCCAAGAAATGATGACCGCGATGACCGCACTTACTGGGCCGAAAGAAAGCCCCAAAGCGTCATCTGATCAACGCCAGGAGGAAGAAACTGACGCTGAGTTCCTTCGTAGGATACTGGAGAAGAAGGATAAAGAGGCTGCTGAACAAGCAGCCAATATACAACGAATGGCCCGCCTGTGCCAGGACATGGTGGGTATGATGATTCAACAAGAGCCCCCTACTGAAGATCCTCCAATCATTCTTGAAGATGACAGGGGAGAACCGTCAAATCCTCCACCCGCTCTGTCAACAGCCAAGGAGGAGACAATCTCCAAGGCTGACCTGGACGAATACATAGCCCAACAGATACGCGTTCACCAGGCGACTGAGGCAGCTGGTCAAGTTGTCAGGACAGGAAGACCATATCCGAGCTAGTATGACCAGATCAAATACCCGCCGGGCTACACAATACCAAAATTCCATGTCTATAAGGGGACAGGCAATCCCCATCAGCATGTGGCCCAGTTCAGGGCGCTTTGTGGCAACACTGGTGGCGACGATAAGCTCTTGCTTCGCCAATTCGTCGGCAGCTTATCAGAAACAGCGTTCGAGTGGTATTCTGAGCTTCCGAATGATTCCGTTAAGACGTTCGCCGAAATGGAGTTGCTATTCACTCAGCGATTTGCAAGCGCCAGCGAACGTACCCCGATAACGACATTGATTAACGCCAGGGTGAAACCAGGTGAGACGTGGGTCCAGTACGCTATACGCCAGCGAAACTTATGGTCAAAATGCGAACAACGCATTGAGGAAGCGCCTGCGGTGGGCATGTTCGTGGGTACACTAGATCCTCATGCGACTATCTCCCAGTTCATGATGTTCTTTAAGCCAACCATGTTCCAGGCTTTAATCGACAAGTTGGCCCAGATGGACCAGATGGGTCACAGACCATCTCCCCCGAAGCCGGAGCCTCGGAGTGACAAAGGTAAAGGGAAGGCAACCTTCGTCGCGAATGCTCAGCAGCAACCCAGTGCCCCAAAGCTGGCGGATCAACTGGAAGAAAGACGCCGGTATTATAATGAGAAGATGAAGCGCCCCTACTCGTTCCCACGGGATAAGACAAAACGGTTATTCGAGCTGGCCGTACGCAACAGGCTTATCAATTTGCCAAACCCAAGGCGACCGCCACAACCCACTGAGGTGAATAACCCCAATTATTGCCCTTACCATCAAACGGTAAGCCATCTGATTAAGGATTGCTTTGTCTTCAAAGGATGGATTGAGGATCAATACCTCCAGGGAAAGTTTGCGTTGTCCGAAAAGTGGAAGGTGAACCCGCCACAGCCGCATACTCCTAAGAAGACAGACGCACCAGGGGCAACTTGTTCCTTTATTGAAGAAGCTCTATGGGAGGTCGTGCTATCAGCTAAAACCAAAAGGATGCTGAGTGATCTTCATGCGTGCCCAGCAGTCGAATGGAAGAACCCGCTTGAACCTCAAATCATCGAAAGGATGCTGAAGCCGCGTCCAACTACAAAGAGCGGTGGTGATGGCCCAAGTACTCATACCCAACCGTCAAAATCTTTGAAGAAAAAGAAGAAGAAGTCCAAGAAGCTCTTGAAGCCTGGAGACAAGCGCACGGACTTGCAGAAACAGATTAACGCGCTGGAGGAGTACAGTCAAAAGGTGCGGACTTCTGTCACACTGCAAGAGTTCCTCAACCACGTCTTTCAGGAGGAAGATGATGGAGAAAGCTCGTCGGATGAATCCGAGGGTTATGTGGTGAGTTGTCATGTGATCTCCCACTCGTTTACAGACAATGACAAAACTCCTGGCACTAAGAAACTGGGGGCAGAGCCTGAGCCGGAGCTTGTACGGCCAACAGAAGAAATGATTGACGCCTTTCTAGACGAGATTCGTTTGAAAAGTAAAGCCGACCAAGAGCGTGAGATGGCCGCGTCAGAAGGAGCCAACCACAAGCGACTAAATGAAACAGTCAAAGCATTCCCGCCAGATCAAAAGACACCCGATGTGGATAAAAATATATTGAAGACGAGGAAAAGGTTTACCAAAGCCATGTCAATGGGAATGAAGCTACCACCCCCGGAAGAAAACACGTTCGATAGGGCGGAGAGGCATCCTAATTAGTGCGCATATCATCGGAAGATTTCGCACCCCACCGAGGAGTGCGACGCTTTTAAGATGTGGTGGCAAGGATATGTCGCTCACCGGCAACATTTTAAGCGCATGAAATGCAAGACTCGTCGGGAACAAAAAAGTACGACCGAAGGGCGCAAAAGAACTGCCGGCAACTGTTACATAGTTAACGCCGGAAGGTCACAAGTTCTCACCTTTGGGAGCGACTCTGATGAAGAAATGGCTCTGGGCCCTCTCTTTAAAGAATCTGTTTTAGGGAAAGAGGAAGAACTAGAGGCCTGCGAAAACATTCAGCTGCGCAATCGCACGCTCCCGGAAAAGAATCTCGGACCCACGAATAGAAAAGATAAGGGAAAGGAGAAGGTCACTGAGGATATCACCTTAGATGACCAAGTCGAGAAAGAGTTGACTGCCAAAGACCCTCCTAGGAAGGGTAAGGTGGACTATAACATCCTAGCACATCTAAGGAAACTACCTTCACAGCTCAGCATTCTCGACGCCCTCCTATTATCAAAGGAAGCGAGAGATTCATTAATTAAGGCGTTACAAGAGCCCGAACAATTCCAAGCCTTCCTCGCCGAAGAAAGGATGAAGGATGAACTGGAAGAAGTGCACACGGCTGACATCACTTTCAGTGACGAAGACTTTCTCCTCGGGACGTGCGACCACAACCGTCCCCTATACGTCTCCGGATATTGCCACAATATCAAGATAGGCAAAATCCTGGTTGATAATGGATCCTCCGTCAATATCCTTAATGTTCGGGTGTTGAAGGAGATCTGCATGAGCGTGCAACACCTCGCTCGTGACAAAATTACCATCTCTGGTTTCGATTCCCAGTCATCACGGACTCTCGGATCCGTGATATTAACATTACGCTTCGGACTACTCGTTACGGACATCAAGTTTCACGTCATTGACGCCAAGACCTGCAACAACGCCTTGCTCGGTCGTCCTTGGTTACACGAGTACAACATCATCCCTTCTACACAGCATCAGTGTATGAAGTACTTTAAGGATGGTTTCGAGTAATTCGTAACAGGTGAGTTGAACCCATTCCCCGTGAATGAAGTCCACAAGTACGAAGATGCGAAGTACTTTTTGCCAGACTTCGAGGATACAGAAAGGTGTCGCAAGCCGGAGAACAAAGCCGCCGCCACCATCCCTATTTTCGGAAGCGATACCGAAGAAGAAGAAGAGATAGTTTACGCTGGTCCGTCTCGACGTAACAACCCGGGACCGTCCGCCCCATGTTGATCTTCGGAAGTGACTCAGAAGATGAGGTTAATGCCGTGTTCTCCAGTCGGCCGTCAATACAAGCATCCCCTGGCGATAATCAGAGTTTGCAAATCACCATGGTGCCGCGGGAACACTACAAAGACCTTGACGCACTTGAAGCATACAATGTGCAGGACCTGCAGGCGTTTTACGTCCCTCCCAGGCGAAAGGGTGAAAAGCCGATCCTATTCTACCGATCCATGGAAACGATAGTGGAGAAAGAAATATGGCATGGCGCGTATTCTACACTCGAAAGGCTCCAACCCCTCCGTTTGCCCAGATACTACACAGACGGGTTGAAAAGACTATTGAAGCGCCAAGGGGTACCCTTAAAACAGACTATCCGACAAGCTCGATTCTATAACAGGATTTGGGATGTCCTTGGGACCCAGCGCAAATTGCCCAACGGGAGAATGGAAACGCTCGGGCTTGGATACATGAGAGCCGGGAAACGAGAACGGGTCCATGGTAGTTACGCCATATATAATTTCGATGAAGAAGAGGACACCCTGTCAGGAATTGCCAACCCCTCATCAAAACTAGATCCCGCAATCAAAGTGCCAAGTCCGTCATTTGAAGAATGAATGAACGAGCTTATCAGGAAAGCAGGTCAAAAAGCTCGGGACGACCATAACCGCAAAATGGCCATCTACGAGAAAGCCAGGACGCAGCGTCTTCTTCAACAGACTGCAAAAGACAAAAATACTCCTCCCTGTCAACCTGTGGTGCAAAAGGCCCGACGCAGAGGTAGAAACAAGTCGAAGAGCAGAAAAGGCGTTCGACAGAGACAAAGCGGGACCGAAAAGTCACGCGATCAGAAATCGAGCGGTCCGGATTTGTCCCTCATGAAGAAGATGAGTCAGGCATACTCTTTTCCTCAGAACAAAACACGGAAGATACTTGACCTCGCTTTAAAACATCGAATGATTACACTTCCGGAGTCTAAATACCCCGAGCAAGCTAATGAGGTCTCTCATCCGGGCTATTGCTCTTGTCACCGAGCCATAGGACACCCTATCGAAGACTGCTTCAGCTTCAAGAACTGGGTCGAAGACCAGTACTAACAAGGCAGGTTTGCTTTATCCCGCAGCTGGAGGGTGACGCCACCATAAAAGCACGAACCCAAAACCACAAGAGCAGAACCAGATCCACATCGGTCTTGGAAGCGAGCTCGTACCTGTCGTGTGATAACGATATCAAAAGAAGAGCCCAAGAATATGGATGACTTTCCCTGGTGCTTCGAAAACAATGACGACGAGGTAATCTCAGAATTTCCACCAGCACCGAAAGAGCTGGAAGATGGCATACATACTACTGCAGATAACCTCAGGAAAATTGAGTTGGGAACGACGAACAACCCACGACCGACATTCGTCAGTGAGCTGCTATCTGAAGAAAAGGCGGCCGCGTTAAAAGACGTGCTTATGCAGCATAGAGATTGCTTCGCATGGAGCTATTCCGAAATGCCAGGACTGGACCCAGAAATAGCTGCCCATAAATTGGCAATATCCCCAGACGTCAAGCCAGTCAAACAAGTGCCGAGAAGAATGCGGCTCGAGCTTGAGATGAGCATCAACGCCGAAGTCAAGAAGCTGATCGATTCTGGGTTTATCCAAGAAGTTCAATATCCTGACTGGATCGCCAACATCGTCCCGGTAATGAAGAAAAATGGGACAGTGCGCATATGCGTGGACTTCCAGGATCTCAATAAAGCTTGTCCGAAGGACGATTTCCCAGTGCCAGTCACAGAGCTGATGACAGATAACACGTCCACTCACGAGATTTTCTCTTTCATGGACTGCTCATCAGGGTATAATTAGATAAAGATGCATCCCGAAGACCACAAGCATACCGCCTTTCGAACCCCTCTAGGAATATTCTGCTACAAGGTATGCCCTTTGGTCTAAAGAACGCCGGTGCCACCTATCAAAGGGCCATGACGAAGATCTTCGATGACCTCATACATGAAATCGTCGAACGCTATATTGACGACCTCGTCGTGAAAAGCAAATCATACGAGGAACATCTCGAGCATTTGAAGACCATATTTCAACGCCTTCGGCAATACAACTTGAAGATGAACCTTCTCAAATGCGCGTTCGGGGTGTCCTCAGGCAAATTCCTAGGATTCATTGTCCGGTACCGAGGCATTGAGATAGATCCGTCGAAGATCAAGGCGATCATGGAAATGCCACCACCAAGGACTCTCAAACAATTGCGGTCTCTCCAAAGGAAGCTCGCGTACATCCGAAGATTTATAGCCAACCTTTCGGGCAAGTGCCGCCCTTACAGTCACCTGATGAAGAAGGGAACCCCGTTCGTCTGGGATCAAAAATGCCAAAGGGCACCAAGCTCAGGCATTATGCGTTGGCGCATGAAGTCCGTCTTATATCGAAGGTGAACCCCCTTAAGTATTTAATGTCGAAAGCCATACTGACTGGTCGGCTCGCTAAATGGGCCCTGCTCTTAATGGAGTTCTCGATAACATATCAGCCTTTCAAGGCAGTGAAAGGCCATGCCATCGCCGACTTTCTCGTTGAGCATCCGATACCGGCCGATTCCCCTCTGAATTGCGAACTGCGAGACGAACACGCGTTAGATGCGATCGATGGCGGTAATATCCGGTGGGAGCTGTATTTCGATGGAGCATCTTCCATGAAGAAGCGCAAACAAAGCACCCCTATAATCAAATCAGGGGTGGGTCTTATCTTCGTAACTCCACATAGAGGGATAATGCGCTTCGCTTTCTCCTTAACAGAGCTGAGGACGAACAATGAAGCCGAGTACGAAGCTTTGATAGCATGCCTCGAGATCGCCATCGACATGGGAATTGAAAACCTCCTCATATACGGAGATTCCCAACTGGTCGTTAGTCAAGTAAACGGCGACTACCAAACATGCAAGCCAGAGCTGGTGAAGTACGGCGAGAAGGTGCAGCAACTGTTGACCCAAATCCCCTCCTACACCTTGGAAAGCATACCGCGTGCCGAAAATAGCAAAGCGGATGCATTAGCCAAGCTAGCTAAAGAACTAGCTGATGAGAACCTCGATGATGTAAGAATCGTGGTACAAAGCCGTCGGGTTCTTGCTCCGGCAAAAATATCTCCGGAATCGTCCGAGGAAAAGGAGGCGACCGAGCAGAAGGCCATGCAAATAAAAGACCAAGAAACGGCTGAAGATTGGAGAGAAGTCTTCATAGATTACTTCAAATGCCGTCGAACGCCCGAAGATGCGTCCTCAAGACATCAGCTTATGAAATAAGCTCTGTCTTTCGCCCTCGTCAACGATACTCTGTACAAAAGGTCGTTCGATTCTTTGTGGTTGAGATGCCTGGGACCTGTCGAAGCGAAAAGGGTCATTCAGGAAGTTCATGACGGACTCTGCGGTTCTCACCAAGCGGACCCGAACATGAAGTTGAAGATCAAGCGGATGGGTTACTATTGGCCCACGATGATCCAGGACTGCCTCGAGTATGCAAAGCAATGCCACTCATGCCAAATTCATGGGGACTTCATCCACCAGCATCCAAATCCGCTTCATCCAACGGTGGCTAGCTGGCCATTCGAAATGTGGGGAACTGATATAGTCGGCCCCATCGAACCAGCATCATCCAGAGGACATCGTTTCATCCTAGCGACCACCGACTACTTCTCCAAATGGGCAGAAGCAGTACCGTTGAGGGAAGTGAAGACGGAAAATATTCTCCACTTTTTCAAGACGCACATTATTTACCGGTTTGGGACTCCGCGACGAATCATTTCCGATAACGGGTCAGCCTACAGAAGTCACAAGATCAGCCGCTTTGCACAACAGCATAATATAGACTGGATGTATTCTTCGGTTTATAATCCGCGAGCTAACGGTCTAGCCGAGGCCTTCAACAAGACCCTAACGAAGATCATGAAAAAGACAGTGTCCCGAAATAAGAAGGACCGGCATGAGAGACTACAAGAGGCTCTTTGGGCGTATCGAACTACATTCAAGACGGCCACGAACACGACACCATACGCGTTGGTGTTTGGTACAGAAGCAGTACTCCTCCTCGAGATAGAGCTACCCTCTCTACGAGTGGCAGTCCACTACGGACTGACGGACGAAGAAAATGCTTACCTTCGGCTTGAAGAGCTTGATGCCCTTGATGAAACCCGGCACATAGCGCAACAAAACCTGGAGGCTTACAAAGCAAAGATGACGCGCTCATACGAAAGATTGACCAGGCCGAGGACGTTCCGCCAAGACGAACTCATGCTAATTGTCAAAAGACCTATGATCCCCAATCGCGCCAAGCGGGGAAAATTCGAGCCAAACTATGAAGGCCCGTACATCATAGACAAGGTCTACCAGGGTGGAGCGTATCTACTCATGGATATGCACGGTGAAAGGCCTTTCAGGCCAGTGAACGGTCGCTTCCTAAAGAAATACTACGCTTGACGGGTCAAGGTTTAGGTCAATGATAGATGACGACGACTATGTCCGCTCGCTATCTTCCTAAGCCCGAACTCTAGGCAGTAACCAGCATCCTTAACGGCGGACCGAAACGTCCTTAAACTAATGGCGGACCGAAATGTCCTTAAACTAATAACGGACCGAAACGTCCTTAAACTAACAATGGACCATTATGTTCTAAAACTAGCTGTTGACCGAGATATCGATAAACTACGGTGGATTGCAGTATCTCAAAGCCGATAAAAAAAATAAATAAAAAAATAATAATAATAAATAAAAAACGGTATGTCCATAAGCAAAATGGGCACGGATGAAAACCCGAAAAGGCTCCGTGAGTAAATACAGCAGGGCTACCGGCGAGTATTCGTGAAAACCTGAAAGGGCGCGACCTTGTAAAAAAAAGAGAAAAAGAATAAAAAAACGGTATGTCCATAAGCACAATGGGCACGGATGAAAACCCGAAAGGGCTCCGTGAGTAAAAACAGCAGGACTACCGGCGGGTGTTTGTGAAAACTCGAAAGGGCGCAACCTCGTTAAAAGACACTTACAGGATCCTCTCGACCTTGTAAGGAGAAACCACCCGCGTGGGATCCTTACGACTCACAAGGGAGCAACACACTTAGGGATCCCCACGATTCTTAAGGAGAAAATACACTTGCGAGATCCTCACGACTCGTAAGGAGAACTCTCTTATGGGACCCTCACGGCTCATAAGATTTGAAAGTCTTAAGTTACAGAAGCCTAAACCTGTTCTTAAGCAAACCCCCCCATAGCCTTCGACATTGCCCTACAAGTGGCTCAATACTGACCCTTGTATACAATCCACGGGTGCGAATAAACATTTCCCCAGTAAAGTCCTACCCGTGACTAGGGATATGTCCATATAGTAAACAGCCCTTGTAAGTCCTCTCGACTTATAAGGAGAAAACCTTTTTGTAAGATCCTTACGACTTGCAAGAGGACATGCACTTAGGAATCCTCACGATTCCTAAGGAGAAAACACACCTACAAGATCCTCATGACTGGTAGGGAGAAATACCTTTGTGAGACCCTTACGGCTCATGAAGTCAAAAGCCTTAGTCGACAGAACCCTTAACCTTGTTTACTAAGCCACCTTTGTTCAACATCGACAGAGGCAAATGATGATTCGCTCCTGGCAACATCCCAGTTGTAGCGATGCTGATGCCGAAATCGGTGTCTAAAATCCAAGTTTGCAGCGAAAAGGCTAGCGAGCCACACATGCATACGAAATAGCCGAAATGATGGGGCAACTTGCAATAAAAAGCAGCAAGTAAAAATGTATGCATAAAAAAAATAGCCGAAATGATTTGGTAACTCGCAATAAAAAGCGGCGAGTAAAAATAAAATAAATAGCCGAAATGATGGGGCAATCGCGACCTTCGCGATATAAAAGCTAAAATGATAGAGTATCGCGGAAAAAGAAATAAAATAAAAATGAAATCCACACCCTGCAGGTGATGTTACATCTATCCCTGTATACAATCCAGGGGCGCAAACAAAGAAGGGATCATACTCCTTCCCCAGGTTTCATCATAAGAAGAAGCCAAATCTCGATGGTTCACAGATAGCCTAGAGATCATCTCGACGTTCGTCTCATGGCAGCAGACACAACATCAAGAGAAACGGAACAGCGGCAACCCCCAGTTCCATGGCTCGGCGGTATACATATCACCAAGAGTCAAACCTCCATTCCGTGAAATGCGGATACAATCAGCAAATTCCTGGTTATGAGGAACGCGGATAATGTCACTCTTTGACCCCGCGGAAAACGTCCAGAGCGGATCCTGGTCCTCGCAGAGCACGGCAGTGAACCCATGTGAAGCATCCAGAACGGAGCCTAGTCCTCGCCGAACACGGCAGTGAACCCGTGTGAAGCATCTAGTGCAAAATTCCTGGTCACGTGGAACGCGGATAATGTCACTCCTTGATCCCGTGGAAAACGTCCAGAGCGGATCCTAGTCCTCCCAGAGCACGGCAGTGAACCCGTGTGAAGCATCCAGAGCGGAGCCTAGTCCTCGCCGAACACGGCAGTGAACCCGTGTGAAGCATTTAGTGCAAATTTCCTGGTCACGTGGAACGCGGATAATGTCACTCTTTGACCCCGCGGAAAACGTCCAGAGCGGATCCTGGTCCTCGCAGAGCACGGCAGTGAACCCGTGTGAAGCATCCAGAGCGGAGCCTAGTCCTCACCGAACACGGCAGTGAACCCATGTGAAGCATCTAGTGCAAAATTCCTGATCACGTGGAACGCGGATAATGTCACTCTTTGACTCCACGGAAAACGTCCAGAGCGGATCCTGGTCCTCGCAGAGCACGGCAGTGAACCCGTGTGAAGCATCTAGAGCGGAGCCTAGTCCTCGCCGAATACGGCAGTGAACCCGTGTGAAGCATCTAGTGCAAAATTCCTGGTCACGTGGAACGCGGATAATGTCACTCTTTGACCCCGTGGAAAACGTCCAGAGCGGATCCTAGTCCTCGCAGAGCACGGCAGTGAATCCGTGTGAAGCATCCAGAGTGGAGCCTAGTCCTCGCCGAACACGGCAGTGAACCCATGTGAAGCATCTAGCGCAAAATTCCTGGTTACGTGGAACGCGGATAACGTCACTCTTTGATCCCGTGGAAAATGTTCAGAGCGGATCCTGGTCCTCGCAGAGCACGGCAGTGAACCCGTGTGAAGCATCCAAAGTGGAGCCTAGTCCTCGCCGAACATGGCAGTGAACCCGTGTGAAGCATCTAGTGCAAAATTCCTGGTCATGTGGAACGCGGATAATGTCACTCTTTGACCCCGCAGAAAACGTCCAGAGTGGAGCCTGGTCCTCGCTAAGCACGGCAGTGAACCTGTGTGAAGCATCCAGAGCAAACATCGGACTGTGGAGTCCTTAAAATCCACGGACTATGATGTCCTTAACCTCGACCGTAATGTCTTAAAACTAACGATCAACCACCCTGATTCTATATTGATTCTACCTTGGTTTAAGGGTACATCTCTTCACTACTTTGATACCTGGCGTTGTAATTTCTCAACGTCTTCAAAGAGGTGACGGGTCCCTGCAACCAAACATCGGACTGTGGAGTCCTTAAATCCATGGACTATGAGGTCCTTAACCTTGACCGTGATGTCTTAAAACTAACATTGGACTGTGGAGTCCTTAAACCCACGGACTATGAGGTCCTTAACCTTGACCGCGATGTCTTAAAACTAACATCGGACTATGGAGTCCCTAAATCCATGGATTATGAGGTCCTTAACCTTGACCGCGATGTCTTTAAACTACAATACCCTGGAGAACATCCCAAAGCGAACCTTGACCCCGTGAAATACGGATAAGGGCGACCTCACTCAGCACTTGTGGGTCCTCACGACCCGTAAGGAAGAAAACTCTCTTGTGAGATCCTTACGACTCCCAAGTGAAAACCCGCTTAAGAATCCTCACGATTCTTAAGGAGAAGTTACACCTACGGGATCCTCTCGACCTGTAGGGAGAAAAACTCTTTATGAGACCCTCACGGCTCATAAAGATCAAAAGTCTTAGGAGGCAGATCTTAACCCTGAATCCTAAGCCATCGCTGCCCTGCAAGTAGGCCAAGATAAATTGTCCGCAGAACAAATTCAATAGAAAGGGGACACACCATTGAAAAAAAAATATGTCTTTTATTCATAACTAAAATGGATACAAGGTACAAGTCATAAAAAGGCAAAAAGAATATACTCTCATCCAGGAGTATGTACAAAAAAGAAGAAAAAAATACAAGTTTTCAAGCTGGTGGGCGATCTAGTAATTTTGCTAGCTCATCCTGCTTTTGCTGGGTCACGGCTTCATTATTCAGGATCGCCAGAAGACGAGCCTCCGCCTGTGCCTACTGGGCCTGATACGAAGCAAGCCGGCTTTCAAGCTCTTTCTCGGTGGCCTTGTGAGCCTCGACCTTCTCGCGAGTGAACATGGCAGCTTTATCAAGAGTCACCACCTCCCTGATAGACTCTTGAAGCGCCCGCCAGAGTTCATATGCTTTGTTGGCCTTGGCGGTAAGATTAGCTTGAAGCTCGCTCAGCGCTTTAGAAGCCAGCTCCCTCTCCGAGAATTTACGGCCAAGCCTCTTCTCGCACGATTTCATGTTTGCCGCGCACCGCGCTATCAGCCCCCGTAAGTCCGCCTTTGCAGCCCTGGCCTCCGAGGGAAGACGGGAACATTCAAGTGCGTGCAAGCAAGCCTCCACCTGACGACAAAACTCCACCCAGACTCGCACCACCTCTTCGCTATGGTAGGTGGCAAGAAAAGGAAGAGAACTGTTATCCTCGGCAGCAAATGCTTCAGCTGTGGTCGCGCTGCCAGCACGGAGCTCCTCAATCAAAGATGATAAGGAAACAAGGCTTAATTAGGCCAAGCGTTCTGAAGCCCGCAGAGCATAGGGGCCGGGCGGCATAACGATGCGCGATTCCAACGCTATGGAGGCTGGCAGGGCTGTTCAGATTTGAAAGACGTCAATAAAACTCTTAAGCAAAAAAACAAATGGGACTATAATGAAATGTTACTTACCTACGGTCATGCAAGTAGGAGCTGAAGGTTCCCCTGGCCCTTCAACGACCTCGACCTCGTCGTCAACTTCCAAAACTGTAAGAGACATCAACGTCATTTCGCAAAATGGCAACGATGCTATAATAAAAAATAGCGAACAACGCTAACCTTGCCTAGAGGAAAGGACAATGCGCTGAGGGGAGATCGCCTGCGGAGCTGCCATCTCCAATAAACGCTGAAACGATTGCCGAGGCGACAAATCAGCAATAGAGGCCGCCAGCTCACGCAATTCTGGGGAAGACAAAAGAGTTCAGACCACGGAAAGATTACTAATTTAAAATGCAGAAGATTACCTTCAACACTCCTCCCGTTCTGAGTCGGGGGGATAGCGGCTTCGACGGTCTCTACCGTGACCTCGGACTCCAACAAAGGGAGGGTAGTCCCGACTACCTCCATCTCAGCCTCTGGGCCGCCTTCGGGGAGAGTCGTTGGGGCGGTGACCACCAAAGGAGCCTCCTCCGAAGGAGCAAGCGCTCCGTGATCAATAACTGCCACTGGAGGCTCTATTGTAAGAGGAGCAGCCTCATTAACCCCCTCCACATCGAGCAATGCTTCATTAGGAATGTCGACAGGATTTAGCTTCAATAAGCCTGTAGGGACCTCCCCCATCGTCGAAGATTCTGCACAATTCACACAAGAATAAGGATACATACATGCAGGCGTAAATAATCTGAAATGCTACAAAGAAGTATAAAGGCATACCAATGCGTAACGAAGCCTTCAATATGGCTTCTTCAAGCCGCTGCTCCTTCTCAAGGAGGCGTGCTCGCCGGAGTTCGAGGGTGGACTCGTGGCCGCCGGTCCATAAAGAAAGCGCGTATGCTGCGTCCTCTGAAGTAGCCTGCTTCAAGGCCTTTTCCCCCCATTCCTCCAAAGGGCCTACAAACCGCCGCCGAATCCACGAGGGGTCTTCGTAAAAGATTACAGCAGGATAGGGCTTCTTCGGAACCCTGGCATTCTGAGACGCGTCTTTGGAACGCCTTATAGCCTCAGCCAACTGCGCGGCTTCCTTAGCGGCTGAACTAGGGAAAAGTAGTTCAGTATTTGATTCCGGTAAGGCCAACGGCTCATCTTCAAGGATGGGCTCAGACTCCGTTAAAGAGTCGAGCAAATTAGTAGCCACCTTCCTTCGACGCTTAGACCCAGAACCAGTCACCGACGATGACCGTTTCTTTCCCTTCAAAGCCTTAGTGCGGCGTTGGCCCACGTCACCCTCAACACCCTCACCCCGGGCCATAACTGGAGATGACACTGCCATCGTCGATGCCACGGAGGGTGGTACTGCCTCGGGTGGTGGTACTGTTACCGGAGCCCGTCTACCCCGCGACCGAGTACCCAGGGGCATACCAACTATTGGAGTAAGATCTACTCCCAACTCTCCAGGAATAAGCGCAGTGCCGGTATCCCTCAGGGGAAAGCGGACCGGGGCACGTGGTCGCAGCATGGCTCCCGTGGCCGGAACCTGAATAGGGGCGCCGTAGCCAAGAAGCACCCTTCTCTCCTCAATAATAACTGGGTTCACCCGATAGAGATACCAGCCCGTGAACGAACCCACACATCGGGGAATGTAATCACCATCGGGGATCATGAACTGAGAACCGGTGTTCAGCCTCACAAAGTGGTGGGCGGCATCTCGGACGGCCTCGAGCGAAGGAACCGGCGCGACTATGAAAGCTTCAAACGGGACGCCCTGATCATAGCCAAACTGCCGGGCAAAGCGATGCGGATTGTACCGCATGAAAAGAGCCGCACTGTCCTGACGGAACACCAGGTAACCCGGTCTAATTGCATATAAGTGCGCGGCCTCCCGGGGCTTCGAAGTGGGCGCGTCATCTTTCGACCGGTCCTAAAGCGGCTGGGCCGAACCCGCGGAAGAAGATAAGACCCGATCATTAAATATTAATCCGCCGGCAGTAGCGTAAGGAGAAATCAACGCCCGAATAGCCCCGAATTGAGTTGGGTCAGCGGCAGAAGCATCCACCAATCGCATAAGCCGAGGGAAAGTGTAGGCGTCGTAGAATGCGGGCCTCTGATGCATAGCGAAAGCCCCCAACACATGCATTTCGATCCAAAACGTGAAGTAATGAAGCGAAAAGTTTACTACATCCACGCCAGGAGTAGAAGTATTAGCTGCGGTGCCCAACCCGTGATAAAGATGTGCCAACGCCGGGATACCGATGGCCAACCGCGTCCCCTCAGCGATACAATGAGCCGGGTAGATAACCGAAGCCCTCATAAAGCGACGATGCATGGGGATGACAAACCAACTGAGCCAGACACTGACAACCCCCATGAAGAATGTCTCATCATCCATGCCGGGAGCTGCAATGGATTCGAAAGACATCGGCGACATAATGGGGATGTAGTACTGTGGTAGATCCGATTCAATGGTCGGCAGCTTCTTCGAACCAAACCCAAAGGGGTCTTTGATGTTGGCGAACTTCGGAGTTGTCTTCGACAAGACGTCCTTGCGAAGGAAACAAGCAATGAAGCTCTTGAAAGTAACACCTTGCTCTTCAGATTCGGTGAACAAACGATCAAAGTTACTCAGCACCTTGATTAAGCTGGGACGCTTGTGGTGGACGGCGTTCTCAGCAGACAAGCCATCAACCGGAGCAGGCTTGGGTTCAAAGACGTATTCATCATAGGGCAGCAACTCCTCATAAAGCGTCTCTCGAATTGGCAGTCCCGAGATCTCATAGAACTCTCCCAAAGAGATCGAGACTTCTCTGTCCCCCAGAAGGAAAGTGTTGGTGGGGAGATTCCATTGATTCAAGAACGCCTTAACCCACCAGACATGCGGGGATTCATAATGGAAGAGTGACGCATATATCGCTTGGTAAAGCCCGACCTTCTGCAGCCGCGCACGATGGGTAGCAAGGATATAGCGAGCCCAGAGGAGGTAGCCCGTAGGGTGCCAAGGAGTGAACCCTATCTTATAAATTTGTCCCCATGGGTGGGCCTCACCCTGGCAAATGCGTCGTCCCAGGATATCTATAGCGGGGATTGGATGGTTTGGGATACCGGTCATCGAAGGCTCAAGCCGTCCCGTCGGAGTCCAATTTGGCATCTCCACAGCGAAAACCGTCCTCGGAGGATCCATCGGCGAAAATGGGAAAGTGGGCTCTGTCGGTGCTTCACAGAGGAAACTCCGGTGACCCCGGATAATATGGCTGTACCAAGTTCCCTATAGAAGCAAGTTGGTACAGTTCGGGTCATGAGCCCGGATCATCGCCATCGCTTCCTCGTCAGATGGTGATTGAGGAAAAGCGGCCCCCGAGCGAGTGAAGGGAAAGCACGGAACAGAAGCCATTGCACCTGAAATCGAATAAAAGAAAACTGTCAAAAGCAAAGCAGCAATATATATGCATGCATGAACATGAAGACGGTTGAAGAAAGCGATAGCAGACTCTTTTTATGGGACCATTGGCTACAAAACACATGGGCCCCACAGAATCAGGATGACGGCTCGTTAATAATGAGACCAAGCAGTTGTAATAAGACAAAGGGGATATCCTCATTAAATAAGAAGTGGGTTTCAAGTGGCCCTACACATCCCCTAGAAGACAAATCTACCTTGGACTCTACAACAAATCAAACAGGATCAAGGGAATTAAATTCCCACAGAAGACATCATTGCAAGCTTCTGCTTCATTAATTACAGAAGGACAACTTAGGGCAAAGAGACCCTAAGAAGCCTCCATGCGAAGAAACTGAGTTCTTCATAGGAATTAAATTCCTTATTGAGAAAAGGGAATTAAATTCCCAGAAACATTTTTGGGATGGAATTAAATTCCATGGATTTGAACCGCCATCATCATCTCCCTAAAGATCATACGAGCCCTAAAAGATCTACTGTTGAAAATTAAATGGTTTCATATTTTGATTGAAAAGCTTAAAAAAGAATGGGTTCCTGTTAAAAAGGGTAAAAACCCTTGCTTTGGATTTAAAATCCAGAGGAATGTGAAAGTTCATCGTTCATTCAAGAGCATTACCTGAAGAGAAGAGTTTTTTTGAACAGAGTTAAACTCCGAAAATGTTTCAAGGCAGAGAGCTAAGCTCTGGAAGAAGAGAATTAAATTCTCAGAAAATGTTGGCAAGGAGTAAGCAAACGTGGAGGCGTTCTGAAATGACCCCTATATTTATAGGATGGGATGGAGACGCTTCATCTCCCCAAATCCCTAGAGGAATCCAACGGTCACAAAAAGTGACAGCGTTGCACCCACGTGCAGACACGTGAGAACAACGCTGTGGGGGCATTTGTTTCCTGATTTAAAAATAGGAAAACTTATGGAGGAGGCATCACGTGCTAGCACGTGACCAGCGGTCACGTGTTGACACATGACATTTAAAAGCAGCGGCAAAAGGCAGATTCGCTCCCTGTTTAAATCAAAGAAAAGGATCCAGAAAAGGTCACGTGCTCACACGTGACCAGGGATCACGTATTGGCACGTGACGGCTGAGCAGCGGCCAGAGAACAGAGCGCAAAAGGAGAAGAAAGGCCCGTCCCAGGGGTCACGTGCCTACACGTGACCAGGGGTCACGGCTTTCAAAGCCTCTTTATTTAACAGAATTAAATTCCGAAAGCATTCAAATCTTTCCAAAAGAGAATGATTATTTGGAATCGTTGGATTAAAGATCTAAGGGTGATTAAATATCACCAATTTATGGAAAAATATCAGACTTGGAAAGATTTCCCCTTAAATCTAACCGAAATAACAAAGAGATATTTTTGGATTTAAAATCCAAAGGTAAATAAAATTCACCTAACAATCCAAAAGTCCAGATGAATGGTAAATATAAATCAAATCTCTCAATAAACAAATCAAATCTTTCAATTGAAGATTCACTAAAACTGATTGATTTTCTTCCTTCTCCTATAAATAGGAGCCAATACAGAAGGAGAGAGATATACAGAGACATACGGAGAGAGAAAAGGAGAGCCTTGAGATTTTGGGAAGAATAGGATCCTCTGCAAAAGAAAACCTTAGGTAAGAAGGGAGAGGCTTAAAAAGGAGAAGTTAATTCTCAAAGAGTTTAACTCTTATACAAAAAGAAGAACTTAGTTCTTTCTCTAGCAGAGGATCTGCAAAGTGCACATCTCCCCATGAATTGAGAATTTAATTCTCATTGGGTTGAGATCTTGCCCTGCAGATCCAAAGCATAAAAGGGGAATGGAAGTTTGAGAATTTAATTCTCATAGAACTATAGGAATTTAATTCCATTGGGATGAAATTACGGTTTAACCCTATGATTATGGGAATTTAATTCCTTCAAAATGGACAGAACCAGGGTTTAACCCTAATTAAGAACTTAATCCTATCAAAATAGCAGGAATTTAATTCCCTTACAGAAAAAGAAAGAAAGAAGAAGAAATTAGGGTTTCACCCTATGCCAGAATTCAATTCTTTACATACATGAGGAATTTAATTCCTACAGAAAAGAAATCAGGATTTAACCCTATCTAAGACTATAATTCTTCAGAAGAAGACATGAATTTAATTCCTCAAAAGCTTATTGCTTGGGTTTAACCTTATGAAGAATTTAAGTCTTAAAAAAGATAAACACATCTTCAAACAGGCAAAGAAACAGGGTCACGTGCTACCACGTGACCCCTGTAAAGATCCATAGAGAAGAACTTCCAGGCAACGCCTCGCGTGCCCCACGTGACCTCTTGGCAGAAGCTCTAACATACAAACATTTAAGTGCCCATCACGTGACAGCACGTGATGCTCCAAAGTATGCAATACTTCGGGCAGAATAAAATGAATTGAGGGCGCTCTCACGTGCTACCACGTGACCCCTCTCGCCTTAGTGTTTAACACTAAAGTTGAAACCTCTATATCCAGTTTTCAACACTGATTTTCTTAGTGTTTAAACACTAATTTGGAAAACTCTATATACAGTGTTTAACACTGACATTCTTAGTGTTGAACACCAACTTGGAAGACCCTGTTTCCAGTGTTTAACACTGATCTGCCTTAGTGTTAAACACTAATTTGAAATCTCCATTGCCAGTGTTTAACACTGATTTTCTTTAGGGTATAAACATTAATTTGAAAGCCCTGTTGCTATTGTTTAACACTAACTATCTCTTAGTGTTAAACACTAACTTGTCAATCTCACTCCCAGTGTTCAACACTGTTGGTCTTTAGTGTTTAACACTGACTTTAGCCCAATTGGCTCAGTCTCTAGAAGCAAAGCATCCCCTTCAATGGACCAACAGAAAGCCAATATTCTAAACATGATTGGACTTAGCCCAAGCTGGCCATAAGTCCTCAATTCAAACTTAACTTGGCTAATGGGCTCATAACATAATTAATTGGTCTTGGTCCCAGATTGGGCTAAAGACTATTTAATCTACCTTGGTTTAAGGGTACATCTCTTCACTCCTTTGATACTTGGCGTTGTAATTCCTCATCGTCTTCAAAAAGGTGACGGGTCCCGATGACCACATATTGATACGGATTGTGGGGTCCTTAAACTCATGGACTATGAGGTCCTTAACCTTGACCGTGATGTCTTAAAACTAACGCCGGACTGTGGAGTCCTTAAATCCATGGACTATGAGGTCCTTAACTTTGACCGTGATGTCTTAAAACTAACATTGGACTGTGGAGTCCTTAAATCCACGGACTATGAGGTCCTTAACTTTGACCGTGATGTCTTAAAACTAGCATTGGACTATGGATTCCTTAAATTCACGGACTACGACGTCCTTAACCTCGACCGCAACGTCTTAAAATTAATACTGGACCGCAATGTCCTTAAACTACCTATTGACTGTAATGTCACTACACTAAACAACAGGGCACCCCTAATCGCTCTCTTGTCAGATCTAAACAATCCCGTTAAGTCGATTTTAGTCTAAAACTAGACTAACGTATCCTTAACAAACGTTTAAGTCGATCTTAGTCTCAAACGAGGCTAACGTATCCTTAAACACAACCCCCAAACCCAAATCTAAGATAATACGGATTTGGACTAGTCTACGCCCTACGGGTGACAGCATAACTCAGTCTCTGTATACAATCTACGGGCAACCAAACACAAAACAAACACCCACGACACGAAGTGACCATCTGGAGAAGGAGAAAGTTGCTACCGCGATGCGGTAGCGTAATTAACTGTAGGGGCTTGCGCCTGCAGGGAAGAGCGTCCCCACAATCAAAAAACCCTCACACGAGGGGGAATCTGACAAAGTCTGCTACATCGGACGCATCCGTTTAAACCTTCGATACATGGCGCCATAAATCAACTTGGCATCTTCGGAGAGGTAGACGGATAGCACCAATTAGCATCTGCCCCGAATCTCAGGCGAGACACCATGTCGCGCCGTCTTTCGGAGGGGAACAATTTCGTTTATTATATTTATTATTGCTTTTATTTATTTATATATATTTTTTATCTCGTCAGCCTAAGGATGCTGCGGTATTAGTTTACGGACGTTTCGGTCCTTCATTAGTTTAAGGACGTTTCGGTCCGCCATTAGTTTAAGGATGTCTCGGTCCGTCCAGGAGAAGGCTGGCTACTGCTTATAAAGTTTGAGCTTAGGAAGATAGCGAGCAGACATAGTCATCGTCATCTATCATTGACCTAGGCAGTAACTCGCTAAGCGTAGTATTTCTTTAGGAATCGACGATTTATTGGCCTGTAAGGCCTTTCACCGTGCATATCCATGAGTAGATAGGCTCCACCCAGGTAGACCTTGTCTATGATTGTAACATTTAGGGGGAAAAAAAAAGCTAGAAATAAATAAAATTAATTAAATTTAGAATAAGCTGATAAATCACAAAATGGTTAAAATCAAATATGTTAATCTTCATAAGTTAATTGTAATATAAATTATATTAGAATTTTAGATTGTAATTTAAATAAGTTATAAGGGTTTTAATGAAAATTTTAGCTTCATTTTAATAAAAGATGTGTTATATAATAAGTTAAGATGTAAAGGGTCAAATTGTAAAGTTAGGTTCTATGCTAATACAAGATTGTCAAGGGTTTAAGTGAGTAAAGGGTTATCATTTCAGTTCTGAAAATAAACTCAAAATAAAACAAAAGAAAAGGGAAAAATTGAGGTTAATCACCAAAACACCTCATGCTTCATGCCACCACCAATTTCCACCTCCTCCTTGCATGAATTGTGCACACATTAGCTTAAGACACCTCCTCCTTCCCTTATCTCTTTATACCTTCACTTAAATAGCTCCATTTCAGTTAAACTTCAGATTTAAAACTTCAAATGAACTGAAAGAAAATCAAAAGAAAAGAAAAGAAAAGGAGGAAAGAAAATAAGAGGAAGAAGAAGAGGGTTGAGGAGCTTGTTCTTGGTGGTAGTTCTTCTTCAAGCTAGGAGGAGTTGGTTAATCTTGGAGGGTTATTCCTACAGCAAATTAGGAGGGTAAACTTCTTAAACTTAGTAAAGATTAAGTTCTGTAGATTAGTTAATTAAAGTTTAGGTAAGTCACATAATATCGTATTTTAGTTAGAAATTGTGTCTGTTAGAATCTGCTGTGTTCTGAAACTTAATTAAATAAATTCAACAGGGTAGAAATGATGTAGGAATTAAATAGAACACACCACATGAATACGGAGGCAGGGCGCCGGTTTTGGGCCGGCGACAGGAGGAGTTTGGCCGGCGTCGCCGGCCATGTTGTGGGGTTTGTGGGTTTGTTCAATTGGATAGTCTACAGTGTTCAATTTAGGGTATTTTGGCACTGTTGATTTAACTTAGTTTTACTGTAACTAAAATCTGGAATGATATATCGGAAAATGAATCGTAAAACACTAAATACGACACGACGAAACTACGTCGCGTTTTAATTCCTGAAACAGTGCAGGATTGGGTTAAAATTCAGCAAGATTAAGTGTTTTATAACTTGATATAATCAATTGACAATTAACCTATAAGAGGGATAGCGTGTTTTCTATGTCCGTTATATCGGAAATGTAGTTTTTCTTATACGCATTAACTTTGAATATTTAGACACGGGTACGAGAAATACGGAAGCCGCGAGGAAAGGGAAAGGATTAGCGATTCCGGAGTAGATCCGACTTTCCGGTGAGTAGACTAAACATCTACCGGGGAATTTAGTAGAGATGGCGTGTTTCACCCATGGTTTTACTTAATGTGATATTCATATTGTCATGTTTAAATTTTAGAATTTCATGCATTAAACTACTTGTGCATTGCTTAGTTGTTAGAACACTTCACAATTATCGATGAGTCATGCCACGTGCACATTTTATATGCTACACACACCTCGTCGATATTGCCATGTCACATACACTTAGATATCATACTTGTTAAAATGGATTATATCGTATTTCACATATCTAATATAATGGTAGATTGCATCATTGACATCATGTTACTTTATGCCTGTTTTATGTTATATATGAGATAAATGCAGAATTGAGGATTTATGGTTTTGAGTTTTGAATACTATTACATAAATCCAGGATTTTTATGATGATTGTGACAAGTCCACCATGAATGTCGTTTTTTTGATTTGGTTTTATTCCGAACCGGGTGGGGTAGCTATACGGTTGCGGAATTTATTACGTATATCCGAGCTGGGTGGGGTAGCTATACAGCCGGATCATGGTGGACCCGGTCGGGGCCGAGGGGCAGGGGCCGCAGTGTAGGCGGTGAGCCTAGCGAGGATACCCGATACCGGAAGTCAGTGGTAAACACGGCGGATATCTGGGATATACCGACCGGTGTTATGGATTGACAGGATCATTCGGGGAATGATGCCTGATGAAATACCGAAGATTTGTGTCGATGATGGACACGGAAAGGAAATGAATCATATTTGGAAAACAATTGATGAGATTTCAGTTTTGGATTTATATATGGAGCATTATAGATTTATGATTCTACATGTTAGTATGCATCATGGTTATCATTGTTGATATTAACTATAAATCGGCATATTTACTTTATTCGCCGTTATATGTTAGTTGTATTCACTGAGTTGGCAACTCATCCCCGTTGTGCCACAGTTCCTTGCAGGGATAGAGTGGACGGGTAGCTGCGAGGCAGGATCACTTTTGCCGTCGTATTTCATCTTTTGATCGGTAGGTTACATGTGTAGTAACCTCCCTTTTAAGGTTTTGTATTTTGTATCTAGAAGTCTCCATCAAACCTGTATTTGACTTAGAAATGAGAGATGGTAAATATATGTACAGTTGAGTTCTGTTGATCAGTTTTATAGCTTCTTTTTATATGAGATTCAGTGATGTTACTTATGCTTATATTCATGATTCATGTTGATATTGTTGATTCCAACTAGGAATACAACCAAACTTAACCTTTATTACTTGTTTAATGAATTAACTTCATAACTCGAGATTTCTACTTAAAAACTAAATTTTCATAAATAATTCCGAAATAAGGTATTTTGATCTTGGTTTTTGGCTTACTTGGATTTGTGCATATCTTTAGATATGATACAATCTAAGTGCCTGTCACATCCAAACTTGGGTCGTGACAAAGTTGGTATCAGAGCTTAGGAGTAACCTTACGGAATTCAGTAAGGGATTTCAATAGGTTGATGTAAGTCTGAGAGTTAGGATGACCTTTGGTTTGATGGAGTAGGTGAATTAGGACGAATGCAGTACCGTACGTATGTTCCGCGGCATATTTACGTTATCGTATTCAGCCTAACTAACCTTAGGATGTTTATCTTGATCTATTCTTCCGTTGATTCTCCGTTATTTGAATTCTTCTGTTCCCACACCTTATCAACTCTCGTTTCTTGTTCCAGTTGCTATGGCTACGCGGGCTAGACGAGCCGCGGCCAGGAATGCAGCTAGGGCGAGTCCGCCTGTGACGAGGACTGGTACACCGGACGTGCAGGAGGTGCATGAGCATGCTGATCCTCCTCCTCCAGATCGCATGACTAGGATCGAGGAGGGTATGTTGGGATTACAGCGAGTGGTAGGACAGTTAGCTGAGACCACTCGAGCTTTGAGATCAGATCAAGCACCGACCGTAGCAGAGTCCGAGGTACAGCCTACACAGACGGTAGCACCAGTAGATACGAGAGTGATGGAGGTATCACTTGCGGAGTTTATGAGGTTGAGACCACCGGTATTCACAGGGACCGATGTGGCGGTAGATCCTCAGTCTTTTCTTGATAGAATGGCGAGGATATGCAGATCATTACGATGTTCTGATGCGAGGTCAGTTGAGCTGACTAGCTATCGTTTGGAGGGACTTGCACAGGAGTGGTGTGAGTCGATGGAGAGAGGGCGAGCTACGAATCTTCCTCCGATGACGTGGACCGAGTTTTCTACAGTCTTTCTTGCCAGATTTCTTCCCGAGAGTGTGAGGGATGCTAGAGCTAGCAGTTTCGAAGCGTTGAAGAAAGCAGCAAGTATGTCAGTAGCCGATTATGACTTACGCTTCACCCAACTTTCGCGATATGCCCCATACTTGGTACCTACAGAGGAGCTTCGGGTAAAAAGGTTCCTAAGGAGTTTGGACACACAGTTGTATCTGGCGATAGGCTCCCAGCATTTTGATACATATGCACAGGCCATGGATGCGGCGATTCGAGTAGAGGAGCGTTTGAGCCAGTCAGGAGTTGTTCCGGAGCCAAAGAGGAGTAGACCATTCGTGCCGACAAATAGACAGTTTGGACGAGGTAGAGGGTCCTATCCAGGCAGATATATTCCAGGTCACAGTGTTGGACGAGATTGGACACAGGGCCAGATGTTCAGTTCTTATCCTAGTGATCAGAGACCACCATCTACCTGTTATAGTTGTGGACTTCCCGGACACTTTGCGCGAGATTGTAGATCTCAGGGCAGGACCGTTGCTCCACCGGCTGTTTTACCCCTTCCACCTCCTACACCGATGGCTTTACTTCCTCCCCCAGTTGGCGCTACACGCCAGGCAGTTGCACCACGAGGTCGAGGCTATGCAGGACGTGCTCAAAGAGGTAGAGGAGATAGAGGTAGAGGACGACAGGATGCGGGCAGGGGCCAGGCACGGGTTTTTGCACTGACTCCACAGGATGCCCAGGCATCAAATGCAGTCGTGACAGGTACTCTTACAGTATGCTCATTAGAGGCACATGTTTTATTTGATCCCGGTTCTACACACTCTTATATATCTTCACGATTCGCACTTTTATTGGGGAAGGAGTCGTCATTGTTAGAATTACCTTTGGTAGTGATTACTCCAGTTGGAGATTCCTTTATAGCTCGACACGTATTCAGATCGTGTTCGGTGCGTATTGGTAATAGAGATTCGCTAGTTGATCTGATTCTCCTGGACATGTTGGATTTTGATATACTTCTTGGGATGGATTGGTTAGCCGCTTGTCATGCCTATGTAGATTGTAGAGGAAAAGCGGTTAGCTTCTGTTTTCCAGGTGAACCGGTGTTTGTTGTGCAGGGGGATTGCAAGTTAACCCCTGTCAACATGATTTCTGCTTTTTGTGCGGGACGGCTATTGAAGAAGGGTTGTCATGGGTTCTTGGCTTTTATTCAGGACATAGGGGTCGATGAAGTTCCATTGGACCAAATCCCGATCATACGAGAATTTCCTGAGGTATTTCCTGCTGAGTTGCCAGGATTGCCACCTGATCGAGATATTGAATTCTGTATCGATTTGATTCCGGGTGCAGGGCCTATTTCTATACCACCATATCGAATGGCACCGACGGAATTGAAAGAACTCAAAGGCCAGTTGCAAGAGTTGTTAGATCGAGGACTTGTACGTCCTAGTGTTTCACCGTGGGGAGCTCCTGTGTTATTTGTAAAGAAGAAGGACGGTAGTATGAGAATGTGCATCGACTACCGACAGCTGAATCGCGTCACAGTGCGAAACCGGTATCCATTACCACGAATAGATGACTTGTTCGATCAGTTGCAAGGAGCCGGATTCTTCTCAAAGATTGACTTGAGGTCAGGATATCATCAGTTGAGGGTTCGGAAGGACGATATTCCGAAGACGGCGTTTCGTACGAGATATGGGCATTATGAATTTCTGGTGATGTCGTTCGGACTCACCAATGCTCCAGCAGCTTTTATGGATATGATGAACCGTATCTTTAGACCATTTATCGATCGGTTTATTATAGTATTCATAGATGATATTCTTGTATATTCTCGGAGTCAGACGGAGCACGAGCAGCATCTACGTATCACGTTGCAGACCTTGAAAGAGCATCAGCTGTATGCAAAGTTTTCTAAGTGTGCTTTTTGGCTCGATAGTGTGGATTTCTTGGGTCACATAGTTACAAGACAGGGTATATGCGTGGACCCAAAGAAGATTGAAGCGGTACAACATTGGCCCAGGCCTATGTCAGTTACAGAGGTTCGGAGTTTCTTAGGTCTGGCAGGTTATTACAGATGCTTCGTACAGGATTTCTCAAGGATAGCGGCACCTTTGACAGGATTGACTAGGAAGGAAGTTCCATTTCAGTGGACAGATGCGTGTGAGCAGAGTTTCCAACAGTTGAAGACGCGTTTGACGACTGCACCTGTATTATCTTTACCTTCCGGGTCAGGGGGTTTCGTTGTGTATTGCGATGCTTCTAGAGTGGGCTTAGGCTGTGTGTTGATGCAACACGGCAAGGTTATAGCATATGCTTCTCGGCAGTTGAAGAGGCATGAACAAAATTACCCCACTCATGATTTAGAGATGGCTGCTGTAGTTTTCGCACTGAAGATTTGGAGACATTACTTGTATGGAGAAACGTGTCAAATCTTCACAGATCATAAAAGTTTAAAGTATATCTTTCAACAGAAGGATCTGAATCTCAGGCAGCGTAGATGGATGGAATTGGTGAAAGATTACGACTGTGAGATTTTGTACCATCCAGGCAAAGCAAATGTTGTGGCAGATGCCTTGAGTCGGAGGCCTGGAGGCAATTTATCTCATTTAAGCATTTTGCAGAGACAGTCTTCTACAGACTGGCAGATCTTATGTGATAGCCATATACAGTTTGAGTTCACATCGGCAGGAGGTCAGTTAGCACATGTTCGCACCAGACCTCAGTTATTGGATCGTATTCGAGATGCGCAGCCTACAGATACTCGCATGATGGAGATTATGGATCAGGTTAGACAGGGCAAGGAGACGGAGTTCGTGGTTGATGATCATGGAGTATTACGTTTTAGGACTCGTCTCTGTGTGCCAGATTCTGTCGGATTGAGGCGTGAGATTTTGGAGGATGCCCACAGATCAGTATACAGTATTCATCCTTGTTCCACCAAAATGTATCGTGACTTGAAGGATAATTATTGGTGGGAAGGAATGAAGAAGGATGTTACGGATTTTGTTTCTCGATGCTTGACTTGTCAGCAAGTCAAAGCAGAACATCAGAGGCCAGCCGGAGAGCTGCAACCCTTACCCATTCCAGAACGGAAATGGGAACAGATTTCCATGGATTTTGTGGTGGGTCTACCCAGGACTAGCAGAGGGTATGATTCCATTTGGGTGATAGTAGACAGGCTGACGAAGGCCGCTCATTTTCTTCCAGTGAAGACGACATATGGATTTGCTCAGTATGCACAGATATATATCGATGAGATTGTACGTCTACATGGAGTGCCGACATGCATAGTATCAGATCGAGGTACCCAGTTCACGAGCAGGCTATGGCAGAAACTTCAAGATGCTCTTGGTACACGACTGAGTTTCAGTATAGCTTTCCACCCACAGACAGACGGTCAGTCGGAGCGGACCATTCAGATACTAGAGGATATGCTTCGGGCTTGTAGCTTAGATTTCGGTGGTAGTTGGGATCGTCACCTACCTTTGGTAGAATTCTCTTACAACAACAGTTTTCAAGAGACGATCCAGATGGCACCCTTTGAAGCCTTGTATGGAAGGAAATGTAGATCACCTGTTTGCTGGACGGAACTTAGTGAGAGTTGTATATTGGGACCGCAGATAGTACAAGAAACTACAGAGAAGATTCATTTGATACGAGATAGAATGAAAGCGGCTCAAAGCAGACAGAAGTCATATGCGGATCGAAGACGACACAAACTTGAGTTTGATGTGGGGGATCATGTGTTCCTTCGAGTATCTCCAATGAAGGGTGTGATGCGCTTCGGGAAGAAAGGGAAGCTCAGCCCCAGATATCTTGGACCATACGAGATTTTAGAGAGAGTGGGCGCTGTGGTTTATCGGTTAGCACTTCCACCTGGTTTTCCCGACGTACATCCAGTGTTCCACGTATCGATGCTTCGCAGATATCTTCACGATCCATCTCATGCGATCCAGCATCAGACTCTACCGATTTAACCAGATCTATCTTTCACAGTGCAGTCAGTCGCTATTCTGGACAAACAGGCAAAGCAACTACGATCAAGGATACTGCCATCTGTTAAGGTTCTCTGGCAAGGAAGAGATCGCGAGGAGATTACATGGGAGACGGAGGACGCAATGCGAAAGAAATTTCTACATCTTTTCTTAGGTATATCTAGTAATTATTTTAAATTCGGGGACCGAATTTTCTTAAGGGGGGAATATTGTAACATTTAGGAAAAAAAAAGCTAGAAATAAATAAAATTAATTAAATTTAGAATAAGCTGATAAATCACAAAATGGTTAAAATCAAATATGTTAATCTTCATAAGTTAATTGTAATATAAATTATATTAGAATTTTAGATTGTAATTTAAATAAGTTATAAGGGTTTTAATGAAAATTTTAGCTTCATTTTAATAAAAGATGTGTTATATAATAAGTTAAGATGTAAGGGGTCAAATTGTAAAGTTAGGTTCTATGCTAATACAAGATTGTCAAGGGTTTAAGTGAGTAAAGGGTTATCATTTCAGTTCTGAAAATAAACTCAAAATAAAACAAAAGAAAAGGGAAAAATTGAGGTTAATCACCAAAACACCTCATGCTTCATGCCACCACCAATTTCCACCTCCTCCTTGCATGAATTGTGCACACATTAGCTTAAGACACCTCCTCCTTCCCTTATCTATTTATACCTTCACTTAAATAGCTCCATTTCAGTTAAACTTCAGATTTAAAACTTCAAATGAACTGAAAGAAAATCAAAAGAAAAGAAAAGAAAAGGAGGAAAGAAAATAAGAGGAAGAAGAAGAGGGTTGAGGAGCTTGTTCTTGGTGGTAGTTCTTCTTCAAGCTAGGAGGAGTTGGTTAATCTTGGAGGGTTATTCCTACAGCAAATTAGGAGGGTAAACTTCTTAAACTTAGTAAAGATTAAGTTCTGTAGATTAGTTAATTAAAGTTTAGGTAAGTCACATAATATCGTATTTTAGTTAGAAATTGTGTCTGTTAGAATCTGCTGTGTTCTGAAACTTAATTAAATAAATTCAACAGGGTAGAAATGATGTAGGAATTAAATAGAACACACCACATGAATACGGAGGCAGGGCGCCGGTTTTGGGCCGGCGACAGGAGGAGTTTGGCCGGCGTCGCCGGCCATGTTGTGGGGTTTGTGGGTTTGTTCAATTGGATAGTCTACAGTGTTCAATTTAGGGTATTTTGGCACTGTTGATTTAACTTAGTTTTACTGTAACTAAAATCTGGAATGATATATCGGAAAATGAATCGTAAAACACTAAATACGACACGACGAAACTACGTCGCGTTTTAATTCCTGAAACAGTGCAGGATTGGGTTAAAATTCAGCAAGATTAAGTGTTTTATAACTTGATATAATCAATTGACAATTAACCTATAAGAGGGATAGCGTGTTTTCTATGTCCGTTATATCGGAAATGTAGTTTTGCTTATACGCATTAACTTTGAATATTTAGACACGGGTACGAGAAATACGGAAGCCGCGAGGAAAGGGAAAGGATTAGCGATTCCGGAGTAGATCCGACTTTCCGGTGAGTAGACTAAACATCTACCGGGGAATTTAGTAGAGATGGCGTGTTTCGCCCATGGTTTTACTTAATGTGATATTCATATTGTCATGTTTAAATTTTAGAATTTCATGCATTAAACTACTTGTGCATTGCTTAGTTGTTAGAACACTTCACAATTATCGACGAGTCATGCCACGTGCACATTTTATATGCTACACACACCTCGTCGATATTGCCATGTCACATACACTTAGATATCATACTTGTTAAAATGGATTATATCGTATTTCACATATCTAATATAATGGTAGATTGCATCATTGACATCATGTTACTTTATGCCTGTTTTATGTTATATATGAGATAAATGCAGAATTGAGGATTTATGGTTTTGAGTTTTGAATACTATTACATAAATCCAGGATTTTTATGATGATTGTGACAAGTCCACCATGAATGTCGTTTTTTTGATTTGGTTTTATTCCGAACCGGGTGGGGTAGCTATACGGTTGCGGAATTTATTACGTATATCCGAGCTGGGTGGGGTAGCTATACAGCCGGATCATGGTGGACCCGGTCGGGGCCGAGGGGCAGGGGCCGCAGTGTAGGCGGTGAGCCTAGCGAGGATACCCGATACCGGAAGTCAGTGGTAAACACGGCGGATATCTGGGATATACCGACCGGTGTTATGGATTGACAGGATCATTCGGGGAATGATGCCTGATGAAATACCGAAGATTTGTGTCGATGATGGACACGGAAAGGAAATGAATCATATTTGGAAAACAATTGATGAGATTTCAGTTTTGGATTTATATATGGAGCATTATAGATTTATGATTCTACATGTTAGTATGCATCATGGTTATCATTGTTGATATTAACTATAAATCGGCATATTTACTTTATTCGCCGTTATATGTTAGTTGTATTCACTGAGTTGGCAACTCATCCCCGTTGTGCCACAGTTCCTTGCAGGGATAGAGTGGACGGGTAGCTGCGAGGCAGGATCACTTTTGCCGTCGTATTTCATCTTTTGATCTGTTGGTTACATGTGTAGTAACCTCCCTTTTGGGGTTTTGTATTTTGTATCTAGAAGTCTCTATCAAACCTGTATTTGACTTAGAAATGAGAGATGGTAAATATATGTACAGTTGAGTTCTGTTGATCAGTTTTATAGCTTCTTTTTATATGAGATTCAGTGATGTTACTTATGCTTATATTCATGATTCATGTTGATATTGTTGATTCCAACTAGGAATACAACCAAACTTAACCTTTATTACTTGTTTAATGAATTAACTTCATAACTCGAGATTTTTACTTAAAAACTAAATTTTCATAAATAATTCCGAAATAAGGTATTTTGATCTTGGTTTTTGGCTTACTTGGATTTGTGCATATCTTTAGATATGATACAATCTAAGTGCCTGTCACATCCAAACTTGGGTCGTGACAATGATGTACGGGCCTTCATAGTTTGGCTCGAATTTTCCCCGCTTGGCGCGATTGGGGATCATAGGCCTTTTGACCACTAGCACGAGTTTGCCTTGGCGGAATGTCCTCGGCCTGGTCAATCTTTCATATGAACGCGTCATCTTTGCTTTATAGGCCTCTAGATTTTGTTGCGCTATGAGCCGTGTTTCATCAAGGGCATCAAGCTCCTCAAGCCGAAGGTGACCATTTTCTTCGTCCGTCGGCTCGTAGTGGACTGCCACTCGTAGAGAGGGTAACTCTATCTCGAGGGGGAGTACTTCTTCTGTACCGAATACCAACGCGTACGGCGTTGTGTTCGTGGCCGTCTTGAACGTAGTTCGATACGCCCAGAGATCTTCTTGCAGTCTCTCATGCCAGTCCTTCTTATTTCGGGACACCGTTTTCTTCATGATCTTTGTTAAGGTCTTGTTGAAGGTCTCGGCCAGACCGTTAGCTCGCGGATTATAAACCGAGGAATATCTCCAGTCTATATTGTGTTGTTGTGCGAAGCGATTGATTTTGTGGCTTCTATAAGCTGGCCCGTTATCGGAGATGATCCATCGCGGAGTTCCAAACCGATATATGATGTGCGTCTTGAAGAAATGGAGGATATTCTCCGTCTTCACTTCCTTCAACGGTACTGCTTCTGCCCATTTGGAGAAGTAATCAGTCGTTGCCAGGATGAAACGATGTCCTCTAGACGATGCTGGTTCGATGGGGCCGACTATGTCAGCCCCCCACATTTCGAATGGCCAGCTAGCCACCGTTGGATGTAGCAGATTTGGATGTTGATGGATGAAGTCCCCATGAATTTAGCATGAGTGGCATTGCTTCGCATATTCGAGGCAGTCCTGAATCATCGTGGGCCAGTAATAGCCCATCCGTTTGATCTTCAACTTCATCTTCGGGCCCGCTTGGTGAGAACCGCAGAGTCCGTCGTGAACTTTCTGAACGACTCTTTTCGCTTCGTCAGGTTCCAGACATCTCAACCATAAAGAATCGAACGACCTCTTGTATAGAGTATCATTGATGAAGGCGAAAGACAGCTCGTTTCATGAGCTGATGTCTTGAGGACGCATCTTCGGGCGTTCGACGGTATTTGAAGTAGTCTATAAAGACTTCTCTCCAATCCTCAGCCTTTTTCTGATCTTTTATTTGCAAGGTCGTCTGCTGAGTCGCTCCCTTTTCTTTGGATGATTCTGGAGATATTTCTGCTGGGGTAAGCACGCGACGGCTTTGTACCACGATTCTTACGTCATCGAGGTTTTCATCAGCCAGTTCCTTAGCGAGTTTGGCCAATGCGTCCGCTTTGCTGTTTTCCACGCGCGGTATGCTTTCCAAAGTATAGGAGGGAATTTGGGTCAACAGTTGTCGCACCTTTTCGCCATACTTCACCAGCTCTGGCTTGAACGTTTGGTAGTCGCCGTTCACTTGACTAACGACCAGCTGGGAGTCTCCATATATGAGGAGGTTTCCAATTCCCATGTCGATGGCGATCTCGAGGCCTGTTATCAAAGCTTCGTATTCGGCTTCATTGTTCGTCCTCGGCTCTGTTAGGGAGAAGGCAAAGCGCATTATCCCTCCTTGTGGAGTTACGAAGATGAGTCCTACCCCCGATTTGATTATAGGGGTACTTTGTTTGCGCTTCTTCACGGAAGATGCTCCATCGAAATAAAGCTCCTATCGGGTATCACCACCGTCGATCGCATCAAACTCATGTTCGTCTGGCAGATCGCAATTCAGAGGAGAATCGGCGGGTATCGGATGCTCAGCGAGGAAGTCGGCGATGGCCTGGCCTTTCGCTGCCTTGAGAGGTTGATACGTTATCGAGAACTCCATCAAGAGCAGGGCCCATTTAGCGAGTCGCCCCGTCAATATGGCCTTTGACATCAAATATTTAAGGGGGTCCACCTTCAAAATGAGACGGACTTCATGCGCCAACGCATAATGTCTGAGCTTTGTTATCGCAAAGATCAATGCCAGGCAATGTTTTTCAATGGGGGAGTAGTTGCTTTCTGCCCCCAGTAGAACTCGACTTAAGTAGTGGAGTGCTCTTTCTCTCCCTTGATCGTTCTCTTGTGCCCATAATGCACCTAAGGAACCTTCGAGGGCAGTTGTATAAAGGATGAGGGATTTTCCCTTGACTGGAGCAGCCAACACTGGCGGGTTCTGCAGGTATTGCTTGATCTCATCTAGCGCGCTTTGGCATTTTTGGACCTAGACGAACGGGGTTCCTTTCTTCATCAGGTGGCTGTAAGGACGGCACTTGCCTGAAAGGTTGGCTATAAATCGCCGTATATACGCGAGTTTCCCTTGGAGAGACCGCAGTTGTTTGAGAGTCCTTGGCGGAGGCATTTCCATGATCGCCTTGATCTTTGACGGATCTATCTCAATACCTCGGTGTCGGACGATGAATCCCAGGAATTTGCCCGAGGAAACTCTGAATGCACACTTAAGAGGGTTCATCTTCAAGTTGTATTGTCGAAGGCGTTGAAATACGGTCTTCAGATGCTCGAGATGTTCCTCGTATGATTTGCTTTTAACCACGAGATCGTCGATATAGCATTCAACGATTTCGTGTATAAGGTCATCAAAGATCTGCGTCATGGCTCTCTGATAAGTAGCACCGATGTTCTTTAATCCGAAGGGCATCACCTTGTAGCAGAATATACCCAAAGGAGTCCGAAAAGCGGTGTGCTTCTGGTCTTCGGGATGCATCTTGATCTGATTATACCCTGACGAGCCGTCCATGAAGGAGAAAACCTCATGAGTGGACGTATTGTTTATCATCAGTTCGGTGACTGGCACTGGGAAATCGTCCTTCAGGCAGGCTTTATTGAGATCCCGGAAGTCTACGCATATGCGCACTGTCCTATTTTTCTTCATCACCGGGACGATGTTGGCGATCCATTCAGGATATTGAACCTCCTGGATAAAGCCATAGTCGATCAGCTTCTTGACCTCAGCATTGATGCCCATCTCAAGCTCGAGCCGCATTCTTCTTGGAGCTTGTTTGACCAGCTTGACGTTCGGAGATATCGCCAATTTATGCACAGCAATTTCTGGATCCAGTCCCGGCATTTCGGAATAGTTCCATGCGAAGCAATCTCTATGCTGCATAAGCACGTCTTTTAACATAGCCACCCTTTCTTCAGATAGCAGCTCGCTGACGAATGTCAGTCGCGGGTCATTCGCCGTTCCCAACTCAATTTTCTTGAGGTTATCCGCAGTGGTATATATTCCATTCTCCAGCTCTTTTGGTGCTGGTGGAAATTCTGAGATCACCTCGTCGTTGCTGTTTTCGAAGCACCAGGGAAGGTCATCCATGTTCTCGGGCTTTTCTTTTGATATTGTTATCATGTGACAAGTACGAATTCGCTTCCAATCCCAATGTGGAACTAGTTCTTCTTTCGTGGCCTTGGGTTCATGCTTCTGTGGCGGCGTTACCCTCCAGTTGTCAGATAGAGCGAACTTGCCGAGCTGATACTGATCTTCGACCCAATTCTTGAAGGTGAAGCAGTCTTCAAGAGGATGCCCTATCACTCGGTGATAAAGGCAATAGTCTGGATGAGAGACTTCGCTTGCTTGTTCGGGGTGTTTAGACTCCGGCTGCGTAAGAATCTGATGTTTTAGAGCGAGGTCGAGTATTTTCTTCGTCTTGTCTCGAGGAAAAGAGTACGCCCGACCCAATTTTCTTATGAGGGATAGATCGGAACCGCTCAATTCCCGCTTGCGTGACCTCTTAGCCCCGCTTTGTTGCTTCTGAGCGCATTTTTCACGTTTCGACTTGTCTCAGCCTATGTGTCGAGCCTTTTTTACAACAGGTTGACATGGAGCGGCATCTTCATCCTTCACAGGTTGTTGGAGGTGGCGTTGCGTTTTGGCTTTCTTGTAGATGGCCATTTCGTGGTTATGGTCGTCTCGGACTTTTTGACCAGCTTCCCTTATAAGTTTGTCCATTTGTTCTTCGAATGACGGACTGGGCACTTTTGCATCTGGAACTTTCACTGGTTCAGGATTAGCGTCCTCCCATTGAGCATCCGCTTCTTCATCGAAGTCATACACGACGTAGCAACCATGTAGTAGCTCTCGTTTCTTTGACCGGATGTATCCAAGCCCGATTGTTTCCATTCTCCCATTAGGCAGCTTATGTTGAGTCCCGGGAACGTTCCAGACTTTGTCATAGAACTTGGCTTTTCGAACGGTCTGCTTGAAGGGTATCCCCTGGCGCTTCAGTAGCCTCTTCAAGCCTTCTGTATAATATCTGGGGAGACGAATGGGCTGAAACCTGTCAAGTGTAGGATCCGTACCGTGCCAGATTTCTTTCTCCGCTTTGGTTTCTTCGGAGCGGTAGAATAAAATTGCTTTTTCTCCTTCTCGCCTGGGAGGGACATAGAACGTCCGCAGCTCTTCTACACTGTAGATATTAAGTGCATCCAGTTCTTTATGATGTTTAAGCGGCACCATGGCGACTTGTAGACTTTGCTCTTCGTCAGCGGACGTTTGTATTGAAGGTCGAGCAGAGAATACCGCATGGACCTCATCTTCCGAGTCGCTACCAAAGATCAACGTAGGAGCGGATGGTCCTGGCTTGTTGTGTCGAGACGGCCCATAGTAAACTATCTCTTCTTCTTCTTCGATATCACTCCCGAAAACAGGAATGGTGGCAGCGGCTTTGTTTTCCGGTTTGCGACATCTCTCTGTATCCTCGAAATCTGGCAAAAAGTACTTTGCATCTTCATATTTGCAAACCTTATTAACAGAGAATGGGTTCAGTTCTCCCGCCACGGTATACTCGAGACCATCCTTAGAATACTTCATACACTGATGTTGCGTAGAAGGGATGATGTTGTACTCGTGTAACCATGGTCGGCCAAGCAGAGCATTGTAGCATGTCTTGGCGTCTATGACGTGGAACTTAATATCCGTGACGAGTAGCCCGAAGCGTAGCGTCAGTATCACAGACCCAAGAGTTCTTGATGACTGGGAGTCGAACTCGGAGATAGTGATCTTGTCCCGAGCAAGGTGCTGGACCCTCATGCAGATTTCTTTTAACACCCGCACATTGAGGAGGTTAACGGAGGATCCATTGTCGATCAGGATTTTGCCTATCTTTATATCGTGGCAGTATCCTGAGACATAAAGGGGGCGATTATGTTCGCACGTCCCAAGGAGAAGGTCTTCATCACCAAAAGCGACATCGGCCATGTACACTTCCTCCAATTCATCCTTCATCTTTTCCTCGGCCAGGAAAGCTTGGAATTGCTCCGAATCCTGTAGTGCCTTGATTAACGAATCTCTCGCCTCCTTTGATAGCAAAAGGGCGTCAAGAATGCTGAGCTGCGAGGGTAGTTTTCTCAGATGCGCTAAGACGTTGTAATCCACCTTATTTCTCTTCGGCGGGTCCTTGGCACTTAGCTCCTCTACAACTTGGTCATCTAAGACGATATCTTCAGAGACCTTTTCTTTCCCTTTATCTTTTTTATTTGAGGGCCCGAGATTCTTTTCAGGTAGCGTGCGATTACGCAGCCGGATATTTTCACAGATCTTCTGCCCTTCTTCTTTTCCCGAAGTGGACTCTTTAAAGAGAGGGCCATGCTCCAGCTCTTCATCAGAATCACTCCCGAATGTAAGCACTTGTGACCCATCGGTGTCAACCATATGACAATCGCCGGTAATTCTTTTAAGCCCTTCGGTCGTATTTTTCCGCTCCCGACGAGTTTTGCGCTTCTCCCGCTTAAAATGTTGTCGATGAGCAATATATCCTTGCCACCATCTATCGAAAGCTTTGTACTCTTCAGTGGGGTGCGAAATCTTCTGATGATATAAGCAATAGGAGGGGTGCATTTCTACTTTACCAGTAATGTTTCCTTCGGAGGATGGTAGCTTCATGCCCATTGATATGGCCTTAGCAAACCTTTTCCTTATCTTGAATTTACTTTTGTCGGTGGTGGATGTATTTTGCTCCAGCGGGAGTGTCTCAGCTCTTTCATCAAGTCGCTGGTGCTTGGCCCTTTCAAATATAGCCGTCTCGCATTTCCGATCAGCTTTACTTTTCAACCGAGCTTCGTTAAGGAATGCGTCAATTACTTCATCTGATGGCCCCAGAACTTTTGGTTCAAGATCTGCCCCCAGCTTTTCAGTGCAAGGAGTCTCCTCATTGTCCGCCAACGAATGGGAGATCATATGGCAGCTCGCTACGTATTCCTCAGACTCATCCGACGAACTTTTTCCCCATCTTCCTCTTGAAAAACGTGGTTGAGAAACTCTTGGAGTGTAATGGGAGTCCGTGCTTTCTGATTGTATTCCTCCAACGCGTCAATTTGTTTTTGTAAGTCTGTGTGCTTGTCGTCAGGCTTTGCAGACTTCTTAGATTTCTTCTTCTTCTTCAAAGATTTTGACGGCTGGTTGCGAGTGCTTGGGCCACCATCATCGGTCTTTGGAGTTGAGCGTGGCTTCAACATCCCCTCAATGACCTGCGGTTCCAACGGGTTCTTCCACTTGAACGCTGGGCATGCCTGAAGATCGTTCAGCATTCTCTTTGTTTTAGCTGACAGCACAACCTCCTATGGGGCTTCCTCGACGAGAGAGCACGTTGCCCCCGACATATTCGTCCTCTTAGAGGTGTGAGGTTGCGGCGGATTCACCTTCCATCTATCGGATAATGCGAATTTGCCCTGTTGGTATTGGTCTTCAAGCCAATTTTTGAAGACATAGCAATCTTCGATCGGATGACCCGGTACCCGGTGATAGGGACAGTAGTTGGGCTCATTGACATCATTTGGTTGCGACGGACGTTTTGGCTCCGGCAGATTTATGAGTCGGTTGCGCAACACTAACTCGAATAACCTTCTCGTTTTATCTCGGGGAAACGAGTAAAGACGTCCTAGTCTCTCCTTAAGGGATACCTGTGGACGCATATTATTTTGACGAACAACCGGCTTCGAGTTGCTCGGTTGTTGTTGAGCATTAGCGACAACGATCGCTTTTCCCTTCCCCTTGTCATTTCGGGAGTCTGGCTTTGGAAGAGAAGGTCTATGGCCCATCTGATCCATTTGCTCTAGCTTGTCGATCAGGGCCTGGAAGGTAGTCGGCTTGAAGAACATCATAAATTGCGAGATGGTTGCTTGCGGATCAAGGGTTCCCACAAACATACCCACTACAGGAGCTTCTTCAATGTGCTGCTCGCACTTTGACCATTGGTTCCGCCACCATATAGCATATTGAACCCATGTCTCGCCTGGCTTTACCCTGGCGTTAATCAGTGCCGTCATCGGGGTGCGTTCACTGGCGCTTGCAAAATGCTGGGTAAACAGCAGCCATCTCCGCGAAGGTCTTGATAGAGTCATTCGGGAGCTCAGAGTACCACTCGAACGCTATATCTGATAAGCTGCCAACGAACTGGCGAAGCAACAGCTTGTCATCACCGCCGGTGTTGCCGCAGAGTGCCCTGAACTGGGCAACATGCTGGTGGGGATTACATGTCCCCTTGTAGACATGGAATTTAGGTATGGTGTAACCCGGCGGGTACTTGATCTGGTCGTACCAACTCGGATATGGTCGTCCTGTTTTTACGACCCGGCCGGCTACTTCAGTCGCATGATGAACCCGTATTTGCTGGGCTATGTACTCGTCTAAGTCAGCTTTGGAGATTGTCTCCTCCTTAGCTGTTGACAGAGCTGGCGGAGGATTCGACGTTTCTCCCCTATCGTCTTCAAGGACGATCGGGGGATCTTCGGCCGGAGGATCTTGTTGGATCATTATCCCCACCATGTCTTGGAACAGGAGGCCCATACGCTTTATGTTGGTTGCTTGTTCAGCAACCTCTTTATCCTTCTTCTCCAATATTCGACGAAGAATTCGACGTCAGTTTCTTGCTCCTGACGTTCATCCGAAGACGTTTCGGGGTTTTCTTTGGGCCCAGTAAGTGCGGCCATCACGTTCATCATCTCTTGGAGCTTCTTCTGCTGCTCCTGCGCTTTGGTCACCGATCGCGTGAGCGGTCTATGACCTGTGGATATGCGGATGTCCTCTTTACCACACGCCATATAGACGGTATGAACTACCATGCCCCCAGACTTAGGGCGTTTGGGTTCACCACCTTTGATATTCACCACAGGTGTAGGGACTTTCTCTGGCCTCCTTCTCTTATGAGCGGTCAAAGTTGAGAGGGCCGTTGCCTTGGGCACCCAAGTGGTTGTCACCTTTCGTTGCTTGATCAGGGGATTTTCTTCTTGCCGACCTTTCGACTTCTTCTGTTGGCGAGAGAAATTAGGATCAATCACAGATTCTCAGACTCGTCGCCATGTCTTGTAGATCTTGGAGGACAGTGATTGAGGAGACCGCTCCGGCTTTTCTGCTTCCACGGCGATCTCTACCGGTGGAGGAGACCTTTTGAGCACCGCAGTTGGCAAGTTTCTGTGTACCCTGTTCAGCAGCTCAAAGTTGTTTCCAGTTGGAACAGCAGCATTAACTTCCACCGTTGGAGCTGGTGGAGTTATCCCAGAGGGGGAGTTGCCCCCAATCTTCCTTATCCGGCGCCAGTGGCGTTGTCGGGCGCGACGAGTTGTCGGTATTGGTTCAAAGGTAGAAACAGCTTCCTCTTGCCCCCCTGTTCAGGTGTGGGGCTGTTGCCGGCGTCAGCCTCTTGAAGACTGACATCTTTTGAGCAGCAGGAGCAGGAGTGGGAGTCAGGACGGTCAGTCTTGTAAAGACCGATCTCTTAGCAGGAGAAGTCGCCTTGACGACTTTAGGGACAGGTTTGGCTACTCTTTTTAGAGTAACCTTTTCTGGGACTGCAAGCTTCGTTGCGGGCCCGCAGGAGTTTTGGCCCAGTCTGGAGAAGACCGAGGCACTGGTATTGGGCGACCCGTTGAGAGGGGCCGCAGTAACTGTAAGTCGATCGAAGACCGACTTCTTAGGAGCTTCTGGTACGGGCACGGGGGTGCTGAAGCTTGTTGGCGGAAGCATGGTTCCGAAAAACAGCCCTGTGGTGGCTTGAGTAATCTGCTCCACGGGCATGGTGAACAAAGAGGCCGCTTGGGGCCCGTAGGTTATGCCCCCAGTTGAGGCAGGATGCGAGTTACAGCTGCAGTTGGAGCACTTCGAACAGGTGGATGGCATTGCTGTTTTGCTTTCTCTGCGCCAAGCAAGAGACCAAATCTTAGTAACTTGAAACCTAAGGGCAACCATTAACAAACCGCGATTCGTTCGCGAATACGACACACGAAGTGTGGAGTGGAAAGAGGAAAAGGTCCCACCGGGCGTGCCAGAATCTGTTCCCCTCCGAACGGCGGCCGAGACGTGAGGACGTCTTGCCTGAGATTCGGTGCAGATGCTATTTAGTTTTATCCGTCCACCTCTCCGGAGATGCCAAGTTGATTTATGGCACCGTGTATCGGAGGTTTAGACGGATGCGGCCGATGTAGCAGACTTCGTCAGATTCCCGCTCATTGAGGGGTTTTTGATTGTGGGGACGCTTTTCCCTGCAGGCGCAAGCCCCTGCAGTTAATTACGCTACCGTATCGCGGTAGCCACTTTCTCCTTCTCCAGAATTTCACTTCGTTTCGTGTGTGTTTGTTTTGTTTGTGGATGCTCGTGGATTGTATACGGAGACTAAGTTATGTCGTCGCCCGTAGGACGTGGATTAGTCCAAATCCGTATTTACTTAGATTTGGGTTTAGTGTTTTAGTTTAAGGATACGTTAGCTATATTGAGGCTAAGATCAACTTAAACGTTCATTACGGATACGTTGGTCTGATTTGAGACTAAGATCAACTTAACGGGATCGTTTGGATCCGACAAAAGAGCATTTGGGGGCTCTATTGTTCCAGTTTAGGGACATAGTGGTCCGTTGCCAGTTTAGGGACATGGTGGTCCATATTCCAGTTTAGGGACATGGTGGTCCATGGGTAGTTTAAGGACGCATAAGTCCACGGGTTTAAGGACCCCACAGTCCGTGTTTTAGTTTAAGGATGCATAAGTCCGCGGGTTTAAGGACCCCACAGTCCGTGTTTTGGTTTAAGGACGCATAAGTCCATGAGTTTAAGGACCCCACAGTCCGTGTTGATGTGTGGTTGTCGGAACCCGTCACCTCTCTGACGTCGTTGAAGGATTACAACGATAGGTGTCAGAGGAGTTCAGAGATGTACCCTTGGACCAAGTATAAATTGATTTAGGAGAGCAGTGGTGCTCAGTCAATTTAATTTGAGGACTTACGGCCATGATTGGGCTAAGTCCAGTTGAGAATATTCAACGTTTTATTTGCATTTGGCCTGTTAGGCCTGTGCTAGGGCTTTGCCCATGTTTAATAATGCATTGCATTCATTTTATTTTGTTTGGGCTCTGATGCATTGCATCTGTTTGAAAATAATGCATAGTTTTAATTAGGCCCAGCCCTTTCTTTTTAATGATGCAGTGCATCAATCATCTGACAGTGGTCATGTGGCCTGTCAGGCGCTTTGCGCCAATAAATGAGCGCAAGCGCTTGTGGAGGTGACACGTGTCACGCAAGCGCAGTGCGCTGCGCTTGCGCTGCTGACACATGGCGTGCTCTGATGAGTTGCGCCAATTTCAGAGAGCAAGGCTCTTTCTTAAAAGCGCATAGCGCAAGTGATTCAGATGCTGACACGTGGCGCTCTCTGGTGACTTGTGCCAACCCGGGAGCGCAACAGTGCAGTTTTTGCAAGTGCAAGGCACTATTTCAATAATCTTGAGAATCTTTAAGATTCCAGAACCAATGGTTCATAAAAAGTGCAAAGCACTGTTTGATTTCTTAATCCAATTTAGATCAAAGAAAACAAGTTTTTTCTTGTTTTTCTTGTTTTCAGAGAACCAGTGGTTCATAAAAGAGTGAAAAACACTTATTATATTATGAAGATCATTGATCTTGTTCTTAGATCAATGATCCATTAGAAGAAATTCTTCTATCTTAAAGGTTTTTACCTTTTTCTTGAAATTTCTTCAGAGTTCTCTCTGTTTGAAGTTCTTGATCTCTCACAATGTTGATCCTCTTCATTTGGGGTCTAGGGGCCTTTATATAGTGCCCATAAATTTGTTAAAGAGATCTTTCTCTGAGTGATTTGGGGAATTTTCCCCACCGTTGGATCTTTGATCCAAGGGCTTCTGTTTTACAGAAGGCATTTTCTTGTTTTAACAAGAACAGGAAAATATTGCTAAAATTTAATTCTGTTTGGCGCAAACGCCCCAGCGCGTGACACGTGTCAAGCGGCGCAGAGCGCAGCGCATCCGCGCTGACACGTGTCGCGCAGCGCACGGCGCAGCGCAACTGCGCTGACACGTGTCGCACGGCGCAGCGCTTGCGCAACTGAAGCGTTGCTTCCTTTAATTTTGTTTTAAATAGAGCCTTGCTCTGATTGGGCGTGCTGCCTTGGGCGCTGCGCTAACGTATTAGCTTTTGACACGTAGGGCGTTGCGCACAGCGCAAAGAATTTGAAGCGTTGCTTCGAATTTTGAATTTTGAAATTCAAACAGAGTTTTGCTCTGATTGGGGGAAACAGTAAGTGTAGCAAGGTTTAAGTATCTATATATAAGCAAGTATGTATGATACATTTCATAAGCGCAATAATCCACGACTCAATATCACATGTCAAAACAATACCACTTAGGGTATATACAACTATAGCGAAAATATGCGGGTGTACATGTCAGTATGTGTGCATGATGTACATGTAGCTGTAATCGAATATGTGGGTGTACATGTCAATATGTATGCATGATGTACAAGTAGCTATAGTAAGGTATACGTGAAATGGATTAAGAGTTACTATCTTAACTATCCATGTCAAATACAATATCACGTATATAGGTGTCAACAATATCTCATATGCACAATGGGATAAGGGTCACTGCCTCAATTATCCCTCTCCACTACAATAATACGTATGTATGTGGGTTGTGCGTGTTATGGCAATTACTGACGGTGTGGGTGTAGCATACAATCTAATGCTCGTGCAACATGAACCATCAGTAATGTGTTGTATCTAAAGGTACATGTCAAGGTACAACAGATAATACTAGGCAATGGCATTCATATGAAATTAACTAATATGTAATAACATGCAGCTATCCTATCATATCAGCCCCGACGCATAACACCATACGGGCGATTCCCCCGTAGATGTTAAATCTACTCACAGATGGTCTCGAGTTATGAAAATCCGACCACCTGCTTTCCTTTGTTCGTAGCGTCCGAAGTCCCCACTTGCAACGCTATAATTTCACAAACACAAAAACATAGCAAAGAATCTCAGAAATCGACTAAAATAACGTAAAACTACGTTTTAAAACAACGCACTAACACTCAACTAACTCACAAGTGTGCATCTAGTGGCTAAAGTGCGTGACGATAATACGAAACCTACCCAAGTGCAGCAGCCGCACAAGATCACGATTCGTGTCGGATTACGTAACACGCGGACACAAAACACTAGATTATAGGAAAACGATCCCAGATTTTTCATACTGCAATTACTAAAAATTTAAACAGTACCAAATACCCCTAAACAACAGCAGATAGCTACCCACAAAAAACCCAACGCTCAACTCCCCTCATCAACCGACGTCGCCGGAATTTGCAAAGGGGTCGCCGGCCAGGCCCGGTGGGGTGGGTCTCGTGACTCAGGTGGGGTCTTAGGTTCACTAGTACATCACTAAAATTTTGTTTGGTCACTCAGTAAAATTTCCAGGTCACAGCAGTTCCCAAAGATTCAAAAAGACACTAAAAAACACGATATTGCACTAATCGATACTTTAAGTGTTCTAAACAATAACCAACGAGCTACACATCATAAAAACTCCTAATTAACAGATTAGGGATTATACCTATCAATACTTGCTCACAAGATCCAAGCTTTCCTAGCTCCAAGTGATCCAAGATGCTAAATCAAGACTTGGGGTATTTTTGTGATATTAATTTGGAATTTTGGAGATTTATGAGCTTGAAATTTGTTCTAAAAAGAAAGGAAATGATCAAGGGAAAAATGAAGGAGGAGGGCTTGGCCAAGAGAGGAGGTGGGGGCTTTGTGTGGAATTTCCTAGCTAATTCCTTGCAATAAATGCACTTTAATGCATATGCATGCATGAAGCCACCTCATTCATTCTTTCTTTTTCTTTAAACTTTAAATCCTTTGCACACAACAAGTATCTAGATATTATGAGAAGGGTTTGATTAACTCAAGATTGATAAAATTTTAAGAGAAATTTTTCCAACCCAAAAAGTAAATACCACATTAAAATAATATTAAAATAGGGAAAAATTCATTTTGAACCAAAACGTCCCATATACCCCCAAAGCTTGCGCACTAGCTTTATTTTAGCTAAACTAGGTGCTGGCAAGTCAATATGGACATTTGATCACAGTCAGGTTAAAGCGGAAATTACCGACAATTTTACCTTAAAACGGAAAAATTCGCATAACGATTTCTAAAACGTTACAAATTTCCCCGCAAGTTGAGACGAATCGAGAGATTCTCTCAAATATACTGATTTCCTTGCTGGTCGAAACGAATTGAGAGGTTCTCGCCGAGGACGCTGATTTCCCTGAATCGAGATAAGAAGCGATGGCTTAGGAAATAGGTTCAGATCTGTTGCCTAAGACTTTTCAACTTTATGAGCCGTAAGGGTCTTGAAGACGACGTCGAGCATGTCATACGGCCGGGACTGGCTCAGCTATGGGGGTGGTTTCATCATGCCCCATGTCTTGGTGAAGGGTTATTGCCGGTGCGAGCCTCTTGAAAACTGACGTCCGTTGAGAGGGAATGGCCAGCCTGTCGCAGGCAGACTTTCGAGCGGGGGAAGCAGCCTTAGCGACTTCGCTTGGATGGGGAGTTGTAACAGCCAGTCTTGTGAAGACCGACCCTTTGGCAGGAGAAGTCGCTTTGACGACTTCAGAACCAGGAATAGCTATCTTTTTCGGGATAACCCCTTCTGGGATTGCGGGCTTCTTCATGGGCCCGTTGGAGCTTTGGCCCAGTCTGTTGAAAACTGAGGCAGTGGAGTTGGGCGACCCGTTGAGAGGGGCCGCAGTAGTTGTAAGCCGATCAAAGACCGACTTCTTCGAAGCTTCTTGCAATGGTACAGGGGCGTTGAAGCTTGTTAGCGGGATCATGGTCCCGAAGAACAATCCAGTGGTGGCCTGAGTCACCTGTTCCACCGGCATAGCGAAGATGGAAGCTGCTTGGGGCCCGTAAGTCACTCCTCCAGACAGGACGGAGTGAGAGTTGCAGTTGCAGTTAGTGCAGTTGGAAGCTATTGATCTTCTGTTTTCTGCATGAAGCAAGACACTAAATCTAAGTACCTCGAATCCACAGGCAACCATAGCAAACCGCGATTCATCCGTGAACACGACACACGAAGTGTGGAGTGGAAAGAGGAAAAGGTCCCACCAAGCGTGCCAGAATCTGTTCTCCGCCGAAAGCTGGGAAGACGAACGTCTTGCCTGAATTTGGGGGCAGATGCTATTTGGTTTTATCCGTCCACCTCTCCGAAGATGCCAAGTTGATTTATGGCACCGTATATCGGAGGTTTAGACGGATGCGACCATTGTAGCAGACTTCGTCAGATTCCCCCTCATTGTGAGGGGTTTTTGATTGTGGGGACGCTCTTCCCTGCAGGCGCAAGCCCCTGCAGTTAATTACGCTACCGCATCGCGGTAACCACTTTCTCCTTCTCCAGATGGTCACCTCGTGTCGTGGGTGTTTGTTTTGTTTTTGGTTGCCCGTGGATTGTATACGGAAACTAATTTATGTTGTCGCCCGTAGGGCGTGGATTAGTCCAAATCCGTATTTTCTTAGATTTGGGTTTGGGGGTTGGGTTTAAGGATACGTTAGTCTCATTTGAGACTAAGATCAACTTAAACGTTTGTTAAGGATATGTTAGTCTAATTTTAGACTAAAATCAACTTAACAGTTTGTTAAGGACACGTCAGTAATTTTAGACTAAGGTCAACTTAACCATTTGTTAAGGATACGTTAGTCTAATTTTAGACTAAGATCAACTTAACGGGATTGTTTAGATCCAACAAAAGAGCATTTGGGCTCTATTGTTTAGTTTAGGGACATTGTGGTTGATTACCAATTTAAGGACATGGTGGTCCAATACCAGTTTAAGGACATGGTGGTCCAGTTTAAAGGCATCATAGTCTGTAAAGGTTAAGGACATCATAGTCCATGGGCTTAAGGACCCCACAGTCCGAGGTTAAGGACATCATAGTCCATGAGTTTAAGGACCCCACAGTCCATGGAATGTATGGTTGTCGGGACCCGTCACCTCTGTGAAGACGTTGAAGGATTACAACGACAAATATCAAAAGAGTGAAGAGATGTACCCTTGAACCAAAGTTGATTGAGAAATCTGTAGTCCAATTTGAAACTAAGATCAATTAATTAGATTATGAGCACATTGGCTCAGTTAAATATGAATTGAGGACTTATGGCCAACTTGGGCTAAGTCCAATTAGGTTCGAAATGTTGGCCCTTTGTTGGACTATTGAACATTTGTCTGGTTTCGGCCCCTCATTATTTAGCAATGCTAAACAAGAGTTTGAAGGCTCTAATAACATTTTGTCTTTGGCTGAGCACTAAACATTAAAGCTCTGGATTTTAAGGCTCATTTGAAGGGGAGATTTGCCTCTGGAAAACTTAGCCAACTTGGGCTAAGCTGGTTTTAAAATAGTGTTAAACACTAGAGGACATCTGGCGGTCACGTGTCCTCACGTGATATATTTAAAACAGTGTTAAACACTAAAGACAAATTGCTCAAAATAGTGTTAGACGCTAGAAAGGAAAAGGGGCACGTGGGGGCACGTGAGGGCACCCAAAGGTGGGTCCAGACCTTCTTTATTTTGTTCTCAGAATATTCAGGTAAGTATTAAACACCTTTAGTTTTCACGGACGTCACGTGTGGGCACATGATAGGTACTCATGCATTGATTTATTAGAGTGTTTATTAGGGGTCACGTGAGGACACGTGAGAGCGCCCAAAATCAGTGCTGCCTTTGCCTTTGTTTTCTTTGTTTTGAAGGTCACGTGGAAGCACGTGAGGCATTGTCTCTGGGCTAATTCCTTCTTATTTTGGGGAGTCTGTGTAAGGGTCACGTGGGAACACGTGACCTAGTTTTTCTCTCTCTTTTCTGCTTATTGAGAATAGGGGTCACGTGTTACCATGTGACCAAGTTCTTTACTTGCATGGAGAGTTTCAAGTCCCTTGTTTTAAGAATTAAATTCTCCGTAGGGTTAAACCCTAATTCTGTTTTAGAGGAATTAAATTCCTATGTATGTAGAAGAATTAAATTCTCATATAGGGTTAAACCCTAGTTCTGTTTTGGAGGAATTAAATTCCTATGAATTTGGGAGAATTAAATTCTCATATAGGGTTAAACCCTAATTTTATTTGGAGGAATTAAATTCCTATGAATTTGGGAGAATTAAATTCTCATATAGGGTTAAAACCTAGTTCTGTTTGGAGAAATTAAATTCCTATGAATTTGGGAGAATTAAATTCTTATATAGGGTTAAACCCTAGTTTTATTTGGAGAAATTAAATTCCTATGAATTTAGGGAAATTAAATTCCTTAAACTCAATTCTCCCTCTAAGTTTTGGATCTGCATGGTAGAATCTCCCCGATGAGAATTAAATTCTCAACTTGTGGGGTGATCTGCTTCTGCAGATCTTCAACCAAAGGAAGAACTAAGTTCTTTTTCAGAAGAGTTAAACTCTTAAATTGAGAATTAAATTCTCCTTTTTTTTATGGAACTTAGATCTCTTTCCCCTTTCTCACCTAGGGTTTCTTTTCTCTGAAGAGATCTTTTTTTCTCTCTCTTGAGAATTAAATTCTCCTCTTTTTTTCTATCTGTTGTTGTTATCTCCCCAAAAAATGTAGATCTCTCCTCTTCTCTTCTTGGCTCCTATTTATAGGAGAAAGAAATGAATCAGTTTGTTTTGTTAATCTTTCATTGAAAGATTTTAATTGATTTTGTAACTAACATGATCTTTTTGATCACTCGGTGAATTTTATTCACCATTGGATTTTTAATCCAAAAGATCTTTTATCTGTTATTCCTAGTAAATTTCAGGGAAATCTTTCCTTATATAAAATCTTTCCATAATTTGGTGATTTTTAATCACCATTGGATTTTTAATCCAACGGTGTTCCATTTTACAGAGCACCATCTTTTTTGTTTGGAAAGATTTAGAGAAATATTTTTCCAGTTAGGATTTTTGATTCCCTCTTAATTAGAATTTAATTCTATTAATTCATAGATCTTTAGGAACCCATCACGTGTTGGCACGTGACCCCCTGATTAAGTATTTGACCAAAATTTAATTCTGTATTTTTAAAGAACTCAGGAATTATCACGTGTCAGCACGTGACCCTTGGTCACGTGTTGGCACGTGATGCCCCATTGGGGTTTTTCCTTGTTATTTTATTATACTTTTAATTCTTTTCAGTGGGTTTAAAGGCCCATCACGTGTTGGCACGTAACCCCACCGATTAATTATTTCTAATTATTTATTTTATTCAGTGCCTACATGCTTTGCCTGTAAATGGTCACGTGTCTGCACGTGATGCCCGGTCACGTGCGGGCACGTGATGCCCGGTCACGTGCGGGCACGTGATGCCACATAACTTTTGATCCCGGATGAATTATGAGGCCCATAATATATCAAATCGAAGTTTTTTCGAGACGCTTTCGATACCATCAGAATTTAGCTGTTTCACATTCGTGAGTTTGTCAAAATACAGCCCGGAAAATACTGATTCACATTTTCTTAAACGTATCGCCGCCATTTGATACCTTGGGCTCTTTTGCACAGAAATTTTTTGGCGGGAACAGGGCTCACCTCAGGTGATCCAGCAAACCACTCTCGACCAGACCCGTCATCTGGTCGGGACGAGAGTAGGGGGCTGATGATGATGCTCGATATCGGTGTTCTCCTAGATCGGGACATGTGGCAGATGGCGTGTCCCAGGGCTCACAAGAAAGGACCTACAGTGGCCGACTAGACCACTCCTGTGCCCGTCCTACAAGAAAACGCTGGCTCACCTCCGAGCCCCCAGCACAATTGGCCTCCTCGGCCCCACAGCTCGTCTTCGAGCTATCACAAGCCCTAGCCTCCGCGGCCCTCTCAGCTCGCCTCCGGGCTCGAGCAGAACCAAGATATCTCGGCTCTCTCACTCCTCCGCGAGCTCTCCCGCCGAGATCATCTTCCTCGGTTTCATCGACCGACCAACAGCACCGCTTGCAGGCGTAACCGCCATCCTGCGAATCTCTCCATGCTCGAGATCTCCGCCGACCACATCCCACGTTCCACGCCACCACGATCCCCTATTAACGAGCCTGTCTCGCAATTAATGGGAGGTCCCGCTCATCACGCGGGTGTAACGTCGGGAGCGTAACGGCTGGCGTGATTCTCGTGCTTGCCGCCACCGCTATATAAACCCCTTCATCAGACGGTTCAAGTAAGCCATTTTTACTCCACTAAGCCGTTACTCTACTCGGATCTCTAGTCTAACTTGACTGTCGGAGGGTCCTCGGTGGTACAACCACCCCGGGACTTCCTTGCAGGTAGATCGGCAACCACAACCTCAAACCCATTGAGATCTACACGCTTCAGGAGCGACAGCCTCCAGATCCAATCTCAGCCACCCATCGCCGCCATCAGCAGATCAACGGAAGGTAACATCTTGGCGCGATCTAAGTTGCGTCACTTTTACACTATTATTATTTTCAATATTGGTTAGAACTTATAAGTTAGGAAACACAAACACTTCCGGCATGCCATGTTTGTATCCGACACATGTTGGACACCGCTATTTGCCAACACCTTTCTTAGACATATTGGAAATGACGTATGCATGTTGAACACATTCTATAAATGTATGCACGTGTTATTGCGTGTCTCATTGCGTCCTATGCTTGTCGTGCAGGTATCTAATATTTTGTCTAGATGATAATATGGAGATAACTAACGTCTGAAGGAGGACGTTGGTGACTAGCGATGTTCGACTAGTGGTTTCAGCTGGTGGTCGTTGGAGGACGATGTTCAATAGCAATTGGCAAAAGGGTACGTAAAATCTAAGGGGTATATATAAATTTATATGCATATGGGAACAAAATGGTGTATTAATTATATATATATAAATATTTAATATTAATTTGGAAACCGACTCCAACTAAGTCAAAGGTTGAATATTAATATAAATTAATATTACATTCCTAATTTAGATGGCTACCGTTGTTGTGTTGGCTTATTATATAAGCAACTAGTCTTTTAAGGTCTTTCTTTAAAGTTTCCTTTTTTATTCGCTCAAAAGAAACGGGTCACTGTCGCTGCGATTTCATCTCTCCTTCGAAACCCTAACTCCCACGTGGATTCTGAGGAGCCGGCGGCGGCGATCTTTCTCCATAAAATCTTAACCCGCAGGCCTCGAAAACCCCATGAGAGCTGATGAATCGCCGGCGATGACGCAGCCACCGGCGATGTAAAGGCGGCATCTTTCCCCATGGGAGTCCGATGAACGGCCGACTATGACTTGGCCCCAGGCGACGTTGAGGCAGCGAAATTAGAAGAAAGAGGAGGAATTTGAATCCCCCTGAAGCTGCTGTTGCGAAAAATTGGGTTTTTGAGAAGAACCCAATTCAATTGAAGAAGGATGTTTTTGATGATGGTGAGATCGAGAGTTTTGATGTCAAGGAAATTGATCTGCCTATTGAGAAAAAACTCAACTTTGGAAAAAAATGAGAAGATTTTGGATGCAATTGATCTCAACAAAAATGAGTCTCATCCAAGTAAGTTTTTCTACTTTGGTTCAATTTATTTTTCAAGAAATTTAATTGTTTAATTTTGGTTTTTATTTTTTATTTTTAAAATTCAGTTGAAGTAGAAGATGACTCTCACATAATGCTGGATCGTAAAGGGTTTTTAACTTACTGCTTAATTTTATGAAATGTGTTTTTCTATATTGAGCAATTTTTTTCTCTTTTCAGTTGATTTGATAATGTGGAGAGGCATCTTGACGTCTGCTTTAGTTTTTGGGTTTGGTACATTCATTGTTCTCTGTTCCTCTTACACCAAAGATCTCAATTTTAGGTAATCTCTTTCCTTTTGAAATCTAAAAAGAATTTGAAAAAAATTAATATTAATATTGTATCAAATTTTCCAATAGGCAGCTTCATATCAGCAATTTCCTTACGGGGTCTCGTCTATATGGCCTTAATTTTTATTTTCAAGTCCATTCTTAGAAGGTAATCAAAATTAATCCTTCAAGAAACAATTATTTAATTGCATTCTGCAGTATGTATTCAGAATGAAAATTTTGTTTTTTGAAACAGGGGAGTTTTAGAATTTGGTGAGAAAGATGAGAGATGAATGTTTAGAGAAGAAGATGCTGTCTCGGCTCCTCCTTCCTTTTGTTAATGGAGTGTTGGCAAATCTCAAAGCACTTTTCTCTGGAGATCCTGCAACAACAACAACGAAGGTGAACCTTTTCTTTAATCAACCTAGTTCTAATGCAGTAAAAATTTTGTACCTTGTTTGTGGAACGTTTATTCACATTACTAGGTTTTGGTCCATAAATGCATCACACCACAACCAGTTTGACACGGTTGAAATCTTTTCACAAATTAGCTGAATTAGGATTCATTGACTAATATATCTTGACAATACAAACCAACCCTTCACATTATTAGATTTTGGTCCATAAATGCATCACACCACAACCTTATGCATCACACCACAACCTTTTTTAAACTGTTGAAATATTTTTCACGAATTAACTGATATAGGATATATACGATGACTAATATAACTTAACAATACAATCGTTCGTGGAACCAACCCTTCACATTACTAGATTTTGGTCCATAAATGCATCACACCACAACCTTTTTTGATATCGACCGATGGACTTAAAATTTGGATATCGAATTATTTTTAAGATGACATTCCATGAGTAAATTTGACATATGTCTAAAATATATTAGAAATAGAGCTACAATCAAGTAAGTTCTATTGGGCACCATGGGTTCTCATCTTTTTGTTCCTTTGTGATACATTTAGTAGTAATGTCCACAAAAAATATGCACTTACCATTGATTCTGTACCTATAACCGTTCCTACTATAGACATTTATGAAACGACATTCAAGCTTAAGCCCTCTCCATTGTTGGACTGATGTGACTATGTCGACCCCTGACTTTTCGATCGTATACATTCATGATCCAGTGATTATGTTCCTATAACCGTTGTCGTATGGACATTTATCAAAAGTCATTCAAGTTCAAGTTCTTTCCATTATTAGATCTACGTGTATATGGAAACCTGCGACCCTTTCGATTATACATGTGTTTTCCCATAATTTCACTATTTAAAGGAACTATAAAGTTATTTCAAGCTGTTTACTTGTGTTGTTAAAGGACTTAAATCCATTTTTAATCTAAATTTCAAATTACTGGAACTGCTTATTATTACTACTTCCAAATTTCTTAATCCATTTCCATATGCATTTATCCTCCATTCCCCATCTATAACCGTCCAATAATTGACATTCAAGTTGAAGTCCTCTCCATTATTAGATCGACTTGACTATGTCAACCCGGGGCTATAACCATCTTGACCATGAGTTCTAGTGATTTAATTTTTCTAAGGGCTTAATTATTGTCTTTTTCCTAATGTTCTTCAACCCGTATCCACAACAATATGCCTACTATTGATTATGTTCCTATAACCGTCCTCTTATAGACATTCGAATCCAAGTTCTCTCTATTATTTGATCAACGGGAATCTGTCAACCCATGACTTTTTGATTGTACACATTGATAATCCATTGTTTCCATTCATATAATCGTCGCCCTATGGACATTTTCAATAGGCATTCAACTTCAAGCGCTCTACATTTTTAGATTGACCTGTATATGTCATTCCGTGACTCTTTTGATTATACACGTATTTTCCCTTAGTTCCACTATGTTTAAGTACACAATAATTTTTCACTAATCTCGTTCTTTAGAGGGGCTTAAATATTTTTTCATCTATATTATAAATTTTTGAGTCTATTTCTTAATTAGTACTTCTAAATTTCTGAATCCATTTTCATATGTACCTATTCTTCATTCCCCGTCTATAACTGTCTTAACCCTGATTGACTGCTGAATTAATCTACCTATAAATTTAATTGTTGTTTTTTCAGGACGCCCTCCATTTTTTGTCCACGTCAATAAGCACTTACCATTGATTCACTTCCTATAATCGTCCCATAATAGACATTTGTCAATAAGCATTCAAGTTGAAGCCCTCTCAACTATTAAATCGACTTGAATACGTCAACCAGAGGCTATAACTGCCTTGACCCCGATTTCTTGGTGATTTAATCTTTTTTCTAGTTTAATTATTGTCTTTTTTCCTAATGTCCAACTCGTGTCCACAACAATATGCCTACCATCGAATCTATTCCTATAACCGTCCTCCTATTGAAATTTATCAATAAACATTCAAATCCAGGTTCTCTCCATTATTTGATCGACGTGAATATGTCAACCCATGACTTTTCGATCGTACACATCTATGATCCATTGTTTTTGTTCCCATAGCCGTCGCCCTATGGACATTTATCAATATGCATTCAAGTTCATGTTCTCTCCCTTTTTAGATCGACTTGTATATGTCATCCGGTGATTCTTTTGATTCTACACGCATTTTCCCTTTGTTCCTCATTTTTTAAATGCACTATAAAGTAATTTCAAGTTTTTTCACCCGTCCCGTTTTGTTGAGGGGCTTGAATTTTTTTTATTTAAATTATAAATTTCTGAGTCTATTTCCTTATTATTACTAAATTTCTATACCTATTTCCATATGCACCTATAATTGATTCTCCTGTGTGTAACTGTTGTAACCCTGATTCCTTAATGATTTACTCTCCATATGGGCTTAATTTTAGAATGTCCTCTAACTCATGCCTAAAAAAAATATGCACCTAGCACTGATTCTGTATCTATAACCGTTCCTTCTATAGACATTTATTAAATGACATTCAAGCTCAAGTCCTCTATAATTTGATCGACGTGACTATGTCAACCGGTGACTTTTTGATCGTACACATTCATGATCCACCGATTATATTCCAACAACCGTCGTCCTATGGTTATTTATCAAAAAAAATTCAAGTTCAAGTTCTTCCCTTCATTAGATCTATGTGTATATGTCAACCCTCGACCCTTTCGATTGTACACTTATTTTCCTTTAATTTCACTATTTTTAAAGGAACTATAAAATTATTTCTGATTGTCTACCTGTGTCGTTCTTTAAAGTACTTAAATCTATTTTTTTAATCTAAATTTCAAATTTCTGAAACTTCCTTATTATTACCACTTCCAGATGTCTGAATCCATTTCCGTATGCACCTATCCTTCATTCCCCGTATATAACCGTCTTAACCCCGCTTCACTATTGATTTAATCTACCAATAAATTTAATTAGTCTTTTCATGACGTCCTCCAATTTTTGTCCATGACAATAACCTACCATTAATTCTCTGGCTATAACCGTCCTATAATAGAGATTTGTCAATAGGCATTCAAGTTTAGTCCTCTCCAATATAGACCGACTTGAATATGTCTACCCAGGGCTATAACTGTCCTGATCCTGATTCTTTAGTGATTTAATTATTCTACATGCTTAATTATTGCCTTTTTCCCAATGTCCTCCAACTCGTGTCCACAACAATATGCCTACCATAGATACTGTTCCTATAACCGTCCTCTTATGGATATTTATTAGTAGATATTCAAATCCAAGTCCAGTCCATTATTTGATCGACATGAATATGTCAACCCATGACTTTTCGGCTGTACACATTGATGATCCATTGGTTCTGTTCCAATAATCGTCGTCCTATGGACATTTTATCAATAGGTATTCAAGTTCAAGTCCACTCTATTTTTAGATCGACCCGTATATGTCAATCCGTGACTCTTTTGATTGCATACGTATTTTCCCTTAGTTTCACTATTTTTAAATACAATATGAAATTATTTCAGGCCTTTTCACTTGTCTCGTTCTTTAGAGGAGCTTAAATTTTTTTTATCTAAATTATAAATTTCTGAGTTTATTTCCTTGTTATTACTCTAAATTTCTAAACCCATTTCTATATACACCTATGATTGATTCTCCTCTCTATAACTACACGTATTTTCCATTAATTTCACTATTTTTATAGGAACTATAAAGTTATTTCAAGTTCTCTTGTGTCGTATTTTTAAAAGGACCTAATTTATCTTTTTAATCAAAATTTCAAATTTCTGAATCTATTTCCATATTATTCCTACATTCAAATTACCGAATCCATTTCCATATGCAGCTATCCTTCATTCCTCGTCAATCGTTGTCATAACCATGATTTATTACTGATTTAATTTATCTATAAACTTAGTTATTGTCTTTTCATAATGTCCTCCAATTTTTGTCCACAGCAATATGCATCTACCATTGATTCTTTTCCTATAACCATCCCATTATGGGCATTTATCAATAGGCATTCAAGTTGAAGTCCTCAACATTATTAAATTGACCAGAACATGTCAACCTAGGACTCTTTGGATTGCACACATCCATAAGTGTGACTTTTGCCAAACTTACTTTGCACATGTAATCGATTATTCATGATACTATGATTTTTATTATGGTTTGGCCTTTTCGCATTTCAGTTGTCTCGTCAATACAATATTCGAAACCGTCCCCAACTTTTAAAACAAATTTCTCAGGATTTCAAATACTTTTACCCCATTTGTATTTGAGCATTTTTGTATTTATTAGAAAGGCTGTAATTTGGAAAAAACTTCAATCGTTTCAAATTTCTAATTCTATTTTCTTCACTTTACTACTTTCAAAGGCACCATAAATATTCATTTTTTTCGTTACTTCAAGTAATTGAAGTTATACTTAATTTTTAATTTTCTAAACTTTTTTCCTTAATCACACTATTCTAAAATCCGCCGTAAAGTAATTTCAAGGTTTTTCACTTGTCCTGTACTTTATAAAGGACTCGAATCTAATTTTTTTAATCTAAATTTAAATTTTTGAATATAATTTTTAAACATTATTACTTTCAAATTTCTAAATCTAATCCTGTAGCTTCTATCATTGCTCATCCTGTCTATAATAGTATTGACCCTGATTTCTGAATAATTTAATCTTTCTAAAGGCTTAATTTCTTTTTCCAGTGTCCTCCAACTCGTGTCCACAACAATATGCGTCTACCATTGATTCTGTTTCTATAACCGTCCTCCTATAAGCATTAATCAATAGACATTTAAATCCAGTCCTCTACATTATTTGATCGACAAGAACACGTCAACCTATGACATTTCGATTGTACACATTTAGGATCTTTTGGTTCTGTTCCTATTACCGTCGCCATATGGACCTTTATCAAAAGGCATTGAAGTTCAAGTCATCTCCATTTTTAGATCGGCCTGTATATATCAACCCGTAACTCGTTTGATTTTACACGTATTCCCCCTTAGTTCATTTTTAAATGCGCTATAAAGTTATTTCAAGTTTTTTCACTTGTCTCATTCTTCAGGACTTACAGCTATTTCTTTAAGCTTAATTTGAAATTTCCAAATCTATTATCTAATTATTACCACTAAATTTTTACACCCGTTTCCATATGCACCTATCTTTTGATTCTCATGTCAAACTGTTGACCCTGATTCCTCGCTGATTTACTCTCCACACGGGCTTAATTACTGTCTATTTAGAATGTCCTTCAATTCATGTCCACAAAAATATGCGCCTACCATTGATTCTGCACCGACAACCGTTCATACTATAGGCATTTATGAAATGAAATTTAAGCCGAAGTCCTCTCTATTATTTGATCAACGTGACGATGTTAACCCGTGACTTTTCGATTGTACACAATAATGATCTACTGATTATTTTCCTGTAACCGTCCTCCTATAGACACTTATCAAACGGCATTCAAGTTCAAGTCCTCTCCATTTTTAGATCGACACGTATATGTCATCCGATGACTCTTTTGATTGTACACGTATTTTCTCATAGTTTCATTTTTTTAAAATGCACTATAAAAGCATTCCAAGTTTTTTTTACCTATTTTGTTTTTTTGGACTTCAATTTTTTTAATCTAAATTTTAAATTTCCGAGTCCATCTACTTATTATTACCACTTTCAAATTTCTGAACCCATTTTCATGTGCACCTATCATTGATTCTCCTGTCTGGAAGTGTTGTAGCCCTGATTTCTTAGTGAATTACTCTATCAACGGGCTTAATTATTGTCTTATTACAATATCCTTTTACTCATGTCCACAAAAAACGTACCCACCGTTGATTTTGTAGTTATAATCGTTCCTACTATAGACATTTATAAAAAGTCATTCAAGCTCAACTCCTCAATAATTTGATCGATGTGACTATGTCAACCCGTGACTTTCGATCGTACACGTTTATGATCTATTGATTATGTTCCTATAACCATCGTCTAATGGACATTTCTCAATGGCCATTCAAGTTCAAGTCCTCCCCATCATTAGATCTATGTGTATCCGTCAACCTGCGACCATTTCGATTGTACACGTATTTCCCTTTAATTTCACTATTTTTAAAGGAAGTATAAATATATTTCAAGCTGTTTACTTGTGTCGTTCTTTAAAGGATTTAAATCTATTTCTTAATCTAAATTTTAAATTTCCGAAACTACTTCCTTATTATTACCACTTTCAAATGTTTGAATCCATTTCCGTATGCACCTACCCTTCATTTCCCGTCTATAACTGTCTTAACCCTGATTCACTACCGATTTATTCTACCAATAAGTTTAGTTATTGTCTTTTCATGATGTCTTCTAATTTTTGTCCACGGCAATATGCACCTACCATTGATTCTCTAGCTATAACCGGCCCATAATAGGCATTCAAGTTGAGTCCTCTCCAATATTAGATCGACGTGAATATGTCTACCCGGAGCTGTAACTGTCTTGATCTTGATTTCTTAGTGATTTAATCATTCTACGAGCTTAATTATTGTCTTTTTCCCCATGTCCAACTCGTGTCCACAACAATATGTCTACCATTGATACCGTTCATATAACCGTCCTTTAATAGATATTTATCAACAGACATTCAAATCTAAGTCCTATCCATTATTTGATCGGCGTGAATATGTCGGGTCATGACTTTTCGATTGTACATATTGATGATCCATTGGTTCTGTTCCTATAACCATCGCCCTATGGACATTTATCAATAGACATTCAAGTTCAAATCCTCTCCATTTTTAGATCGACATGTATATGTCAACCCGTTACTCCTTTGATTACACACGTATTTTCTCTTAGTTTCACTATTTTTAAATGCAATATGAAGTTATTTAAAGCTTTTTCACTTGGCTCGTTCTTTAGTGGAGCTTAAATATTTTTTATTATCTAAATTATAAATTTATGAGTCTTTCCTTGTTATTACACTAAATTTCTAAACCCATTTCCATATGCGCACCTATGATTGATTCTCCTGTCTATAACCCTGATTCCTTAGTGATTTACTCTCCTTACGGACTTAATTATTGTCTTTTTAGAATGTCTTCTAACTCGTGATCACAAAAACCTACCATTGATTTTGTACCTATAACCGTTCCTATTATAGACATTTATGAAATGACATTCAAGCTCAAGTTTTCTCCATAATTTGATCGCCGTGACTATGTTAACCTGGGACTTTTTGATCGTACACATCCATGATCCACTGAATATGTTCCTATAACCGTCGATCTATGGACATTGATCAAAAGTCATTCAAGTTCAAGTCTTCCCCGTTATTAGATCTACGTGTGTATGTCAACCCGCGACCTTTTCACATGCGCATGTACATGTATTTTCCTTTAATTTCACTATTTTTAAACTACAAAATTATTTCAAGCTGTTTACTTTTGTCGTTCTTTGAGGGACTTATGGACATTTATCAAAAGTCATTCCTATCATTAGATCTACGCGTATAATGAGCCTTCGACCATTTCGATTGTACACGTATTTTCCCGTAATTTCACTATTTTTGAAGGAACTATAAAATTATTTCAAGCTGTTTACTTGTGTCGTTCTTTAAAGGACTTAAATCCATTTTTTAATCTAAATTTCAAATTTCCGAAAAAACTTATTATTACCACCTTCAAATGTCTGAATCCATTCTGTATGCATCTATCCTTCATTCCCGGTCTATAACTGTCTTGATCCTGATTCACAACTGATTTAATCTAATAATAAATTTAATTATTGTCTTTTCATGAAGTCCAATTTTTGTCCACGGCAACATGCACCTACCATCGATTCTCTAGCTATAATCGTCCCATAATAGACATTTGTCAATAGGCATTCAAGTTGAGTTCTTTTTAATATTAGATCGACTTGAATATGTCTACCCGTGGCTATAACTGTCTTGATCCTAATTTCTTAGCGATTTAATCATTCTACGGGCTTAATTATTGTCTTTTTCTCAATGTCCTCCAACTCGTGTCCCCAACAATATGCCTACCATTGATACCGTTCTTATAACCGTTCTCTTATAGATATTTATCAATAGACTTTCAAATCCAAGTCCTCTTCATTATTTGATTGACGTGAATATGTCAACCCATGATTTTTAGATTGTACACATTGATGATCCATTGGTTCTGTTCCTATAACCGTCGTCCTATGGACATTTGTCAAGAGGTATTCAAGTTCAAGTCCTATCCATTTTTAGATCGACACGTATATGTCATCCCATGACTCTTTTGATTGTACACGTATTTTCTCATAGTTTCATTATTTTTAAATGCACTATAAAAGCATTCCAAGTTTTTTTTTACCTATCTTGTTTTTTTGGACTTAAAATTTTTTAATCTAAATTTTAAATTTCCGAGTCTATCTCCTTATTATTACCACTTCCAAATTTCTGAACCCATTTTCATGTGCACCTATCATTGATTCTCCTGTCTGGAAGTGTTGTAGCCCTGATTTCATAGTGAATTACTCTATCAACGGGCTTAATTATTGTCTTATTACAATATCCTTTTACTCGTGTACTCAAAAAACGTACCCACCATTGATTTTGTACTTATAATCGTTCCTACTATAGACATTTATAAAATGTCATTCAAGCTCAACTCCTCTATAATTTGATCGATGTGACTATATCAACCCGTGACTTTCGATCGTACACATTTATGATCTATTGATTATGTTCCTATAACCATCGTCTAATGGACATTTCTCAATGGCCATTCAAGTTCAAGTCCTCCCCATCATTAGATCTATGTGTATCCGTCAACCCGCGACCATTTCGATTGTACACGTATTTCCCTTTAATTTCACTATTTTTAAAGGAAGTATAAATATATTTCAAGCTGTTTACTTGTGTCGTTCTTTAAAGGATTTAAATCTATTTCTTAATCTAAATTTTAAATTTCCGAAACTACTTCCTTATTATTACCACTTCCAAATGTCTGAATCCATTTCCGTATGCACCTATCCTTCATTTCCCGTCTATAATTGTCTTAACCCTTATTCACTACCGATTTATTCTACGAATAAATTTAATTATTGTCTTTTCATGATGTCCTCCAATTTTTGTCCACGGCAATGTGCACCTACCATTGATTCTCTAGCTATAACTGGCCCATAATAGGCATTCAAGTTGAGTCCTCTCCAATATTAGATCGACGTGAATATGTCTACCCGGAGCTATAACTGTCTTGATCTTGATTTCTTAGTGATTTAATCATTCTACGGGCTTAATTATTGTCTTTTTCCCCATGTCCTCCAACTCGTGTCCACAACAATGTCTACCATTGATATCGTTCCTATACCTATCCTTTTATAGATATTTATCAATAGACATTCAAATATAAGTCCTATCCATTATTTGATCGGCGTGAATATGTCGGGTCATGACTTTTCGATTGTACACATTGATGATCCATTGGTTCTGTTCCTATAACCATCGCCCTATGGACATTTATCAATAGACATTCAAGTTCAAATCCTCTCCATTTTTAGATCGACATGTATATTTCAACCCGTTACTCCTTTGATTACACACGTATTTTCTCTTAGTTTCACTATTTTTAAATGCAATATGAAGTTATTTAAAGCTTTTTCACTTGGCTCGTTCTTTAGTGGAGCTTAAATATTTTTTTTTATCTAAATTATAAATTTATGAGTCTTTCCTTGTTATTACACTAAATTTCTAAACCCATTTCCATATGCACCTATGATTGATTCTCCTGTCTATAACCCTGTTATAACCCTGATTCCTTAGTGATTTACTCTCCTTACGGACTTAATTATTGTCTTTTTAGAATGTCTTCTAACTCGCGATCACAAAACATATGCACCTACCATTGATTCTGTACCTATAACCGTTCCTACTATAGATATTTATGAAATGACATTCAAGCTCAAGTTTTCTCCATAATTTGATCGCCGTGGCTATGTTAACCGGGGACTTTTTGATCGTACACATCCATGGTCCACTGAATATATTCCTATAACCGTCGATCTATGGACATTGATCAAAAGTCATTCAAGTTCAAGTCTTCCCCGTTATTAGATATACGTGTGTATGTCAACCCGCGACCCTTTCACATGCGCATGTACATGTATTTTCCTTTAATTTCACTATTTTTAAACTACAAAATTATTTCAAGCTGTTTACTTTTGTCGTTCTTTGAGGGACTTATGGACATTTATCAAAAGTCATTCCTATCATTAGATCTACGCGTATATGTCAGCCTTCGACCATTTCGATTGTACACGTATTTTCCCATAATTTCACTATTTTTGAAGGAACTATAAAATTATTTCAAGCTGTTTACTTGTGTCGTTCTTTAAAGGACTTAAATCCATTTTTTAATCTAAATTTCAAATTTCCGAAAAAACTTATTATTACCACCTTCAAATGTCTGAATCCATTCTGTATGCATCTATCCTTCGTTCCCGGTCTATAACTGTCTTGATCCTGATTCACAACTGATTTAATCTAACAATAAATTTAATTATTGTCTTTTCATGAAGTCCTCCAATTCTTGTCCACAGCAATATGCACCTACCATCGATTCTCTAGCTAATAACCGTCCCATAATAGACATTTGTCAATAGGCATTCAAGTTGGTTCTTTTTAATATTAGATCGACTTGAATATGTCTACCCGGGGTTATAACTGTCTTGATCCTGATTTCTTAGCGATTTAATCATTCTACGGGCTTAATTATTGACTTTTTCTCAATGTCCTCCAACTCGTGTCCCCAACAATATGCCTACCATTGATATTGTTCTTATAACCGTTCTCTTATAGATATTTATCAATAGACTTTCAAATCCAAGTCCTCTTCATTATTTGATCGACGTGAATATGTCAACCCATGATTTTTAGATTGTACACATTGATGATCCATTGGTTCTGTTCCTATAACCGTCGTCCTATGGACATTTGTCAAGAGGTATTCAAGTTCAAGTCCTATCCATTTTTAGATCGACACGTATATGTCCCCATGACTCTTTTGATTGTACACATTTTACCTTAGTTTCACTATTTTTAAATGCAATATGAAGTTATTTCAAGCTTTTTCACTTGTCGTGTTCTTTAGAGGAGCTTAAATATTCTCTAAATTATAAATTTCCGAGTTCATTTCCTTATTATTATAAATTTCGAAACCAATTCCATATGCACTTATGATTGATTCTTCTGTCTATAACTGTTGTAACCCTGATTCCTTAGCGATTTACTATCACTACATGCTTAATTATTGTCTTTTTAGAATGTCTTCTAACCCGTGACCCCAAAATTTATCCACCTACCCTTGATTTTGTACCTATAACTGTTCCTACTATAGACATTTATGAAATGACATTCAAGCTCAAGCTTTCTCTATAATTTGATCGTCGTGACTATGTGAATCGATCGTATACATCCATGATCCACTGATTATGTTCCTATAACCGTCGACCTATAAACAGATTATGTTCCTATAATCGTCGATCTATAGACATTTATCAAAAGTCATTCAAGTTTAAGTCCTCCCCGTTATTAGATCTACGTGTATATGTTAACCCGCGACCCTTTCACATACCCACGTATTTTCCCTTAATTTCACTATTTTTAATGTATAAAATTATTTCAATCTGTTTACTTGGGCTGTTCTTTAAGGGACTTAATTCTATTTTTTTAATACTAAATTACAAATTTCCGAAACTACCTTATTATTAGTATTTCCTAATTTCTGAATCCATTTCCATTTGTACCTATCCTTCATTCCTCGTCCATAATGTCACCCTATGACTTTTCGATTGTAAACATTGATTATACATTGGTTCTCTTCCTATTATCGTCGCCTTATCGATATTCATCAATAGACATTCATCTTCAAGTCCTTTCCATTATTTTGATCGACCTGTTTATATCAACCCTTGACTCTTTTGATTGTACACATATTTTCCCACAGTTCCATTATTTTGAAATGCACAATAAACTTATTCCAAACTTTTTCATCTATCTCGTTCTTTAGGACTTCAAATTTTTTAATCTAAGTTTTAAATTTCCGAGTCTACTTAATATTACCACTTCCAAATTTCTGACCCCATTTCTATATTATCATTGATTCTCCTGTCTATAACTGTTGTAGCCCCGATTTCTTAGTGATTTAACCAACGGGCTTAATTATTGTCTTCTTAGAATGTCCTTTTACTCATGTCCACAAAAAATATGGACCTACCATTGATTTACCTATAATCGTTTCTACTATAGATGTTTATGAAATGACATTCAGGCCCAAATTCTCTCTGTAATTTGATCGATGTGACTGTCAGTCCATGACTTTTCGTTCGTACAGAATCATGATCCATTGATTATGTTCCTATAACCGTCGTCCTATGTACATTTATCGATGGTCATTCAAGTTCAAGCCCTGCCCATTATTAGATCTACGAGTAGATGTCAACCCGCGATCCTTTCGATTGCACACGTATTTTCCCTTAATTTCACTATGTTAAAAGAAGTACAAAAATATTTCAAGTTTACTTCTGTAGCTCTTTAAAAGACTTGAATCTATTTTTTTAATCTAAATTTCAAATTTCCGAAACTACTTCCTTATTATTACTACTTCCAAATGTCTGAATCAATTTCCGTATGCATCTGTCCTTCATACCTCGTCTACAACTGTCTTAACCCTGATTCACTACGATTTAATCTACAAATAAATTAAATTAATGTCTTTTCATGATGTCCTCCAAATATTGTCCACGGCAATATTCACCTACCATTGTCTATCTATAACCGTCCCATAATATACATTTGTCAATAGGCATTCAAGTTGAGTCCTCTCCAATATTAGATCGACTTGAATATGTCTACCCGGGGCTATAACCGTCTTAATCCCGATTTCTTAGTGATTTAATCATTCTACGGGCTTAATTATTGTCTTTCCCCCAATGTCCTCTGACTCGTGTCTACAACAATATGCCTACCATTGATACTGTTCCTATAACCGTCCTCTTATAGATATTTATCACTAGACATTTAATTACAAGTCCTGTCAATTATTTGATCGACGTGAATATGTCAACTCATGACTTTTCGATTGTATACATTGATGATCCATTGGTTCTGTTCCTATAACCGTCGACCTATGGTTATTTATCAATAGGCATTCAAGTTCAAGTCCTTTCCATTTTTAGATTGACTTGTATATGTCAACCCGTGACTTTTTTGATTGTACACGTATTTTCCCTTAGTTTCACTATTTTTAAATGCAATATGAAGTTATTTCATGCATTTTCACTTGCCTCGATCTTTAGAGGAGCTTAAATATTTTTTAAATCTGTAATATAAATTTCCGAGTCAAATTCCTTAGTATTACTCTAAATTTCTAAACCCTTTTTCATATGCACCTACGACTGTCTATAACTGTTGTAACCCTGATTCATTAGCGATTTACTCTCCCTACGAGCTTAATTATTGTCTTTTTAGAATTTCCTCCAACTCGTGACCACAAAACATATGTACCTACCCTTGATTCTGTACCTATTACCGTTTCTACTATAGACAATTTAGAAATGGCATTCAAGCTTAATTTCTCTCCATAACTTCATCGCCGTGACTATGTTATAGGGGACTTTTCGATCGTACACATCCATAATCCACTGATTATGTTCCTATAACCGTCGACCTATGGACATTTATCAAAAGTCATTCAAGTTCAAGTCCTTCCCGTTATTAGATCTATGCGTATATGTCAACCCGCGACCCTTTCATTTGCACACGTATTTCCCCTTAATTTCACTATTTTTGGTATAAAATTATTTCAAGCTGTCTACTTGTGTCGTTCTTTAAGGAACATAATTCTATTTTTTTAATGTCCTCCAACTCGTGTCCATAACAATATGTCTACCATTGATTATGTTTCTATAACCGTCCTCTTATAGACATTTAAATATAGATATTCAAATCCGATTCCTAATGCTCTATGGACATTTATCAACGAGCATTCAAATTCAAGTCCTCTCCATTTTTAGATCGATCTGTATATGTTAATTTGTGACTCTTTTGATCGTACATGTAATTTCTTTTAGTTTCATTATTTTTAAATGCACTATGAAGTTATTTCAAACTTTTCAACTTGTCCCGTTCTTTAGAGGGGATTAAATATTTTTTATTTAAATTATAAATTTCCTAGTCTATTTCCTTATTATTACTACTAAATTTCTAAACCCATTTCCATATGCACCTATGATTGAATCTTCTGACTATAGCTGTAGTAATCCCGATTCCTTAGTGATTTACTCTCCTTACGGGCTTAATTATTGTCCTTTTTGAATGTCTTCTAACTTGTATCCACAAAAAAATATGCGCTTACCATTGATTCTTTATATATAACCGTTCCTACAATAGACATTTTTGAAATGACATTTGAGCTCAAGTCCTATCCATAATTTGATCGACGCGACTATGTCAACCCGTGACTTTTCGATCATACACATTCATGGTCCACTAATTATTTTCCTATAACCGTCATCCTACGGACATTTATCAAAATTCTTCTTGTTCAAGTCCTTCCCATCATTAGATCTACGTGTATATGTCAACCCGCGGCCCTTTCGATTGTACACGTGTTTTCCCTTAATTTCACTATTTTTAAAGGAATATAAAATTATTTCAAGCTGTTTACTTGTGTCGTTTTTTAAAGGACTTAAATCTATTTTTAAATCTAAATTTCAAACTTCCGAAACTACTTCGTTGTCATTACCACTTCCAAATTTCTGAATCCATATCTATATTCACCTGATTTAGTATTGATTTAATCTACTTATAAATTTAATTATTATCTTTTCATGATGTCCAATTTTTGTTCACGGCAATATGCACCTACTGTTGATTCTATTCATATAATCGTCCCATAATTTGACATTTGTCGATAGGCATTCAAGCTGAAGCCCTATCCATTATTAGATCGATTTGAATATATCAACCAGGGGTTATAACTGTCTAGACCTTTAATTCTTAGTTATTTAATCTTTCTACAGGCTTAATTATTGTCTTTTTCCTAATGTCTTCCAATCCGTGTCCACAACAATATGCCTACCATTGATTTTGTTCCTATAACCGTCCTCTTATTGACATTTAAATATAGATATTCAAATCTAAGTCCTCTCAGTATTAGATTGACGTGAATATATTAACTCATGACTTTTCGATTGTACACATTGATGATCTATTGGTTCTGTTTCTATAACCGTCGTCCTGTGGACATTTATCAATAGGCATTCAAGTTCAAATCCCTTAGTTTCACTATTTTAAATGCACTATTTCAAGTTTTTTCACTTTTATCGCTCTTTAGAGGGGCTTAAATATTCTTTTTATCTAAATTATAAATTTCTGAGTTACTTTCCTTATTACTACTCTGGATTTCTCAACCCATTTCCATATGCACTTATGATTGATTCTCCTGTGTATTACTGTTGTAACCCTGATTTCTTAGTGATTTACTTTCCTTACATGCTTAATTATTGTCTTTTTAGAATGTCCTCATACTCGTGTCCACAAAAAATATGCACATGCCATTGATTCTGCACCTGTCATTGATTCTGCACCTATAACCGATCCTAATATAGGCATTTTTGAAAAGGCATTCAAGCTTAAGTCCTCTCCATAACTTGATCGACTATGTCAACCCGTGACTTTTCGATCGTACACATTCATGATCCACGTATTATGTTCCTTTAACCGTCGTCCTATGAACTTTTATCTAAAGTCATTCAAGTTCAAGTCCTTCCCACTATTAGATCTTCGTTTATATGTCAACCCGCAACCCTTCGATTATATATGTATTTTCCCTTAATTTCACTATTTTAAAGGATCTATAAAGTTAATTCAAGTTGTTTACTTGTGTCATTCTTTAAATTACTTAAATCTATTTTTTTATATCTAAATTTCAAATTTCCGAAACGAATTATTATTACTACCTAAGTTTTGAATCCATTTCCATATGCACCCATGCTTCATTCCCCGTCTTTAACCGTCTTAACCCTTATTCACTATCTATTTAATCTACCTATAAATTTAGTTATTGTCCTTTCATAATATCCTCGAATTTTTGTCCATGACAATATACACCTACCATCGATTCTCTTCCTATAACCGTCCCATAATAGAAATTTGTCAATAGGCATTTAAGTTGAAGTCCTCTCCATTATTAAATCAACTTGAATATGTCAACTCGAGGCTATAACTGTCTTGACCCTGATTTCTTAGTGATTTAATCGTTCTACGGGCTTAATTATTGTCTTTTTTCTAATGTACTGCTCATGTCTACAACAATATGCCTACCATTGATTCTGTTCCTATAACCGTCCTCTTATAGACATTTAACAATAGATATTCAAATCCAAGTCCTCTCTATTATCTCATGATTTTTCGATTGTACACACCGATGATCTATTGGTTCTGTTTCAATAACCATCGCCCTAAGGATATTCATCAACTGATATTCAAGTTCAAGTCATCCATTTTTAGACCGACATGTATATGTCTACCCGTGACTCTTCTACCGTACTCAATGCAGCTATGGTTGTTGATCTTGTGGAGCCTACCCAAAGGTTCAGGCCGGATTGTAGGAAGTGGGTTTTTATTGTACAAGTATTTTCTCATAGTTTCACTATTTTTAAATGCACTATTTAGTTATTTCGAGCTTTTTTCACGTGTCAAATCCTTTTAAGGGGCTTAAATAATTTTATCTAAATTATAAATTTCGAGTCTATTTCCTTATTATTACTATAAATTTCTAAACCTATTTCCACATGCACCTATGATTGAGTCTCCAGCCTATAACTGTTGTAACCCCGATTCCGTAGTGATTTACTCGCCATACGGGCTTAATTATTGGCTTTTTAGAATGTCCTAACTCGTGTCCACAAAAAATATGCACCTACCATGATTCTATATCTTTAAACTGTTCCTACTATATACATTTATTAAATAACATTTAAGCTCAAGCCCTCTCCATAATTTGATCGACGTGGCTATGTCAACCCGTGACTTTTTGATCGTACACATTCATGATCCGTTGATTATGTTCATATAACTGTCGTCCTATGGTCATTTATCGAAAGTCATTCAAGTTCAAGTCTTTCGCATTATTAGATCTACATGTACTTGTCAACCCGCGACCCTTTCGATTATACACATATTTTCCCTTATTTTCACTATTGTTAAAGGAACTGTAAAAATATATCAAGCTGTTTACTTGTGTTCTTTAAAAGACTTAAATCTATTTTTTTAGTTTGAACTTCAAATTTCCGAAACTACTTATTATTACTACTTCCAAATTTCTGAACCCATTTCCATATGCACGCATCCTTCATTTCCCGTCTATAACTGTCTTAACCTTGATTCACTACTGATTTAATCTACTATAAATTTAATTGCCGTCTTTTCATGATATACTCTAATTTTTGTTCACGGCAATAGGCACCCACCATTGATTCTTTTTCTATAACCATCCCATAATTGACATTTGTCAATAGACATTCAAGTTGAAGTCATCTCAATTATTAGATCGACTTGAATATGACAACCCAGGGCTATAACCGTGTTGACCCTGATTTCTTTATGATTTAATCTTTCTACTGGTTTAATTATTGTCTTTTTCCTAATGTCCTCCAACTCGTGTCCACAACAATATGCTTATCATTAATTCTGTTCTTACAACCGTCCTTCTATAGAAATTTATCAATAGACATTCAAATTCAAGTCCTCTCCATTATTTGATCGACGTGAACATGCCAACCTATGACTTTTCGATTGTACACATTGATGATCCATTGGTTCAGTTCATTTAACCGTCGTCCTATGGACATTTATCAATATGCATTCATGTTCAAGGTCTCTCTATTTTTAGATCGACCTGTATATGTTAACCCGTGACTCTTTTGATTGTACATGTATTTCCCCTTAGTTTTACTATTTTTAAATCTACTATAAAAATATTTGAAGCCTTTTCACTTGTATCGTTCTGTAGAGGGGCTTAAATATTTTTTTAATCTAAATAATAAATTTCAGAGTCTTTCTTTTATTATTACAGCTAAATTTCTAAACCCCTTTCCATATGCACCTATAATTGATTCTCGTGTCTATAACTGTTGTAATCTTGATTCCTTAGTGATTTACTATCCCTACGGGCTTAATTATTGTCTGTTTAGAATGTTCTCTAACTTGTGTCCACAAAAAATATGCACCAACCATTGATTCTTTATCTATAACCGTTCTCTCCATAATTTGATCGACGCGACTATGTCAACCCATGACTTTTCGATCGTACACATATCTACTTGTGTTGCTCTTTGAAGGACTTAAATCTAATTTTTTAATATCTAAATTTCAAATTTCCGAAACTACTGCCTTATTATTACTACTTCCAAAGTTCTGAATCCATTTTCATATGCACCTATCCTTCATTCCCCGCTTATAACTGCGTGAACACTGATTTAATCTACATATTAATTTAATTATTGTCTTTTCATGATGTCCTCCAATTTTTTTCCACGACAATATGCACCTACACCATTGATTCTCTTCCTATAATCGTCCCATAATAGACATTTGTCAATAGGCATTCAAGTTGAAGTCCTCTATATTTATTAGATCGACATGAATATTTAACCCCGGGGCTATAACTGTCTTGACCTTGATTTCTTAGTGATTTAATCGTTCTACGGTCTTAATTATTGTCTTTTTTCTAATGTCCTCCAACTTGTGTCCACAACAATATGCATACCATTGATTATGTTCCTATAAATGTCCTCTTATAGACATTTAACAATAGATATTCAAATCCAAGTCCTCTCCATTATTTGATCAACATGAATATATCAATCCATGACTTTTCGATCATACACATTGATGTTCTATTGGTTCTGTTCCTATAATCGTCGCCCTATGGACATTTATCAGCTGGCATTCAAGTTCAAGTCCTCTCTAATTTTAGATTGACATGTATATGTCTACCCGTGACTCTTTTGATTTTACATGTATTTCCCTTAAGTTTCACTATTTTTAAATGCACTATGAAGTTATTTCGAGCTTTTTCACTTGTCTCGTTCTTTAGAGGGCTTAAATAATTTTTTATCTGAATTATAAATTTCCGAGTCTATTTCCTTATTATACTAAATTTCTAAACTTATTTCTATATGCGCCTATGATTGATGCTCCTGTCTTTAACTGTTGTAACCCCGATTCCTTTGTGATTTACTCACCATACGGGCTTAATTATTGTCTTTTTAGAATGTCCTTAAACTCGTGTTCACAAAAAATATGCACGTACCATGATTCTATATCTATAAACCGTTCCTACTATATACATTTATGAAATGACATTCAAGCTCAAGTCCTCTCCATAATTTGATCGACGGAACTATGTCAATCAGTGACTTTTCGATCGTTTACATTCATGATCCACTGATTATGTTCGTATAACCGTTTTCCTATGGACATTTATCAAAAGTCATTCAAGTTCAAGTCCTCCCCATTATTAGACCTACTTGTATATGTCAACCCGCGACCCTTTTGATTATACACGTATTTCCTTTATTTTCACTATTGTTAAAGAAACTATAAAAATATTTCCAGTTGTTTACTTGTGTTCGTTAAAGAACTTAAATCTATTTTTTTAATCTAAACTTCAAATTTCTGAAACTACTTCCAAATTTCTGAATCCATTTCTATATGCACCTATCCTTCATTCCCCGTTTATAAATTTCTTAACCCTGATTAACTACATATTTAATTTAATTATTGGCTTTTCATGATATCTTCCAATTTTTGTCCACGGTAATATGCACCTACCATTAATTCTCATCCTATAACCGTCCCATAATAGACATTAGTCAATAGGCAATCAGGTTGGACTCTTCTCAATTATTAGATCGACTTGAATATGGCAACCCGGGGCTATAATTGTCGACCCTCCTGATTTCTTGGCGATTCAATCTTTTTTCTGGCTTAATTATTATCTTTACCTGAAGTTCTCTAATTCGTGTCCACAACAATATGCCTGCCATTGATTTTATTCCTATAACCGTCTTTCTATAAACATTTATCAATAGACATTCAAATCCAAGTCCTCTCCATTATTTGATCGACGTTAATATGTCAACCCATGACTTTTGTACACATTGATGATCCATTGGTTTAGTTCTGTTAAACGTCGCCCTATGGACATTTATCAATAGGCATTTAAGTTCAAGTACTCTCAATTTTTAGATCAACTTGTATATGTCAACCCGTGACTCTTTTGACTGTACCTGTATTTTCCCTTAGTTTCACTATTTTGAAATGCACTATAAAGATATTTCAAGCCATTTCACTTGTCTCGTTCTGTAGAGTAGCTTAAATATTTTTTTTAGCTAAATTATAAATTTCCGATTCTATTTCATTATTATTACAACTAAATTTCTAAACCCATTTCTATATGCACCGATGATTGATTCTCCTGTCTATAACAGTTGTAACCTTCATTTCTTAGCGATTTACTCTCTTTACGGGCTTAATTATGGTCTTTTTAGAATGCTCTAACTCGTGTCCAAAAAAATATGCACCTATTATTGATTCTGTACCTATAATCGTTTTCTCCATAATTTGATCGACGTGACTATGTCAACCCATTAATTTTCAATCGTACATATTCATGATCCACTGATTATGTTCCTATAACTGTCGTCTTATGGACATTTATTTGAAGTCATTCAATTTAAGTCCTTATTATTAGATCTGCGTGCATATGTCAACCCGCGACCCTTCGATTGTACACGTATTTTCCTTTAATTTCACTATTTTTAAAGGAACTATAAAATTATAACAAGCTATTTACTTGTGTCTTTCTTTAAATGACTTAAATATATATTTAACGTAAATTTCAAATTTCCGAAATTACCTTATTATTATTACTTCCAAATTTCTGAATCCATTTCCATATGCATCTATCCTTCATTCCTCGTATATAACTGTTTGAATCCTGATTCAGTACTAATTTATTCTACCTATAAATTTAATTATTATCTTTTCATGTTGTCCTCCAATTTTTGTCCACGACAATATGCACATATCATTGATTCTCTTCAATAACCGTCCAATAATAGACATTTGTCAATAGGCATTCAAGTTGAAGTCCTCTATATCGTTAGATCGACTTGAATATGTTAACCCCGGGCTATAACTGTCTTGATCCTGATTTCTTAGTGATCTAATCATTCCACGAGGTTAATTATTGTCTTTGTATAATGTTCTCTAACTCGTGTCTACATTAATATGCCCACCATTGATTCTTCCTATAATCGTCCTCTTGTAGGCATTTAACAATAGACATTGATGTCTACCCATGACTTTTCGATTGTACACATTGATGATCTATTAGTTCTGTTCCTATAACTGTCGCCCTATGGACATTTATTAACTGGGCATTCAACATCAAGTTCTCTCCATTTTTAGATCGACCTGTATATGTTAATCCGTGACTCTTTTGATTGTACATGTATTTTCCCTTAGTTTCAGTATTTTTAAATGCACTATGAAGTTATTTCAAGTTTTTTCATTTGTCTCGTTCTTTAGAGGTGCTTAAATAATATTTTTCTAATCTAAATTATAAATTTCTGAGCCAATTTTCTTGTTATCACTCTAAATTTCTAAACCTATTTCCGTATGCACCTATGATTGATTCTCCCGTCTATAACTGTTGTAACCCAGATTCCTTACTGATTTACTCTCACTACGAGTTTAATTTTTGTCTTTTTAGAATGTCCTCTAATTCTTGACCACAAAACATAAGCACCTACCATTGATTCTGTACCTATAACCGTTCTTACTATAGACATTTATGAAATGACATTCAAGCTCAAGTCCTCTCAATAATTTGATCTACGTGACTATGTTAACCCGTGACTTTTCGATCATATACATTCAGAATCCACTGATTATGTTACTATAACCGTCGTCCAATGGACATTTATCAAAAGTCATCCAAGTTCAAGTCTTTCCCATTATTAGATTTACGTGTTTATGTCAACCCGCGACCCTTTCGATTGTACACGCATTTTCCCTTAATTTCACTATTTTTAAAGGAACTATAAAATTATTTCAATGTGTCGTTCTTTACAGGACTTGCATATATTTTTTCAATCTAAATTTCAATTTTCCGAAACTACTTCCTTATTATTACTTCTTCCAAAATTTTGAATCCATTTCCATATGCACTTTCATTGCCTGTTTATAACTGTCTTAACTATGATTTATTACTGATTTAATCTACCTATAAATTTAATTATTGTCTTTTCATCACGTCCTCCAATTTTTGTCCACGACAATGTGCACCTACCGTTGATTCTCTAACTATAACCATCCCATAATTGAAATTTGTCAATAAGCATTCAAGTTGACTCCTCTCTAATATTAGATCGACTTGAATATGTCTACTCGTGTCTATAACTGGCTTGATCCTGATTTCTTAGTGATTTGATCTCTCAACGGGCTTAATTATTATCTTTTTCCCAATGTCCAACTTGTGTCCATAACAATATGCCTACCATTGATACTGTTCCTATAACCGTCCTCTTATAGATATTTATCAATAGACATTCAAATCTTAGTCCTATCCATGACTTTTCGATTGTACACATTGATGATCCATTGATTCTATTCCTATAACCGTCGCTTCTATAGACATTTATCAATAGACATTCAAGTTCAAGTTCTCTCCGTTTTTAGATCGACATGTATACATCAACCCGTCACTCTTTTGATTACACGTATTTTCTCTTAGTTTCACTATTTTTAAATGCAATATGAAGTTATTTAAAGCTTTTTCACTTGTCTCGTTCTTTAGAGTGGCTTAAATATTCTTTTTATCTAAATTATAAATTTCTGAGTCTATTTCCTTATTATTACTCTAAATTTCTAAATCCATTTCCATATACACATATGATTGATTCTCCTGTCTATAGCTGTTGTAACCCGGATTCCTTAGTGATTTACTCTCCCTACGGGTATAATTTGTCTTTTTAGAATGTTCTCTAACTCTTGACCACAAAACATATGCACCCACCATTGATTCAGTACGTATAATCGTTCCTATTATAAACATTTATGAAATGACATTCAAGCTCAAGTCCTCGCCATCATTTGGTCGAGGTGACTGTCAACCTATGACTTTTCGATCGGACACATTCATGATCCATCGATTATGTTTCTATAACTGTCGTGCAATGGACATTTATCAAAAGTCATTCAAGTTCAAGTCCTTCCCATTATTAGATCTACGTGTATATGTCAATCCGCGACCTTTTCGATTGTACATGCATTTTCCCTTAATTTCATTTTTTTTAAAGGAATTATAAAATTATTTCAAGCCGTTTACTTGTGTCGTTCTTTAAAAGACTTAAATATATTTTTTCAGTTTAAATTTCAAATTTCAAAAACTACTTTCTTATTTTTACTTCTTCCAAAATTTTGAATCCATTTCCATATGCACCTAACTTTCATTGCCCGTCTATAACTGTCTTAATTATGATTCATTACTAATGTAATCTATCTATAAATTTAATTATTGTCTTTTCATGATGTCCTATTTTTTTCCATGGCAATATACACCTACTATTGATTCTCTTCAATTAACCATCCCATAATTGAAATTTGTCAATAAGCATTCAAGTTGAGTCCTCTCCAATATTAGATCGATTTGAATATGTTTACTCGGGTCTATAACTGTCTTGACCTTGATATCTTAGTGATTTGATCTCTCTACGTACGGGCTTAATTATTGTCTTTTTCCCATTGTCTTCCAACTCATGTCCACAACAATATGCCTACCATTGATAATGTTTCTGTAACCGTCCTCTTATAGATATTTATCAATAGATATTCAAATCCAAGCCTTCTCCATTATTTGTTCGACGTTAATATGTCAACTCTTGACTTTTTGATTGTACACAATGATAATCCATTGGTTCTAATTCAATAACCGTCGTCCTATGAACATTTATTAATAAGCATTCAAGATCAAGTCCCCTCCATTTTTAGATCGACCTCTATATGTCTACCCGTGACTCTTTTGATTGTACATGTATTTTCCCTTAGTTTCAGTATTTTTAAATGCACTATGTAGTTATTTCTAGGTTTTTCACCAGTCTCGTTCTTTAGAGATGCTTAAATAATATTTTTTTATCTAAATTATAAATTTCTGAGCCTATTTTCTTGTTATCACTCTAAATTTCTAAACCCATTACCGTATGCGCCTATGATTGATTCTCTAGTCTATAACTGTTGTAACCCGGATTCCTTAATGATTTAACTCTCCTTATAGGTTTAATTTTCGTCTTTTTAGAATGTCGAACTCTTGACCACAAAACATATGCATCCACCATTGATTCTGTACCTATAACCATTCCTACTATAGATATTTATGAAATGACATTCAAGCTTAACTCCTCTCCATAATTTGATCGACGTGACTATATCAACCCGTGACTTTTCGATCATACACATTCAGAATCCAATGATTATGTTCCTATAACAGTCGTCCAATGGACATTTATCAAAAGTCATTTAAGTTCAAGTCCTTCCCACTATTAGATCTACATGTATATGACAACCGGCGACCCTTTTGATTGTACATGTATTTTCCCTTAATTTCACTATTTTTAAAGGAACTATAAAATTATTTCAAGCCATTTGTGTCGTTCTTTACAGGACTTAAATATATTTTTTCAATCTAAATTTCAAATTTCCGAAACTACTTCCTTATTATTACTTCTTCCAAAATTTTGAATTCATTTCCATATGCACCTAACTTTCATTGTCCATCTATAACTGTCTTAACTATGTTTTATTACTGATTTAATCTACCTATAAATTTAATTATTGTCTTTTCATGACATCCTCCAATTTTTGTCCGCGACAATATGCACCTACCGTTGATTCTCTAACTATAACCGTCTCATAGTAGACATTCATGTTGAGTCCTCTCCATTATTAGATCAATTTGAAAGTCTACCCGGGGCTATAATTGTCTTGACCCTGATTTCTTACCGATTTAATTTTTCTACGGGCTTAATCATTGTCTTTTTCCAAATATCCAAGTCATGTCCACACCAATATGCCTACCATTGATTCGGTTCCTATAACCGTCTTTTTATAGACATTTATCAATTGACATTCAAATCCAAGTCCTCTCCATTATTTTATTGACGTGAATATATCAACTTATGACTTTTCGATTGTACACTTTGATGATCCATTGATTCTGTTCCTATAACCGTCGCCCTTTGAAATTTATCAATAGGAATTCAAGTTCAAGTGCTCTCCATTTTTAGATCGAGCAGTATATGTCAACCTGAGACTCTTTTGATTGTACATGTATTTTCCCTTTGTTTCACTATTTTTAAATGCACTATGAATTTATTTCAAGCCTTTTCATGTCTCGTTCTTTAGAAGAGCTTAAATATTCTTTTTATCTAAATTATAAATTTCTGGGTCTTTTTACTTGTTATTACTCAAAATTTCTAAACCCATTTCCATATGCACCTATGATTGGTTCTCCGGTCTATAACTGTTGTAATCCGGATTCCTTAGTGATTTACTCTCTCAACGAGCTTAATTATTATTTTCTTAGAATGCCCTTTTTACTCGTGTCCACAAAAAATATGCACCTACCATTGATTCTATACGTATAAATCGTTCCTACTAGAGACATTCAAGAAAAGACATTCAAGCTTAAGTCCTCTCTATAATTTGATCGACGTGACTATGTCAACCCGTTACTTTTCGATCGTACACATACTTGATCCACTGATTATGTTCCTGCAACCGTCGTCCTATGGACATTTATCAAAAGTCATTCAAGTTCAAGTCCTCCCCATTATTAGATCTACTTGTATATATCACAACCCGCGACCTTTTCGATTGTACACATATTTTCCCTTAATTTCACTAGTTTTAAAGGAACTATAAAATTATTTCAAGCCGTTTACTAGTGTTGTTTTTTAAAGGACTTAAATCTATTTTTTAACCTAAATTTCAAATTTCCGAAATACTTCCTTGTTATTACTATTTCCAAATTTGTGAATCCATTCCTTATGCACCTATCCTTCATTCCCCATCTATAAGTGTCTTAACCTTGATTTAATCTACCTATAATTTCAATTATTGTCTAAATATTAATGTCCTCCGATTTTTCTCCACGGCAATATGCACCTACCATTGATTCTCTAACTATAACCGTCTTACAGTAGACATTTGTCAATTGGCATTCAAGTTGAGTCCCCTCCAATATTAGATCGACTTGAATATGCCTACCTGACTGTCTTGACTCAGATTTCTTAGTGATTTATTCTTTCTACAAGCTTAATTATTGTCTTTTTCCTAATGTCCAACTTGTGTCCACAACAATATGCCTACCATTAATTCTGTTCTTATAACCGTTCTCTTATAGACATTTATCAATACACAATCAAATTAAGTCCTCACCATTATTTGATCGACGTGAATATGTCAATTCATGACTTTTCGATTGTACATATTTGATCCATTGGTTCTGTTTATGTAACCGTCGCGCTTTGGACATCTATCAATATCCATATGAGTTCAAGTCCTCTCTATTTTTAGATCGACCTGTATATATCAACCCGTGACGCTTTTGATTGTACATGTATTTTCACTATTTTTAAATGCGCTATGAAATTATTTCAAGCTTTTTCACTTGTATTGTTCTTTAGAGGGGCTTAAATATTCTTTTTATTTAAATTATAAATTTCCGAGTCTATTTCGTTATTATTAATCTTAATTTCTAAACCCCATTTCCATATGCTCCAGTGATAGATTCTCCTGTCTATAATTGTTATAACCTGGATTTCTTAGTGATTTACTTCCCTATCGGGCTTAATTATTGTCTTCTTAGAATGTCCATCTACTTGTAACCACGAAAAATATGCACCTACCATTGATTCTGTACCTATAATCGTTCCTACTATAGACATTTATGAAATGACATTCAAGCTCAAGCTCTCTCCATAATTTGATTGACGTGACTGTGTCAACCCGTGGCTTTTCGATCGTACACATTTTTGATCCACGGAGTATGTTCCTGCAACTGTTATCGTATGAACATTTATCAAAAGTCATTCAAATACAAGGCTTCCCCATTACTAGATCTACGCGTATATATCACAACCCGCGACCCTTTCGATTGTACATGTATTTTCTCTTAATTTCACTATTTTTAAAGGAAGTATAAAATTATTTCAAGCTATTTACTTGTATATATTTCTTTAAAGGACTTAAATCTATTTTATTAATCTAAATTTCAAATTTCCGAAACTCATTATTACCATTACCAAATTTCTTAACCCTGATTCACTGCTCTGTCTTAATCTACGTATAACTTTAATTATTGTCTTTTCATGATATCCTCCATTTTTTGTCCACGGCAATATGCACGTACCATTGATTCTCTAACTGTAACCGTCCCATAGTAGATATTTGTCAATTGGCATTCAAGTTGAGTCCGCTCCAATATTAGATCGACTTCAATATGTCTACTCTACTCGGACCATAACTGTCTTGATTCTGATTTCTTAGTGATTTAATCTTTCTATGGTATAATTATTGTCTTTTTCTTAATGTCTTCCAACTCGTGTCTACAACAATATGCCTACCATTGATTATGTTCTTATAATCGTCTTATAAACATTCAAATCCAAGTCCTCTTCATTATTTGATTGACGTGGATATGTCTACTCATGACTTTTCGATTGTACACATTAATGATCGATTGGTTCTGTTCCTATAATCGTTGCCCTATCGACATTTATCAATAGACATTCAAACTCAAGTCCTCTCCATTTTTAGATCGATCTGTATATGTCAACTCGTGACTCTTTTGATCGTACACGTATTTTCCTTTAGTTTAACTATTTTTAAATGCGCTATGGAGTTTTTTCAAGCCTTTTCTCCCGTCTCTTTATTTAGAGGGGCTTAAATATTCTTTTTTATCTAAATTATTAATTTCCTGATTCTTTTTCCTTATCATTACTCTAAATTTCTAAACCCATTTCCATATGCATCTATGATTGATTCTCTTGTCTATAACTGTTGTAACCCAGATACCTTAGTGATTTACTTTCCTTGCGGGGTTAATTATTGTCTTTTTAGAATGTGTCCTCTAACTTGTGACCATAAATCATATGCATTTACCATTGATTCTGTACCTATAGCCATTCCTACTATAGACATTTATGAAATGACTTTCAAGCTCAAGTTCACTCCATAATTTGATCGACGTGACTATGTCAACCCGTGTCTTTTCGATCATACGCATTCATGATCCACTGATTATGTTCATATAACTATCGTCCTATGAACATTTATCAAAAGTCATTCAAGATCAAGTCCTGCCCGTTATTAGATCTACGTGTATATGTCTACCCGTGACCCTTTCGATTGTACGTGTATTTCCCTTAATTTCACTATTTTTAAAAGAAGTATAAAATTATTTCAAGCTGTTTACCTGTGTCGTTCTTTAAAGGGCTTAAATCTATTTTGTTCAATCTAAATTTCAAATTTCCGAAACTACTTATTATTGCTACTTCCGAATTTCTGAATCCATTCCCATATGCACCTATCCTTCATTCTCCGTCTATAACTGTCTTAACCCTTATTAGTACCGACTGCTTATAAATTTAATTGTTGTCTTTTCATAATGCCTTCCAATTTTTGTCTACGGCAATATGCGCCTACCATTGATTCTTTAACTATAATCGTCCCATAGTAGACATTTGGCAATAGGAATTCATGTTGTGTCCTCTCCATTATTAGATCGACTTGAATGTCTACGCGGGGCTATAACTATTTTGACCATAATTTCTTAGTGATTTAATTTTTCCACGGGCTTAATTATTGCCTTTTTCCTAATGTCTTCCAATTCGTGTCCACAACAATATGCCTACCATTGATTCTGTTCATATAACCGTCCTCTTATAGACATTTATCAATATACATTCAAATCCAGGTCCTCCACATTATTTGATCAATGTGAATATATCAATCCAAGGCTTTTCAATTGTACACATTGATGATCCATTGGTTCTGTTTCATAACCGTCGCCCTACGGATATTTATCAACATGCATTCAAGTTCAAGTCCTTTCCATCTTTAGATCGACTTGTATATGTGAACCCGTGACACTTTTGATTGTACATGTATTTTTCCTTAATTTCACTATTTTAAATGCACTATGAAGTTATTTTAAGATTTTTCACTTGTTTCGTTCTTTAGAAGGGCTGACATATTTTTTATATCTAAATTATAAATTTCTGATTATTACTACTAAAATTTTTAACCCATTTCCATATGCACCTATGATTGATTCTTCTTTTTATAACTGTTGTAATCCTGATTCCTTAATGATTTACTCTCCCTACGGGCCTAATTATTGTCTTTTTAGAATGTTTTCCAACTCGTGTCCACAAAAAATATGCATCTACCATTGATTCTATACCTATAACTGTTCCTACTATAGACGTTTATGAAATGATATTCAAACGCAAGCCCTCTCCATAATTAGATCGCCGTGATTATGTCAACCCGTGACTTTTTGATCGTACACATTCATGATACCGTTGTCCTATGGATATTTATCAAAAGTCATTCAAGTTCAAGTCCTTTCCATTATTAGGTTTACGTGTATATGTCAACTCGCGAACCTTTCGATTTTTCACGCATTCTCTTAATTTCACTATTTTAAAAAGAAGTATAAAATTATTTCAAGCTGTTTACTTGTGTCGTTCTTTAAAGGAGTCGATCTAATTTTTTAATCTAAATTTCAAAATTTTGAAACTACTTTATTATTACTTCTTCTAAATTTCTGAATCCATTTCCATATTTCCATATGCACCTATCCTTCATTCCCCTTCTGTAACCGTCTTAACCTTGATTTACTACTAATTTAATCTACCTATAAATATAATTATTGTCTTTGAATGATCTCTAATTTTTTTCCACGGCAAAATTCACCTACTATAGATTCTCTTCCTATAACCGTTCCATAATAGTCATTTATAAATAGGCATTCAAATTGAAGTCCTCTCAATTATTAAATCGACTTGAATATGTCTACCAGGGGCTATAACTGTCTTGACCATGATTTCTTGGTGATTTAATCTTTCTACTGGCTTAATTGTCTTTTTTCTAATGTCCTCGACCTTGTGTCTACAACAGTATGCCTACCATTGTCTATTGATATTTATCAATAGACATTCAAATCTAAGTTCTCTCCATTATTTGATCGACGTGAATATGTCAACCTATGACTTTTCGGTTGTGCACATTTATGATCCGTTGGTTCTGTTCTTATAACCGTCGCCCTATGGACGTTTATCAATAGGCATTCAAGTTCAAGTCTTCCGTTTTTAGATCGACCTTTATATGTCAATCCATGACCCTTTTGATTGTACACGTTTTTTCTTGTAGTTCACTATTTTAAAATGCACTATAAAGTTATTTCAAGGTTTTTCACTTATTACATTATTTAGAGGGACTTAAATATTTTTTTAATCTAAATTATAAATTTCTGAGTCTATTTCCTCATTGTTCTAAATTTCTAAGCTGATTTCCATATGCATGTATGATTGATTCTCCTGTTTAAACTCTGGTTCCTTGATTTACTCTCCATACGGGCTTAATTATTGTCTATTTAGAATGCCCTCTAACTCGTGTCCATAAAAAATCTGCACCTACCGTTTATTCTGTACCTGTAACCGTTCATACTATAGACATTTATGAAACGACATTCGAGCTCAAGTCCTCACTATAATTTGATCGACATGACTGTGTCAACCCGTGACTTTTCGGTCGTACACATTCATGATCCAATGATTGTTCCTATAACCGTCGTCCTATGGACATTTATCAAAAGTCATTCAAGTTCAAGTCCTCCCCTGTTATTAGATCTCCGTGTATATGTCCACCCATGATCCTTTTGATTGTATACGTATTTTCCCTTAATTTCACTATTTTTAAAAGAAGTATAAAATTATTTTAATCTCTTTGCTTGTGTCGTTCTTTAAAGGGCCGTAATCTATTTTTTAATTGAAATTTCAAATTTCCGAAACAAATTATTACCACTTTCAAATTCAGAATCCATTTCCATATGCATCTATCCTTCATTCCGCGTCTATAACTGTCTTAACCCTTGCTCACTATTGATTTAATCTACCTATAAATTTCATTATTGACTTTTCATGACGTCCTCCAATTTTTTGTCCATGGCAATATGCTACCATTGATTCTCTAACTATAACCGTCCCATAATAGATATTTGTCAATAGGCATCAATGTTGAGTCCTCTTCCATATTAGTTCGATTTGAATATGTCTATTCGGGGTTATCACTGTCTTGACCTTGATTTCTAACTGATTTATTCTTTCTACGAGCTTAATTATTGTCTTTTTCTTAATTTCCTCTAACTCGTGTCCAAAACAATATGCCTACCATTGATTCTGTTCCTATAACCGTCCTCTTGTAGATATTTATCAATAGACATTCAAATCCAAGTCCTCTTCCATATTTGATCGACGTGAATGTCAACTCATGACTTTTCGATGGTACACATTGATGATCTATTAGTTCTGTTCCTATAAACGTCACCCAATGAACATTTATCAATATGCATTCAAGTTCAAGTCGTCTCCATTTTTAGATCGATTGTATATGTCAACCCGTGGCTCTTTTGATTGTAAACGTATTTTCCCTTGGTTTCACTTTTCTAAATGCATCATGAAGTTATTTCAAGCTTTTTCATGTCTTGTTCTTTAGAGGGCTTAAATATTCTTTTTATCTAAATTTTAAAATTTTGAGTCTATTTCCCTATTATTACTCTGAATTTCTAAACCCATTTCCATATGCACCTATGATTGATTCTCTTGTCTATAACTGTTGGAACCCGGATTCCTTAGTGATTTACTCTCCCACGGGGTTAATTATTATCTTTTTAGAGTGCCCTCTAACTCGTGACAACAAAACACATGCACCTACCGTTGATTCTGTACCTATAACCGTTCCTCTTACTATAGTCGTTTATGAAATGACATTCAAGTTCAAGTTCTCTCCATAATTTGATCGACGCGACTGTGTCAACCCATGACTTTTCGATCGAAAACATTCACGGTCCACTGATTATGTTCCTATAACCGTCGTCCTATGGACATTTATCAAATGTCAATCAAGTCCAAGTCCTCCGCGTTATTAGATCTACCTGTATATTTCTACCCACGACCCTTTCAATTGTACACGTGTTTCCTTTAATTTTATTATGTTTAAAAATCGTATAAATTTATTTCAAGTTGTTTACTTTTCTCGTTCTTTAAAGGACTTAAATCTACTTTTTAATCTAAATTTCAAATTTCCGAAACTACTTATTATTACTATCAAATTTCTGAATCCATTTCCACATGCAACTATTCTTCATTTCCTTTCTATAACTGTCTTAAATCTTATTCATTATTGATTTAATCTGCCTATAAATTTAATTATCGTCTTTCCATGATGTCCTCCAATTTTTGTCCACGACAATATGCACCCACCATTGATTCTCTTACTATAACCGTCCCATAATAGACATTTGTCAATAAACATTCATGTTGAATCCTCTCCATTATTAGATCGACTTGAATATGTCCATCTGAGGCCATAACTGTTTTGATCCTGATTTCGTAGTTATTTGATCTTTCTACGGGTTTAATTATTGTCTTTTTCCTAATGTCTAACTCGTGTCCACAACAATATGTCTACCATTGATTCGTTCCTATAACCATTCTCTTATAGACATTTATCAAAAGACATTCAAATCCAAGTCCTCTCCATTGCTTTATCGACGTGAATATGTCAACTCGTGACTTTTTGATTGTACAGATTGATGATCCATTGGTTCAGTTCCTATAACCGTTGCGCTATGGATATTTATCAACAAACAATCAAGATCAAGTCCTCTTCATTTTTAAATCGACGTGTATATGTTAACCCGTGACTCTTTTGATTGTACATGTATTTTCCCTTCCTTTCACTATTTTTAAATGTACTATGAAGTTATTTCAAGCCTTCTCACTTGTCTCGTTCTTTAGAGGGGCCTAAATATATATTTTTTATTTAAATTATAAATTTCTGAATCTATTTCCTTACTATTACTAAATTTCTTAACCCATTTCCATATGCACCTATGATTGATTCTTCTTTCTATAACTGTTATAATCCTGATTCCTTAGTGATTTACTCTCCCTACGAGCTTAATTATTGTCTTTTTAGAATTTTCTCTAACTCGTGTCCATAAAAAAATATGCACCTACCATTGATTCTATATATACCTTTTCCTACAATACACGTTTATGAAATGACATTCACGCTCAAATCCTCTCTTTAATTTGATCGACGTGACTATGTTAACTCGTGACTTTTCGACCATACACATTCATGATGCACTGATTATGTTCCTATAACCGTTGTCTTATGGACGTCTATTAAAAGTCATTCAAGTTCAAGCCCTTCCTGTTATTAGGTCTACGTGTATATGTCAACCGAGACCAGCTTCAGCCACTATTGCTAGGACGGGATTACTTAGATTGAGGCGACCTTTTCGATTGTACACGTAATTTCCTTTAATTTCACTATTTTTTAAAGGAACTATAAAATTATTTCAAGCTGTTTACTTGTGTCGTTCTTTGAAATGACTTAAATCTATTTTTAATCTAAATTTCAAATTTCCAAAACTACTTATTTATTATTACTATTTCCAAATTTCTGAATCCATTTCCATATGCATGCTTCATTCCCCGTCTATAACTGTCTTAACCCTGACTCACAACTGATTTAATCTACCTATAAATTTAATTATTATATTTTCATGATGTCCTGCAATATTTGTCCACGCCAATATGCACCTACCATTGATTCTCTTCTTATAACCGTCCCATAGTTGACATTTGTCAATACGCATTCTAGTTGAAGTCCTCTCCATTATTAGATCGACTTGAATATGTCTATCCGGGGCTAAAACTATCTTAGTGATTTAATCTTTTTACGGGCTTAATTGTTGTCTTTTTCCTAATGTCGTCCAACTCGTGTCCATAATAATATGCCTACCATTGATTCTGCTCCTTTAACCGTCCGCCTACAGTCGTTTATCAATAAACATACAAATCCAAGTTCTCTCCATTATTTGATCTGCGTGAATATGTCAACCCATGACTTTTTGATTGTACACATTGATGATCCATTTGTTCTGTTCCTATACCCGTTGCCTTGTGTACATTTATCAACAGGCGTTTAATTCAGGTTCAAGTCTCCATTTTTAGATCGACCTATATATGTTAACCCGTGGCTTTTCGATTGTACACGTATTTTCCATTAGTTTCATTATTTTTAAATGCACTACAAAGTAATTTCAAGATTTTTCACTCGTCTCGTTTTTTCGAGGGGCTTAAATATTTTTTTAATCTAAATTATAAATTTATGAGTCTATTTCCTTATTATTACAACTAACTTTCTAAACCCATTTCCATATGCACCTATGATTGATTTCTCCTGTCTATAACTGTTGTAACCCTAATTTATTAGTGATTAACTCTTCGTACGGGCTTAATCATTGTCTTTTTAGAATGTCATTTAACAAGTGTCCACAAAAATATGCACCTGCCATTGATTCTGTTTCTATAATCATTCCAACTATAGACATTTATGAATGACATTCAAGCTCAAGTCCTCTCTATTATTTGATCGACGTGACTCTGTCAACCCATGACTTTTTTATTGTACACATTCATGATCCATCGATTATGTTCTCATAACCGTCGTCTTATGAACATTTATCAAATGACATTCAAAGTAAAGTCCTCTCTATTATTAAGATCAACACGTATATGTCAACCCACGATCTTTCTGATTGTACATGTATTTTCCATTAATTTCACTATTTTTAAAGGAACTATAAAATTATTTCAAGCTGTTCACTTGTGTCGTTTTTAAAAGGACTTAATTTATTTTTTTAATCTAAATTTCAAATTTCCGAATCTACTTCCAAATTATTACTACGTCCAAATTACTGAATTTATTTCCATATGCACCTATCTTTCATTCCTCGTCTATAATTGTCTTATCTTAGATTCATTACCGAGTTAATCTACCAATAAACTTAGTTATTATATTTTTATAATGTCCTCCAATTTTTGTCCGCTACAGTATGCACCTACCATTGATTCTCTTTCCATAACAATCCCATTATGGACATTTGTCAATAGGCATTCAAGTTGGAAGTTCTCTCTATAATTAGATCGACCTGAATATGTCAACCCGGGCTCTTTGGATTGAACTCTTCCGTGAGTGGCTTTCGCCAAATTTTCTTTGCAAACGTAACCTATTTATTCATGATACCTTGATTTTATTTATCATCATCCAGCCTTTTTGGATTCAACATCACATTTCTGTTCTCATTTATAAAATATTCGAAACCGTCTCTAACTTTCAAAGCAAATTTCTTAGGATTTCAAAGACTTTTACCCCATTTTGTATTTTGGTATTTTTTTCGTTAGAAAGTCTATATTTTAAAATTTTTCAATTGTATTAAATTTCTAATACTATTTTCCTGACATTACTACTTTTGAAGGCACCACAAATTTTCACTTTTTTCGTTACTCAAAGCAATTGAACTTATTCTAAAATTTTAAATCTCAAAGCAATTGAACTTAATCACACTAATTTAACATGCCCCATAAACTTATTTCAATGTTTTTCACTTGTCTTGTACTTTAAATGGGACTTGAATCTAATTTTTTAATCTAAATTTAAATTTTTGAATCTATTTTCTAAACATTACTACTTTCAAATTTCTAAATCTATTTCCATATGCACATATCATTGATTCTCCCTACTATAAATGTCTTGAACCCGATTTCTTAGTGATTTAATCTTTCTAGGGGCTTAATTGTCTTTTTCTAATGTCTTTCAACTCGTGTCCACAACAATATCCGCATACCATTGATTATGTTTCTATAACCATCCTATATACATTAATCAATAGACATTCAAATCCAAGTTCTAACCCATGTCTTTTCGATTGTACACATTCTTGATCCATTGGTTATGTTCCTATAACCGTCGTCCTATAAACATTCAAATCCAAGTAATCTCCATTATTCGGTCAACGTGAATATGTCAACCCATGACTTTTCGATTGTACACATTGATGATTCATTGGTTCTGTAGATATAACCGTCGCTCTATTGGACATTTATTAATAGGCATTCAAGTTCAAGTCCTTTCCAATTTTAGATCGACCTGTATACGTCAACCTGTGACTCTTTTGATTGTACACGTATTTTTCCTTTCACTTTTTTTAAATGCACCATAAAATTATTTCAAGTTTTTTCACTTGTCTCGTTCTTTAGAGGGGATTAAATATATTTTTATCTAAATTATAAATTTCTGGGTCTATTTCCTTATTATTGCTACTAAATTTCTGAACCCATTTCTATATGCACCTATGATTGATTCTTCTGTCTATAATTGTTGTAACCTTGATTTCTTAGTGATTTACTCTTCTTACGGGCTTAATTATTGTCTTTTTAGAATGTCCTCTAACTCGTGTCTACAAAAATATGCACCTTCCATTGATTCTGTAGCTATAACCATTCTTATTATAGACATTTATGAATTGACATTCAATCTCAAGTCCTTTCTATAATTTGATCGACGTGACTTATGTCAACCCATGACTTTTCGATCGTACACATTCATGATCCACTGATTATGTTTCTATAACTGTCATCCTATGGACATTTATCTAAAGTCATTCAAGTAAAAGCCCTTCCCAATATTAGATCTACGTGTATATGTCAACCCGCGACCCTTTCGATTGTTCCCGTATTTTCTCTTAATTTCACTATTTTTAAAGGAAGTATAAAATTATTTCAAGCCGTTTACTGATGTTCGTTCTTTAAAGGACTAGAATCTATTTTTGAAATCTAAATATCAAATTTCCGAATCTACTTCCTTATTATTACTACTTCCAAAATTCTGAATCCATTTCCATATGCACCGATCCTTCATTCCCTGCCTATAACTGTTTTAACTCTGATTCACTACTGATTTAATCTACCTATAAATTTAATTATCGTTTGTTATGATGTCCTTCAATTTTTGTCCACGACAATATGTACCTACCATTGATTTTCTTCCTATAACCGTCGCATAATAGACAATTGTCAATAGACATTCAAGTTGAAGTTCTCTCCATTATTAGTTCGGTTTGAATATGTCAACCCGGGGCTATAACTGTCTTGACCATGATTTCTTAGTGATTTATTCTTTCTTCGGGCTTAATTATTGTCTTTTTCTTAATGTCCTCCAACTCGTGTTTACAACAAAATGCCAACCATTGATTCTGTTTTTATAACCATCCTCTTATAGACATTTATCAATATTTTAAATATATTTTCCCTTAATTTCACTACTTTTAAAACAAATTTCTCAGGATTTCAAAGACTTCTCCATTTGCATTTTAGCATTTTTTTGTTAGAAAGGATGCATGTTGAAAAATCTTCAATTGTATTAAATTTCTAAATCTATTTTCTTGAGATTACTACTTTCAAAGGCACCATAAATTCATTTTATTTGTTAAAGCAATTGTAGTTATTCTTAAATTTTAAATTTCTAAAACTTTTTCCTTAATCACACTATTTTAAAATGCGTCGTTATGTTATTTCATGGTTTTTCACTTGTACTTTAAAAGGCTCTTGAATCTATTTTTTTAATCAAAATTTAAAATTTTGAATCTATTTCCTAAACATTACTATTTTCAAATTTCTAAATCTATTTCCATTAATTCTCCTGTCTATAACTGTTATGACCCTGATTTCTCTGTGATTTAATTTTCTACGAGTTTAATTATTAGCTTTTTCTAATGTCCTACTCGTGTCCACAACAATATGCGTCTACCATTGATTTTGTTCTATAACCGTCCTCCTATAGACATTTATCAATAGACATTCAAATCCAATTTCTCTCCATTATTTGATCGATGTGAATATTTCAACCCATTACTTTTCGATTGTATACATTCATGATCCATTGATTCAGTTCCTATAATTTATCAGAAGACATTCAAGTTCAAGTTCTCTTGACTATTAGATTGACGTGTATATATCAACCCGTGACCCTTTTGATTGTACACGTATTTTCTCTTAATTTCACTATTTTTAAAGGAACTATAAAATTATTTCCAGCCGTTCACTTGTGTCATTCTTTAAATGGACATAAATCTAATTTTAATCTAAATTTCAAATTTCCGAATCTTTGATCTTATTATTACTACTAAAGTTCTAAACCAATTTCTATATGCACCACCTATCATGATTCTCCTGTCTATAACTGTTGTAACCTTGATTCCGTAATGATTACTTTCTTTACGAGCTTAATTATTGCCTTTTTAGAATGTGCTCTAACTCGTGTCCACAAAAAATATACACCCACCATTGATTCTGTACCTATAACCATTCCTACTATAGACATTTATGAAATGACCTTCAAGCTCAAGTCCTCTCCATCATTTGATCGACGTGACTATGTCAACACGTGGCTTTTTGATTGTACACAGTCATGATCCACCGATTATTTTCTTATATCCATTGTCCTAAGGACATTTATCAAAAGCATTCAAGATCAAGTCTTCTCCATTTTTAGATCGACATGTATGTCAACCCGTGACTTTTTTGATTGTACATGTATTTTTCGTTTCACTATTTTTAAATGCAGTATAAAGTTATTTCAAGCTTTTTTACTTGTCTCGTTTTTAAGGATTTAAATCTCTTTTTATATAAATTTTAAAGTTTTGAGTCTATTTCGTTATTACTATTACTGCCTAATTTCTCAACCTATTCCATGTCTTTGATTCTTCTTTTTATAACTGTGTAATCCTGATTCCTTAGTGATTTACTGTCCCTATCGGCTGGATTATTGCCTTTAGAATATCCTTTAACTTGTCTCCACAAAAAATATGCACCTATCATTGATTATGTACGTATAATCGTTCCTGTTATAGACATTTATGCAATGACATTCAAGCTCAAGCCCTTTCCATTATTTGATCGACGTGTCTATGTCAACCCATAACTTTTCAATTGTACATATTGACGATCCACCGATTTTGTTCCTATAACCGTCGTCATATAAACATTTATCAAAAGGCATTCAAGTTCAAGTCCCCTCTAATATTAGATCGACATGTATATGCTAACCTGCGACCCTTTCGATTCTACACGTATTTTCCCTTAATTTCCTTATTTTTAAAGGAACTGTAGAAATTTTCAAGTTCACTTGTGTCGTTCTTTAAAAGGACTCACATATATTTTTTAATTTAAATTTTAAATTTCCGAAACTACTTCTTTATCATTACTACGTCCTAATTTCTGAATCCATTTCTATATGCACATATTTGATTTCCCGTTTATAGCCGTCTTAACCTCGATTCATTAGTGATTTAATCTTCCTATATGCCTGCTTATTTTATTTTCATAATGTCATACAATTTTTGTCCACGACAACATGAGCCTACCATTGATTCGCTTCCTACAACCATCCCATTATAGACCTTTGTCAATAGGCATTCAAGTTGATGTCCTCTTCATTATTAGATCGACATGAATATGTCAACCTAGGGTTCTTTAGATTGCACACATCCAAAGTGCGGCTTTCGCCAAATTTAATTTGCATACGTAACCAATTATTCATAATACCTTGATTTTTTTATCATCACCTAGCCGTTTTGGATACAACATCGCATTTCAATTGTCCCGTTTATAAAATATTCGAAACCGTCTCTAAGTTAAAGCAAATTTCTCAGTATTTCAAGGACATCTACCCCATTTTGCATTTCAACCTTTTTTTATTTATTAGAAAAGCTATATGTTGAAAACACTTCAATTGTATTAAATTTCCAAATCTATTTTCTTGATATTACTACTTTCAAAGGAACCATAAATTTACTTTGTTCATTAAAGCAATTGAAGTTATTGTTAAATTTTAAATTTCTATACCTTTTTCCTTAATCACACTATTTTAAAATGCGCCAAAAAGTTATTTCAAGGTTTTTCACTTGTCCTGTAATTTATGAGGGATTTGATTCTAATTTTTTTTTATCTAAATTTCAATTTTTGAATCTATTTCCTAAACATTACTACTTGCAAATTTCTAAATCTATTTCTATATACACCTATCATTGATTCTCCTGTCTATAATTGTCTTGACCCTGATTTCTTAGTGATTTATTCTTTTTACTGGCTTAACTGTTGTCTTTTTTTAATGTCCTTCAGCTCGTGTCCACAACAATATTCATCGACCATTGATTATGGTCCTATAACCGTTCTCCTATATACATTTATTAATAGACATTAAAATCTAAGTCCTCTCTATTATTTGATCTACTTGAATATGTCAATCCACGACTTTTCGATTGTACACATTAATGATCCATCGGTTCTGTTCCTATAACCGTCGTTCTATAGACATTTATCAAAAGACATTCAAGTTCAAGTCTTCTCCGTTATTAGATCGGCATGTATATGTCAACCCGCGGCCCTTTCGATTGTACATGTATTTTCCCTTAATTTCGCTATTTTTAAAGAAATAAAAATTATTTCATGTTGTTCACTTGTGTCGTTCTTTAAAAGGACTTAAATCTATTTTTTATTCTAAATTTCAAATTTCCGAATTTATTATCATATTATTACTACTAAATTTCCTAACCCATTTCCATATGCACATATCATTTGATTCTCCTGTCTATATCTGTTATAACCCTAATTTCATAGTGATTTACTCTCCCTACCGCTTAATTATTTGTCTTTTTAGAATGTCCTTTAACCCGTGTCCATAAAAATTATGCACCTACCATTGTTTCTGTACCTATAACCGTTCCTACTATAGACATTTATGAAATGACATTCAAGCTGAAGTCTTCTCCATTATTTGATTGATGTGACAGTCAACCCGTGAGTTTTCGATTATACACATTCATGATCCACTAATTATGTTCCTATAAACGTCGTCCTATGGACATTTATCAAAATTCATTCGACCGGTATATGTCAACCTATGACTCTTTTGATTGTACACGTATTTTCCCTTAATTTCACTGTTTTTAAATGCACTATAAAGTTATTTCAAGCTTTTTCTCTTGTCTCGTTCTTTAGGACTTAAATCTCTTTTTATACAAATTTTAAAGTTCGGAGTCTATTTCGTTATTATTACTACTTCCTAATTTCTCAACCTATTTCCACACATCTTTGATTCTTCTGTCTATAACTGTTGTAACCCAGATTACTTAGTGATTTACTCTCCATATGGGCTTGATTGTTGTCTTTAGAGAGGCTTAAATATTCTTTTTATCTAAATTATTAATTTTCTGAGTCTATTTCCTTATTATTACTCTAAATTTCTAAACCCATTTCCATATGCACGTATGATTGATTCTCTTGTCTATAACTGTTGTAACCCAGATACCTTAGTGATTTACTTTCCCTGCGGGGTTAATTATTGTCCTTTTAGAATGTCCTCTAACTTGTGACCATAAATCATATGCATTTACCATTGATTCTGTATCTATAGCCATTCCTACTATAGACATTTATGAAATGACATTCAAGCTCAAGTTCACTCCATAATTTGATCGACGTGACTATGTCAACCCGTGTCTTTTCGATCGTACACATTCATAATCCACTGATTATGTTCATATAACTATCGTCCTATGAACATTTATCAAAAGTCATTCAAGATCAAGTCATGCCCGTTATTTGATCTACGTGTATATGTCTACCCGTGACCCTTTCGATTGTACATGTATTTCCCTTAATTTCACTATTTTTAAAAGAAGTATAAAATTATTTCAAGCTGTTTACTTGTGTCGTTCTTTCATGGGATTAAATCTATTTTTTTCAATCTAAATTTCAATTTTCCGAAACTACTTATTATTACTACTAAATTTCTGAATCCATGTCATTTCATAAATGTCTATAGTAGGAACGGTTATATAGGTACAGAAACATTGGTAGATGCATATTTTTTATGGACACAGGTTAGAGAACATTCTAAAAAGATAAATAATTAAGCCGTAGAAAGAGTAAATTACTAAGAAATTTAAAACGTATACAGGCAGGAGAATCAAATGATATGTGCATATGGAAATAGGTTCAGAAATTTAGTAGTAATAATAAGATAATAGATTCGGAAAAAATAGATTTAAGTCCTTTTAAAGAACGACACAAGTGAACAACATGAAATAATTTTTATTTCTTTAAAAATAGTGAAATTAAGGGAAAATACATGAACAATCGAAAGGGTTGTGGGTTGACATATACATGCCGATCTAATAATGGAGAGGACTTAAACTTGAATGTCTTTTGATAAATGGCTATAGGACGACGGTTATAGGAACAGAACTGATGGATCATTAATGTGTATAATCGAAAAGTCGTTGATTGACGTATTCAAGTAGATTTTTTGTTTTGATTTAGCGATGTTGTGAAGGTGATGTGGAAACCTCAGAGCTATAATGAGCATATGATATTTTCTTGAAATCACATGGTTTGTAGTATGAACCTTACAGCCCTATCGAATATACAATAGTTATCTGGAAAATACTATAAGATCATCGTATTTTTGTAATTTAACCGTTGGTCATTCATCAGATTACATTACGATGATAACAAGCCTTTATCTTTAATTTTGATCTAGTGAATTGATGGAGCCGATGCGGAAGCCTCTATGCTATAGATGGGCATATGATGCAGCTGTGCTATACACCTATTTACTCACAATTCCAGATTCTGTGTCGGTTTATTGGGCATATGGAGACATCCTTCTTCATCGATCAAATGCATTTGGGGTTCTTCCACGATCAACATTCAAAGATGTTTGCATCATTTCCATGATCCTGCACCAGGTTAATTTGTGATACATTTTTGGATACATTTTATATTTTCTTGAATTGCAACAATATATTTAAAGAAAAACGAGATTGAATTTCAACGGTATATTTTTGGATACTTTTGGATACTTTTTTCCCATGCTAATCAATATTCTTGAATTTGCAACAAACCTACACATGGATCCCGAATAGTATGTTAGTATTATTCAGGAAATGTGTTATTGTATCGGGTTTTTTTTGAAAAGAATAAATCCCTTATTTTTACTCATCTTAGTATGATGAAAGCTCAGTATGGAACACATATATCAAGTGATTTATTAATGCAAACATCTTCTAGGTTCATTGACTAAAGCACTCAAAATACATTCAATTCTAAACAATATAAAATTGGTCTAGAGTAGAATCAGACAATCCTTCCAATTGTTCATAGTTGAATTTTAGTGTTTTTGAGGCTTTAGCCAACAAGCAGATGGGATGTTCGTGCTAATAAATCTTGAGAATGTAAGTGCTATATGGGGGTAAACTACCAGGCGTTTTTGTGCAATTAACCCTATCGTATATATAAAAGATACAAAACAATTTGATTTTTCTATACAAAACCCTATAATGATCAGATTATTGTGATTAAAAAGAAAAGAAGAAGAGAACATCAGATCTTATGCGGTTTGATCAAATCGGCCTACATCCAAGGCAAACATGGGCATGAAGCTCCTGTTGATATGAGAGGTTCACACAACTCTCACCTCTCTCTCTCTCAATCCACAAGAGAGGGGAGGCACAACTAGGGATGTAAATGGATGAGATAGATGTTATCATATTGGTGTCCCACATTATTAGACGAATTTAAATACAGATACAGATGGTTATTGGAAATAAAAATTACTATCCATATTTGGTTAAAGTTGGATACCGATACGGATATGAAATGAATATTGAAAAAATATATACTCAATAAAACCAAAATTTACTATTTTTGGTGTTGGATATGGATAATGTACGGATATAGGTGTTACCATCCGTATTGGGTGTCTATTGGCAGATATGTATACAGATTTGGATAGTCATCGGAAATGAAAATAACTATATGTATTTGATATAAATCGGATACATGTATATTGCTCAAACCCTAGCACCATTCATCACCCTATCGGTAGCTCACATCAATAGATGGTCCAACAAATTGGCCAAGATGTGCAAACGGATATGAGACACAACCCAATCAATTTGTGGCAATGAGCATAATAATGATATAGTGATTACCCTTAGACCTTGGATTTAAAGGAGTTTTTTTCCCACTAAACTACGTTTTAATGCAACAGCCTGTCGGATTTTATTGTGATTAAGAAAACTTTAAGGTAGTTTGTGAAAACAATAGTTGTTTATGGTATTGTACTGTAACTTAGCCTATTTACGCGCTTTTATCAATTTTGAGGTTAAAGAGCATAAATCCGCTCATATATGCTAATGGATTTCTTTCTTCTTCTTCTTCTTCTTCTTCTTTTTTCCCTTCCTGGATGTCGGTAAAAGCTCGAAAAAGACAATAGTAAATGGAGGCTCTCCGTTAGCTTGTTTATAGCTGTCTGGGTAATTATCTTCGGTTTTGGCTTCGTTGGTTGGGCTAGCGGGACGACTTTTTCTTTATGAAGTGCTACCAGTGCACACCTAAGAACCAACTGAATGATGAGGTATAAAACTACAGGATTCTTCCTCTTATTTTTAAAACTTTCCAATGATGTTTTAGTTAAAGCGACCAATTACTGTGCATTCTATCTTGTTCATCCTTGTATATATGCATGTTTATAGCTGATTTCGCCATTTATAATGTGATTTAAATGGTTGTTGCGATGTGATGGCAATTGAGCCTAGTTACTAAATTTGATTTCTTTTTTCTGCTTAATTTGGATAATCTTATCCATTCTCTGGAAAGCTAGCAGGATGGCTTTTTAACTCTCGGAAATGTAGTTAAGATTACATGTTTCCAGGTCTAAAAGTTTTTGAGTGTATGGAAATGTGTTCTGTTTGCTTCTTGATTTTATTTGTGCTGCAGTTTATCCAATTCATAACAATCATCATTGCTTTTAACTCTCAAAATGTAGTCAGGAATAAATTTTAAAGAAAGCAATAAAATAATTAATATCATATCATGCAAAGTTGTACAAATGAATGAGCAAGGTTCTTCTATACTCAAATTTACATCATATTGTTTCTTTGGATGAGAGAAGACCAAGAAATAAATTTATCAAGGATAAGAATAATAATCATCAACTTCAATTCAATCCGCTTGAATATGGCACTTCTGTCTGAGGCAACCGGTTATCCCCGGAAATGAAGTTGGTCACCATGAAATTCAATGAGTCAGTGTTGCTAATGATACCATGAAATTCAAGGTCTTCCTAGATAAGTTTTCGTGGAACCTAGACTTTCTGCAGGGACGACGGTACAGTTCTGGACCGAGTTACCTGTGTTTTGATTTGGGTCGGTTCTGTCTTGGGCGGTGATCGTGTTGCTCTGTCTCTGCATTGGAAGCCTTGGGAAGATGTTGCAGTTTTGGAAAACCACAGCCGCGTTGCCAAATATGAAGTCTAGGGTTCCCTATATGTCGCATTCCCTGTAGCATTGCCTCATTGAATGTGTGTAGAGAGTGTCCTGGTAACCTTCGAAGCTGCAACTATAGAAGGTGGAAAGATCTGCTCCACTACGGACTGGGACTGCAACCGCTTGATGCTTGACCGCTCCAGCGGTATTCCGAAAGGCCATGTTTACGGCTACAAACCCTTGGCCGACAACAGCTGCATGCAACAAAATTCAAGTTGAATATAACTGATTAATTTGGACTCACGACTGATTTAAATTCAATAGTGTTATTATACAGAAAAACAGTTTTAACTTTAAAGTAATCAAATTAATCCAACTAATTTATTGAACAAAAAGTCTTTAACCTTAATTTGAGCGCAGCTTATTGAGCTATAGTAGTAGCTAGCCAGATTTGAGTGGTGATGTACTCACCAAATGTAGCAGAGTTAAAAGTGGCCATCCATCGAACATTGATATGATCTACGGTAACTACCGTCTGATTATTCCCATCGCCGATCATCATCAAATACCTTTTATTCTTTGGAATCAAAACATGCTCTTGATACACGCCACGAGTCACAAATATCAAGTAGTACCCGTTCGCCCCGTTTGTATTGTTGGGTGCTGCATTAACGGCATCAGTATTGGTGGTGAAGTTACCGGAACCATCCTGGCTCACCACCACCACATCCGTCACCATCACCGCATCTGACGACCGCAGAATAGCTCTTCTACCAGCTGTCCTCTAGAAAATGTCGAGAATTTTTCTTGACATTTTGAGTGGCAGTCCTCCGTGAATCTCGAGTTCATGGAAACAACAATCTTCTCCCCATGCCTCTCTTTGGCCTCTTCGGGGCCCTTGAAGGTGTAAATCCGTTTAGACTTACAACTTTCTTATTAGGATACCAAGCCTCTTTGAAAAGACCGAGTGAGGCACTATGAATCTTAGTTCCGTTCGACAAAGAAGCAGAAACATCGTTTGTCTGTATACCGTCAAGACAAGTGTCTAGGTTGGTGAGGGTAGCAGAAAGCATGGTCTGAAAAGCTTCGGCTTGTGAGTCGACAGGCGCGGTGGTAGAGAGTTGAGAGTAGAGGCGACCGAAGTAAGAAAGTCGACGTTAAGCCCTGAGAAGAGCTGATAGTCTTGAAGGGCCATAAGCGAAGACCGTGACACGGAAGATGCACCACGAGACAGATATCTACCTATGTCAGTCCAGGGACTGGACAGACGTGGAGAGGAATTTAGAGAGTGAAAAGCGGACGTATGATAAGATGTCTTGGGATGGTCGAGGGAGGACGGATATACAGAAGACGGGGTCGGAGGTGGATTTACGGGCATCGTCAGGGGTAATTTTGGTAGAGAGAGAGAGAGTGGAAGAAGAGAAGGAAGGAGAAGAGGAGGAAGAATAATGAGAGATGTTTGAATGAAGAAGAAACCATTGCTTTTGTTTTGGAGGTGATGATAGAGTAGAGGTTAGGATGAGTTTATATAGAGGCATGCACGTTGTAGCAAGTCAATATATAGAGTGTCTACAACATGTGTATTACTAAGGGAAAGGTTCCAAACAGTGCATGGTTGAAAGCTTGAAAGAAAGAAATTATATAAGTAATTATATTGAAGAATGTATCGTGAATATCGGTTGTTAGAAGGATTTTTTTTTCCAAAATTTAATTCGATGTATAATTTGGAAAACTATCACTATCTACGAAAGATGCCAATTTGACTTGCGTGATTGCATCCTTGTGTTTTAACAAGTTAATTAGCAAGAGTCCATTTGCATGGTATTGCATGTATAAAGAAAGGGAAAGAAAGAGAGTTAGAATTACCTGCCGAGAAACAAACGATGGTAACGGAAATTCAAGAAAGGTGTTATAGGGTTTTATGAAAACGGAAAACCACGAATACCAACTATACAACTATACAGAAAAGTGCAATCACAACAAATACATGATTTTATTTAGGTCTGACACAACTTATATCTTCTCATGCCTCCGCATCGGGAACTTAGACTATTGACAAAGAATTACGCGATATTACAATGAATTTCACACGCAAAATAATTCTTTCAAACCTCTCTCTAACTTGGCCTCAAACCCTCTCAATATCTTTTATGGTGGTGCAAGAAACCCTTAGAAAATAGGAGATATGTTTATTTACGGAAAACTTTCCATAAATTTGAGCTCTTGACACTAAACTGTCTATTTCTTGCAAATTACAAAAAATTATCCTACTTAACAATACCATATCAATTAAGTTGCAACATAAAAAAAAAAAAATTTAAAAACCCAAAATTACCCACTTCCAAACCTAACCCTAATTCCTTATAAAATAAAAACCCTAAACCTAACCATCCATCACCTTCCACAATCGCCGGAGCCGGCCACCTCCATCATCGTCACGGCCACCTCCACCCTCATCATGTTTCCTCTCCATAGCATTATTCTTCTTCTTTCCCATCCACCTCCACCGGCATCCCAGCCTCCAACACCGCCCCACAACATCGTCCTCAATCTCCCTCAGCATGCCCTCTTGACCCCATTCCTCAACTCCTGCCTTATCCCTTGACTCAATCTCCCTCCCTTTTCCCTCCATCGATATTCGGCTTGAAGTTTCACTCTCCCATCCCTCAACTCCGCCAAGTCCCATCATCTCCATCAACCCTATCATCATCATCTTCATCATCATTCATCACCCATCGTCTTCTTTATCCTCCTCTCCCATCATTTGTATTTCTGGCATCCTTCTTTTGCCACCGACACAGCCGCCTCCACCTGCCGCCGCGGCCGTCCACCTCCTTCATGACAATCATCATTAATTTTCCAAATTAATATTTAATAATTATTTAAAATTATTAATAAAATAATTATATATGAAAAGAAAAAGATGGTCATTAGATATGAACAGTTAAATTTGTTAAAATTGACCAACGCTGACCGTTAAATAAAAATAGTATTTCTTAGTTTAGAAAGTAAAGGACAGTTTTATGTCATGGTCTAAACCTATGGGGAGTTTTTAGTAAATAAGCCTAACTTATATATATATATATATATATATATATATATATATATATATATAAGAGAAAGAAGTCCTTGAGAGTCTTGGTTTAAGAGTCATGTATATAATAAAATTAGGTAGTGATGATACTCTGAAGTGGGAATTTCCCAGATCATGACACGCAGCAGATGACGTGTACCGAAAGTTACGAAGCTGGAGTAAATATGATGCTTTGGGGACATATCTCGGGACCTTATCTCCGAGGACACACCCGACCTATCAGAGACCTCTCTGAGTACCCTCCATACTCAACTAGAAAGAGTCCAACAACTCGCCTCCGAGCAGTCCAGCAAGTTTCCTCGGCCCCCCGACTCGTCTCCGAGCCTCCTGACATGCCGGGCTCCCCCGATTAACCGAGAGCGTTGAGCCCAACGTCCCCGAAATGGCTCCGCATATCTCGCCAAAGCGAGATATCTGCCGCCCCATGTCCCGCGTCCCACGCTGGCGTGTCCTCCCATTAACAGGTGTATCCCGCCATTAATGCGGGGATAAAGCAGGGGCGTAACTGACGGCGAGGATCTCGCGCCAGCTCGCTCCACGCGACTACTTTATAAACCCCTCCTTCAGATGACTCATGTTACTCGAATTCATTCCAATACGCTGCTATTCTGTACTTATACATCGGCACTAACTCGATCGTTGGAGGGTCCTACGGTGGTCACCCATTCCGGGACTTCTTTGCAGCTAGCTCGGCGTCAAACACCACCCATTGAGATCTACACCCAATAACTCCCATAACAAATCTCAGCCGTAAAAGACCTCCATCGCATGATCGACGGAGGAAAACATCTGAAGGAGATCCTAAGTTCCATCAGTTGGTGCCGTCTGTGAGAACGCTGCAGAAGCTTCCACCCAAAAGTTGATCTTCTGCCCTCGACCCGATGGCAAGCGACAACCGCGACGGTTTGAATACGAGCCGCCACAACGGAGGCGGGAGCGGCTTGTCTCCCCTCCCAATGCCATCAACGCCTTATCCGCCCGGATAGACAAACTCACATCGCTGGTGGATGCCCTCGTCCGAGTTCAAGCGGCGGGCCCTACCCACCAGACCGCTGCTCCTCCTCCCCGGGATAACGACGTCCGTAGGAGGACAGATGGGCACGCTCAAGCCCCCGAGCTCACTCACCCTCACCTCAGCGCCACCGAACGCCAGCGTTCCGACTTCGGCCACTATGACCCGTATGCAGCGATTGATTCCATGACCCGTTGGGCGTCGGACAGCTCCACGCCTCGATTCCAGGGAAGACTGGGTCGTCGCTCCGATACCCGCCGTGCGTTCTCTCCACCTGAGAAGGTGTCGGTCAGCTCGCTTTCTTCCAGGCATGACCGACGACCCACTCTTGCCGGGGCCGCACGAATGGCGAACGCCGGGACTACTCGAGAAGGGCTTCGCCCAAGGATCTTAGAAATTTGATAGAGCGGAATCGGAGCTGCACTATCGCGCAGACCCAGAGCGGGAGTAGCCACCCCTCCGACTGTGCAGAATTCTCGGGGTATCACCACAGACTTGAGACCCTCGAAAAGAAAATCAAAAGCATACGACGGGATGGCCATGTGTCCGGCGAAGGGGTCAAGTTCTCCGCCGACTCACTGACAAAGCCCTTTACAGAAGAGTTGCTTGCCGAGCACGTCTCGTCCAGGAACAAGCCGCCCAAAGTGGCCCTTTTCGATAGGAAATCCGACATAAACGACCACCTAGACGCATTTACGGTGGGCATGAGCTTCCAAGATAACTCTGATGCAGCTCAATGCCGAGCTTTTCCTGCCACCTTGATCCGAGCTGGTCGGGACTGGTTCCGGGGGCTTACACCGTGCAATATCTCTATCTTTGAGGAGCTGGCTACCGAATTCCTCAGTCATTTTGTCGGTAACCGACGACAAAAGAGGCAGTCGACTACTTATTGTAGGGTTACTAGGCACTGTCACAAGGGTCTATAAGGCATCAACCATGCCCGATTTAAAATTTAGACGTGCCAAACAACCTAAAGCGAGGATCTTTGCTAGATAATTAGGGTTAAACATGTAAGTAAATATCTTTACAACTAAGAGAGAGGGATTACAACCTTTGTAGTCCGCTCCTTCGCTTCATAAGCTCCGAGTAGTAGCCCCTTCACCGCGATCCATGATCTCCCGGACTCAAGAGAGACTCCACAACTCGAATGATCCATGCTTGCTTGAAGTCTTCCTTTTCGAAGATGATCTACCTTGAAATTTCTTTAACTCAAGCTCTCACTCACTAATCAAGTATTAATGAAGTGAACACCCTAATCTAATTGGCTAGATTAGATGAGGATGATGAAGTAGGAATTATGCTCTCTTTTATTTTCAAGATCTCACTCTAATTCATCACAAAATCAAAAGCTAGTGAGCTTATTAAGGAGGAAGAAGAAGATGATTTCTTTTGTGATGAATAATGAAAAGTTACTATGCTTACAAATGAACCTTGAGTTAATAATATGAATCATTAACTCATGTAGAGAGTTTACTAGGGTTAAGGGTTTGGGTTGGGTTAAATAATATCTTCAAAATATCAATACATAATATCTTTGCACAAAACAAAACAAAAGCTTCTAAAAGCTTCAAGAAAAGACTAACCCAAATCAAACCCTAACCATGTTTAATCTCCACTAATCATGTTGCATTTGTAAACATAACTTGTTACAATATTATATATCACATATATAATATATTTTTGTAACAAAAGAAAATAATACAATTAACATATATCGCATATATATCAATGTATTACCCGGTGAGAAATGAATCAATAAAGCGAGCCAATATTAGATAATGTAATGTAATATATCACATATATAATTATACATTAAATTATCGAATAAATAATTGATCCGACAATCCGGCTATATCACATATAACCGACTAATATTTCATTTACCGATTCATCGAATTAACACTTGATCCGATGACCCGGCTGATATCAAATATCGCGAAAATAGAATACGGTATCTCATATCATATTATTCTCGGTCCCGCACATATCACATATGTGCTCCTACTCCATTTTTCCTGAGTCAAAAAACCTCTGTGTAGGACTCTAAAGAATTGTCAATATGCCGGCAGTAGGTGATGATCATATCAAACACCCACAAGCAGCAAGCGGTCAGCTAAACGTAACAGCCACCCAGGTATTGATCGATCAGAAGATCAACAAGCAAGCCTGCACATCATCCTGTGAATCCAATCAGTAACACTCCCGTACAGTCCGGTCTCTTCGTCTGATATGTTGCATATTTAGTCCAGGGGTGGTATACGTCAGACCCCAGTAACCGATAAGTTGTGTCGATGTGAGGCTCATACCAGATCGAGAACCTACTGATAACACTTACCAGTAGTACTCTATATCCGCCCTGGCCAGGAACTTCCAGTTATAGCCAATCGAACACAACACAATATCAACTCCCTATACCGGGAGAGACGAATCCCCTCCTATCGCTCACTGCCTCCATGTGATTCGGGACTGTACCCAAAAGCCACAGTTTTGCACGCCCTCTTGAACGTGGTAAGGTGGAAATCAAAGCACAGTGGGAATCACACAAGACTCTATGACGATCTCGGGTCTACAGACTAACCTGTACCAGTGTCACCAGAGAACTGCCATCCGACGTGAGGTATAATACCATCTGGGAGTTCTCGGCGAGTCCGTTCAGTGTACCCAGTCCCCACTGAGCACCCGTACACTATCTTTGATGTCAAACACCGATGGATATGGTATCATCCATCGCCCATCATATGGGTCAAGATACGTATACGCTAGTCTACTCTGGTGTATCGATGCCCTGTCTCGATACACCCTCGACTAGGAACAGTTATAGGATGTACTCATTGACTAACCTGGCCCCACTAGTATGATCTCATCATAGTCCCAGTAGTCGAGTACATATCCTAAGGGCTTTATCAACATGTAAGAACAAGACAGTAAATTAGTACAAGTCAACATGTTAAGATAAAGCGAAACCAAATAGCATACTATCATGACGAGCAAGAAAGTCTTCTCTATATATATCCAAGCATCCACTATAATATACATCATATGTACAACAATGGCCTCTAGGGCATATATATAACTAACAATCTCCCACTTGCACTAAGACTACTACTCTCCCTTTCTTAGCCCTATATTTGTTGTAGTATCTCATACCCAGCATTCCGAAGAGTCTCTCAAACTGTGTCTGGGGAATGACCTTCGTGAGTGGATCCACAGTGTTGTCCTTCGTATCAACTCTCCTGACCTCGATCTCCCGGCGATCAACTATCTCCCGGATCAGGTGATACCGCCTCAGAATATGTCTGGACTTCTGATGGGACCTGGGTTCCTTGGCCAAAGCCACAGCTCCATTGTTATAACAATACAAAGGTATTGGATGCTTAATGGATGGAACCCCACCAAGTTCAGTAATGAACTTCTTCATCCAGACAACCTCTTTTGCAGCATCGTTGGCAGCGATGTATTCAGCCTCCATTGTCGAGTCTGCAACGGTTTCCTGTTTGGAACTCTTCCAACACACCGCCCCTCCATTTAGGGTAAAGACAAATCCCGAGTGCGACTTAGAGTCGTCCTTATCACTTTGGAAGCTTGAATCGGTAAAGGACTCCACCTGGAGTTCTCCGTTACCATACACCAAGAACATCTCCTTAGTTCTTCTCAAGTACTTGAGAATGTTCTTGTCATGCCCCGCTTCCCAAAGTACGCTAAAGTGGGCACGTGACATAACCAACCATGCTACCTGTGGATAGGAAAAATCCTTCCACAGTCACATTACGGTTGTGGAGATATCAAGAACAGGAAAGTAAACTAACTACCTAGTACATGTCCATAAGCCAGAGTAAAAGAGTCAAAAGATAACAATATGCGGAAGCCAAAAGATACAATAAATGAAACACCTGGAGTAAAACTACGTACCGACAGGAACCTCACCGCTCGTCTAACAGCGGCAAAACTCCTTATCAGTCTGCAGCAAGGTAGAAGAATCTGGGCCATGAAAAACCCAGACGTCAGCGCGTCAAGTCATCAAGTAATAACACAATAAACAGGCAATGCGAATATAAACATGAATAAAGAAAGGGTAACAATAATATGAATCAGAGCAGTGCAGGGTAGTGTGCAGTGGGTAAACTAAACTGTTCTATCAGGTTCTCTGTTCTAAAGTCTTTGAAACCAATTGATGAATCATCGATGTAACTCAATAGTATCCCGTACATACCCGGGACCACGGCCACAATATTCTCGGCTGCAGCCGAGACATGCCGCTAGGCACAAAACAGGAATGTGTACACTCGATAGTATCCCGTACATACCCGGGACCACGACCACAATATTCTCGGTTGAAACCGAGACATGCCGCTAGGCACAAAACAGGAATGTGTACACTCAGGACAGGTAGTGAACTGTCGAGTTACAAGTCAGGTTTCACCTTTGATTTCTCCATACCCCCAAGTTATATGTGTATGTCAAGTCAGGTATCCCGAAATCAAGAAACTAATGCCAACACAGGATCAGGTAAACAGGTTTGTCTGGATAGACAACAGAAACGGTCCATGAGGACTTCATGTCAGGTTTATTGGCATTAGACACAAGATCAGGTAACAGATCAGGTCATGGTACATCATGTCAAGTCAAGCAGTATACGGTACCATGTCGGGTCAATCAATGTGTAGGTAGCAAGACAGGTCAAGAAGCAAGCGATATCATAGGTATACTCACAATCAGTTATATAATCAAGCATGGGTATCAACAACATGAGATAAGCAATGAAGTAAGCAATAGGAAAATTCACTGAATTAGCAGTACAGTTGTCAGTCGTGTCACAGAGATGATTTCAATATTATGCGAATGCAGTATGACAATTATGGCCTTTTAATCATATTAACAAGTTTAAGCACTTTAGAGGTACAATGATTTATATAAAGGTTCAATACAGCTATTACAGGTTAAAATGCATACGAGTGTCCGAATGGAACAAAACTATAGAGATAAATGCTATAAGCTAAGTCAATATTAAACTGTGATTAAACAGGTAAATGTGATTACTAGGTTCAATTGCAACTGTAAGTTCCAAGTTTAAAGATAAAATGATATATAACAATATTGTACATGAAAATGAGAAATGATCGTACCAAAGTTAAATTGACATGTTTAGGGTGTCATAATATATATGTAAATATTGTATAGCATGTAGCAAGGGGTACTTGCCTCGACGGGTCGCGAATCGGGAAAACGGAACGTTAACCGTCGGCGGGGAAAACTCACGACGGGCGCACGGTTCACGGAATGAACCCAAACGACGAACGATGATGCCACACGGGTCGGGGTACCACGCTGGAACGTCGGGACACGTCGCCGGCACGGCCGGATTCCGGCGAACTACAGATAATAGCATTCAAGAATGGAGAAAATGAGGAATGAAGAAGGAGGAAGAAGAATGAGAAGAAAGAAGAAGAAGAAGGCTTACCGTGCTAGGGCTCTGCGTTTGCAGAGGGGGTGGTGATGTCGACGGCAAGGAATCGGAGCTCCGGCGAATATATTTGCTTGAAGGAGTTTGGGGTCGGCTCGGGTAGGAAGTGTTGGTGTTGAGATCTGCAGTGGTGTCGGGGAAGAAGCAGGAGAGGGATGAGAGGATGACATCGACGAGGTAAGGTCGACGAGGTGGTGGGTGATCGGCGGTGAGGGTGTAGGTCGAGGTCGAGGTTGATGGGTTGTCGAGGGTGGCATGGATCTCGTCGGGGAAAGAAGTAGAGGGAGAGGAGGTGGTTATGAGAGCGATGAGACGAGGGTGAGGTCGGGTGGTGGCGACGGCGAGTCGCCGGCGAGTCGCCGGCGATGAGGGTTCTTGGGTTGCTCGGGGTTGCAGGTGGCCGCGGTGATGTGTAGGGTGCACGGGAACGTGGGGAAAGGAGGAAGGAGGTGGGTGTGGCTGCGACGAGGGCGAGGAGGCGAGGAGGCCGGTGATGGTGGTGTTGGCGTTGGGGCTGCGGCCGCGAGGGAGACAACGGCGGTAGGGTTACGTGGGGTTGGGTTTCTACGTTCTTAAAAAAAACAAAGGGAGGAAGGAGATGGGAATAAGTATATATATAGAAGAGAGAGAGAGAGAGAGAGAGAGAGAGAGACGGGGGAGAGAGAGAGAGATGAGGAAAGAAACGGGGGAGAGAGGAGAGATAGAGAGAGAGAGATAGAGAAATACGGAAGAGAGAGAAAGAGAGAGACGGGGGCCCACAGGGGTTAAAGAGCTGGTGATTGGTTGGGGAAAGATAAGAGGTTAGGAAATTTTATTTAAAGATTTATAAGATTATAAGTGAACAGTAAAATATATGGTTAAATTTAGAAACATACGAATTTTAAATATATTAAAATTTTGGGGTTTTGGCGCAAAGTAAAACATTTCCAAATTGCGCCCGGGTCGGATCCAAAAATTTGAAATTGAAATAATAGAATTTTAAGCGGGATCCAAAAGTGAAAATGAAGTGTTTTATGATAAAAAAGCATACCCCCAAAACGGACACACGTACGTGCACGTAGCCGTCGAAACTCGCCCGTTTCACTGAACGGGACGAGAACACGATGCACGGACGCTACAACAGGGTTAGGGGTATCAAGTAGGCCAAGATGGATATTTTTAATTTTATTTTAGATACCATAAATTGTTATATGCAGAAATGAATTTGCCGGGTAAAATTTACAGTAAATAACAATCAAGCAAGATAAGTGAAATGAGTACCACACTGCGCTCAAACAGTAACTGAAATTAGTAGCACTGGGCTCAGGTGTTACATTATACCCAACTACAAAAGAAATTTCGTCCTCGAAATTCCAAGAACACAAAGATAGAAAAACTACAAGAAAAGGTGAGGAAATTTCTGCCGGATTTCATCTTCTCGTTCCCAAGTGGACTCTCCATGCGAGCGATTACCCCAAGAAACAAGCACAAGAGGGATCACCTTGTTCTTAAGAACCTTTTCCCTTCGATCCACAATTTCAATCGGTCGCTCCTCAAAAGTCAAGTCTTCTCGTACTGTTAGCTCCGAATGATCCAATTCGCGCGTTTCATCTCGAACATACCTACGGAGTTGAGATACGTGAAACACATCGTGCACATTCGCCAAGGATTGCGGTAATGCCAAACGATACGCTACCTCACCAATGCTCCAAGATCTCAAGGGGTCCAACGAATCGAGGACTAAGCTTTCCTCAACTTCCAAAACGAATCACCCCTCTAGTCGGTGATATCTTCAAGAACACCAAATTACCCACGGCGAACTCTAGAGGTCTTTTGACGTGTCTGCCCAACTCTTCTGTCGATCTTGTGCTGCCTTCATATGATTTCTGATAGTGTTGACCTTCCCAACTATCTGCACAACCAAATCTGGTCTCAAAAATCTTCGTTCACCGACATCTTCCCAACAAACAGGTGAACGCCATTTACGACCATACAAAGCTTCAAATGGAGCATCTGGATAGTTGCCTGAAAACTGTTGTTTGTAAGAAAACTCCACCAAAAGTAGATGATCCTCCCAAGAACCCTTGAAGTCCAACATGCACGCTCTCAACATATCCTCAAGAGTTTGGATTGTTCTCTCTGACTGACCATCAGTTTGAGGATGATAGGCTGTGCTAAACTTCAATCGAGTCCCCAAACTTTCCTGTAAACTCCGCCAAAAGTGTGATAGGAACCGAGTGTCCCGATCGGACACGATACTCACCGGTACTCCATGCAATCTTACAATCTCCTGCATGTACCGCTCCGCCAAAGTCTCTGTTGATTGACCAACCCGGAAAGGAATAAAGTGAGCTGCCTTGGTCAATCGATCCACAATCACCCATACTGCATTGTTGCCTTTTGGACTCCGCGGTAAGGCCGTCACGAAATCCATGGTTATATGTTCCCACTTCCACTGAGGAATCGGAAGTGGTTGCAATAAACCAGCAACCCTTTGATGTTCAGCCTTAACTTGCTGACACACCAAGCACTTTGCCACAAGCGAGCAATCTCTCGTTTCATGCCTTCCCACCAGAAATGCTTGTCGAAAATCTCTGTATATCTTTGTGCCTCCTGGATGTACAGAATAAGCTGAATTGTGTGCCTCCTTCATAAGCTCTTCACGAATATCTCCCTTTGGCACACACAAACGGGTACCATACCTCAACAAACCATCTTCGGGGATCAATAAATCTGTTCGTAGTCCGGCTTCAACCTGCTCTCGAAACTTTTGCAGTCTAGGATCCTGCGATTGTGCTGCTTTAGTAGTCTCGATCAACGATGAATGTACTTGCAGCTGCAACAACTGCCTCGTAGAATGCGGTAGCACAACCTCCAAGTCAAATCTTCGAAAATCTGCAACGATCTCCTTCTGCGTAGTTATCACCTGAATTGCTGGTAACCAACTAAGCGCATTCGGCACGACATTACCCTCCCCTGGATGGTACTTAAGATCAAGATCGTAGTCAGCCATCAGCTCCAACCATCTACGCTGCCTCATATTAAGCTCATTCTGTGTGAACACATACTTCAAGCTCTTATGATCAGTAAAAACTTCGACCCTTTCGCCCAAAAGGTAGTGTCTCCAAATCTTCAAAGCGAAAATCACAGCCGCAAGTTCTAAGTCATGAATTGGGTAATTCTTCTCATGGGTCTTCAACTGTCTCGATGCATACGCTACAACCTTCCCATGCTGCATCAAAACACATCCCAATCCTTTCCCAGATGCGTCGCTGTGAATCACCAATCCTCCGGAATTGTCTGGCACGGTCAGAATAGGGCGGTTATCAACTTCTGCTTCAACGTCTCAAAAGCTAACGCACATTTGTCCGTCCATACAAAAGGTACCTCCTTGCGCGTAAGCTTGGTTAACGGCTCTGCCAGACGAGCAAAGTTCTCCACAAATCTCCTGTAGTATCCGGCCAGTCCAAGGAAACTTCTTATCTCAGCAATATTCTTTGGAATCGGCCAATCTCGAACTGCTGCAATCTTTTCTGGATCGACGGCAATCCCATTGCCAGACACAACATGCCCAAAAACTTTACTTCTTCCAGCCAAAACTCGCACTTACTCATCTTTGCATATAACTTCTCCTGTCTCAACGTCTGCAGTGTGATCTTCAAATGCTCAGTATGCTCTTCAAAACTCTTCGAGTAAACCAGAATATCGTCAATGAATACCACAATAAACTGATCCAAGAACGGTGAAAAGATTCGGTTCATCAAGTCCATGAATACTGCCGGCGCACTCGTTACTCCGAAGGGCATCACTAAGTACTCGTAATGTCCATATCGAGTTCGGAACGCCGTCTTGCAAATATCTTCTGTTTTCACTCGGACCTGATGATATCCGGATCGCAAATCCAGCTTCGAGAATGCCCTCGCGCCACTAAGCTGCTCGAAAAGTTCGCCAATGCGAGGGATCGGGTACCTGTTCTTGATAGTCACCCGGTTTAATTCTCGATAGTCGATGCACATCCTTCTTGTGCCATCCTTCTTCTTTACTAGAAGAACTGGAGCTCCCCAAGGCGAGTTACTGCTTCGAATCCAACCTTTTTCAAGCAATTCAGCAACCTGTTTCTTGACTTCTTCCAACTCTACTGGTGCTATTGGATAATACGCTTTGGATACTGGCGCTGCACCAGGAATAAGATCAATTGCGAACTCTACGTCTCGCTTCGGCGGTAAACCCGATATATCTTCAAATACGTCCATAAAATCACGAACAACAGCCGGCTCTTCACTGTTATCAACTTCCATTGCTGCAAGAGTGTTGTTTGTCGGCCTAGCCCTAAACTCGACTGGCCCGACAGAATTGCTTCCTTACCGCAACTGCTGTCTGCTGCAAACTCCCTTTCATCCCAGATAAACTCTGCTGCTCTCGGCTGCCGCAAGTACTTGTGAGAAAGTGGTCAAACCCAGGGAGACAATCTGCCTCTGGATGTCCACGTCCAAGCTGCGCATGAACCTCCGCGCCCTGTCTGCATCGTTGGCAACTAAGGTCCAGCGAATTTATTGAGTCTCGTCCATTCTGCTGCATGCACATCCACGGGGGTTCCCTTCTTCTTTAGCCCGATGAATTTCTCTTCTATTTCCTCCCATGCAGTCCGCGGGAAGAACTTCTCCAGGAAACTCTTTGAAAAATCCGCCCACTTGATCGGCTTGGGCAAACGGTTCTCTTCCATAAGCCACCATTCTCGGGCGTAATCCACTAACCGAATACGTACCACATCAACTCTTTTCTCATCTGGAATCTGTGCTACAACAAGCAAATTCTCTGTGTCAACTAGCTACTGCTCCGCTGGCAACGGCTCCTCCAAAACAGTAAATGTAGATGGACCCAAATGTCTGAAATCTGCTACTTTCCCTACTCGGTCAACTGGCTTAACTCCAACATTGTTCACAGACTACTGAACGATCTGCAAACCTTCCCGAATGATTCCGCTTGCTGCTGGATCAGTTTGGTCTGTTTCTTTTGATTTTCCAGCATTCCTCTTATCACTCCAAGCATGGCGGCTTCGTCCACATGCCTCTGGTATGTCTTCAAATTCTTACCGGCCATATCAAAACACCCAACATTTGCATGTGATAGATTCGAAATATAGATCAAGGCTAGAACTCCAAGATACTTAAATAGAGTGCCGCATTGTAACTATGCCGCGGTATCATAGCCACAATTACATAACTCCATCCAAGTCGTCTAAGTCCTAGAGATAACAAGGAATCAGGTTTTCGAGTCGATATGCAAAGGAAGTTTGCACATCGTAAAAGATATAATCAGGAAGAATGTGATTCAAGAATGGTAAAATGGTCAAGGTGGCAGGACATGTTTCTTAAACACGGGTATTCTGATTCGTGTATTGGGTACAATACCCAACTACAAAAGAATCAACCCGACTATCCTATGGCTCTGATACCAAAAGAACCATGTCACGCCCCGCTTCCCAAAGTACGCTAAAGTGGGCACGTGACATAGCCAACCATGCTACCTGTGGATAGGAAAAATCCTTCCACAGTCACATTACGGTTGTGGAGATATCAAGAACAGGAAAGTAAACTAACTACATAGTACATGTCCATAAGCCAGAGTAAAAGAGTCAAGAGATAACAATATGCGGAAGCCAAAAGATACAATATATGAAACACCTGGAGTAAAACTACGTACCGACAGGAATCTCACCGCTCGTCTAACAGCGGCAAAACTCCTAATCAGTCTGCAGCAAGGTAGAAGAATCTGGGCCATGCAAAACCCAGACGTCAGCGCGTCAAGTCATCAAGTAATAACATAATAAACAGGCAATACGAATATAAACATGAATAAAGCAAAGGTAACAATAATATGAATCAGAGCAGTGCAGGATAGTGTGCAGTGGGTAAACTAAACTGTTCTATCAGGTTCTCTGTTCTAAAGTCTTTGAAACCAATTGATGAATCATCGATGTAACTCAATAGTATCCCGTACATACCCGGGACCACAGCCACAATATTCTCGGCTGCAGCCGAGACATGCCGCTAGGCACAAAACAGGAATGTGTACACTCGATAGTATCCTGTACATACCCGGGACCACGGCCACAATATTCTCGGTTGAAACCAAGACATGCCGCTAGGCACAAAACAGGAATGTGTACACTCAGGACAGGTAGTGAACTGTCGAGTTACAAGTCAGGTTTCACCTTTGATTTCTCCATATCCCAAGTTATATGTGTATGTCAAGTCAGGTATCCCGAAATCAAGAAACTAATGCCAACACAGGATCAGGTAAACAGGTTTGTCTGGATAGACAACAGAAACGGTCCATGAGGACTATATGTCAGGTTTGTTGGCATTAGACACAAGATCAGGTAACAGATCAGGTCATGGTACATCATGTCAAGTCAAGCAGTATACGGTACTATGTCGGGTCAATCAATGTGTAGGTAGCAAGACAGGTCAAGAAGCAAGCGATATCATAGGTATACTCACAATCAGTTATATAATCAAGCATGGGTATCAACAACATGAGATAAGCAATGAAGTAAGCAATAGAAAAATTCACTGAATTAGCAATACAGTTGTCAGTCGTGTCACAGAGATGATTTCAATATTATGCGAATGCAATATGACAATTATGGCCTTTTAATCATGTTAACAAGTTTAAGCACTTTAGAGGTACAATGATTTATATAAAGGTTCAATACATCTATTACAGGTTAAAATGCATGCGAGTGTCCGAATGGAACAAAACTATAGAGATAAATGCCATAAGCTAAGTCAATATTAAAATGTGATTAAACAGGTAAATGTGATTACTAGGTTCAATTGCAACTGTAAGTTCCAAGTTTAAAGATAAAATGATATATAACAATATTGTACATGAAAATGAGAAATGATCGTACTAAAGTTAAATTGACAGGTTCAGGGTGTTATAATATATATGTAAATATTGTATAGCATGTAGCAAGGGGTACTTGCCTCGACGGGTCTCGAATCGGGAAAACGGAACGTTAACCGTCGGCGGGGAAAACTCGCGACGGGCGCACGGACACGGAATGAACCCAAACGACGAACGGTGAAGCCACACGGGTCGGGGTACCACGCTGGAACGTCGGGACGCGTCGCCGGCACGGCCGGATTCCGGCGACCTACAGATAACAACATTCAAGAATGGAGAAAATGAGGAATGAAGAAGGAGGAAGAAGAATGAGAAGGAAGAAGAATGAGAAGAAAGAAGAATGAGGCTTACCGTGCTAGGGCTCTGCGTTTGCAGAGGGGGTGGTGATGTCGACGGCAAGGAATCGGAGCTCCGGCAAATAGATTTGTTTGCAGGAGTTTGGGGTCGGCTCGGGTAGGAAGTGTTGGTGTCGAGATCTGCAGTGGTGTCGGGGAAGAAGCAGGAGAGGGATGAGAGGATGACATCGACGAGGTAAGGTCGATGAGGTGGTGGGTGATCGGCGGTGAGGGTGTAGGTTGAGGTCGAGGTCGATGGGTTGTCGAGGGTGGCAGGGATCTCGTCGGGGAAAGAAGTAGAGGGAGAGGAGGTGGTTATGAGAGCGATGAGACGAGGGTGAGGTCGGGTGGTGGCGACGGCGAGTCGCCGGTGATGAGGGTTCTTGGGTTGCTCGGGGTTGCAGGTGGCCGCGGTGATGTGTAGGGTGCACGGGAACGTGGGGAAAGGAGGAAGGAGGTGGGTGTGGCTGCGACGAGGGCGAGGAGGCCGGTGATGGTGGTGTTGGCGTTAGGGCTACGGCGGCGAGGGAGACGGCGGCGGTAGGGTTACGTGGGGTTGGGTTTCTGCGTTCTTAAAAAAAAAACATAGGGAGGAAGGAGATGGGAATAAGTATATATATAGAAGAGAGAGAGAGAGATGAGAGAGAGACGGGGGAGAGAGAGAGATATGAGGAGAGAGACGGGGGAGAGAGGAGAGATAAAGAGAGAGAGAGAGAGATAGAGAAATACGGAAGAGAGAGAAAGAGAGAGACGGGGGCCCACGGGGGTTAAAGAGCTGGGGATTGGTTGGGGAGAGATAAGAGGTTAGGAAATTTTATTTAAAGATTTATAAGATTATAAGTGAACAGTAAAATATATGGTTAAATTTAGAAACATACGAATTTTAAATATATTAAAATTTTGGGGTTTTGGCGCAAAATAAAACATTTTCAAATCGCGCCCGGGTCGGGTCCAAAAATTTGAAATTGAAATAATAGAATTTTAAGCGGGATCCAAAAGTGAAAATGAAGTGTTTTATGATCAAAAAGCATACCCCCAAAACGGACACACGTACGTGCACGTAGCCGTCCAAACTCGCCCGTTTCACTGAACGGGACGAGAACACGATGCACGGACGCTACAACAGGGTTAGGGGTATCAAGTAGGCCAAGATGGATATTTTTAATTTTATTTTAGATGCCATAAATTATTATATGCAGAAATGAATTTGCCGGGTAAAATTTACAGTAAATAACAGTCAAGCAAGATAAGTGAAATGAGTATCACACTACGCTCAAACAGTAATTGAAATTAGTAGCACTGGGCTCGGGAGTTACAGTTCTTCACAGCTATCCAGTGACTCTCTCCAGGATCTGCTTGATACTTACTCACTATACTTAGTGAGTATGCTGCATCGGGTCTGGTACATAGCATCGCATACATGATAGAGCCTACTGCCGAAGCATAGGGTATCCCTTGCATGCGAGCTCTCTCCAAATTAGTCTTGGGAGATATCTCTTTGGAGAGAGTGAGTCCAGAGATCGTGGGTAGGTTCCCACGCTTGGATTCTTCCATACTAAATCTCTTTAGTATGGTGTCAATGTACCTGGATTGGGACAATCTCAGTATCCGTTTAGATCTATCTCTATAGATCATAATTCCCAGTATGCAGGAGGCATCACCTAGATCTTTCATTGAAAATCTTTGTGATAAGAAGAGCTTGACCGGTTGCAGCATAGGAACATCATTTCCTATCAAGAGTATGTCATTGACGTACAATACGAGAAAGACAATCTTACTCTCTGCAACCTTTTTATATATACAAGGTTCATCTACGTTTTTGATGAAGTCAAACTCTTTGACTACAACATCAAAGCAGATGTTCCAACTCCGCAATGCCTGCTTTAATCCGTAGATGGATTTAAGCAGCTTGCACATCTTTCCGCTGCTCCCACTATCTACGAAGCCCTCTGGCTGAGTCATGTACACGCACTCCTCTAAATCACCATTTAGAAAGGCGGTCTTAACATCAATTTTGCTAGATTTCGTAGTCATGGTATGCAGCAATGGTAAGTAAGATCCGGATGGACTTAAGCATAGCCACTGGAGAAAAGGTTTCGTCATAATCCACACCTGGTCGTTGACGAAAACCCTTTGCAACAAGTCTAGCTTTGTAAGTCTCAACTTTTCCATCTACACCAAGTTTCTTTTTAAAGATCCATTTGCTCCCAATGGGTTTTACCCCTTCAGGAGCAACTTCTAAAGTCCATACTTTATTGGTGTACATGGATTCCATCTCAGATCGCATTGCATCCAGCCACTTCACAGAGTCCCCACTCGTGATGGCCTGCTCGAAGCTAGTTGGGTCATCATCTTCCATGATGCAATCCTCGCTCCCACCATCAACGAGAAAACCGTAGTATCTCTCAGGTGGATGAGAAACCCTACTAGATCGGCGGAGAGGCTGGGGTTCGTTGGGTACTACTGAATCCTCTGGTTCCAATAAATCATCATTTATAGTTTGTGGTGCTGGAACTTCTTCCAGCTCTACCTCTTTACCACTAATTTCTTTTGCAAGAAAATCCCTTTGCAAAAAGTTGGCATGTTGAGCAACAAATACCTTTTGTTCCTCAGCGTGGTAGAAAAAATATTCTTGAGAATTCTTTGGATATCCCACAAACTTGCAAAGAACTGATCGTGCCTCGAGCTTGTCCGGATTTTTCCTTTTGACATAGGCCGGACAACCCCATATCTTAACTCGTTTAAAATATGGTCTCTTCCCATTCCATATCTCATATGATGTGGTGGGTACAGATTTAGATGGAACTAGATTCAATAGATATATGGCTGTCTCAATTGCATACCCCCAGAAGGAAATAGGCAACTCAGTATTACTCATCATAGAGCGTACCATATCTAATAGGGTGCGATTCCTCCGCTCCGATACACCGTTGTGCTGTGGTGTATAGGGAGGAGTAAGCTGAGAGAGAATCCCATTCTCTTTTAGATAGTTCAGGAACTCATTGCTTAAGTATTCTCCTCCTCTATCAGATCGAAGGATCTTAATACTTTTGCCCGTTTGGTTCTCTACTTCGTGCTTATATTCTCTGAATTTCTCAAAAGTTTCAGACTTGTGTTTCATCAGGAACACATGTCCGTATCTTGTGAGATCGTCAGTGAATGTAATGAAGTAGGAAGAACCGTTCCTGGCATGTGTAGACATGGGACCACATACATCACTATGTACCAGTCCTAAGAGTTCCTTAACTTTTTCTCCGTGTCCACTAAACGGAGTTTTGTTCATTTTATCTTTGAGACATGAATGACAAGTTTCATAAGATGATAATTCGAACGGGTTCAAATATCCATCCTTATGTAACTTAGCTAGTCGTGTCGCATTGATATGACCTAGTCTACAATGCCATAAGTAGGATTCATTTATTTATGGACTTTTCTTCTTGTTTGTGTTTTGTATATTAAAGACTGTAGTTTGATTGAGAACGTATATGCCATTATGTAACGAGCCTGATCCAATCAACTTTTGATCTAGGAAGATGTTCATAACATTATCATGTATTACAAAATTATATTCTTCTTTACTTAATAAAGAAACTGATATAATGTTACACATCATGTTCGGTATATAATAGCACTCGTTCAGAATCAATGTATTACTACTTGGTAATATAAGGTGATATTCGCCAACTGCTTTGGCTGCAATATTCTTACCATTCCCAACTGTTACGGAATGATCACCCTTTCCCAGTTCTTTACCTTTACGTAGCCCACGTAACAAATTACATGTGTGGGATCCCAATCCGGTATCTATTAGGGTGAACCGAGAAACAATTCTCGATAATAAACACACTCGAAGAAGATACATCAACATGCTTGTTCTTCGTTTGGGCGGCGTGAGAATCCAGATATTCTCCTATTCCTTGTTCAGTTGTATACCACTTATAAGAAAGAACGGGACCAACGTTCCCCTGCTGAGTATAATAAGCGGGTCCAGTCAATACATCCATATTATTATTTTGATTAGGGCCTGACATGGTTGCTACCTGGAGAGAGAGAAGGAAACACTTTAGCGTATGCTCTTGCAAGATTAGATTGGTTATTATCTTATCTAATCAGGATGTCTCCCACTGGTTTTATCAAATCTTCCTTCAAACCCTAAAAGGAAAGACTAGCCGGGATTAATTACACCTTACAAGTTCGCCAATTTTTCAGCCAGGCCAGTGTTGGTACTTTGAGGGAGGTTCTCCTTGCTTTCGCACGGACCTAATTAAAATAAACCTCGTTTTCCCAGAAGCATAACCCCGTAAATACCTTTCTAGTCACCTACTTGATCGGCTAATTGTCCTGGGTAAAAGTCTCCCAGGAGTAACTCTTACTCGCAGTGGGTATCAGGATCTATCTATCTCATAGAAGGTATGCAATCCCATTGCAAATTTCAACACTTGAAATTCCCGATAATACTTTTTATCCCTAGCGATCTATGACCTTGACTAAGTCAACAAACCATAAATCACAAGTCAAGTTCAACCCGTACATTTCCCGATTAAATTAAACCCACCCGTACGACCCTTGACTAAGTCAACAAAGCCGTACGACTACCCTAATCCAATCGCATCTCATAGTTTAGCAGATGAACACTATTTAGCTACCGTACACTACGTCTTGACTAAGTCAACAAATGTAGTACGAATACTAAATATTATTTATCTGAAATGACGGAGGGCTACGCAGGTTTTTCAGAAAACCATAAGCGTAATGAACTTGATATCGTTGTAGAAACAAGTGATTTTGTAAAAGGAATGTTTTTGAGGCTTTTCTAGTTTTTTTTTTGCTAAAGAAGTCACTTCCGGTGAAGGGATCTCGGCTCTTTCCTCATCGAATAAGGTGCAAGATATTTCATAAACACCGCTGTGCAAAGTAAGAACTATAGAAGCAATCAAAAACTAATCCGTGAGTTTGTAGCATTTGTCAGTTCTGCTAAAGAGGTAACTCCCGATGAAGGGATCTCGGCTCTTTCCTCATCGAATAAGGTGCAGAGTATATTATATATACCGCTGTGCAAAGCAAAACTGTAGCTACCCTTTTTATAAAGTTTTGATTCTACAATATCTTTTAGGTTTCTTTTCTTTTATTAATCTCATTAATAAATCCCATCAATTATGCTTCCTAAGCATCACAGAAGAAACGAAACCTGTAATATTTATATATCATATATATAGTATAAGTATTCGTCTCAGGCAGTAATATGATCTCATCACAGAATATTGCAGCAGAAGATAACATATGAAATATTGGATATACTAGGATATCCGTGTTTTACATCGAGCCTATATAAAACACGGATTCCACGGTCGCGATGAATAGCCAAACCCACATCCCTAGACCCCTACGAGAGCGGCAAGCAACACTGCCAATTCTAGGGATAGGAGACCCGGTCTCGACTCCTCGAGATGGCCTCCCACTGGACCCTAGAACCCGGTTACCTGTGCTCCCCTCCTCGGGTCTACCTAATGCGGAAAAGTAATTAATATACAAAGGTGACATCAACCTCATCCCGGAAGTGCCCCAATAAAAGAATATTACATACAATGAATTTTACATGAATGAAAATAAAAACCCTCATCTCACATAAAACCCCTGGCTATTCAGAACACGATGATCCAATATAACATATCACAGCAACACATAATATCTCATGTCATCAACGTAAGCAAGTATGCGTATCTCGATTGTCGTTGATGTATAGCAACGAAGCCGGCGATACACCACATACTACGCTTACGGTCATAGAAAAGAAAGTGTAAAACTACAACATTTGGAATCCACAATCACTTTAGACATCTTAAATCCGAAATATCACATACTTCGCATTTCATGCCTAACTATATGAATTCCACATATTGTATCACATTCCACATAAATAGACAAAATTAAATTTTCTGATCGAATAATCAAACACCCAAGATTTCCAAATAAATCAACACTTGAGCGGAGTTCAAAAATCCCAAAACATGTCACATCCCCAGTGAACAAGCCGTAGAAGGGTCAAACTAACGTCTCACATGTGGCAACACCAAACTACCATAAACCCAAAAGTTCAGTGGAAGTTTTGACGGTCACATAATCGAGTTAATGTTACATTCTTCTAGAGGGTCCACAGATATGCTTGCATGTTTTTCCGAAAGTTTTAAACTCAAGAAAAATTCAACACTTGAAAGTTTTTCGTGTCGGGAAAAAGTGAGTTATTGATATCCGTTCGAACATTTTAACACGTTCTAAATTATCCGGAAAACTAAACGAAATTAAACTTTCCGATCGAATCAACGAATACAAATGATCTCCAGAAAACTCAATACTTGAGTAAGATTAAAAATTCCCAGAAGCATATAGTAATAGCTATGGATGAACCCTAGAAAAACCAATCACTGACACCCAAGTACGGCCGCGGAACCGCCGCCAGAAGCATGTTAAGGCCGTGGTTCCGCGGCGCCTTTAGGGTTACAGTGACCCGTTTTTCACAGTAATCCATAAAATCACCTGCTAAATTTTCTGAGTATTTTTAATGCAGAAAAAAATCATATTTTAAACAAATTTCCAGAGAGGGGTCAAAATATGACATTTCGGGGTTCGATCGGACTTTTAATTTCGTATACACGTTGCCTAATGCTCTAGCTAGGCTCTGATACCACTGTAGGGTTACTAGGCACTGTCATAAAGGTCTATAAGACATCAACCATGCCCGATTTAAAATTTAGACGTGCCGAACAACCTAAAGCGAGGATTTTTGCTAGATAATTAGGGTTAAACATGCAAGTAAATATCTTTACAACTAAGAGAGAGGGATTGCAACCTTTGTAGTCCGCTCCTTCGCTTCATAAGCTCCGAGTAGTAGTCCTTTCTCCGCGATCCATGATCTCCCGGACTCAAGAGAGGCTCCACAACCCGAATGATCCATGCTTACTTGAAGTCTTCCTTTTCGAAGGTGATCTACCTTGAAACTTCTTTAACTCAAGCTCTCACTCACTAATCAAGTATTAATGAAGTGAACACCCTAATCTAATTGGCTAGATTAGACGAGAATGATGAAGTAGGAATTATGCTCTCTTTTATTTTCAATATCTCACACTAATTCATCACAAAATCAAAAGCTAGTGAGCTTATCAAGGAGGAAGAAGAAGATGATTTCTTTTGTGATGAATAATGAAAAGTTACTATGCTTACAAATGAACCTTGAGTTAATAATATGAATCATTAACTCATGTAGAGAGTTTACTAGGGTTAAGGGTTTGGGTTGGGTTAAATAATATCTTCAAAATATCAACACATAATATCTTTGCACAAAACAAAACAAAAGCTTCTAAAAGCTTCAAGAAAAGATTAACCCAAATCAAACCCTAACCATATTTAATCTCCACTAATCATGTTGTATTTGTAAACATAACTTGTTACAATATTATATATCACATATATAATATATTTTTGTAACAAAAGAAAATAATACAATTAACATATATCGCATATATATCAATGTATTACCCGGTGAGAAATGAATCAATAAAGCGAGCCAATATTAGATAATGTAATGTAATATACCACATATATAATTATACATTAAATTATCGAATCAACACTTGATCCGACAATCCGGCTATATCACATATAACCGATTAATATTTCATTTACCAATTCATCGAATCAACACTTGATCCGACGACCCGGCTGATATCAAATATCACGAGAATAGAATACGGTATCTCATATCATATTATTCTCGGTCCCGCACATATCACATATGTGATCCTACTCCATTTTGCCTGAGTCAAGAAACCTCTGTGTAGGACTTTAAAGAATCGTCAATACGCCGGCAGTAGGTGATGATCATATCAAACACCCACAAGCTGCAAGCGGTCAGCTAAACGTAACAGCCATCCAGGTATTGATTGATCAGAAGATCAACAAGCAAGGCTGCACATTCTCCTGTGAATCCAATCAGTAACACTCCCGTACAGTCCGGTCTCTTCGTCTGATATGTTGCATATCTAGTCTAGGGGTGATATACGTCAGACCCCAGTAACCGATAAATCGTGTTGATGTGAGGCTCATAACAGGTCGAGAACCTACTGATAACACTTACCAGTAGTACTCTATATCCTCCCTGGTCAGGGACTTCCAGCTATAGCCAATCGAACACAACATAATATCAACTCCCTATACCGGGAGAGACGAATCCCCTCCTATCGCTCACTGCCGCCATGTGATTCGGGACTGTACCCAAAAGCCACCGTTTTGCACGCCCTCTTGGATGTGGTAAGGTGGAAATCAAAGCACAGTGGGAATCACACAAGACTCTATGACGATCTCCGGTCTACAGACTAATCTGTACCAGTGTCACTAGAGAACTGCCATCCGACGTGAGGTATAACACCATCTGGGAGTTCTCTGCGAGTCCGTTCAGTGTACCCAGTCCCCACTGAGCACCCGTACACTATCTTTGATGTCAAACACCGATGGATATGAGATCATCCATCGCCCATCATATGGGTCAAGATACGTATACGCTAGTTTACTCTGGTGTATCTATGCCATGTCTCGATACACCCTCGACTAGGAACAGTTATAGGATGTACTCGTTGACTATCCTGGCCCTACTAGTATGATCCCATCATAGTCCCAGTAGTCGAGTACATATTCTAAGGGCTTTATCAACATGTGAGAACAAGACAGTAAACTAATACAAGTCAACATGTTAAGATAAAGTGAAACCAAATAGCATACTGTCATGACGAGCAAGAAAGTCCTCTCTATATATATCCAAGCATCCATTATAATATACATCATATGTACAACAATGGCCTCTACGGCATATATATAACTAACACTTATTCACTGCCAAGAGCGGGGAAAAGGAATCCTTCAAAGGGTATGTCACCCGCTTCTATGATACCCTCGTGGAGGTATCCGAGCACCACGACGAAACGGTCATCACCGCACTGAGGTCGTGTCTCAGGCATAAAGAGTGGCTCTGCTCTTTTGCATTGGCGCAACCTAAGACCATGGCCGAAGTGAAAGTCTGGACCGAGCGAGAAATCCACTCGAGTCAGAAGTAAACTCAAACCTGTCCCGAGCTGACTAAGCAGACCGAAAGAAGAAGGACAAGGAAGAGAAAAGGAAAGATGATTGTCCGAGAATTTATTTCCCGAGGTTCCAAGAGTACACCCCTCTGAACATTTCCCAAGCCAAGCTGTTGGAGGAAGCTAAGGGCAAAAGGTTCTTCAGGCTCCCGCTGGCTACCCGAAGCACGGGCAAACGACTCCGAGGCCCGTATTGTGCCTATCACCAGACGCAAGGACATCCGACCAAGGATTGTAAATAGCTGCGCAATTATATCGAAGAGCTGATCTGCTCCGGTCACTTGGCGAAATACCTACGAGACAAGCGTCAAGCAGATAGGGGGAAAGCCGGCCAAGTTACAGCCGAGGAGCTGACAATTAGGCAGATCATGGTTGTCACCAACTGATCCAAGTCCAAGCAACGAGGACACCCGCCGAATCCGTTCATTTGATACGCGAGAGTTTAAATTAAATCATTGAATCTATGTTTTCTTTAATCATAAAAATTCTTACTTCCCTCTAATCTGAATTGCTTCTCTCTATTTCCATACAATAACTTATTGCAGGCCACCGAGTAGCTTCCTGCTCGGTCCATCCGCAGTGGGTAGCTTCCTGCCTAACAACGTTGTGGATAAAAAGCCCTCATCATAAGGCGGCCGAGCAGATTCCTGCTCGGTCCATCCTCAACGGGTAGCTTCCTTCCCAACAAACACTGTGGATCTAAGGCCCTCTTTATAAGGCCACCGAGCAGCTTCCTGCTCGGTCCATCTGCAACGGGTAGTTTCCTGCCCATCAACGCTGTGGATCAAATCCCTCCCCGCGAGGCCACCGAGTAGCTTTCTGCTCGGTCTATCCATAGTGGGTAGCTTCCTGTCCATCAATGTTGTGAATCAAAATCCCTCCTCGCGAGGCCATAGAGTAGCTTCCTGCTTGGTCCATCCGCAGCGGGCAGCCTCCTGCCCAACTACGTTGTGGATCAAAATTTCTCATCACGAGGAGACCGAGTAGCTTCCTGCTTGGTCCATCCCTAGCGGGTAGGTTCCTACCCAACTACGCTAAGGGTCCAAATCCCTCATCAAGAGGCCACCGTGTAGCTTCCTGTCCGGTCCAGCCGTAGTGGGTAGCTTCGTGCCCAACAAACGCTGTTGATCTAAAAGCTCTCCTCACGAGGCCACGGAGTAGCTTCCTGCTCGGTTTATCCGCAGTGGGTAGCTTCCTGCCCAACAACGCTGTAGATCTAAAAGCCCTCCTCACGAGGCTGCCGAGCAATTTCCTGCTGGCCCATCTGCAGCGGGTAGATTCCTGCCCAACAACGCTGTAGATAAAAAGCCCTCACCATGAGACGACTGGGCAGCTTCCTGCCCGGTTCATCCACAAGCGGGTAGCTTCCTGCCCAACAAACGCTGTGGATCAAAAGCCCTCCTCACGAGGCCGCTGAGCAAATTCCTGCTGGCCCATCTGCAGCGGGTAGATTTCTGCTCAACAACACTGTGGATCAAAAGCCCTCATTACGAGGCCGCTGAGCAGATTCCTGCTGGCCCATCTGCAGCGGGTAGATTCCTGCCCAACAATGCCGTGGATCAAAATTCCTCATCACGAGGCGACCGAGTAGCTTCCTGTTCGGCCCATCCCTAGCGGGTAGCTTCCTACCCAACTACGCTAAGGGTCCAAAGCCCTCCTCGAGAGGCCACCATGCAGCTTCTTGCCCGGTCCATCCGCAGCGGGTATCTTCCTGCCCAACAAACAATGTGGATCTAAAAGCCCTCCTCATGAGGCTACCGAGTAGCTTCCTGCTTGGTCCATCCGCAGTGGGTAGCTTCCTGCCCAACTACACCGTGGATCAAAAGCCCTCCTCACGAGGCCGCCGAAAAATTTCCTGCTGGCCCATCTGCAACGGGGAGATTCCTGCCCAACAACGCTGTGGATCAAAAGCCCTCATCACGAGGCTGCCGAGTAAATTCCTGCTAGCCCATCTGCAGCGGGTAGATTCCTACCCAACAACGTTGTGGATCAAAATTCTTCATCACGAGACGACCGAGCAGCTTCCTGCTTGGCCCATCCCTAGCGGGTAGCTTCCTACACAACTACGCTAAGGGTCCAAAGCCCTCCTCAAGAGGCCACCGTGCAGCTTCCTTCCCGGTCTGTCCGCAGTGGGTAGCTTCCTGCCCAACAAACACTGTGGATCTAAAGCCCTCATCACGAGGCTGTCGAGTAGCTTCCTGCTCGGTTCATCCACTATGGGTAGCTCTCTACCCAACAGCACTGTGGATCTAAAAGCCCTCGTTACGAGGCCGCCGGATATCTTCCTGCTCGGCCTTAACGGTGGATCCTTAAGCCTCACATTAAACCAGCAGGCAAGTCTCTACCCGGCGCATGTACCCGAAGAAGGCAAACTCCTTACACTGCCCAAGTAAATAAAGCTCGAGTTCGGTCGATAGCCGGCCCGAACAGACGAAGCGACGTCTCCATTATGACGTCACCCTTTCGGTGATCCACCGACGTCATCGGGGATACGCATGAAAATTAAGGCGCACGGTGAGATGACACATGGACTCGAGGATTGAAACGACGCAACTGCCAAAAGCCATGTCATTTCCGAACAATCCACACTATAATTCTCGGCACCAAATTGAGTAGAAGAAAACCGAACAGGCCGCTCTCGACCCAACCCGTAAATAGATCGGAACGAGAGTAGGGGGCAAATGATGATGCTCAAAAGTGGAAATTCCCCAGATCATGACACGTAGCAGATGACATGTCCCGAAGGCTATGAAGCCGGAGTAAATATGATGGTTTGGGGACGTACCTTAGGATCTCGTCTCCGAGGACACACCCGACCTCTCAGAGATCTCCCTGAGTATCCTCCATACTCACCTAGAAAGCGGCTAACAGCTCGCCTCCGAGCAGTCCAGCAAGCTTCCTCGCCCTCCCCCCGGTTCGACTCCGATCCTGCTGACCCCGATTAACCGAGAGCGCGAAGCCCAAGCACCCCCGCAACTTCTCCGCATATCTCGCTAAAGTGAGATATCCACCGCTCCACGTCTCGCGTCCCACGCTGGCGCGTCCCTCCATTAATGGATGTATCCCGTCATTAATGCAGGGATAACGCAAGGGGTGTAACTGACGGCGAGGATCTCGCGCCGGCTCGCTCCACGCGGCCACTATATAAACCTCTCCTTCAGACGACTCAGGTAACTCGAACTCATTCTAATACGCCGCTACTCTGCACTCATATCTCGGCATTAACTTGATCGTCGAAGGGTTCTACGGTGGTCGCCCATCCCGGGACTTCTTTGCAGATAGCTCGGCGTCAAACACCACCCATTGAGATCCACACCCAACAACTCCCATAACAAATTTCAGCCGTTAAAAACCGTCATCGCAGGATCGACGGAGGACAACATCCGAAGGAGATCCCAAGCTCCATCAGGCAGTAACCCAATATTAAAAACGAAGCCCTAAATCAGGTAATAACCCAATAAAGAAGTCCTGAATCAGGTAATAATCCAATATTAGGAAAGAATCACAACTACACAACTTTAATTTGTATCACAATTCAACGGTATTTGCTAAAGATAGAATAAGTGCATGCATCTTCATCAATGCCAACTTCAATTTCTATTTATTATTCTCTTGTATAAATATTGTGTATGTGAAGGACTTTGATAAGGGCAAACCTAAATTCATCTGTATGATCATTAAATAGTAAGCTCAAATCAACAAAGTCAATATTCTTAAGAATTTGTTGGACAGTCTCCTTCAATATTCTCTATCATTAATATATATAATTAATCATGAGCTCCATCTTAATTTCTTCGTATTCTGTACACATTTCAATTGTTTCAGACCAAATCTTTTTTATTAATTAACTTACGGATATGCTTGAGTTCCAACTACAAAATCACAAGAGAGAATTGGAAGAATGAGATGGGTTTCATGTAAGGGGAAGAAAGAAATATATATCATCATCTAATCATTAGAAAGAATAAACTAGGGAATTTAATTTGTTCCTCTCCTTTCCTACCAGCAAGGCCTTCTTATGTAAAATATGTTTTGCCTTTTGAAATCCGGTGGCATGCATATAGAAAAATGTCTTCGGCCCAAAACATACGGCTGACACATAATTGATGTTTTTTCCTGTTTGAATTAGGGTTTCAATGTTCTTTTCGTTTCTACATGACGGTTTTGCCTCATCGAGCACTATATATATGCAATCCTATTGGATTCGCCAATCCCAAAACATCTAGCTATCGAGAATTTGATATTTTAACTTCAAATATTACACAATCAGAATGGTCACATGCGATTGCGGAAATGATGTTGTAATAATTGAAAATGTCTTTCTGGTCAGATCATGGTTGGTTAGCTCCACAGATATCTAGGTGTCATCTAAACTGCCTTATTATATATGTTCGTAACACTAATTAATAAAAGAGAGAACATAGAGAGGATATTGTAGCTAGGTCCTAATAAGAATAAGACAGAAAAGTAAAATAAAATTTTATAGCCCCGAACACCCCCTCCCCCCTCCCCACACACACAAAACTAAACAAGAGCCTACAGTTTCCGCATTTTATTAAAAAACAGTATTAGTAATAAACGTACATAAAAACGAAACTAAAAACAAGTTGACTCTTGATTTTATCGTGCCATTCTTAAAATTGAAGTGAGCATTGAAGCCTGTTTTGTTGGGCACACGTAAGCTTTACCCTTGTGTCTTTTAATAACCTTATATTTTTTATAATCTTAATTATTAGTTAGTTAGTCCTAATTAATAGTTATAGGGGTTGACATTGTATATACACTTTTTGAGACTTGTTGGTGGTTAGATCGTTTGCTAATGATTGTTTTTGTCTCCAAGACCTTAGGATATATGATCAATATATTCAACCCCTATGTATGATCGAGTCATAGGATTGATCTTCGAAATAATTTATAATATGGCAAGTTAGAGCCAACTTAGGTCTAATTCATGCATGTATATGGCCAACACAAGTGCATTTAGTCTGATCAAGCATTGGAAGACGACCCCAAAAAACATAGAGTTATTTATATATATCCATTCTCATGACCTTTAACTAGCATACAGCATATATACGCATAATTAATGGTTCTACAAATAAGGTTGATATTCGCCTAATTATACAATCCATGTTCATTTAAATCAGTAGGATAAAATGATAACAACATAGTTTTGTCGATAGGCGATTCACTAGTTGTATTTCTCCACATAAGCAATTAGTTTGATATGGGTATGGTTTTATAATCCGGTTGGCGTTGGGATTTTTTGGTTTGAGCCAACCTAAAATGTGGTCCTATTTTGACTCGAGCACCACCGAAGGTTGTGGTGTAACTTCCAAATTGCGGAGATGGTTGATATAACCTCTCAAGTAATGGGCCAGGACTCATCAAGCAGGGAAGGATGTGGTAGTTATATGGTTTTTCATCCACAACTCTATATAAACCCTCCTTTTGGGGAAGGAGAGTAACACAAGACATTACTACAATGTTCACTTGCCCCTACGGAATTAGCCATAAGGGCAAACTGTAGCCATTACAGATTAATCCGTAGGGACACAAAATATCTCCGTAGGTTTAAAAGCCGCAGGTACAAGTCTTTGCACTGAACATACCCTTACGGAGTAAATATTATCCCTACGGCGTAATCTGTAGAGACATTTAACCTTACGGATTATTCCGTAGAGACATAATCTTTTTTTAATTTATCTATTTATAAAATAAAATAATTGTCCCTACGGAGTTATACGTAGGGCCTTCTAAATGCCCATACGGATTACTCCGTAGAGACAAGTTTTGTCCATATTACTGAATCCATAAGGACAAAATATCAGATATTCTACTATTTTCTCCATGGATAAATGTGTAGGAGCAAAACTTGCCCCTACGGATTAATCCGTAGGGATATTATATTAGGCTTCTTTTTTAAAAATGGGGTATCCCGTTTTTTTCCTGTCATGTGCACAATTATATATATATATATATATATATATATATATATATATATATATATATATATATATATATATATATATATATAGCCAAATACAGAAATATTCATAAACAACATTTCACGCATAATATATATAAAAAACAAACAGAATACGAAATCAATATAAAATCATCGTAAACATCCAAACAACCACCGATATCGTCCAAAACAAACAATATGTATCAAATAAGTACATCCATTCTCAAAAATATAAATAAACATATCCTAATTCGGTCTAGCTCCTTCACCTCTAATAAACGCCGTAATCTGACGCATCTGCTCCTCGGTGCAGGCCGTCAAAAGCTCGACTAACGAAAGAGCGGTCTGTGCAGGAGTCTGAGTGGTCTGTACATGAGTCTGAGTGGGCTGTGGAGCTATAGGAGTGGCCTGCGCAGCCGCAGCCGAGGTAGTGGCTTGCGGAGCCGCAGTCGAAGGAGAGACATGTGGAGCCGCGGTCAAACTAGCCTGCTGAATCTGTAAAATTTTGTGTTTGTGTAATAAACGAGTAAGAACGATGTATTAGATTTTAGTCGAATTTGTACTATTATCGGATTACTGCGGAACCGTGACTTTCTATATGTTTTGTTGAAATTCCACACGTTCTGTTGAAATTCATATGTTATGTATGAGAATTTGTACATATTGAAATTCTACACCTTTAGGGTTATACTTTTCTTCCCAATTTAAGAATATTTAGGGACTTAGGCCTAGTTTGGATATCTAGTTTGGAAAATCATAGTTTATTTTAAGTGGAGATAGAAATGATACTTACTCTAACTTGTAATCCAGTATCTCTCATTAATTGTTTAGTTTTGATTGGATACTTAGTTTTGGAGTTATCTAATTTATAAAGCAATATTTTCTTCTCAAGTTTTGAGTTTAGATAATCATAACTTTTTAAACTCCAAAATGAAGAAAGATGTGATATGGTTATGTCATGACCTACCCCCAATACAGAGAGTATTGTCCGCTCTGGCCGAAGCCGCACGATTTTGTCCTTCGGGGTGAACTGGACCCGACCAGGAGTCACTTCGCAGGAGGTCACACATCCCAGGACTTCCTTGGTCCCAGCACGCTTAATTACGGAGTTTTCAAACTCCTGTAGTGCCAGTTCACTTAAAAGGCGCCTCTATATTGAAGAGCGGTATCATTCCATTTACAGTACAGATTTGTCGTCTTTCGGAATGTATTCCGAAAATTCCCCATTGTTTTACAGTTGGTCCCCATGTTTATCTAGTATATATGGGTATACCGGATACTACCTGGGGTATTACATTCTCCCCCACTTAAAACAATGGTTCGTCCTCAAACCACAGACCTACTATTGAGAAACCAGCTCTGATACCAACAAAACCATGTCATGCCCTGCTTTCCAAAATACGGAATACGAGGGGTTGACAAGGCCGTCCATGCTCCTATAGTCAAGGAAACATCCTACCATAGTCACACTTCGGCTTCTAGCTTTACATGGTAATCAGTAATCTATGCACAGGTAACGAGAAATGTAGTCACCAAATCAAAACAGATACAAAAACTAAGCAGATGGAGATCAAGGAAGGATAGCGCTGAGTCACCGATCTAGATGTCCATAATATCTTTGAGGTACGTCAGGTCCTTATGCAAGCTAAATTCACTCCTCACTCTGAGCATGCATACTCAGGTCGTCAGAGCGACACAATAGCAATAAATATAAATACATATGTAATACGTGTAATAACGAGGAATATGAAACAACAAGCATGAAGTGATGATGTGAGCATGAAGGAACCAGTACAGGTAAACGGTAAAGCGGGTAAACAGTAAGGCAGGTGTATCGAGTCAGTAATCAATGCATGTCACTAAACCTATCAGTCTCTAAGTCTCACTGTCCAGATCGCTAAACCTATCGTCAGTCCAAGTGTGAGAGTCAACCACTCGTGAGTATCCCCCACCTAAGGGTAGGGCCCTAGGGGCAAGGGAACACGGGCCCGAGTCGCTAATAATCAGTAATATCACCCATATAACTCCCAGAATCGCTGTGTATGCCGGCAATGGGACTCCCGAGATTCCGTTGAACTCACACTCAAACTACCCCACACCCCGTGGTCTACATCAAACACCGGCCATAAACTCAAATACTAGTCGGTCCATGACAAGTCTACTCGAGAACTGGAGACAGGATCTCCATCAAGCATGTCTCAACTGGTACCCAAGATAAATGGACAGTGTTTGGTGCCTTACCTATGACACCCATATAAGTGCTTCCATAATCGTCCCATACCAATTATAGTTACACTTATATATGTCCCATAGACATCGACAATACAATAAATTTACCGGGTCCGCTGATTGTGTACAAGTACGTGTCACTTTCACTTATTCATTCACGCTTTAACACTAACGTACTTGCCACAATCAAAACATTAAATCTAACACTGGGTAATGTACACGATCACTAGGTTACCAATGCAATGACATCTACATGATATGATGAGAATACAGTAATTACGATATGAATAGAATATCATCAGTCAGTGTCCTACCACTTGCATAATTTACTATAAATCATATATGCATAATTAAGCGAAACAATGTAAAAAGTGTAAGCAGTATGTTTAATTATATATCCATTAAAATTTGTTTTGCGTCAATCGGGTTTCAGGTTTGCTAGTTATGACCATTTCATTTTAAGTGTTCACTGCTGGAAATTCAATTTCTGAATTAGAAGTCCGTTTCATAACGCACTTTACTCCCAGTTGGGATCATAATTAGGCGACACTATAGTTGAAAAATATTTAGGGTTATCATTTAGGTTTCTAACGCATTATACGGATCGATAATATCCATGGCGTACTGGATGTTATGCATTGTACAATAAAGGAGTATGCGTTCTGTCCCTGTGTGGGACAGCTATATGTTCTGTTGATTTAAAATATAATTTAAATAGTAAACGACAGTAAAAGCGAATGAAACCACTTTAAATGATTAGCTAACAGATTTATCTTCGCTCTGGTATATGGTTCTGCATCATGACATTTTCATACAGCAGAGTGAAAGTATTACAAAACTAGAATCGATAGCCAGTGCTGCTATGGAATGCAGTCTAGAGTCATACTCCGAACCAGTTTCCGTCACCTTTTTAGCATAGAAACAGATTAAAAATATTATGGGGTTCTAGGTCGTCGAGTCGGCTTCGATATGAGCCCTCGAACGCAACATTCTAACTTGTAACCAATTAGCTGTGATTTTTACAAAGTTCAGGTACAGGAAATTTCAGTTTTGATGGGTCTAAAAGGGAAAGACATATCACATCATTAAAGACCGTATTTTCCAGCCAAATCATAACAAAACGTTCGTTATCACTCGGGACATCCTATGTGATTAGTTTCCATCAATTTAAATGGGGTTTTCAGTTCGTGTTTTGCATCGAACACTTGCATTACTTGATTCGCAATCGAAATGTATATATGATATTGAAGTGCAATCGAATTAAATAGGTATAATTAGCATGAAGCAAGTATTAAACTTACCTGACGACATATCGACAATGGTACGACAGCGGCAACAGCGCGATCACGACGCGAGCGCGGCACGACAAACTCGACTTTGGCTTGAGTTCGATGGCTCGGCAGCGATGGCTTAGGTTGCTGGGGCGAGGCGGCTGCGGTCGGCGATGAGGGGGTGTCGGAGGCGTTCGAGCACTGGAAGGAGGCAGCCGGGGTGGCTGAGGTGGTCGCCGACGATGGAACAGAAGCTCGGTGAGGGTTGTAGTGGGTTTGAGGCTCGGGGGTTTGATGGAGCTCGGAGTTGGCCAATGATGCAGGTGTGCAGTGGGGCTCGATGAGTGGAGGTCGGAGTTTGGGTTGAGATGGGTTGCGAGGCTCGAGCTCGTCGGAGTTGGAGGCTCAGTGTTACTGGCGATGATGGAGATGACTCCGGCGATGGTTTGCAGCGACATGGCGGTGCAGGGAGTGGTGACGGCGATAATGCTCGGCCGGCGTGGGGGTGACGGAGACAGAGGAGGTGGGGTTGTCGACGAAGTAGGAAGCTCGGCGATGCACGGGGGTCTCGCCGTGAGGTAGAGGAGGAGAGGTGTGGGTTAAGTGAGGTGTCGACGGTAGAGGCGGTGTAGGTTAGAGTTGCGGTGGTAGTGCTGGGAGGTCGAGGGTCGGCGAGGAGGAGGTCGGTTTTGGAGGTGATGATGGTGAGGTGTGCAGGCGAGGGTGCTAGGATGTTGAGGCTGGTGGCCAAGGGTTTGAGGAGTCATGGTCGGAGCTCAGTGGCTGGGGAAAGTTTTTGGTGAGGAGGTAGTGGAGGTGATGGCGAAGGAGGCTCAGGCTTGTATGAGAGAGAGAGAGAGAGAGAGACGAGGTTGAGGGAGGGAAGTGAGCGCGCGCGTGCGGTCGTGGGTAAAAGAGCGGGGACGTGGTCGCGACGAGGAGCGGGGACGAGCGGCGGGGACGTGGGGAAGAAGTAAAAGAAGCGGGAAATAAAAGAAGGTGGGGAAGAAGGGAAGCGGGTCGGGTTGTAGAGGGAGATGGGCCGGGCTCGGCTGAGATAAAAGAAATTGGAAAAGGGAGGGGGAAAGAATTGTGGGCTGGGCTCGGGAGAGGGAGTCTGGGCTCGGGAGAGGGAGTTGGAGTTTTGGCTGAGAAAGAATTAGGGAAAAATAGTAAATAAAGATTGGGGTTTGGGTAGGTTTAAATGTTAGGGTTTTAAAATAAAATAATTATAAATATAAATAAACAGATTTTGTAATCAACACTTTATAAAAATACGGATATTGGTGTACAAAAGAACTGGGTATTACAGGTTATGATTATAGAGTTCAGTTTAATCAGATAGTTTTATGTAAGTCTAACTAATCAAACTTAAGTCTAAAACCAAGTAAGCTTAGGCTACTAATATTGCATATGATACTATCTATAATGTGATATAATATTTTACTAATAAATAATATATGTACCAATATCTCCTTCAACTTCTTGATAGTGGTCTTCAATGCGGCAACATCATACTCCAGACGTCGCTCACGGGATAGGGAAAGTAGCCGCCGGAGTGGAGACCAACTTTATATGGGCCATGCTAGGACCAAGTCCCCTGCCTCTCTCCCAACCTCCATGGTGCCCTCCATGTGCGGCGTCTAGGACTGGGATCGGTATGATCAGATCGGTTTGTCCATAGAAATCGATCCCTGATACCCCCACCTGCTCCACCACCCGCTTCTACACCCATGTTAACCATTAAAAAATAAGTATATCATTTAAATTTGAACTTATTAATACAAAAATTTCATTTGAATTAGAATAAATATTAACACCTACGCAATACTCCTAGGTAGCAGTGTCAAGGAATCGAAGTTCGCCCATGGCGGGATCCGTCGAGGTGCCGTGGACGGCAAGATATGCGGTCAACATGCTCGGTGTACCACCCTGCGCCAGGGTCTGAGCTCTCTGCAATTCGCCAAAAATTTACATATATTATAAAATAACTCTTAATATTGCATTACATTAAAATAGATTTATTGTAATTTACTGATGCCTGCATGGCACGAGTAATGTTTCTTAAGCCACCTGTGTAAGTGGGGCGACCCCTCTTCGCCGACTTCATATTTTTCTTATTTTGATCAGCCTGTTTCTGAACAACACAATCAGATTTAGTTTTCTAATTAAGCAACACAAAAAAATAAATTATATACTAAACAATGAATTATATTTGTCACGCCCCGCTTCCCAAAATACGGAATACGAGGGGTAGACAAGGCCAGCCATGCTCCTACGGTCAAGGAAATGTCCTGCCGTAGTCACACTTCGGTTTCTAGTTTATCATGGTAAACAGTAAATGATGCACAGGTAATGAGAAAGGCAGTAACTGAAAGATACAATAATATAAACTGACCTGAAGTGGAACAAACGAATGTAACTCGGAATAGCAAGTCAAGAAGTCTGGGATGCACGTCTAATTCTGATCCAGGCTAAATCTTCTCCTCACACTGAGCATGCATACTCAGGTCGTCAGAGCGACACAATAGCAATATAATAAATGTATAATTAAGTGACAGTTCTAACAGTGGTAATGGATATGAATAACAATAAATCAATGACAGCATGAATATGAATGTGCAGTAATTGATGCAGCGGAACAGTAAAGCAGTATAAGGATATGTCACGTATGCCAACACAGTATAAAGGTAATGTAAATGCCAGTATCCCTATCAGTCTCTAAGTCTCACTGTACAGGTCACTAAGCCTATCGTCAGCCCAAGTGTGAGAGTCAACCACTCGCGAGTGTCCTCCACCCAAGGGTAGAACCCAAGGGCAAGGGACCACGGGCCCAACATGTAACAAGAATATCACGGTGTATATATCACGTACCCTGTAAATCTCCATATAACTCCCTAAATATATAAGCCGGCATGGGACTCCCGAGATTCTGTTGAACTCACACTTAAACTACCCCACACCCCGTGGTCTACATCAAACGCTAACCACAACCCTAAATACTAATCGATCCGTGACAAGTCTGCGCGAGAACTGGAGGCAGGACCTCCATCAAGCACGTCCCGACTAATACCTAAGATAAATGGCAGTGTCGGATGCCTTATCTGTGACACCCGTGCAAGCGCTTCCATAAGTGTCCCATACCACTTATAGTCACACGTACACGCATCCCACAGACGTCGACAATGCAATAGAATAATAGGGTCACTAATTGTGTACAAGTACGTATCACTTTCACTTAATCACGGATACACGAACACTGACGTACTTGACACAATCATCACTAAAATCTAACACTGGGTGAATGCACGATATCACTAGGTTATCACTACAATGATATGAATATGATGTGGTACGTAAACAGTATATGAAGCACGATCAAGATGCCATAAAACAGTATTCTATCACTTGCACAATTTATCATGAAAAGTACGTGTATAATTTAGCGAAATGACAAACAGGTAGTAACTAGTATGTTCAGTTATCTATCCATCTAATTCAGTTTCAAGCCAATCGGGTTCCAGGATCAAAAGTTATAACCATTTCATTTTAAGCGCTCGCGGCTGGAAATCCGGTTTCAGAATCAGATGTCCGTTTCGCAACGCATTTTGATCCTAGTTGAGATCAGATTTTAGCGACGCTACAGTTGGATGAATTCTAGGGTTTTCAGTAAGGTTTTCAACGCAATAGACAGATCGTCAACCGCACCTATACGTTAGGAGTTATAATCTGTTTAATATTAACATATCAATTCTGATTCTGTTGGGACTGTTATGTGTCCCGATCTATTAAATTACAGATTAAATATCAAACGGTAACGAAACAGAACGAAACCAATTGTGTTGTCTATATAACAGATTTGTCTATAATAAACAGCAGAGTTCCGCAACCTACGAGTTAAGGAAATCCTGTGGTATCCATTACGGTACAGCAACCAACAACTGGAGTCGCTCTGGACTGCAGTCCAGGGTCGCGCTCCGATCCAATTATCATCATGGTTTAAATACAGAGATGTCTGGAAACTGGTATAGGGTTAAAGTTCATCGAGACAGCTTCGATTTGAGCCCTCGAACGCACCATTCTACTATGTATATGATTTATGGTGAATTTAACGATTTTCAGGTACAGTAGAATTACAGTTTTACGGTTAAACTTGGGGGCAGTTGTTTTAATCTTTAACAGTCGTATTTTCTAATGAAATTTGCACACATTAACCATCTCTACAAGAGCCAAAGTAATTTATCCAGTTCCGTCAAATTTGATAATGTTTTCCTAAGAGAACAAGCATCGAACAGATACAACACATAATAGTTTTAAACTTGTAACTTTATAATCCATGTATTTAACGATTGTAACTTAGGTAAATAGCATGTAAGCAAGTAGAATACTTGCCTGGACACGAAGAATTGATAGCACGGCAGCGAAGACAGTAGTGACACGTCCCGGCACGGAGTGGCAAACGTGCGACGAGTCTCGCCAAAGCTTGGGTTTGGCACGAGCCTTGCTGTTGATACGTGAATTCTCGATTGTGCTGGGCCGTTAATGGGGGAGAGAGAGTGAGAGGGATACGGAGAGAGAGAGAGTTAAAGAGAGAAAGAGAGAGAGAGAGATGAAATAGAGAGAGAGAGAAATAGAGAGTGAGAGAGAGAAAGAGGTTTAGAGAGTGAGAAAGAGAAAGACAGAGAGAGAGGCAGTGAGGAGGAGAGAAAGAGTGAGAAAGAGAAGAGCTGAGAAACAGAAAGTGAAAGGGAGAGAAAGAGAGAAGACACAGAGAGATTGAGAAGAGAGAGAGAGAGTTGCAGATGCAGAGAATGAGAGAGAGAGAAGCAGAGGAAGAGAAAGAGAGAGAGAGTTTGAGGGAGTGAGGGGGAAAAACTCTGCGATGAAGAGGGGGTGTAGGGGAGGGCGTTCGGGGCAGTGGAGGTCGACGGTGGAGGTGAGGGAGAGGAGACGGCGGTGAGCGTGGGTTCGTGAGTGAATGGGAGAACGAGGGGAGAGCGATGGCGAGCTCGGGGCAGTGGGTTTTGGGTTGAGGAGAAACGGGGAAGGAAGAGAATGAGTGAGAAAGCGATGAGGCGACGAGGTTGGAGAGGGGAAAAACGTGGGGTAACGTTCGCGCGAGGGCGTGGGCGTGAGCGACGGCAGAGGAGACGGGTCGCGCGCGAGTTACCGTTGGGATTTGAAGAAGGAGATGCACAGTGGCGCAGCGGGTCGGGTCGGGCACGAGGAGGCGGGCTGGAGGGTGTAGGGTTGCTAGGCACGCGCACAAGGGTCTACGAGGCATCAACCATGCCCGATTAAAAAATTAGCCGTGCCGAACAACCCGAATACGAATCTTTAAACTAGAGATTAGGCGAAAACTAACATGTTAACAACTTTAACACTAAGTGAGAGGGATTACAACCTTTGTAGATCCGGTCCTTCACTTCATATGCTCCGTGTTGTGGTCCCTTCGCTGCGATCATCGGGTTCCGGACTCTGGAGAGGTTCCACGAAGAGAAAGATGCAACCTTTGCTTCCGATCTTCGATACAAAGATGATCTACCTTGAAGTTTCGTTAACACAAGCTAACACTCATGAAATGATGTGAACACCCTCATCTAAAGGGCAAGGGAATATGAGGATGATGAAGTAGGATTTTTGCTCTCTTTATTTATCTTTTTCTCATATTTATTCATCACTTGGAAAAAATCTAGAAAGCTTTTTCATGAAAGGATGAAGGAAGAAGAAGATGAATATTAGAATTCTCCTTTTGTGATGAATAGAAAGAATTAATATGATGAATAATGCAACCATGGTTGACTTAACCATTGTAGAGAATTAACCAAGGGTTAGGGTTTGGGTTGAGTTAAGAATGAGTCACTTGAAAATATCTTTTCCAAAACAAAATAGAAAACCTTCTAGAATCTACTAGAAGTCATTAACCCAAATCAAACCCTAATCTTGATTAATCTTTACTAAACATGTTGCATTAGTTATCATATCATGTTACAATATTATATATCACATATATAATATTTATTGTAACCAAATAAAATAATACATTTAACATATATCGCATATATATCAATGTATTACCCGAGTGAGAAAAAGAATCTTTTAGTGAGCAAATATTAGTTAATGTAATTTAATATATCATATATATTATTATACATTAAATTATCGAATCAACACTTGATCCGACAATCCGGCTATATCGCATATAACCGACTAATATTTATCCGTACCGATTCATCGAATCAACACTCGATCCGATGACCCGACTGATATCAAATATCGCGAGAATAGAATACGGTATCCCATATCGCATTATCCTCGGTCCCGCACATATCACATACGTGCCCCTACTCCGTTTTGCCTGAGCCAAGAAACCTCTGTGTAGGACTCTAAAGAATCGTCAATACGCCGGCAGTAGGTGATGATCATATCAAACACCCACAAGCTGCAAGCGGTCAGCTAAACGTAACAGCTACCCAGGTATTGAGCGCTCAGAAGATCAACAAGCAAGCCTGTACATTCTCCTGTGAATCCAAACAGTAACACTCCCGTACAGTCCGGTCTCGTCGTCTGATATGTCGCTTATCTCGCCTAGGGGTGGTAAACGTCAGACCCCAGTAGCTCGATAAGTCGTGTCGATATGAGGTCTATAACAGTTCGAGAAACTACTGATAACACTTACCAGTAAATCTCAGCAACCCTGGCCAGGGATTTCCGGTTATAGCCAATCGAACACAGCACAACATCAACTCCCTATACCGGGAGAGACGAATCCCCTCCTATCGCTCATTGCCTCCATGTGATTCGGGACTGTACCCAAAAACCACCTTTTTGCACGCCCTCTTGGACGTGGTATGATGGAAATCAAAGCACAGTGGGAATCACACAAGACTCTATGACGATCTCGGGTCAACAGACTACTCTGTACCAGTGTCACCGGAGAACTGCCATCTGACTTGAGGTATAATACCATCTGGGAGTTCTCGGCGAGTCCGTCCAGTGTACCCAGTCTCTACTGAGCACCCGTACACCATCCTTGACGTCAAACACCGATGGATATGGGATCATCCATCGCCCATCATATGGGTCAAGATGCGTATACGCTAGTCTACTCTGGTGCATCGATGCCCTGTCTCGATACACCCTCGACTAGGAACAGTTATAGGATGTACTCATCAACTACCGTGGCCCCACTAGTATGATCTCATCATAGTCTCAGTAGTCGAGTACATATCCTAAGGGCTTTATCAACATGTAACATAGAGACAATCAGAGTACATGTTAAGATAAAGTAGAACCAGATAGCATACTATCATGTCGAGCAAGAAAGTCCTCCCTATATATGTCCAAGCATCCATTACAATATACATCGTATGTACAGTAATGGCCTCTAGGGCATACATATAACTAACAGAGGGAGTGGGCCGGGCTGGGTTTGCAAGGAAAAAAAAGAATTTAAAAGGAAAAAGGAGACACGGGCCGGTAAAAAAAAAAATAAAATAAAATAAAAGGATTAAGGAAATGGGATAAGAGGGCCGGGCCGGGGTTATTTGGAATTTATTTGGAAAAGAAACGGGCCGGGCCTTGGAAATAATTAGAAAAATCTAAAGGAAAATTGAAGAGAACAGAGGGTGGGCTGAGTGGAATATTAAATGGGGTTTATGTTAAAATATTGAATGGGCTTAGAGGATATGGAAAAGAACAACTTGGGTTTTGGAGTTTAATTGTCTGTGTAAATTAAAGGTTCTGGCTTAGGAATTGTTAAGCTTGGAGAAAAGTAAAATGAGATAGGGTTTGTGAAAAGAGGAAGGAGGAAATGAGGCATTGGGATTTGAATGAATTAATTTAAATAAAGGGGGTCGGCTAATCTAGGAAATAGAGGAGTGGGCTTGGTGAGTTTGGCCCGGGGAACTTAGATAGTTTGGGAATAAATAGTTGTGCCGGAAAAATGGGTTTGTATAAATGGGAAGACATAAAATTAAATAACTTAAATAAAATTTAAGAATACAAAATACAGAAATTGGTATAATAAGAATCTGGGTATTACAATATTTAAATTACAAACTTGTTTGCACTCAGACTCGTAATACCGGCACAAGAGAGGCCATGCATCTACGTCGACTCTAGCAAAGGCCGGAGAATATAGGAGAGCCGCCCTCTCCGCCTCGGGGGTCGCCAGCCATAGTATGTAGCAATCGACCTTTAGGTCGTTCCTATTATATTGGATCTTAGATTGCATGTTCTTCATGAGGCCCAGGTAAAGAGCGTGAAGATTGAGCCTCTTTCAGGGTGATCAGGGTCGGGTACAGGCTGAAAGTCGTAATCCAACTGCAAATATAAGAAAATAATGTATTTAAATTATAAGTGCTAAATAATAATAAATTTATTTGATAAGTTAAATGAAAATATATATTAATACCTGAGCCTGGTTTCAGAAGAGGGCAAAGGAGCGCCGGTGCTGATTGTCCCACTCTACGTGAAGCGAATACTTCTTTTGGATGCGGCTCTCATCCCCATATACCGGCCGAACCTATTGGCATAATCGCCGGTATAACGATAATTTGGGGGAAAGAAGATGGAGAATGATGCCTCCTGTAACAACTCCATTTTTAGTGTACAAAAATTTGCTTTAAAATTAATGTATACTTGGGCTATTTACATTTACTGTTATTACTTTAACTAATTAATTAGCTCCATAATTACAAGAAAGAGCTTGCGGCTCATTGATAATATCTTGCACTGCTGAACCATGCCACCAAAGTTCAAATCCCATACCCCATATTATTTTTAATATTGATTTTTTAAAAAACCTTTAGAATACCAAGAGTTTACACGTGCATATCTCACAAAAAACCCACTACACCCAAAGATGTAACATTGCCAGAGGGTAGATGAACCGTCGGGGGGGGATTCCGGCCGCTTGACTCGGTCGGGAATCGGCCAATCGGCCTTGACTCGGTCTGACTCCTTCCTAAGACTGAGTCACGGCCGAGTCGGCCGATTCCGGCGACGACCCCAACATGAAAGTTGTGTCTTTTCATATTCCCTATGCACCTACAAAATTTCAGCCTCAGACCATTTCTATAGCTCTTTAAAAACCCCAATTACTCCACTTTTAATACATTTTTATTACATTTTATCACATTTTTATTTTAAACTTTTCATCTATGCTAACCCTAGCCTAACCCTATAAATACCAACCCTATACACTACCCTCTCACCCCAAAATCCTGAGCCCACTCTCTCATAAAATTTCCAAGAATCGTGTACTCTGAAAACAAGCTCGAGGCGAAACTCCGACGAATTCCCGGCGGAACTTCCGGCGACCGTTTTAGGAACTACTGGCGACGGCGCAATATATCGGCGATCTCTCTAGTTCCCTCTTACCCTTTAGTGTAATCTAAAACCCGTAATTCCCGTTTCTATCTCTCTTTTCTATTCTCAAAATACGAAATTACAAAACCCGACGGAATCGGAATAAATCCGATTTCCGATTCAGTTTTCTATAAAATTCCACTTCTCACTAGTACAATCATACCTAAACTTTCTCATGTTGACTATTAAACACTAATCAAACAATTTGATCAAGTTTCTTCATATGAAATGATAGCTATTTCAATTTATCGTATTTTTTACTTAAACACCACATTGTTTCAATCCTTCATTTAACCCTATCAAACTTGCTATACATTTAAAGTAGATCACGAGATAACGACCTACCTCCTCACATACTCATATGCAACACCCCGAGAACCTAGAATATGAGAAAACAACCATTTTTCATTTAAATACCACATACTTAATAAAACCATTTCTAAAAGATTTAGTTTTGCTCCACTTTTTAAAGAAGTACCATTTATTATGAAAGTACGATAAGTTGTGGACATCAGTCGTTTATCTAAACCTGACTTTGTGGTGTCTAGGCCAGGCAAATGAGAAAGGTAACTTTAAAAGGCCCGTCTCACGATAATTCGTGAGCGAATCCCTCCTTTCTTCACTTGTAGTTACCTGGCCATAATTGGCGGTGAAGAGACAATTTGAGGCATCTCACAACTTGTCGTCTGGACCAGTTAGGAATAGACTAGTTGACTTAGGAGAATCTAGAACATACAATACAGAAAATATACATCTTTACAAATAAATACCATTTACTTCATAAAACCGTTTTCTAAAGGATTTAGTATTTTACAATCTTTGCAAAGTGCCGCTACAACCCACTTGGGGAACCCGTTCGGGATGGTGCGGTTTATCGCACATCCTCAGGCTTAGTAGTGCGAGATTCAGACATCCGCAAGGAGCATTCGGTCTCGAAAGATTTAAAATACGACATCTTAAGAAAATGAGATTTTTAGAATATAAAATATTTATTAAAATTATTTTTGTATAAATATATGTATATTTATCATTAAAATATCTATTTTGTTATGATATAAATATTCCACATTTTTTTAAAAATCACAAGAATCAATTTTACACTAAAATACCACGAATTCCATATAAATCAATATTACAAATAAATACCTTTATTTTCTGAAACTAGGATATTTTCACTAGAAATATCATAATATAAAATCCACCTTCATTACAACTATAAATACGAATAACGAATACTTGAGGTGTATTTTGAAAAGTATATATAAGTATTTTTACATAAAACCCCCTCAAGTTTTAAAAATTACCCTAAGGACCCTAGCAATTATAGGTTTAAGAAATAATCAAGACTTCGACTTACATTTCTAATTGTCTGACTCGGGTTTGAGTCTGATTAATTTGACTTGAATATGATTCAGGTCAATCTACAATCTACAATTTTCAACATGAATCCATAAGTCCAATTATCAATCTATACAACTTGACCGAACCGAACCATGGATATACATTCCACTTACATGGTTCTCCAGTTATTCCATTTACATGATTCTACGGTCATATCCGTTTACCGATATCATGGTTTCGGTCAGTCAATCAATACAATTTACAAGACAAACAATACAATCAAAACACTACGGGGTTTAAGGGGTAGATTGGTACGGAAGGTGTTAAAAGTGGCACGAGACGGTAAGATTAAGACACCTAACCTATATTCCATTGCTGTTGTACCATGGCTTAATGATTCCTTGTACATTCCGTTTGCACTGATCTCTAGCATATAGAGACCCCTCTCGTATACACTGGTATCCTTCTGTACCAAGCTACAAACAACAGCGGCAACAAAACATTACAACAAGATGATACAACTTTAAAAGATACTCTCTTTTTCAGTCTATTCTACTTTTCTCTTACCTTTGGAACTTACCGAGCGACCTGTTCGCTGACGACATTCTATTTCTTTCTTCTTTGAATGTCGTCAGGTGGTTTGGACCCGGCAGAGATCGAGCCATCTGCAGAAGACTTGGAGCAGTTTGCCGAAGATCCAGCACTTTAGTTTCATTGTACACTTTTCCATTCGGCACTTTTCATTTCCTGTTATGCCACTGTTTAGGCATCGTTTTTATTTCAGTTGTATTTCCTTTTCATGCATTGTACAAAAGAATGTTAATAAATAAAAGTTGCTGTTTTTATTATTGTTGGGGTAAAAATTTACACCCCGGTTGACCAAGTCAAAATCAAAGTCAACCCCAAGCCAAGTGGGCCCAAGCCCAGATCCAGTGGGCCCATTCCCGGGTCGAGCCCGAACATGAAGCGGCCGGCCTTCCCCCATGCCAAGATAAAATTTTGTAATAAATAATTTTGTTGTATTTCTTTTATTTTATTTTCGGATAAATGTAAGAAAAATAGGTATAAAGCCAAATTTTTGTAAAGCCCATGGCTTATGTGCAGAAAGAAATGGCACATGAGCCATGGGATAGGCAAAATGCCATTTTGTGAAGCCCAAGGGGCTATGTGTAAAATGTATGGCCTATAAAGGCAAGGATAATGAAATATCCCAACAACTTTTTCTCTCTCAAAAAAGTTTTCCAGATCTGAGATCTTTCCTTCTCCTTCAAGGTTCCAAAACCTTCTTCTTTCTCTTGAATTAAATCAAGAGTTTTACTCTTCTTTATATAAAACAAATTAGTTTTTCACCACAAAACCCACAAAGGGGAACTTAGATCTATCATTAGATCTCAAAAAGAAGAGATTTTTAGATCTCACATCTCTTGAGCCAGCCAACAGAGGAGGAAGAAGAAGAACCCATTTCCCCAACAAAAACATTCTTTTTTTTAGGAGTTTAACTCCACTAATTTCTCTTTCGAGAGTTTTTGGGGCTAAAAGCCCTCTTTTCCTCTCCAGCGCACTGCACCCGAGCGCAAAGCGCCCACGTGCCGACACGTGGCGCGCGCGCTTGCGCTCTAGCGCGCAGCACTCGTGCGCAAAGCGCCCACGTGCCGACACGTGGCGCTTGCGCTTGCGCTCCAGCGCGCAGCGTTCATGCGCAAAGCGACCACGTGCCGACACGTGGCGCGCGCGCTTGCACTCCAGTGCGCTTGCGCTCCAGTGCGCAGCGTTCATGCGCAAAGCGCCCGCGTGCCGACACGTGGCGCGCGCGCTTGCGCACCAGCGCGCAGCGCTCATGCGCAAAGCGCCCACCTGCCGACACGTGGCGCACTTGCTTGCGCGCAGCGCTCATGCGCAAAGCACCCACGTGCCGACACGTGGCGCGCGCGCTTGCGCTCCTGCGCGCAGCGCTCACGTGCCGACACGTGGCGCGCTTACGCCTGAGCGCACAGCACCTAAGCGCACAGCGCCCAAGGTGCTGCCCCACGCATCCTTTGGATGCCTTTTTCCCCTTTACTTATACATACATGTATATATATACATATGTATACAAATGTACACGTACACATACTCCGCGACATTGTCCCTGTTAGAAAAAAATTTCTAACGGGGTGCTGCCCCGCACCCCGCAAGGGGGCTGCTCGCCCCCTTGACCCCCAGCCCGCTATCCGGGCAGCGGGACCCCCGTAAAAACTTTGCGTGGCTCCCGATATATTCAAACCCCCCTCCAAAACAACACACACGCACACTGCACATTGAGTTCGCATGACCAGTTTAACCCGTTAATCGGAGGTTCCCTCGCCCCAAAGGCGAGGGGTAATTAACGCAGCTTAGTCCGCGGCTGCCGAAGATTCGGATCCCCACAATCATTAAACTCCAACCTACCCTAGGCAGGGGGAATCTGTAGTACGCCTGACAAGCGTGCGCGTATTCCCATCTCAATGGGGTGATGAAAAACACCCTACAATTATATCTTGTCTCTTGTGCATTTATTTTATATTGCTTAGATACGCTTAGCGTATGTACTTCTGAGTATATACGTAGCGGCCTCGTCGCGTCCCCTTCGCTGTATACCGGGAAGCGGGGCGTAACAGGTTTTTTTGGTGGCCCATGTAGATCAGAGCTGTATGAAACTCTATCATACAGTTCTATTCTGCGTGAACAAGCTAAGCAATATAACACAAGAAGCAGCAACTAAAACATTCTTTACAATTCATGTTCCTTGAATCTTACAATTTCATATTCCTTGAATCTTATCATTTCATTTGAATCTGTCCTAACCCAAAAATTTTCTTCAAGGTTATGGATTCCCTGAACAATACCAGCACCAACGTCAACAACACACCTCCGCCTCCACTACCAATCATTCCTGCTGTTCCTACGCCACCCACCGAGCAAACAGTGCTACTTGAGGCGATCCGCAGCCTTCTCGAAGGACATCAACAACTCCTGAACCGTCTCGAGACTGACGCTCCTGAGGTAAATCAATTCAGGGCTTTACATCCCAAGCAGTTCTTCGGAAAGGGAAGTCCTCTTGAAGGTGAGGAATGGGCACAAAGCATAGAGGATGATCTGGCGGCAGCATAAGTGCCTTACATAGCTTGGGTCCGTGTGGCGAAACTGCAGCTCACGGACAATGCTCGCAACTGGTGGAAGGCGGAAGAAAGCCGTCTTGTATAGCCTATTGAATGGAAGACTTTTCGCGAGAAGTTCGACGCGAAATACTTCCCTGTGACTTCCAGGTTCGCCATGGAGCAACAGTTCATTCATCTACAACAAGGTTCGATGTGGGACAAATCAGTTGATGAGTACGACGCTGAATTCACCATGCTAAGCCGGTAAGATATGTCACAATAGTTCAATTTTTAAACATCACATACTACACAGCTAACACAATCCTTAAACAGATTCACGACACACTTGATACCGACGGACGAGATCAGAGCCCGTCGCTTTCAACAAGGTTTGGACACAGAAATTCAGGCTGCACTAGCCAAAGGGAAGTTTCTGACGCATGAGGATGCTCTGGAAGCTGCCCGCAGTTATGAGGCAGTGATAAAAGTAAGGGGCAGACCTCAGTCTGCAAGAGTTAAGCACCCTACCAACCAGATGGCAGGTGGAGCCTCGTCCAGACTACCTTTTATGCCAAGGCGACCCGGAGTACCGAACCACCGTCCCAGCCCAGCCTTTTGTACCTACTGCAAGAGAGCTGGACATATGATGAAAGACTGCCGGCGAGCCAACCGCCTTTGCTTAGTCTGCGGCTCAGCTACTCATGATATTGGGTCTTGTCCCCAAAGGCAAAACCCAGTTGCTGCAACCAGGCCAGCAAACAATTACCCACAGCGCCCAGCCATCCAAGCCCCCGCTCTAAGACTTGCACTACCTGCACCACCCAGAGGACCACAAGCTGCACCACCTCCTCGTCAGTTCCATCAAGCTCAAAGGAACGTTTCGAGGAATGCTTCTCACGCCAGGAGGAATGCACCAAGGCACCAGGCTTTCACTATATCAGTGGAAGAAGCTGAGGCCACTGGCCAAGTCATCACTGGTAAACTTTTCTTCTCAAACTTTTCTTTTAGTCTTGATTATCTACACACTTTCCCTATACCAAAAACATATCCCACATACCTTAGGTACAATCTTAGTAGCCTCACTCCCTGCACTAGCACTGTTTGATACTGGGGCATCCCACTGCTTTATGTCGTAACGGTTCGTCCGAACCCATGCGATTCCAGTCTCACCGCTTGTATCCAGCTGGAATGTCAGTTCAGGAAATGGCGTTCTAAAGGCAACCATGGGATACAACTTGTATCCAGTCATCGTCTGCAGCAGAGAGTTTTATGCTGACTTCAAAGTACTAGACATACCGAACTTCGATGTGGTTCTAGGAATGGATTGGCTTGGAACTTTTTATGCTACCATCGACTGTCGTCAAAGGGGGGTAGTATTCGAGATTCCAGACCATCCGATCTTCTATTTCAAAAGCGGAGACCGTACCCTAGAGCCAAGTACCTACAAAGCGAAGCCAAGAGAAGCAGTAGTTGCAGCAGCTCAAGCGGAAGAAGAATTAAGACCAGAGGTAGTTCGAGAGTTCGACGTTGTATTTCCTGACGATATATCAGGTTTGCCTCCCGATCGAGCTCTTGAATTCAGTATTGATTTAGTACCAGGAGCACAACCGGTGATCAAACCACCTTATAGATTAAGTCTGGAAGGTTTGAAGGAAGTCCGAATACAGTTGGACGAATTATTGGCGAAATGATGGATTCGTCCCAGCACTTCAAGTTGGGGAGCACCTGTACTACTTGTGAAGAAGAAGGAAGGTTCATACAGAATGTGCATCGTTTATAGAGCCTTGAACGAAGTCACTATAAAGAACAAGTATCCACTCCCGCGCATCGATAATTTATTCGATCAGCTAAGTGGATCTTGTGTGTTCTCTAAATTGATCTTCGATCAGGTTATCATCAAGTGAAGGTCAAGGAAGCTGATATTCACAAAACAGCTTTCATAACTCGCTATGGACATTATGAATTTCTAGTGATGCCATTTGGAGTGACCAATGCACCAGCAATATTCATGAACCTAATGAATCAAGTTTTCCGGGAGTGCTTAGACAGGTTTATTGTTATCTTCATCGACGACATCCTGGTGTATTCTAAAAGTCGGAAAGAACATGCAGAGCACCTACGAATTGTCATGGAAACTCTTCGACAACATAAGCTCTATACCAAGTACAGCAAGTGCGAGTTTTGGCTAAAGCAAGTTGGTTTTCTTGGACACATCGTATCAGGAGAAGAAATTTCTGTGGACCCAGCAAAAGTTGCAGCAATGAGCGAATGGACTATACCAAAGTCAGTGAAGGATATTCGGAGTTTCTTGGGTTTAGCTGGATATTATAGAAGATTCATTGAGGGATTTTCGAAGATAGCAACACCCCTGACCAAGCTCACACGTAAAGATAAAGAATTTGTGTGGTCAGAAGCATGCGGACAAGCTTTCGTAGAACTCAAGTCAAGGTTGACATTAGCACCTATTCTCATAATACCGGATCAATATGGAGGATTCGAAGTGTATTGTGATGCATCTGGTAAGGGATTATGATGTGTTCTACATCAGCACGGTAAGGTTGTGGCTTATGCTTCAAGACAACTGAAGACTCATGAGCGCAATTATCCGACGCATGACTTGGAGTTGGCAGCCGTCATCTTTGCTCTCAAGATTTGACGCCACTATCTACTTGGTGAACGAGTGAACATCTACACAGATCATAAAAGTCTGAAATACGTGTTTACTCAAAAGGAGTTGAATATGCGGCAGAGAAGATGGTTAGAATTCATGGCGGACTTTGACATCAACTTGCAATTGTTTACCCAATAAGAGCAAAGCTCTGTTCAAATTCCAAGGCGGGAAATGAAGCAACGCTTCTGTTTCTCCCAATCAGAGCGAAGCTCTACTTTGAAAATCAAATGTTCAAATAATTGAAGCAACGCTTCAGATTTCTTGCGCTGCGCGCAGCACGCCACGTGTCAAAAGCAGACACGCCAGCGCAAGGAGTTTTGCGCCCAAGACAGCGCACCCAATCAGAGCAAGGATCTATTTAAAATAAAAATGAAGGAAGCAACGCTTCAGATGATCTGCGCTCTGCGTTGCGCGACACGTGTCCGCGCAGTTGCGCCGACACGTTGTTGGGGTAAAAATTTACAACCCGGTTGACCAAGTCAAAATTAATGTCAACCCCAAGCCAAGTGGGCCCAAGCCTAGATCCAGTGGGCCCATGCCCGGGTCGAGCCCGAACATGAACCGGCCGGCCTTCCCCCACGCCAAGATGAAATTTTGTAATAAATAATTTTATTGTATTTCTTTTATTTTATTTTATGGATAAATATAAGAAAAATAGGCATAAAGCCAATTTTTTGTAAAGCCCATAGCTTATGTGCAAAAAGAAATGGCACATGAGCCATGGGATGGGCAAAATGCCATTTTTGTGAAGCCCAAGGGGCTATGTGTAAAGTGTATGGCCTATAAAGGCAAAGATAATGAAATATCTCAATAACTTTTCTCTCTCTTTAAATTTTTTTCAGATTTGAGATCTTTTCTCCTTCTTCAAGGTTCCAAAACCTTCTTTTTTCTCCTGAGTTAAATCAAGAGTTTTACTCTTCTTTTTATAAAACAAAATAGTTTTTCACCAAAAAACCCATAAAGGGGAACTCAGATCTTCCATTAGATCTCAAAAAGAAGAGATATTTTAGAAATCCCATATCTCTTGATCTTCAAGATCCAGCTAACAGAGGAGGAAGAAGAAGAACATCGTTCACTAAACCCCAAAAAAAACACACACACTCAGGAGTCCAACTCCTCTCTGATTTCTCTTCCGAGAAATTTTTTAGGCTAAAAGCCTCTTTTTCTCGCCGGCGCTCAAGCGCAAAGCGCCCGCGTGCCGACACGTGGCGCGCTTGCGCCCAGCGCTCGAGCGTAAAGCGCCCATGTGCCGACACATGGCGCGTTTGCGCTCCAGCGCAAGCGCTCGAGCGCAAGTCGCCCCCGTTCCGACACGTGGCGCGCTTGCGCTCCAGCGCAAGTCGCCCCGGTGCCGACACGTGGCGCGCTTGCGCTCCAGCGCAAGCGTTCGAGCGCAAGTCGCCCCCGTGTCGACACGTGGCGTGCTTGCGCTCAAGCGTAAGTCACCCCCGTGCCGACACGTGGCGCTCTTGCGCTCTAGCGCCTGAGCACACAACACCTAGGCGCACAGCGCCCAAGGTGCTGCCCCACGCATCCTTTGGATGTCTTTTCCCCTTTATATATATCTATACATGTATATCTATACATATGTATACATATGTACATACACACATACTCCACGACACTATCCCTGTTAGAAAAAAATTTCTAATGAGGCGCTGCCCCGCACCCCACAAGGGGGCTGCTAGCCCCCTTGACCCCCAGCCCTCTATCCGGGTAGCGGGACCTCCGTAAAAACTCTGCGTGGCTGCCGATATATTTAAAACCCCCTCCAAAACAAAACACACGTACACTGCACATTGAGTTCGCATGACCAGTTTAACCCGTTAATCGGAAGTTCCCTCACCCCAAAGGCGGGGGGTAATTAACGGCAGCTTAGTCCGCGGCTGCCGGAGATTCGGATCCCCATAATCATTAAACCCCGGCCTACCCTAGGCAGAGGGAATCTGTAGTACGCCTGATAAGCGCGCGCGTATTCCCATCTCAATGGGGTGACGAAAAACACCTTACACACGTGTCAAGCGCAGGTGTGCTTGCGTCAACTGTGCCAGCACTAAAACAGAATTAAAATTCCAGAAAGATCTTTCTAATCTTGTTAAAATAAGAATATTATCTTCTGTAAAACAGAAGCCCTTGGATCAAAAATCCAACGGTGGGGAAAATCCCTAAATCACTCAGAGAAAGATCTTTTTAACTGATTTAATAAATCAATTGGCACTATATAAAGGCCTCTAGACTCTAAGTCTAAAAGACATTGACATACACAGAGAGAGAAACACAGAAATCCTCTGAAAACTTTGAGAAAGAACTCAAAAAAGAAAAAAAGGTAAAACCTTTAGAAAAAAGAAGTTCTTATAAAAAGATCAAAGATCTAAGAACAAGATCAAGATCTCGAATAAAAAAATAATAATAAAAAAGAAGTAATTTACTTCTTTACTAGATCTTTTGATCTATATAAAGACATTGCCTTTTGATGAACCACTGGTTCTTGAAAACAAGTAAAACTTGTTTTCTTTGATCTAAATTTGATCAAAATATTAAACAGTGCCTTGCACTTTTGAAATTTGCACTGTTGCGCTCCTTGGATTGGCGCAAGCCACCACGGAGCGCCACGTGTCAATCACAGAACAGTTCTGCCTTGCGCTTTTAAAAAACAGAGCACTGCTCTCTTAAATTGGCGCAAGACATCAGAGCACTCCACGTGTCAGCAGCGCGCTGGCACAGCGTACTGCGCTAACAGACTTGCGCTCACCAGAGCGTGACACGTGTCACCCCCACATGAGTTTGTGCCTTGCGCTCCTCAATTGGCGCAAAGCGCTTGACAAGGCACGTGGGGCACTGTCAGAATATTAAATGCAGTGCATTATTAAAAGGGCAGAGCCCAATAAAAAAGTCTATCAGACCAAAATAAAAAAATGCTATGCATTATTAAAGGGCAGAGCCCAATTAAAGGTCTAATAGGCCCAAACAAAAAAATGCAATGCATTAATAAAAGGGCAGAGCCCAAACAAAGGCCTAACAGGCCAAATGCAAATAAAATGTTGAACATTTTCAAATGGACTTAACCCAATTTTGGCTATAAGTCCTCAAATTAAAGTGAACTGAGCACAACTGCTCTCTCAAATCAATCTACATCCGGCTCAAGGGTACATCTCCGAACTCCTCTGATATCTGTCGTTGTAATCCTTCAACGTCGTCAGAGAGGTGATGGGTCCCGACAACCATACATTGCTACAGACTGTGGGGTCCTTAAACTCATGGACTAATGCATCCTTAAACGAACATTCGTCCCCAAAATAGGAATGTTGGACCACCATGTCCCTAAACTGGTAATACGGACTATGGGGTCCTTAAACTCATGTACTTATGCGTCCTTAAACCAACATTCATCCCTAAAATGGGAATGTTGGACCACCATGTCCCTAAACTGGTAATATGGACTGTGGGGTCCTTAAACTCATGGACTTATGCGTCCTTAAACCAACATTCGTCCCCAAAATGGGAATGTTGGACCACCATGTCCCTAAACTGGTAATACGGACTGTGGGGTCCTTAAACTCATGGACCTATGCGTCCTTAAACCAATACTCGTCCCCAAAATGGGAACGATGGACCACCATGTCCCTAAACTGGTAATACGGATTGTGGGGTCCTTAAACTCATGGACTAATGCGTCCTTAAACCAACATTCGTCCCCAAAATGGGAATGTTGAACCACCATGTCCCTAAATTGGTAATACTGACTGTGGGGTCCTTAAACTCATGGATTTATGCGTCCTTAAACCAACATTCATCCCCAAAATGGGAATGTTGGAACACCATGTCCCTAAACTGGTAATACGGACTGTGGGGTCCTTAAACTCATGGACTTATGCGTTCTTAAACCAATATTCGTCCCCAAAATGAGAATGTTGGATCACCATATCCCTAAACTGGTAATACGGACTGTGGGGTCCTTAAACTCTTGGACTAACGCGTCCTTAAACCAACATTCGTCCCCAAAATGGGAACAATGGACCACTATGTCCCTAAACTGGAACAATAGAGCCCCCAAATGCTCTTTTGTCGGATCTAAACGATCCTGTTAAGTTGATCTTTGTCTCAAATTAGACTAACTTATCCTTAACAAACATTTGAGTTGATCTTAGCCTCAAATATGGCTAACGTATTCTCAAACCAAAACCCCAAACCCAAATCTAAGAAAATACGGATTTGGACTAATCCACGTCCTATAGGTGATGACATAAATTAGTCTTCGTATACAATCCACGGGCAACCACAAACAAAACAAACACCCACGACACGAAGTGAACATCTAGAGAAGGAGAAAGTTGTTACCGCGACGCGGTAGCGTAATTAACTGCAGGGGCTTACGTCTGCAGGGAAGAGCGTCCCCACAATCAAAAACCCTTCAAGCGAGGGGGAATCTGACGAAGTCTTCTACATCGGCCGCATCCATCTAAACCTTCGATACATGGTGCCATAAATCAACTTGGCATCTTCGGAGAGGTGGACGGATAAAACCAAATAGCATCTGCCCCGAATCTCAGGCTAGACGTCTTTCTGTCGTCGTGCCGCCATTCGGAGGGGAACAGATTCTGGCACGCCCGGTGGGACCTTTTCCTCTTTCCACTCCACGCTTCACGTGTCGTGTTTTTCCCGCGATCAAATAATCGCGGCGTGTATGTTTTTGGTTGCCCTTAGGGGAGTGGATATTGAAGCTGGCATTTCGTCTCTATGAAGAATGGCATTCGCTCCCACCCTAGCAACTCAGGCTCTGTCATATCCGGCGGAGTCAAGTATAGGTCACTTGCAGCCTCAAATCTCTTCAATCTGGCTATTCAAGAAATCAACGGGCTTCTTTTTGGGCCGATGCTCCCACCTCCCACCCTCGGTGCCTCAATGCCGATTGAGGAAGCCCAGAGGATATCTGTCGTCCACAGGCAGGCTCCCCAAGCAGCAGCCTTGCCGACGGAATCGGTCCTCAAACAACTGGCACATGCCAAAGACCAAGGTCGACGCAGGGGGGCAGAATATTCAAGCTCTTCAAGAAATCAATGGCTTCAAGCTGCACTAACTGCAACAGCAATTCTCGCTCTATCCCATCTGGAGGAGTAACCTACGGGCCCCAAGCGGCCTCCCTTTTCACTATGCCAGTGGAAAAGGTAACTCAAGCCACCACTGGGCTATTCTTCGGGACCGTGCTCCCGCCAACGAGCTTCGGCGCTCCTGTACCATCGCAAGAAGCTCCCAAGAAATCGTTTTTCAGCGCTCCTGTGCTTATTTACGCCCTACTTTGGATTATACTATATATAAGCACAAAAAAAATTGTGATAATAAAAGAGTAGAAAGTGAAAAAATTATATTTAAAAGATAGGAATAGTTTAAGAAAAACAAGAAAGTTAGAAGTTTTCTTAAATGAAACTAGTAATAAATAGTTATGAGCTGTTGTCCCAAGGGTTAGTAAGATGAAGGAAATTACTAATCTGAGGATAAAAATAAGCCTGAAAAATAGTTTCTATTCTGGAAGCCAAACATTTAAACGTTGATATCCTACTATACGCACTTACACACATCTTGAAACTCGGGATAGTAGAGGATACCTTGAAATGCTCTTGTCTAAAAGCCAAAGTATGAAGAAAATAAAAGTGGAGAATAAAAGATAAAATGGTGAAAAGAAAAATGAACACTGGTTTTGTTATCACTGAGACAGCCATAAAAAAATATAGCGAGGGTGCTTTATCACCTAGTGCCTTAGACCAACTGGTTTGGGAGCCACTGCTAAGCCCTAGGTGTTGCAAGACGAGGAAAAACACCTAATTAGCAAGCACATGAGTAATCGGTCGGTTAGTACTTCAAGAATTATTAATGGTCGCATGAAGAATGTGTGAGCAAATTCCATCTAAATATCTATTAAAAAGTACTAAGGTAGATGGACAAGAGTATGATTGCTTGAATTGAATTCTCTGAGTGTAGGGATGTCCAGTTCACACACGTAGGGGTATATGATCAATGTTTAGAAGAAAGGTAGGAATGAAAACTAAAGGCGATGTTTTATTGAGGGATAATGTGATTTCTAACATTTTTTTATGACCATTAAGATATGGCTCATAACAACTGAAAAGCTGGTATAATTGAAAACTCTTATTTTCAAGTTCTTTCTTTTATAGTTCTTATCTTTACATAACTCTCGCAATCTCTCTTTTATTATAAGATTTTGTGAGTGTAATCCGCTGAAAACCCTCAGGAGACAACACTCCTCCTACTAGGGATATGCCACTGGCGCCGAGTAAGGAAGGCTGGGGGCAACTCTCCTTTTGGATTGATTCCGCCGGCTCCAGCGGTGGAAATTGATGCTGCTGTTCCAACTGGGAACAGTTTTGAACCACTTAGGAGGGTGCGCAAAAACTCGCCAACTGCTGTATTGAAAAGATCTCCTACACCTGTGGATAATGCCTCAAAGGTGAAGCTGGAGCAGCCCTCTCAACGGCTTTTATCTAAAATTTACAAGGTCTGGCGTCAAGTCTAAGACTCCGTACTGGATGAAGACTATATCCGCCAACAGAAAAAGATGAAGGTTCGGCAGGAGAAGGATTACTCTATCAAGCCAGAAAAAGCAACAGCTACTTGGGTGCCCACTACAACGGCCCCCTCAACTTCGACCGCTCACAAAAGAAGGAGGTCGGAGAAAATCCCTGCGTCTTTGGAAAATTGCAAAGACACTGAATCTAAACGCCCCAAGTCGGGGGCATGGTGGTGCACACTATCTATATGGCGTCCGAAAAAGAGTACATCCGTATCTCCACAGGTCATCGACCGCTTACGCGATCTGTAACAAGGGCCCAAGAGCAACATCAGAAGCTCCAGGAGATGCTGACTGCAATGGCCGCGCTCACCGGACCAAAAGAAAGCCCGGAGGCGTCATCGGAGCAGCGTCGCGAACACGAAACCGATACTGAATTCCTTCGTAGAATGCTTGAAAAGAAGGACAAGGAGGCTGCAGAGCAAGCGCCAATATAAAGCAGATGGCTCTCCTATTTCAAGACATGGTCGGGATGATGATCCAGCCAGATCCCCCAGCCGAAAATCCTCCGATTATCCTTGAAGATGACAGAGGAGAAACATCAAATCCACCGCCGGCTCTTTCAACAGCCAAGGAGGAGAAAATTTCCAAAGCTGCCCTGGATGACTATATAGCTCAGCAGATACGAGTTCATCAGGCGAATGAAGCGGCTGGGAAAATTGTTAGAACCGGACGACCCTATCCGAGCTGGTATGACCAAATCAGTTACCCACAGGGATATACGATCCCTAAGTTCCATGTATATAAAGGGACGGGGAATCCACATCAGCATGTCACTCAATTCAGAGCCTTCTGCGGCAACACTGGAGGCGACGACAAACTGTTGCTTCGCCAATTCGTCGGCAGCCTAGCAGAAACGACCTTTGAATGGTATTCGGAGCTACCTAATGACTCAGTCAAAACATTTGCGGAGATGGAGTTGTTGTTCACCCAGCGATTCGCAAGCGCTAGTGAACGCACCCCGATAACGGCACTGATTAATGCCAGGGTGAAGCCGGGCGAGACGTGGGTTCAGTATGCAATCTGATGGCGGAATTTATGGTCGAAGTGCGAACAGCGCATCGAAGAAGCGCCAGCGGTGGGCATGTTCGTGGGCACCCTAGACCCTCATGCAACTATTTCACAGTTCATGATGTTCTTTAAACCGACCACGTTCTAGGATTTAATTGATAAGCTAGCCCAGATGGATCAAATGGGTCACATACCATCTCCTCCGAAGCCGGAACCCCGAAACGACAAGGGTAAAGGGAAGGCGACCTTCGTTGCGAACACCCAACAGCAACCCAGTGTCCCAAAGCTAGCGGATCAACTGGAAGAGAGACGGCGGTATTATAATGAGAAAATGAAGCGCCCTTACTCATCCCCACGGGATAAAATGAAAAGGCTGTTTGAGCTGGCGATGCGCAATAGGCTTATCTATCTCCCGAATCCACGGAGATCACCGCAACCCAGCGAGATGAATAATCCCAATTATTGCCCTTACCACCAAACGGTAAGTCACCCGATCCAGGATTGCTTCGTCTTTAAAGGATGGATTGAGGATCAGTACCAACAAGCCAAGTTCGTGCTATCCAAAAACTGGAAGGTGAATCCGCCACAGCCTCACACTCTTAAGAAGACAAACACACCGGGGGCAACGTGCTCTTTTGTTGAGGAAGCTCTATGGGAGGTGGCTCTTTCGGCCAAGACCAAAAGGATGCTGAATGATCTTTAAATATACCCGGCGATCAGATGGAAGAACCCGTTAGAACCTGAGATCATCAAGGGGATGCTGAAGCAATGCCCAACTCCAAATATTGGTGGCGATAGCCAAAGCATTCACACCCAGCCGTCGAAATCTTCGAAAAAGAAGAAGAAATCCAAGAAGCCCGTAAAGCCTGGCGACAAGCGCACAGACCTACAAAAGCAGATTGACGCGCTGGAAGAGTATAACCAGAAAGCGCGGACTCTAATCATGCTCCAAGAATTCCTCAGCCATGTTCTTGAGGACGGAGATGATGGAGAAGAATCATCATACGAATCTGAGGATTACGTAGCAAGTTGCCATGTGATCTCTCATTCATCGCTAGAGAATGAAGATGCTCCTTACACAAAGAAACAGGGGGCAAAGCCTGAATCGGAACTTCTGGGGCCGTTAGATGAAATGATCGACGCATTCCTAAACGAATCTCTCCTAAGAAGTAAAGCTGATCGGGAGCGTGAGATGGCCATATTTGAAAAGGCCAAACGCCGACGACTACACAAAAGGGTCGAAACACTCCCACCAGATCAAAGTACATCCGCCATTACTGAAAACAGCATCAAGACGAGGAAACGATTCGCCAAAGCCATATCGATGGGGATGAGGCTTCCCTCTTTCAGAGAAAATTCTCCTAATGGGATACATCTTGATGAAGCGGACGTACATCCTAATTTCTGCTTATATCATCAGAAGATCACACACCCCACTGAAGATTGCAACTCTTTTAAGTGTTGGTGGCAAGGGTATGTCGCTCACAGGCAACACTTCAACAGGACAAAGCGTGAATCTCGTAGACAGCGGAAAAATGCGACAGAGAATTGCCGGCAATTGTCATAAGGTTGATCCCGGGGAACCACGAGTTCTCACCTTCGGGAGAGACTCCGACGAAAAAGTAGCCCTCGACCCTCTCCTCAAGGAATCCATCTCTAAAACGAAAGAATTGAGGAGTTACGAGAACATTCATCCGTGCAATGGCATGCTACCCGGAAAGGATCTCGGACCCGTAAACAAGGGTTCGAACAAAAGGGATAAAGGGAAGGAAAAAACGGTCTTTGTCGCCAACGCTCAACAACAATCGAGTGGCCCTAGCCCGGTTGTTCGCCAAAACAACAAGCGGAAACCCTTCTATGAGAAGTTGAAACATCCTTACTCATTTTCCCGGGATGAAACAAGGAGGCTGTTCGTACTAACAGTGCGCAACAGGCTCATCACTCTACCGAAGCCGAAACACCAGCTACAACTGAATGATATCAACAATCCTAATTACTGCCCTTACCACCAAGTGTTGGGTCACCCGATCGAAAACTGCTATGTTTTCAAAAACTGGGTTGAAGACCAATACCAACAGGGCAAGTTCGCGTTATCCGAAAACTGGAAGGTAAGCCCGCCACAACCACATGCTCCGAGAAAGATGGATATGCCAGGGGCATCATGCTCATTCATAGGGAAAGCCCCATGGACCGAAAAGTCTGTAAACAATAAATCCGCCTCAAATACGGCAATGACGGACCGAAACGTCCTTAAACTAACGACGGACCGAAACGTCCTTAAACTAACAACGGACCGAAACATCCTTAAACTAATGACGGACCACTACGTCTTAAAACTAGCTGTTGACCGAGATATCGATAAACTATGGTGGATTGCAGCATCCCAAAGCCGATACTAAAATAAAAAAAGAAAAAAAAAGAAAATGGTATGCCCATAAGCAAAAAGGGCGCGGATGAAAACCCGAAAGGGCTCCGTGAGTAAAAACGGCAGGGCTATCGGCGAGTGTTTGTGAAAACCCAAAAGGGCGCAACCTCGTTATATAAAAAAAGAATAAATAAAAAGAGAGAAACAAACGGTATGTCCATAAGCAAAATGGGCACGGATGAAAACCCGAAAGGGCTCCGTGAGTAAAAACAGCAGGGCTACCGGCGAGTGTTTGTGAAAACCCGAAAGGGCGCAACCTCGTTAAAAGACACTTACATGGTCCTCTCGACCTTGTAAGGAGAAACCACCTGCGTGAGATCCTTACGACTCACAAGAGAGCAACACACTTAGGGATCCTCACGATTCCTAAGGAGAAATTACACTTGCGAGATCCTCACGACTCATAAGGAGAACTCTCTTATGGGACCCTCACGGCTCATAAGATTTGAAAGTCTTGAGTTATAGAGACCTGAACCTGTTCTTAAGCAACCCCCACAACCTTCGATATTGCCCTACAAGCGGCTCATACTGACCTTTGTATACAATCCACGGGTGCGAATAAACATTTCCCTAACAAAGTCCCATCCGTGACTAGGGATATGCTCGTACAGCAAACAACACTTGTAAGTCCTCTCGACTTATAAGGAGAAAATCCTTTTGTAAGATCCTTATGACTTACAGAGGAACGTGCACTTAGGAATCCCCACGATTCCTAAGGAGAAAACACACCTACGAGATCCTCACGACTTGTAGGGAGAAATACCTTTATGAGACCCTTACGGCTTATGAAGTCAAAAGCCTTAGTCAACAGGATCATAACCCTGTTCGCTAAGCCACCTTTGTTCGATATCGACAAAGGCAAATGATGATTCGCTCCTGGCAATATTCCAGTTGTAGCGATACTGATGCTTAAATCGGTATCAAATTCCAAGTCTTTCATGGCAAATGATGATTCGCTCCTGGCAATATTCCAGTTGTAGCAATGCTGATGCTAAGGTTGGCATCAGATTCCATGTTCCACACTCGCGATAAAAAAATCAGCGAGCCAAAAATGCATATGAAATAGACGAAATGATGGGGCAACTTGCAACGAAATCAGCAAGTAAAAATGTATGCATATAAAAACAGCCGAAATGATTGAGCAACTCGCAATAAAAAGTAGCGAGTAAAAAAAAACAGCCGAAATGATTGGGCAACTCGCAATAAAAAGCAGCGAGTAAAAAGAAAAATAGCCGAAATGATTGGGCACCGCGAAAAATAGCCGAAATGATTGGGCAATCGCGGCCTTCGTGATATAAAAAGATGAAGTGATAGAGCATCGCGGAAAGAAATAAAGAAAAATGAAATTTTCGCCCTGCAGGTGAGGTCACATCGATCCCTGTATACAATCCAGGGGCACAAACAAAGAGGGGACCATACCTTCCCAACAGGCTCCACTAGAAAGCGAAGGAATTTCCCTAGTTCCAAATCTCGACGGTTCACAGACAGCCTAGAGATCATCAACGGCGTTTCTCCTTACTCCGGCAGGATGCAGATGCGATGTCAACAAACGACCCTAGGGTCAAAACAATGGAACCATGGCAAAGTCCCTAGTTCCAAATCTCGACGGTTCATAGACAACTTAGAGATCACCAACGGCGTTTCTCCTCACTCCAGCAGGATGCAGATGCAACATCAACGAAAGACCTCACGGTCAAAACAAGGCGAAGCGACGGTAAAATCCCAGCTTCACTTCAACATTCGTCTCGATACAGCAGACGAGATGTCAGCAATGGCGTTTCTTCGCAGTCCAGAGGATGTAAATGCAACGTCAACAAAAGACCCCATGGTCGGTAAAGTGGAGCCACGGCAAAGTCCCTAGTTCCAGGTCCTAACGGTTCACAGGCAACCTAGGAACCACCTCGACGTTCGTCTCGATACAGCAGACGAGATGTTACCCCAGCATTCCTTCCTCCAACAGGATTCGGACACGACAAAGCAAACGAAGCAAAGGCCAAATTCCTAGCTTCAGGGTCTTAACGGCAAGTCATATAAAGCCTGAAAGACAATCGGAGATCATCTCACACCAGTGCGGAGTGGTCACCACCTCGACGTTCGTCTCGACACAGCAGACGCAATGCCAGCAAACGAAGCGAAGGCCAAATCCCTAGCTTCAGGGTCTTAACGGCAAGTCATATAAAGCCTGAAAGACAATCGGAGATCATCTCGCACCAGTGTGGAGTGGTCACCACCTCGAAGTTCGTCTCGACACAGCAGACGCAATATTACCAAAAGGAGCCACGACAAAATCCCTAGTTCCAAACCTCGACGGTTCACCAGCAACCTAGACACAACCGCGACATTCGTCTCGATATAGAGGACGCAATGCCAGCAAACGAAGCAAAGGCCAAATTCCTAGCTTCAGGGTCTTGATGGCAAGTCATATAAAGCCTGAAAGACCATCGGGGATCATCCCACACCAGCGCGGAGTGGTTATGACTCATCGGGGCTCTCCAAAATGAGCCTAACCTCAAGTAAAAAGTGATATGGAATATCCCTACGCTTGCTCTTTCGACGGTAATATTACCTGGAAGATTACTTGAAGACGTCTTGTCCAGCCCCCGAAGGGATCAGAGACACGACAATCGCAAGGCTACTCGAACAGCAAGATTGCTATCGAGGAATACATCAGCCAACGCGATGGTACGATGGACAAAACCCTAAGTACCACAGGCCCTAACGGACCTCTGTCGTAAAGAGCAGAGATTAACTGTGACGTTAGGATATTCTTGCGAGAACTGCTCGATTCGTTTCGACTCGTGAGGAAATTAGTGTCTTTGCGAGAACTTCTCGATTCGTCTCGACTCGTGAGGAAAAGCCTTAGGCAGCGGGAATTAAAAAAAACCTGTTTCCTAAGCACTGGGACCCTGTAAGTCGGTCTAAAATGGACTCTTGCATACTATTCACGGGTCACATTCTCCGAAGTCGAATCTCGACAAGGAGGGAAACAACCGCTTACGGGTCCTCTCGACTCATAAGAGGGAAAATTCTCTTGTGGGATCCTTACGACTCTCAAGAGAAAACACACTTAGGAGTCCTCACGACCCCTATGGAGAAAATACACCTATGAGATCCTCTCGATCCGTAGGGAGAAAAGTCTTTATGAGACCCTCACGGCTCATAGAGTTGAAAAGTCTTAGGCAGCAGATCTGAACCTGTGGCCTAAGCCATCACTACCTCTTGAAGAAGCCAAGACAGAAGGCTCGCTCTATCATCTATCGACCATGTTTGCTAAGGTAGCATACTGATAATAAAAGAAGGGAGAAAGCGACAAAAAGAACGTCCGATTTGCATCTCATTAAGCGTTTGAGGCATACCCATTCATGTATGTGCAAAAGATTTAGTACGCGAAACAAGACAAGCTGAAATGAGAAATTTTCTATTCATATTGCAAAAGGTTCTTACAATTATAAAGTAATAAACAAAGACATTATCCAGATGATTACAACGGTAAAACCTCAAATCCCGGACATGGATTGAGGAACTCGAAAGTGACCTTGTCCAACACTTTCCAAGCCCGGCGAACCATCCTAGTGTGCTTCCTTTCGCGAGCATGGGCGTCGAGATCTCCACTGATGTCCTCCACCCTCCGATAGGCAGCAAGAATGGCGGATTGTTGAAAGGCCTGGTGCAAGAGATCGACAAGATTGTCTCGCCGTCTCTTCAAGATTAAGTTCATCAGATACACCGAGTGCACCTTATCCTCAGCGGCATCCAATGCTCCAAGCGGCACGCCGGGACAGAACAAGGGAAGCGCTTCCCAGATTGCTCCCACGATAAGCTTCAAGAGAGAGGAACGCCGGGGAAGCAGTTGACCATTGTATGCGTCAAAACGACTCATGATTTCAGCACACTCGGCGTTGGTGAACTCTCGATTCTGAGAACGGCCGAGTCGGCGAATGTCCCCGTAAGAGATAATTTCGTCGAGATCGTACATGTGGGCGTCCATTACCCCTGTAAAATTATCAGAAAGACTGATTAAGCAAAACGATATAATTCATCGAAGAATAAAATGCCATCTTTAAACTCCAAGATCCATGAAAAACTCCTAAGAGTTCTTCTGTATAATTTGGAAGGAGCAAAGCTCCATTGATGAATTAAGAAAATCTTTTAAAGAGCACAGCTTTATAATGGAACCCTAATAGGGTTCTCTTTAGATCCCTTTAGACCTATAGAGCAAAGCTCTGCTAAGTAAAACCCTAAATGGGTTTTCTTTAGATCAGGGATCTATTGAGAGCAAGACTCTTAAAATTAATTTAATCTAATCTAATTTTTACCTAAAAATTCTCTAGAGTTTGAACTCTTAAAAGTGCTTAAACAAAAGAGCAAGGCTCTGAATGAAAATCCTTATGAAGAGATGCAAAATCATCTAAGGGACCAAATGTCCTATTTATAGGCATTAAGAGAGCCGTTTCAACTTCCAAAAGTTGGCGCAACGGTTGGAATTCTGCCACCACTGCACTCACGTTTGAGGCCACGTAAGCGCAACGGTGGGGGGAATTTGTTTACCCAATAAGAGCAAAACTCTGTTCAAATTCCAAGGCGGAAAATGAAGCAACGCTTCTATTTCCCCCAATCAGAGCGAAGCTCTACTTTGAAAATCAAATGTTAAAATAATTGAAGCAACGCTTCAGATTCCTTGCGCTGCGCGCAGCACACCACGTGTCAAAAATAGACACGCCAGCGCAAGGAGCTTTGCGCCCTAGACATCGCACCCAATCAGAGCAAGGCTCTATTTAAAATAAAAATGAAGGAAGCAACGCTTCAGATGATCTGCGCTCTACGCTGCGCGACACGTGTCAGCGCAGTTGCGCTGCGCTCTGCGCTGCGCGCTGCGCTGCGCGACACGTGTCAAGCGCAGGTGCGCTTGCGCCAATTGTGCCAGAACTAAAACAGAATTAAAATTCCAGAAAGATCTTTCTAATCTTGTTAAAACAAGAAAATTATCTTCTGTAAAACAGAAGCCCTTGGATCAAAGATCCAACGGTGGGGAAAATCCATAAATCACTCAGATAAATATCTCTTTAACTGATTTAACAAATCAATTGGCACTATATAAAGGCCCATAAACTCCAAGTCTAAAAGACATTGACACACACACAGAGAGAGAGAAACGTAGAAATCCTCTGAAAACTTTGAGAAAGAACTCAAAAAAGAAAAAAAAGGTAAAACCTTTAGAAAAAAGAAGAAGTTCTTCTAAAAAGATCATAGATCTAAGAACAAGATCAAGATCTTGAATAAAAAAATAATAAAAAAAAGAAGTAATTTACTTCTTTACTAGATCTTTTGATCTATATAAAGGCATTGCCTTTTGATGAACCACTGGTTCTTGAAAACAAGAAAAACTTGTTTTCTTTGATCTAAATTTGATCAAAATATTAAACAGTGCCTTGCACTTTTGAAATTTGCACTGTTGCGCTCCTTGGATTGGCGCAAGACACCAGGGAGTGCTACGTGTCAATCATAGAACAGTTGCGCCTTGCGCTTCTAAAAAACAGAGCACTGCTCTCTTAAATTGGCGCAAGTCATCAGAGCGCGCCACGTGTCAGCAGCGCACTAACGCAACGCACTGGCGCAGCGTACTGTGCTAACAGACTTGCGCTCATCAGAGCGTGACACGTGTCACCCCCACATGAGTTTGCGCCTTGCGCTCCTCAATTGGCGCAAAGCGCCTGACAAGCCACGTGGGGCACTGTCAGAACATTAAATGCAGTGCATTATTAAAAGGGCAGAGCCCAATAAAAAGGTCTATTAGACCAAAATAAAAAAATGCTATGCGTTATTAAAGGGCAGAGCCCAATTAAAGGTCTAATAGGCCCAAACAAAAAAATGCAATGCATTAATACAAGGGCAGAGCCCAAACAAAGGCCTAACAGGCCAAATGCAAATAAAATGTTGAACATTTTCAAATGGACTTAACCAAATTTTGGCTATAAGTCCTCAAATTAAACTGAACTGAGCACAACTGCTCTCTCAAATCAATCTACATCCGGTTCAAGGGTACATCTCCGAACTCCTCTGATATCTGTCGTTGTAATCCTTCAACGTCGTCAGAGAGGTGACGGGTCCCGACAACCATACATTGCTACGGACAGCGGGGTCCTTAAACTCATGGACTAATGCGTCCTTAAATCAACATTCGTCCCCAAAATGGGAATGTTGGACCACCATGTCCCTAAACTGGTAATACGGACTGTGGGGTCCTTAAACTCATGGACTTATGCGTCCTTAAACCAAGATTCGTCCCTAAAATGGGAATGTTGGACCACCATGTCCCTAAACTGGTAATACGGACTGTGGGGTCCTTAAACTCATGGACTTATGCGTCCTTAAACCAATATCCGTCCCCAAAATGGGAACGATGGACCACCATGTCCCTCAACTGGTAATACAGACTGTGGGGTCCTTAAACTCATGAACTAATGCGTCCTTAAACCAACATTCGTTCCCAAAATGGGAATGTTGGACCACCATGTCCCTAAACTGGTAATACGGACTGTGGGGTCCTTAAACTCATGGACTTATGCGTCCTTAAACCAACATTCGTCCCCAAAATGGGAATGTTGGACCACCATGTCCCTAAACTGGTAATACGGACTGTGGGGTCCTTAAACTCATAGACTAACGCGTCCTTAAACCGATATTCGTCCCCAAAATGGGAATAATGGACCACTATGTCCCTAAACTGGAGCAATAGAGCCCCAAATCTCTTTTGTCGGATCTAAATGATCCCGTTAAGTTGATCTTAGTCTCAAATTAGACTAAAGTATCCTTAACAAACGTTTGAGTTGGTCTTAGCCTCAAATATGGCTAACGTATCCTCAAACCAAAACCCTAAACCCAAATCTAAGAAAATATGGACTTGGACTAATCCACGTCCTACGGGCGACGAAATAAATTAGTCTCCGTATACAATCCACAGGCAACCACAAACAAAACAAACACCCACGACACGAAGTGAAAATCTGGAGAAGGAGAAAGTTGTTACCGCGACGCCGTAGCATAATTAACTGCAGGGGCTTGCGCCTGCAGGGAAGAGCGTCCCCACAATCAAAAACCCTTCAAGCGAGGGGGAATCTGACGAAGTCTGCTACATCGGCCGCATCCGTCTAAACCTTCGATACATGGTGCCATAAATCAACTTGGTATCTTCGGAGAGGTGGACGGATAAAACCAAATAGCATCTGCCCCGAATCTCAGGATAGACGTCTCTCTGTCGTCGCGCCGCCATTTGGAGGGGAACATCAATATCACCCAGAGAAGGTGAATGTAGTATGATCAGTCGAAAATACTGCATTTCTAACACGACAATTTCCCTACCTTTTGCAGTCAAGTAAAGGTATCCGGTATTCATATCACACATATTTGCAAAACACATGAAAAATACTGGATTACTTGTACTGTATACTAAAACCAGCACTTTCAGGGAAATTGTGTGTTTATCATGGCATCGCATCATTCTTGTATAGCGCAACTCTTGTCTTGGAGTCTATGCAGGAAATTCCGGAAGCAAAGCCCAAAATGGAGAAAACAGTGCAGATAAAATATGCCAACTCAAAGGGCTAAAGATCTGGAGCAATATAGAAGGCCGAATGAGATTTCACATGTTGTATAAAGGCCCACCAGGAAGCCCAAGAGTTACCATATAAAAATAAAGCTCCAAGCCCACTAAAGGACCGCGGATCCGCGGCCCAAACCCCCTTGGCGCCGCGGATCCGCGGCCTTATAGTGAGATCAAAGCGCCCAATTTTTTCCATGTGCTTATTGATAACGGCCAAGCTTCCAGAAGACCCCAGAAGATCCATGTGGCACATCTAGAAGGCTCGGCTTAACAAACTCTTGGAGGGAAATTCAAATTTTAGGCTTAACAAACTCTTGGAAGGAAATTTAAATCTTTTGGTTAACTAACTTGTGGAGGGAATTCAAATTTCAATCCTTGATCTAGAGGTCTATAAAAAGGAGCCTAGAGCTAGGGTGAAAAATGTTGAAGAATCACCATCTTCTTCCTCCCACAAGTTGAGTGAAACAACTTGTGTCCCAAATTCAAATCCCCATTTCAACCTCAAGATCAAGATCCCGAGATCAATTCAAGCAAGAAATCCTTCAACCTTTAGAAGCGACGGCGGATTCTAACGGAGCAAGAGATCTACGCCGATCCGTGACTCAAGGAGCCGAGCGAAGCCGAAATCGACGATCTAGTTCCTTCCTTTTGTAAATTCAAGAGAGTTGTAACGAAAATTGTCGATAAATAAAGGTGAATTTTCTATATTCTTGCTTATCTTTTAATTCAAGCATAATGATTAGATCTCAATTTGTGATTGTATTTGTGATCATGATGTTTGAGTAATCTTCGCTCGTGTAGGAGTTGTGACGATCTTTAGATGATGATGATTTAGATATTCTTACAATTCTTAAATCCTATAATGTTTGAAAATTCTAGTGAATCAAATGATTAATGACCTAGTTTCGAGATGATGCTTTCTTGATCGTGTTCACTTGAAACTAGGGAACAACTATTGACCATTTGATTAACTAGAAACTAGAATTTGAATGCGATCTATCGAAAGGACAAAGGATGAGTTGCGAAATCCCTAATTTCCTCGCAAAGATCCTTAAATCTCGATGAATTTGCATCGATCTAGTATCAATTCGTTAAAGGATAAGAATGAGTAATCATTAGATCTCATCACATCTATAGATCCGATCTACTCCTACGAGCCATACTTATAATCTTGAGTGTTGATTGGAAATTATCTCTCATCTCAATTCTTGTTTTTAATGTTTCTTTTAGATCTAGATTTTTCTTACTCTTGATCTTCAATTACAAATCATGAATTGTTTTCTTTTCTTTTCCTTAAATTTTCAACTCATCTAATTCAGAAATTGAACGGATTACACTTTTCCTGTGGACGATCCACACTCGCTAATGATCTACATCCGACACCGTAGTTGATTGCGGTCAAATAATTTTTGGTTGTGATTTCTAAATACTATTTTCTTAAAAACCAACACACAACGGAAAATCGTTTACAATCAAAATGGCACCGTTGCCGGGGATCGTGTGCTATTTGTTCATTTTTTGAAATTTGAGTTGAAAAGTTTATTCCATCAATATTTTTTTTAGATCAAAACTCGCGCAAAACACTAAACGAGTTGTTGTGGTTAATTGCAAGGAGATCTGGAGCTTGTTGTGAAATTGGAAAATTATTTGGAGAATTCCAGAGAGCTCAGGAGTTGATAAGGAACAGTACCAAATTTTTCTGTGCAGAGGGGAGCTTGAGGCGCGGCGGAACCGCGGTCTAAGGCGACAATTACGGCGGAAGCGCGGCGGTTCTAGGGGATCTCTGTACAATTTTTATCTGGTAACCTCTAACTTTCTTATCTCCTTCCTAAAATCTGCTCCAATTAACAATTTGTTGCAGGTTTCTTTGCAAATAATCGTAGCGCCGCAAAAGCAAAATAAATTGTGCTTGTTTTTGATTTTGTGGTTGTTTGCATAATTAATATGGACATTAAGGGGCACGGCCAAATCCAGATTAGGTGGGGAGTTCATTACCCTTCCTAAGCCCCAAAAATCACAAACTTGCATCCACATTTACCTTCATTAATTAAAAGAAATCTAGAGATGACTCTAAGGACCGTCGCGCTCACTTAGGACAGAAGAAAGCCGTGGGTAATTCATTGCTTATCCGCGTTTCTTTTTGTGGTGTCTAAGGCAAGTGTGTCGAAGGCTAGTGGTTACTTAATTAGGCCCACTACTTACGTAGTGGAGAACCTCCCACTTACCTGGCACTTACCTGGCCACAGGAAAAACAAAGAGGCAGTGGAGGATTTTATCCTGCAACTTGTCTTTTGGAAGTTAAGAGCGGTCTAGAGATTGGACCTAGGTGACCATAAATTTTAGGGTTGCTTGTTGAATTTGTTGTGATCACATCATCTTTTCAAAATCCGTATCATTTTTCAAAACAAACACCGCATTCATTTCATCCCCCTAATTATAAATCACGCTGCCACTTGTACTAACCCTTTTTAGTGCAAGATAGGCTGGACACGGGTTTCTAGTGCCTGTCTTGTCCGCGTCCCCTCGATCGACTCCGAAGTCGGTATTTCTCCATTTACCTTTCTTTTACCCACCACCACACCCACACCGATGGATCAGTCTCCATCGAACCTCTTTACCGCTGCTCTACCGCCGTCCGTTGGTGCGCAGAATCCTCCCCGCATCTCTCTCCAAGAGAGGTGCTACCCTTTGCGAGGTCCTCTCTCGACCTGCTTATCCATTCCACCAGCCAACGGGGATAACTTTGAGATTAAGCCCCAGTACATCAACCTTCTACCCAAATTCCACGGTCTCGAGACTGAAGACGCTTACGTTTTTATTACCAAATTTGAAAACGTATGCGCAATGATGGGTACATCACAACTTTCTGTGGATGCCATGCGTCTACGACTTCTTCCATTTACCTTGTGCGATATAGCCGAGAAGTGGCTGTATAACACCACCACACATTTCATCACGAATTGGGAAGAATTCGTTGCGGCATTCCTTAAGAAATTCTACCCTATGCAAAAGACAGCTCGAATCTGTAGCGAACTATATCAATTCTCCCAGCTTCCAGCTGAACCATTCTCTAAATGCTTTGAACGATTCAAGGATCTTTTGGTTCAATGCCCACATCACGGCATCCCGAGATGGGAACTTTGCCAAATCATATATGAGGGCAGTAACCCTACCACTAAACAAAACCTTGAAAACATGTGTCAAGGCACCTTTATGACCAAGGATGATGGGGAAGCATGGAAATTTTTAGAAGAGTTCGCTGAAAAGTCACTACAGTGGGAGACTGGAACCCAGCCATCGAGTAGGGGTGGCGTACACCAAATAGACGTGTCCATAGGTGTTCGAGCTGAGATGGCAGCAATGCAAAAGAAGCTCGGCGCTATGGAACACAAATTCCTAGCAGCCTCCCTAAACACAATATCGCTCCCCAAAACTGTTTGTGGGTGCTGTTCTGACCCTTCTCACTTGACGGAAGAATGTCCATTAAACTCTCAGTTTCGAGGTCTCGAGCATACCAATGCCGCATTTCAAAGACCTAGAAACGATCCATATTCTTCCACGTACAATCAGGGTTGGAGGAATCACCCGAATTTTGCTTGGAACCAATCCCAAAACACGGTTCCAAACCCTAATCAATTCCAAAGGGTCCTTCCTCCACAATAGCAACCACTTCAACTCACCCAGCACCCCTACCAGTCATAAAATTTCCAAAACCAGGTCAACACTCCTGCACCTTCTAATCCTATGCAGTCGATCTGTTCTGACGAGTTCTCTCAAGTCGCTCAAACCATGAAATCACTCATGTCAAATTTCATGGAAGTGTCGGCCGAGGTTAGGTCTTCCGTTGGTGAGATAAAGAAAAACTCAGCGTCCCAAGCTGAGAGTATCAAAACGATGGAAGCTGAGATTGCACGACTTAAGGCCGAAATGAGTGCGAGAGAAAAAGGGAAACTTCCGTCTCAACCCCTACCAAATCCTGGGCATTACAATGTAAATGTCGTCACAACGTTGAGATCAGGAAGAGTGCTGGATAACCATGTTGGGGAAGAAGTTGATGATACTGAAAATCCTATCAACGCCCCGGCTGAGACCTTTCCTCACACACACACTTCTACTTCTGCTCCTTGTTCTTCTACCCCACCGTCTTCTCACGAGCCTATTCTCCATTTCCCACTAGGCTCGACATCTCACCCCACCTCTTCTATCCCTCCACAGACGATCCCCACTCCTCTTTCGGGATCTCGTCTACCCCTTCTTCCTTCTCCTATGATGGACCCAGCGCTCATTGCTAAAGCACTTTACCCGAACCGGTTAAGGGCAAACAAATCGAGTCCTCATATGGAGAAAATCATGGAAATGTTCAAACAGGTTAACATCAACATCCCTCTCCTAGATGCAATTCAACAAGTCCCCGCTTATGCGAAAATTCTTAAGGACTTGTGCACTAGGAAGAGGAAGACTCAAGTGCCGAAGAAGGTCTTCATGTCCAATAACATTAGCACTGCTTTTATCCCCCAGCTACCCAAGAAACGTAAGGACCCAGGATGTCCTACGATATCAATTTCTATTGGGGGTAAAAACATCAACCGTGCTCTTTTAGACCTTGGCGTAAGTGTTAACCTACTTCCATATTCTGTATATGAGCAGCTAGGGATTGGAGAGTTGAAACCTGCTCACTGCACTCTCCAAATGGCAGACCGATCTATCACCAAACCTAGGGGTGAACTAAAGGATGTGTTGATAATGGTCGGGGAATTTGTATTCCCTGTAGACTTCATTGTTCTCGATACACAGCCTGTAGCAAACCCCCGGAGCCAAATTCCGGTGATTCTGGGTCGGCCATTCCTTGCCACTTCCAATGCTGTCATCAACTGTAGAAATGGTTCAATGAACTTATCATTTGGAAATATGACCATTGAACTAAACATCTATAAAATTGGAAGTCATCCATCAGAACCCTCTGCTCATATCCTCGATGTGTGCTCTGTCCACGAGATTGCTCCCGAAAGTTGCGGAGTTGAGGAACTTTGCTTTACAGATTTCGACGACACTGCCGCATCACTGTTTGACCTGACACATGATCTTAGTGAGGACACCATTTCCACGCTTGAGTCTGCCACTCCTGACTCATCACTATCCGAGTCTGTATCTTTTACAGGCTATGAGCTTTTTTGTGACTCCAAAAATCATTCGATGATCCCACCTTCTATCATTTCTCCGCCAGCATTAGATCTCAAAATTTTACCTTCTCATCTTAAATATGCATATTTAGGCGAGAATCAATTTTTACCGGTTATCATTTCCGCTTCTCTAGCATCAGAGCAAGAGAATGCACTCTTATCGGTATTGAGATCTAATAAGGAGGCGTTTGGTTGGACCATGGCGGACATCAAAGGGATTAGTCCCTTGATTGTCGAACATCATATACACTTGATGGATGATGCCAGACCAACCCGAGAACCACAGAGACGGTTGAACCCCGTCATGAAGGAAGCAGTGATGAAAGAGATCGTCAAATGCCTTGATAGTAGTATCATATACTTAATCTCCGATAGCCAATGGGTGAGTCCTATACATGCCGTCCCTAAGAAATCCGGCATCACTGTTGTTACCAATGAGGCAAATGAGTTGATTCAGACACGCGCCCAAACTGGGTGGCGTGTATGTATTGATTACAGAAAACTCAATGCCGCCACGAGGAAAGACCACTTTCCTCTACCATTCATTGATCAGATGCTGGAACGCTTAGCTGAACGTGCGTATTATTGCTTTATGGATGGATACTCTGGCTATAATCAAGTCCCCATCGCCAAAAAGGATCAAGATAAAACCACTTTTACTTGTCCTTTTGGTACATTTGCTTACAGTCGCATGCCCTTTGGGTTATGCAATGCTCCCGCTACCTTTCAGCGGTGTATGATGGGGATATTCTCTGACATGGTAGAGAATTTTCTGGAGATCTTTATGGACGATTTCTCGATTTTTGGAGACTCTTTTTCCGATTGCCTATCGAATCTTGACGCTGTTCTTACTCGTTGCAAAGAGAAGAACTTGACTTTGAACTGGAAAAAATGCCATTTCATGGTCCAAGAAGGAATTGTTCTTGGACATGTTATTTTACAAAAAGGCATTGAGGTTGACAAAGCTAAGATAGATGTCATCCAAAACCTCCCTCATCCCAAAAGCGTCAAAGATATTCGATCTTTCCTTGGCCATACGGGCTTTTATAGGAGATTCATTAAGGACTTTAGCAAAATTGCTAGACCTTTAACTCTTCTCCTGGCCAAGGATACGACCTTCCACTTTGACTCGGACTGTGAGACAGCTTTCGACTCACTTAAACACTCACTCACTTCAGCCCCCGTTCTATCGTCTCCAAATTGGGACTACCTATTTGAGCTGATGTGTGACGCATCCGACTTTGCAGTAGGTGCTGTCTTAGGACACCACATTGAAAAGATGCCACACGTGATATACTATGCGAGTAAGATCCTGAATGATGCACAAATCAATTATACAACCACCGGAAAGGAACTTTTAGCGGTTGTATTTGCATTAGAAAAATTCATGCCTTACTTAATCGGCTCTCCAATAATTGTGTACACAGACCATTCCGCCTTGAAACATCTTCTGGCGAAGAAAGATGCAAAAGGTTGGCTGATACGTTGGATCCTTCTGTTACAAGAATTTGATCTTGTTATCAAAGATAAGAAAGGATGTGAAAATGTAGTAGCCGACCATCTTTCACGCATCTCTTCTTCCCCTGTGACCCTGCCGATCAATGACTCGTTTCCTAATGAACAACTCTTGAGCGTATCCAATGAACCATGGTTCATGGATATTGTGAACTATCTTGTCACGGGACTTACACCCAGCGATTGGTCAAAACAGGACAAATACCATTTTCTATCCTAAGTAAAACACTTTTACTGAGATGATCCATATTTGTTTAAGTATTGTCCTGATCAGATCATTCACCGGTGTGTCCCGAAAGAAGAGTTCAAGAGTGTTCTTTCTTTTTGTCATGATCAGGCCTGTGGGGGTCACTTCGGTCCTAAAAAAACGGCGGAAAAGGTTTTGCAATGTGGATTTTATTGGCCGACCTTATTCAAGGACGCATTTGACTATTGCAAAACCTGTACACAATGCCAGTACACGGGTAGAATCTCCCGGATAAATGAAATGCCTCAGCAACCCATCTTGGTTGTTAAAATTTTCGATGTTTGGGACATTGATTTTATGGGTCCCTTTCCCAACTCCTTTAGGAATTTGTACATACTGCTGGCGGTTGATTATGTCTCAAAGTGGGTAGAAGCCATTCCATGTCGCACTAATGACAGGAAAGTTGTCATTAAGTTCTTGAAAGAGAATATCTTTTCGCGATTTGGACACCCACGCGCTATCATTAGCGATAATGGGACACATTTCTGCAACAGGTCTTTCGAGACTCTGATGCGGAAATACTCAATCAACCATCGACTTTCTACACCCTATCATCCCCAAACAAGCGGGCAGGCTGAGATTTCGAATAGACAGATCAAACTAATCCTGGAGAAGACTGTTGCTAAAAATAGAAAAGACTGGTCGACCAAACTGACGGATGCTCTTTGGGCATTCCGAACTGCATTTAAAACTGACCTATGGATGTCTCCATATAGGATAGTGTTTGGGAAGGCATGTCATTTACCCGTCGAGATTGAGCATAAAGTATTGTGGGCTATTAAGGAAATAAATTTTGACCTAAACCAAGCCTGCAACTTTCGGAAGCTGCAACTTAATGAGCTAAGCGAACTCCGCGATGAAGCTTATGATAACGCTGTGATTGTAAAGAATAGGACCAAGGTTTTTCATGATAAAAACATTTTGAGGAAAACATTTTCACCTGGTCAGCAAGTCCTTCTTTATGATTCACGATTACACCTTCACGCGGGTAAGCTTCGATCTTGGTGGAAGAGACCTTTTGTTGTGCGGTCTGTATACCCGCACGGGGCAGTAGAGGTAGAAAATATTAAAAACGGAACATTTTTCAAAGTGAATGGACACAGACTAAAGCCGTATTTTTCCACTGACCCCACGAAGGAGCTCCTGTTCTTACAGGAGCCATTTTATTTGGATTAAAATTCCTCCGTCTCACCTTCATGTCTAGTGTATCATTGCATCATCTTTTGAATGGAGGTGAGTGAAAAGAGTAAGTTTGGGGGAGGATCTTCACTTATATATTTTGCCCCCACTAATAAATTCCTCCCAGGCTTACAGGTTTTTGTAGATATAGCGGATGGCAACAGTGAGGACACTGTTGAAAACAAGTTTGGGGGAGGTTTGTGCTTAGTTTTGCATCATTTGCATATCATTTGCATAAGCATAAAACATTTCTTTAAAAACCATAAAAATTTAAAAGTTTTCAAAACCCATAAAAATTCTGTGTACAAATTTTTGGCTCATCATTTTTTGTAAATAATTTTTCAAAACCCATTAAAACCTATAAAAATTTAAAATTTTTCAAAATCCATAAAAATTCGAAAATTTTCAAAATATAAAAATATTTAATATTTAAGATAATAAAAGATTAGATAGTGAACAATTACATCCATGAGATTAGAAAAATTTAAGAAAACTAAGAAAATTAGAAGTTTCCTTATACGAACTAGTAATAAGTAGTTATGAGCCGTTGTCCCAAGGGTTAGTAAGATGAAGGAAGTCACTAATCTGAGAATAAAAATAAGTCTGAAAAATAGTTTCTATTCTGGAAAGCCAAACATTTTGAACGTTGATACCCTGCTATTCGCACTTACACACGTCTTAAAGCCCGGGATAGTAGAGGATACCTTGAAATGCTCTTGTCTTAAAGCCGATGTATGAAGGAAAAAAATGAAGAAAGTGGTGAGAAAAACGGACACTGGTTTTGTTATCACCAAGGGCAATAATAAAAAAATATATAGCGAGGGTGCCTTTTCATCTAGTGCCCTAAGTCCAACCGGTCTGGGAGTCACTGCTATACCTAAGGTGGTGCAAGACGAGAAAAATACACCAAATAAGCAAGCACATGAGTAATCGGTCGATTAGTACCTCAGGAAGTATTAACGATCGCATGAAAGTGTGTAAGCACATCTAATTAAAAAGTATTGAGGCTGATGGGCAAGAGTATGATAGCTTGAATTGAATTCTCCGGGTGTAGGGATGTTCTTTACACACACGCAGGGTGATATGATCGATGTTTGGAATAAAGATAGGAATGAAGAATAAGACGATGTTTTATTGAGGGAGGACGTGATTTCTAACATCTTTTCATGACCATTAAGATAAGGCTCATGACAACCGAAAAGCTAGCTTAGTTGGAAACCCTAATTTTCAAGGCTTTTCTTTTACAATTCTTTTCTTTAAATGTAATATTCATGATCTTTCTTTTATTATTGGATTTTGTGGGTGCAATCCGCTGAAAACCCTCAGGAGACAACACTCCTCCTACTAGGGACACCTAGAGCTTTAAAGGCTTGTTGCACGTGCTCAGTGCAATCGTGTTGCCTACGAAAGTGTGCTTTTCTCTTTCTTTATTTTCTCCTTCTCTTTTTAATAAAACAGTTCGATCGAGATGATTGAAAATAAGTTTGGGGGAATTTGATCAGTCGAAAATACTGCATTTCTAACACGGCAATTTCCCTACCTTTTGCAGTCAAGTAAAGGTATCCGGTATTCATATCACACATATTTGCAAAACACATGAAAAATACTGGATTACTTGTACCGTATACTAAAACCAGCACTTTCAGGAAAATTGTGTGTTTATCATGGCATCGCATCATTTTTGTATAGCGCAACTCTTGTCTTGGAGTCTATGCAAGAAATTCCGGAAGCAAAGCCCAAAATTGAGAAAACAGTGCAGATAAAATACGCCAACTCAAAGGGCTAAAGATCTGGAGCAATACAGAAGGCCGAATGAGATTTCACATGTTGTATAAAGGCCCACCAGGAAGCCCAAGAGTTACCATATAAAAATAAAGCTCCAAGCCCATTAAAGGACCGCGGATCCGCGGCCCAAACCCTCTTGGCGCCGAGGATCCGCGGCCTTATAGTGAGATCAAAGTGCCCAATTTTTTCTATGTGCTTATTGATAACGGCCAAGCTTCCAGAAGACCCCAGAAGCTCCACGTTGCACATCTAGAAGGCTCGGCTTAACAAACTCTTGGAGGGAAATTCAAATTTTAGGCTTAAAAAACTCTTGGAGGGAAATTTAAATCTTTTGGTTAACTAACTTATGGAGGGAATTCAAATTTCAATCCTAGATCTAGAGGTCTATAAAAAGGAGCCTAGAGCTAGGGTGAAAAATGTTGAAGAATCACCATCTTCTTCCTTCCACAAGTTGAGTGACACAACTTGTGTCCCAAATTCAAATCCCTATTTCAACCTCAAGATCAAGATCCCGAGATCAATTCAAGCAAGAAATCCTTCAACCTTTAGAAGCGACGCCGGATTCCAACGGAGCAAGAGATCCACGCCGATCCGCGACTCAAGGAGCCGAGCGAAGCCGAAATCGACGATCTAGTTCCTTCCTTTTGTAAATTCAAGAGAGTTGTAACGAAAATTGTCGATAAATAAAGGTGAATTTTCTATATTCTTGCTTATCTTTTAATTCAAGCATAATGATTAGATCTCAATTTGTGATTGTGTTTGTGATCATGATGTTTGAGTAATCTCCGCTCGTGTAGGAGTTGTGACGATCTTTAGATGATGATGATTTAGATATTCTTACAATTCTTCAATCCTATAATTTTTGAAAATTCTAGTGAATCAAATGATTAATGACCTAGTTTCGAGATGATGCTTTCTTGATCGTGTTCACTCGAAACTAGGGAACAACTATTGACCATTTGATTAACTAGAAACTAGAATTTGAATGCGATCTATCGAAAGGACAAAGGATGAGTTGCGAAATCCCTAATTTCCTCGCAAAGATCCTTAAACCTCGATGAATTTGCATCGATCTAGTATCAATTCGTTAAAGGATAAGAATGAGTAATCATTAGATCTCATCACATCTATAGATCCGATCTACTCCTACGAGCCATACTTATAATCTTGAGTGTTGATTGGAAATTATCTCTCATCTCAATTCTTGTTTTTAATGTTTCTTTTAGATCTAGATTTTTCTTACTCTTGATCTTCAATTACAAATCATGAATTGTTTTCTTTTCTTTTCCTTAAATTTTCAACTCATCTAATTCGGAAATTGAACGGATTACACTTTCCCTGTGGACGATCTACACTCGCTAACGATCTACATCCGACACCGTAGTTGATTGCGGGCAAATAATTTTTGGTTGTGATTTCTAAATACTATTTTTCTTAAAAACCAACACACAATGGAAAATCGTTTACAATCATAGTACCTGATGCTCTTAGTCACCAACCATTATCGATGAATCTCACCGCTCAGTGGAAGCTTCAACAAGACTTGCATCAGATGGAGATTGAGGTAGTCATGCCAGGTAATGCTTCAAGTTTGATGAATCTACAAGTTCAATCAACTATTGTCAATCAGATCAAAGCAGCTCAAGCAAGTGATACTAAGTTGCAAAAGATCAGAGAATAAGTGGAGAATGGACTCAGAACAGACTTCATCATCCATGAAGATGGAACTTTGAGATACGGCAGCAGGTTGTGTGTACCAAAAGGTCCTGCTCCGGAAGAGTTGCTGAAAGAAGCTCACAACTCTCCCTACTCAGTACATCCTGGAGGTACCCAAATATACAAAGATCTACGTCAGAATTATTGGTGGAATGGAATGAAGTGTGAAGTAGCCAGAAGCATCACAAAATGCTTGGTGTGTCAGCAAGTAAAGGCTGAACATCACAGGACAGCTGGACTACTTCAACCGTTACCAATCCCAAAATAGAAGTGGCAACACATCACGATAGATTTTGTGACTGCTCTCCCTCGCAGCACAAAGGGTAACGATGCCATATGGGTCATTATGGATCGACTCACAAGGTCGGCTCACTTCATCCCATTTCGAGTTGGCCAATCAACTGAGGCACTAGCAAAGAAGTACATGGAGGTAATAATCTATATAAGATTTTAACTCTTCATAATGTACTTTCTCTGACACCCATGAACTCATACAGGAAATTGTGAGACTTCATGGGGTACCAGTCTGCATTGTCTCCGATCGTGACACCAGATTCCGATCGCAATTTTGGCAGAGTCTGCAAGCAAGCTTGGGAACAAGTCTGAACTTCAGCACGGCTTATCATCCATAAACAGATGGTCAGTCGGAACGAACTATCCAGATCTTGGAGGAAATTCTCAGAGCATGTATGCTAGACTTCAAAGGATCGTGGGAAGATCACTTGCATCTTATGGAGTTCGCGTATAATAACAGCTACCAAGCAAGCATAGGAATGGCACCTTTTGCAGCATTGTATGGACGGAAGTGTCGATCGCCATTAAGTTGGGACGACATCGGAGATAGGGAACTCCTTGGACCAGAGATGATAGTAGCGACCGTTGATGTGATTCGTACTATCAGGGAAAGGATGCACGTAGCCCAAGATAGATAGAAACACCGGGCTGATGCTAAAAGACGACACTTGGAGTTCCAGCCAGGAGATCACGTATTCTTGAAAATATCTCCGAACCGCGGAGTGATCCGATTTGGAAGACGGGGTAAATTAAGTCCGAGATACATTGGACTGTTCGACATACTCGAACGAGTCGGTGAAGTGGCATACCGCTTAGCGCTTCCATCCTCATTGGAAGGAGTGCATAATGTGTTCCACATATCCCAACTCAGAAAGTATGTGAGTGACCCCAGCCATGTTCTTGATCATTCCGAGCTCACTATACAGCTCGACTTGTCTTGTGAGCAACAACCTGTGGAGATCCTGGACAGGAAAGTGAAAACACTTTGGAACAAGGAAGTTACTTGGTTCGAGTGATGTGGAGGAAAGACACTCCAGAAGAGTCCACTTGGGAAAGGGAAAATGAAATGCATGCAAGATACCCTCACCTCTTTGTAAACTAGTCCTCAAATAAAAGTTGTAAATTTCGAGGAAGAAATTTTTGTAAGGAGGGTAGACTGTAACAACTCCATTTTTAGTGTACAAAAATTTGCTTTAAAATTAATGTATACTTGGGGTATTTACATTTACTGTTATTACTTTAAGTAATTAGTTAGCTCCATAATTACAAGAAGGAGCTTGTGGCTCATTGGTAATACCTTGCACTGCTGAACCAAGCCACCAGAGTTCAAATCCCATACCCCACATTATTTTTAATATTGATTTTTTTTAAAACCTTTAGAATACCAAGAGTTTACACGTGCATATCTCACAAAAACCCCACTACACCCAAAGATGTAATATTGCCAGAGGGTAGATTAACCGTCGGGGGGGATCCCGGCCGCCTGACTCGGCCGGGAATCGGCCAAATCGGCCTTGACTCGGTCTGACTCCGTCCTCAGACCGAGTCACGGCCGAGTCGGCCGATTCCGGCGACGACCCCAACATGAAAGTTGTGTATTTTCATATTCTCTATGCACCTGCAAAATTTCAGCCTCAGACCATTTCCAGAGCTCTTAAAAAACCCCAATTACTCCACTATTGATATATTTTTATTACATTTTATCACATTTTTATTTTAAACTTTTCATCTACCCTAACCCTACCCTAACCCTATAAATACCAACCCTACACACTACCCTCTCACCCCAAAATCCTGAGCCCACTCTCTCAAAAAATTTCCAAGAATCGTGTACTCTGAAAACAAGCTCGAGGCGATGCTCCGACGAATTCCCGGCGGAACTTCCGGCGACCGTTTTAGGAACTACCGGCGACGACGCAATATATCGGCGATCCCTCTAGTTTCCTCTCACCCTCTAGTGTAATCTAAAACCCCTATGTCCCTTTTCTATCTTCTTTTCCATTCTCAAAATACGAAATTACAAACCCCGAAGGAATCGGAACAAATACGATTTTCTATAAAATTCCACTTCTCACTAATACAATCATACACAAACTTCCTCATGTTGACTATTAAATACTAATCAAACAATTTGATCAAGTTTCGTCACATGGAATGATAGCTATTTCAATTTATCGTATTTTTCACTTAAATACCACATTGTTTCAATCCTTCATTTAACCCCATCAAACTTGCTATACATTTAAAGTAGATCACGAGGTAACGACCTACCTCCTCACACACTCATATACAACACCCCGAGAACCTAGAATACAAGAAAACAACCATTTTTCATTTAAATACCACATACTTAATAAAACCATTTCTAAAAGATTTAGTTTTGCTCCACTTTTTAAAGAAGTACAATTTATTATGAAAGTACGATAAGTTATGGACATCAATCGTTTATCTAAACCTGACTTTATGGTGTCTAGGCTAGGCAAGTGAGAAAGGTAACTTTAAAAGGCCCGTCTCACGATAATTCGTGAGAAGATCCCTCCTTTCTTCACTTGTACTTCCCTGCCCACAATTGGCGGTGAAGAGGCGATTTGAGATATCTCACAACTTGTCGTCTGGACCAGTTAGAAATAGACTAGTTGATTTAGGAGAATCTAGAACATACAATACGGAAAATATACACCTTTACAAATAAATACCATTTATTTCATAAAATCGTTTTCTAAAGGATTTAGTATTTTACAATCTTTGCAAAGTGCCGCTACAACCCACTTTGGGGAACCCGTTCGGGATGGTGCGGTTTATCGCACATCCTCGGGTTTAGTAGTGCGAGATTCAGACCTCCGCAAGGAGTATTCGGTCTCGAAAAATTTAAAATACGACATCTTAAGAAAATAAGATTTTTAGAATATAAAACATTTATTAAAATTATTTTTGTATAAATATATGTATATTTATCATTAAAATATCTATTTTGTTATGATATAAATATTCCACCTTTTTCTAAAATTCACAAGAATCAATTTTACACTAAAATACCACGAATTCCATATAAATCAATTTTACAAATAAATACCTTTATTTTCTGAAACTAGGATATTTTCACTAGAAATATCACAATATAAAATCCACCTTCATTATAAATCTAAACACGAATAACGAATACTTGAGGTGTATTTTGAAAAGTATATATAAGTATTTTTACATAAAACCCCCTCAAGTTTTATAAATTACCCTAAGGACCTTAGCAATTATAGGTTTAAGAAATAATCAAGACTTCAACTTACATTTCTAATTGTCTGACTCGGGTTTGAGTCTGATTAATCTGACTTGAACATGATTCATGTCAATCTACAATCTACAATTTTCAACATGAATCCACAAGTCCAATTATTAATCTATACAACTTGACTGAACCGAACCATGGATATACATTCCACTTATATGGTTCTCCAGTTATTCCATTTACATGATTCTACGGCCATATCCATTTACCGATATCATGGTTTCGGTCAGTCAATCAATTATACAATCAATACAATTTACAAGACAAACAATACAATCAAAATGTTAGTTATATGTGTGCCCTAGAGGCCATTACTGTACATACGATGTATATTGTAGTGGATGCTTGGACATATATAGGGAGGACTTTCTTGCTCGACATGATAGTACGCTATCTGGTTGTACTTTATCTTAACATGTACTCTGATTGTCTCTTTTGTTACATGTTGATAAAGCCCTTAGGATTTGTACTCGACTACTGGGACTATGATGAGATCATACTAGTGGGGCCACAGTAGTCTATGAGTACATCCTATAACTGTTCCTAGTCGAGGGTGTGTCGAGGCAGGGCATCGATACACCAGAGTAGACTAGCGTATACGCATCTTGACCCATATGATGGGCGATGGATGATCCCATATCCATCGGTGTTTGACATCAAGGATGGTGTACGGGTGCTCAGTGGAGACTGGGTACACTGAACGGACTCGCCGAGAACTCCTAGATGGTATATATACCTATTGTCAGATAGCAGTTCTCTGGTGACACTTGTACAGGTTAGTCTGTAGACCCGAGATCGTCATAGAGTCTTGTGTGGTTCCCACTGTACTTTGATTTCCTCCCTACCACGGCTCTACTGAGTCGTGCAAACAGGTGGATTTTGGGTACAGTCCCGAATCATATGGAGACAGTGAGCGATAGGAGGGGTTTCGTCTCTCCCGGTATAGGGAGTTGATGTCGCGCTATGTTTGATCGGCTATAACACCTAAATCCCTGGCCAGGGTTCTCGAGGTTTGCTGATAAGTGTTATCAGTAGTTCCTCGACCTGTTATGAGCCATAAATCAACATGACTTATAAAGTTACTGGGGTCTGACATTTACCACCCCTAGACTTCATATGCGACGTATCAGACGAAGAGACCGGACTGTACGGTAAGTGTTGCTCACAGGCTCGTAAGGGTTGTGATGAGTTCGCTCGTCGGCCACCTTTTAGTCAATACCTGGTAGCCCGTTATGTATTGGCTTATACCTCTAACGTACTAGTGGTTAAATCCACAACTAAGGTGTTGACGAGTCTTTAGAGTCCCCCACATTTAGTTACTCAAGTTTTCGGGCGAAAAGATGTAGAGACCGTAAGTTGTTACGGCAGCCGTAAAGTGTTGCGGCAAGTTTTTCGATTATGTTCGGTAATTGTTACAGGAATAATAATCGGAAGAATAATACTGGACGGATACCAGTATTATATTATTGGATTAATTGTATTCGTATTTTTCGGAATTCGAATGCGGGTATACAGTATACGGTATACGGTATACGGAGGAGGGGTATTTTTGTAATTGTTACAAAATACCTTCTAGAAGATGCCACCTCATAATGACATAATTATGACATCATTTATTTTGTGAAAATAAATTAGTGAGGTGTAAAATTGAAAAGTATAAGCATGATAGAAGTGGATGTACTAATTAAGCATGATACTTCTTTCATAATGCATGCTTTAATTAGTGCTAAATTCTTTTCTTTCTTTTTTCTATCATGCTTAAACTTTTTAATTATAAATGAAATTATTCTCTCCTCCATTTCTTCTTATAAATACCTTCACATGAGATGTGAAATCAAGGCATTCAATTCCTTAACAAAATTATGATAAGTGTATCATAACAAGTTCATAAGAAGAGAGAAAGAAAAATGATGGTGATCATTCTTCCTAGCTTTAACCCTCACATGAGATGTGAATCAAAAGCTTAGGATTTCAAGTTAATCCAATACAATTCTACATCAAATCTTGGACGCGTCGGCTAGCCAACTTCGCGCCCGAGTTGCCTCGGTATTGAGGTGGGAGCCCGTAAAAGACGTGGGCGATGTGGTGCCCTTCCGGCGAAGAAAGGAGCCGAGGAGTCCACAAAAGAGAAGAAAGGAGCCGAGGAGTCCACAAAAGAGAAGAAAGGAGCAAAGGAGTTGCATCAAAGAGAAGACCCGAAGGACCGTATCATCAAGGTAAAATCCCTAACATAGTAGATAAGATCTCTAGTTGGGGTTTACTAGTTGTGGTTTAGACAAGATCTTCGGTTAAGTGCGTGTTGTATGCAAAGAAAATTTTTGTTCACCGCTTCCGCCGCGCCACAAGAGTTGTGGTAGCATGCAACACTGACCTACACAAAACACCACAGGGTTTAAGGGGTAGATTGGTACGGAAGGTGTTAAAAGTGGCACGAGACAGTAAGATTAAGAAACTTAACCTATATTCCGTTGCTGTTGTACCGTGTCTTAACGGTTCCTTGTACATTTCGTTTGCCCTGGTCTTTAGCATATAGAGACCCCTCTCGTATACACTGGCATCCTTCTGTACCAAGCTACAAACAACAGCGGCAATAAAGCATTACAACAAGATGATACAACTTTAAAAGATACTCTCTTATTCTATCTATTCTACTTTCCTATTACCTTTGGGACTTACCGAGCGACCTGTTCGCTGACGACATTCTATTTCTTTCTTCTTTGAATGTCGTCAGGTGGTTTGGACCCGGCAAAGATCGAGCCATCTGCAGAAGACTTGGAGCAGTTTGCCGAAGATCCAGGACTTTAGTTTCATTGTACACTTTTCCATTCAGTACTTTTCATTTCCTGTTATGCCACCGTTTAAGCATCATTTTTATTTCAGTTGTATTTTCTTTTCATGCATTGTACAAAAGAATGTTAATAAATAAAAATTGTTGTTTTTATTATATCTTGTCTCTTGTGCATTTATTTTATATTGCTTAGATACGCTTAGCGTATATACGTAGCGGCCTTGTCGCGTCCCCTTCGCTGTATACCGGGAAGCGGGGCGTGACACCTCCCCCTAACTCATCGGGCTTCATCATGTGGGACTGATTCGGCTCTCGAGTCCCCCTCTTGGGATGGGGTTGTCCTGCATCTACAGGAAATATCAAGACAAGCAATATCAAAACAAAACGGTATTTAGAAATCAAGGATTAACGAAAATTGAAGTGTGATATATACCTTCGGTGACAGCAGCATGAGCCCGGGCCCGGGCAGCAGCACGAACAGGACGATGGTTCTTCTAGTGAGGAACAACCAGTGATTCGGACGTGGATGCATTCCCTCTAACTAGAAAATAAATATTGACGATAAAATTACATGAAGTTCATGGTTTTTCTTAGAGAATATGTAAAATGAAAAAAACTAATTTTCATAAAAATAAAGGCTGACTACATCCACCAAAAAGGTAAAACTAATTAAGAGCATAAATCATTTGCATTTGGTTCCTTTGGATAGGCTACCGTGTCCAAGTCATCGATGACCGCAATAACAAACCTTCCAGCTAAAATTCAACCATTTTGATATTGTATCTTGATAGTAGTAAGGGCATACTTTATGACCATGTATGGACCAACCTGATAACATTCCATATGCAGAAAAGTTATTAATTGTCCACATTAAAACTGCACGCATCGTGAAGGTTGTATCTGTGTTTACATCGTAAGTTTCTACACCATCAATGAATAAAGATTTTAACTCATCGATCAGAGGTCAGAGATAGACGTCGATATTGTTTCTCGGTGAGTTTAGTCCATCAATAAGAAGATGTATCATAAGATAGGATTGATCCATAACCAATCAAGGTGACAGATTATAAACCATCATTACAACGGGCCATGTGCTGTGGTTTTCAGCTATATAGTTGAATGGGCAGAAGCCATCACTAGCCAGTCCGAGCCTGACATTGCGAGGATCACTACTGAATGTTTAGTGCCTCCTATCGAAATCCTTCCATGCCGATGAATATCTTAGATGACTCATTTTTCCATTTTCGTTTGGAGCAGCACGGTGATGCCAAATCATTGCCTCGGCTGTTTTCTTGCACCTGAATAGTCTCTGCAGCCTCTGTATTAAGGGAAAGTATCGTACTATCTTGACAGGTATATCGGGCTTCTTATCAGATTCTTTCGGCTTATACCTGGCCTCTCCGCATATTGGACACTCTTTCCAATCCGAATTCTCTTTCCGGTACAACACGCAATGTTTAGAACTTGCATGAATCTTCTCACAGTTCAGACCTAAATCTGACATCATCTTCTTGGTTTCGTACCAGCTCTCGGGCATGTTATTTCCCGGGGCCATAAAATCTTTCAGGAATTTCAGAAGTATCGTGAATGACTTGTTGCTCCATCCATTTAGGTGCTTAATCTGGAAAAGTTGGATGAACCATGATAGGGTGGAATACTTTGCATTCTCATAAATTGGTCTTCTAGCATCATTCATGAACTTTTCATATTTATCCGCACGCGGTTCTTAACCGGAAGGAATGTCTTCTTCGGTAGGATTAATATCACCGAGGGCGGCCTCCACCATATCCTCTATCTCTTCTCCTAAAAAGAAGTTATCGTTTTCTTCTTTTTCCGCCGTATTACTGTCTTCTCTTTCTTCTTCCGCCGTATTACCATCTTCTTCTTCTCTTTCCCCGTGATATAGTCAAATTTTATAAAATCTAGTAAAACCATATTTAACGATATGAAGCTCTACGATTTCTATCTTCTGTCAGAACTTATTTCCACATCTATCACATGAACAAAGAATCTTCTCTAACACAATCTTATTATGTGTGCATGTAAATTCAATGAAAGCAACAATTTCTACGACATACTTAGATTTCATGCATTGTTGCCAATCGATGTACATCCAGTTATTAACTCTGATGTACTCATGGGCCATGTAGACTGTATAATATATAAATTGTAAATTATGGAAGTTGGTTTTTTATGGTTTCTATATTGAAAAATCTAAGAACGGGATGGTTATTGACAAAGAAGAAAATCCGTAGGGGTAAGTTTATCATTGAAATTGATAAATTATTGATTAACAAAATTAGGTTTGAATATACCCAAGTATGAGTTGTATTCTGTGTATGTGTGTTTCAATTTATGATTTCGCTTAGGTGTAGGGTTGTTAGTGTGTATCTGCTTTGTGTGTGCGTGCGTTGTGTATTCGTGTTGTGTGTGTGTGTTTCGGCTGTCGGGGGTAAGGTTTCTATCCCATTAAGAATGTATAGAGTAGACACCCATTCGCTTGTGTTTTCATTCGTTTCGAGTAAATTTCGGCAACACTTCTCCGCTGTTCTCCGAGTACACTGTAATAGAATAGATAATCATTTCAATGCTGTGAAACAACATTGAAATGAACATCTAATCTATCTTTGTACACAGAGAACCAGCGGAAAAGTACCGACGAAATAACTCAAAACGAATAAAAACACAAGTGAATGCAGTTGTTTGCTTTATACATTCTTAACTTCTCCAAACTGGATAAATTTATTGGTGATCATACGATTGAATTTTCTTGTCACATAGACTGCACGATGATTGTTAGCACCGAATGATACTGTCCGATATTTAACAACTTTCGTATAGTTTTATATCATGACGAATATCGAACGTATATTAACCGATAGACGGAAACTAAAGCACGCTTTGACTTTCATATATGACTATTGATGAGCATATAAAATTTTTATATTATCATCGATTATCATATATACACTTATTATAAGATTTAACTTGAATTGGTTTTACGTTTACATTTCAATTTGAAGGGTTTGAAGTTTTTAGTTTAGGATAAAGTTTTTTAAAGTTAAGGGTTGTCTTAATCAAGTTTAAAATTTTGGATTTGGTTCTGGTGTTAAGTTTAAGATTTTGGATTTAGTTCTGCAGTTAAGTTTAAAATTAGGGTATGGCCTTGTTTAATATAAGAGATTAACATTATCATTATCACACACACACACACACACACACACACACACACACACAAACACACATATCATCATCAAAATTATCTCTCTCTCTCTCACACACACACACACACCATCATCATCATCAATATTATCACACACACTAACACTAAAATACCCTAACCATAACCCTCACTTTTAATTCTAACCCTAATTAGCTTAACCTTAACCCCAAACCTAATTGACCCTAACCCCCATAAATTCTTCATTGAACTACCCTTAGCTATTGTTTTTTTCCTTCACTAAACCCTATATCTAACCCTGATCCTAACCTTAATCCTAAATCTACCCCTAACCCTTACCCTTAACTCTGACCCTAATTACCTTAACCCTAACCCCTATAAATTCTTCACCGAACTACCCTTAGCTATTGTTTTTTTCCCCACTAAACCCTAAATCTAACCCTGATCCCAACCTTAATCCTAAATCTACCCTTAACCATTAGCCCTAACCCTAACTAAACCAAACCAAACCCTAACCCACAACCAATCTTCTTCTTCCCACCACCACCACCACCACCACCAATATTATCTAAACATACTTTTCCCGGCCCTTCACCTGACCTACCCGATCCCTGTCGATCTTCCCCAACCCTTTCCCCACCACTATAGCTGCCGCCGCCACCCACCACAGACACCACCACAACTACCACCGCCACCCACATTCCCAAACAACCCCAAAATGAAACGCAACCATCACATTCACCACCACCCACAGCCACCACCATCCACCACCACCACCACTATATCCCCCACCATCACCACCCACAGCTGCCGCCACAGCCGCCACTAATCACCACCACAATTCAAAATCCCCAAATTGAAGCCCTACCCACCAAATTCAATTTATGAAAATAAAAATTTAAATTGATCAATAAATTAACTAATCGATTGATGATTTTAACGATGACGTGGAAGCCGAGGAGGAACTCGACGTTGATGAAGAGGGCGGTGCTGGAGGTCGAAGAAGACGGCAAGGGAGGAGGCGATGGGGGAGCGCGAGGAAATTTTAAGGGGATTAAGGGTAATGTGGTAACGGGGGAGGATAACTTTTGATTTTTATTTTTTTAAAACTTGAAATTTGTCCCTACGGATATATCCGTAAGGCTTTATCTTGCGGCACCGTATGAGCAACTGCATAAATTAAATTTTAACAAATTTTTATTTATATATGCCCTTACGGTCATATCCTTAGGGTCATTAGTTAATTGCCCCTACGGTGTAATCCGTAAGGGTATTAGTTAATTGCCCCTACGGATTTTATCATCCGTAGGGATATGCCATCTTTGTACTAGTGAGAAAAATATATAAAAAGATAACGAGCCCTTGTTCGCCTTCCTCGAGTGTTGTTTTCCTGTGAGTGATCATCCACTGAAGGATAATCAAAATACACTCGTTCGGAAAGAAAACCTACATGGAATAAAGGAAAGAAGACATCCACGTCTCGGTGTTTAGAGTCTCGTTAATTTGGGGACATGGCATCAAGTAAGTAACTTTTTATTAAGAGTTTCTAATATTTGGTATCGAGCCATGCTTATTTGATCCATGCTTCCCTCTAAATTAAAGGAAGTATAATGTTTATATTTATGATCTAATTATTATTTCCCTCTTGCCATAATGAAGAGAAAACTCTTCCTTTTATATGTGTTTTGGGAGAAAATCTCTCTTTTGCTTTTTATATGCATGCAAGAGACTGGAAAATAATTTCATGCTAATTGTAAATTGATAATCATTGCTTTTCTAGGTTCACTTAATCATGGGTGCATCGCCATTTGATCCAATTTTAATGGGATATTACATGATGTTTAGAGCTCAATTAATCAATATAATATTGTGGATAAAATCCATGAATAATCTTTTGTCGTACCTAAAATTAATTTCTGTAATTTTTTGAGCTATTTAGTAATTTTGCAAAACTGTTAAGAAATTACTGAAATGTAATTTTCATAAATACTTGGGCCTGGTTGCAAAATTAAAAAGAAAACCGATGTAAGGACCTGACTGCAGAAATTACAAATCAGTCCAGAACCTTACTTTTTGCAAAATTAAAAAGAAAACCGATGTAAGGACCTTACTGCATAAACCGATGAATTATAATGTAATATTTCAGAAATTACAAATCAGTCCAGAACCTTACTTTTTGCAAATTCCAGTGGCTGTTTGTAACAACCTATTATAATTTTATAAGTTGAATGTTTCATGCCCATTTTCTGTCGCATATTCATACAATTTGGGTTGATAGAATTTATATGACTTGTTTATCATGTATTTATCATGTTGTATTGTCCAATAAAGTATTTGCATGGATTATACATGATGTTTCTGTTGCAAATTGTGTAATTGTTTGCTACATGATATATATTGTATGATACAATGCAGAAATCTTGATGCCATTTACTTGGATAGTAAATTATTGAATTTAAAATGTTTGGTGTGCCACCAAAGTGACCCCAATCATGATAAATTTAATAATTAGACCGTATAAAGGTTAATTTATAAATGGTATCAAAAATTGTATTTTGGCTATTGAAATAACAAGTCACTCCTAAAGGAGAATGAATTATGTTTGATGCTTAAATAGAATGAAATATTAATCAATATATTTTAAGATAAATAGCATTTAATGTCCAAAGACATAATATCTATTTGTTATTTCAATATATTGATTAATAGTTTCATTTATGAATTTTTTATATAATTCAAGAGGATATGCTCATTGAATGTTGTAGTACTCGCCTAAAGGACTACAATGATTTCCCAAGCATGCTCATCAAAGTAGATCATAAAGGATCTTAGATTTGCTTTGAAAGCTAAATTTATTTTCTGTAGTTGTTTCTCCTGGCATAGTTTATGATAATGGTCATATTCCCTTTTTGAATGGTTTCAATTTTGACGAATGCAAAGAAAGAGTCATGTTTACATTATGGTGCATGGATTTAGACTTAACTTTCTGAGTGCATGGAGGAACCTCATCCACTTACTACGGAAAGTACTGCCGCTCAAAAGCCTTTTTATGAAAAATGGGAGAAATCGAATCGTCTTTGCCTATTGCTTATGCAATCTCATGTGGCTAGGAATATTCGAGGATCCATTACCGTCACTAAGACAGCTTAAGAATTCATTGAGGTTTTTGAGCAACAATACATTAGTTCTGATAAGTTTAAGGCAAGTACTCTGATGACCAAACTAACACCAATGAAGTATAAGGGTCAAGATAGCGTTCGTGAGCACATCATAGAAATGAGAGATGTTGCATCTCAATTGAATGAAATATAAGTTACCTTTTCTGAGAGCTTTCTTGTTCATTTTATCCACGTCCCCTTACCCTCTGATTTGAATCTCATTAAGATCTCCTTACAACACACACACACACAAGGATAAACCGTCGGTTAATGATTTACTTATCGTGTGTGTGGAAGAGGAGGAGAGACTAAAGAGTGAGAAGGTGCAAAGCGCATATTTGTCTTCTTACTCATGATCAAGTGGGCATAAAGATAAGGGCAAAGAAAAGATGGATAAAGGCAAGGGACGTCCTTCTAAGAAGAAGCAAAGACATGTGTCCGAGGGAAAGGCAATAAAGCTAATTTTAAATGTTTTTTTGTCGGAAGAAAGAACATAAGAAGCAAGACTACATTAAGTATAAGCAGTGGCTGGAAAAGAAATGTATATTTTCGTTTGTTTCATATGAATGCCATATAAGTAATGTTCCTTTAAATAGTTGGTAGATTGACTCGGGTGCCACTGTTCATATTGCCAATACTGTGCAGGACTTTTTGAACCAGAGATAGCCAACTGAACGTGATCGAAGTATCTTACTAGGTAACACGATGCGTTCACACGTGCATGAAGGCTGTTGGTACCTATAGGGTTGTTCTGGACATAGGCTACATGCTGGATTTAGAAAACACCTTTTATGTCCCCTTTTATAATAGAAATCTTGTATCTATTTCGAAACTTGTTGGACTTGTTGAACTTGGTTTTTATTTTACCTTTTGTGCTTCCGTTGTTTCCATTTGTAAAAACTCCGTTAATGTTGGTTCTGTTACTCTATTTGATGGGTTGTATAAATTTAATCTTAAAAGTCCTTTAGCAGAATCTCTTATCATCCGGCATGAAACTTTAGACACTAAACGTGGCTTAAATAATGTGCAATCCTCGTTAATTTGGTGTATAAGATGGGGACATATTTCTATTTATAGAATCCAAAAGTTAGTAAATCAAGAAGTCTTAGAACCTATAGACTTTAATGATTTTGGAACTTATGTGGACTGCAAAGGCAAAACAGACCAATACCTTCAAAAAGAATGCCAAAAGAAGTAATGAAACATTAGAAATAGTGCACACAGATGTTTGTGGACCTTTCTCTCTATGTTTGACCAGAGAGAAATACTTTGTTACCTTTATCGATGACTATTCACGTTACATGTATCTTTACTTATTGTCTGATAAGGCTCAAGTATTTCAAGCCTTTAAAGAATATAAGACTGAAGTAGAGAAATAATTGGGTAAAGTGATAAATATAGTCAGATCAGATAGAGGTGGCTAGTACTACGGTAGGTTCACTGAAATAGGACAAAGAGAGAGTCAACTAGCGAGATTCTTTAAAGAACAAGGCATAGTACCTCAATATACAATGTCTGGCAGACCAAATCAAAATGGTGTCGCTGAAAGAAGAAATCACACGCTTAAAGAAATGGTGCAGACGATGCTTAGCCATCAACCCTTCCTTTATTTTCATGAGGTGAAGCTTTAAGAACAGCGGTGCATGTGTTAAATAAGGTTTCTACTAAAGTTGTTCAGCAAACTACTTATGAGTTATGGACAGATAGAAATGCGATCTTAAGTTATTCACGCATATGGGGATGCCCCGCTGAAGCTAAATTATATAACCCACAAAAAAAGTATTTTGAGCCTAGAACAACCAGCGGATTTTTTATCGGTTATTTTGAGAGATCAAAGGGTTATAGATTCTATTGCCCGTCCCGTACACCAAAAATAGTTGAAATTGGAAAAGCAAAATTCCTTAAAGATGGCTATGTTAGTGGGAGTGATTTACCTCAACAAATTGATTTTGAGAAATTACGGGATAAAGATACAATATCCATAAATAATAGTATAATGGTTGATCCTATGGTTATTATAGAAAATACCATTCAAGAGGAGGAACCACATACTATAAATCCACTTCATGAAGAGCCACCATAACCTGTCTGACCACCTCCTAATGAAAATCAACAGAGAGGGTTGTGGAGTTCTACAAGAATAAGGAAGTACGCAATTCCACCTGATTATTTGGTGTACCTTCAAGAGCCCGATAATGAACTTGAAGATTTAGTCGATCCCATTCCTTTTTCACAAGCCATGAAAAGGGAAAATGCCTCATTATAGTTTGATACCATGAAAGAAGAGCTTGACTCTACGGCTAAAAACCATGTCTGAAAACTTGTCACTTTACCTAATGGAGTCAAATCAGTCAGATGCAAATGGGTTTTTAAGACTAAAAGAGACTCTACCGGTAAAGTGGAGAGATTTAAGGCCAGACTTATGGCTAAGGGATGCACTTAAAAGGAAAGTATTGAATATACCGAGACATTTTCACCGGTCTCTTCGAAACACTCTTTTCAGATAGTCATGGCCTTAGTAGCTCATTATGATCTAGAGTTATATCAAATGGATGTGAAAACAACGTTTTTGAATTGAAATCTTCAAGAAGATGTATATATGGTACAACCTTAAGGTTTTGTCGTTGATGGAAAAAGTCTGCAAATTAAATAAATCCATATAGGGACTTAAACAATCCTCCCGACGATGGTACTTCAAATTTAATGAAGTAATTTTGTCCTTCCGGTTCACGAAAATTATAATTGGCCATTGCATATACTTGAAGATCAGTGGGAGTAAGTTCATAATTTTAGTTTTATATATGAATGATATTTTGCTCACTTGTAATGACTTAGGTATGCTTCATGAGACTAAAGCATTTCTTTCCTCTCGTTTTGAAATGAAAGATATGGGTGAAGCCGCTTATTCCCGCCAAATTTTTTTGGCTCAGAGCTTGTTGTTCTCTTATAAAAATAAAGGGAAAGCTCCACGTGTTAAACACGCGTACCCACATGCAAAGCGTGTAACTATCGCCTCAGATAAAAATTAAATCCTTGATCGCCTTATGTGTTTCCCACGTGAGCGCCAGCGCCAACCTTTGTTAAGATTAAATTCTATAGTGACGCCTCACGTGGAACACACGTGAGCGCCGGCGTGCAAAGCACAAGAGTGACTACTTATAAAAGAATTAAATTCTTAGGCGGCACCCTCGTGCAAAGCACGTGAGCGTCAGCGCCCAAATTAAAAAGGATAGAATTAAATTCTATATGGGGAATATTTCCCTAAAATTTGGGACATTCTCTGTTAAACAGAGCCGTTGGATCAAATTGTTGGAGATAGTGCCCTCAGAGTCAATTATTGGATTACAGGCACGTGATTGCAATGATTGAGGGAGGACCTATACCGGTAGGACAGTCTTACTCAAGATGATAGTATGATATATGGTTTATCTTTATCATCGTGTACTGCTTTAGGTGACCTTACAAGTCACTATTGCGCGTTGATAGAGCCCTTAGGATTATTGCTTGACGACCAGCAGTATGAGGGCAATCATATACGTGGGAGCTGGGGTCTATAAGCACATCCTTAAATGGTCCCTAGTCGAGAGAGTTTCGAGACAGGGTATCGATACTCCAGAGTAGACTAGTGTATACAATCGAGACCCCGACGAGCGGCGATGGCTGGTCTCACAAGCCACTGGTGTCAGTTAGTTCACCTAAGATATATACAGGTGCTTATTGGGTTATGAGTATACCGGACATGACTCGCCGGGAACATGCTAGTTGGTCCTATACCTGACGTCAGATAGCAGTTCCCTGGTGACATATGTACAGGTTAGTTCATCGACCTGAGATCGTCATTTGTCTCGTGTGAGTTCCCACTGTGCTTTGATTACTACCCTACCACGGCTCAAAAGAGTCGTGCAAACAGGTTTTAGTTGGATACAGTCCCGAGCCACATGGAGGCAGTGAGCGGATCTGCAGGGGTTCGTCTCTCCCGGTATTGGGGGTGAGGTCGCGCTGTGTCTAGGAAAGCCATTACACGAAGTCCTTGGCCAAGCCAGGAGATTTACTGGTAGGTATTCCAGTAATATCTCAGGGTGTTCTGGGCTACACTCCGACACAACTTGTACCGCTTTTGGGGGTCTGACTTTTACCAACCCCCTAGGCCCGCCATACGATGCTCATAGACGGACGAACCGGACTGTACGGATATTGTCACCGACAGGCTCAGTAGGGCGTCAGGATGAGTTCGCTCATCGACGTCCCTTTTGGTTAATACCTGGTAGCCCGTCACATATGGCTAATACCTCTGACGTGCTAGTGGTTAAATCCGCAGCCAAAGTATTGACGAGTCTTTAAAGTCCCCCACAGACAGTTTCTCAAGTTTCGGGCGAAACGCTGTAGAGGCCGTATGGAGATATGGCAGGGTTCGATCAGATACGTGCGATATTGCACGGATCATGATCGGACAGATAATACTAGCGGGCTTTGGTTTAAGCCGGATCCTAGTATTGTACAGTGTAGGTTTTGTCTCTTTGCATTTGTATTCAGTGGGAATACAAATGCGGGTATGTATATACAGTCGCGGGGTTTTCCTGTAATTTATTACGGGATCAGTTTTTTGAAGTTGCCAGTTTGTATTCCGTTTCGGCCAGTTTTCCTTTGTCCCGACATGGCCGGATTTTTCTGATGGAGGGCCTAATTTGCATATTTGCAAATTAGCAAATGTGGAGGGTTCTTTGTGGCATTTGGTTTATATGATAATACTAGCATCATTAGATTCTTTTTCCATCTTCTCCTTTGCATTTATGAGAATGGATTTGGATTTGACCTTGAGGTGATTTTTATTCCTCATTATCATCATACATTTGCATATGCCTTTCTCTCTTTCTCTCTTCTCCTCATTCATGAGTTTTTGACCGGCCACATTTTTAGAGGGTGAGGGATTCATTTTGGTGTGGGGAAAAAGATTATCATTCTCATTTAGCTAGCCACAAAATCATAAAGCTCCATTTCAAATTTCTTCTCCTTCTCCCATCCAAAAAGGCAACTTCATATCTGCTTGAGACAAGTGATTCTACACTTAGCCTACAGCATTTCTTGGACACATCGGCTCGCCAACTTCGTGCCCGAGTTGCCTCGGTCCAGAAGCGGGAGCCCGTAAAAGAACCTGGCGATGTGGTGCCCGTTCCGACGAGGAGATGAAGACCGGAGATTCCGCGAGGAGATCGGAATGGAGGCCGAAGACCGAAGGACACGGATCGCTCGGTATAGCTTTCTACCCCATTCTCTTTTTTGCTAGTATTAGGTTAGTGGCCCGATCCGGGTTTATAGTGCGCGGTAGTGCCGGTTTACAAGTTAAGAAAAAGTTTCGTTTCCGCATTCCGGCGTCGGATTGACGGCCGGGGCACTGCCGTGCACTTACACTGGTATCAGAGCCACGCCATTAACCTAGTCCAGCTTGCTCTAACGTGTTTATAAGTTCGATCGAACGGATTTTCAAAAAACCGCGTTTCCATGTCAAGTTTCTGTCGAATTTTTCCGGTGCTTTAAAAATTATTTGGTATATTGGAAAAATACATGCAGGGTTTTTTATGCATTCTGTGAAAATTTGGTAGGCTGAAGTTACTGTAGCGCGGCGGATCAGCGGCCAAAACCACATTTTGGTTGCGGATCCGCCGCCGAATTTTGGCTTCACTGCATAAAAGTTTTACAGTGGCTCTCTGACATGGAAATAGGGTTTCTGGTATATTATTTTTGGGCCCAGATGTTTTTGAATGCTACAGTTGTGCTTGGGGCCCACTTCAGAAAATTCAGTCGATCGAAAATTTTAAACATGTTAGTTCACAGTATTTACATTATATCTGCGACCGTAAATGTCATTTGATCGGTAAATCCTGTCTAACTGCTATAGCCCTTTTAAACGGATTTACGAACGTGACATTCACGTTGATGTTCTGTATTGTGCTGTGATATTGCGGATTTGTCGTGGTGGATAGCCTGGATGCAATTTTAGTACAGTTTGGTTGTATATGTACATTTGATATTGCGGGGCGAGCGTCCGACATGTGGACTGCCGTCAGTGCCTGTTTGTATATTATTCTTTTGGGGCACGACCGGGCTGAGGTTGATGTACCCGTTGTATGTATATTTTACTTTCTGTACTAGGATTACCCCGTGGAGGGGTGCACGGGTAGCCGGGTTCTAGAGGGCAACGGGCCCGCATCTCATGGCGTTGAGACGGATGGGGCTTTACTCTAGAATTGGCGGGCTATTCGCCGCACTCGTAGGGGGTATAGGTTGACCCAAGGAGGGGTGCCCAAGTTACCGGATTCCGTGAAGTGCTGGGTGGTCCATTCACGTTGCTGAAGGGGGGCTGCCTCGCTTCAGGTTTTGGCGGGTAACTTGCCGCGTCATTGCACAGGCTATCCACACGACCAGGGGAACGTCGGGTTTCAGTAGCGGCTCTATGAAACCCGGGGATCCCAGATATCTGTATTGTTCTGTGATGCTGGTTACATTTCTGTGATGTTTCATTTTATCACGTCTTGAGCGAATATTATATATTGATATATATATACTAGTAGATGTTGTATATGTTTTGCATCCGCGCTAGTCCAGTCCCCGCTCTGTCGTTAGTTAAGTAACCTAACGGGTGATGACGGGACCCAGTGGCGAATGCGGATGATATATACGTACATCATTATTTTCGTTCTTTATTGGTGTGATCAATTGATGGGACTGCATTGATTCGGATCAATGCGAGCTAAACAAACCTATTATGATGTTGTTGGAACACTTTTCAAAAAGTTGTTATTGCAAGGACGTTCTCTTTTGTTTTGCACAGAGGTATTCGGTTATGAATATCTAGCACCTCAGTCAACGAGGCAAGGGCCGAGATCCCTTCACCGGGAGTGACCCCTTAGACAAAAGTTTGCATCAGGGCAATAACTTCACTATAGCCGATTACTTTTGTTTTGCATCGTGGTATTCAGTTGGAATATCCTGCACCTCATTCTATGGGGAAAGAGCCGAGATCCCTTCACCGGGAGTGACCTCTTTAGCAAAGGTTTTCTTCACTATATTTTTAAAAAGCTATCCGGTTCCTTCAACGATATCAAGTTCATTACGTTAAAGGTTTTTTGCCAAAAACCATTCGTAGCCCTCCATCATTTCAGAAAGGTAGCACTTAGTATTCATGCTATGTATGTTGGCCTTCGTCAAGGCATAGTGTATGGTAGCTATTTGTTACTTTTCTGCAGCATAGATAGATACGTTGGTTTGGGACAGTCGTACTGCCTTGTTGGCCAAAGTCAAGGGTAGGTACGGGTGGGTTCAAATCAATCTGGAGAATGACGGGTAGAACTTTACATGTGACTTATGATATGTTGGCCTTCGTCAAGGTCATAAGAGCATGGGGCAAAAATCATATCGGGAGTTTCTAAAGAAACTGAAACTTGCCAGATATGCGCATACCTTCTGGAGTGTGATAACGTGAGCGGATTCCGTCACGTTATCATGCGATGATAGTTGGATCCCGATTCCCACTGATGAGTTGGTTTACTCCTCGGGTGATCCCGACTAATTATTCTTTCAGGTTTGGAGGAGAATTTGACGTTACAGTGGGAGGTTTCCTGATTAGATAAAGTGATAACCATTCTGATCTGGGTTAGAGTGCACGCTGAGTGTTTCTTTTCTCTCTCTCTCTCTCTTTGGCAGCGACCATGGCCCGACCCTATACTATGACTCAGTGACCAAAATTAACCGAACCTTCTTAAACACTGGATTTTGGATTGTCAGAGTTGCATACCTCATTGCCACTCCTACTTTTACCCTTTTCTCCAGGACACCCCGTATTACTACGAACGTCCACTTCCATTGGATAAAACCATCGTATGGTTATATACGAACTCGAAGGAACTTGTTCCAGATTCGAGGATGGTTTCCGGTTCTGGAGAAAACGAATAGGACTATTCAGTTGTCTTTTCCTTTTACCTTCTCTCAAGTTGCGAGTGCTCCTTGGATTAGGAAAGTACACCTATTACGCTTATTGGATAGTCTTCTTCCAAACCTTAGGCTGGTGCCGAACGGTAGGGAATGAAGAAAACTATTTAGCCTAAAAGGCGTACAAAAGGTATTATGTAAAGACAAATAAAGGGATTAGTGAGAGGGCAAAGTAAACTGCGAATGCTATTCACGACCAAACCAAGCATTTCATTACCACTCCCACTTCACCTTTGTATTTCTCCAGGACACTCCGTATCACTACGAAGATCCACAGTTATTTGGATATTCCATCGTATGGTTATATACGAACTCGAAAGGAACTTGTTCCAGTTCGGGGATGGATTCTGGTTCAGGAGAAATAGGAATAAGGTTTATTCGGTTGTCTTTTATCTTCAACTTCTCTCGCATTGCGAGTGCTCCAGGGATTAGGACAGTACACCCATTATGCTTATTGGATAGTCTTCTTCCAAACCATAGGCTGGTGCCGAACGGTAGGGAAGGAAGAAAACCATTTAGCCTAACGATGGTGTACAGAAGGTAATGATTAAAGACATATGAAGGGATTTGGAGAGATGGCAAAGAAAAATACGGTTACAGTTGTGAATCTGGATAATGGAAGAGGCATTACTAGGAATACCCGGATACCCCATCGAAACATTTCAATGTTTCAGTATTCACTGTGTACTGTTAAAAGAAAACTGATTTCCCAATTAGCCCTTGCTCCAGGGTATGTTACCAGGTATGATTCTCACATCTGTATGGTTTTACAGATGATGAGTGGGAGTAAGTTATTGGGAATTAGGTGATTGTCCTCATTATATCGGAATTCGTTGTAATTGGTGATATTTGAAGAAGTCACCTGGGTTGTTTGCCGGACGGCAAATATTTGGTTTTGAATATCCGCTGTTATGCACCAATTTCAAATTGATACATCTATACGTCTATTTTTATAGAGTGAGATATACCTTTTTGAAATTATGTCCATGACATTTACCTATATCAGTGGATGGTTAGGTAAGGAGTATTAAACAGCGGTGTAATTCTTCTTAACCATAGGTACAGTTTTCAACCTACGACACACAGGGAATGAGTTATTAGATTCAAGGGACTTATACAGAGTATTGTATGTTTTCCAGCGTCCATGAGGACAGAGGGGTTGGTTCTCGTACTATATTCGGTTTACTTATGACTTCTTTAGTTTTTAGACAGGTGTTTCGTAGAAACACAGGGTCCAAGTTTTGAGAAGTTATAGGTATGTGGATAAAGTAGAGAATCAGGTGTTGCAAGTATCGGGATTCTTCAAGGTGATCGAAGATGTAGATACTTGTGTATGATATTCAGTTGATAGTAATGATTAAGAGAACTTGCTTCTCTTTCAGGTTACTCATAATTGGAAGCATTCCTAAGTTGAGTAACGCTGATCGGCCTCCTTCCATTTAGTTGACATACACTGGAGATAGCTGCATGTTTTGAATCTGGTTCCAATTAAATCAGTGCCTCTATTTCTATATTGGATATAGAATAGTTCATATCTTAACATTGTTAAGGTACGGGGAGTTGTCCGGCTTATGCTTAAAACCAGACTCTGGATAACTCAAGGCACGTTTCTGTAATGGTTGTTTGTGGGTTGACCCAGGCTATGACGAGGATTGACTTTCTACCATTTGGAAGATCAATAGTGATATTGTTCTTGACTCGCCACAGTTTTAATAAAAATGGATATTTTCAGAAAACAGTAGTGGGAGTATGGTAGAACTGGAAGTGATTCCAGAACCGCAAACGATTACTGAAAATTTGATAAGAACCTCAAGATTCAATCTGGTTTGACATTCCATTAGCCACTCCGAAGCATGGTGGGTAACCTCAGGCACCCGAGAGGTACTCCGGTAGCCTCAAGGACGGTGACATAGAGGTTCTTGTTTACCCAGACTTGCCATTGCTGTTGTTCCAGACCGTGAGACCCGACAAGAGGATGAGTATAGCGTCGTTCTAAACTAGCTTTAGAAGTGAATGTGTATATGACTCTGCCAGAGGGTTGTCGTAGTCAGTGGGAGCAGCGGAAGAATAGTGGACAAGTAGCTTATGTCTAATTATAGACTAAAGCAGAGATAGCGGAGATAGATCATCTGTTTCTGATGTGACAGTCATAGGTTTGATTTCATCAGAATAGGGGATGGATCTGTTAAGAAGGTAGTAGGGCATGATGTCCTGGTATTTGGATGACATACACAGAGTAGGAAGTGAAGTTCCTATACTACAATCGGTTATACTTTGGTTGTCACACAGTGGTTTCTCCACCTAGGATATAGATGTAATATCAGAAATTCTGGTTACTGGATCTATGGTTTTAGATCTAGATTTGGGTGGTTTCCCAATCTGGGTACTTAGACAACATTCTAAAGGTGTTTTAGAATGGACGACTCCTGGCACGGTAGTGTACCTGCAGGTAATGGAATCACCCTCTCTAAAGGTGTCTTACATACTAAAAGGGAGAGGGATGTGCATGATTGGCAGATCACTTGCTTAGGCAATTGAGCCAATCATGAGATGTCAAGTACCACATCAGATATTGTTTTTGCACGAGATGCAGTAAGTAGATATTGATCTAATCCTGGAGAAACATTCGGAAGCAGTTTTAGAACATAAGTGCATGTTCTAAGGATATGATAACGACAGCCTCTTTTGGGAGACGGTTATCATTCCAGGCTTCCAAGGTGACCTGGATGACAGAGTGGCTGTCAGAGTTATAGTTTTCCCTCTGATGAGGGGCAGTATTTTGGACAGGTGGTCCAGGTGGATACTGAGGGAGGCATGGCGTAGGATACTGATTAAGTTCAGTTGACGATACAGTCTAAGAAGTTTGGATTTGGAGTTCACTTATGAACTAGGTCCCATCAGACATCCAAACATATTCTAAGACAGGTATTGCTCATTTCGGGAGATGGGTTTCTCCGCGAACTTGAGATAAAGAGAGACATAGAAAGAAACATCACTGCGGATCCACTCACTGAGGCTATTCCTCAAACGCAATAGTTTCGCAAACGAGCTTTGTGAGACTGACTAGTAGAGGAGTTGGGTGTTCGGTATCACACGGGCTGTGAGTATGCGACATCGCAATAATTAGCCTTGAGTACAAGTGGGAGATTGTTGGAGATAGTGCCCTCAGAGTCAATTATTGGATCACAGGCACGTGATTGCAATGATTGAGGGATGACCTATACCGGTAGGACAGTCTTACTCAAGATAATAGTATGCTATCTGGTTTATCTTTATCATCGTGTACTGCTTTAGGTGACCTTACAAGTCACTATTGCGCGTTGATAGAGCCCTTAGGATTCTTGCTTGACGGCCAGCAGTATGAGGGCGATCATATACGTGGGAGCTGGGGTCTATAAGCACATCCTTAAATGGTCCCTAGTCGAGGGAGTTTCGAGACAGGGCATCGATACTCCAGAGTAGACTAGTATATACAGTCGAGACCTCGACGAAGGGCGGTGGCTGGTCTCACAAGCCACTGGTGTCAGTTAGTTCACCTAAGATGTATACAGGTGCTCATTGGCTTATGAGTACACCGGACAGGACTCGCCGGGAACATACTAGTTGGTCTTATACCTGACGTCAGATAGCAGTTCCCTGATGACATGTGTACAGGTTAATTCATCGACCTGAGATCGTCATTTGTCTCGTGTGAGTTCCCAGTGTGCTTTGATTACTACCCTACCACGGCTCAAAGAAGTCGTGCAAACAGGTTTTAGTTGGGTACAGTCCTGAGCCACATGGAGGCAGTGAGCAGATCTGCAGGGGTTCGTCTCTCCCGGTATTGGGGGTGAGGTCGTGCTGTGTCTAGGAGAGCCATTACACGAAGTCCTTGGCCAAGGCAGGAGATTTACTGGTAGGTATTCCAGTAATATCTCAGGGTGTTCTGGGTTACACTCCGACACGACTTGTACCGCTTTTGGGGGTCTGACTTTTACCAACCCCCTAGGCCCACCATGCGATGCTCATAGACGAACGGACCGGACTGTACGGATATTGTCACTGACAGGCTCAGTAGGGTGTCAGGATGAGTTCGCTCATCGATGTCCCTTTTGGTCAATACCTGGTAGCCCGTCACGTATAGCTAATACCTTTGACGTGCTAGTGGTTAAATCCACAGCCAAAGTATTGACGAGTCTTTAGAGTCCCCAACAGACAGTTTCTCAAGTTTCGGGCGAAACGCTGCAGAGGCCGTATGGAGATATGGCAGGGTTCGATCAGATACGTGCGGTACTGCATGGATCATGATCGGATAGATAATACTAGCGGGCTTTGGTTTAAGCCGGATCCTAATATTGTACAGTGTAGGTTTTGTCTCTTTGCATTTGTATTCAGTGGGAATACAAATGCGGGTATGTATATACAGTCGCGGGGTTTTCCTGTAATTTATTACGGGATCAGTTTTTTGAAGTTGCCAGTTTATATACAGTTTCGGCCAGTTTTCCTTTGTTCCGGCCAGTTTTCCTTTGTTCCGACATGGCCGGATTTTTCTGATGGAGGGGCTAATTTGCATATTTGCAAATTAGCAAATGTGGAGGGTTCTTTGTGGCATTTGTTTTATATGATAATACTAGCATCATTAGATTCTTTTTCCATCTTCTCCTTTGCATTTATGAGAATGGATTTGGATTTGACCTTGAGGTGATTTTTATTCCTCATTATCATCATACATTTGCATATGCCTTTCTCTCTTTCTCTCTTCTCCTCATTCTTGAGTTTTTGGCCGGCCACATTTTGAGAGGGTGAGGGATTCATTTTGGTGTTGGGAAAAAGATTATCATTCTCATTTTGCTAGCCACAAAATCATAAAGCTCCATTTCAAAGTTCTTCTCCTTCTCCCGTCCAAAAAGGCAACTTCATACCCGCTTGAGACAAGTGATTCTACACTTAGCCTACAACATTTCTTGGACACGTCGGCTCACCAACTTCGTGCCCGAGTTGCCTCGGTCCAGAGGTGGGAGCCCGTAAAAGAACCTGGCGATGTGGTGCCCGTTCCGACGAGGAGATGAAGACCGGAGATTCCGCGAGGAGATCGGAGTGGAGGCCGAAGACCGAAGGACACGGATCGCTCGGTATAGCTTTCTACCCCATTCTCTTGTTTGCTAGTATTAGGTTAATGGCCCGATCCGGGTTTATAGTGCGCGGTAGTGCCGGTTTACAAGTTAAGAAAAAGTTTCGTTTCCGCATTCCGGCGTCGGATTGACGGCCGGGGCGCTGCCGTGCACTTACACAAAAATCCAATGGTGATAATAAATCATCAAAATGATAGAATTAAATTCTATTAGGAAAAAAATATCTCCCTAATCAAATATTCTCTGTTAAACGGAGAGCCGTTGGATCAAAAATCCAACGGTGCTGATTCTATTTAGGAAATATTTTTCTTGATCTTTCTAATATGGAAAGATCTTTCCCTAACAGAAAATCTTGGATTTAAAATCCAATGGTGATAAAATATCTCCAATTAAATCATCTGATAGAATACAATTCTATCTTAGGAAAATATTTTTCTAATCTTGTTAAACTAATAAGATATTCATATAACAGAATTAAATTCTATGTTAGGAAAATATATTCCTAATCTTGTTAAATTAACAAGATACTCATATGATACAATAAATTTCTATCTTAGGAAAATATTTCCTAATCTTATTAAACAAATAAGAAATCTTCTCTGTTAAACAGAGAGCCTTTGGATTAAAAATTCATCGGTGAATAAAATTCACCGATTGATCTAAAAGATCATTTTGATTGATTATGAAATCAATCATGATCTCTCAATGAGATATTTTCTCAACTTATTGATTTTTCTCTTCTCCTATAAATAGGAGCAAAGAGATTAATCAAAGGAGAGGAGGAGGAAAAAAAGAGAGGAGACCCCCATAAGCTTCTGTAAAAATACAGAAGGACAGAGAATTTAATTCTCTCAAAGAAGAAGTTCTCCCTCCTAAAACCTTAGGTAAATAAAAAAGAAGAGAACATACCATATCTAAGGGTTTAACCCTTCTAAAAAGAATTTAGTTCTTTCTCTGGATCTGAGATCCATAAGACAAGTCTCCCACAGTTGAGAATTTAATTCTCATCGGGAATATCTTGTTCTTAAGAATAAAAAATTCAGAGAAGAACAAAATTGAAACGAAAGAAGACGGAGTTCATAAAACTGCAGGAACTTAGTTCTTTCAAATCAAGAACTTAGTTCTTTAAAGAACCCGATCCAAAATCCTCAAAATAGTGATCTTGGTGATTCTTAATGGTCAAAACGCCATTAAAAGAGGTTTAACCTCTCTGAAAACCTGAACATGGAAAACATGGAGTTCATAATACTCCGGGAACTTAGAACATGATCCCAGATCCTCAAAATAATGATCTTGGTGATCGTTAAAGGTCAAAATACCATTAACAGAGATTTAAGTTCTCTAAAAATATCAACAGAGATTAAAACTCCAAAAACATAGCGCCTCACGTGAAACACACATGAGCGCCAGAGAAAATTAGTGCTTAGCACTATTGTAACGCCTTATTGGCTATAGGGCCCTCAAGTCAATTATTGAATCACAGGTATACCATTGTGATGATTGTAGGAGGACCATACAGGGAGAACGGTCTTACTCGAGATGATAGTATGCTATATGTTTTGTCTTTATCATCATGTACAGCATTAGGTGGAATTACAGATCACTATTACATTTTGATAGAGCCCATAGGATTCTTGCTTGACTACCAGTATTATGATGGCGATCATATACGTGGGAGCTGGATGGTCTATAAGCACATCCTTAAATGTCCATAGTTATGGGAGTATCGAGACTGGGCATCGATATTCCGGAGTAGACTAGTGTATACTTATCGAGACCCCGACGAGGGGCGATGGCCGGTCTCACAAGCCATTAGTGTCAGTTAGTCACCTAAGATAGTATACAGGTGCTCATTGGGTTATGAGTACACTGGACGGACTCGCCGGGAGCATGCTAGTTGGTATTATACCTATTGTCAGATAGCAGTTCCCAGGTGACATGAGTACAGGTTAGTCGGTCGACCTGAGATCGTCATTTGTCTCATGTGAGTTCCCACTGTGTTTTGATTACTACCCTACCATGGCTCAAAGAAGTCGTGCAAACAGGTTTTAGTTGGGTACAGTCCCGAGCCACATGGAGGCAGTGAGCGGATCGTTAGGGATTCGTCTCTCCTGGTATTTGGGGTTGATGTCGCGTTGTGCACGGGTGACCATCACCAGAAATCCGTAGCCACGTTGGATAAGAATTACTGATTTGAATCAGTAGTTTCTCAGTAGGTGATGGGCTTCATACCGACACGAAATATCGCATTATTAGGGGTCTGACTTTATCCACCCCCTAGACCTGATATGCGATACTCTTAGACGAACAGACCAGACTGTATAGAGATTGTCGCGGACAAGCTCAGTAGGGGTTTGGATGAGCTTGCTCGTTGGCCTTTCTTTCGCTCAATACCTGGGTAGCCGTTACGTACAACTAGTGCCGCTGACGTGCTTGTGGTTAAACCCGCTGCCAGCGTGTTGACGAGTCTTTAGAGTCCCACACAGAGGGTTTTCTTGGTTCTGGAAAAATGATGTAGTAGCCGTATTGGATACGTGCAGGGTTCCGATCGATCGATTGTACATTGTACCCGGACTTTCGATCGGACAGTTGATGATACTAGCCGGGTCGGGTTTGAGCCACATTATTAAATCAGGTATTGATTTAATAATTTACATATATATATATTTCGATATATATATATTCTAGTATTATTTTCTTTGTGTTGTTCTATCTTTTCGGGTATTCGTGTTTCGGTACGAATACAGGTATGTATATATACAGTAGAATGTAATCCGTATTTTTCCAGAAAACATTCTAGAAGGTGGACACCTCATTTTAGGGTTTGACCATTTATTATAAATGGATAAATGAGGTGGCATGGATATGATGGGAGTATGATGAGGACCATGCTTGCATAGTGTGCACAAATGAATTTTTGATTCATTTGTGCATACTATTCAAGTATGGGCACATTTTTTTTATTGGAAAAAAAGGTTTTACAAAACCATGCTTTGTGATTTTCTCTCTCCATGGATGCTTCATTATTTTTGTGAGATGGTTCAATTCTTGAGCTCTCTTCTCCTCACCATTAGCATCACTCTCCTCTTGGTTCTCATGGGTTTCCTCCACCTTCATCTTCCACCTCCTCTCAACCCTCTCATGTGTTGAGAATCATGAGAGGGGGTAGGATGAGATTGATAAACACTTAGATCACTACATTATAGGCATTCTAGACTAGCATCCTAGAATCCCTAGTTGCTTCACTTGCATTTCTCGATATAGAGCTAGAGCCATGACTACATCCCTCGGGTGGATCATCTTCGACGGAGGAAGACCGGCGGCCAAGCTTGTTCGAGCACACCTCAAGGAGCTAAGGAAGTTGATGGAAGACCGAAGGACTTGGTTCATTCGGTATATCACCTCTAACCCTTTAGTTTAGTTCTTTGTTATATACTAGCATAGGTTTATGGTTCGATCTTGAAACGGATTTGTTTGCGCAATTTTTTTTTAAATGTCAGTTTTGTTCCGCATCGGTCACGGTAGATGGGAAGGGCGCAGACGAAATCCCAACATGGTATCAGAGCCACCCATAAACTAATACTAGCTAGTTTGCACGAAGTTAGAATATCGATCGACCAATTTTTCCGAATCAAAATTCCGTTTTTCCATTCTTGCTGTCGATTTTGAAAAGTGTTCAAAAAATCTTTCTGTGTATCTTAAAAATCAGTGCAAGCAATATTTGAGCACCTGAAGAAATTTGGACATGTACACCCACTAAATGGCTGCGGAACCGCCGCATTATACCCTAATGGGCCGCGGTTCCGCGGCGGATTTGTGGCCACGTTGCGCCAAATTTTTTCAGGCACTCTCTGACATGGAATTTTGATTTTTGGGATATTTAGTTTTGGCCCAGATTTGTTTAAAGTGCTTGTTTGCATTTGGGGACAATTTTGAAAAGTTTAGTCAACAAAATTTTAACTGTGTGTTTATCAGTACATGTGATGATATCTGCGACCGTGAATATTATTGAGCGGTACAACCCGACTAGTTGCTATATGTTCAACTAGACGGGTTTGCGAACATAATATTCACGTTGATGTTCTGTGTTGTGCTGTGGTTGGATTGTCGTGGTGGATAGCCTGGAGTGCAATGGTAGTAGCACAGTTCAGATTCATTTGTATATTCAGTATTACGGGGCGAGCATCCGACATGTGAACTGTCGTCTCTGCCAGATTGTATATTCTTTTATTGGGACATGACCGGGTTGAGGTCGATATCTCCATTGTATTTTTTTCTTTTCTATACTAGGATTACCCCACGGTGGAGTGCATGAATAGCCGATTTCTAGAGAGCAACAAGCCCGCATCTCATGGCGTTGAGATGGAGGGGGCTTCGCTCTAGAATTGGTGGGCTATTCACCGCACTTGTAGGGGTATAGTTTGACCCACGGAGAGGCGCTCAAGTTACCGGATCCCGTGAAGTGCTAGGTTGCCCATTCACTTTGTTGATTGGTGTTGCCTCACTTCTGGGATTGGCGGGTAACTTACCGTGCTCGTAGGGGTCCAGGTTTACATTTCACAGTCTATCCACACGACCGGAGAATGTCGGGTTTCATTTGCGGCTCAAAGGAAACCCGAGACTCCAAGATTATTCACCACTCTGTGTTGCTGGATGAGATTCTGTGATGTTGCTTATATATTGCCTAGGACGAATGTTATATATATATATATATATATATATATATATTTATATTTATATATACTAGTAGATATTGTATATGTTTTGCATCCGCACTAGTCCAGCCCTCGCTCTGTCGTTAGTTAAGTAACCTAAAAGGGCGATGACGGGGCACAGTGGCGAATGCGAATGGCATATACGTACATTTTGTTTTCGTTCCTTTTCTGTGGTGTGATATGAATTAATTGATGGGACTGCGTTGATTTTAATCAATGCAAGGAAAGATAAACCCAAATGATATTTTTGGAACCAAAATTTTAAAAACTGTTATTACTGGACATTTCCTTTTGCTTTGCACAGTGGTATTCGGTTCAGAATATCCCGCACCTCATTCGACGAGGCAAGAGCCGAGATCCCTTCATCGGGAGTGACCTCTTGAGAAAAGTTTGCGTCATCGTAATAACTTGACTATAGTCGATTCTTTTACTTTGCATCGTGGTATTTAGTTTGGAATATCCTGCACCTCATTCGATGAGGAAAGAGCCGAGATCCCTTCACAGCGAGTAACCTATTTAGCAAAAGTTATCGTCACTATATATTTGTAAAACCACTCGGATTCCTTCAAGGATATCAAGTTCATTGCGTTAAAGGTTTTTCACCAAAAACCAGCCGTAGCACCCTATCATTTCTTACAAGTATTTCTTAGTATTCATACTGTGTATTTTGACCTCTATCAAGGCATAGTGAATGGTAGCTGGGTAATACTTGTTTGTTGCATAAATATATGATTATTTAGGACAGTCACACGGTCATGTTGACCTCTATCAAGGGCTCGTGTTGGTGGGTCTAAGTTAATCTAAGACAATGACATGTTGAACTTGACTTGCGACTTATGATATGTTGATCTCTATTAAGGTCATAAGCCGCTTGGGGTAAAAATCACATCGGGAGTTTCAAACATACAGGAAACTTACCATACATGCGCATACCTTCAGGAGTGTGGTGACTTGAGTGGCTTCCATCATGTTATCATGCGATGATAGTTGGATCCTGATTCCCAGTGATGAGTAGGTGTTACTCTTCGGGTGATTTTAGACGATCCCGACTAATTCTCCTTTTATGGTTTGAAGGAGAATTCGAGGAAACCGTGGGAGACATCCTGATTAGATAAATCGATTAACCAATTTAATCTAAGTTAGAGTGCACGCTGAGTGTTTTTTTTCTCTCTCTCTTTGGCAGCGACCATGACCCGACCTAAACTAAAACTCATGAACCAAGATAACCGCACCTTCCTAAAACACTTTGGCTTTTGGATTGTCAGAGTCGCATAACTCATTGCCACTTCTACTTTTCCTTTGCATTTCTCCTGAACATTCCGTATCACTATGAAGATCGACATTTATTAGATACGCCATCGTATAGTTACATACGAACTCGAAGGAACTTGTTCCAGTTCAAGAATGGTTTTCAGTTCAGGAGAAATCAAATAGGATTATTCAGTTGTCTTTTCCCTTTACCTTCTCTCAAGTTGGAAGGGCTCATGGTATTAGGAAAGTACACCTATTATGCTTATTGTATAGTCTTCTTCCAAACCATATGCAGGTGCCGAAAGGTAGGTAAGGAAGAAAACCATTTAGCCTAAGGGTGGTGTACAGAAGGTAATAAGTAAAGACAAATAAAGTGATTAGAATGAGGGAAAAGGAAATTGCGACTGCTATTATTTAAAAAAAAACCGCGTATATCTCTGCCACTCCTACCTCGTCTTTGCATTTCTCCGGAACATTCCGTATCACTACGAAGATCCACATCTATTGGATATGCCATCGTATAGTTACATACAAACATGAACTTGTTTTAGTTCGAGGATGGTTTCTAGTTCTGGAGAAATCGAACATGATTATTCGGTTGTCTTTTCTTTTTACCTTCTCTCAAGTTGCAAGGGCTCCTAGTATTAGGAGAGTATACATATTACGCTTATTGGATATTCTTCTTCCAAACCATAGGCAGGTGCCGAAAGGTAAGGAAGGAAGAAAACCATTTAGCCTAAGTAAGGTATACAGAAGGTAGGGATTGGAGAGAGGGTAAGGAAATATACGATTATAGTCATAAATCTGGTTAGTGGAAGAGTCATTACTAGAAATACCCAGATACCCCTTCGAAACATTTTCAAGTTTCAGTTTTACTGTGTGGTGTTAATTGAAAACTGTTTTCCCAATTAGATTCTGACTCCAGGGTATGTATTTACCAGATTTGGTTCTCACATCTGTATAGCGTTACGGATGCTGAGTGGGAGTAAGATATTAGGAATTGGGTGATTATATTCTCATTATATCGGAATTCTTTGTAATTTGTGATATTTGAGGAAATCACCTGGGTTTTGCCTGACGGCAAATATATGGTTTTGAATATCCGTTGTTATGCACCAATTTCAAACTGATATATCTGTACATTTATTTATAAAGTGAGATATAACTTTTTGAAATTATGTCTATGACATTTACCTATATCAGTTGATAGTAAAGTAAGAAGTATTCAACAGCGGTGCAATTCTTCTTAACCATAGTGCAGTTTTTAACCTACGACGCACAGGGTTTGAGTTATTAAACTTAATGGACCTATATAGAGTATTGTATGTTGTCCGGTGTCCATTAGGACAAAGGGGTTGGTACTCGTACTATATTCTGTTTACTCATGACTTCTCTAGTTTTAGACAAGTATTTAGTTGAAATACAAGGTCCAGATTTTGAGAAGATATAGTTATAAGAATAAAGTAGAGAACTATATGTTGCAAAGTATCAGGATTCTTCAAGGTGATCGAAGATGTAGATACTTATAATAGGTATTCCGTCGTAAGTAAAAGTTTTAAGAACTTTCTTCTCTTTCAGATTACTCATACGTTGGTGAATTCCTTGATGAGTAATGCTGCTTGGCCACCTTCCATTTTGTTGATATGCACTGGAAATGGCTGCATGTATTTTGAATCTGATTCCAATTAAATTAGTGCATTTGTTTCTATAGTAGATATAGAATGGATTCATATCTTAATGATGTTAAGGTATACGGAGTTGTCCGGCTAATGCTTAAAACCAAAATTTGGATAAACTCAAGGCACGTTTCAGTAATGGCAGTTTGTGGGTTATCCCGGACATTGACGAGGGTTAAATCCCGAATTGGATCCAAAATTAACGGGTTAGTGTGAGCTTATCCATGCGGTTATGCACTTTTGTCTTTCTACCATTTTAGAAGATCAATAGTTATATTGTTCTTGACTCGCCAGCAGTTTTAGAAAAATGAATTCTTTTCAGTAAACATTAGAGGGAGTATGGTATAACTGAAAGTGATTCCAGAACCACAAATGATTACTGAAAATTTAATAGAACCTAAGGATTCAAATTGGATTCGACAATCCATTATCCACTTCGCAGATTTGGTGGGTAACCTCAGCCACCCGAGAGGTACTTCGATCTTCTTAAAGACGGTGACAAGGAGGTTTTTGATTATCCAAACTTGCCACTACTGTTGTTCTAGACTATGAGATCTGGCAGGAGGATGAGTATAACGTCGTTCTAAATTAGCTTTAGAAGTGCACGTTTATATGACTCTGCTGGATGGTTATTGTAGTCGGTGGGAGCAGCGGAAGTATAGTGGGAAAGTAGCTTATGTCTATTTAGATACTAAAGCAGGTATAGCGGAGATAGATCGTCTATTTTTGATACGACAGTTATAGAGTTTGACTTCATCAGAATAACAGATGGATCTAGTAAGAAAGTAGTAGGGAGTGATGTCCTGGTATTTGGATGACATTCTCTTAATAGGAAGTAATCTTCGTATACTACGATCGGTTATACTGTGGTTGTCACACGGTGTTTCTCCACATAGGATCTGGATAAAATATCAGGGATTCTGGTTACTAGATCTATAGTTTTAGATCTAGATTTGGGAAGTGTCCCAATTTGGGTACTTTGACACTATTCTAAAGTGTTTTAGAATGGACGACTCCTGGCGTGGTGGTGTACCCGCAGGCGACGGAGTCACCCTCTCTAAAGAGATGTCTTCTAGACTGATGAGAAGAGAGATTTGCATGATTGACATATCTCTTGCTTAGGCAATTGAGTCGATCATGAAATGTCAAGTATCACACTAGATATTTCTTTTGCACTGGCAGCAATAAGCACATATTAATCCAATTCTGGAGAAACGTTGGGAAGCAGTTATGAACATAAGTGGATGTTCTTAGTATATGGTAACAGCGGTCTCCTTCGGGAGGCTGTTGTCATTTGAGGCTTCCAAGGTGATCTGGATGACAGATTGGCTGTCAGAGTTATAGTTTTCCCTCTTTTTGAGGGGCAGTATGTAGGACTGGTGGTCCAAACGGATACTGTGGAAGGCATGGCGCCGGATACTGATTAAATTCAATAGAAGATACAGTCTAAGAAGTTTGTTGGATTTGGAGTTCATTTGTGAACTGGGTCCCATTAGATATCCAGACAAATTCTAAGACAGGTATCACTCATTTCGGGAGATAGTATTTCGCCGCGAAGTTGAGATATAGAGAGATAAAGAAAGAAATACTGGAGCAGATCCACTCACCGAGGCTATTTCTCAAACGCAATAGTTTCACAAACGGGCTTTGCGAAACTGATTAGTAGAGAAGTTGGGTGTTCGGTATCACACGGGCTGTGAGTATGCGACACCGCAATAATTAGCCTTAAGTGCAAGTGGGAGATTGTTGGCTATAGTGCCCTCAAGTCAATTATTGAATCGCAGGCACGCGATTGTGATGATTGAAGGAGGACCTATACGGGGAGAACAGTCTTACTTGAGATGATAGTATGCTATCTGGTTTGTATTTATCATCATGTACAGTATTAGGTGGCATTACAGATCATTATTATATATTGATAGAGCCCATAGATTTTTGCTTGACTACCAGCATTATGATAGCGATCATATACGTGAGAGCTGTGTGGTCTATAAGCACATCCTTAAATGTCCCTAGTTGTGGGAGTATCGAGACTGGGCATCGATATTCCGGAGTAGACTATTGTATACTTATCGAGACCCCGACGAGGGGCGGTGACCGGTCTCACAAGCCATTGGTGTCAGTTAGTCACCTAAGATAGTATACATGTGCTCATTGGGTTATAAGTACACTGGACGGACTCGCCGGGAACATACTAGTTGGTATTATACCTATTGTCAGATAGCAGTTCCCAGGTGACATGAGTACGGGTTATTCTGTCGACCTGAGATCGTCATTTGTTTCATTTGAGTTCCCACTGTGCTTTGATTACTACCCTACCACGGCTCAAAGGAGTCGTGCAAACAGGTTTTAGTTGGGCACAGTCCTGAGCCATATGGAGGCAGTGAGCGGATCGTCGGGGATTCGTCTCTCCCGGTATTGGGGGTTGATGTCACGTTGTGCATGGATGACCATCACCAGAAATCCATGGACACGGTGGATGATAATTACTGATTTGGATCAGTAGTTTCTCAGTAGGTGATGAGCTTCATACCGACACGAAATATCGCGTTATCAGGGGTCTGACTTTATCCACCCCCTAGACCTGATATGCGATACTCTTAGACGAACAGACCGGATTGTATGGAGATTGTCATGGATAAGCTCAGTAGAAGTTTGGATGAGCTTGCTCGTCGGCCTTCCTTTCGCTCAATACCTGGGTAGTCGTTACGTATAGCTAGTGCCGCTAACGTGCTTGTGGTTAAACCCACTGCCAGCATATTGACGAGTCTTTAGAGTCCCACACAGAGTGTTTCCCTGGTTCTGGAGAAATGATGTAGTAGACGTATTGGATACGTGCAGGGTTCCGATCAATCGATTGTACATTATACCCGGACTTTCGATCTGTCACGACCCAAAGTTTGGCCCGTGACCGGCACTTAACCACGTAACGTCTACAGGCGTAACGTGACTAAGGGAACCGGAAACCCAGAAAACAAACCAGTGAAAGTATAGAGTGTAATAAGAATTAAATGAAAACACCAACTAACATGATAAGAAATCTAAGTAAACAATCCCAAGATAACAATATACGACGCCGTAGCGAAGCTCAAGATCCACAAGTGGGAACATCACAGATAGCATAAAAACTGAATAAGAAAAGTCGGCTCACAACGAGCACGACACCAGAACACAAATAAGGTACAACATCGTCCTCACACTGTCTCTAAGTCAAATACATACATGGTAGATGGAGAATACTAGATACAACAATGTACATATAGATGATAAACAGATACCACACAAACCCACCTATCAGCAAAAGAGCTAGTACACCAACTATGGGGGTATCTGTGTCAAAAGATGCAACCGCAGCCTGCCGCGACTACTCCGAAGGGCAACCTGCAAACACTGTGGCACAACGGGGGTGAGTTGCCAACTCGTGAATAGAGATAACATATAAAGGTAATCGCGAGCATGCACGTACTACGCTACTCTATCATATGCCAACAGATGATATCAATATGTGATACGCAGTATGAGCAATAATCATGCAAGTTCTCTATCAGGTACTGTAAAACTGGGTGAGGTACAAATGCTCTATCAGGTAATGTAACTACAGGATGAGGTACAAATGCTCTATCAGGTAATGTAACTACAGGATGAGGTACAATAATAAATGCTGAGCATGGGGAAATATAGTATCTACACGGAATGTCAACGTGGGATAAATGTATATCGGTGTCCATCAATGCACCCAGATCCCCCAAATAGCTCAGGCGCCGGCACCCTCATCGGCCCTTGAATCCTGTACACCTCTGAGAGTCCCGAGTGCCCAACATCGGCACCCAAATATCATAAATACTCGTGTCCAGCATCGACACGCAAATCCTCATCCATCGGGCCCCGTCAGTCCGGGTCACCCACATCCATCTATAGACTCTGATCAGTATACTCCGGATAACTGTCAGGTCTAACCAATCACCGGTAGGTAGTGGTCCCTCTGCCAGGCTCACCGTCTACTGCACAGCGAAACCGTTCTCGCCCCGGGGTACCATACCGGGTCCACCATGTACCCGTAATCGGCCTCAACCGCCTCCTCGATTCGGGTTTCCATATATCACTCTAGCACCGAGAAAACACATGGTGGACGCACCGAAATATCATATCAAGGGAACCGGGTTTTTAAATGATTACATATTTGAAATAGCCACGGTTCCCAAATCCAGAAATCACATATAATTCAAACAAATACAAGTCAATGATCCGATATGATATGTGCGTCAAATGTAAATATCCGGTCAAGTTACATATAGATAAGTTACAAGACAATAATCCGATGTGACATATGCATCAGGTATGAATATCAAATCATGTCATATATAATAAACTACAGTATGATGATCCGATGTGATATGTGTAGCAGGTACGAATATCAATTCATGTCATATATAATAAACTACAATATGATGATCCGATGTGATATAGGCATCAAGTATGAATATATGGTCATGTCACAATAGATGAACTACAATGCTATGATCCGATGTGATATAGGCATCAAGTATGAATATATGGTCATGTCACAAATAGATGAACTACAATGCTATGATCCGATGTGATATAGGCATCAAGTATGAATATATGGTCATGTCACAAATAGATGAACTACAATGCTATGATCCGATGTGATATAGGCATCAAGTATGAATATATGGTCATGTCACAAATAGATGAACTACAATGCTATGATCCGATGTGATATAGGCATCAAGTATGAATATATGGTCATGTCACAAATAGATGAACTACAATGCTATGATCCGATGTGATATAGGCATCAAGTATGAATATATGGTCATGTCACAAATAGATGAACTACAATGCTATGATCCGATGTGATATAGGTGTGTAGAAGGTATGCAATGCACTAGCTAGTAACCATGAACATGCAATATATATATGGAACACTATAAGGTCCTATCTGCCCTGACGTAGAACGCCATGCGGGCGATATCCCCGTAGATGTGAAATCTACTCACCGTAGTCTCTCGCTAGGTGTAGCCAACAACCTGCTTCCCTTTCTTCACTGCGTCCGCCGTACTCGCCTGCGAACCTAGAATTACACAATATATCATATGTAAGCTCGAAATCACACAAACGCGACATTAAAACCCAACAAGTAACTCGTGTCGCGAACCAAGCGTGCGTGTGCGCGATACGCTAAAACGTGTGGTTACGCGTCTGAAATCACTCCGACGCATCGCGATACGCAGAAACCCAAAACCCACACACACGTAACACGCGTGTCGCGAAAGGTTGAAAATACGGGAAAATAGGTATTCTACCCCAGATTTTGATACAGGAAAGATATTGAAAATATATATATACCAAAATAACCTACATATAAGCAGAGACCCACACCCCCAAACCCCAACCCAAACCTCCCCAGTCTGGCCGCAATTTGCGGCCAGAATGCCATTTTTGGCTGCCAGACTTGGGAATTGGGTCCCCAGGTTTGGTCGGTGCACTTCATACCATACATACATGCTAAATCAATCACTAGATTTGTTCTGAAAAGCCTCGGATAGCAGCAGATTCTTACAGTGTCTAAAATCAGTTCAAAACACACATTTTGCACAAAAATGGAACTTTATGGTATTTTGATGAAATCTGAAACAAACCTAGGTCTAATCACTCACCAATAACTTGTTAATAAGCTAATCAAGCCACTACAACATAAGTTTTAACATGATACACTAAACCCCCTCCAAAAGCACTAAAATGGCACAAAAAGTGATATTTCTAAACTAAACATGCAAGTTATGGAAATTGGGTGCTAGGATTAAGATTTATACCTTAAATTGACCTTAGAGACACCAAAGTTTTCAGCTTTTCCCTCAGTTGTGCAGGTTTGCCCAAGAACACCTCAAAAACCTCAGGTTTTCATGGTTTATCGAAGGAAAAAGTATTGATTTGGGTAGGGTTTTGCTTGGGAATCAAAGGGAAGTGAAAAGGAGAAGAAAAATGAAGAGAATGGGGGTTTATTTGCTGGAATTTCTGCAGAGAATTCAGATGGGGGAAAGAGAGAGAGAGAAGAGAAGAAAAGGGTCAAAAAGTCCACCCTTCACCTAACCACCATACCTATTTGTTTATTTGGATTTGAATTTATTAAAAGGGTTAAGATATGAATAAAATCAATGGTTTATGCAAGGATTAAATGATGGGAAAATTTTAAACTTGCAACCATGCACCAAGAATGGTTAACAAGTTACAAAAAGTCTAAGTAAGCAAGGTGTACACAAGCACAAGACCTATCCCAAAATGCACACACTACCAATAACAACTATAAATCCTACGCACACACAAACATAAAAACATGCACGACTTCTAATTATCACCAAAACCATCAAACGGGAATTTCCAAGTGTTACACGATCGGACAGTTGATGATACTAGCCGGGTCGGGTTTGAGCCGGATTATTAAATCAGGTATTGATTTAATAATTTACACACACACACACACACACACACATATATATATATATATATATATATTTCGATATGTATATTCTAGTATTATGTTCTTTGTGTAGTTCTATCTCTTCGGGTATTCGTTTTTCGGTATGAATACATGTATGTATCTACAGTAGAATATAATCCGTATTTTTCCGGAAAATATTCTAGAAGGTGGACACCTCATTTTAGGGTTTGACCATTTATTATAAATGGATAAATGAGGTGGCATGGATATGATGGGAGTATGGTGAGGACCATGCCTGTATAGTGTGCACAAATGAATTTTTAATTCATTTGTGCATACTATACAAGTATGGGCACATTTTTTTAATTGGAAAAAAAGGTTTTACAAAACCATGCTTTGTGATTTTCTCTCTCCATGGATGCTTCATTATTTTTGTGAGATGGTTCAATTCTTGAGCTCTCTTCTCCTCACCATTAGCATCACTCTCCTCTTGGTTCTATTGGGTTTCCTCCACCTTCATCTTCCACCTCCTCTCAACCCTCTCATGTGTTGAGAATCATGAGAGGAGGTAAGATGAGATAGATAAACACTTAGGTCACTACATCCTCGGCATTCTAGACTAGAATCCTAGAATCCCTAGTTGCTTCACTTGTATTTCTCGATGTGGAGCTAGAGCCATGACGACATCCCTCAGGTGGATCATCTTCGACGGAGGAAGACCGGCGGCCAAGCTTATTCGAGTATGCCTTAAGAAGCCAAGGAAGTTGATGGAAGACCAAATGACTTGGTTCATTCGGTATAACACCTATAACCATTTAGTTTAGCTCTTTGTTATATGCTAGCATAGGTTTATGGTTCGATCTTGAAAGGTTTTTGTTTGCGCAAAAAAATTTTAAACGCCAGTTTTGTTCCTGCAGGGTTACTAGGCACTCTAATAAGGTTCTACAAGGCATCAACCATGCCCGATTAAATTTTTAGTCGTGCAGAATAACCCTAAACAAGATCTTTGCTAGATAATTAGGGTTACATATGCAAGTAAATGACATTTACTACTAAGTGAATACGAAATACAACTTTTGTAGATCGGTCCTTTACTTCTAAAGCTCCTTATCGTAGTCCCTTCGCTGCGATCATGGTTCTCCCGGGCTCTTGCATGGCTTCACGAGGCGAAAGAAGCGTCCTTGCTTGAAGTCTTCGAGGCCAAAGATGATCTACGTCGAGGGAATACCAACTCAAGCTACTACTTCACTAAGTAGAGAACTAGTGAAGCAAACACTTTAAACTAAAGTGCTAGTCTAGTAGAGAATGGAGAAATAGGAAGTGGGTTCTCTTTAGAATTTGATTGCTCACAATCTTTCACTCTCTTTTTGAAACCCTAGCAAGCTTTTCTTTTGCTTAAAGAAGAAGAAGAAGATGAACAAAAGAAAAGATGAGGATAATGATCAAGTGAGTGAGCTAACCATGGGTGAGTGAGTATCATATACTAACTCATGTAGAGACATAACCATGGCTTATCCAAAATGGTTAGGTTAATAAAAATCTAAAGTAAAACAAAGTTAGTGGACTTTGTCAAAGCATCCACAAGCTTCATGCTTGTGACAAAATCTCCACTAATTTGTAATTACCTTAAATAATTATAAACTACCATTTAAAATAGAATGGTGTATGTCTTGCACACCCATGCATGATGTATCAACAACCATGATACAAAATGAAAACATATTTTAATATATATCACATATATATTAAAGTTGTGCACATGTGAGAAAAATCCTTAAGTGAACAAATGTTAGTTAATGTAAATTAGTATATCATATATACAATTATACACTAAATTATTAAATCAACACTTGACTTAATAATCCGGTCATATAATATATAACCGACTAACATCCAATGTATCGACTTATCGAATCAACATTTGATTCCATAACCCGGTTATATCTCATATAACCGACCGATACAAAAAGTCGCGAGAATAGAATACGGTATCACATACACGCATTATTCTCGGTCCCGCACATATCACATACGTGCTCCTATTTCGTTTTGCCTGAGCCAGTAAAACCTCTATGTAGGACTCTAAAGACTCGTCAATACGTCGGCAGTAGGTGATGATCACATCAAGCACCCACAAGCCGTCAGCGGTACTAGCTGGACGTAATGGCTACCCGGGTATTGAGCGATCAGAAGATCAGCAAGCAAGCCCGCTCCAACTCCTGTAAAAGCCTAACGGTAACACTTCCCGTACAGTTCGGTCTCCTCGTCTGATATGTCGCATATCAAGTCTAGGGGTGGTAAACGTCAGACCCCAATAACCGATAAGTCGTGCCGATGTGAGGCTCATAATGGGTCGAGAAACTACTGGTAACACTTACCAGTAAATCTCTAAATCAGCCCTGGCCAGGGACTTCCCTGTTATGGCCAATCGAGCACAGCGCAACATCAACCCCAATACCGGGAGAGACGAAACCCCTCCTATCGCTCATTGTCTCCATGTGACTCGGGACTGTACCCAAAAACCACCGTTTTGCACCCCCTCTTGGACGTGGTAAGGTGGAAATCAAAGCACGGTGGGAATCACACAAGACTCTATGACGATCTCGGGTCTACAGACTAACCTGCATAAGTGTCACCGCGAACTGCCATCTGACGTGAGGTATAATACTATCTGGGAGTTCTCGGTGAGTCCGTCCAGTGTACCCAGTCTCTACTGAGCACCCGTATACCATCTCTGATGTCAAACACCAATGGATATGGGATCATCCATCTCCCATCTCATGGGTCGAGAAGCGTATACGCTTGTCTACTCTGGTATATCGATGCCCTATCTCGACACACCTACGACTAGGAACATTAAAGGATGTACTTATGAACTACCATGGCCCCACTAGTATGATCTGCATCATAGTCCTGGTAGTCAAGTACACATCCTAAGGGCTTTACCAACATATAACTATAAGACAGTATCAAGAGACAAGTATACATGTTTAGATAAAGAGCAACCAGATAGCATACTATCATATCGAGCAAGAAAGTCCTCTCTCTATATGTCCAACCATCCAATATAATATACATCATCTGTACAATACTGGCCTCTAGGACATACATACAACTAACAGTTCCGCATCGATCACGGTAGATGGCCAGGGCGCAGGTAAAATCCCAACACGCCTCACATGAGCGCCCAAAGCTAAAAACCCAGCGCCCCACATGAAAAGCACATGAACTCTAGAAAAGATTAGTGCTTAGCACTATGTCGGCGTCTCACGTGAAACACATGTGAGCGCTGTATATCTTAGTGCTTAGCACTACTGAGTAGTATAGAAACCCAATCTCAGCCCAAATTGGCTAAGCTTCCCGAGGTTAAATCTCTTTGATTTTAAATTAACTGAGCCCGTATGCTCGTGATTTCCAATCTGATCTTAGTCTCAAACATGACTGATGATCTCCCATTGATGATATCCAAAATGATATTCATCCCATATCTTCTAAGGTAATCTTAGTCTCAAATATGACTAACGATTCTTAGGTCCATCACAATCCCTTTTTCCCTTAAATACGGGATTTGGTTCAAGAGTACATCTTTCCACACCTCTGATATATGTCGTTGTAATTCATCAACGTCTTCAGAGAGGTGGCGGGTCCCAACAACCAACAACGCATTTCTCGTACCAACTTGATGTAAAACTTCATCAAGACTGGGAATGATATATCCCACGTTGATGCACTTTCAAATTGACGTGCACACCTCAAATTGGATCGCACTCCAAATTGGGTGCATTCCATGTCCTCATCGTTCACTCTGCCACGTAACAAATACACGTGCGTGCAAGTTGAATATTGGACCGAAATGTTCTTAAACTAATCTTCGCCCCCAAATACGGCGATAATGGACCGAAATGTCCTTAAACTAATTTTCATCCCAAACAGGGAACATTGGACCGAAATGTCCTTAAACTAGCATACGTCCCAAACAGGGAATGTTGGACCGCGACGTCCTTAAACTAATATGTTTTGCCCTGCGGATTGTCTCCATAATGACTACCGTATACTATTCATGGGCTATTCATATATGATCTAATGATCAGTTGAGCCCATATGCTCACTGCTCATAAATCGATCTTAGTCTCAAATATGGCTAATGAGCCTTAGATCAAACCCAAATATCCTCTGAACCGATGGACCTTACAAATGTGAGATCTGCATCCTAAGTTCATCCCCGTTGGAAAACTAAGCTACCAATGTGGGCCCCGTCAAGCAAAATTCTTGACCTAAACCCAAATCTCAAATATACGGATTTGGACTAATCCGCGCCCTATGGGCGACGATATAAACTAGTCTCCGCATACAATCCACAGGCAACCTAAACAAACAAAAATACACACGACACGAAGTGAACTACCAGAGCAGGAGAAAGTGGTTATCACAATGCGGTAACGTAATTAACTGCAGGGGCTTGCGCCTGCAGGGAAGAGCGTCCCCACAATTAAAAAACCCTCATAAAATGAGGGGGAATCTGATAAAGTCTGCTACAAGTGTCGTGTCTTTCCAAACTTCCGATATATGGTGTCATAAATCAACTTGGTATTTTTGGAGAGGTGGACGGATAAATCCAAATAGCATCTGCCCCCAAATTCAGGCCAGACGTCCCAACGTCTCGGTCCGGTCTTTCGGCGCTGAACACCGCTTATGTTCTCGGCATAGAGATTCATCAAAATAGATCCAATTTTCTTGACCTAACACAAAAATCTTATATTTCAAAGGTTCTTGAAAGATATGGAATGCAGAATTGCTCTTCCAGAGTCGCACCCATTGTCAAAAGGGATAGACTTAGGTCACAGCAATGCCGTAAGAATGAGATAGAAAGGAAACATATGGATTCCTTAGCATTTGCTATTGGGAGCTTGCAATATGCGCAGACTTGTACACGACCAGATATTGCTTATGTTGTAGGGATATTGGGTAGATATCAAAGTAACCCCGGTATAAAGCATTGGAAAGCTGCAAAGAAAATCATGCGATACCTGCAAGGAACTAAGGACTATATGCTCACATATTAAGAATCTAACCATCTCGAGGTTATTGGCTACTCAGACATGAATTTTGCAGGGTGTCCTGACAGTAGGAAGTCTACCACAAGCTATATTTTCATACTTACTGGTGGTGCTATATTGTAGAGAAGTATCAAACAGAAAATAACTGCTTCTTTCACGATGGAGGCTGAGTTTATCGCCTTGAATGAAACCTCCCCACAGGTTATTTGGATTAAGAATTTTATTTCCGATCTTAAGATCGTGGATTCAATTCAGAAACCACTAAAGATCTTGTGTACAATGAAGCCACTGTTTCTTTCTCCAATGACAACAAGAGTTCTACCGCATGTAGACATATGGATATCAAACTTTATGTTGTTAAGGAGAGAATGAAAGAGAGTTGGTGACTATCAAAAATATCGGCACGCAACATATGATAGCAGATCCTTTTACTAAAGAACTAGCACCAGGGTTATATTCTTGACATGTAAATAATATGGGTATGATTAGTTCTTTTGTTGTGTAGTGATGTTTGTATTAGCACATTGTTTGTGTGATCACATACAACTTATTTGTATATATATAATGACTTTCTCTGCATTGTTTGTTGTTTACCCCAATCAGAGCAAAGCTCTGTTCATAATTTGAAATTTAAACTGAGGAAGCGCCTCATGTGCAAAGCATGAGAGCGCCAGCACCGAGAGCGTCAGCGCTAAGAGTCAAAGACTCTGAGGTAGCGCCTCACGTGCAAAGCACGAGAACGCTGAGCGCCAAGCGCTAAGAGTCAAAGACTCTGTGACAACACATCACGTGCAAAGCACGAGAGCATTAGCGCCAGAACTAAATGTTCTCTACCGTTGGATCAAAAATCCAACGAAGATGATAAATCATAAAAATCCAGAATCAAATTCTGTTGAGCAAATATTCCTCGGATCTTCCTAAACAGGAAAGATTGCCCTCTATAAAACAGCGCACCGTTGGATCAAATATCCAATGGTGATTAATAAAATCACCAAGATTACAGAATAATCTCTGTTTAGGAAAATATTTTCCAATCTTGTTAATAACAAGAGAAATATCTTCTGTAAAACAGAAACCATAGGATCAAAGATCCAACAGGGTATAAAATCCCCAAATCAATCAGAGATCTTTCAATGAAAGATCTCTTTAACCAAATTAACAAACTTGCCTCCACTATATAAAGGACCCAAGACTTCAAATTTTGTATAGAGAAACCCCCCCCCCATAAACTTCAAAAAGAGAAAGAGAAAAGCAAGCTCTAAGACAAAGAAATTTTTTTCAAGGTAAATGATAATAAGTGAGATCATAATATCTTCTCGATTTCTGAGAGTTTAACTCTCACATCAAAAGAACTTAGTTCTTTTTCTAGATCACAGATCTACAGGACAAAGTCTTTCACAAAAATAGAAGAGATCATAGCATCTCTTCATAAAAGAAGAACTTAGTTCTTAGATTCATGAGACAAAATCTCTTATAAACGAGAATTTAATTCTCAAAGCACAAAACTTACCAGAACCGCCAAAGAAGCGCTTCAGCGCTCCAAGTCTGGCGCTCAGCGCCAAGGGCACCACGTGCTCCTCATGTGTGCGTCATTTCATAAGAAGCGCTTCAGTGCTCCAAATCTAGCGCTCGGCGCCAAGCGCACTACGTGCTCCTCACGTGTTCCCTATTTCATAAGAAGCGCTTCAGCACTCCAAGTCTGGCGCTCAGCGCTAAGCGCTCCACGTGCTCCTCACGTGTGCGCTATTTCATAAGAAGCGCTTCAGCGCTCCAAGTCTGATGCTCAGCGCCAAGCGCACCACGTGCTCCTCACGTGTGCGCTATTTCACAAGAAGCGCCTTAGCGCTCCAGGTCTGGCGCCAAGCGCACCACGTGCTCCTCACGTGTGCGCTATTTCATAAGAAGCGCCTTAGCGCTTCAGGTCTGGCGCTCAGCGTCAAGCCCACCGCGTGCTCCTCAAGTGTGCGCTGAGGGAACATAAAGTGTTCTTTAAATAAAACCCAGCGCCATAAAAAGCGTTCAACACTCAGTAAAAAGACAAAAGAAAAAGGGGTGTCAGAACCCAAATTAATGCTCAGCATTATTGAACCAAAAGGGACTGAGCCCAAACAAATGTTCAATGTTTTATTCAAATCTAAGTGGACTGAACCCAAGTTGGCCATAATTACTCAATTCAGATTAACTGAGCCCATGTACTCACAATCTCTTTAATTGGTCTTAGTCCCAAACCCTAACTACAGATCTCTCAACCAACATCGGTTCAAGGGTATATCTCTTCACACCTCTGATATATGTCGTTGTAATTCTTCAAAGCCTTCAGAGAGGTGGTGGGTCCCGACAACCAGAAACTTTACAGACTATGATGTCTTTAAACACCATAGACTATGATGTCTTTAAACTTTGCAAGCTATGATGTCTTTAAACTCCAAGGACTATGACGTCCTTAAACCCAGTGGACCGCAATGTCCCTAAACTAAAACGATAGAGTCCAAATACTCTTTCGTGGGATCTAAATGATCCCAAAATCCTGTTGAGTAGATCTTAAGTCTAAAATTAGACTAACGTATCCTCAACAAACGTCTGAGTTGACCTTAGTCTAAAATAAGACTAACGGTCCTTAAACCAACCCAAACCCAAATCTAAGAAAATACGGATTTGGACTAATCCATGCCCTACTGGAGACAACACAAATTAGTCTCCGTATACAATCCACGGGCAACCAAAAATAAAACAAACACACACGACACGAAATGACCATCTGGAAAAGGAGAAAGTGGTTACCGCTATGCGGTAGCATAATTAATTGCAGGGGCTTGCGTCTGCAGGGAAAAGCGTCCCCACAATCAAAAACCCCTCATACACGAGGGGGAATCTGACGAAGTATACTACAATGGCCGCGTCTGTCTAAACCTCTGATACACGGTGCCATAAATCAACTTGGCATTTTCGGAGCGGTGGACGGATAAAACCAAATAACATCTGCCCCTAAAATTCAGGCCTGACGTCCCAACATTCCGGTCGCGTCTTTTCAGCGGAGAACAGATTCTGACACCCCCGGTGGGACCTTTTCCTCTTTCCACTCCACACTTAGTGTGTCGTGTTCGTGAATGAATCGCGGTTTGATATGGTCGTCCTTGGATTTAAGGTACTAAGATTTGATGTCTTGCTCCCGTGCAGAGAAAATGGCTTCCAACTACACTAGCCGTAACAATAACTTCCACTCCGTCCTCGCCGGAGGAGTGACTTATGGGCCCCAAGCGGCCTCCATCTTCGCCATGCCAGTGAAACAGGTGACTCAGGCCACCACTGGACTGTTCTTCGGGACCATACTCCCACCAATGAGCTTCAACGCCCCAGTGCCATCGCAAGAAGCTCCAAAAAAGTCGGTCTTTGATCGGCTTGCAACTACCGTGGCCCCTCTCAATGGGTCGCCCAAATCCAACGCCTCAGTCTTTAACAGACTGGGCCAAAGTTCTAATGGGCCCGTGAAGAAGCCCGCATTACCTGAAAGGGCTATCCCCAAACGGATGGCCATCCCTGCTCCAGTAAGTGAAGTCATCAGACAGACTTCTCCTGCTAAGGGGTCGGTCTTCGCAAGACTAGTCGTTCCAACTCCCGCTTCAGGCGAATTCACCAAAGCTGCTTCCCCTTCCAAAAAGTCGGTCTTTGGAAGATTGACCGTTCCCTCTCAGCGGACGTCAGTCTTCGATAGACTGACACCGACAACAACTTCTCATCAGATCAGGGGGAATGATGAAGCCACCTCCGTAACTGTGCTGGTACCGTCTGCAAGACATGCTCGACGTCGCCACTGGCACCGAGTGAGGAAAGCTGGGGCCAGTTCCTCTTCTAGACTGACTCCACCAGCTCCAATGGTGGAAATTGATGCTGTTGTTCCAACTGGGAACAACTTTGAACCACTTAGGAGGGTGCGCAAGAACTCTCCGACCGCCGTGCTTAAAAGATCTCCTCTGTCTATGAAGAATGTTACTGAAACAAAGCCAGAGTAGCCCCCTCAACGGCTGTCCTCCAAAATCCATAGGGTCTGACGAAGAGTCCAAGACTCTTTGATCGACCAAGACTACTCCCGCCGACAGAAGAGAATGAAGATCCGGCAAGAAGAGAATTTCACCACTGTCGTACCACGGAAAGCATCGGCTGCAACAGCCCCCGCAACTTCCACCGCCCATAAAAAGAGAAGGCCGGAGAAGATCCCTGTGTCTGCGACAAATCTCAAGGGTGCTGAATCCAAACGCCCCAAGTCTGGGGGCATGGTAGTGCACACTATCTACATGGATTCCGGGAAAGAGGATAGTTGTATCTCTATGGGTCATCGACCACTCACCCGATCTATGATAAAAGCCCAGGAGCAACAGCAAAAGCTCCAGGAAATGCTAACAAAGATGGCCACGCTCACTGGGCTAAAAGAAAGCCCGGAGACGTCATCAGAGCAGTGATGGGAACAGGAAACCGACGCCGAGTTCCTCCAAAGAATGCTCGAGAAGAAAGACAAAAAGGCCGTGGAACAAGCAGCCAACATAAAAAAATGGCGCCATTATTCTAAGATATGGTGGGCATGATGATCTAGCCAGACCACCCAGCCGAAGATCCTCCAGTAATAATTGAAGACGATAGAGGGGAGACATCAAACCCTCTTCCAGCTTTATCAGCAGCCAGGGAAGAGACCGTCTCCAAAGCCGCCCTTGACGACTATATAGCTCAACAGATACGAGCTCATCAGGCGAGCAAAGCAGCCGGCCAAATCATCAAGACTGGACGACCCTATCTGGGTTGGTACGATCAAGTAAAGTACCCACTAGGATATACAATCCCTAAATTCCATGTGTATAAGGGGACGAGTAATCCACACCAGCATGTTTCTCAATTCAGGGCTCTGTGCGGTAATACAGGGGGTGATGAAAAACTTCTGCTTCGCCAGTTTGTTGGCAGCTTGTCGGAGACAGCATTCAAATGGTACTCCGAGCTCCCGAATGACTCAGTCAAGACTTTTGTAGAAATGGAGCTACTGTTTACACAAAGGTTCGCAAGCGCCAGCGAACGTACCCCAATCACGGCGTTGATCAATGCCAGAGTGAAGCCAGGAGAGACATGAGTTTAGTATGCAATTCAGTGGCGGAACCTATAGTCAAAGTGCGAACAACGCATAGAGGAAGCTCTTGCTGTAGGCATGTTCGTAGGAACCCTCGATCCTCAAGCGACCATATCCCAGTTCATGATGTTTTTCGAGCCGACCACCTTCCAGGCCTTGATTGACAAGCCGGCCCAAATGGACCAGATGGGCCATAGACTGTCTTCCTCGAAAATGGAGCCTCGAAACGAAAAGGGGAAAGGGAAAGCGACCTTCGTCGCCAATGCTCAGCAGCAGCCCAGTGGTCCAAAACCAGCTGATCGCCAAAACGATAAACAGTGATTCTTCAACGAGAAGCTAAAACGCCCTTATTCGTTTCCCCGGGATAAAACGGGAAGACTGTTTGAGCTGGCGATGCGCAACAAGCTTATCACCCTGCCGGATTCGAATGCCCACTGCAGCCCGGTGACGTCAACAGTCCCAACTATTGCCCCTGCCATCGAATAATGGGTCATCCAATCGAAGATTGCTTTGTCTTCAAAAACTGGATTGAGGACCAATACCAGCAAGGCAAATTCGCGTTGTCTGAAAACTGGAGGGTAAACCCGCTACAACCACACACTCCGAAAAAGATGGACACGCCGGGAGCATCATGCTCATTTATAGAGGAAGCTCCATGGGAAGTTGTTCTTTCGGCAAAAACTAAAAGAATGCTGAAATATCTCCAAGCATGTCTGGTGATTAGGTGGAAGAGCCTGCTAGAGCCCGAGATTATTGAGGGGATGCTGAAGCTGCGCCCAACGCTGAAAGTTGGTGATGGTGGACAAAACATTCAGGCCAAGCCTCCAAAGTCTTTAAAGAAAAAGAAGAAGGCCAAGAAGCCCGTCCAACCCGAAGACAGCCGTACAGGTCTGCAGAAATACATCGATGCACTGGAAGAATATAACCAGAAAGCACGGACCCCAATCACGTTGGATGAATTCTTTAAGCATGTTCTTGAGAATGAAGCCGATGACGCTGATGAAGGAGACAACTCTCAGAAGAGCCCGAGAATTATGTGGCAAGCTGCCACATGATCTCTCACTCATCAATAAATGGCAAAGAAGCTCCTGATGCAGAGAAACTGGGGGCAGATCTAGAACTGGAATCAAAATCCCTGGAGCCATCGGACGAATTGATTGACAAACTGCTGAGCGAAGCTCTTCAGAAAAGCAAATCTGACCGAGAGTGTGAAACGACCATATATGAAAGGGCCAAGCGTCAGCGCCACGTTGAAGAAGCTCCGGTATTTAGAGGCCATAGAGTACCCCAACCGGATAGAAGCACTTCTGCCGCCAGCAAAAGCAGGTTTAAGACAAGGAAGCAGTTCGCTAAAACCCTGTCGATGGGAATGAAGTTGTCACCTTCCAAAGAAATCACTTTAGAAAATACGTTCCCCGACGAACTAGTTGCACATCCAAACTACTACTTATACCATCGGAGGATCACGCACCCTACCGAAGAGTGCAACACCTTTAAAAACGGGTGGCAGGGATATGTTACCCACCGGCAACACGTCAGGCGATTGAAGCGCAAAACTCGTCGAGAGCAGAGAGGCACGACAGATCAGCGCAAAAGAACTGCCGGCGACTGTCACATGGTTGAGTCTGAGGGATTGCAAGTTCTCACCTTCAGGAGCGATTCTGATGAAGAAATAGCCCTCGGCCCTCTCTTCAAAGAATCCACCTCAAGAAAAGAGGAAGAAACGAAGGGCTGTAAGAATATTCAGCTGCGTAGTCGCACGTTGCCCGAAAAGAATCTTGGACCTATGAATAAAGGATCGAACAAAAAAGATAAGGGGAAGGAAAATGTTTTTGAGGATATCGCCCTCGATAACCGAGTCGTCGAAGAGCTGGCAGCCAAGGACCCGCCCAAGAAAAGCAAGGTAGACTATAATATCCTGGCATACATGAGGAAGATACCCTCATAATTAAGCATATTAGATGCCTTTCTCCTGTCTAAAGAGGCGCGATATTTCCTGATCAAGGCATTACAAGACCTCGGGCAGTTTCAAGCCTTCCTTGCCGAAGAAAAGATGAAGGACGAGCTGGAAGAAGTGCACACAGCTGACATCACTTTCGGCGATGAAGATCTCCTACTCGGAACGTGCAAGCATAACCGTCCCCTCTATGTCTCCGGGTTTTGCCCTGACATCAAGTTAGGGAAGATCCTGATTGACAACGGGTCCTCTGTCAATTTTCTCAACGTGATGGTGCTAATGGAAATTTGCATGAGCGTGCAGCACCTAGATCGTGATAAAATCACCATCTCCGGGTTTGACTCCCAGTCATCACGGACGCTCTGGTCTATGATACTGACATTATGCTTCAGGTTGCTAGTCATTGACATCAAGTACCACGTCATTGACGACAAGACTTGCTACAACGCCTTGCTCGGTAGGCCTTGGTTGCACGAGTACAACATCATCCCTTCTACACAATATCAGTGTATGAAGTATTTCAAGGATGGTCTTGAGTACACCGTAACGGGGGAGCTAAACCCATTCTCCGTGAATGAAGTCCGCAAATATGAGGATGCAAAGTATTTCCTGCCAGACTTTGAAGACACGGAAAGATGCCATAAACCGGAGAATAAGAAAAAACCAATCACCACTATTCCGGTCTTCGGGAGCGATACTGAGGAGGAATAAGAGATAGTCTATTCGGGGCCGCCCCAATGCAACAAGACGGGACCATCTACCCCTATTCTGTTTTTTAGCAGTGACTCTGAAGACGAAGTCAACGCAGTGTTCTCGGTCCGTCCATTGGTGCAGGCCCTTAGTGAAGATGATCAGAGTTTGCAAATTTCCATGGTTCCACAAAGCATTACAAAGAGCTCGACGTACTTGATACCTATAGTGTGCAAGAACTGCAGACGTTCTACGTCCCTCCCAGACGAAAAGATGAAAAGGCGATCCTCTTTTATCGATCCGCGGAAACCAAAGTGGAGAAAGAAATCTGGCATGGTGCGGATTCTACGTTTGACAGGCTCCAGCCTATCTGTCTGCCCAGATACTACACAGAAGGATTAAAAAGGCTGTTGAGGTGCCAAGGCGTACCCTTCAAACAAACTGCTCGACAATCTCAGTTCTACAACAGGATCTGGAACGTCCCCGGAACTCAGCGAAAATTGCCCAACGGGAGAATGGAAACGATCGGGTTTGGATATGTTCAATCCAAGAAACGGGAGCGATTCCATAGCTGCTACATTATACATAACTTCGATGAAGAAGGAGATGCTCTATTAGAAGACACTGCAATTGAACCAAAATGAGATCCTGCCGTAAAAATGTCAAGTCCGTCGTTTGAAGAACAGATGGACAAGATAATAAGGGAAGCGGGTCAAAAGGCCCGGGATGACCACAACCGTGAAATGGCCATTTACGAGAAAGCCAGGACACAGCGCCTCCTTCAGCAGGCTACGGAGAATGACGATGCCCTTCATCGCCATCCCGTCATACAGAAGACCCGACGTGGAGGCAAAAACAAACTAAAGAACGGAAAAAACGTTCGACAGCGGCAAAGCGGGTCCAAGAAGCCACGCGATCGAGAATAGAGCAGCCGGGATTCGTCTCTTATAAAGAAGATGGGTCGAGCATATTTTTTTCCCCAAGACAAGATAAGGAAGATATTCGATCTTGTCATGAAACATCAAATGATTATGCTCCCGGAGTCCAAACACCCTGAACAAGCAGACGATGTCTCTCATTCAGATTATTGCTCCTATCATCAAGCGATAGGACATCCTTTCGAAGACTGCTTCACATTCAAAAATCGGGTAGAAGACCAGTATCAGCAAGGCAGGTTCTCTCTATCCAGCAGTTGGAGGGTAACCCCACCACAGAAGCATGTTCTAAAAGCAACGTACATGGCGAGGGTAAAACCAGTTCAACTTCGGTCGTGGAAATGATCTCGCACCTGCCACGCAATAACGCTATCAGAAGAAGGAGTGCCCAAGAACATGGATGACTTGTCCTGGTGCTTCGAAAACGAGGATGAAGAGAAATTGATCTTGGAATTTCACCTGCGCCAAAAGAGTTGGAAGATGGAATACATACTACTGCGGACAACCTAAGGAAAATCGACTTGGGGACAGCAAACGACCCGAGGCCTACGTTCGTCAGTGAGCTGCTGTCCGAAGAACAGGTAGCTACGCTAAAGGACATGCTCATGCAGTATAAAGACTGCTTCGCATGGAACTATTCCGAGATGTCGGGGCTAGATCCAGAGATAGCGGTGCATAAATTGGTGATATCTCCAGACGTCAAGCCAGTCAAACAAGCACCAAGAAGGATGCGATTCGAGCTTGAAATGAGCATCAATGCCGAAGTCAAGAAGCTAATCGACTATGGCTTTATCCAAGAAGTTTAGTATCCTGACTGGATCGCCAACATTGTCCCAGTGATGAAGAAAAATAGGACGGTGCGCATCTGCATAGACTTTCGGGACCTCAACAAAGCTTTCCCGAAGGATGATTTTCCCGTACCGATTACCGAGATGATGATAGACAACACGTCCACTCATGAAGTCTTCTCCTTCATGGACGGATCATCAGGGTACAATCAAATAAAGATGCACCCCGAAGACCAGAAGCATACCGCTTTCCGGACTCCCCTGGGAATATTCTGCTACAAAGTAATGCCTTTCGGCTTGAAGAATGCCAGCGCTACCTATCAGAGGGCCATGACAAAGATTTTCGACGACCTCATACATGAAATCGTCGAATGCTATATCGATGACCTCATGGTGAAAATCAAGTCGTATGAGGAGCATTGGGAGCATCTGAAGATCGAGTTTCAGCGCCTTCAGAAATACAACTTGAAGATGAACCCTCTGAAATGCACGTTCGGAGTTTCCTCGGGAAAATTACAAGGATTCATCGTACGACACTGGGGCATCGAAATAGACCCATCGAAGATCAAGGCGATCATGGAAATGCCTCCGCCAAGAACTCTCAAGCAACTGAGGTCTCTACAAGGAAAGCTCGCTTATATCCGGCGGTTAATAGCCAATCTTTCCGGCAAATGCCGTCCCTACAGTCACTTAATGAAGAAGGGGACCTCATTCGTCTAGGATCGCAAATGCTAGAGCGCGCTAGAAGAAATCAAGCAATACCTATAGAATCCTCCGGTACTGATCGCTCCGGTCAAGGGAAAACCCCTCATCCTATACACAACAGCCCTTGAAGGTTCTTTAGGTGCACTATGGGCATAGGAAGATGACCAAGGAAAAGAGAGAGCCCTCTACTATTTGAGTCGAGTTCTCCTGGGGGCAGAAAACAACTACTCCCCCATCGAAAAATACTACATGGCGTTAATCGTAGCGATAACGAAGCTTAGACACTATGCGTTGGCGCATGAGGTCCATCTCATATCAAAAGTGGATCCTCTCAAATATTTGATGTCAAGAGCCATATTAACAGGGAGGCTCGCTAAATGGGCCATCCTCTTGATGGAGTTCTCCATAACATATCGACCTCTCAAGGCAATGAAAGGCCAGGCCATCGCCGACTTCCTCGCTGAGCATCCGATACCTACCGATTCACCCCTAAATTGTGAATTACCAGACGAGCATGCGTTTGACACAATCGAAAGAGAAAAAGGAGGGAGTGATACCCGATGGGAACTCTATTTTGATGGGGCATCTTCCATGAAGAAGCAAAAGCACAACACCCCTATAATCAAATCGGGGGTAGGCCTTATGTTCGTGACTCCGCAAAGAGTAATAATGCGCTTTGCCTTTTCTTTGACAGAACCAAGGACAAATAATGAAGCAGAATATGAAGCTTTGATGGCAGGCCTTGAGATCGCTGTCGACATGGGAATCGAAAACCTCCTCATATACGGAGACTCCCAGTTGGTTGTTAGTCAAGTAAACGGCGACTATCAAATTTGCAAGCCAGAGTTGGTGAAGTATGGCGAGAGAGTACAACAATTGCTGACTCAAATCCCTTCCTACGCCCTGGAAAGCATACCACGAGCGGAGAATAGTAAGGCGGATGCGTTATCCAAGCTCGCTAAAGAACTGGCTGACGAAAACCTTGATGACGTAAGGATCGTTGTACAAAGCCGTCGGGTTCTTGCACCGGCAGAAATATCTCCATAGTCGTTCGAAGAAAAGGGAGCGACCAAGCAAACGGCCCTACAAATAAAAGACCAGGAAAAGGCTAATGATTGGAGAGAAGTCTTTATAGACTACTTCAAATCCCGTCGAACAACTAAAGATGCGTCCTCAAGACATCAGCTTACTAAACGAGCTCTGTCTTTCGCCTTCGTCAATGACACGCTGTATAAGAGATCGTTTGACTCTCTATGGCTGAGATGCCTGGAACCAGAAGAAGCAAGGAGAGTCGTCCAAGAAGCTCATGACGGACTCTGCAGTTCTCACCAAGCCGGGCCAAGGATGAAACTGAAGATCAAAAGGATGGGCTATTATTGGCTCATAATAATTCAGGATTGTCTCGAATACGCGAAACAATGCCACTCATGACAAATTCACGGGGACTTCATCCACTATCATCCAAACCCGCTACACCCAACAGTGGCTAGTTGGCCGTTCGAGATGTGGGGAACCGATATAATTGGGCCCATAGAACCGGCATCGTCCAAAGGACATCGGTTCGTACTGGCGACAACTGATTACTTCTCCAAGTGGGCAGAAGCAGTACCGCTAAGAGAAGTGAAGACGGAGAATATTCTCCATTTCTTCAAGACACACGTCATCTATCGGTTCGGCACTCCGCGACGAATTATCTCCGATAACGGGCCAGCTTACAGAAGTCACAAAATCAGCCGCTTCACACAGCAGCATAATATAGACTGGAGATACTCTTCGGTCTATAATCCCCGAGCTAATGGTCTAGCTGAGGCTTTCAACAAGACCTTAACAAAGATCATGAAGAAGACAGTGTCCAAAAATAAGAAGGACTGGCATGAGAGACTGCATGAAGCTCTTTGGGCATATCGAACCACGTTCGAAACGGCCACAAACACAACGCCGTATGCACTGGTATTCGGCGCTGAAGCAGTACTCCCGTTGGAAATAGAGTTACCCTCTCTATGAGTGGCAGTTCATTACGAGCTAACAGAAGAAGAGAATGCTCATCTTCATCTCGGGGATCTCGACGCCCTCGATGAAACTCGGCTCATGGCGCAGCAAAACTTGGAGGCTTACAAAGCGAAGATGATGCGCTCATACGAGAGATTGACTATGCCGAGAACATTTCGCCAAGGCGAACTCGTGCTAGTGGTCAAGAGACCTATGATCCCCAATCGTGCCAAACATGGGAAGTTCGAGCCGAATTATGAGGAGCCGTACATCATAGACAAGGTCTACCAAGGTGGGGCTTACTTGCTCATGAATATGCATGGCGAAAGACCCTTCAGGACAATAAACGGTCGGTTCTTGAAAAAATACTACGCCTGACCGAAACGTCTTTAAACTACTACAAACCTTCGGCATCCCCAGGCTGACGTGGTAAATAAAACGGTACGTCCACAAGCAAAATGGGCACGGATGAAAACCCGAAAGGGCTCCGTGAGTAAAAACATCAAAGCTATCGGCGATGTTTGTGAAAACCCGAAAAGGCGCAAACTCGTTAAAAAAAAGACGGTACGTCCATAAGCAAAATGGGCACGGATGAAAACCCGAAAGGGCTCCGTAAGTAAAAACACCTGTGTGAGATCCTTACGACTCACAATAGAGCAACACACTTAGGGATCCTCTCGATTCCTAAGGAGAAATTACACTTACGAGATCCTCACGACTCGTAAGGAGAAAGCTCTTATGAGACCCTCAGGGATCATATGATTCAAAAGCCTTAAGCTACAGGGATCTAAACCTTTTCTTAAGCCATCACATCCCAATACTGCCCTACAAGCGGTTCAATACCGACCCTTGAATAAAATCCACAGGCATACATAATCATTTCCTTGCCGAGTCCCACAACGACGAGGAATGCCCTCATTTGATGAACAAACACTCGTAGGTCCTCTCGATTTACTAGGAGAAAACACTCTTGCGAGATCCTTACGACTTACAAGAGAACATACACTTAAGAATCCTCATGATTCTTAGGGAGAAAACGCACCTATAAGATCCTCACGACTCGTAGGGAGAAACACCTTTATGAGACCCTTACGGCTCGTGAAGTCAAAAGCCTTAGTCGACAGGATCCTAACCCTGTTTGCTAAGCCTCTTTGTTCGAATCGACAGAGGCAAATGATGATTTGCTCCTGGCAATGTTCCAGTAGTAGCGATGTTGATGCCTAAATCGGTAACAAATTCGAAGTCCTTTCGCAACAAACGATGATTCGCTCCTGGCAATATTCCAGTCGCAGCGATGCTGATGCTAAGATTGGTATCAGATCCCAGGTTCCATACTCGTAGCGAAAATTCAGCGAGCCAAAAATGCATATGAAATAGCCGAAATGATAGGGCAACTTGCAACAAAACGAGCAAGTAAAATATATGCATACAAAAATAGCCGAAATGATTGGGCAACTCTCAATAAAAAGCAGCGAGTAAAAAGAAAAATAGCCGAAATGATTGGGCACCGCGAAAAATAGCCGAAATGATTGGGCAATTGCGACTTTCGCGATACAAAAAGTTGAAATGATAGAGCATCGCGGAAAGAAAACAAAAAAAATACATATAAAATGAAACCTTTGCCCTGCAGGTAAGTCCATACTGACCCCTGTATACAATCCATGGGCATAAACGAAAAGGGAACCACATGTCCCAACATACTCTATCAAAGGGAGAGTCAGGTCTCGGCGGCAGTATCTGCATCCCAGAAGACCAGCAACGGCGTTCCTCCTCATACCAGAAGGACATGGATGCGACACTACCAATCGGAGCCACGACAAATTCCCCAGTTCCAAGACTCTGCGGTTCACAGACAACCTAAAGTAAACCACCGACACCGTGGAAAACGGAGAAAGTCGATCCCGACACCGTAGAAAATGGAGAAAGTCGACCCCGACACCGTAGAAAACGGAGAAAGTCAACCCCGACACCGTAGAAAACGGAGAAAGTCAATCCCGACACCGTAGAAAACGGAGAAAGTCAACCCTGACACCATAGAAAATGGAGAAAGTCGATCCCAACACCATAGAAAACGGAGAAAGTCCACCCTAACACCGTAGAAAACGGAGAAAGTCGATCCCGACATCATAGAAAACGGAGAAAGTCAACCCCAACACCGTAGAAAACGAAGAAAGTCAACCCCGACACCTTAGAAAATGGAGAAAGTCGATCCCGACATCGTAGAAAACGGAGAAAGTCAACCCTGATACCGTAGAAAACGGAGAAAGTCAACCCTGATAACGTAGAAAACGGAGAAAGTCGATCCCGGCAACGTAGAAAACGAAGAAAGTCAACCCTGACACCATAGAAAACGAAGAAAGTCAACCCCGACACCATAGAAAACGGAGAAAGTCAACCACAACACCGTAGAAAATGGGGAAAGTCGATCCCGACACCGTAGAAAACAGAGAAAGTCAACCCCGACACCGTAGAAAACAAAGAAAGTCAACCCTGACACTGTAGAAAACAGAGAATGTCAACCCTGACACCGTAGAAAATGGAGAAAGTCGATCCCGACACCGTAGAAAATGGAAAATGTCAACCCTACACCGAAGAAAGTGGAGAATGTCAACCCTGATATCGCAGAAAGCGGAGCATGTAAACCAATGACCTCCAACCCCAAGGAAATCAGTGTCCTTGGCAAATATCTCGATTCAGGAAAATCAGCGTCCTTGACGAGAACATCTCGATTTGCGTCGACCCATAAGGAAGTCAGTGTCTTTGCAGGAATACCTCGATTCATCTCAACCCCGGGGAAATCAGTGTCCTTGGCAAATATCCCGATTCAGGGAAATCAGCATCCTTGACGAGAACATCTCGATTCGCGTCGACCCGCAGAGAAATCAGTGTTTTTGCAGGAATCTCTCGATTCGTCTCAACCCCGGGGAAATCAGTGTCCTTGGCAAGAACCTCGATTCAGGGAAATCAACGTCCTTGGCGAGAACCTTGATTCATTTCAACCCGCAAGGAAATCAGTGTCTTTGCAGGAATCTTTCAATTTGTCTCGACCTGTCGGGAAATTAGTGTCCCTACGCATAAAGAAAATTCTCTTGTGGGATCCTTACGATTCTCAAGAGAAAACGCACTTAGGAGTCCACACGACTCTTAAGGAGAAAAGACACCTACGGGATCCTCTCGACTCGTAGGAAGAAAAGTCTTTATGAGACCCTCATGGCCCATAAAATTGAAAAGTCTTAGGTGGCAAATCATAACCATGTCTCCTAAGCCATCACTGCCCTACAAGGAGGTCAAGATGGACTATCCACGGGCCACACCCTCCCAAGTCGAATATCGACAAGGGAGAAAACAACCACTTACGAGTCCTCTCGACTTGTAAGGGAGAAAATTCTCTTGTGAGATCCTTACGACTCTCAAGAGAAAATGCACTTAGGAATCCTCATGATTCCTAAGGAGAAAATACACCTACGAGATCCTCACGACTCGTAGGGAGAAAAGTCTTTATGAGACCCTCATGGCTCATAAAGTTGGAAAGTCTTAAGCAACAGATCCTAACCCTGTTTTCTAAGCCATCGCTACCCTATAAAGAGTTCAAGATGGACAACTATCTACTATCTACAGGCCACATTTGCTAAAATCGCATGCCAACAACACAGCAGAGGAAAGAAAGCGATAGTCGGAGATTAAAAAAATGTGTCATTTATTCATGAATTCAATTGAATACGAGATACATCATATAAAATAAAAAATGAAATGAATACATATTATTCATAAATTACAATCGATATAAAGATGACTATTGAGAAGGAGGCGATTTTAGCAAATTAGCAAGCCGCTCGCGCACTCCTCTCAGCTCCTTTTCATAAGCAGCCACTGCAGCCAGCTCCGCTTCGACTCGGGCCCGTTGCTGCAAACAAGATGAAACCTTCTCATTGATTTCCCGCTGGGCAGCTTCGCGACTCTGCGTAACCTGCTCAATGAAGTCGAGCTTCTGCCTCAGTGCCAGCCCGTCCGAAATTCATCGCTGCAGATTATCAAAGACGGTTCTCAGTTGCGCAGCATTTGCTTTGACCTCAGCATGCAGCCGGGCAGATTCGCTTGAACCCTCCTTGCGTTCCTTCCGCCTCAAGGCCGCCTCTTGTTCAAAATGGCGAAGGAAAGAAACGCTCTGCTCAACCCATGCAGCCCGCTGGGAATTCAAAGCTAACACTTCCAGAGCGGGACGCCAGAGCTCAATCTCATGCAAGCATGCTTTGAGATGTCTGCAATAATTAACCCAAGACTCGACGACGTTCTCACTATGGAAGTGCACAAGCGTCGCCAGCATGGGATTAACCTCAGCAGCAAAATCTACAGCGAATGCAGGGGCCTCCACGTCAAGCTCCTCGATGGATTCATTCAGCATACGCAGGCTAGTCGTAGAGCCCTTGGAAGATGGGCGTCTAGAAAAGGGCCCTGCCGGCATCAGGATGTGAGACTCGAAAGAAGCTGGAGCTCGTGCGATTGCTGTAAGACAAGTTATGGTCAAAGGTAGGCTCAAGAGATAAAGAAAATGCACTAGAAATGGAGTCTACTATACCGGCTGCGACATGTGGCAAAGTTGGGAGTATCGGTGGCGTGCCTATTCTTGCGTCCCCTCCAAGTTGTAACGCTGTAATCAATTCAAAGAAGAATTAAAAAACGACATGGTCGCCCGTAAAAGGAAGGAAAGGATGTCGGTTAAATACTATACTCACCGACACTAGCAGGCAGACTGACTTCCGACTGGAAGGAGAAATGCGGGTTCAGCACCTGATACAGATGATCAAAGAGAACTCCTGCAAGGTTGCGACAATACATGGTTAGTACAAAGAAAATGGTATCCACAATTTGAATTAATCGCAAATCCATACCTTCCAGCATTTGAAAGGACATAAGAGAAGGCGAAGGGACAGCGACCGTCAGAGCAGCAACTGGTGACGCTTCTTCGGGTGGCACAACCTCAGCGCTCACCACACATACATTCGAAACAAACAAAATGTCATCAGAAGGGACTGAAAGGGATTGCGAAACAAAAAGTAAACAGCGACTCGAGACCTACCTGATGGGCCATCAGCTAAAATTGCGATGGAAGCATCACTGGGCGTTGAGGTTTCTTCGCTCTCCTTTAGTGGAATGGTTTCGGCGCCAGTGGCTTTATCCCCTGACTCTACGAGGCCCATTGTGACACTCACAATGCCCGCCGATGGCAGGGAACCACAAGGAGAAAGAGCGGCAATTAGAGCAACCCCAGACTCTTGAGAAAGAGTAGCTGCTTTAGGCTCGGTGTTCGCCGTCATCTCACCTGCCACCTCATTGCCAGGACTTGGCCCTACAGGATATGATATATAAGAATTTGAAGATCAAATTCTAATAAAAAGACCCAGTATTATGTTACCTTAGGGCGGCTTTTCGGTTTCTTCCCGAGCTGCGCGCGCAACCTGTTTATGAGCGGTAGACAGGGCAGCTGGAGCATCTTCTGAAGAAATGGCGACAGAGGGAGTAGTACTTGAGCCTGCACCCACAGCCAAGATGGCATCACGTTCCTTCGTTGCACGCTTCCTACGCTTCCTTTCGGTCTGAGCGGTGGGAAGCGATTTCCGCAAGACCTCCGTCAAAGGGACGTCATCGTCCGAACCAAGTTCTGCCTCTGGAGCCACTACGACATCCGTCATGGGCTGTTTAAGTGAAGCCTCTTGCGATACTGACAGGGGAGCTGGGGCCAAAATATCCAGCTCTGGCAACGTCGCAGCATCATCGCTCTGGATCGGCACTGCGCTAGGGATAACCGGGGTCAAGGTAGTCCCTGGAATAAGACAAAAGGAAGGGGTCAGACTACGAATAAAAAAAGTGAATGAAGGCATAATGAGCCGAATTATACCAAGTCCTAAAGAAGCACGGAGCCTCTCTTCCTCTTCAAATGTTTTGAGGGAAGCCGCAAGAGCCTCTTCGGCAGAGATACCTGTTCAAGAAGAAAGCATCAGTCAAAGTATAATAAAAAAAGATAACCGCGGAAAGATACAACTGAAGTCTACCTGACTGAGCGATCGTGATCAGTGCTGCTTCATCGCGAGCCAGTCGCTCGAAAGTCACAAGGGCGGCTTGAAGATCAGTATCATCCGCAGGCTCGATAAATAGACCCTCATTGGTCCCGTACTCACTCAAGCCCTCGCTATAGGAAGCATGGGGCTTTTGGCCGAGTACGACGTCGACAGAAAACATCGACTTCTTCTTCTTCTTCTGCGAGTGAGTACTGGCAGCCGATAACACGAGCTTGTGCTTGGCGGGAAACTTTGGACGACGAGTCCCGATCTCCGTACCCACGCCAGAATCGGGAGATGCTGCAGCTACTGCGTCTACAGGCGCACGAGGTAGACCCTTATCAGGAAAAGCGTGCGGAACCACAGCTGCAGCAGCTTCTCTTAGGGGAGGACGAATGATGGTTCGGCGCTTTAAGGGAACGGTTGGGTTACCCGCTGGGACAGCGCACTTACGATCAAGCAATAATCGTTTGTACTCCCTGATAACAGCACCCATCGCGTGCTGATACCACGCCACGTATACGTTCAACACCTTCGGGACGCAGCTCGGCTCGCTAATAAAGAAGTTAGACCCGGTGTTGAGCCGCATGAAATGGTGTAGCGCGTTGCGGATACCCTCTTCTGTGGCAACTGGCTCAGCTAAGAAGGCCTCGAGCGGGACGTCCTGATTATTGCTTGATTGCTGGGCGAAATGGTGCGGGTTGTATCTCATGAACAACGCCGAATTGTTCTGCCTAAACACTAGAAAGCCCAGCCTGATCGAATATAAATGAAGAATCTCCCGAGCTTTCAAGGTAGAAGCCCCATCTTCAAAAGTGTCACGCAGAGGCTGCACCGTTTTTGCGAATTGTTTGCCGATGGTTAAGACCTTATCGACGAAGATCAAGGCATCCCCGACCATACGCGAGCGAAGAACCAAGCCCCGAGCCTCTCGCTGAGTCGGCTCAAAAGCGGAAGCGTCAACTAGCCGCATAACCCGAGGAAAATTATAACTTTCGTAAAAACGGGGCCACTTGTGGAATCCAAAAGCGCCGAGCACATGCAGCTAGAGCCACGAAGTGAAATAGTGCAGCGAGAAGTTTACGGGCTGCACCCCCGGCTGAGTGGTGTCGGCCGCCAAGCTAAGGCCATGATATAAGTGAGCCAGCCCAGTGACCCCGACAGCCATTCAAATCCCAATATCCATTCGGTAAGCTGGGTAGAAGACAGACGGCCTCATATGGCGAGGGTGTATTGGGAACACAAACCAGCCTAGCCATAGCCCAAGGAACCCCAAAAAGAACGTCTCTTCGTCGATGTCGGAAGCTGCGAGCTCTGCGAAAGAGATGACCGGGGTGTCAGGAAGAAAGAAATTCCTCTGATTCGCCTCCACTGCCGGCTGGTTGTCCAAACCAAAGCCAAAAAGGATCGTCGAGTTTAGCGAATTTCGCGGCTTCCTTCGACAGGACTTCTGAGCGGAGAAAACGGGCGATGAAATATATGAAGTTAACCCCGTAGCTTCCGGATTCGATAAATAGACTTTCATAAATATTCAACACCTTAATCAAACTTGGGCATTGATGTTGAATGGCATTCTCCGGGGTAAGGCCCATTACCATTGACTTAGTGGCAAAGATGTACTAGTCAGGAGGAAGTAGCTCCTCATAATGCTTTCTCCTGACAGGCAAGCCGGAGATCTCCGCGAATTCCTCTAAAGAGATTGAGACTTCCCGATCTAATAGAAGAAAGGTATGAGTCGGAACGTTCCATTGTTCCAGGAAAGCTTTCACCCACCATACAGGGGACGTAGAATACTGGAAGAGAAACGCATAAATCGCGGGGTACAACCCGAGCTTCAGCAGCTGCGATTTCTTGGCTGACAAAATATGCCGGGCCCGCTGCAAGTACCCGACTGGATGGCGAGAAGTCAAGCCAATCATATACGTCTGTCCCCAAGGGCGTGACTCGCCTTGACATATACGCCGCCCTAGAGTATTTAAAGCCATCGGCGGCTGTACGGGTATCGCGGCCATAGAGGGCTGAAGGCAACCTTCCGAAGTCCAGTTGACCTCCTCTACGGCATAGTTTACTAGGGGTGAGTCGGCGTAGGAGATCGCCGAAATTGGTTCCGAAGGCACCGCACAAGAAAAGCTGCGTCGACCTCGGATGATTTGATTGTACCACGCCCCCCATAAATGAAGATTCTTTTGCTCCGGGTCGTGATCTTTGATCAACGCGAAGACTTCCCTATCCACAGGCGCTTCAGGGAATCCGCTTTTCGAACGAACAAATGGGAAAGAAGTGTCGAAAGACATAGTACCTGCGCGAAAAAGAACAAGAGTTAGCCGTCAATGCTACAGTTTAAGTTCTGGCAATTGGTACTTTAAATTCGTACCGCACTGCAATGCAGTAGAAAAGGGACCAAAGGGGACCCACAAAATCAAGATGACGGCTCATCATTGATGAGACGGTCGCTTATTAAATAAGAAATCCTAAAAGTAGTCCCATTTAATGAGAGGCCCCTCAGGCCAAGGAGTTAAACTCCCTTGAGGGCAACGCTCTACAGACAGAGTGACATCTGTCAGCTCTAATCATGAGAGGAATAAAATTTCCTAAAAATTTTAAGAGCTATACTCTGTGAAGACGATGGAATCATCCATCAAAACCCTGAAAAAGCAAAGCTTTACTGAGTTAAAAACTCCGAGATCTTTAAGATCTGCAAAATGAACTCTAAGAGTTCTTCATTAATGGGTTAAGAAACCTTAAAAAAGATCTCTTTAGATCTATGATCTAAGAAGAGCAAAGCTCTGTTGAGAAACCCTAAAAAATCTATGTGATTTGTGAAGAGCAAAGTTCTGTTAATGGGTGAAACCCTAGATTATGAAATAATTCCTTCAAAGATTTGATCTTTACATAAAATTTTCGACAGGGTTCTGACTCTAAGAGAGTTCTTAAGACAGAGAGCTTAGCTCTGAAGAGAGAATAAGATTCTCAGAAACAGAAAAGCAAGAAGATGAACAGCGGTCATCTCAAAGGGCCAAGGGCCCTATTTATAGACAGGGGAAGTCGATCCAACTTCCAAGTTGATCTAACGGTGGAAAGGCTGCCACCGCTGCACTCACGACTAAACCACGTGAGCGCAACGGTGGGGGGGCATTTGTTTCCCCCAATCAGAGAAAAGCTCTGTTCAAAATTTGAAATTTAAATTGAGACAACGCCTCACGTGCAAAGCACGAGAGCGCCCGTGCCGAGAGCGCCAGCGCTAAGAGTCAAAGACTCTGAGGCAGCGCCTCACGTGCAAAGCACGAGAGCGCTCACGCCATGATCGCTAGCGTTAAGAGTCAAAGACTCTGAGGCAGCGCCTCACGTGCAAAGCTGGAGAGCGTTGAAAGCCAAGCGCTAAGAGTCAAAGACTCTGTGACAACGCATCACGTGCAAAGCACGAGAGCGCTGGCGCCAGAACTAAATGTTATCCACATCCAACGAAGATGATAAATCATCAAAATTCAGAATCAAATTCTGCCGAGGAAATATTCCTCGGATCTTCCTAAACAGGAAAGATTGCCCTCTGTAAAACTGCACACCGTTGGATTAAAGATCCAATGGTGATTAATAAAATCACCAAGATTACAGAATAATCTCTGTTTAGGAAAATATTTTCCAATCTTGTTAATAACAAGAGAAAAATCTTCTGTAAAACAGAAGCCAAAGGATCAAAGATCTAACGGGGGATAAAATCCCCAAATCAATCAGAGATCTTTCAATGAAAGATCTATTTAACCAAATTAACAAACTTGCCTCCACTATATAAAGGACCCAAGACTTCAAGTCTTGTACAGAGAAACCCCCACTTCAAAAAGAAAAAAAGAAGAGTAAGCTCTAAGAAGAAGAAATTTTCTTCAAGATAAATGATAATAAGTGAGATCATAACATCTCCTCGATTTTTGAGAGTTTAATTCTCACATCAAAAGAATTTAGTTCTTTTCCTAGATCACAGATCTACAAGACAAAGTCTTTCACAAAAACAGAAGAGATCATAGCATCTCTTCATAAAAGAAGAACTTAGTTCTTAGATCCATGAGACAAAGTCTCTTATAAACAAGAATTTAATTCTCAGAGCACAGAACTGACCAGAACCGCCAAAGAAGCGATTCGGCGCTCCAAGTCTGGCGCTCAGCGCCAAGCGCACCATGTGCTCCTCACGTGTGTGTTATTTCATAAGAAACGCTTCAGTGCTCCAAATTTAGCGCTCAGTGCCAAGCGCACCATGTGCTCCTCATGTGTGCACTATTTCATAAGAAGCGCTTCAACGCTCCAAGTTTGGCGCTCACGCCAAGCGCTCCACATGCTCCTCACGTATGCGCTATTTCATAAGAAGCGCTTCAGCGCTCCAAGTCTGGCGCTCGGCGCCAAGCGCACCATGTGCTTCTCACGTGTGCGCTATTTCACAAGGAGCGCCTTAGCGCTCCAAGTCTGGTGCTCAGCGCCAAGCGCACCACGTGCTCCTCACGTGTGCGCTATTTCATAAGAAGCGCCTTAGCGTTTTAGGTCTGGTGCTCAGCGCCAAGCGCACCACGTGCTCCTCACGTGTGCGCTGACGGAACACAAAGTGTTCTTTAAATAAAACCCAGCGCCATAAAAAGCATTCAACAATCAGTAAAAAGACAAAAGAAAAAGGGGTGTCAGAACCCAAATTAATGCTCAGCGTTATTGAACCAAAAGGGACTGAGCCCAAACAAATGTTCTACGTTTTATTCAAATCTGAGTGGACTGAGCCCAAGTTGGCCATAAGTCCTCAATTCAGATTAACTGAGCTCATGTGCTCACAATCTCTTTAATTGGTCTTAGTCCCAAACCCTGACTACAGATCTTTCAACCAACATCGGTTCAAGAGTACATCTTTTCATACCTCTGATATATGTCGTTGTAATTCTTCAACGTCTTCAGAGAGGTGGCGGGTCCCGACAACCAGAAATTTTACAGACTATGATGTCTTTAAACCCCATAGACTATGATATCTTTAAACTTTACAGACTATGATGTCTTTAAACTCCATGGATTATGACATCCTTAAATCCAGTGGACCGCAATGTCCCTAAACTAAAACGATAGAGTCCAAATACTCTTTCGTGGGATATAAATGATCCCAAAATCCTGTTGAGTAGATCTTAAGTCTAAAATTAGACAAACGTATCCTCAACAAATGTTTGAGTTGACCTTAGTCTAAAATAAGACTAATGGTCCTTAAACCAACCCAAACCCAAATCTAAGAAAATACGGATTTGGACTAATCCACGCCTTACGGGCGACAACACAAATTAGTCTCCATATACAATCCACGGGCAACCAAAAATAAAACAAACACACACGACACGAAGTGACCATCTAGAGAAGGAGAAAGTGGTCACCGCTATGCGGTAGCGTAATTAACTGCAGGGGCTTGCACCTGCAGGGAAGAGCGTCTCCACAATCAAAAAACCCTCGTACACAAGGGGGAATCTGACGAAGTCTGCTACAACTGCTGCATCTGTCTAAACCTCTGATACACGGTGCCATAAATCAACTTGGCATCTTCGGAGATGTGGACGGATAAAACCAAATAGCATCTGCCCCCAAAATTCAGGCCTGACGTCCCAACGCCCTATCCGCGTCTTTTCGGCGGAGAACATTTGTTTTTCCATAAGCTTTGTTTTATGGATTGAGTATAAGCAAAATCTCAATATTGACATAAAAGTTTGGACCAAGGAATAGGTTTAAAGTCAACCTATTCATAAAGATATCTGCCACATAAAGCACTAATTATTAGTTTGCAATGATATCGTAGTGCATGGAAGATCATACTCACTTTTAAGGTATTTACCGCTATGACCCTTATCATTGTTTTCTTATAGTTAGGTATTTAGTTGTTGTACACATTCTTTGGTTGGAAGTTATTTTTTTTATAGTGGTACTACGTTAACTTTTCAAAATTAGCAACCCACGAAATCTTATTTTCAATAATATTATAATATTTATATTTTTTATGTTTTAATCTAGTGATTGATTTAATAGGACCAAGCGGGAGAATGATGGAATTTTTTGGTTTGACCCAACCTAAAATGTGGTCCTCTTTTGACTCAAGCACTTTTGTGGGTTTTTGTGTGACTTTTAAATTGTAGAGATGGTTGTTATTACCTCTCAAGTAATGGGCCATGACTTATCAAGTAGTGGAGGATGTGGTAATTATAGAGTTTCTCATCCATGACTCTATATGAACTCTCCTTTAATTGAAATGAGAGTACCATAAGAAAAATATATAAAAAGACAATGAGCTCTTGGTCCCCTTCCTCGTGTTAGGAATCGAGGGCACAGCGGATGCGTTGACAATCAACCCTTATGGATCTATACCCAGATCTTTTTAAAAACGAACACCAAAAATTTTGCAAACGCAATAATAACACAAGAAGAGATTTGAGAGAAAATGGGAGAACCTTTATTGGAACTTTAAGAGAAAAAGAAAACATTACAGAAGATTATAATTAACCCTCTCCTTATGATCTCCAACGAGATCTTCCTTTCTCTCTACAAATTCTCCTTAGTTGATCATCCTGATCCCTTATGGAGCGATCGTCTCCCTTTAAAACTTTATAATCAAAACAATCACCTTGAACTTTAACGCTAAGATCCTATATATAGCGCATACAAATCGGAGTTACAACAAGATCCCAGAAATTACAAAACTGCCATTCAGAAACTGATTTTTCGAGTTAAAACTTGAACTGGAAATTCGCTGTTATATTCAACAGACGTCTGACCCTATATGGGGTAGACGTCTGACTCTATATGGGGTAGACGTCTGCGCCTTCTCTGTTATTTTAACAGAGCGTCGCCAGACGTCTGACCTTATAGATGCAGATGTCTGGACCACCATAGCGTGACTGGCCAGAGAACAGGCAGACATATGAGCTTATTACATCAGACGTCTGAACCACCATAGGTCTCTTCGTCTGATATGTCGCATATCGCAGCCTGGGGGTGGTAAACGTCAGACCCCAATAGCCTAATAAGTCATGCCGATGTGAGGCTCATAACAGTTCGAGAAACAACTAATAACATTTACCAATAGATCTCAGCAACCCTAGCCAGGGATTTCCTGTTATGGCCAATCGAGCAAAGCGTAACATCAACCCCCAATACCGGGAGAGACGAAATCCCCTCCTATCACTCATTGCCTCCATGTGACTCGGGACTGTATCCAAAAACTACTGTTTTGCAGTTCTCTGGAATGTGGTAAGGTGGAAATCAAAGCACAGTGGAAATCACACAAGACTCTATGATGATCTCGGGTCGACAGACTAACTTGTACCAGTGTTACCAGAGAACTGCTATCTGACGATAGGTATAATACCATATAGGAGTTCTCGGCGAGTCCGTTCAGTGTACCCAGTCTCCACTGAGCACCCGTATACTTTTTCTGATGTCAAACACCAATGGATGTGGGATCATCCATCGCCCATCATATGGGTCGAGAAGTGTATACGCTAGTCTACTCTGGAATATCGATGCTCCGTCTCGATACTCCCATGACTAGGAACAATTGAAGGATGTACTTACCGACTACCTCTGCCCCACTAGTATGATCTGCATCATAATCCTGGTAGTCAAGTACTCATCCTAAGGGTTTTATCAACATGTAATAGAGAGACTATAAGTGTATATGTTAAGATAAAAAGCAAACCAGATAGCATATTATCATGTCGAGCAAGAAAGTCTTCCCTATATATGTCCAAGCATCCACTATAATATACATCACATGTATAATAATGGCCTCTAGGGCATACATATAACTAACAATCTCCCACTTGCACTAAGGCCTTTTGTTGTAGTATCTCATACTCAATACCCCATAAAAGTCTCTCTAGGATAAGGCCTCTGTGAGTGGATCCGCCGTGTTTTCCTTCGCGTTAACTCTCCTTACCTTGATCCCTTAGAGATCAACCATCTCCCAGATCAGGTGATACTGTCCTCAGAATATATCTGGATCGCTGATGGGACCGGTATTCCTAGGCCAAAGCCACAACTCCATTATTGTCACAATAACAGTTATTAGACGCTCAATGGTAGGAACCATGTTCATCTCATGAACAAGAAATATCCAGGCATCTACTTTGGTAGCATCGTTGGTAGCGATGTATTCAGCCTTTATCATCTAGTTTGCTACGGTATCTAGCTTGGAACTCTTCCAACATACCGTCCATCTACTGAAGGTAAAGACAAAACCTGTGACTGGCTTTCAGTCGACCTTATCACTCTGGAAGCTTGAATTGGTAAAGGACTCCCACTGGAGTTCACCGTTACCAAACACCAAGAACATTTCTTTAGTGCTTCTCAAGTACTTAAGAATGTCCTATACAGCTATCCAGTGATTCTCCTAAGATCCGATTGATTCCTAATCACTACACCTAATAAGTTAGTTACATCTGGTCTGGTACATAACATCGCATACATGATAGAGCCTGCTGCCAAAGCATAGGGTACCCCTTACATACAAGCTCTCTCCAAAACAGTCTTGTAAGACATCTTTTTGGAGAGAGTGATTCATGAGTAAGTGGGCGAACCACCACGCTTAGAATCTTCCATACTAAACCCCTTTAGTATGGTGTTAATTTTCCTGGATTTGGGACACTCCCAACATCCACTTAGATCTATCACCATAGATCATAATCCACAAGATGTAGTAGGTATCATCCAGATCTTTCATGAAGAATTCTCATGATAAGAGGATCTTGACCGAGTATTGCACAGGAAACCATTTCCTATCAAGAGTATGTCATCTACGTACAATACGTGGAAGACAACCTTACTCTCTACAACCTTCTTGTATCTACAAGGTTCATCTACCTTTTTGATGAAGTCAAACTCTTTGAATGCCACATCAAAATAGATGTTCCAACTCCGCGATGCGTGCTTTAATCCTGATGGACTTAAGTATAGACACTGGAGAAAAGGTTTCATCATAATCCACACTTGGTTGCATGACGAGAACCTTTTACTACAAGTCTAGCTTTGAAAGTCTTAAGTTTTCCATTTACACCAAGAATTTTCTCAAGATCCACTTGCTCCCGATGGGTTTTACCCCTTTAGGTGCAACATTCAAAGTCATACTTTGTTGGTGTACATGGATCCCATCTCTGATTACATAGCATCCAGCCATTTCACAGAGTCCCCACTCGTGATGGCCAGCCTGAACCTAGTTGGGTCATCATCTACCATGATGCAATACTCACTCCCATCGTCACCGAGGAAACCGTAGTATCTCTCAGGTGGATGAGGAACCCTACTAGATTCGTGGAGAGGCTGAGGTTCGTTGGAGACTATTGAATCCTTTGGTTTCACCAAATCATCAGCTGTTAGTTTGTCTAGTTGGAACTCCTTCCGGTTCTACCTCCTGACCACTAATTTCTTCCATAACAAATCCCTTTTCTAAAAAGGTGGTATGCTGAGAAACAAAACACCTTTTACTCCTCAGTGTGGTAGAAGATATACCCTCGCGAATGTTCGGGATATCCAACAAACTTACAGAACTGACCTTGCCTCGAGCTTGTCCGTATTTTGTTTTTCAACATAGGCCGGACAACCCCATATCTTAATTGTTTAAGACATGATCTCTTCCTATTCTATATCTCATATGGAGTGGTAGGCACTGATTTGGATAGAACTCCATTCAATAGGTATGCAGTTTCTCAAGTGCATAACTCTAAAAGGAAACAGGCAACTCAGCAGTACTCATCACAAAGTGCACTATATCTCATAGGACGCGATACCTCCACCTCGATACATCGTTGTGTTGTGGTGTACACGAAGGAGTAAGCTGAAAGAGAATCCCATTCTCTTTTTAGAAAATTCAGGAACTCCATGCACAGGTATTCTCCTCCCCGATCACATCGAAGGACTTTAATACTTCTACCCGTCTGGTTCTCAACTTCAAGCTTATATTCCTTGAATTTCTCAGAAGTCTCAGACTTGTGTTTCAACAGGAACATATGTCCGAATCTTGAGAGATGGTCAGTGAATATAATGAAGTACGAGGAACCAACCCTAGCATTTATAAACATAGGACCATATACATCACCATGTATCAGTCCTTAGAGTTCAGTAACTCTTTCTCTGTTTCCAGTAAACGGAGTATTGGTCATTTTACCTTTGAGACAAGACTGGTAAGTATCATAATATGAAAATTCGAACAAATTCAAATATTTATCCTTATGTTACTTAGCTAGTCGTGTCGCATTGATATGACCTAGTCTACAATGCCATAAGAAAGATTCATTCATTTTTGAACTACTCCTCTTGTGTGTATTCTATATACTTTGAACTATGGTTTGATTTAGAACATATATGCCATTACATAGCATGCCTGATCCAATCAACTCTTGATTAAGGAAAATGTTCACAACATTATCCTGCAATACAAAATTATATCCTTCTTTAACTTAATAAAGAAAACTAATGTAATGTTGTATATCAGGTTCGATATCTAATAACATTTGTTCAGAATTAATATATTTACCATTTGGTAATATAAGGTGATATTTGCCAACTGATTTGGTTGCAACAATTGCACCATTCCCTACTCTAGAGAATGATCACATTTTCTAAGTTCTCTACCTTTCTGTAGCCCATGTAACGGATTACATATGTGGGATCCTAATCCGGTATCTCATAACTAGGACGTAAAGAATACTGAGAAACAGTTCTCGGTAACGAACACACCCGAAAAATATGCATCAACATGCTTATTCCTCGATTGGGTAACATGGGAATCCTGGTATTCCCCTATTTCATGCTCGGACTTCTAACAATTATAAGATTGAGCGGAACCAATGCTCCCCAGCTCAGTATAATAAGCAGGCTTGGTCAATGCATCCATATTATTATCTTGATTAAGGCATGTCACGGTCGCTACCAGGCGAGAGAGAAGAAAACACTCAGCGTATGCTCTTGCAAGATTAGATTGGTTATTATTTTATCTAATTAGGATGGCTCCCACTGTTTTTATCAAATCTTCCTTCAAACCCTAAAAGGTAAGACCAGCCGAGATTAATTACACCCTACAAGTTCGCTAATCTTTCGGCCAGGCCAGTGTCGGTACTTTGAGGGAGGTCCCCCGTTCTTTTGCACGGACCTAATTAAAATAAACCTCATTTTCCCAGGGGCGTAACCCCATTAACACGTTTCTAGACACCTACTTTGATCGGCTAATTGTAATGTGTAAAACTCTCCCAAGAGTAACCTCACTCGCAGTGGGTATCGGGATCCAACTATCTCATAAAAGGTATGCAATCTCATTGCAAATTTCAACACTTGAAATTCCCGATAATATTTTGCCCCAAGCGATCTATGACCTTGACAAGATCAACAAACCATAAATCGTAAGTCAAGTTCCACCCGTACATTTCTTGATTGAATTAAACTCACCCACACGACCCTTGACAAGGTCAACAAGATCGCACAACTACATTAATCCAATCGTATCATATGCTTTGCAGATAAACACTAATCAGCTACCGGACACTACGCCTTGACAAGGTCAACAAACGCAACACGAATACTAAATAGTCCTTATCTGAAATGACGGAGGGCTACGACAGGTTTTTAAGAAAACCTTTTGCGTAATGAACTTGATATCGTTGTATAATCGAGTGATTTTGAAAAGTAGTATTTTTGAGGCTTTTACTAGTTTTGCTAAAGAGGTCATTCCCGGTGAAGGGACCTCGGCTCTTTCCTCATCGAATGAGGTGCTGGATATTTCATAAATACCACTATGCAAAGCAAGAACTAAAAAAGCAATCAAAAGACAAAAACCGAGTGGGTTGTAGCATCTGCCAGTTCGCTAAAGAGGTCACTCCCGGTGAAGGGATCTCGGCTCTTTCCTTATCGAATAAGGTGCTGGATATTCTACAAGGAATACCGCTATGCAAAGAAAGAATCAGAGCTACCAGTTTTTAAAACAAGATTCTACAACAGCTTTAGGTTTCTTTTATTTCATTAATCTCATTAATGAAGTCCCATCATTTATGCTTCCTAAGTATCACAGAAGAAACGAAAGTAACAATATTTATTATATATCATTTATATAATATAAGCATTCATCTCATCATATAAAATGATCACATCACAGAATATCAGCAACAGAAGAACACATATGAAATATTGGATATACTAGGAATTCCGTGTTTTAAATTAAGCCAGTAAAACACACAGATTCCACGGTCGCGATGAATAGCCAAACCCACATTCCTAGACCTCTACGAGAGCGGCAAGCAACCCTACCAATTCTAGAGTTAGGAGACCCAGTCTCGACTCCTTGAGATGGTCTCTCACTGGACTCTAGAACCCGGTTACTTGTGCTCTCCTCCTTGGGTCTATCCTAATGCGGAAAAGTAAATAATATACATCAATGGTGACATCATCCTCAACCCGGAAGTGCCACAATAAAAGAATACTACATAAAAGTCTTTACATGAATGAAAATGAAAAACTATCATCTCACGCAAAAAAACCCGGCTATTCAAGACACGACGATCCAATATAACATAACACAGCAACACATAACATCACATGTTATCAACGTAAGTAAATATGCGTATCCCAATTGTGTTGACATAAAGCAATGAAACCGGCGATATAATACATATTACACTTACGGTCGCAGAAAAGAAAGTGAAAAACTACAACAATTGGAATCCGCAACCACCTTAGACATCATAAACCCAATGTATCACATACTTTGGATTTCATGCCTAACCAAATGAATTCCTTAGATATCGCATGCCTAACAATTATAAACCCCGCATTTTAGTCTCGATATTGAAAATACTTTTCAATAACCAGTCGGGTAATTCAACAACATTCCCGACAACCTGATCGGATACTCATCGGAAACTTTAGTAGACGGCCGCACCCCCGATGCCGTCGACGAAGTGCACTTAGGCGGAACACCGCGGCCGTAAGCACCCGAAAGGATGCTTTTGGCGACGGGGTTCTCCTACAGTCACTTGGTCGGGGCTATGGGGCGTGGCTATCTAGTAAGGTTACCTGGCGAGTATTCGCGTACACTGCGTAATTGCGACGGACTTTTGATCCACATTAAAATCACGTGGCAACCGATCACATGAGACTAAATTGCTAGATTTATAAAATTCAAATTAGTTTTCACAAAACTAAATATTGTGGATTCCAAGTATTGTATCACAATTCACAGATAGCTAGACGATGTTAAACTTTTCGATCGAATCAACAAACATCCAAAACTTCCCAAAGAGCTCAACACTTGAGCACAGTTTAAAAAACACCCAGAACATACCACAACATCTATGGACCAACCGTAGAAAGGCCAACCCTTGCCTCACCTATGGCACTGTGGAACTACCATAAACCATAGGGTTTGGTGGCGGTTCCGGCGGTCACAGAATCGAGTTAGGTTTTCGTTCTTTTAGAGGGTCCATAGAAAACACCTGCATGATTTTCTGAAGATTTTAAACTTGGAAAAATCTAACTCCTGGAAAATTTCCAGCGAGTGAGAAAAATGGGTATTTGATATTCGTTCGAACTTTTTAACGTCGTCAAGATTACCCAAAATGATGTTAGAATTACGACTATGAAGCACTCCGAATTGCCTTTACACAAGATAACATCATATGCAATCTTGGTAAAAACAAGTAACACCTGAAACACTAAAACCCAAAGACTGAAACACAACAAAAAATTGAAGCCAGAAGACATCTAAAAAACAGGTGAGGCCGGTTTTTATGTTAATGTGGCCGGCCAAAATCTGGCGAGGAGGGCTCAAATTTCTGTGATATTCATGTTACATCTCATATAACATTCTGCAACTGCTTTAAAAAATTTTAGAAAACTTAAAAATTTCAACAGAAACTAGGTTATGGTTTCGAGTGTTTCGAAGTTGTTTCGGTTTCGTAATTCTACAAATATGGTATAATTCTCTAGCATGGCTCTGATACCACTGTAGGGTTCCGCAGCACCGCCACTGGATTTTAGGAGGCATCGACCATGCTGTTTTCAAAAATTTGGCACGCTAAAGAACCCTAACCTAGAATCTTAACTAGAGAATTAGACGAAATAAGCATGTAAACATCTTTACATCTAAGTGAACAAGGAATACAACCTTTGTAGACTGGTCCTTCACTTCAATAGCTCCGTGTAGTAGTCCCTTCCCTCCAAGTAGTGAACTCCCGGACTCTAGAAAGGCTCCACAAGATGAAAGGAACAAGCTTGCTTGAAATCTTCGATGCCGAAATGATCTACGTCGAAGAGACACTAACTCAAGCTAACTTTTCACTAATTGTGAAGAAAACAACATAAACTAAATGGCTAATCTAGTGTAGGTTAATGAAGTAGGAATTTTGCTCACTTTAGAAATATTTTTCTCACTAATTTTCTTCACCTCCCAAATTGCTAGAGTGCTAGAGGAAGGAGATAAAAAAAGCAACCATGGAAAAAGTCAAGTGTAGAATGGTAACCATGGATGAGTTAATATCATATATTAATCTTTTTAGAGACTAAACCATGGCTAATCATAATGGTTGGGTTAATAAATATCTTAAGTAAAACAAAATTGGTAGACTTAGTCAATGATTCTACAAGCTTCCACTAAGCATTAACCATGACTAATTTCCACCAAATTTTGAATTACTTTAAATAATAAAACCCTTCATTATGTTAAGCATGGTGTGAGTCTTATACACCCATGTAGCATGTAGTAACAAGCATGACACATTAATATATATCACATATATATTAAGTGTACACATACAAGTGAGAAAAAGAAATGCTTAAGTGAGCAAATATTAGTTAATGTAAATTAATATATCAAATATATAATTATACATTAAATTATTAAATCAACACTTGATTTAATAATCCGTCTATATTACATATAACCGACTAATATCATATGTATCAACTTATCAAATCAACACTTGATTTGATAACCTGGTTATATCACATATAACCGACCGATATCACATATCGCGAGAATAGAATGCGGTATCACATACGCGCATTAATCTCGGCCCCGCACATATCACATATGTGCACCTACTTTGTTTCGCTTGAGCCAGGAAACCTCTGTGTAGGACTCTAAAGACTCGTCAATACGCCGGCAGTAGGTGATGATCATATCAGTCACCCACAAGCCGTCGGCGGTACTAGCTGGAGGTAACGGCTACCCAGGTATTGAGCGATCAGAAGATCAACAAGCAAGCCTACTTATACTCCTGTGAATCCAATAAGTAACACTACCGTACAGACCGGTCTCTTCGTCTGATATGTTGCATATCACAGCCTGGGGGTGGTAAACGTCAGACCCCAATAGCCTGATAAGTCATACCGATGTGAGGCTCATAATGGTTCGAGAAACTACTGATAACACTTACCGGTAGATCTCAGCAACCCTGCCCAGGGATTTTCTGTTATGGCCAATCGAGCAAAGCGCAACATCAACCCCCAATACCGGGAGAGACGAAATCCTCTCCTATCGCTCATTGCCTCCATGTGACTCGGAACTGTACCCAAAAACCACCGTTTTGCACGTTCTCTTGAACGTGGTAAGCTGGAAATCAAAGCACAGTGGAAATCACACAAGACTCTATGACAATTTCGGGTCGACAGACTAATCTGTACCAGTGTCACCAGAGAACTGCTATCTGACGATAGATATAATACCATCTAGGAGTTCTCGGCGAGTCCGTTCAGTGTATCCAGTCTCCACTGAGCACCCGTATACCTTTTCTGATTTCAAACACCAATGTATGTAGGATCATCCATCGCCCATCATATGGGTCGAGAAGTGTATACGCTAGTCTACTCTGGAATATCGATGCCCCGTCTCGATACTCCCATGATGAGGAACAATTGAAGGATGTACTTACCGACTACCTTTGCCTCACTAGTATGATATGCATTATAATCCTAGTAGTCAAGTACTTATCCTGAGGGCTTTATCAACATGTAATAGAGAGACTATAAGTGTACTTGGTAAGATAAAGAGAAACCAGATAGCATACTATAAGTGTACATGTAAAGTCCTCTCTATATATGTCCAAGCATCCACTATAATATACATCACATGTATAATAATGGCCTCTAGGGCATACATATAACTAACACAAACAACTGTTTGAAAATAAAATATACAATAATAAAAGCAAATGCCTAAACAATGGCATACTAAAAGTAAGTGCAGGCTAGAAGGAGTTAGTAGTCAGGCTGAGCTGCAATCTGGTCCAAGTCCTCCTGGCTCGGCTCTACGTCTTCAGAGTCCGGTTCTCCTGACGAACATTCCAAAGAAAGAAAATAGAGAGAAATATCATCAGCGAACTAGCGCTCGGTAAGTCCCAAATGAAGGAAAAGAAGATAATATATAATGTGAAATGAACAGGTAAAGTTGTATATGATCGTTCACATGTATAAGATAGTTATTCTAACGTGGTTATTTGTAATTTGATAAGAAATGTATTCATGTATACAAGAGGAGTCCATCTTACCCCGTGAACTATAGTAACTTATAGTACAAGGCCCCTTCATAACCCATGGGACAACGGCACGTGAATTCATGTAGGTGTCTTTTAAGTGATCTCTCGTTCCACGATATACGTTCCGTACCAATCTACACATTTATCCATGCGTATTGTATTGTATAAGTTAACATTATAGGTCTTGGCCGAATCCATGGATATAAAATGTACAGGTTCATATTCAAGATATAATCATGTATTCAGGTAGTCATGTCAAGTTATAATCATAGTTCGTTCAAGTCGAATCAAGTATTCAAGTTTGAGTTTGATATTTGAATTCGTTTGTTCAGGTTCATGATCAAGTATTCAAGCTTGTGTTTGATTTTGGATTCTGGTTTGAGTTTGGATTCATGTTGGAGTTAGAATCTTATGAAAGGATTTTGTTCTTTCAACATCTTAAGTTCGAAAGTAATCGGCAACTGCTGCACATGGACGGCAGGATTTGTGTCTTTTTCCAAGACAATTGCCATTGATAACTCCGTTAAGTTGTCTAACCTGAATAGGCAAGCACTTACTTTCTCCGGCTTCCTAGGGCTCAAGAGAATTGATCCCGCTTAAACCTATATTAAACTAGAGTCCTTAAAATATTGTTTTGTATATCTCGAGGGGGTTTTATGAAAAATACTTTAATATAGTTTAAAAATAAATCTCTAGAGTGATTTATAATATTTAGGGTTTTTATGAACATGGAATTTAATTTAAATGGTATTTTTTGTGATAGAACTTAGCCTTTTTAAAACTTTGTGGTATTTTATTGGAAACCGGCACTTTTGGAAACTTGATGGTATTTTATTAAAAAATTTAAATCTTCATTTTTAAAAACATAGTTTCATAATATGTTTTTATTGAAAATACAGATTCATATTTTTTTATATAATTTTTTCAAAAATTAGTTTTGTTTAGAAAAGTCGCATTTCTTAAAAACCGTATTTTATTTCCTTTCGAGATTGAATACTCCGTGAAGAGTTCTGCATCTCGATCTACTATTCTAAGGATGTGTGATAATCCGCACCATCCATTAACGGGTCCCCTAACGAGGGTTGTAGAGACGTATTTGCCAAGGATTACAAAATACCGATTTAAAAGAAACCCGTTTTAAAAAGGTATGGTATTTTAATGAAAAGCTTGTTCTTTAAAATAGCTATATGTTTATAGTACCGTGCTATGGAACCATAATGAGCGTGTGGGGTAGGTCATTACCATGTGAAGTTTTTCCTAAAGGTATTTAACAATTATTGAAAATGAGGGTCATACGAAAGTTCATGGTATTTTAATGAAAAGTTCGTTATATGATAGTTTCACACGAAAATTTGGGTTAAACTCAAAGCTAAAAGATTTTAATCAAAGTTAGAAATAGGGTGGTAAAGTTAGTTTGACCTATGTATTAAGGAAAAGAATGTAACAAGTTCAAAAAAAATGTATCGGAGGTAACTCCACTTTACCGATATATTTTTAGGAGATGGTTTGAAATGAAAAGAAGAAGAGATGAAAGAGAATTATGGCTTTATAATTTTGAGAAGGGAGTAAGGAAAAGGGAGGGGGCTTCGTGGCATCGCGGAAGCTCCGCAAACGGCTTCGATCTTCGATGGAAGGAGCTTGATTGCTAACTCCACCTGACACCACTTGCACTTAGGAACTTTTGGGATGGTTTTGCTAGAAATTTTCAGAATAGAGGGGAGTTAGGGCATGGGGTGGTATTTATAGTGAAGAATTAGGGTTTGGGAATTAAAATTTTGGATTAAAATATATTAAAAAGGTGTTAAATGGTGAATTGAAAGGTCTCTGTTTGATTGCAGGAAAATCAAGCAGTGCAGGGGAGTTAAGGGGGGTCGAAGAGACAAGTGCGAAAAGCACGGAGGCGATTGGGGCATTTTGGATCATCGGTAGCGGCCATATTGGGGAAACGGGCGGTCGGATTTGGTTGGGTTGTTTCGAGATTTGTGCCATGTGTCATGTTGGGTGTGTACACCTCATTGCGCCTATTTCATTTTTCTGAAACTTTTCTTTTCTTCGTGTATTGCACGTGCAGCTCTTAGGCTTCCGAAAAATTAAAAAGAAAATTATCTGAAAAATAATTGGGTCTGATAGGATCGAACACACAGGCTACGTCACAGCAGTGCAGGGGCTTTACTAGTGAGCTACAAGTTGTTTCTTTCTTTTATTTAATAAAATAACTTTTAACTCTTACACAGGCTGAAATACCCCTTTACTGTGAAATACAAGAAATTTCTGTACAGTGATTTCAGAGTCGTTATATTCTACCCTCCTTATAAAAATTTCGTGCTCGAAATTTACAATTACATAGGAACTAATTTTCAAAAAGGTAAGGGTATCGTAGACGTATATCGTCTTCACTCTCCCATGTCGATTCTCCTGGCGAATCTTTTCTCCACATCACCTGAACCAAGTTTATTGTTCCGCAATGTCTTCAACTAGTTGTTGCTCGCAGGTTAGGTCGGGTTGTACTGTGAGCTCTAGTGATCAAGTATGTGGCTGGTGTCGCTCACATATCATCGTAGCTTAGATATGTGGAACACGTTGTACACTCCTTCTAAAGAGGATGGTAGTGCTAAATGGTATGCCACTTCTCTAACTCGTTCCAGTATGTCGAACGGTCCTATGCACCTTGGACTGAATTTACCTCTCTTGCTAAAAAGGATCACTCCTCTGTTTGAAGAGATCTTCAGGAATACATGGTCTCCAGTTTGGAACTCCAGATGTCGACGCTTTGCATCTGCCCAATACTTCTGTCGGTCTTGAGCTATGTGCATCCTTTCCTTGATCGTGCGAACCACATCTACAGTTGCCACGATCATCTCTGGTCCAAGGAGTTCACGATCTCCAACGTCATCCCAACTTAGCGGGGAACGACATTTCCGTCCGTAGAGTGCTGCGAATGGTGCCATCCCAATGCTTGCCTGTTTTTGTATGAAAACTCCACAAGGTGTAGGTGATTTTCCCATGAACCTCCGAAGTTTAGCATACAGGCTCTTAGCATGTCTTCCAGAATTTGAATTGTTCGCTCATACTGTCCATCTGTTTGTGGATGATACGCCGTGCTGAAATTCAGACTCGTTCTGAGGCTAGCTTGTAGACTCTGCCAGAACTGTGATCGGAATCTTGTATTGCGATCGGAGACAATGCAAACAGGTACTCCATATAATCTCACGATCTCCTGCATGAGTTTATGGGTATCAAATATGGTATATCTTTAAGGTTTAAATCTTACTTTAGATTTATACTCACCTCTATATACTTCCTTGCTAACGTCTCAATTGACTGGCCAACTCGAAATGGAATAAAGTGAGCCGGTGAGTCGATCCACAATAACCCAAATTGCGTTGTTACCCTTCGTGCTGCGAGGGTGAGCAGTCACAAAGTCCATGGTAATGTGCTTCCATTTCCATTCTGGAATTGGTAACGGCTGAAGTAGACCAGCAGTTCTATGATGTTTAGCTTTCACTTGCTGACACACTAAACACTTTGCTATGCTTCTAGATATTCCGTACTTCATTCCAGACCACTAGTAATGTTGCTGTATATTCTTGTACATCTTCGTACCACCGGGGTATACCGAATACGGAGAGCTGTGAGCTTCTTTTTCTCGAACAGGTCCGACGGATACGCATAAACGGCTTCCGTATCGTAAAGATCCATCTTCGTGGATCATGAAGTCAGTTCGTAGTCCACTTTCTACTTGTTCTTGGATCTTTTGTAGCTTGGCATCATTTGCTAGAGCTGCATTGATCTGATTGACAAGAGTGGATTTGACTTGTAAGTTCATCAAAGATGAAGTGTTACCTGGCACAACTACTTCAATCCCCAATCCATGCAGCTCTTGATGTAGCTTCCATTGAGCGGTAAGGTTCATTGCTAATAGCTGACGACTAAGGGTATCGGGAACTATGTTCACCTTTCCAGGATGATACTGTAGGTTGATGTCGAAGCCCGCCATGAGTTCTAGCCATTTTCTCTGATGCATGTTAAGTTCCTTCTGAGTAAATGCATACTTCAGACTTTTGTGGTTAGTGTATATATCCACTCGTTCTCCCAAGAGATAGTGGCGCCAAATCTTGAGTGCAAAAATGACAGCTGCCAATTCCAGATCATGTGTTGGATAGTTGCGCTCATGAACCTTTAGTTGTCTTGATGCAAAAGCCACAACTTTCCCATACTGATGTAGAACATACCCTAATTCTTTACCAGATGCATCACAATGCACGACGAATCCGCCAGATTGATCAGATATTACAAGGATAGGAGCTGAAGTTAACCTCGACTTGAGTTCTGCAAAAGCCTTTTCACATGCTTCTGACCACATGAATGCTTCATCTTTACGTGTAAGCTTGGTCAGAGGTGCTGCGATCTTTGAGAAGCCTTCAATGAATCATCATTAGTATTATGCTAATCCTAAGAAACTTCTTATATCTTTCACCGTCTTTGGTATCGGCCACTCGCTGACAGCTGACACCTTAACTAGATCCATTGAGATTCCTTCTCCTGAAACAATATGTCCGAGAAATCCGACTTGATCTAGCCAAAATTCACACTTGCTATACTTGGCGTAGAGATGGTGTTGTTGTAATGTCTCCAAGACAATACGTAAGTGCTTGGCATGTTCTTTCTGATTCTTTGAATACACCAGGATGTCGTCGATGAAGATAACAACAAACCTGTCTAAGTACTCTCGGAAAACTTGATTCATCAGGTTCATAAAGATGGCAGGTGAATTGATCACTCCAATAGCATTACGAGATATTCATAATGGCCATAAGGGTCTTAAACTCCGTCTTCGGAATGTCGGACTCCTTGACCTTCACCTGATGGTATCCCGAACGAATATCTAGATTTGAAAAGACACAAGACCCACTTAAATGATCGAAAAGGTCATCGATGCGCGGTAGTGGATACTTGTTCTTAATTGTCATTTCGTTCAGAGTTCGATAATCCGCACATATCCTTTAGGAACCTTCCTTCTTCTTCACGAGTAACACCGGAGATCCCTAACTTGAAGTACTGGGTTGGATCCAACCTTTCTTCAGAAGTTCGTCCAACTATATACGGATCTCCTTCAATCCCTCCGGACTTAATTGGTATGGAGCTTTGATTACAGGTTGTGCACCGGGTTGTAAATCAATACTATACTCAAGAGCTCGATCGGAAGGCAAACCTGATATGTAGTCAAGGAAAACATTCTCGAACTCTCGAACTACTTCAGGATTTTCTTCTTCCGCAGGTAGAGAGAACACTTCTGTATTCTTCGGATTAGCACGGTAGCTTCCTGGCTCTAAGGTTCTATCTCCGCTTTTGAAATAGAAGACTTGATGATCTGGTATCTCAAATACTACCCTCCTTTGACGGTAGTCATTAGTAGCATAAAATACTCCCAGCCAATCCATTCCCAACACAACATCGAAATTTGGTATGTCTAGTACTTTGAAATTTGCGTAGAATTCTCGACCGCAAACTACAACTGGGCACTGATCATACCCCAAAGTTGCCTTCAAGACTCCATTTTCGGAACTGACATTCCAGCTTGAAATGAGTGGCTTCACGGGAATCGCATGCGTTCTCACGAATCGTTGTGACATGAAGCAGTGTGAAACTCCAGTGTCGAAAAGTGCGAGTGCGGGAAGGGTGGCTACTAGTATAGTACCTAAGTTGTATGAGATCGTTTTTAGATATAGGAAAAGTATGATGATACACAAGGATTGAAAGATTGACAGGATGGGGGAATTTTACCAATGATGATTTTTCCTGTAGCTTCGGCCTCCTCGACCGTCATTGTAAAAGCCTGTCGTCTCAATACATTCCTTCTTGCCGGAGGCACATTCCTCTGCCCTTGAAGCACGTTTCTCCGTGCCTAGTGGAATTGATGATGAGGCTGTGCAAGTGGTCCACGTAGAGCTGGTGCAGGAAAAGCTAGGCGAGGTGCAGGAGCCTGGATGGCTGGCCTCTGTGGAGCTATAATTGCGGGTCTGAGTCCTTGTGCTGTATTAATACGATATGGGCATGCTCTTACGTGTGAGTAGATGCGCCACAAATTAAACACAGGCCATTTGCATGCCTGCAGTCTTTCGCCAAGTGTCCAGTTCTGTTGCAGTAGAAATAGAAATCTGGACTGAACTGGTTAAACGATCCTCCTGGCCTTTTAGGTGCAAAAGTTGGCCTAGAAGAAGCTCCTCCTGTCATCTGGGTAGCAGGACGTTTGATTCCGGCTGCTTGAGGCTTACCCTTCTTCTTGACCACAGCTTCATAATGGCGTGCTGCCTTCAGGGTGAGTTCATGAGTTGGATAGTCGCTTGTGGCTAATGCCGCTTAAATCTTTGGGTCTAAGCCCTGTTGGAATCGTCTAGCCTGAATCTCATCGGTCGTGATCAAGTATGCTGCGAACCTGATAAGATGATGATGTCAGGATAGTGACGTGTCTTACAGAACAGAATTTGATACAAATTCTTTACCTGTTAAGCATGATGAATTCAGTATCATATTCATCTACTGATTTTACCCACATAGAGCCTTGTTGTAGGTGGATGAACTGTTATTCCATCTCAAAACGGGCAGTCTCGGGGAACAACTTTGTATTGAACAGATCGCGGAACATCTTCCACTCTATGGGTTGGGTGAGACGGCTTTCCACCAGACTCTTGCGTTGTCGGTGAGCTGGAGCTTAGCCACACAAACCCAAGCTATGTCTGGCGCATGTGCTGCAGCAAGGTCGTCCTCTATACTCTGGGCCCATTCTTCAGCCTTAAGAGGACTTTCTTTCCCTGAAAAGTTTTTTGGATGCAACGCATGAAATTGTTTTACTCTGGGTGCTTCGGCTTCCGGGCGGTTCATGAAAATCACAGTCTTCTACTGCTGACCCTCCAAAAGACTTTTGATGGTTTCTAGAAATACCGTCTGTTCATTAATTGGAGCAGCAACGGTAGAAGGAGGTGGTAAAGTAGGTGGTGGTGTGTTGCTATTGGTATTGGTACTGGTGTTGTTGGGAGAATCCATCACCTTGATAGAAAATGAAAGGTTAGGATAGTTTCAAGAATTTTGAAATGCAAGAAATGTATAGTTGTTGATTCTTATAATTCTTATGATATATTGCTTAAGACTTCATGCAGAACTGGCCTGCATGGGTCGCCAACAAAACATGTCACGCCCCGCTTCCCAATAGACAAAAACGGTGACGTAGCAAGCCCGCAACGTATTTACTATGAAAATAAATACGTTAAGCGTAATTAATCAATATAAAAATGAACAAGAATAACAAGAGTAATAAAATAAAACGTCAAATTTATTTACATTCAACTTTACAAACAACTGTTTGAAAATAAAAGATACAATAATAAAAGCAAATGCCTAAATAATGGCATACTGAAAGAAAGTGCGGGCTGGAAGGAGCTAGTAGTCAGGCTGAGCTGCAATCTGGTCCAAGTCAGTCTGTCTCGGATCTATGTCTTCAAAGTCCGGTCCCCCTGACAAACATTCTAAAGAAAGAAAACAGAGAGGAATGTCATCAGTGAACTAGCGCTCGGTAAGTCCCAAAAGAAGAAAAAGAAGATAGTATATAATGTGAAATGAACAGGTAAAATTATATATGACCGTTCACAAGTATAAGATAGTTATTCTAACGTTGTTATTTGTAGTTTGATAAGGAAGGTATTCATGTATAAGAAAGAAGTCCATCTTACCCCGTGGACTATGGTAACATGTAGTACAAGGCCTCGTCATAACCCACGGGACAACGACACGTGAATTCATATAGGTGTCTTTTAAGTGACCTCTCGTGCCACGATATACGTTCCATACCAATCTACCCCTTTATTCCCGCGTATTGTATTGTATAAGTTAAGATTATAGGTCTTGGCCGAATCTATGGATATAAAATGTACAGTTTCATGTTCAAGATGTAATCATGTATTTAGGTAGTCATGTCAAGTTATAACCATGGTTCGGTCAAGTCGAGTTAAGTATTCAAGTATGAGTTTGATATTTGAATTTGTGTGTTCGGGTTCATGATCAAGTATTCAAACTTGTGTTTGATTTTGGATTCTGGTTTGAGTTTGGATTCATGTTAGAATTAGAATCTTATAAAAAAACTTTGTTCTTGCAACATCTTAAGTTCGGGAGTAATCGGCAACTGTTGCACATGAACGGCAGGAATTGTGTCTTTTTCCAAGACAATTTCCATTGATAACTTCTTTAAGTTGTCTAACATGAATAGACAAGCACCCACATTCTCCGGCTCCCTGGGGCTCAAGAGAATTGATCTCACTTAAACCCATATTAAATTAGAGTCCTTAAAATATTGTTTTGCATATCTCGAGAGGGTTTTATGAAAAATACTTTAATATAGTTTAATAATAAATCTAGAGGGTGATTTATAATATTTAGGATTTTCATGAATATGGATTTTAATTTAAATGGTATTTTTGGTGATGGAACTTATCCTTTTTAAAAGTTTGTGGTATTTTATTGGAAACCAGCTCTTTTGGAAACTTGATGGTATTTTATTAAAAAATTTAAATCTTCATTTTTAAAAATATAGTTTCAAAATATGTTTTTATTGAAAATACGGATTCATATTTTTTTTATATAATTTTTTCAAAAATTGGTTTTGTTTAGAAAAGTCGTATTTCTTAAAAACCGTATTTTATTTCCTTTCGAGATCGAATACTCCATGAGAAGTTCTGCATCTCGCTTTACTATCCCAAAGATGTGCGATAATACACACCATCCATTAGCGGATCCCCTAACGAGGGTTGTAGAGACGTATTTGCCAAGAATTAGAAAATACTGATTTGAAAGAAAACCGTTTTGAAAAGGTGTGGTATTTTAATGAAAAGCTTATTTTTTAAAATAGCTATATGTTTAGAGTACCGTACTATGGAACCATAGTGTGTGTGTGGGGTAGGTCATTACCCCATGAAGTTTTTCCTAAAGGTATTTAACAATTATTGAAAATGAGGGTCATACGAAAGTTCATGATACTTTAATGAAAAGTTCGTTATATGATAGTTTCACATGAAAATTTTGGTTAAACTCAAAACTAAAAAATTGTAATCAAAGTTACAAATAGGAGGGTAAAATTAGTTTGACCTATGTATTAAGAAAAAGGAAGTTCCAAGTTCAAAAAAAATGTATCGGAGGTAACTCCACTTTACTGATATATTTTTAGGAGATGATTTGAAATGAAAAGAAGATGAGATGAGAGGGACTTACGGCTTTATAATTTTGAGAAGGGAGTAAGGAAAAGGGATGGGGCTTCCTGGCGTCGCGGAAGCTCCGCAAATGGCTTCGATTTTCGATGAAAGGAGCTTGGTTGCTAACTCCACTTGACTCCACTTGCACTTAGGAACTTTTGGGACGATTTTGCTCGAAATTTTCAGAATAGAGGGGAGCTAGGGCATGTGGTGGTATTTATAGTGAAGAATTAGGATTTGGAAATTAAAATTTTGGATTAAAATGCGTTAAAAAGATATTAAATGGTGAATTGAAGGGTCTTTGTTTGACTACAGAAAAATCAAACAGTGCAGGAGAGTTAAGGGGAGTCGAAGAGACAAGTGTGCAAAGCACGGAGGCGATTGGGGCATTTTGGACCGTCGGTAGCGGCTATATTGGGGAAACGGACGATCGGATTTGGTTGGGTTGTCTCGAGATTTGTGTCACGTATCAAGTTAAGTGTGTACACCTCATTGCGCCTGTTTGATTTTTCTGAAACTTTTTGTTTCTCCGTGTATTGCACGTGCAACTCTTGGGCTTCCAAAAAATTAAAAAGAAAAATATCTGAAAAATAATTGGGTCTGATAGGAATCGAACACACAGGCTACATCACAGCAGTGCAGGGGCTTTACTAGTAAGCTACAAGTTATTTCTTTCTTTTATTTTACAAAAATAACTTTTAACTCTTATACAGGCTGAAATACCCCTTTACTGTGAAATAAAAGAAATTTCTGTAAAGTGATTTTAGAGTCGTTACACATATATTCCGCCTCCGTCGTTGAGAAAGCCACGGTATCCGTGTCGACTTCCAACTAATTGGAGATTCTACAATTGTATATACATAGCCTGTAAGAGATCTTCTCTTGTCCAAGTCACCAGCATAATCCATATATATGTATCCTTGCAACTGGTTCGATTTATTTTCTGACTTGTGAAAAAATAAGTCGTGGACTTTAGTGCCTTTTAGATACCGAAATATCCACTTTACAGTTTCTCAATGAAGCATTCCTGGATTTAACATGTACTGGCTAATCAAACTTACCACAAAGGATATATCTGGAAGTGTGCATACCATAGCGTACATCAACGATCCCACCACACTTGCATATGGTACTCGAGACATTTTTACCTTCTCCTCCGCTGATTTCGGACACCCTTTGGAGGATGGCTTGAAATGACCGGCAATAAGGGTACTCACTTGTCTATATTCCTTCATGTTGAATCTCTCCAACACCTTCTCTATGTATCTTCTTTCGAATAACCACTATTTTCCAGCCTTCCTGTCTTGCAAAATCTCCATCCCAAGAATTTCTTTGCTTCACCTAAATTCTTCATGTCAAATTCTACACTCAATGAAGCTTTGAGTATCTTTATTTCCTCCATACTCTTCGCAGCGATCAACAAGCCATCGACATATAGGAGTAGATATATCGACGAACTATCCTTAAGTCGTTTTGAGTACATACAGCTGTCATACTCATATCGAGAATAATTGGTCTTCCTCATAAAAGAATCGAAGCGCTTGTAATATTGTCTGGGAGACTGCTTCAACCCATATAGAGACCGCTTGAGTTTACATAAATGATCCTCCTTGTCGGGCTCTACAAATCTTTCAGGCTGCCTCATGAAGATTTTCTCTTCCAACTCACCATGAAGAAATGCCGTTTTCACGTATATTTGCTCCAACTCTAAATCTTAAGCAGCCACCTTTGCCAACAAAACTCGAATAGAAGTATGCTTGACTACAGGCGAGGAAATCTAGTTGTAATCAACCCCTTCCTTTTGAGCAAAACCCTTCACAACTAGCCTTGCCTTGTATTGCTCATTCTCCTTTTTCTGAATACCCACTTGCAACCAATAACTCTTTTGCTTTTCGGCAGCTCTTTCAATCTCCACGTACCATTCTTTCGAAGTGACTCCATCTCCTCTGTCATCGTAATAATCCATCGATCCCTATCCTATTGTCCAATGGTCTCCTGATAAGAGCTAAGATCTCCGCTTTCAATGACTAAAGCATATGCAAGCATATTTTCAAAACCGTACTTGACTGGTGTCTTATGTGTACGTGTTGATCTCCTTAATGCCATTGTCTGTGGGTTCTGTTGAGGTTGGTCCTCACTGTATGTCTCTGTGTTCTGCCCATCCACCTCCGCATCAATAGGCTGAAATTGTGTTTCGGTGTCCGTATCTTTATGAGCGTCAGAAAACTCCACCTTCACTAGATCATTGTCCCTTAATACTCCATCTGTCTTCTTATTATCTCTAACCACGTCTTTCAACATAGATTCCTCATCGAAGATCACATCTCGGCTGGTGAACGCCCTTTTGTTTTCCAGATCCCATAACTTATAACCTTTCACTCCAAATTTGAATCACAAGAAAACACACATTTTAGACTTTGAATCCAGCTTGGTCCTATCCTTCTGATTCACGAGAAAGTAAGCAGGGCATCCAACCACTCGTATAGAATCATAACTGACCGGCTCTCCTCTCCATAGTTCTTCTGGGATCTGAAGATTTATGGTCGTTGATGGAGACCTGTTTGACCAAATAGCATGTATGACTCACCGCTTCTGCCCAGAAGTCCTTCGAAAGACCGGATTGCAACCGCATACTTCTGGCTTTCTCTAGCAGTGTCCTATTCATGCGCTCTGCTACCCCATTCTGCTTTAGCTGTCCTGGAATAGTCCATTGCCGCTGTATGCCCTGTTCTTTACAGTAATCTATAAATTCTTTAGAGGTGTATTCACCACCATTTTCTGTCCGCAAATACTTCACTGATTGCCCATTTTGCTTTTCCACGGCCGCTTTCCACTACTTAAAACTGATAAACATATCTGATTTGTGTTTGAGAAAATAGACCCATACCTTCTGTGAGAAGTCGTCAATGAAAGTGACGTAGTATATGGCACCTCCTTATGATGCAACCGGCGATGGCCCCATACGTCTGAGTGAATATAATCAAGAAGTCCTTCAATCTTGTGCACGGCTTGCTTGAAGCTGACCTTATATTGCTTCCCCATCGTACAATATTTGCAGAAATCTAACTTGCACGAGATAATAACTTTCAACAACTCCCTTCTGTGCAACTCACGAAATCCCCCCTCTCTCTCATGTGGCTAAGTCGCATATGCCACAGTTTTGCGGTATCCTCCACCTGTTTCTCCGTAACCAAGGCTGCACCACCAGTCACTGTGTTGTTGTCCAAACGATACAAATTTTTCAGTCGTTTTCTATTCATGACCACTAGGGCACCCTGGATAACTTTTAGTACTCATGTTTAACCAACGAAGAAATCAAGTTTTTCTTTAGTTCTGGAACATGACACACATTCACAAGTGTTCGCACCACACCATCAAACATGCGGACTTTGATGTTCTTTATGGCAATGGTCTTGCACGCCACATTGTTCCCCATTGAGAACACCGTTGCCATCGAACTCCTTATAGGTGTTGAACAACTCCTTCTTCGGGCACATATGGTATGAACATCCAGAATCAAGGATCTAAACATCAGAATCTTCCTTCCCGGTGTGTACGGCGAGTACATCACAGAGATTTTCTTCTACTTCGGTCGCCACACTGGCTTGATCCAAACCGTTTGTACTATCACCTTTACTCTTCTTCTCCAACCACTGTTTGTACTTTTGGTATTGCTTCTTCAGATGCCCTGGCTGTTTGTAAAAGAATCATGGTTTGCTCTCTCACCCGGATGATTTGGATTTCCCTCATATGCTTTTGCCTTCGCCTTTATTTTTCGACCTTCCCCTTTCACCGACAAACAACCCTGATGACTCCTCTGATGAAGTTAATTTCTTCATGATCTTATTGTTAAGAAGCATCGCTGTAATCTTCTCCATCTCGAGAGTCTCCTTCCCATAAAGGATCGTTGTCACCAAGTGTTCATACGAATTTGAAAGCGAAGATAGAAGTAAAAACGCTTGGTCCTCCTCTTCTAACTTGGCTTCAAGGCATAGAAGACCGCTTACCATCTTGTTGAAGCTGTTTTTGTGGTCGTGAATCGGAGTCCTTTCTTTCATACATAAACTGTAAAGTTGGTTCTTTAGGTATAGCTTGTTAGACAAGAACTTTATTATGTACAAGCTCTCTAATTTCAACCATAAACTTGCCGCAGAAGTTTTTGACATGACATTGTATATCACATTCTCCGCCAAACAAAACTCTATCGTGCAGTGTGCCTTCTGATCCATATCTGTCCATGCATCATCTGTCATGTCGGTAAGTTTATTACCACCAAGAACCTTAAAAAGGTATTCTTTTATAAGAAGTGCCTTAACCCTTCTCTGCCACATCGAGAAGTTCCCCTTTCCGTTAAATTGCTTCACCTCGAATTCGATGCTATTAAATTTGTTATTCGCCATCTTTAATTCCAAAAAAAACTCTTTCTCTCGGATCATTATCAACTACAATCAATAAAATCACAATCTAAAAAGATGGGGAGCGAACACAAATGTCGTCACCCACCGTAAACTTAAATTGCAAAACTACATAACATAGTTCTAATATCAGCTGTTGAGAATCGAGAGTGCAGCAGATGCGTCGACAACCAACCCTTATAGATCTAAAACTAGATCCCTTTAAAAACAAATAACAAAAATCTTACAAACATAATAATAACATAAGAAGAGATTTGGCGGAAAATGGAAGAAATTTTATTAGAACTTTAAGAGAAAAAGAAAACCTTACAGATGATTACAATTAACCCTCTGCTTATGATCTCCAATGAGATCTTCCTCTCTTTCTACAAGTTCTTCTGATCCTTTTGATTCCCTATGGAGCCGTTGTCTCCCTTTAAAACTTTATGATCAAAACAATCACCTTAAATTTTAACCCTAAGATCCTATATATAGCCCATACAAATCTGAGTTACAATAAGTTCTCAGAAATTACAAAACTGCCGCCCCGAAACTGATTTTTCAAGATAAAACTCGAACTGGAAATTCACACTTATTTTCAACAGACGTCTAACCCTATATAGGACAGACGTCTGCGCCTTCTCTGCTGTTTTAATAGAGATGTTTGACCTTATATGTTCAGACGTCTGGACCTCCATAGCACGACTGGCCAGAGAACAGGCAGACGTCTGAGCTCGTTGCATCAGACGTCCGCGCCTCCTCGGAAAATTTAGGACTTCATTTCCAGACGTCTGAGCTCATAGCGCCAGACGTCTGAGCTCGTTGCTCCAGACGTCTGAGCTCGTTGCTCCAGACGTCTGAGCTCGTTGCTCCAGACGTCTGCGCCTCCTCGGGAAATTTAGGACTTCATTGCCAGACATCTGAGCTCATAGCTCCAGACGTCTGGTCCTTCTCTGAATCTGCAGTCTTGATATATAAGACACCCTTCACAACATCTCAAGTGTTGCTTCCCTGTGAGTGACCATCCACCGAAGGCTAATCAAAGTACACTCGTTCGGAAGGAAGCCTACGTGGAATCTTAAAAGGGAAAGAAGACATTCACACCACGATGTTTGGGGTCTCATTAATTTGGGGACATGGCATCAAGTAAGTAACTAATTATTAAGAATTTCTAATAGTTGGCTCTAATACTACTTTAACTCTCTGCGTTTTCTCTCTTCGTTAAAGTGTAAATCTTTTTTTAAAAAATCTTTGATTGGAGACCCAATTCATTCTTCCAAATCTCTCTTGTGATTCTTTGTAGTTTGGTATACAAGCATCTTTTAAGTTAATGATGATTTGGTACAAGATTGGTAGAATGTAGATAAAATATTAAAAAGAAGTTAAGACCAAGTTAATGACTAATTGTCTATTACTTAGTAGATTTGCTTGACATCGGTATCAAAATCGTATACAAAAATGAGAATGTACGTTAATGTAAAGAAAACTTCAATTATATATGGGGACTACTATTATTCATAATCATGCATTATAAATAATGAGGATTAGTTAGTCTTCTAACACAAGTGTATGCATCTGTATAAACATGTTTCTCTCAACATCAATAAAGCAATTTTCAATTCAATGTCATAATATAACTATTCAACTATGAGATCTTCAAAGATACAAGACAAATAACAAAACTAATATATGCTTGTTTGCTTGGATTCAGTTTAATTAATAAGCTCACAGACACTAATTAGTGATTATCAGTCTTTAATATTTCATGTACTTGCTATTTGGTTCTAAATTTCATCCACCGAATCCTCCTCCTCACAAATATCCTTTATGTGAGATATAGTAGATAGCGATATATATAGTTTTCCAAATTAATCATTACATAACAACCATCATCAACAACAAAAATTCCATTGACATTCTACAAATTAATTTATTATATCCTCTAAGAGCTCTAATTCATTTGCCTAATATTTTTGTACGTGTTCCTTAATTATATTTTAAACCATGTCTATTGACTTGCTATGCAATATGCAAACCTCTCTATATAAACTTGCCCTAACCCTAACTCCTTCATCACCACCCCCAACAACAAAAGCAATGGCCTCTGCATTCAAAAAAACTCTCATTCTCCCTCCTCTTCTCCTTCCTTCTCTTCACCGAATCTCTCTCCGTCGATGTAACGACCCCAGCCGATGTGTGTAAATCCACCCCGACGCTGCACTCTTTAAATCCTTACTCCCTCCAGCCCTCCCAAGATATCTTCTCTTTCGCCCGGTTTTCTCTTTCTAAATCTGTCTCCGTGTCAATGAAATCCCTAGATGATGTCAACAGATTTCTGTTCACTACTACAATAAGGGGTTGTCTCTATGGCTTTATCCATAAGGACAAAGCACTGCCCCTACGGATATATTCGTAGGGGCTAGAAAATTCTCCGTAGAAGCAATGGCCGCTGGTGCAAGTCTTCGTCCTGAACATACCCCTACGGAGTAAAAATACTTGCCCCTCTGGTGCTATCCGTAGGGTCAAAATATTTATTTAATTTAGTGGTTTATAAAATAAAATACTAGCCTTTCCGGTGCTATCCGTAGGGGCGACTTCCAGCCCCTACGGCTTTATCCGTAGGTCTAGATATAAGCTCCTGCAGATATATCCGTAGGGGAAGTGTAATGCCTATCACAGTAGGTCCATAGGGGCAAAATGTCAATTATCCTGATATTTTGTTCTCGTGGATAAATATATAGGGGCAAACTGTGGACCTACGGATTAATCTGTATGTGCAACAGATGGCCCTACGGATTAATCCATAGGGACATAATATCAGGGTTTTTTTTAGAAGAGGGCTTCCTGTTTTTAACCCGTCCTGTGCATAATAATATATATATCATATAACCAAATACAGAAATATTCATAATCAACATCTTATGCATAATATATAAAAGGAAATGACAAATAGAATACGATATCAGGATAAATCATCGTGAATAAGTAAACAACCATCAACCATTATCGTCCAAAATTTATACAATATGTATCAGATAAGTATATATATTCTCAAAAATATAAATAAAGCTACTCAAGATCGGTCCAGCTCCTCCACCTCTGATAATCGACGTAATCTGGTGCATCTGCTCCTCGGTGCAACCCTGAGTCGTCAAAAACTCGACCAATGAAGGAGCGGACTGTGCAAGAGTCTGAGAGGGCTGTGGAGCTGCAGGAGTGATCTGCGCAACCGCAACCGAGGTAGTGGCTTGCGGAGCCGCAGCCGAAAGAGATGTATGTGAAGCCCAGCCGAAGTACCATGTCGCATCTGTTCAATTTTGTATGTAATAAACGAGTAAGAACTGTGTATTAGTCGAATTAGTTTCATTATCATGTTATTACGAAACCCCAATCTAAGATTAATCAAAGTTAAGTCTACAACCAAATAATCTCAGGCTAATAATATTGGATATGTCACTATCTATAATATGATATAATATTTTACTATTAAGTAGTATACATACCATCATCTCCTTCAACTCCTGGACGGCGGTCTTCAAGGTAGCAATATCTTGCTCTAGACGTCGCTCACGGGGGAAAGGGAAGTAACCGCCGGAGTAGAGTCCAACCTCATATGGGCCCTGCTAGGACCCAGTCCCCGGCCTCTCTCCCAACCTCCGTGGTGCCTTCCGTGTGCGGCGTCTAGAACTGGGGTCAGCAGCATCGGATCGTTCTGTCCGGTAAAATCGATCCCCGATGCCTCCGCCTGCTCCACCACCCGCTCCTACACCCACATTAACCATTAAAATATAAGTATATCATTTAAATTTGAACTTTTCAAAACAAAAATTTTAAACCTGTTAGAATAAATATTAACACTTACGCAATACTCCTGAGCAGCGGTGTCGGGAAATCGAAGCTCGCCCGTGGAAGGATCGTCGATGTGCCGTGGATGGAAAGATAAGCGGACAACACGTTCGGTGTACCATCCTGCGCCAGGGTCTGAGCTCTCTGCAATTCATAAAAAATTTACATATATTATAAAATAACTCTTAATATTACATTATATCATAGTAGATCTATTGTAATTTACCGATAACTCCATGGCATGAGTGATATTCCTCGAGCCACCTGTATAAGTGGGATGACCCCTCTTCGCCGACTTCCTATTCTCTTTATTTTGATCGGCATGTTTCTGCACAACACATTCAGATTTAGTTTTCTAATTAAGCAACACAAAAAAATAAATTATATAATAAACAATGAATTACATTTAAAATACAAACATGTTTGCGCTGAGAGTCAAAATATTGGCACGATAGAGGCCATGTATCTACGTCGACTCTCGCAAAGGCCGGAGTATGTAGGAGAGCCGCTCTTTCTGCCTCGGGGGTCGCCATCTACAGGGAATAGGAGTCGATTTTCAGCTCGTTCCTATTGTATCGAACCTTTGATTGCATGTTCTTCATCAGGCCATGGTACAGAGCGTGAAGATTGGGCAGTCTCTCAGGGTGATCAGGGTCGGGTACAGGCTGAAAGTCGTAATCCAACTGGAAATACCAAAAAAACATTGTTATTAAATTGCAAGTGTTAAATAATAATAAATATATTGGGTAAGTCAAATGAAACTATATATTAATACCCGAGCCTGATCTCAGAAGAGGGCAAATGAACGCCGGTGTTGGTCGCCCCACACAACGTGAAGTGGATATTTCTTCACGAGGCGGCTCTCATCCCCTATATACCGGCCGAATCTCTCGGCATAATCGCCGGTATAGCGATAATCAGGGGTAAAGAAGAGGGGGAATGCTGCCTCCCCGTAACTCTGTCGGGCCTCAGCCTGTGGGACTGATTCGGGCCTCGAGTCCTCTTCTCGGGATGGGGATGTCTTGCATCTACAAGAAATATCAAGACAATCAATATTAAGACAAAGTTGTATTAAGAAATCAAGGTTTAATGAAAACTGAAGTGTGATATATACCTCCGGAGACAGAAGCACGAGCCTGGGCCCGGGCAGCAGCACTAGCGGGACGATAGTTCCTCCGGTGAGGAACAGCCAGTGACCCGGACGTGGACGCATCTCCAACTAGAAAATAAACATCGATAAAATTACATGAAGTTCGTGTTTATTCTTAAAGGATATGTAAAATGAATAAATATTTTATATTTATTCATATAAACCTGCATACTGAGCGGAGGGTATGGAAGTGACGGGAGTGGCCCCTGCACCAGACGTGGACGCACCACCTATAATTAGACAATAAAATATTGACTATATAAATAATTGCAAAAAGAATGTGTATATCAATAATATAACATTCTAAATCAACATGTATACACTATAAGATATATAAACATACCCGCAGGTGCGGTGGTGGCCTCTACCCGAGATGTAAGTACGTAAGAGCAAAAAGAATGTATGTATATTTATGATATAACATTATAAATCAATATACATGCACTATATGATATATAAACATATCTGGAGATGCGGGAGTGGCCTCTGTCCCTGATGTGGACGGACCATCAACAGCTAAACAATCAAACATTGACTATATAAGTAATTTTGACATGAATATGCATGTATATCTATAATATTACATTCAAAATGAATATGCATGCAATATACCTAGAAGTGTGGCAAAGTCCAAACGGAAGGAGGCATCCGAAGGGGTCTCCGATCGGGGTGCAAGACCGGCCATCTGAAGCTCTCTATGCAGCTCTCCGGGCGGCAGAACCGCTCTGCCTCTGCCTCTGCCGGTGCCGCGGCTGGAGCTCCTGCCACCCCTCGCTGCTCCCGTCATCGTCATCAAATCTAGATAAAACGGTTCGTGGACGCATTGGAAAATCATTACATATGCATCTATATATGTATAGATCGTAAAATGTGAAGTAATAATATAACATTACTGATAACCCTTTTCGTTTCGTGGACGCATTAGACATATCTACCTGGATTTCATCATCAATATCATTTCTAACCCACGTAACTTCATGATCAGCCGAAAACAACCCGTCTTTCGAAACAGACGGTCGGAGCACTCTAAGTCTTCTCTCTTCTTCATCCTCATCGCTGTCCTCGAATTCTGGGACATCGTAAACATCCCTGGGTTTCCAACGGCATACGACACTCCATCCCGGATTCTTCAAACACTGTGAGTAGTATACTTGGAACGCTTGGTTCGGAAAAATAAACGGATCGTCCTGACCGTAAAATCGAAGTGTGTTCACACTGTTCAATCCATATTCATCTTTCTAAGTCCCGAGATTGCTTCTCCACCTATCCGTAGCGGTTCGTGTATCGTACCAAGTACACTGAAATATATAAAACGGTTCTGATCGTCCGGGATATTGGATGCCAAGTATACAATTTAAGTATCCATAATAAATCACACCATCCGATCCTACCGTCGCAATCCCACTATTCTGAGTGGTTCTAGATGTTTCTATGTCCTTAACTTCAAATTTGTATCCAAGGGCACCGAATCCTTTATAATATGCAACCTTCATACTAGGAAACTGAGCTAAATATCTTGAATCGCTCTCAAATGATGCAGACAAGTTTGGATCGTGGATCTAACAAAACAAATTTTACGACAAATACATAACGATATAAGTTTAGATTAAAACTGATAGCAATAACATGTTATTCGAATAATTTACATGATCTGCAATCCAATTGCAAAAATTATCCTGATAATATTTTTCCAATCGTTCATCGTTCCAATCAGGATGCCCCTCACGTACCTCGTTAAAATGAATTTTGTTCTCAACAATAAATTATGACATTAATATTATATCATTTCATACACACACAAACACAAATATAACAATTAATCCAAAAAAAAACTTACTCTATAATTTTTTCAAGGCATGCGCTATTGAGGAGGATAAACCGGTGTATCTTGTTGATAAATATATTGTCTACTCTCTTATAATCAGTTTTACCATATGGCCCGTCCTGAATTCTTCGAGGTCGGTTATGTCTCATCTCAATGTTCTCGTCCAGATAGCGGGAACAAAATATGGTTGCTTCATCTAGAAGATAACCTTGCATGATAGAACCCTCTGGTCGATTTCTATTGCGTATATACTTTTTTAGAGTGTAGATATACCTAAAAAAATATGTTAAATAAATAAATACGAGCATACATGACAACAATAATTTTACAAATTGCGCGAAACGAAAAATTCTACGTATCTCTCGATGGGATACATCCATCGATATTGTACCGGTCCGGCTAACTTAGCCTCAGTTGCAAGATGAACCGTTAGGTGTATTATGGTATCGAAAAATGACGGTAAGAAAGTATGCTCAAATTTGCAAAGTATCAACGAAATAGAATTTTCTAGTTTCTCGAGTGTCACAACATCCAGTGTTTTAGCGCATAATTCTCTGAAAAAACAACATAGGTCATTGATTATTAGACCAACCGATTCGGGAAAGGAAGTCCTGAGGGCTAATGGGAGAAGGTGCTCCTTAATAAAATGTGATCATGACTTTTCAGCCCAACGATCTTGTCTTTCACAATTTTTATTTTCTTGCTGAATGATCCTGAGAAACATGTGGGAACTTTCAAATCATGCAACACCTGCAGGAATGTTTTCTTCTCCGGTTATGACATATGATACGCGGTATTGGGAGGTACAAACTTACTTGGTTTACCCGCTATCGGTTTAGGATGCAATTCACTTCTAATTTCCCAGTCCTGTAGATCCATCCGAGTATTGAGGTTGTCTTTCGATTTTCCTTCTTTACAAAGAAGCAAGTTAAGTACGTGCTCAGATACTCCCTTCTCTATGTGCATGACGTTCAGACAATGACGCACTAAATTTGTTGACCGGTATGGAAGCTCGAAAAAATGCTTAATTTGTTCCAGAATGGTGGATTGACCCGTTTTGTCGGATCCATCCCGAAAGTCACATTATTGTAACCATCTCACTGAGCAGTCACGTCCTCTCCCGACAATGGGGCTGGAAGTCCAAGAAGCTCCTGATGACCATCAAGTGAACAACGTCTAACCTGTAGGGATGGTCTAGAGACAGGAAACATCGATGGCCGCAATAACAAACCTTCCTGCTAAAATTCAAGAATTTTGATGTTGTATGTTGATGGCAATAAGGACATACTTTGTGACCATGTACGGACCAACCTCATAGCATTCTATATGCAGGAAAGTCATTAATTATCCACATTAAAGTCGCACGCAGTATGAAGGTTGTATTTGTGTTTGCATCGTAAGTTTGTACACCATTAATGAATAAAGATTTTAACTCGAATATAGACGTCGATATTGTTTTCCGGTGAGTTTGGTCCGTCGATAAGAAGAGGCATCATAAAGTATGATTGGTTCATAGCCAACCAAGGCGACAGATTATAAACTATCATTAAAACGGGCCATGTGCTGTGGCTTCCAGTCATATAGTTGAATGGGTAGAAGCTGTCACTAGCGAGTCTGAGTCTGACATTACGAGGATCGCTACTGAATATTTCGTGTCTCCTATCGAAATCCTTCCATGCCGGTGAATCTCTTGGATGACTCATTTTTCCATCATCACTTGGAGGAGCACGGTGATGCCAAATCATTGCCTCGGGTGTTTTCTTACACCAGAATAGCCTCTGCAGTCTCTGTGTTATGGAAAAGTATTATGCTATCTTGACAGGTATATCGGGCTTCTTATCAGAATCTTTCGACTTATACCCGGCCTCTCCGCATGTTGGACAATCTTTCAAATCTGAATTCTCTTTCCGGTACAACACGCAATTTTTAGGACATGCTTGAATCTTCTCATATTTCAGACCCAAATCAGACATCATCTTCTGAGCTCCGTACCAGCTGTCGGGCACGTTATTTTCCGGGGGCATAGAATCTTTCAAGAATGAAAGAAGAATTATGAATGACTTATTGCTCCATCCATTTAGGCACTTAATCTGGAAAAGTTGGACGAACCATGAGAGGGTGGAATACTTTGATTCTCATAAATTGGCTTTCTAGCATCATTCATAAAATTTTCATATTATCCGCACGCGGTCCTTGACCGGAAGGAATACCATTTTCGGTATGAATAGATTCACCTAGGGCAGCCTCTACCATATCCTCCACTTCTTCTCCTGGAAAGAAATTACCGTCTTCTTCTTCTGCTGCATTACCGTCTTCTCCTCATTCTTTTGCCGCATTACCGTCTTCTCCTTCTTCTTCTGTCGCATTACTGTCTTCTTCTCCTTCCCCGTGATATAGACAAGTTATATAAAGTCTAGTAAAACCATGTTTAACGATATGAAGCTCTGCAAATTCTACCTTCTGCCGGTACTTATTCCCATATCTATCGCACGGACAGAGAATCCTCTCTAACACGATCTTATTATGTGCGCGTGCAAATTCAATAAAAGCAGCAACTCCTGCGACAAACTTAGGTTGCATACGTTGTTGCCAATCCACATACATCCAGTCCTTAACTCTGATGTACTCATGGGCCATGTTAGACTGTATAACATATAAATTGTAGGTTATGATGACTATATTGAGAAATCTAAGAACGGGATGGTTGCTGACAAAGGAGAAAATCCGTATATATGCCTTGTGTGTGCGTTTGTCGTTGAAAAGAATAAATTATCGATAACCAAAATTAGATTTGAGGATACCTATGTATGAGTTGTATTCTATATATGTGTGTTTCAATTTATGATTTCGCTTAAGTGTAGTGTTATTAGTGTGTATTTGTTGTGTGTGCATTTGTTGTGTATTCGTATTATATGTGTGTGTTTCGGCTGTCGGGGGTAAGACTTCTATCCCATTAAGAATGTATGGAGCAGACACCCATTCGCTTGTGTTTTCAACCGTTTCGAGTAAATTTCGGCAGCACCTCCCCGCTGTTCTCCGAGTACACTGTAATAGAATAGATAATCATTCTAAAGCTGTAAAACAACGTTGAAATGAACATCTAATCTATCTTTATACACGGAGAACCAGCAGAAAAGTACCGACGAAATAACTCGAAACGGATGAAAACACAAGTGAATGCTGGTGTTTGCTTTATACATTCCTAACTTGTCCACACTGGACAAATCTATCGGTTACCATACGATTGAATCTTCTCATCGCATAGACTATACGACGGTTGTTAGTACTGAACTATACCGTCCGATATTTAACAACTTTCGTATAGTTCTATGTCATGACGAACATCAAACGTATGTTAACCGATAGACGGGGACTAAGTCGCGCTTTGATTTTCATATATCAGTATCGATGAGAATATGAAAGTTTCATATTATTATCGAGTATCATATATTGGTTTTAATTTGAACATTTAATTTGAATAAGTTTTACGTTTACGTTTCGTTATTAAGGGCTTGAAGTTTTTAGTTTAGGGTAAATTTTTCTTGCGTTTACGGTAAAATTGTACGTTTACGTTATCATCGAGTATCCTACTGAATGAACTAGTGCACCCTAAACCCTAATCCTAAATAACCCAAATTAACCTAATTAACCACAATTAACCATAATCGTTATCCTAACACAAATTATCCCTAATTAACCCTATTTACCCAAACTTAACCCAATTTACCCAAATTAACCAAATTAACCCTAATCAACCCAAACTTAACCCAATTTACCCAAATTAACCTAATTAACCCTAATCAACCCAAACTTAACCTAATTTACCCAAATTAATCTAATTAACCCTAATCAACACCCTAACCCTTTCAAATTATCACTAATTAACTCAAATTAACCATAGCCTCTAATTAACCCAAATTAACCCTAGCCTCTAACCCTAAACATGAACCAAATCCTAACCTTAACCCTAACCATACACTGAACCCTAACCCTAGCCTTAGCCCAAGTCTTACCCTAACCCCAACTAATTAACTCTAACCCTAACCCTAACTGAACCGAACCCTAACCCTACCCTCAACTGAACCCTAACCCTAACTTTCACCCTAACCGGACCCTGAACCCTAACCCTAGCCTAAGTAGCAACCCAATATTCAACAAAAACAGAAATAAAAGCATAATTAGAAGTAAAACTATGAAATTTACTAACCTGTAGCTAGGCCGGCGATGGAGGAGACCGGAGACGGTCGACGACGCAATCGGCGACGAGTCGCAGGCGGTAGCGATGAGGAAGTCGATGAGAAAGTTGACAGTGATGTCGGGGACGACGAGCCGCGCGCGGGAGGGCGGTGGCGACGAGGTGCGGGCGGTAGCGACGAGAGGCGCGCGCGGGAGATCGAGTGATGAGAGAGAGTAATTTTTTTGGGATCAAGGATTTTTCTGTGCTTTATTTTTTATTAATAACCCATATACATGCCTCTATGGATTAACACATAGGTCCTTCTTTTGTGGCTCCGTAGGGCCAAATAATAAATTACGTTTTAATATTTTTAAATTAATTCGTATGGCACCGTAGGGACAACCATGAGGACCTAGGGATTAATCCGTAAGGGCAAACTTTTATTGCCCCTACGGATAACTATATCCGTAGGGGCAACCCCTTATTATAGTAGTGGTCTCGGTCTTCACTCATGGTGCTCCAAGACCACCAGCTCTTGTTATAGCTTAACGTTGACTTTCTTACTTCTGCTGCATCTACTCTCAACTCTACGACTGCAATCGATGACTCTCAAGCTGAAACTTTTCAAACCATGCTTTCTGCTGCCCTCTAACATGAACACTTGTCTTGAGGGACTAGAGACGAATAGTCTTTCTGCTTCATTATTGAATGACATTAAAATTCACGGTGTCTCGCTTGCTCTTTTTAAACACGCTTGGCTTCCAAATAAAAATGTTGTAAATCGAAAGGGATTTACGGCTTCATGGGTCCCGAAGAGAAGCATGGGGAGGAAGTTGTTGTTCCACAAACTCGAGATTACCGGAGAATTATTGCCTTTAAAAATTTCAAGACAAAATCAAGAGATGTGGAGAGAACGGCTAGCAGAACACTAGTACAAATATGGGTTACCCCTACAAATAGGAAAATCCGTAGGAGCAATTTTAGGTTGCCCCTACGGTTCCCACCGTAGGGGCAAATAGTGACCTTATGGTTAACACCATAGGGACCATTATAAATTAAAAAAAATTAATGAAAAATAACATCTATTATTGCCTCTGCAGTGCCACAAGACAATATGAGTATTAAAAAAAATTACCAGATAATGTTTCCCACACACTCAATTCATTCCCCCCCTTAAATCTTCCTCCCTCCTCGATCTCCCACGCCCTAGCCTCCACCTTCATCATTAATGATCATCGCAGCCCTAGACTTCTCGATCTTCCCGCAACCCGGCTTCCTCCTTCCTCACCGCCGATAAATCCTCCACCGTAGCCACCTTCCTCCTCGTCGCTGCCAATCTCCACCGCCCAAAAAAACCTAATCTCCACCACTCCTAATCGACGTCACGCTCCTCCACCTCGAAGACAACCACTATTTCCACCTCGATCAAAGCCAACTGTCGTCTCATCTACCGCCGTCTCAACCTAGAAGCCAACCGCCGCATCATCGACGCCGCAGTATCGACGTCACCACCTAGATGCCAACCGCCACCTCCACCTCGAACAAGGCCGTCATCTTATCCATCGCCTTGTCCACCTAGCTCGAAGGCAACCGCCGAATCATCGGCCACAGCATCCTCTTCCTCCTCTTCCTCAGCATTGACGCCACAGCATCATCTTCCTTCTCTCTTTCTCAGCATCGATGCCGCAGCATCGACAATCGATCGGTGAGGATTTTTTGGAAATTTTTTGAAATTTTTTAATTAATGTTTTAAAATTAATTAGTTGGTTTTGAAATGTTAAATTTAATTTTTTTTTATGATGATAATTTTAATTGATTTTAATTAGGTGATGGTTAGGGTTAGGGTATTGATTTTGAAATGTTAATTTTAATTTACATGGGTGTTAATTAGGTTTAGGGTTAAGGTTGGGGTATTTTAGCGTAAAAGAGTGTGTGTGTGTGTGTGTTATAAGGGGTTAGGGCTAGGGTTAATTAGATTTAGGTTTGGGGTTAGAGTTAAAGGTGAAGGTGAGAGTTAGGGTATTTTAGTGTTAGTGTGTGTGTTAGGGTGAGGGTGAGAGTATTTTAGTGTGAGTGAGAGAGAGAGAGAGAGATAATGATGATGATCTATCAAATAAGGCCAAATCTTAATTCATCATCATTCCCCTGTATACCAAACTCTTGTCAAGTCTCATCCTAACCCCAACCTTAAATCTTCATCTCCTGGTTATTCTATTATAACCATCCAATTTCTCCATATCTGTATGTGTGTGTGTGTGTGATAATGATGATGATGATCTCTCATATCAAACATGGTTATACCTTAATTCATCGTCATTCTCCTCTGTATATATTGAACTCTTGTCAAAATGGTCCTAATTTCCCGGATTTCAATTAAATATGCAATTGAATGTTGTTTAAATTCCCGGATTTCAATTAAATATGGAATTGAATGTTGTTGTTGTTGTGTATGTGGTTTATATTCCCGGCCTTCATGCCAAGTTATGTACCGGCCTTCGTGCCATGTTATCGGCCCGCGTACCGCGTATTTATATCCCAATTTGGTAAATTTTATAAATACGGAGAATGTGCTGCCGAAATTTTAAAAAACTTCTTTTACCTACTCACACCACACAATACACACGTGAAGCACATGCATACAACACGCACACATAACACACATAACTAAATTACGTGCCTTAGTCCTCGTCTATCGGTTAACATACGTTCGATATTCGTCGAGATATAAACTACACGAAAGTTGTTAAATATCGGACAGTATCGTCCGGCGCTAACAACCATCGTGTGGTCTATGTGATAAGAAAATTCAATCGTATGATAACCGATAAATTTGTCCAGTGTGGACAAATTAGGAATATATAAAAGAAACGCCGGCATTCACTTGTGTTTTCATTCGTTTCGACTTATTTCGTCGATACATTTCCCTTAGTTCTCCATGTACAAAGATAAATTAGATCATTTCAATATTGTTTCACAACATTAAAATGATTATATATTTTATTACAGTATACTCAGAGAACAGCGGGGAGGTGCTGCCTAAATTTTCTTGAAACGGATTAAAATACAAGCGAATGAGTGTATACTCTATATATTCTTAATGGGATAAAATCCTTACCCCCGACAGCTAAAACACACACATACAACACGAATCCACAACACATATATATATACACAAAGCACATGCACACTAATGACCCTACATCTAGGCGAAATCATAAATTGAAACACACATACACAGAATACAACTCATACCTGGGTGTATTCAAACATAATTTTTTTAATCAATGATCTATCTTCTTCAACGACAAACTTACCCTTTTCATTATCTTCTTTCCAAATAACCATCTGGTTCTTAGATTCTCAATGCGGTCACCATCAAAAACCAATTAGCCCTACGGTCTCCGATTCAAGCACTGATTCCATAAGTTTATTACTTTCTTCCATTTGTGAAGCTTACAATTTATATGTTATACGGTCTAACATGACCCGTGAGTACATCAGAGTTAAGGACTAGATGTACATGGATTGGCAATAACGCATGAACCCTAAGTTCACCACAGGAGTTTGCACGCGAACATCATAAGGAAATCTTGGGAAAGATTTTTTGTCCGTGCGACAGTTGTGGGAATAAGTATTAGCAGAAGACAGAACTGGTAGAGCTTCACATCATTAAGTGTTGTTTTACCAGATTTTATACAACTTGGTTATATCACGGGGAAGAAGAAGAAGACAATAATGCGGCGGAAGAAGAAGAAGAGGATAACTTGTTTTCAAGAGAGAAAATGGAGGATATGTTAAAGGTTGCTCTTGATGATAGTAATCCTACCGAAGAAAATATTCCTTCCGGTCAAGAACGGTATGCGGATAAATATGAGAAGTATATGAATGATTTCAAGAGACCAATCTATAAGAATGCAAAGTTTTCAACACTATCATAATGCGTCCATCTTTTCCAGATTAAGTGCCTAAATAGATAGAGCAAAAAATCATTCATGATACTTCTTAAGTTCCTGAAAGATTTTATGCCCCTGGAAAATAATGTGCCCGAGAGCTGGTACGAAATCTAGAAGATGATATTTGATTTGGATCTGAACTGTGAGAAAATCCATGCATGTCCCAATGATTGCGTGCGGAGGGATGAACTCCTTCCAAGTATGGACTTGTTCATATAGGATCAAATTGAATATTCTGAATTTTTTTATTTCGTAAACTTGATCTAAATCGATTTTTTTGTCTAAATGGCAAGCGTGACAAATGGAAGAAATGCCCAGCCATGTGAACATTTATGGTATGGGGTTTGCGCGTCACTCCAGTTTCCCCAGCTTATAGAAGGTGACTGAGCATTACGTAAGTATGCTCCTATAAGGGTTTCTTTTATTTATCTAAATTACTTAATTTCATTTTCAATAATTGACTTAACTTGGTTCATACTGTAATTTCGTGGAATAAGAGATGAGCAAAGAGATTGATAAGCAGGTGACAGCATTTGTCGAGGAGCATGGCCATGATCCTACTCCTGTTGAGCTTCATGGAATTAACGAGGATGCCATTCAGCGACACAATCCGGATCGGCACGGGAGAGTTCATCTAGATGTCCAGGGCATTTCGCCTACAGTATATCATGTCTATCAAGGTCCGGAGTTACATTCTCCTCAGATACGCGCAGGAATATTCATTCAGGAGCCCGTGCCTCCTGCAGCCCCATCCGCATCTCCGCCCACTCCAGTATTCCGGGGAGAAGGCTCGTCTTCTCGTACTCCCGCGGGTTCTCGAGCACGCGTCTTCTCGTCTCCTCCTGCATCTGGACCCTTATTGGCTTCAGGTTCACGAAAGAGAACATCGAAAGAAGAAGTCGTTTGCGCTCTTAAGTCGAGGATAGAGATCATCCATAGCTTGAGGTCTCAAGGGAAGAAGGTACCGGATGTAACTTTAATAATTTTTTGTTTCAATACAATTAATTTTCATATAATTATCGAAAATGTTGTGTACTAATACTTATCTATTGATAACACTATAATATCTGCTCGATTTCAATGAATTTCCGGACGACAACGGTGGCGGCGGCGACAAGTGAGCTTGAAATGGAGTGGAAAAGCACAAAACGCGTGTGTATCAATCACTCCATTTCGTACGTTTTAAAAAGTTGTAACATACGATTATATGAATGATATGTTAATTAATTTCGTATCGGATTCTTGGATTCTATAATTTCGTGAAGTTGTTTAAGTAATTCATTTTATTTCAATATCGTATCGTATGTATCAGATTTGTGTTTATTATCTATTTTCTTTGTTTTGAATTGATTGTGAAATGGATTAAATTTGTATACGGCACGACCGCGAGTATTATATATGATGTGTATTGATTTTTTGTTGGCTATAATATCAGTAATTGAATTAAATTTGTATCGAATGCTCGAAAACCATGCAAAACCTGCTCTTTTTTTCTCCGCATGCAGCTTTCGAGCAATTTCAGTCAAAATAAACTGCGTACGGGCAAATTTTACTTAGTTTTTTCTTATTCCATTAGTTATCTTCCGACAAATAAATTAAGTACCCGACGAAATAAAATTTATTTCGTCGTAATTTATTCCGTCGGATATCCTCCGACGAAATAAGTTTATTTCGTAGGATGACGCCGACGAAATAAAGAGGTGATTCTTGTAGTGTCACCTTCCATCTTAGAAACCCTACAAAGTTCTATAAAAAGGAGAAACGACCCTAAATTTGCTCCATTTAAAACCTTAACAAACAATTTCTGGAAATAAAGAAGGGAAAAAAACAGAATTAGTTTAGCATGCATGGGGATCAAATGGTTTTTCCTTTACCATCTGCAACATCCTCAACCACTTCACAATATTTAAGACCAATTCTCCACCTCTTCACCCCCGCATCCAACTCTCATCCACACTCTCTCTCCGTCTCTCCTCTCCCTAAAATTAGTCACCCTCTTCTCCTTTAAAATCTCATTACCATATATACCCTAACACCAAAAAAAATTAACCTCAAAATACAATATTTTTATAAGAAAGAAAAACAAAAATGGTGCCAACCATCGTCCTCCTCCTCCCTCTCTTCCTTCCTCTAACATCCGCCTCCTTGGGGACCGCGCATTCTCCCTCTTATTCCCCGGCGATGTCCCCGGCGTCATTGAAAACCCCACCGGGCCCCTCATTGATCGAGCAGACCTGCCATGTCACCAATCATGTGCAGGACTGCATCCGGGCCCTCTCCGCGGAGCCCCTGGCCCACAAGTCCCAGCCTAAACAGCTTGCCGCTATTGCCATCCGCTTAGCCCAACAGAACGGCACCGAAACATCCGGGTATGGTTTTATAGCATGAGAACATGCACCACTTTCTAGAATATAAAAACAATCTAGCATGCATAGCTCTCAGTCCTCATCACAAATTCGGAATTTGGCAAGCTAGCAATGACATTTAAGATGATATCAGAGCAACTCGATTTTAATTCCATCCAGAAGCATATTTAAATATTAATATATGTCAGCTGCAGGTCGATAAAAAGGCAACTCAGCCTGTTGTGAGGGTTTGTTAGACTATATATACTGATAACTCTTAACTCTCATCAGGAACTGAGTTTTGATAGGGTGGCATGGAAATTTAATTAAGATAATAAAATTAGGAGTATTCTTTTGCCTTTATCTTTCAAAAGTCTTTTTTCAGTTATCTGTTCCATGATAATTTGAATTTAAACGAAATCTCAACAGATACATCACGGGCCTGCTCGACCAGACCGAGGCCGAGCCCAACACGCAACAATGCTTGACCGACTGTGTCGAGGACTACGAGCTCGCGCTTGATGAGCTGGACGATGCGACTGCGGCATTGGATGTGAATGTGTTGGACAATCATGCGCATTCAAATGCGATTACGTGGATATCGACGGCGATGGACCACGTAAAGAATTGCCAGGAAGGATGTAAGGACGGTGCGGAGCACAAGAACGTGATGACCAAGAGGAATGCGGCCTTTAACAGGCTCTGCAGTATCTCTATCTCTATTATTAAGCACCTGCATTGATTTTTTATCTGATGTTAACTTGATGTTCTTGTTATGAAATTGAAATAAGTTATTGTTTCTCTTATTATATCGATCTATTAATACTAGTGTTTTATACATACTATGCTCATGCATATACGTTTGGTATCATAGACAAATTAATATTTGATATGACTTGCAAAAATTTTAATTAAATGATATGATTTATAAGACTTATGGAAATTTCGATTCGGAAACTCTCTCACATTTGGCATTTATAAATTAATAGTAGAAAAGGTTGCCTTCTAGTAGGACAACTCCCTACAAAGTTTAAATTTGTTCCGTTGGCTTCTTTGGTTTCTATAGTTTTTTTAATTTCCAAAATACCCATTGAACAAAGTTTTGATTCCGAATATTTAATATAACGATGACAAAGAAAAAATTAAATTCAAGGACATATTAAAAATAAGTAACGAATATAACAGAGAGGCGTTTGGTTTGTAAGGGCAAAGCGCAAGTTGGTAAAAACTAAAGATGGCTTTTCTTCTAATCGGGCAAAAGGGAGATGTTATTCCTTGTAATTTATCCATTTTTATTTCTTCTCTACTTGCATATATATCAAGATGCTATACACATTGTAAAGTTTTTTACCGTGTTAAGTCGAATTTTTGCATGCTATGAAAATTTGGTTATAACAATCATTAGAGATTCACGTCAGCTTGCCCTTTTGGTTCAATCTCGTATCTTATTTAAGAAAATCAACCGACCAAACAGAAGATGATTGGATCTGGAAATCGTATAACTAAAGAAGAATTGATCTCCGACATTGTTTCAATTTTGCAATAGTTATTTTGAATCACTGGAACACTTTCTCTTGCTTTACACCGAACAACCCTAATTCTTACAAATTCGCTTATAATTTTTAATCTATATTTCAGTGTACGTTTTCTTATCTTAAAGACATTTTTTTATGGATACATTTAAGCAAACAAGGTTGCACATCAGAAAAATAAAAGAGAAAATTGGTGATGTGGAGACATACATGAAGCGCTACACAACACGTCCAAACAAGGCTGCCCCATCCCATGTTTAACATTATTGTATGACGGCCTGCGGCTCCGAATTTCACATTGCCACTAACACGAAAACAAAATATGTTTTAAGCATATAATTGAACTACCAGTTCATGGCGCATGAAGGACATGAGAGGATTCTGGGGTCAGGTCCTTCGTCGAAGCTGCTTTGTTGTTTCTCTCTCACTCTCCTATCCAACAAGGACAGACACACACGCACAGTAGCAATAATCACTCGTAAAAGATTCAAAAATCCTATCAATCGGTATCAATATCAAAATCACTATTCGATCAGTCATATTTCTATGCGGACACGGGATCACCCTTTTTCTATGCGGGGAACAGTCGCAAGGTTTGAACTGCAGCTTGTTTGAAGTTTCTTCGAAGACTTCATTTGGGTGGCGAGAAGCTTCCTCTTCGATATGTAAGTCCAGGTATATTCGTACGGTTCGTTTAAGGACTGTGGGCCAGTCACTGGTCATAGACCGGGTGGGATAATGGGTGTGTTTTTAGTTTTAGGTGTCGGTGGGGGGGTGGGGGTGCGATAATTCAACTCGGGGTTTCGGATACCATCGCCCGGTGACCCGTCACGTGACTCTCGGAACCGTGATAAAAGGCGTGTTTTGGAATTCCACATTTGCCCTTTATGTTTTTTTTTTTGGGATTGTAAGGTAATTAAGCATTTTTCATATTAAAACTGCAAACTCTTATTAAGTTCATGTCAGATTCTTAATACAGTAAAATAGCCGGGTTCTGTCCCCGTAAGGAATACTCTACAAATGGTGCTTTATGTGTTTCCACCCTACAGTGACACTCCAAGCCCCCTTTTACTTTTCTTAATATTATCGCTTTGGTAAATTACTACTCTCATCCATAAATAAAATGTCTATTGCGTACACTAAAGAGTGTAATACTAAAAATGCAAAATCGACGGATTGTCGTTTTGGATACAGCTTTCTATCAAACCAGGAAATTATTTACGTCATAGCATTAAACAAAACAAACCTTTTTGGCATTTTATATGAAGATAATATAGGTAAGAAAATATATATTTTTCATTACAAGATAATATATTATCCTATTTAGCAACAGATTTTAAATTTTTAATGAGTTTGAGTGGACCACGAGAATTCAATGCCACCCAACCAAACCTAAGGTAGGCTTCGTCCAAATAATACAAATAAAATATGAAGTTCGTAAAGAAGGGATAAAAATATAAATGCAAGTAGTGACAAGACAAGCTTCTCCATACCTGCCCATTTATAAACAAACCCACAGCACTTCACTTCCCCGTCTTCATCACCTTCACCTCTTCTCACTCACGCTCCTTCTCCAAACCCGAAACCTGAAAACCCCTTCATGGATTTGAACGCCACGAGCTCAAGCCCGACCCGCATCCTCCCGCCACGTGGCTACGCGCTTAGCGGCAAGCTGATGCTATCGGCCATCGTGATCCTCTTCTCCATCGTCCTCCTCCTCCTCTTCATCCACCTCTACGTCCGCTGGCACCTCAGCCGCCGCGCCTCCCTCCACCGCCGCCGCCGTCGCCGCAGCCTCCACTTCGCCGCCGCCGACCAGAGCCCTTCCGGCACCGCCATCCCCAGCGGCCTCGACCCCAAGATCCTCAGCTCCCTCGCCGTATCCATCTTCTCTTCTTCCGACGATGATGACGTGGCGGAGTGCGCGGTGTGCTTGAGCGAGTTCGAGGAGGGGGAGAAGGTTAGGATTCTTTCTCGATGCGACCACCGTTTTCACATCGACTGCATTGACATGTGGTTCGGATCCCACAACTCCTGCCCGCTTTGTAGATCCGCCGTCGAGATCGAGGCAGCGGCGGCTGCGGGGAGGTGTGCGGATCGATCGATTGAAGGCTGGTCGGTGAGTGGAGAGGTGAGGATTGAGATTCGGAGAGAAGAAGAAGAAGAGTTAGGGTTTGGATTCGGATCGAATCGGATGCTGGCGATTAAGAGGTTTTTGAGGCTGTGTAGAGGAGAGATTGATATTGAACGAGGAGAGGTGGAGGAGAGAGCGGCACCGCCGCCGGTGGTGGAGTAGAAAAATGCAAAATGTGAGGATTTTGGTTTGGATTTCGTTCTGTTTTGTTGCATATAATTTGGGTTTTTTTGCCCTTTGTGTGTGTGTGTGTTTTTTTGGAGGGAGATGGTTTGTGAATTATAAATTGAGAGGGTGTTTGCTTCAACCTTGTTAAATTAAACACGAGGTTTTCTTTTTATTTATTTATTTATTATGTAGGAATATTTTTGTGTGGGGTTGTCTTCAGATGTGATATGGCCCTCTATTTTAATGAATCATGTGGCATGTCGTATGTCATATTATGCGTGTTTCGTGAATACAATCGATTGAAACACCACAAAAACAGTGAGAGTGCTGTGCCTGTGCCCGACCGCGGTCGTCCCATCCAAAATAGTGTGAGAAAGACGGGATGGATCCGGTGGGGGACTGGGGCCCATTCCCTCCGGAGCTGCTTGGTGTGTCGTCTGCAGCAACAATGGATCTAGTCCCCATAAAATCTAATATCATCATTGCTTATGTTGCAGATTTTGTAAAATTTATAATAATCATTACTACCGTGAATTGAAGACGTTGGGTAATAACTATATCATGAGCAACAAATGTAATTAAAAGACGGGATGGCAATGCGCTGAAAAGCGTTAAACTTACTTCGTAATCGAATTAGTGTTTAGAAGATTATAGTTAACAAACCAATAATGATAGGAGATCTTATCGGCCATATCCCTAGTTTTTTAGTTTAAGCCTTGTTCTATGCAGTGGCGAATCCTAGACTGAATGTTAGATAGGATGGGTTGTTTTGGAAAATCCTACAGAAATGATTTGATTTGCGCAAAAATTTAAGCCTCATGAAATTTCATATCAAAAACATTCAAAAGTCTGTCAACATTTTTGTTTTCAATATATTTACTATTCTTATCAAGTTTATTAATCTATTTTAGGCTAACCGTATTTTTTGCAGGTATGATATGGAAAGAAGTTATATTATTCGAAGCTAAATAATTGACATGGAATTTTTTTAATAATATACATAATAAATGGAAACTAATAAAGTAGGAGATTTTCCCCCCTTCTTGTCTAGCTCTTGTATAAAAGCTATAATACAGCGAAAAACAAATATAAACCTTTGTGTTAGTAGCAAATAAAATCTCAGATGCAAACAGACTTTACCATCAGACTCTTCGCTGCAACTTTCTAATGTTAAGTTTGTTGGTTTCGGTCCCCGCGCCGCGGAGGCCGCGACCGAGACGGAAGTGAAAACAAAAATTTACACGAGCACCAAACACCCGTAAAACCCAGGATACGATCCAAAAACCTAAACTAACTAGCTAGAAATATAATGGTTGAGAAACCACAACCTTTATCGCGTGTCCACCAAATTGTGGAAGACCCTTCCAAGCTTTTAGCCCCCGGGACCGCGCTTGAAAATCGACCACCCTCGCCAAAGACGATCCACCCAAGAGAAACCGGAAGAGCTCTAACCGATGATCCAAACTTGCTCAGTGTGGATGGTCGGTGATGTAGGAATATTTCACTAAAATTTTCCTCTCTTTTATCTCAAGCTCATGTGAACAAGAGGAGGAAGAAGGAGAAGGAGGTGTGTAGAGAGAATGGTTATTCTCACCATGAAGCATGACGCTAAAGAGTGAAAAAATCCATCCAAATCACAAGAATAAAAAATCCTTGTATAGTAAAAGATATGGCTTTTCATATTTAACAACCATGCTCAAAATAGTGCAACCATAAATGCACATAAATGATCAACCTAAGCCATACCTCTCTACATGCTCATGCCACCTTATCTCCATCTCATTTTCCCATTTGTTTTTCTAAAAAAACAAATATGAGGTGTCATTTTTCTAGAAGTATTCCCTCATAAATACGGAATACTTCATCTTGTATATGTACCGCTACATATATGTGTATCCGTATAAGAATACGGATAGCACCAAAAAGAGAAAACAAATAGTGAACAATAATACTAAAATATATGTATCATAATACATATATAAATTATTAAATTAAAACCTGATTTAATAATCCGGCTTAATCCTAAGGCGGCTAGTATTATCAACCGCCCGATTAAAGTCCGTGTATCCCAAACACGTATTTAATCGAACCCCTGCACGTACCAACGTACGGCTCCTACATCCATCGTCTGAACCGGGAAAACTCTCTATGTAGGACTCTAAAGACTCAATAATAAACTGGCAGTAGGTTTAACCACAAGCACGCCAGCGTCATTAGCTGTACGTAATGGCTACCCAGGTACTTACCAAAAGGGGGGTCGACAATCAAGTACGTCCTTATCCTACTAGACCTGAATGTGACAATCTCCATACAGTCCGGTCTCTTCGTCAAAGAGTATCGCATATCGAATCTAGGCGGTGGATAATGTCAGACCCCTGCTAACTCGATAAGTCGTGTCTGGGTCAAGCTCATCACCAATAGAGATACTACTAATCAACTATCAGTAAATCTCATCCACCGTGGGTTCGGATTTCTAATGATAGCCAACTGGACACAGCGCAATATCGACTCCTAATACCAGGAGAGACGAATCCCTAACAATTGACCATTGCCTCCATGTGGTTCGGAACTGTGCCCAATGAAAACCTGTTTGCACGACTCTTTTAAGCCATGGTAGGGTAGTAATCAAAATACAGTGGGAACTCACACGAGACAAATGGCGATTTCAAGTCAAAGGATTAATTTGTATTCATGCCATCTGAGAACTTCCATCTGACAATAAATATAATACCATCTAGAAGTTCTCGGCGAGTCCGTCCGGTATACTCACCTCCAGTGAGCACCTGTATACTATCTTAGGTGACACAACACCAATGGCTTGTGAGACCGGCCACCGCCCCTCGTCGGGATCTAGAAGCGTATACACTGGTCTACTCCGGAATATCGATGCACAATCTCGATACTCTCACGACTATGGATATTTAAGGATGTGTTTATAGACAACCCAGCTCCCATATATATGATCGCCATCATAATGCTGGTTGTCAAGCAACAATCCTACGGTCTTCATCAATGATGAAGACAAACCAGTTAGCATACCATCATCTCGAGTAAAACTGTTATACCTGTATATATCCCCATTCAATTATCATAATTGCCTACTTGTAATCATAATAATTGCCTTAAGGGCACTATATCCAACAATCTCCCACTTGCACTTAAGACTAATTATTGCGGTTGTTTCCTTATAAAAAAAAAGAAGAAGAAGAAGAGAGAAAGAAAGAAGGAAACTCCTCACTAAACAAGCCTCACATATTAAACACGTGAGCGCCTATATGCAAAGCATATAGGCGCTGCAATTAAACTGCAGATAGGCTAAACAAAGCCTCACGTGTTAAACACGTGAACGCCTATATGCAAAGCATATAGGCGCTGCAATCAAACTACAGATATGCTAAACAAAGCCTCACGTGCTAAACACGTAAGGACGCCTCCTTACGTAGAATTAAATTCTACTTAATGAACCGTTGGATCAAGGATCCAACGGTGATTGAATATATAATTAAATTCTATTAAGAAGAATATTTTCTGTTAGACAGAGAGTTAATGGATCAAAAATCCAAAATATTTTCTATATCTTTCTAAACAGATAAAAATTATACTCTGTTAAACTGAGCACCCTTGGATTAAAAATCCAATGGTGATTAAAATGTCATCGCTCGATAGAATTTTATTCTATATATAGGAGAATATCCACAATCTTGTTAAAAACAAGAACAATGTCTTCTGTAAAACAGAAGTTCTTGGGTCAAAGATCCAACGGTGGGTGAAATTCCCCAAATCAATTCTGAGACAATTAAATCAATTGGGATCTCTTAATGAGAGATTTTCTCTGAATTAAATAAACTTCTCTCCACTATATAAAGAATCCGAGACTTTAAGTCTCAAAGAGAGGCAGAGAGAGAACTCCCCAGAGGCTTAAAAAAAGAATATACGGTGAGCTTTTAAGGAACAGGAGAATTTAATTCTCAAAGAAAAGACTTGCTTCCTTAAAACACTACGTAAAAAGAAAACACCTCTCTTTTGCCTCTCTAAGAGTTTAACCTTTCATATAGGAACTCGGTTCTTTCCTTTGGTTGAGATTTGCAGAGGCAAATCTTCCCACAAGTTGAGAATTTAATTCGTATCGGGAAGATTTTGCTCTTCAAGATTCAAAACCTATGGGAGAAGAACTAAGTTACATAAAAAAAAAGAGAAGAAAAATGAGAAAACATAGGAATTTAATTCCTCCAAAGATTAGGGTTTAACCCTATATATATAAGAACTTAGTTCTTCAATAAAAAATAGTGATCCAAGATCTCCAAGGCCAAATCGTTGGTGCTTAGCACTATTTCGAAGCCTTATGTGTTTCCCACGTGAGTGCTTCAAATGAACAAGGAAAATAACCAAAACTTCCTCACGTGTTTACCACATGATTTGTTTAAGAGGAAAACAAATAAAAGAAAGAGGAAACTACAGCACTCCAGCATCAATAAAGGAAAAGGGGACACCCACGTGCTTTGCACGAGAGCCAAGTGCTTAGCACTTATATAAAAAAGGGGGGAATAAAACCCAAAGAGCAGTGCCCATATTAAGGGTGCCTCATGTGTGTCACGTGAGCGCCATAAAACTCCAGTGTTTAACACTAATCCAGTGCCCACGTGAAATGCACGTGAGTACTGTATTCTTCAGTGCTTAGCACTGTTGGAGACTCAATCTTAGTCCAAATTGGTTAAAGTCTTCTGAGATTAGACCTCTGTGATACTAAAACAACCGAGCCCCCTGTGCTCATGTTTTTCTAAATTGACCTTAGTCTCAAAAATGACTAGTGGTCTCCCATTGATGATATCCTAAATGACACTCATCTTATATCTCTTAAGATAATTTTAGTCTCAAACATGACTAACATTCCTTAGGTCTACAGCAACACCATCTTTTCCCTCAAATATGGGATTTGGTTTAAGGGTACATCTCTCCATACCTCTGATATATGTCGTTGTAATTCTTCAACGTCTTTAGAGAGGTGGCGGGTCCCGATAACCAACAACTCGGTAGTGCACTTCCATACTGATGTGCACATTTCAAATCAGACCGCACCCCAAACTGAGTGCATCCCAAATCATCGTTGTTCAGCCTGTAACGTAACAAATACACGTGCACGCAAAATGGTGATCAACAGATCGAGACGTCCTTAAACTAAAATCTCACCTCCAAAATGGTGATCAACGAACCGAGACGTCCTTAAACTAAAATCTCACCTCTAAAATGGTGATCAATAGACCGAGATATCCTCAAACTAGAACTTCGTCTCCAAAATGGCAATAATGGACCGAAATGTCCCTAAACTAAGACAACAGAACCCAAATGCTCTCTTGTTGGATCTAAAACAAAAATGATCCTAAAACCTTCTTAAGTAGATCTTAGTCTCAAATTAGACTAATGTATCCTTAACAAAAGACTAACCGTGCCTCAACTGCTCACATACATTTAAGTCGGTCTTAATCTCAAACCAGATTAACAATCCTTAAATAAAACAAACCCAAATCTAAGATATACGGATTTGGACTAATCCACGCCCTACGGGCAACAACATAAATTAGTCTCCGTATACAATACACAGGCAACCTAAACAAACAAAAACACACACGACACGAAGTGAACTTCCGGAGCAGGAGAAAGTGGTTATCGCGATGCGGTAACATAATTAATTGCAGGGACTTGCGCCTGCAGGGAAGAGCGTCCCCACAATCAAAAACCCCTCGCAAACGAGGGGGAATCTGACGAAGTCACTCTACAACGGCTGTATCCGTCCAAACCTCCGATATACGGTGCCATAAATCAACTTGATATCTTCGGAGAGGTGGACGGATAAATCCAAATAGTATCTGCCCCCAGGATTCAGGCCGGATGTCCCGATGTCCCGGTCCGTCTTTCGGCGGTAAACAGCGGTATCGCGTACCCACAACTCGTGTGCTACCGAATACCCAACTTCTTTATTAATTAGTTTCGCAAACTATATTTGTGAAACTTAATGTGTTTGAGAAATAGTCTAAGTGAGTGAATCTTCTACAATGCTCCAACTTCATCTCTCTATATCTCAACTTTGTGAAAATCAATAATCTCCCAAACTAAGCGATACATCGCCTCAAGAATTTGTCTGGATGCTTGATAGAACCAAGTTCATAAATGAACAACTCCATCAAACAAACTTCTTGTGTTGTATTCTCTGTTGAGTTATAATCAGCATCCTGCATCATGATTACCTCAGTGTCCCTATTGGAACACTATCCAATATGCTGATCCTCAGAAAAAGCTAAACTCAAAACTCTGACAGCATCTCTGTCATTCTGGTCACCTTAGAAGCCTTAACCGATAACCGCCTTTCAGAGGAGGCTGGCGTTACCTTATACCAAGAACATCCACTTATGTTCATGATAGATTCCCTTTATTTCTTGAGGATTGGATTAATATATGCTTATTGCAAATAGTGCAAAAGCAATATCTGGTGTTGTATAAGATATTGTATGATTGACTCAATTGCTTAAGCAAAAGATATGTCATTCATTCTCGCCCCTCTCCTCATTAGTCTAGAAGACATCTCTTTGGAGATGGTGACTCCATCACCTGCGGGTACACCACCACGCCAGGAGTCATCCATTCTAGAATACTTTTAGAATGTTGTCCAAGTACCAGATTGGGAAACTTTCTAAATCTAGATCTAAAACCAGAATCCCTGATACATTATCCATCTGGTTTCGTACAAGACATTGCAAAATTGACTCAATTGCTTAAATAAATGATATGTAATGACTCTGATTATAATGTACAAAATTTGTTTAAAATTAATGTACTAAATGGAGTATTGCAACCCTGAGTATGCTATAAGTATTTGATTTGTTTTTAAACAGCAAGAAACAACTTGTAGCTCACTAGTAAAGCCCCTGCACTGTTGTGACGTAGCCCCTGTGTTCGATTCCCCTCAGCCACATATTATTTTATTGATTTTTCTTTTAAAACTTTTTGAAAACCCAAAAGTTTACACGTGCAATACACATAAAAATGAAAAGTCACTAAAATCAAACATGTGAAAAATGTTGTACACACAGACCCCGACACGTGGCATTCATCGAAGCCCCACCCCCTTCATGATGGCTGGCGAGATGAGCTCTAGGGCCGGTACCCGCCTGGCCCCCCATACCAAATGCCTCCAAAATTTTGCTCTAACACCTCTTGGCCTCCCCCCAGTACTCCTCTTCTGTTTGTTTTTCCTACACATTAACAGAGGATTAAAATCACCCATTAATAAATGCATTTTAATTCTCATTTTTCTCTAAACCCTAATTCAATCCTATAAATACCACATCACACCCTAGCCCTCTCTATTCTAAAATCTATCATCAAAACTCTCAAAATTTTCCAAGTCAAATAAGATGTACAAGTGGAGTTAGCCTAAGGTCATCTTCCGGCCATGACGACTCGGGACAAATCCAGCGACACCGTGACTCCACGACACTTTCAAACCATTCTCATCTCTCCCCTCTCTCTTTTTATCCAATAAGTCTTTTCTTTTCTCCTCTCTTCTATATTAAATAAGTTCTCTTTTCAAATGACGTCGGTAAGTGGAGTTAACCGATTTTTAAATTCTATTCTCTTTAAAATAACAATTTTTCTTAGGAAACACATATCCAAATTATTAAACCTTGCTTATTAAACATTAAATAAAATGTATAAACCAATTTCACCATTAAACTCCATGTAAAACCATGTTTATTACACTTTTATGGTTTAATACCATAAATTTTACATTCGACATATTTTATCATGTTTACTTGTATTACCTTTAGAAAACCCTCACGGGGTAATGACCTACCTCATCACAATACTCATCCTGATATAGCACGATTTCCTCTTTACAATATCTTTGGGACAACTATAATTTTACAATAAAATACCTTAAACTAATAAAACCGTATTCTTTAAGATTGTTTTAATCAAATTCCTTACAATTATGTCCTTACAACCGACTTTTGGGAAATCCGATTTGGTTGGTGCTGGTTATCGCACATCCATCGGACTAGTAGGGCGAGATGCAGTCCTCCTCACGGAGCATATGATCTCGATGGAATTTTTATTACAATTTTGAAGAAAATGAGATTTCTATTTAATAAAAAAATTTATTTTTCTATAATCATTTATAATATTATGAAATTATCTATTTTAAATACATATAATAAATTCCATGTTTTCTAAATAAAGGAATCACAAATTTCATGAATCTACCATCACAAATCCATACAATTCCAATTTACACTAAAATACCATATACTATTCAATCTAGATTTATATTCATTAGAATACTTCACATTTAAAAATTACATCCATAAAAACTCTAAATACGATAATTAAATACTTGAGCTTTATTTTGAAAATATATTAAAACTATTTTTCATAAAACCCCCTCAAGTTATTTTAAATTACAATAAGGATCCTGGTAATTATAGCTTTAAGCGGGACCAATTCTCTTGAGCATCAGCGAGCCGGAGAAAGTGAGTGCTTGCCTATTTAAGGTAGACAACTAAAAAACGGAGTTATCAATACGGTAATTGTCTTGGAAAAAGACACAAATCCTGCTGTCCATGTGCAGCAGTTACCGATAACTCCAAAACTAATTCAGGAATCAAATTCTATCTAAAGTGTCTGACTCAAGCTGAGTCTCAGTCTAATCTGAATACAATCCATTCTTAAATACAATCCAAATATAACTCTAATACAACATAAATCCATATATACCAGAATACTATCAAATATTAACATAACTTGAACTGACCGAACCATGGATATACATTGACTTAATTACATGAATATCTGTTTATATCTTTATCCGTTTACATGAAAAATTGATATCATGGTTTTGGCAATTCTTATATATGCAAATCATCTATAAAACAACACAATAAATATTACGGGATTTTTAAAGGAGTAGATTAGTACGGAATGCGTTAAAAGTGGCATGAGACGGTCACTTTAATACACCTAATCTGAATATCCCCTGTCGTTGTCCCGTGGGTTTTGACGGGGCCTTGTACTCCATATACCATAGTCCACGGGGTAAGTTGGACTCCTCTCGTATACACTAGCATATTCTATACCAAGCTACAAACAACTGCGTTAACATAATAATTATACATTATACCAGATATATTCTCTTTACCTGTTCAGTCTATTTCAATCTCTCTTTGGGACTTACCGAGCGATTGTTCGCCGACAACATTCATTTTCTATTCTTTCTTTGGAATGTTGTCAGGAGGACCCGACTCTTTGGAGATCGAGTCCAGCTCAGAAGACTTGGAGCAGTTCGCAGAAGACCTGGAGCTTTAGTTACTATTATATACCTTTACTTTCAGTTCATGTCATTGTTTAGGCATTGCTTTCTGCATTGTATTTACTTTCCAGTTGTATTGTAAAGAATGTTTAATAAATAAAAAGTTGCTGTTCATTTACATCTCATGTCATTCTTGTGTACATTTATATTATATTGCTTATTTACGCTTAACGTGTTTACTTCTGAGTAAATACGTCGCGGGCTTAGTCGTGTCTCCTTACCGTACACCGGGAAACGGGGCGTGACATGATATGTCATTCATACCAGTTTCTCTCCTCATCAGTCTAGAAGACATCATTTTAAGAGAGAGTGACTCCATCACCTGCGGGTGCTCTACCACACCAGGAGTCGTCCATTCTAAAATATTTTTAGAATGCTGTATAAGTACCTGATTTGGAGAACTTTCCAAATCTAAATCTAGTCACCAGAATTCCTGATATACTATCCACATCCAACGTGGAGAAAATACTATGTGACAACCAAAGTTTGACCGATTGTAGTATAGAAACATCACTTCCTATCTGGAGTATGTCATCCAAATCTCAGAACAGTACTCCCTATATCTTTCTTACTAGGTTCATCTACTGTTTTGATGATGTCAATCACCTTGACTGTTACATCAAAAATATATGATTCGTCTCCGCTGTACATGCTTTAGTCTACTAATAGACATAAGCAACTTGCACACCTTCCGCTGCTCCCACTGACTACAATAACCCTCTGGCAGAGTCATATACACGTGCACTTCCAAATTCCCATTTGGAAAGACGTTATAGTCATCCACCTTCCAGATATCATAGCCATGAACTGCATCAGTGCCAAATAATATTCATATAGACTTCAACGTAGACACTAAAGTAAAAGTAACATAACAATCCACAACGGGTATTTGATGAAAACTCTTTACAACAAGTTTAGCCTAATTAGGTTAGTACCTTTCCACCTGTACAGATCTCGAAAGATTTACTTGCTCATAATGGGTTTTACCTCTTCAGGAGCACCCAGCAAAGTCCCAAATCCATGATTTGCTGAAGTGCGTGGATTCCATCTTGGGCATGAAATATCTGGTCACCTGGAATTTACCACTTCCTATGACCTGCTGATAACAAGTAGGCGGAATAGCAGTGTCAAGCCATGTCCGTATAGACTTTAGCATAGACACTGAAGTAAAAGTCTCATCACAATCTATAACGGGTATTTGATAAAAACTCTGTACAACATGTCTAGCCTTATTAGGTTAGTACCTTTCCACCTGCACAGATCTCGAAAAGATCTACTTGCTCCTGATGGGTCTTACTCCTTCAGGAGCATCCAGCAAAATCCAAAATCCATAATTTGCTGAAGTGCGTGGAGTCCATCTTGGATATAAAGTATCTGGTCACCTGGAAGTTATGTAACGAATCTGAAATCACTGTACGAAAATTTTCTTATTATTATACAGAAAAGAATATTACAGCCAGTGTAAGAGTTAAAAGTTATTTTTGTTAAATAAAAAAAAGAAGTAACCTGTAGCTCACTTCTGTGACGTAGCTTATGTGTTCGATTCCAATCAGACCCAATTATTTTTTTAGATTTTTTCTTTTTAATTTTTTGGAAGCCCAAGAGTTGCACGTGCAATACACGGAGAAATGAAAAGTTTCAGAAAAATCAAACAGGCGCAATGAGGTGTACACACCCAAATCGACACGTGACACGAATCTCGAGGCAATGCATCAAGATCCGACTACCCAAACCCATGATTAGGCCGGCGCCGATGGTCAAGATGAGCCCAAATTGCTCCATGCTTTGCATACACACCCCTTCGACTCCTCTTAACTCCCCTGCACTGTTTGATTTCCCTGCAATCGAACAAAAACCTTTCATTTTACCATTTAACACTTTTTAATCCACAATTTTAATTCCCAAACCCTAATTCTCCATTATAAATACCACCCCATGCCCTCGCTCCCCTCTATTCTGAAAATTTCTAGCAAAATCACCTCAAAAGTTCCTAAGTGCAAGTGGAGTCAAGTGGAGTTAGCAACCAAGCTCCTTTCGTCGAAAATCGAACCCGTTTCCGGAGCTCTCGCGACACCACGAAGCCCCCTCCCTTCTTCCTTACCTTTTCTCGGTATTACCAAGCCGTAATTCCCTCTCATTTCTTCTTCTTTTCATCGCAATTCATCTTCTAAAAAAGATATCAGTAAAGTGGAATTACTTCCGATACTTTTCTTTTTAAACTTAGAACTCCTGTTTCCTTAACACTTTGCTCAAGCTAATTTTACCACTCCACTTGTAATTTCGATCACAATCTTTTAGCTTCAAGTTTAACCAAAATTTTCATGTGAAACAAACATAAACGAACTTTTTCATTAAAATATCTTGAACTTTATTATCACCTCTTTTCGATATTGGTTAAAACAATACTTTTAGGAAAACTTCACGGGGTAATGACCTACCCCACACACACACTTTGATTTCATAACACGATATCTATATATATGTATGGTTGGTTCAAAATATGCTTTTCATTAAAATACCACATCTTTTAAAAACCGGGTTTCTTTTAAAGCGGTACTTTGTAATCCTTGGCAAATACGGCTCTACAACTCTTGTTAGGAGACCCGCTAATGGATTGTGTGGATTATCGCATATCCTTGAGATATTAGAGCGAGATGTAGAACTCCTCACGGAGTATTCGATCTCGAAAGGAAATAAAGTACGGTTTTTAAGAAACGCGAATTTTCTACACAAAACTAATTTTTGAAAAATTATATAAAAAAAATTATAAATCCGTATTTTGAATAAAAACATATTATGAAACTATATTTTTAAAATGAAAGATTAAAATATTAATAAAATACCATCAAGTTACCAAAAGGGCTAGTTTTCAATAAAATACCATAAACTTTTAAAATGTAGGTTTTTATCATTGAAATACCCCAATAATTAAAACACATGCCCATGAAAACCCTAAATCTTGCAAATCACTCTCGAGATTATTTTTTAAAACAATATTAACATATTTTTCATAAAACCCCTCGAGATATGCAAACAATACTTTAAGAACTATAGAATTAACATAGGTTTAAGCGGTATCATTTCTCTTGAGCCTCAGGGAGACGGAGAAAGTGAGTGCTTGCTTATTCAGGTTAGACAACTTAACGGAGTTATCAATGGCAATTTTCTTGGAAAAAGACACAAATCCTGCCATCCATGTGCAGCAGTTGCCGATTACTCCCGAACCTAAGAAATTCAAGAGTTAAATCCGTTCACAAGTTTCTGACTCAATCTGAATCCAAACTCAAACCAGAATCTAAAATCAAACACGAACTTGAATACTTGATCATGAACCTGAATACTCGAATTCAAACATTAAACTCAAACTTGTATACTTGACTCGACTTGACCGAATCATAGTTATAACGTGACATGAACTCGACATGACTATCTGAACACATGATTACATCCTAAACATGAACCTGAACATTTTATATCCATGGATTCGGCCAAGACCTATAAACTTAATTTATACAATACAATATGCGGGGATAAAGGGGTAAATTGGTACGGAACGTATATTGTGGCACGAGAGGTCACTTTAAAAGACACCTACATGAATTCACGTGTCGTTGTCCCGTGGGTTATGACGGGGCCTTATACTACATGTTACCATAGTCCACGAGGTAAGATGGAATCCTCTCATATACATGAATACCTTCCTATCAAACTACAAACAACCACGTTAGAACAACTATTTTATACCTGTGAATGATCATATACAATTTTACCTGTCCTCTGTTGTTTTAGTTCCTATTTGCATTATATACTATTTTCTCTTGTTCCTTTTGGGACTTACCGAGTGCTAGTTCGCTGACAACATTCCTCTATGTTTTTCTTTCCTTGGAATGTTCGTCAGGAGGACCGGACTCTGAGGAGATAGAGCCGAGCTAGGAGGACTTGGACCAGCTTACAGCTCAGCCTGACTACGAGTTCTTCCTGCACTTACTTTCTGTATGCCATTGTTTAGATATTGTTTTGTCTATTGTATCTTTTATTTTCAGACAGTCGTATGTAAAGTTGAATGTAAATAAAGTCGCTGTTTCATTTCATTACTCTTGTCATTCTTGTTCATGGTTATATTGCTTAATTGCGCTTAACGTATTCATTTCATAGTAAGTACGTTGCGGGCTTGCCACGTCACCGTTTCCATCTATCGGAAAGCGGGGCGTGACAGGTTTTGTTGGTGGCCATGCAAGTCAGTTCTACATGAAGTCTTAAGCAATATATCATAAGAATTATAAGAATCAACAACTATACATTCCTTGCATTTCAAATTTCTTGAATCTATCCTAACATTTCCTTTTCTATCAAGGTGATGGATTATCCCAACAATACCAATACCAACGTTAATGGCAACACACCACCACCTACCTTACCACCTCCTCCTACTGTTGCTGCTCTAATCAACGAACAGACGATGCTTTCAGATGCCATCAAAAGTCTTCTGGAGGGCCAGCAGCAGTAGACTGCTATTCTCATGAACCACCCGGAAGCCGAAGCACCTGGTGTAAAGCAATTCCGTGCATTGCATCCCAGAAATTTTTCATGGAAAGAAAGTCCTCTTGAGGCTGAAGAATGGGCCTAAAGTATAGAGGACGACCTTGCCGCAACACAGGTACCAGACATAGCTTGGGTTCATGTGGCCAAGCTCCAGCTCACGGACAACGCAAGTGTCTGGTGGAAAACTGAGGAAAGACGTCTCACACAACCCATAGAGTGGAAAACGTTCCGCGATCTGTGTCACCCGCCGCTTCCCAATAGACGGAAATGGTGACGTGGCAGGCCGCAACGTATTTATTAAGAAATAAATATGTTAAGCGTAATTACGCAATATATTAAAATGCACAAGAATGATAAGAGTAATAAAAATAAACAACTTTATTTACATTCATTTTTACATACAACTGTTTGAAAATGAAAAGATACAATGATAATAAGCAGTGCCTAAACAATGGCATACAGGAAAGTAAGTATAAGGAACTAGAAGTCAGGCTGTGCTGCAAGCTGGTCCAAGTCCTCCTGGCTAGGCTCGCTCCTAAGAGTTCTGTCCTCCTGACGAACATTCCAAAGAAAGAAATAGAAAGGAATGTCGTCAGCAAACTAGCGCTCGGTAGGTCCCAAAGAAGAAAGAGAATATAACAAGTAATATGAAAAGAACAGGTAAGTTGTATATGATTGATTACCGGTAAATGATGGTTATTATAACGTGGTTGTTTGTAGCTTGGTAAAGAAGGTATTCACGTATACGAGAGGAGTCCATCTTACCCTGTGGACTATGGTAACAAGTAGCAAAACGGCACGTGAATTCATGTAGGTGTCTTTTAAGTGACCTCTCGTGCCACGATATACGTTCCATACCAATCTACTCCTTTATCCCCACGTAATTTATTGTATCGATTATATTTACAAGTCTTGCCGAAACCATGGATACAAAATGTTCAAGTATTCATGTTCAAGATGTAGTCAAGTATTCAAGTAGTCAAGTCAAGTCAGTCAAGTCAAGTCAGTCAAGTATACATATTTGATATTGATGTTTGATTTCAAGTATTCATGTTCTTGATCAAGTATTCATATTTGATTTTAGATTCAGGTTTGAATTAGACTCAGACTGAGTCAGACACTTGTAAACAAATTTAGATCTTGAATTAGGTTCGGGAGTCATTGGTAACTGCGTACATGGACTGCAGGATTTGTGTATTTTTCCAAGACAATTACCATTGATAACTCCGTTAAGTTGTCTACCTTAAATAGGCAAGCACTCACTTTTTTCGGCTCTCTGGGGCTCAAGAGAATTGATCCCGCTTAAACCTATATTTACTAAAATCCTTAAATATTATTTTATATATCTCGAGGGGGTTTTATGAAAAATATTTTAATCTAGATTAAAAAGCAAACCTCGAGGGTAATTAGTATTATTTAGGGTTGTCATGAGTATGGATTTTAAGTATTGGGGTATTTTAGTGATGATTACTTAACTTGGAAAGTTCATGGTGTTTTACTGAAAAACTTACCTTTTTGGTATCTTGATGGTATTTTATTGTCATTTGTTAATCTTTTCATTTTTTGAAAAATATAGATTTATTATATTTTGAAAATATGGATTTATAATTTTATATAATTTTAATTTTAAAAATAATTTTAATTTATTTAGAAAATTCGTATTTCTTAAAAACCGTATTTAAATCTTTTCAAGATCGAATGCTTCGTAAGGAAGTCTGCATCTCGTTCTACTAGCCTAAGAATGTGCGATAATCTGCACCATCCGTTAGCGGGTCCTCTAAAGAGGGTTATAGATGCGTAATCGCAAAGAATATGAAATACCGCTTTTGTAACAACTCCAATTTCAATGTACATAAAATTGTTTAAAAGTTAATGTACAAATGGGGTATTTACAATTCCTATGAATGCTATAAGAATTTTTTTGCTTTAGAACAGCAAGAAGGAGAAATTCTTATTGGACCCCTTTCGTGATGGCTTGTAGCTCATTGGTAAGACCTTACACTGCCGAGACGTAGTACCCGAGTTCAAATCCCATCAGCCATACATTCTTTTTATTTAAATTTCTTTTAATCTTTTTAGAAGCCTAAGAGTCTACACGTGCACTACACGTAAACTGAAGAGTCACAAAGTATTTAAACATGTGCACTGAAGTATACCAATGGACCCCGACACATGGCCTAAACCCTAACCCCTTCCGCCGGTATTGACCCGGCAAAATGATTAAAAACCCGGCACCGCCGGTCTCCCCCATTTGGAATGCTCCCATCTTCTCACCCCTGCAACCTTTGGCCTATTTCACTCCTCATACACTGCTTATTCTCTCTGCACATTTTCAGAGAGCAATAAAATTCCTTTAAACAAATTTTTAACGCATATTTTAAATGCATTCTTTAACACACCAAACTCTAATTTTCCCTATAAATACCACACCATATTTCACCCCTCCCCACTTAGAAATTCCTGTCAAAACAATACAAAATTCCCAAGTCCTAATTGTGTGTAAGTGGAGTTAGCGAAGGACGAAGTTCCGGTTACGATCCAAGAAGTTTTCGGCGACGAAACGACGCCTCAAAGCCTTCTTTAGCTCCCCTTCTCCCTTCTCTTGATCCTAAGCCTGTAAGTCCCCTCTTCCCCTCTCCTTCTCTATTCTAAAAATCTTGAATACTAAAACCCGACGAAAGCGGAGTTAATCCGATTTCCGATTCGGTTTTTCTTTTAAAAAATCGTATTTTTCTTAAACAAGAAAATACCAAACATTCATGTCATGTTCAATAAACATTAACAAGCATATTAAAAAAATTTCACATCAAAAGAATTCATATTGTAATTTTTATCGCAGTTTTACAGTAAAATACCACATACTTTAGTTTCCGACATAAACAACATATTACCTTTAGATTGTTCACGAGGTAATGACCTATCTCATCACAGCACACATCTCTATCATAGCACGATGAAGTTTTGGGAATTTATTCTTGGGATAAAACGACTTTGCAAATAAATACCATCAACTTATAAAACCATTTTCTATAAAAAGATGTATTAAACAATTCCTTACAATTGCGCCTCTACAACCCACTTTTGGGGACCCCGATGGTGCAGCTTATTGCACATCCTCAGGCCTAGTATAGCGAGATGCAGACCTCCGAAAGGGGCATTCGATCTCGATGGAATTTTAATGCATTTTTCTTTAGAAAATGAGGTTTCTATAAGAAAATAAATAAAATTTATTTTCATTAAATATATATATATATTATCAAAATATCTATTTTAATTATACTATATAAATATTCCAAGTTTTTCTAAATCAAAGGAATCACCATTATATGAAAATACCATCCAAATATAAAACAATTCCAATATTTCAATAAAATACCATATATTATGAAATTAGGTTTTTACTCAATAGAAATTCCACTTTCATAAAATATACATCTATGAAAACCCTAAAAACAATAATTAAATACTTGAGGTGTATTTTGAAAATTATATCAAACTATTTTTACATAAAACCCCCTCAAGTTATGTTAAATTACAATAAGGACCCTAGTAAACATAAGTTTAAGCGGGACCAGTCTCTTGAGCCTCAGGGAGCCGGAGATATGGGTGCTTGCCTATTTAAGGTAGACAATCTAACAAACGGTGTTATCAACACGGTAATTGTCTTGGAAAAAGACACAAATCCTGTCGTCCATATACAACAGTTACTGATAACATCAAAACCAATTCAGGAATTCAAGTTCTTTTTAAAGTATCTGACTCATACTGAGTCTCAATCTAATCAATCTAACTTGAATGAGATTCAAGTATAAACTACAATACAACATGAATCCATGAATCCGTCTATTCAATCTATATTGACTGAACCGAATCATGGATATACTCCATCTACATGTACATCCATTATATCCGTTCCATTTACTGATATCATGGTTCTGGCAAGTCATTCATATACAACTTACAATACAAGACAATACAATACAATCAATACAATAAAGACATCGCGGGGTTTATAAGGGGTAGATTGGTACGGAAGGTGTTAAAAGTGGCACGAAACTGTAACCATAATACACCTAACCTGAATATCCATTGCCGTTGTATCGTGGCTGAACGGTTCCTTGTGCTCCGTATACCTTAGTCTCCGGAATAGTGGGACTCCTCTCGTATACATTGGCATTTTCTGTACCAAGCTATAAACAACAACGTTAACACTATAATCAAACATTATAAGATATTTCTCTTTCTGTCTATTCTACCTCTACTCACCTTTGGGACTTACCGAGCGATTGTTCGCTGACGACATTCCTCTCTTCTTTCTTTGGAATATTGTCAGGTGGATCAGACCTTCTGGAGACAGAGCCCACCAGCGAGGACTTGGATCGGATAGCCTTCGACCCAGAGATCTAGTTTACTTGTACATATTTTCATTTCTGTTATGCCACTGATTAGGCATCGCTTTCATTCCATGTATCTACTTTTCATTGTATTGTAAAAATAATGTTAATAAATAAAGTTGATGTTCATATACATCTTGTCTCTTGTGTACTTTTATTTTATATTATTTAGATACGCTTAGCGTGTTTACTTCTGAGTAAATACGTAGTGGCCTCGCCACGTCCCCTTTCCGTACACCGGGAAGCGGGGCGTGATAGGTTTTGTTGGTGGCTCATGCAGGTCCGCTCTGTATAGACATGCGGATCAGTTCTGCATGGACGTGCGAGTTAATTCTGCATGAAGTCCTAAGCAATATAATACAAGAACCAACAACTAAAAATATTCTTTACATATCCCTTGAATCTTACCATTTCATATATTTTGAATCTGTCATAACCCAAATTTTCTTTCAAGGTTATGGATTCCCCAAACAACACTAGCACCAATTTCAACAACACTCCACCACCTCTACCGCTTACACCTACCATCGCTGCTCTAATCAATGAGCAGACGGTACTGCTTGAGGCGATCCACGGCCTCCTAGAGGGCAGCAGTAGCAGACTGGTATCTTGATGAACCGTCCAGAGGAGAAAGCACCTGGGGTGAAGTAATTCAGGGATTTACACCCCAAGCAATTCTCAGGAAAAGAAAGCCCTCTAGAAGCTGAAGAGTGGGCTCAAAGTATTGAAGATGATCTGGCAGTGGCACAAGTGCCAGAGATAGCTTGGGTTCGAGTTGCGAAGCTACAGCTCACTGACAATGCACGGATCTAGTGGAAGGCGGAAGAAAGCCGTCTTGACCAACCGATCGAATGGAGGACTTTTCGTGATATGTTTGACGCGAAGTACTTCCCTGAGACTGCCAGATTCGACATGGAATAGCAGTTCATCCACCTACAATAGGGTTCAATATGGATCAAGTCAGTGGATGAGTACGATCCTGAGTTGACCATGCTCATTCGGTAAGATACGTCTCAATTTTTTGATTTTAAAATATCACATATTACACAGCTAACACAATACCTTAACAGATTCGCGGCACACTTGATACCGACGGATGGGATCAGAGCCCGACGATTTCAACAAGGGTTAGATCCGGAGATCTAAGCTGCGTTAGCTACAGGGGATTTCCTAACCCACGAATTGGCTCTGAAAGCATCCCGTCGATATGAGGCGGTGGTAAAGATGAGGGGCAGATCTCAAGCTGCCGGAGTTAAGCGCCAAGCCAATCAGATGGCAGGAAGAGCCTCTTCAAGGCCACCATTTGTGCCAAGGAGACCAGGAGTACCAAACAACCGGCCTAGCCCAGCCTTTTGTACCTACTGCGGGAGAGATGGACATCTGGTGAAAGATTGCCGGCAAACAAATCGCATTTTCTTAGTCTGCGGCTCAGCTACTCATGATATTGGGTCTTGTCCTCGTAGACACAACCCACATGCTGCACCCAGACCAGCAATCACTTACCCGCAGTGCCCAGCCATCCAGGCACCTGCTCCATGACTCGCACTACCTGCTCCACCTCCTCGTGGACCGACTGCACCTCCTCCTCTTCAGTTCCATCAAGCTCAAAGGAACGTACCTCAAGGACAAAGGAACGAATAGATGAATGCTCCTCCAAAAAGGAGGAATGTGCCGAGGCGACAGGCTTTCACAATGACTATAGAAGAGGCTTAAGCCACCGGCCAAATCATCACTGGTATCACTTTTCCTTCAAGCTTTACTTTCCCATCCATATATACATACATTTTTCCTTATACCTAAAACATATCACACATAATTTAGGTACAATCTTAGTAGCCTCACTCCCTGCACTAGCACTTTTCGATACTGGAGCATCTCATTGCTTTATGTCGCAACGGTTCGTCCGAACTCATGTGATTCCAGTCACACCGCTTGTATCCAGCTGGAATGTCAGTTCAGGGAATGACGTTCTAAAGGAAACAATGGGATACAACCTGTGTCCAGTGGTCGTCTGCAGCAGAGAATTTTATACTGACTTCAAGGTGCTGGACATACCAAACTTCGACGTCGTTTTGGGTATGGATTGGCTCGGAACATTCTATGCTACCATTGACTGTTGTCAAAGGAGGGTAGTATTCGAGATTCCAGAGCATCCAGTCTTTTATTTCAAAAGTGGAGACCATACCCTGGAGCCAAGTACTTCCAAGGCAAAACCAAAGAAGGCAGTGATTGCGGCAATTCAAGCGAAGGAAGGATCAAAGCCAAAAGTAGTTCGAGAGTTCGACGATGTGTTTCCTGAAGACATATCTGGTTTGCCTCCCGATCAAGCTCTTGAATTCAGCATTGATTTAGTACCAGGAGCATAACCGGTGATCAAAGCACCATATCGAATAAGTCCGGAAGGTTTGAAGGAGATCCGAACTCAGTTGGACGAATTATTGAAGAAAGAATGGATTCGTCCCAGCACTTCAAGTTGGGGATCTCCAGTTTTGCTCATGAAGAAGAAGGAAGGTTCATACAGAATGTGCATTGATTATAGAGCTTTAAACGAAGTAACGATAAAGAACAAGTATCCACTACCACGCATCGACGATTTATTCGATCAACTAAGTGGATCTTGCATTTTCTCCAAGTTAGATCTTCGTTCGGGTTATCATCAGGTGAAGGTCAAAGAGTCCGATATCCATAAAACGGCATTCAGAACTCGCTATGGTCATTACGAATTTCTTGTGATGCCATTTGGAGTGACCAACGCACCGGCTATATTCATGAACCTAATGAATCAAGTTTTCCGGAAGCACCCAGACAGGTTTGTTATCATCTTCATCGACGACATCCTGGTGTATTCTAAGAGTCGGAAGGAACATGCCGAACACCTACGAATGGTCCTGGAAACTTTGCGACAGCATCAACTCTATGCCAAATACAGCAAATGTGAGTTTTAGCTAGACCAAGTCGGTTTTCTCGGACACATTGTATCAGGCGAAGGAATCGTTGTAGATCAAGTGAAAGTATAAGCAGTAAGTGAATGGCCGACACCAAAGTCAGTGAAGGACATTCGAAGTTTCTTGGGTCTAGCAGGATATTACAGAAGGTTCATTGAAGGATTTTCGAAGATAGCAATACCCCTGACCAAGCTCACACGTAAAGATGAAGAATTCATGTGGTTAGAAGCATGCGAACAATCTTTCGTAGAACTCAAGTCAAGATTGACATCAGCACCCATCCTTGTCATACCGGACCAATCTGGAGGCTTTGAAGTGCATTGCGATGCCTCTAGTAAAGGATTAGGACGTGTTCTACATCAGCACGGTAAGGTTGTGGCTTATGTTTCAAGACAGCTGAAGATTCATGAGCGCAATTATCCGACGCATGATTTGGAGTTGGCGGCTGTTATCTTTGCTCTTAAGATTTGGCTCCATTATCTTCTTGGTGAACGAGTGAACATATACAAAGAACACAAGAGTCTGAAATATGTGTTTACTTAGAAAGAATTGAATATGCGGCAGAGAAGATGGTTAGAACTCATGGCGGACTTCGATATCAACCTGCAATATCACCCAGGGAAGGTGAATGTAATACCTGATACCCTTAGTCGCCAACCATTACCATTGAATCTCTCTGCACAGTGGAAGCTTCAACAAGACTTATATCAGATGGAGATTGAAGTGGTCATACCAGGTAACGCTTCAAGTTTGATGAACTTACAAGTTCAATCCACCATTGTCAATCAGATCAAAGCAGCTCAAGAAAGTGATGCTAAGTTGGAAAAGATTAGAGAACAAGTAGAAAATGGATTTCGAACAGACTTCATCATCCATAAAGACGGATCTTTGAGATACTATAGCAGACTATGTGTACTAAAGGGTTCTGTGCGGGACAAGTTAATGAAAGAAGCCGTTCAGTCGAAAATATTTCAATTTTTAACATAACAATTTCCTCACTTTTCTAATCATCTAAGCATGTTTGTTATAAATATAACACATATTACAAGTTCATCTGGAAAATATCAATTACCATGTGTTATACATTATAATCAACATTTTTGAAGAAAATTGTATGTTTATTATTTCACGCATAATATTGTATATCTCTAACATTCTTCATTGAGATCTTGTGCAGAAATTAGGTCAGGTCAGATATCGGAATTAGAAATTCGCCGATAAAATACAGAAAATCAAAAAGCTAAATTCTGGCAGAGATTCAGTAGAGAGAAGAAGATTCTAGATATCACATAAAGACCCACAAATCAACAGAAGAAGACCAAAGTAATTTGGAGCAGTGAAGACACCAATCAGCCGTGGAACCGCGGCCGAGTCAGGCAGAGTCGCCGCGGATCCGCGGCCGAGTCAGGCAGAGTCATCGCGGATCCACGGCCGAGTCAGGGGATTGACGATCAAGAATTCTCCAGAAGCTTCACTGTAACGTCCTAACTTGCTGAGGACGCTTCATTGTGTTAGTTATATGTATGCCCTAGAGGCCATTACTGTACATAGGATGTATATTGTAGTGGATGCTGGGATATATATAGGGAGGAATTTCTTGCTCGACATGATAGTATGCTATCTGGTTGCTCTTTATCTTAACGTGTACACCGATTGTCTCTCTGTTACATGTTGGTAAAGCCCTTAGGATGTGTACTTGACTGCCTGGACTATGATGTGGATGATACTAGTAGGGACATGGTAGTCCATAAGTACATCCTTCAAGGTCCCTAGTCGTGGGTGTATCGAGATGGGGCATCGATATACCAGAGTAGACAAGCGTATACCTTCTCGACCCATATAGATGGGCGATGGATGATCCCATATCCATTGGTGTTTGACATCAGAGATGATATACGGGTGCTCAATGGAGACTGGGTATACTGGACGGACTCGCCGAGAACTCCCAGATGGTATTATACCTTACGTCAGATGGCAGTTCTCTGGTGACACTGGTACAGGTTAGTCTGTAGACCCAAGATCGTCATAGAGTCTTGTGTGATTCCCACTGTGCTTTGATTTCCACCTTACCACGTCCAAGAGGGCGTGCAAAACGGTGGTTTTTGGGTACAGTCCCGAATCATATGGAGGCAATGAGCGATAGGAGTCTTTCCCGGTATAGGGAGTTGATGTTGCGCTGTGTTCGATTGGCTATAACCGGAAATCCCTAGCCAGGGTTGCTGAGATTTACTGGTAAGTGTTACCAGTAGTTTCTCGAACTGTTATAGACCTCATATCGACACGACTTATCGAGCTACTCGGGTCTGACGTTTACCACCCCTAGGTGAGATATGCGACATATCAGACGACGAGACCGGACTGTACGGTAAGTGTTACTGGTTGGATTCACAGGAGTGTGAGCAGGCTTGCTCGTTGATCTTCTGATCGCTCAATACCCGGGTGGCCGTTATGTTTAGCAGACCGTTTGCGGCTTGTGGGTGTTTGATATGATCATCACCTGCTGCCGGCGTATTGACGAGTCTTTAGAGTCCTACACAGAGGTTTCCTGGCTCAAGCGAAACGAAATAGCAGCGCATATGAGATATGTGCGGGACCGAGAATAATACCAGTATGTGATACTGAATTCTATTCTCGCGATTTGTATCATCGGTCGGTTATATGTGATATAGCCGGGTTACCGAATCAAGTGTTAATTCGATATATTAATACGCTTGATATTAGTCGGTTATATGCAGTATGACCGGATCATTAAATCAAGTGTTGATTTAATGATTTAATGTATAATTATATATTTGATATATTACTTTACATTAACTAGTATTTGTTCACTTAAGATTGATTTTCTCACTTGAAGTGCACAAGTTGTATATGTGATATATTTTTGTGCACTAGTTTGTATCATGTTTGATAATACATGCAAACTTGGGTGTGTGTATGGATTATACCATGTTTAGGTTAAAGGTTTAGTTTTTTATTTAATTTATTTGATTTATGTAAAATAAAATGGTGGCTTACTTTGTCTTTGCTTGAAGCTTCATGAAGCTTTCAAGCATCTTTGACAAAGTCCACCATTTTGTTTTACATAAGATTTTCCTTAACCTAACCTTTAACTTAAACTTGAGTTTAGTCTCTACAAAAGCTAATCTCACCCATGGTTGCAATATGATAACTTCACTTGATTATTCTTTTCACATAATTCTTTTTCATTCTTTTCTTCTTCTTCATGAAGAAAAGAAAACCTTTCTTGAGAAAATTTCAAGTGTTGAAATCAAGTGAGAAATCCAAATCCAAAGTGAACCCACTTCCTATTTCTTCATCCTCTACCACTTGCCATGTAGTATTGGGTGTTTTCTTCACAAAGTTCATGACCAAGTGAAGATGGAGCTTGAGTTAGAGTTGCCTCGACGTAGATCATCTTCGGTATCGAAGTCAACGACCTAGCCCGCTCATTTCTCCGATGAAACCATCGCTAGAGTCCGGAATCCCGGTGATCGCAGCGAAGGGACGTCATCACGGAGCTAAAGAAGTGGAGCATCGGATCTACAAAGATTGTATTTCCATTCACTTAGTAGAAAAGTAGTTTGCTTGCTTGTTTGTTTCGCCTATCCTCTAGTTAACGATCTATATTAGGGTTTCTCGGCACATAAAATTTGAATTTGGCATGGTAGATGCCTTGTGGAACCTCTTGAGTGTGCCTAGGAACTCTACAGTGGTATCAGAGCCTAGCTGGAGCCTTAGGCGAAGTGTAGACGATGTTAGAAATCCGATCGAGTCATGAAACCCTAACCAAGACCCCTCTCTGTACATTTTCTGTAACTGTGTATTTTTCCTAATTAAAAATTGTCAAAAAATTCAGCAGGGTTTTATAAGAGTTACTGTGCAGCACGTGACCACAAATCGACTAAAGTGCCGCGGAACCGCGGCCCCACCCTGGCTTGCGCGGCGGTTCCGCGGCCATAGTAGTGAATTTTGCCACGTGGTTTGCACAGTAATCTCTTTCTGTTAGTGCTGTGTTTTCTGGGAATTTTTAAATTATATTCAACAGTTGAATTTTCTGGGGTGTTTTGGGGATTCGATGATTCGATCGGTTTATTTAACTTCGTCTATGCGTTTTTCCGGGTAATTTAGAACATGTTAAAAAGTTCGACCGGATATAAATACCCACTTTTTCCCCTGCCGGGAAATTTCCAATTGTTGGATTTTTCCGTAGTTTAATAACGTTCTAAGTAGTGCAAGTAACGCGATGGTCCCTATAGAAGACAACAAACCTTAACTCGATTATGTGACCGTCTTGAACTGCCCTTTGAACCTTAGGGTTTGGGGCAGTACGGCGTGCCACATGTGAGGCGTTGGCTTGACCCTTCTACGGCTGGACCGTTGGTACTGTGGCATGAAGTGAATGTTTTTAAACTTATTTCAAGTGTTGAGCTATTTCGGGAAAACTTGGGTGTTTGATTGTTCGATCGGAAAGTTTAACATTTTCTATTTATCCGGAATGTGATACAATATTTGGAATCCACATGTAGTTATGAGATAACTGATTTGGATGTTATAAACATAGCACTTCACTTGATCGGTTGCCACGGAATTTTGATGTGATCAAAAGTCCGTCGCAATCACGCAGCGTATGCGAATACTCGTCGGATAAACTTAATGGACGGCCACGCCCCATAGCCCCGACCAAGTGACTATAGGAGAACCCCGTCGCCGAAAGCATCCGTCCAGGTGCTCGCGGCAGCGGTGTTCCGCCTTGGTGCACTTCGTTGACGATATAGGGGGGTGCGGCCGTCTACTAAAGTTTGCGATGAGCATTCGTTCTGGATGCCGGGAATCTTGTTGAATTGCCCGACTTCATATTGAAAAGTGTTTTCGATATTGAGACTAAAATGCGGGGTTTATAATTGTTAGGCATGCGATGTGTAAGGAATTCATTTGATTAGGCATGCGATGTCTAAAGAGTTTGCGGATTCCAACTGTTGTAGTTTTACACTTTCTTTTCTGCGACCGTAAGTGTAATATGTGATATCGCCGGTTTCGTTGCTATATGCCAACGACAATTGGAATGCGCATATTTACTTACGTTGATGACATGTGATATTATGTGTTGCTGGATATGTTATATTGGATCGTCGTGTTTGAATAGCCGGGGTTTTTTATGTGAGATGAGTGTTTTTCTTTTTCATTCATGTAAAAACTTGTATGTAATATTCTTTTATTGGGGCACTTCCAGGTTGCGGAAGATGTCACCATTGTATATTATTTACTTTTCCGCATTAGGATAGACCCAAGGAGGGGAGCACAAGTAACCGGGTTCTAGGGTCCAGTGGGAGACCATCTCGAGGAGTCGAGTCCGGGTCTCCTAACCCTAAAATTGGTAGGGTTGCTTGCCGCTCTCGTAGGGGTCTAGGGGTGTGGGATTGGCTATTCATCACGACCGTGGAATCCGTGTTTTATACAGGCTCAAAATAAAACACGGATGTCCTAGTATATCCAATATTTCATATGATATTTTCTGCTGCATTATCTGTGATGTGATCATGTGATATGTTCAGATAGATATTGTATATAGTATATATGATATATTATATAGACGTTACTTATGTTTTACACCCGCGCTAGCCCTGCCCCGCTCTGCCGTTAGTTACCTAACCTAACGGTGCACGAGGGGACATCGAGGCGAATGCGGATGGCATAAGTGTACGTCGTATTTATCTGTGATGTTTAGGTGATTTAAATAATGGGACTTCATTAATGTGATTAATGAAAGAAAATAAACCTAAAAGATGTTGTGGAATCGAATTTCAAAAATAAAAACAGGTAGCTACAGTTCTTGCTTTGCATCGCGGTGTTCCTTGTAGAACATCCTGCACCTTATTCGATAAGGAAAGGGCCGAGATCCCTTCACCGGGAGTGACCCCTTTAGCAATAACTGGCAGATGCTACACCCCTCGGTTTGTCTTTTGATTGCTTCTATAGTTTTTGCTTTGCACAGTGGTATATATGATATATCCTGCACCTTATTCGATGAGGAAAGGGCCGACGATCCCTTCACCGGGAGTGACCCCTTTAGCAAAACTAGAAAAGCCTCAAAAGCACTCCATTTTAAAATCATTTGATTCTACAACGATATCAAGTTCATTACGCAATAGGTTTTCAGAAAAACCTGTCGTAGCCCTCCGTCATTTCAGATAAGGACTGTTTAGTATTCATGCTGCGTTTGTTGGCCTTTGTCAAGGCGTAGTGTGCGATAGCTGAATAGTACTTATCTGCTTATGCATATGATGCAGATTGGATTAGGGTAGTCGTGCGACCTTGTTGGCCTTTGTCAAGGGCCGTGCGGGTGGGTTTAATTCAATCAAGAAATGACGGGTTGAACTTGACTAGCAGCCTATGGTTTGTTGGCCTTTGTCAAGGTCATAGGAGGCTAGGGGTACAATATTATCGGGAATTTCAAGTGTTGAAATTTGAAATGAGATTGCATACCTTCTATGAGATAGTTGGATTCCGATACCCGCTGTGAGTAAGAGTTACTCCTGGGAGAGTTTTACACATTACAATTAGCCGATCAAGTAGGTGTCTAGAAAGGTGTCAACGGGGTTACGCCTCTGGGAAAACGAGGTTTACTTTAATTAGGTCCGTGCGAAAGCACGGGGAACCTCCCTCAAAGTACCAACACTGGCCTGGCTGAAAGATTGGCGAACTTGTAGTGTGTAATTAATCCCGGCTAGTCTTTCCTTTTAGGGTTTGAAGGAAGATTTGATAAAAAACAGTGGGAGCCATCCTGATTAGATAAAATAATAACCAATCTGATCTTGCAAGAGCATACGCTGAGTGTTTTCTTCTCTCTCTCTCCAGGTAGTGACCATATCACGCCTTAATCAAGATAATAATACGGATATTTTGACCGAACCCGCTTGTTATACTGAGCTGGGGAACGTTGGTCCCGCTCCAACTTATAATTGTTATAAGACAGAGCAAGAAATAGGGGAATACCAGGATTCCCATGCCGCCCAAACGAAGAAAGTGCACATGATGCATCTCCTTCGGGTGTGTTCATTATAAAGAACTGTTTCTCAGTATTCTCTGCATCCTGGGTATTTGATACCGGATCAGGATCCCAGATATGTAATCTGTTACATAGGGCTACAGAAAGGTAGAGAACTGAGAACGGGTGATAAGTTTCATGAGACAGAAAACGGTGCAAGTGTTGCAGCCAAGTCTGTTGGTCACTGTCACCCTGTATTCCAAATACATTGATTCTGAACGAATGTGATTAGATACCGAACGTGATATACAAAATCATATCAGTCTCTTTATTAGTAAAGAAATGATAAAATTTTGTATTGTTGGATAATGTTTTGAACATTTCCTATATCAAGAGTTGATCGGTTCAGGTACGTTATCTAAAAACATTGATGTTCTAAATCAAACTACAGTTCTTAGTATACGGAACACACACAAGAGGAAGAGTTCAGAAATGAACGAATCCTTCTTGAGGCATTGTAGACTAGGTCATATCAACGCGACCCGACTGGCTGAAGTTACATTTAGATGCATATTTAAATTAGTTTGAATTTACATCTTGTGAAACTTGCCAGTCATGTCACAAAGATACGATGACCACAGCTCTGTTTGTTGGAAACAGAGAAAGAGTTAGTGAACTCTTGGGATTGATACATGCTGATGTATAAAGGTCCCCTGTCTACACATGCCAGGACCGGCTCTTTGTACTTCATTACATTCTCTGATGATCTCTCAAGATTCAGACATATGTTCCTGTTGAAACACAAGTCCGAAACTTTTGAGATAATCACCGAATATAAGTTAGAAGTAGAGAACCAAAACGGGTATAAGTATTATGTCCTTTGATGTGATCAAGGAGGAGAATACTTGAGCACGAAATTCCTGGATTATTCTAAAAGAGAATGAGATTCTCTCTCAGCATTACTCTTCCGTATACACCACATCACGTCGGTGTATCGGGACGGAGCAATAGCACCCTATGTGATATGGTGTGCTCTATGATGAGTACTACTGAGTTTCCTATTTCCTTTTGGGAGTTATGCGCTTGAGAAGCTGCATACCTATTGAATAGGGTTCAAATCAAAACAGTTGCCTACCGCTTCATATGTGATATGGAAAGGGAAGAGCCCATATCTTAAGTTTGTTAAGATTTGGGGTTGTCCAGCCTATGTCTAAAAAGCAAAATCCGGACGAGCTCGAGACAAGATCTGTTATGTAGAACTGGAAATGTTCCAGCTATACAAACCGCAGCTGATGATTTGGAAGAACCAAATGATTCAATAGTTACCAACGAACCTCAGCCTCTCCGCCGATCTAGTAGGGTTCCTTACCCACCTGAGAGATACTTCTGTTTCTCTATGACAGTGGGAGCGAGGATTGCATCATGAGATGATGACCTAACTAGTTTCGAGCTGGCCATCAGGAGTGGGACTCTATAAGAATGGCTGGATGCTTAGCTATCTGAGATGGAATCTTTATACACCAACAAAGTATGGACTTTGGTTGCTTTATCTGAAGGGTTAAATCCCCATCAGGAGCAAGTATATCTTGAGAAGATTACTTGGTGTAGATGGAAAAGTTGAGACTTTCAAAGACTAGACTTGTTAAAGGTTTTCGTCATCGACCAGGCGTGGAAAATGATGAAACCTTTTCAAGTAGCTAAGCTTAAGTCCATCTAGATCTTACTTGCCACGGCTACATACCATGACTACGATATCTGGCGGTTGGGTGTCATGACTGCTTTTCTAAATGATGTTTTAGAAAAGTCCGTCTATAAGTACACAGCCAGAGGGCTTCGTAGACAGTGGGAGCAACGGAAACGTGAGCAAGATGTTTTATGTGATAAAGCAGGCATCGCGGAGTTGGAACATCTGTTTTGATGTGGTAGTCAAAGAGTTTGACTTCATCAAAATGGTAGATGAACCTTGTATATACAAAAAGGTAGTAGAGAGTATGGTGGTGATCCTCATAGAGTACGTAGATGACATACTCTTGATAGGGAAGAAGTTTCCTATGCTACGCTCGGTCAATCTCCGCTTATCACAAGGATTCTCCATATAGGATCAAGATGATACCTCATAAATCCTGGGTTTTGGATCTATGAGATAGATCTAATTGGATGTTAGGATTCTCACTAGATGTAGTGAGATGGTATCAATCGATCCCGGGGAGAATCACTGAAAAAGTTTCAGGGTGATAAGGACGACTGAATGTCGGTCACAGGCATTGTCTTTACCCTCAGTGGAGGGACGGTATGTTGAAGAGTTCCAAGCTAGATACCGTGACATACTAGACGATTAAAGGCAAGATACATCGTTACCAAATATGCTACCAAAGAGGAAGTCTGGGTGTATATTAGTTCATGAGATGAACTTCGTTCCAACCATTGTGAGACAATGGAGTTGTGGCTTATGCCTAGGAACGCCTGTCCCATCAGTGATCCAGACATATTCTGAGGCAGTATCACCTGACCATGGAGATAGTTGATCTCCAGGGTGATCGAGGTTAGGAGAGTAGACTCAGAGGACAACACGGCGGATCCACTGATAAAGGCCTTTTCCCAGAGAGGGACTTTTATGGGATGGTTGAGTATTAGATACTGCAACCACTGCTACAGATGGCCCTAGTGCAAGTGGGAGATTGTTAGTTATATGTATGCCCTAGAGGCCATTACTGTACATAGGATGTATATTGTAGTGGATGCTGGGACATATATAGGGAGGTCTTTCTTGCTCGACATGATAGTATGCTATCTAGTTGCTCTTTATCTTAACGTGTACACTGATTGTCTCTCTGTTACATGTTGGTAAAGCCCTTAGGATGTGTACTTGACTACCTGGACTATGATGTGGATTATACTAGTGGGGACATGGTAGTCCATAAGTACATCCTTCAAGGTCCCTAGTCGTGGGTGTATCGAGATGGGGCATTGATATACCAGAGTAGACTAGTGTATACCTTCTCGACCCATACAGATGGGCGATGGATGATCCCATATCCATTGGTGTTTGACATCAGAGATGATATACGGGTGCTCAGTGGAGACTGGGTACACTGGACGGACTCGCCGAGAACTCCCAGATGGTATTATACCTTACGTCAGATGGCAGTTCTCTGGTGACACTGGTACAGGTTAGTCTGTAGACCCGAGATCGTCATAGAGTCTTGTGTGATTCCCACTGTGCTTTGATTTCCACCTTACCACGTCCAAGAGGGCGTGCAAAATGGTGGTTTTTGGGTACAGTCCCGAATCACATGGAGGCAATGAGAGATAGGAGGGGATTCGTCTCTCCCGGTATAGGGAGTTGATGTTGCGCTGTGTTCGATTGGCTATAACCAGAAATCCTTAGCCAGGGTTGCTGAGATTTACTGGTAAGTGTTACCAGTAGTTTCTCAAACTGTTATAGACCTCATATCGACACGACTTATCGAGCTACTGGGGTCTGACGTTTACCACCCCTACACGAGATATGCGACATATCAGACGACGAGACCGGACTGTACGGTAAGTGTTACTGGTTGGATTCACAGGAGTGTGAGCATGCTTGCTCGTTGATCTTCTGATCGCTCAATACCCGGGTGGCCGTTACGTTTAGCAGACCGCTTGCGGCTTGTAGGTGTTTGATATGATCATCACCTGCTGCCGGCGTATTGACGAGTCTTTAGAGTCCTACACAGAGGTTTCCTGGTTCAAGCGAAACGAAATAGGAGCGCATATGAGATATGTACGGGACCGAGAATAATACCAGTATGTGATACTGAATTCTATTCTCGCGATTTGTATCATCGGTCGGTTATATGTGATATAACCGGGTTACCGAATCAAGTGTTAATTCGATATATTGATACACTTGATATTAGTCGGTTATATGCAGTATGACCGGATCATTAAATCAAGTGTTGATTTAATGATTTAATGTATAATTATATATTTGATATATTACTTTACATTAACTAGTATTTGTTCACTTAAGATTGATTTTCTCACTTGAAGTGCACAAGTTGTATATGTGATATATTTTTGTGCACTAGTTTGTATCATGTTTGATGATACATGCAAACTTGGGTGTGTGTATGGATTATACCATGTTTAGGTTAAAGGTTTAGTTTTTTATTTAATTTATTTCATTTATGTAAAATAAAATGGTGGCTTACTTTGTCTTTGCTTGAAGCTTCATGAAGCTTTCAAGCATCTTTGAAAATGTCCACCATTTTGTTTTACATAAGATTTTCCTTAACCTAACCTTTAACTTAAACTTGAGTTTAGTTTCTACAAAGGTTAATCTCACCCATGGTTGCAATATGATAACTTCACTTGATTATTCTTTTCACATAATTCTTTTTCATTCTTTTCTTCTTCTTCTTCATGAAGAAAAGAAAACCTTTCTTGAGAAAATTTCAAGTGTTGAAATCAAGTGAGAAATCCAAATCCAAAGTGAACCCACTTCCTATTTCTTCATTCTCTACCACTTGCCATGTAGTATTGGGTGTTTTCTTCACAAAATTCATGACCAAGTGAAGATGGAGCTTGAGTTAGAGTTGCCTCGACGTAGATCATCTTCGGCATCGAAGTCAACGACCTAGCCCACTCATTTCTCCGACGAAACCATCGCTAGAGTCCGGGATCCCGGTGATCGCAGTGAAGGGACGTCATCACGGAGCTAAAGAAGTGGAGGATCAGATCTACAAAGGTTGTATTTCCATTCACTTAGTAGCAAAGTAGTTTGCTTGCTTGTTTGTTTCGCCTATCCTCTAGTTAACGATCTATATTAGGGTTTCTAGGCACATAAAATTTGAATTTGGCATGGTAGATGCCTTGTGGAAGCTCTTGAGTGTTCCTAGGAACCCTACACATTGTAACAATCTCATTCTGGAAACTTCTCTATAACAGCCTAGTTTGTTGATGAAGCTTGATAACTATCTAGCTTATTCTAGAAGCCTCTCGATAACAACTTAGCTTATGAGGGAAGCTTGATTAAGGGCTATAAAAAGGGACCTAAGCCTACATTAAAAGGTTGTTGATTAGTTGTTGAATTTTGTACACAATCACAAAAACAATTTAGATCCAATTCCAAATCAAGATCCAAGATCAAGAATCGTGAGAAATTCATCGAGCGAGATCATTCAAGATCCTTTACGCGAAACTGATCGTCATCAAGAGCACGTGATCCTCGATAGATCCAAGACTCACGGTGATCGAGCAAAGCGAAGATCGACGGAGAAATTAGCTCTTCAAAGGAGTGATCGAGAGCTATTCTTCTTGTAATCTAGAATTGAAGAAGTTGTAATTTGAAGTTGAATAATAAAGGTGATCATTACTTTTAGTCTTTCTTTCTTTAAATTTTCACATTATGAAATCTCTATTTGTTAATTCTTCAATTTTTATAATGTGTGAGTAAATCTCCGCTTGCTAAGGATTTGAAGGAATTTGGTAGATCTAATGGTGAGAGAATTCTATATTCATTTTAAGTCTTATTGAGATTATAAACATTAGCAAAAAGAATTATTAATGTCCAAATTGTGAGTGAGATCAATTAATTGAGAATTTCATCACAATTTAAGGATTAGATTGATAATTTTTCTTGTTAAAGGCTAGATAGGAATGGTAATTAATGAAAGGACAAGGGGCAATGAAGGAGAAACTCTAGTTTCTTCAAAAGATCCATAATTCTCATTAATAGCCATTGATCTAGTAGTAATTCTATCAATAGATAAGATGAATCATCTTGATTAATCATCATGGCTACTAGTTCCGTTCGAATCCTACAAGCATTCTTCAATTTTCTTGATAACAAAATCTTGAACATTATCTTGAATTTCCTTTCTTGAAAACAATTTCTTGAATTTCTTGAAACTATTACTTCAATCAAATCTTAAACAACTTCTTGAATTTTCTTTACTATTTCTTTCGATTCAACTAAAGCAAGAATTTACGAGTTCCACAAATCCCAGAGAACGACCCGTACTCACTAACGCTCGCTACACGCGACACCGTTATTGATTGCAGTTATTATACAACTAAAATATTTCATCACTTCTTTACTACTACATCTTTTCTTCAAAATCAAAGAAGTGGAATCATTTAATTCGATTAATCAAATGGCGCCGTTGCCAGGGACGCGTGCGTAATTTGTTCGTTCTTGCTATTTGAGTTGAAATATTATTATTCCATCAAAATTTAAATCAAAAACCGCATCGTGTGCTTAACGATTAGTGAGTGAATTTTGCAAGGAAATCTGGAATCACTGTAGCAGGGAGAAAAATATTCAGATCATTTCATCGAGACCAGAGAAGCAAGGGGAGCATTAGTACCAAATATTGTTCAAAGAATTGTTCAATAGACCGCGGAACTGCGGCAAGAAGCGGGTATTGGCGGCGGAACCGCGACAGCTTGGACATATTAGGGTTTCAACTCTCTGTGGTATAATTTCTATCTTCTTTTCTCTCCTCTGATTAGTCCAATAACAACTTTTCTGCAGGATTCAATGCAAAAATTCACCGCTTAAAAAAAATTCTTGTTGCGTGTTTTGATATTGGTTGTTTTTGCATATTTTAATACGGAAATTAAGGGGTAAAGACCAAATTCAGATTAGGTGGGGATTTCATTACCCTTCCTAAGCCCCAAAAAAATCACAAAACTAGTATCCGAATCACCCTTCATTAACTAAAAAATATCTAGAGCAAGATTCTAAGGACCGTCGCGCTCAATTAGGACAGAGAAAGGTGGGTAATCTACTGCTTATCCGTATTTCTTTTGTGGTGTCTAGGCAAGTGTGTCTAAGGCACGGTTACTTAATTAGGCCTGCTATTTACATAGCGGATACTTCATACTTACCTGGCACTTATCTGGACACAGGAGGGATAAAGAGGTAGTAGTGGATTTATCCTGCGATCTGTCTTCTGGAATTCTAAGAGCGGTCTAGTGACTTGACCTAGGTGACCTTAGATCTAGGGTTGATTGTGCATTTTTTGTGATTTGTCTAAATCCGTCTTTTTCAAAACAATCCAAAAACAAACTTTTCTTTTCTTTTAATTTACACATACGCCGCCACTTGCGCTAAACCTGCTTAGTGCATGCTCTGCTGGACACGGGATTCTAGTGCCCGTCTTGTCCGTGTTTTGTCTATCGACTCCGAAGTCGGTATTTCTTCATCTTCTTTTTTCTCACCACAAACCACGTCGACCGAGATAGACGGTTCTCCATCGAATTTCAATAACACCACTCTGCCACCACCCGCAGGTGTGCATAATCTACCGCGTATATCTCTCCAAGAGATATGCTACCCTATACATGGTCCTCTTTCTACTTGTCTTTTCATTCCACCAGCCAATGGGGATAATTTCGAAATCAAAACACACTATATCAATCTTTTACCTAAATTTCACATTCTAGAGTATGAAGACGCATACGTTTTTATTACCAAATTCGAAAACGTATGTGCTATGATGAGCACTTCATAACTTTCTGTGGATGCTATGCGTTTACGTCTTCTCCCATTTACTTTGTGCGATCTAGCCGAAAAGTAGCTTTATAACACACCCGCACACTCAATTTCCAATTGGGATGAATTCGTTATAGCATTCCTTAAGAAATTTTATCCCAATCATAAGACCGCCCGTGTTAGGAGTGAAATCAACCAATTTTCCCAGCTTTCCAATGAACCATTTTGGAAATGTTTTGCACGTTTCAAGGATCTGCTTGTCCAATGTCCTCATCACAAAATCCATAGATGGGATATGTGCCGAATTATATATAAGGGCATTAATCCAACGACAAAACAGATTCTTGAAACCACGTGTCAAGGCAATTTCATGTCTGAAGACGATGGTGAAGCTCGGAAATTTTTGGAAGATTTTGCTGAAAACACTTTACAATGGGAAAGCGTTAGTATATCATCTAGGGGTGGTATCCATCAACTTGATGTTTCCATTGCTGTAAAAGCCGAAATGGCAGCAATGCAAAAGAAACTTGAAGCTATGGAAAACAAATTTTTATTAGCCTCCCTAAATTAGGTGATGCTCCCTAAAACCGTGTGTGGATACTGTTCCGATCCATCACATCTGACGGAAGAATGCCCTTTGAATTCTCCGTTTCAAGGTCAAGAACACACTAATGCTGCTTTTCAGCAACGACCGAGAAATGATCCTTATTCTTCCATATATAATCAAGGTTGGAGAAATCACCTTAATTTTTCTTGGAACCAACACCAAACTCAAATTACGGTTCCAAACCAAAATAACTTTCAAAGGGTTCCTCCACAGCAACAGCAACCACCACAGATTCAGCACCCCTTTCAACCATAAACTTTTCAAAATCCAGCCAACAATTCTGCACCTTATAATAATTCTTTCCAAACGGCCGGTACTGAAAACTCCTCTTTACTCGAATGAACTTTGGATTTGTTTATGAAACATTACATGCAAATGTCGGTTGATATAAGGTCTTCTATGGATACCATAAAGAAGGACTCCGCCTCACACGTTAGAGTATTAAAGGGATAGAAGCAAAAATTGCACAGTTAAATGCCGCGATGAGTGCTAGAGAGAAAGGGAATCTTCCAGCTCAACCCCTACCAAATCCTGGCTACTCGCATCATAATGTGAGTGCTAATACCACGTTGAGATCTGGAAGAGTGCTAAACAACCATGTCGGTGAAGAGATTGATAATGAGGAATCAATCAATGATTCCCCGGCTTCCACTTCCACTTCTTACCCTATTTCGTCTACTCCACCTTCTTGCGAGCCTATTCTCCGTTTTCCTCAAGCCTCGAACCCTCCACCCACCTTCTTGAGTCCTTAAACGATCCCCACTCCAATTCTGGGATCCGTTCCTCCTCCTCAGTCTTCTCCGAGATTGGACCCAGCTCTTATTAATAAAGTTCCTTATCTAAATAGGTTAAGGGGAATCAGACCAAGTCCACAAATGAAGAAGATTATGGAAATGTTTAAATAGGTTAACATAAATATCCCACTCCTAGATGCTATCCAACAAGTTCCGGCTTATGCGAAAATACTTAAGGACTTGTGCACTAGGAAGAGAAAAACTCAAGTGCCGAAAAATGTGTTCATGTCGAGTAATGTTAGCACAGCTTTTAACCATCGGTTACCAAAGAAACGTAAGGACCCTGGCTGTCTTACAATCTCTATTTCTATTGGGGGTAAAAATATTAATCGTGCTTTGCTCGACCTTAGCGCTAATATTAACCTGCTTCCATACTCTGTCTACGAGCAGTTAGGTATTGGAGAGCTGAAACCTGCCCACTGCACTCTCCAGATGGCAGATCGATCTATCACCAAACCTAGGGGTGAACTTGAGGATGTGTTGATAAAAGTCGGGGAATTTATATTCCCTGTGGACTTTATTGTTCTAAACACACAACCTGTAGCGAACCCACTAAACCAAATTCCGGTGATTTTAGGTCGACCCTTCTTAGCCACTTCCAATGCTGTCATTAATTGTCGTAACGGTTAACTTAACTTTCGGGAAAATGATAATTGAGCTTAACATTTATAAGCTTGGAAGTCGACCATCTGAACCTTCTGCTCATATTCTTGATTTATGTCCTGTCCATGGGATAGCTCCCGAAAGCTGCAAGGTTGATGAACTTTACTTTGATGATCTCGACGACATTAGCACATCATTGTTTGATCTTGCACAGTATCATAGCGAGGACACTTTTGACGAGTCCACCCTTGAGTTTGAACCTTTTGACTCATCACAAAAGTCAATAGCACTTTCCGAGTCAATATCCTATACAGGTTATGAACTTCTTCGAGAATCCGAATATTATTCCCTTACCCCACCTTCTATTGTCTCTCCACCGACATTAGATCTCAAACTATTGCCTTCTCATCTTAAATATGCATATTTATGTGAGAATGGGTCTTTTCCCGTGATCATATCCGCTTCTCTAGTTTTAGAGCAAGAGAACGCTCTTTTGATGGTCTTGAGATCTAATCGGCAAGCATTTGGTTGGACAATGGCAGATATCAAAGAGATTAGTCCCTTGATTGTAGAACATCATATACATTTGATGGATGAAGCCAAACCAACCCGAGACCTACAAAGACGGTTGAATCCCTTCATGAAGGATGCGGTAACGAAAGAAATTGTCAAGTGCCTTGATAGTGGTATAATTTACCCAATCTCTGATAGCCAATGGGTAAGTCCTATTCATGTAGTCCCTAAGAAGTCTGGCATCACGGTCATAACTAATGAGGCTAATGAATTGATCCAAACACGCACCCAAACTGGGTGGCGTGTATGTATTGATTATAAAAAACTCAATGCCGCAACAAGGAAAGATCACTTCCCTCTATCTTTCATTGACCAAATGTTAGAACGATTAGCTGGACATGAATATTATTGTTTCATGGATGGATACTCTGGCTATAACCAGGTCCCTATCACCGAAAAGGATCAAGATAAACAACATTTACTTTTCCTTTCGGTTTCTTCGCTTATAGATGCATGCCCTTTGGGTTATGCAATACTCCCGCTACATTTCAGCGGTGTATGATGGGGATATTCTCAGACATGGTCGAGAATTTTCTGGAGATTTTCATGGACGATGTCTCTATATTCGGGGACACATTTGAGGATTGCCTATGTCATCTTGACGCTGTTCTTACCCGTTGTAAGGATAAGAACTAACTTTGAATTGGGAAAAATGCCATTTCATGGTCCAAGAAGGTATCGTGCTTGGACATGTCATTTCATGAAAAGGCATTGAGGTAGACAGAGCTAAAATAGATATCATCCATAACCTCCCTCATCCCAAACGCGTCTAAGATATACGATCTTTCCTTGGCCATGCAGGATTTTATAGGAGATTCATTAAGGATTTTAGCAAAATTGCTAGACCTTTAACTCTTCTCTTGGCCAAGAATACAACATTTCACTTTGACTCGGACTGTGAGACTGCTCTTGAATCACTTAAGAGATCTCTCACTACAGCCCCTGTTTTATCATCTCCTGATCGGAACCACCCGTTTGAGCTAATGTGTGATGCATCAGATTTTGCTGTTGGTGCAGTCTTAGGACAACACATTGATAAAATGCCACATGCGATTTATTATGCAAGTAATACCTTTAATGATGCCCAAATTAATTATACAACCACCGAGAAAGAACTCTTGGCGGTTGTATTTGCATTAGAAAATTTCAGGCCTTACTTGATTGACTCACCAATTGTGGTTTACACCGATCACTTTGCCCTAAAACATCTTTTGTCTAAGAAGGATGCTAAGGCTAGGTTAATACGTTGGATCCTATTATTACAAGAATTTGATCTCGTCATTCGAGATAAGAAAGAATGTGAAACGTAGTAGCCGACCATCTTTCACGTATCTCTTCTTCACCTATTGTGACATTGCCCATAAAAGACACTTTTCCTGACGAACAGCTCTTGACTGTATCCTGCGGACCTTGGTTCGTGGATATTTTGAATTATCTAGCAACAGGACTTATTCCCAGCGAATGGTCTAAACAAGACAATCATCGATTTCTATCCCGAGTAAAGCATTTTTACTGGGATGAACCTTATTTGTTTAAGTATTGTCCTGACCAAATCATTCGCAGATGTGTCCCTAATGATGAATTCAAGAGTGTTTTGTCTTTCTGTCACGATCAGGCATGTAGTGGTCACTTTGCTCCACGAAAGACGGCGGAGAAAGTTTTGCAATGTGGTTTTTATTGGTCAACATTATTCAAAGATGCATTTGAACATTGCAAAACTTGTCCACGGTGTCAACACACGGGTCAGATTTCTTGGAGAAATGAGATGTCACTCCAACCTATCTTGGTTGTGGAAATTTTTGATGTTTGGGGTATTGATTTTATGGGTCCTTTTCCTAACTCTTTTGGGAATCTGTATATCTTGTTAGCGGTTGATTACGTCTTAAAATGGGTGGAAGCAATACCATGTCACACTAATGACAACAAAATTGTTATTAAGTTCCTTAAAGAAAATATCTTTTCGTGATTTGGACACCCTCGCGCTATAATTAGCGACAATGGAACGCATTTCTATAATTAGTCTTTTGAGACTTTGATGCGGAAATATTCAATCAACCATAAACTTTCTACGTCCTATCATCCCCAAACGAGTGGGCATGTTGAGATTTCCAATAGGCAAATCAAACAAATTTTGGAGAAGACGGTTTCTAAAAATCGTAAAGATTAGTCAACCAAATTGACTGATGCTCTTTGGGCATTCCGTACCGCTTATAAGACTGATCTTGGTATGTCTCCTTACCGTCTAGTGTTTGGAAAGGCTTGCTACCTTACTGTCGAGATTGAACATAAAGCAATGTGGGCTATTAAAGAACTTAACTTCAATTTAAATCAAGTCTGCAACTTTTGGAAGCTGCAATTAAATGAGCTGAGCGAACTCCGCGATGAAGTTTACGATAATGCGGTGATAGTAAAGAACCGGACTAAGGTATTTCACAACAAAAATATTTTGAGAAAAACTTTTACCCCAGGACAACAAGTCCTTCTTTACGATTCCCGTCTCCATCTTCATGCGGGTAAGTTAAGATCTCGTTGGAAAGGATCATTTGTAGTGCGGTATGTATACCCGCACGGGGCAGTTGAAGTTGAAAATATTTAAAACGGTTATATTTTTAAAGTGAATGAGCATAGATTAAAACCGTATTTTTCCACCGACCCCACGGAGGAGCTCATGTTTTTACAGGAGCTGATTTATCATAACTAAATTTCCTCCGTCTCACCTCCATGTCTCGATAAAATTGTTTCATCATAAGAATGGAGGTGCGTTAAAAAGGACTTAACAGAATATCCATATGACTAAAGATAAGTTTGGGGGAGATTTTCATGTTCAGTTATTCTTGTCCCCGTTAATAAATTTTCCTTACAAGTCTACAAGTTTTTGAGATTTAAAAGATGACAACAGTGAGGACACTGCTGTAAACAGGTTTGGGGGAGGTTTGTGCTTATTACGCATTACCTTGTATTACACTTTGCATAAGCACAAAATTTTCAATTTTTTTTCTTTTATAATAAAAGATTAGAAAGTGAACAATTGCATTTAAAAGATTGGAAAAGTTTAAGAAAACCAAGAAAATTAGATATTTTCTTAAACGAAACTAGTAATAAGTAGTTATGAGCCGTTGTCCCAAGGGTTAGTAAGATGAAGGAAGTCACTAATCTGGGGATAAAAATAAGTCAGAAAAATAGTTCCTATTCTGGAAGCCAAACGTCTGAACGTTGATACCCTACTATACGCACTTACACACGTCTTGAAACTCGGGATAGTAGAGGATACCTTGAAATGCTTTTTTCTAAAAGCCAAAGTACGAAGGAAGTAATAAATGAAGCATAAAAATATAAAACGGTGAAGAAAAATGAACACTGGTTTTGTAATCACCAAGGCAGCATAAAAAAATATAGCGAGAGTGCTTCATCACCTAGTGCCTTAGACTAACTGGTTTGGGAGTCACTGCTAAGTCTTAGGTGTTGCAAGACGATGAAATTGCTAATTACGCCTAATAAGTGAGCACATTTAGTAATCGGTCGGTTAATACCTCAAGAAATATTAACGGTCACATGAAGAATGTGTGAGCAATTCCATCTAAAATATTCACCGACTAAAAAAAGTACTGAGGTAGATGGACAAGAGTATGATAGCTTGAATTGAATTCTCCGAGTGTAGGGATGTCTTGTACACACACGTAGGGGTATATGATCGGTGTTTGGAGGAAAGGTAGTGATGAAGAATAAAGGCGATGTTTTATTGAGGGATGATGTGATTTCTAACATCTTTTCATGACTATTAAGATAGGGCTCATGACAACCGAAAAGCTAGTGTAATTGGAAACTCTGATTTTCAAGTTCTTTCTTTTATACTTCTTATCTTTATATGTAAATTTCACAGTCTTTCTTTTATTATAGGATTTTATGGGTGCAATCCGCTGAAAACCCTCAGGAGACAACACTCCTCCTACTAGAGACAGCTAGAGGTTTAAAGGCTTGTTGCACGTGCTCAGTGCAGCCGTGTTGCCTACGAAAGTGTGCTAGTTAGTTTTTCCTTTTCTTTTCTCCTTGACCTGAATAAAAGAAGTTTGTTCGGGACGATCAAAGTCAAGTTTGGGGGAATTTGTTCAGTTGAAAATATTTCAATTTTTAAGATAACAATTTCTTCACTTTTCTAATCATCTAAGCATGTTTGTTATAAATATAACACATATTACAAGTTCGTCTGGAAAATATCAATTACCATGTGTTATACATTATAATCAACACTTTTGAAGGAAATTGTATGTTTATTATTTCACGCATAATATTGTATATCTCTAACATTCTTCATTGAGATCTTGTGCAGAAATTAGCTCAGGTCAGATATCGGAATTAGAAATACTCCGATAAAATACAAGAAATCAAAGAGTTAAATTCTGGCAGAGATTCAGTAGAGAGAAGAAGATTCCAGATATCACATAAAGACCCACAAATCAACAGAAGAAGAAGACCAAAGCAATTTGGAGCAACGAAGACACCAATCGGCCGCGGAACCGCGGCCGAGTCAGGCCGAGTCGCCGCGGATCCACGGCAGAGTCAGGGGATTGACGATCAAGAATTCTCCAGAAGCTTCCTTGTAACGTCTAAGCTTGCTGAGGGCGCTTCATTGTAATATCCTCATTCTAGAAACTTCTCTATAACAACCAAGCTTGTTGAGGAAGCTTGATAACTATCGAGCTTATTCTAGAAAGCTCTCGATAACAACTTAGCTTATGAGGGAAGCTTGATTAAGGGCTATAAAATGGGACCTAAGCCTACATTAAAAGGTTGTTGATTAGTTGTTGAATTTTGTACACAATCACAAAAACAATTTAGATCCAATTCCAAATCAAGATCCAAGATCAAGCATCGTGAGAAAATCATCGAGCGAGATCATTCAAGATCCTTTAAGCGAAGCCGATAGTCATCAAGAGCACGTGATCCTTGATAGATCTGAGACTCACAGTGATCGAGCAAAGCGAAGGTCGACGGAGAAATTACCTCTTCAAAGGAGTGATCGAGAGCTATTCTTCTTGTAATCTCGTATTGAAGAAGTTGTAATTTGAAGTTGAATAATAAAGGTGATCATTACTTTTAATCTTGCTTTCTTTAAATTTTCACATTATGAAATCTCTATTTGTTAATTCTTCAATTTTCATAATGTGTGAGTAAATCTCCGCTTGCTAAGGATTCGAAGTAATTTGGTAGATCTAATAGTGAGAGAAATGTATATTCATTTTAAGTCTTATGGAGATTATAAACATTAACAAAAAGAATCATTAATGTCCAAATTGTGAGTGGGATCAATTAATTGAGAATTTCATCATAATTTGGGGATTAGATTGATAATTTTTCTTATTAAAGGCTTGATAAGAATGAAAATTAATGAAAAGACAAGGGGCAATGAAGGAGAAACACTAGTTTCTTCAAAAGATCCATAATTCTCATTAATAGTCATTGATCTAGTAGTAATTCTACCAATAGATAAGATGAATCATCTTGAATAATCATCATGGCTACTAGTTCCGTTCGAATCCTACAAGCTTTCTTCAATTTTCTTGATAACTAAATCTTGAACATTATCTTGAATTTCCTTTCTTGAAAACAATTTCTTGAATTTCTTGAAACTATTACTTCAATCAAATCTTAAACAACTTCTAGAATTTTCTTTACTATTTCTTTCGACTCAATTAAAGCAAGAATTTACGAGTTCCACAAATCCCAGAGGATGACTCGTACTCACTAACGCTCGCTACACGCGACACCGTGATTGATTGCGGTTATTATACAACTAAAACATTTCATCACTTCTTTACTACTACATCTTTTCTTCAAAATAAACAAGCGAAAAATTAAAGATCAATCAGAAGCTCACAGCTCTCCCAACTCAGTATACCCTGGAGGTACAAAGATGTATAAAGATCTACATCAAAATTACTGGTGGCATAGAATGAAGCGTGAAGTAGCCAGAAGCGTCGCTAAATACTTGGTGTGTCAGCAAGTAAAGGCTGAAAATCACAGGACTGCTGGATTACTTCAACCGTTACCTATCCCAGAATGGAAATGGCAACACAACACAATGGATTTCATGACAGCACTTCCTTACAGCACGAAAGGTAATGATGCAGTATGGGTTATTGTGGATCAACTCACAAAGTCGGCCCACTTTATTCCATTTCGAGTTGGCCAATCTACTGAGACTCTAGCAAAGAAGTACATGGAGGTAACAATCTAAGTAAAATTTTAAACTCTTCAAAATATGTACTATCTATGATACCCATGAACTCATACAGGAAATCATGAGACTTCATGGAGTACCGATCTGCATTGTCTCCGATCGTGACACTAGATTCCAATCGTAATTTTAGCAAAATCTTCAAGCGAGCTTGGGAACAAGTCTGAACTTCAGCACGGCTTATCATCCACAAATAGATGGTCAGTCTGAGCGAACTATTCAGATCTTAGAAGATATGCTCAGAGAGTATATGCTAGACTTCGGAGGATCGTGGAAAGATCACCTACATCTTGTGGAGTTTTCATACAACAACAGCTACCAAGCAAGCAAAGGAATGTCACCCTTTGCAGCGCTTTATGGAAGGAAGTGTTGATCGCCATTAAGTTGGGACGATATCGGAGATAGAAAACTCCTTGGTCCTAAGATGATAGTAGCAACTGTGGATGTGGTCCACACTATTAAGGAAAGAATGCGCATAGCCCAAGATCGACAGAAACACTGGGCTGATGCAAAGCACCGTCACTTGGAGTTCCAACTGGGAGATCATGTATTTCTGAAGATATCTCTGAACCGTGGAGCGATCCGTTTTGGAATACGGGGTAAGCTTAGTCAAAGGTACATTGGACCGTTCGACATACTCGAACGAGTAGGTGAAGTGGTATATCGCCTGGCACTTCCACCTTCATTGGAAGGAGTAAACAATGTGTTCCACATATCCCAACTCAGAAGGTATGTGAGTGACCCTAACCATATTCTTGATTATTCAGAGCACACTATACAGCCAGATTTATCTTGTAAGCAACAACCTGTTGAGATCCTGGACAAAAAAATGAAGTCACTTCGGAACAAGGAAGTTAACTTGGTTCGAGTGATGTGGAGAAATGACACACCAGGAGAATCAACATGGGAAAGGAAAGATGAGATGCGTGTAAGATACCCTCACTTATTTGTAAACTAGTCCTTAAAATAAATTGTAAATTTCGAGGACGAAATTTTTGTAAGGAGGGTAGACTGTAACAACTCCAATTTCAATATACATAAAATTGTTTGAAAGTTAATGTACAATTGGGGTATTTACAATTCCTGTGAATGCAATAAGAATTTGTTTTGCTTTAAAACAGCAAGAAGGAGCTTGTAGCTCATTGGTAAGACCTTGCACTGCTGAGACGTAGCACACGAGTTCAAATCCCATCAGCCACACATTCTTTTTATTTAAATTTCTTTTAATCTTTTTAGAAGCCCAAGAGTCTACACGTGCACTACACATAAACTGAAGAGTCACAAAGTATTTAAATATGTTCACTGAAGCATACAAATCGACCCCGACACGTGGCCTAAACACTAACCCCCTCCGCCGGTGTTGACCCGGCGAAATGCCTTAAAAACCCGGCACTGCCGGTCTCCCTCATTGGGAATGCTCCCATCTTCTCACCCCTGCAACCTTTGGCCTACCCCACCCCCTACACTGTTTATTATCTCTGCACATTTCCAGAGAGCAATAAAATTTCTTTAAACCAATTTTCAATGCATTCTTTAACACACCAACCCTAATTTTCCCTATAAATACCACACCATATTTCACCCCTCCTCACTCAGAAATTCCTGTCAAAACTATACAAAATTCCTGTCAAAACTATACAAAATTCCCAAGTCCTAATTGTGTGCAAGTGGAGTTAGCGAAGGGCGAAGTTCCGGCGACGATCCAAGTAGTTTCCGGCGATGAAACGACGCCTCGAAGCCTTCTTTAGCGCCCCCTCTCCCTTCTCTTGATCCCAAGCCTGTAAGTCCCCTCTTCCCTTCTCCTTCTCTATTCTAAAAATCTTGAATACTAAAACCCGACGGAAGCGGAGTTAATCCGACTTCTGATTCGGTTTTTCTTTAAAAAATCCTATTTTTCTTAAACAAAAAATACCAAACTTTCATGTCATGTTCAATAAACATTAACAAACATATTAAACAAGTTTCACATCAAAAGAATTCATATTGCAATTTTTATCGCAGTTTTACAGTAAAATACCACATACTTTAGTTTCCGACATAAACAACATATTACCTTTAGATTGTTCACGAGATAATGACCTATCTCATCACAACACACATCTATATCATAGCACAATGACGTTTTGGGAATTTATTCTTGGGATAAAACGACTTTGCAAATAAATACCATCAACATAAAAAACCATTTCTATAAAAAGATGTATCAGACAATTCCTTGCAATTGCGTCTCTACAACCCATTTTTGGGGACCCCGTTCGGGATGGTGCGGGTTATCGCGCATCCTCGGGCCTAGTATAGCGAGATGCAGAACTCCGTAAGGAGCATTCGATCTCGATGGAATTTTAATGTATTTTTCTTTAAAAAATGAGATTTCTACAAGAAAATAAATATAATTTATTTTCATTATATATATATATATAATCAAAATATCTATTTTAATTATATTATATAAATATTCCAAGTTTTTCTAAATCAAAAGAATCACCATTACATGAAAATACCATCCAAATATAAAACAAATCCAATATTTCAATAAAATATCATATATTATGGAATTAGGTTTTTACTCACTAGAAATTCCACTTTCATAAAATATACATCTATAAAAATCCTAAAGACGATAATTAAATACTTGAGGTGTATTTTGAAAATCATATCAAACTATTTTTACATAAAACCCCTCAAGTTATGTTAAATTACAATAAGGACCCTAGTAAACATAGGTTTAAGCGGGACCAGTCTCTTGAGCCTCAGAGAGATGGAGATATAGGTGCTTGCCTATTTAAGGTAGACAATCTAACAAACGGTTTTATCGACACGGTAATTATCTTGGAAAAGGACACAATCCTGTCGTCCATATGCAGCAGTTACCGATAACATCAAAACTAATTCAGGAATTCAAGTTATTTTTAAAGTGTCAGACTCAAACTGAATCACAATCTAATCAATCTGACTTGAATGTGATTCAAGTACAAATTACAATACAACATAAATCCATGAATCCGTCTATTCAATCTACATCAATCTATATTGACTGAACCGAATCATGGATATACTCCATCTACATGTACATCCATTATATCCGTTCCATTTACTGATAGCATGGTTCCGACAAGTCATCCATATAAAACTTACAATACAATACAATCAATACAATAAAGACATCGCGGGGTTTATAAGGGGTAGATTGGTACGGAAGGTGTTAAAAGTGGCACGACACTGTAACCATAATACACCTAACCTGAATATCCATTGCCGTTGTACCGTGGCTGAACGGTTCCTTGTGCTCCGTACACCTTAGTCTCCAGAATAGTGGGACTCCTCTCGTATACACTGGCATTTTCTGTACCAAGCTACAAACAACAGCGTTAACACTATAATCAAACATTATAAGATATTTCTCTTTTTGTCTATTCTACCTCTACTCACCTTTGGGACTTACAGAGCGATTGTTCGCTGACGACATTCCTTTTATTCTTTCTTTGGAATGTTGTCAGGTGGATCGGACCTTCTGAAGACAGAGCCCACCAGCAAGGACTTGGATCAGATAGCCTTTGACCCAGAGATCTAGTTTACTTGTACATATTTTCATTTCTGTTATACCACTGTTTAGGCATTGCTTTCATTCCATGTATTTACTTTTCGTTGTATTGTAAAAAGAATGCTAATAAATAAAGTTGTTGTTCATTTACATCTTGTATCTTTTGTACTTTTATTTTATATTGCTTAATTACGCTTAGCGTGTTTACTTCTGAGTAAATACGTAGCGGCCTTGCCGCGTCCCCTTTCCGTACACCGAGAAGCGGGGCGTGACAGCTTTAAAAGAAATCCGATTTTTAAAGTTATGTGATATTTTATCGTAATATTATTTCTCGAAACGAAAATACATACAATGAGTATCGTGCTATGAAACAAAGTGCATGTGTGTGGGGTAGGTCGTTACCCCGTGAAGTTTTCCTAAGGCATTGTTTTAACAAATATTAAAAGAGGTGTTTATAAAGTTCAAGGTATTTTAATGAAAAGGTTCTACTATTGTTGTTTCACATGGGAATTTTTATGAAATTTGATTCTAAACATTAGTCTTTTAAGGTTACAAGTGATGTAGTAAAATTAGATTGATTAAATTGTAAAAGAAAAGGGAGTTATGTGTTTTAGAAAAGAAGATGCCGGTCTTAACTCCATTTTTACCGATATAAAATTTGAAGAGGATTTTCAATAGAAAATAAGATATTTGGAAGGGACTTATGGTTTAGGAACTTAGGAAGAGGGTGAGTAAAAAGGAAGAGGGTCTTCCTGGCGTCGCGGAATCTCCGGAATTGCTTCGATCTTCGCCAGAATCAACTTGCTCGCTAACTCCACTTTTACTTCACTTGTACTAGGAACTTTTTTGAGAGTTTTGGCTATAATTTTCAGAATGGTGCTAAGACAAGGTAGGGGGTGGTATTTATAGTGGAGAATTAGGGTTTGAGAATTAAAAGTGTGGATTAAAAGTATTAAAATTGTGAATTGAAAGGTCTCTGTTTGATTGCAAGGAAATCAAACAGTGCAGAGGAGTTAGTGGTAGATGAAGAGACAAGTGTGCAGAGCACGGGGCTATTTGGCCATGATCTGACCATCGACGCTGGCTATAATGCCCTTCTGGCTGGTCGATCTCAAGGCAATTTGCCTTGAGATTCGTGCCACTCAATAAATTCTCTATTTAAACCATTTTCCATATGTTTGATTTTTTCTGAACTTTTCATTTCCCCGTGTATTGCATGTGTAATCATTTGGGCTTCCAAAAAGTTAGAAAATTCAGAAAAAAATAATGTATCTAATGGGAATTGAACACAGGGGTTACGTCTCAGCAGTGCAAAGTTTTACCAGTGAGCTACAAGTTGTTTCTTGTTGTTATTTAACAAAATTGACTTATAACTCAAACTTAGGCTGTAAAACTCATTTCTTGTATATTAACAGTAAAATTTCCGTACAAGATATTAGAGTCGTTACATTATACCCTCCTTATAAAAATTTCGTCCTCGAAATTTACATTTACAAATGGACTAATTTTCAAATAGATAAGGGTATCTTATACGCATGTCTTTTTCTCGTTCCCATGTTGATTCTCCTGGCGAATCCTTTCTCCACATCACTCGGACCAAGTTTACTTCCTTATTTTGCAGTGTCTTCACCTTTCGGTCCATGATCTCAACTGGTTGTTGCTCGCAAATTAAGGCAGTTTGTACTGTGAGCTCGGAGTGATCAAGGATATGGCTGGGGTCGCTCACATATCGTCATAGCTGTGATATGTGGAACACATTGTGCACTCCTTCCAATGATGGTGGTAGTGCTAAACGGTATGCCACTTCTCCAACTCGTTCGAGTATGTCGAACGGTCTTATGTATCTTGGACTTAGTTTATCCTTCTTGCCAAAGCGGATCACTCCACTATTTGGAGAGATCTTCAGAAAAACATAGTCTCCAGGTTGGAACTCCAGATGTCGGTGCTTTACATCTGCCCAATACTTCTGTCGGTCTTGGACTATGCGAATTCTTTCCCTGATTGTGCGAACTATGTCCACAGTTGCCACGATCATCTCTGGTCCAAGGAGTTCACAATCTCCGATGTCGTCCCAACTTGGCGGTGAACGACACTTCTGTCCATAGAGTGTTGCGAATGGTGTCATTCTAATGCTTGCCTGATAGCTGTTGTTGTATGAAAACTCTACAAGGTGCAGGTGATCTTCCCACGAACCTCCGAAGTCTAACATATAAGCTCTTAGCATGTTCTCTAGAATCTTAATTGTTCGCTCGGACTGTCCGTCTGTTTGTGGATGATAAGTCGTGCAGAAATTCAGACTCGTTCCCAGGCTAGCATGCAGACTCTGCTAAAATTGTGATCGAAATCTGGTATCACGATCGGAGTCGATGCAAACAGGTACTCCATGTAATCTCACGATCTCCTGCATGAGTTTCATGGGTATCAAATATAGTACACTTTGAAGGTTTAAATCTTACTTTAGATTTATTCTTACCTCCATGTACTTCTTTGCTAACGTCTCGGTTGATTGGCTAACTCGAAATGGAATAATGTGAGCCGGCTTGGTGAGTCGATCCATAATAACCCATACTGCGTCGTTACCCTTCATGCTGCGAGGAAGGGTAGTCACGAAGTCTATGGTAATGTGCTGCCATTTCTATTTTGGGATTGGTAACGGATGAAGTAGATCAGCAGTTCTGTGATGTTCAGCCTTCACTTGCTGACACACCAAACACTTGGCTATGCTCCTTGCTACTTCGCACTTCATTCCATACTACCAGTAGTGTTTCCATAGATTCTTGTACATTTTTGTACCACCGGGGTGTACAAAATAAGGAGAGCTGTGAGCTTCTTTCATCAACTCTTCTCGAACTGTGCCGTTTGGTACACATAATCGACTTCCATACTGTAACAAGCCTAAACTTTTTGTACAATTTTTCAAAAAATACAGAAAGGGGTATTTTTGCCTGAGCACAAGTTATAAATTTGTTTTGCTTTTTAATAGCAAGAAGGAGCTTGTAGCCCATTAGTAAGACCTTGCACCGCTGAACCAAATCACCAGAGTTCAAATCCCATCCTTCACATTATTTTTAATATTGTTTTCTTTTAAATTTTTAGAATTCCAATGGTCTACACGTGTATAACTCGTAAAAACCCAACTTCACACTAAAAACAAACTGTCCCAAAGAGTAGACCAACCGATGCGGAGTCGTCCAACATGAAAGTTGTGCCTCTTCAACTCCCCATCACTCCTGCTTACTTTAATTTCTTGAATCGGTTCCAGAACTCTTAAAAACACCATTACACCATTTTTAATGCATTTTTAATACAAATTTCAATACAACCTTTCATCTACCCTAACCCTAGCTTTACCCTATAAATACCACGCCTAAACATACCCCCTTCACTCACAAATTCTGTCCAAACTCTCAAGAAAACTCTCTAGAATTTTGTGTACAAGTGGAGTTAGCGAGGGGCGAAACTCCGGCGAACTTCCGACGGCGATACAAGGAGCTCTCAGCGACGAAACGATGCACCGGCACTTCTTACGTCTTCCCGTCCCTCTTCTCTTAACTCTAAACCCGTAAGTCCCTCCTCTCTCTTCACTTTTCTATTCTTAAAACACGTATTTCTAAAACCCGACGGAAGCGGAGTTAAATCCGACTTCCGATTCGATTTCCTTTATAAAGTTCAATTTTCTTTAACACAACTATATTAAACTCTTATATCTTGACTATTAATCATTAACAAAATATGTTGAACAAGTTTCATAGTAAAATATTTTGGTAACTTTTACCTCTCTTTTTCAGTAAAATACCATGTAGTATACTTTCGACTTTAAAACATCATTAATCTTGCTATACCTTTAGTTAGATCACGAGATAATGACCTACCTCTTCACAACACTCATATGCAATATAGCATAATACCTTTTGGGAAATATAGATTCGGGAAATACCGTTTTACACAAAACTACCTTTAACTTATAAAAACCGTTTTCTACAAGATTATGTATTTTTATAAATCTTTGCAAAACGCCGCTACAACCCATTTTGGGGAACCCAACTGGGATGGTGTGGATTATCGCACATCCCTGGGCTTAGTAGTACGAGATGCAGACCTCCGCAAGGAGCATTCGGTCTCGAGAGATTTAAAATATGAATATCTTAAGATAATGAGATTTCTAGAAAATAATAAATTTAAATTATTTTATATAAAATATATATATATATGTATGTATGTATTATCAAAATATATATTTTTGATATGATATAAATATTCCAACATTTCTAATCAAAAGAATCACTTTACATTAAATACCATGAATTCCATACAAGTTCAATGTTACAATTAAATACCATGTATTATGAAAAATAAGTTATTTTCACTAGAAATATCATAAATATAAAATCTACATCTATGACAACTCTAAAGACGATAATTAAATACTTGGGGTGTATTTTGAAAATTATATAAAAGTATTTTTACATAAAACCCCCTCAAGTTCTATAAATTATCCTAAGGACCCTAGTAAATATAAGTTTAAGCGGGACCAATCTCTTGAGCCTCAGGGAGCCGAAGAAGTGGGTGCTTGTCTATTTAAGGTAGACAACTTAACAACGGTGTTATCAACACGGTAATCGTCTTTGAAAAAGACACAAATCCTGCCGCCCATGTGCAGCGGTTACCGATAACATCAAAACCTAATTCAGGACTTCAATTTCTTTTCTAATTGTTCTGACTCAAACTGAGTCTCATTATTAATAATCTGACTTGAATATAATTCAAATACAATCTACAATATTACAATTCAATATGAATTCATAAATCCATATAATCAATCGGATCAAACTATTCAATCTATATTGACTGAACCGAGCCATGGATATACCTCCATTTACATGATTCTTCAGTTACATCCATTCATTGATATCATGGTTTTGGCAAGTCATCCAATTATACAATCTATATTACAAGACAATACAAGTTGCGATACAATACAAACAAGATATCGCGGGGTTTAAGAGGTAGATTGGTACGGAAGGTGTTAGAAGTGGCACAAGACTGCAACCATAAGACACCTAACCTGTATTCCTTTGCTATTGTACTGTTGAATGAATAGTTCCTTGAGTTCCTGATACCTTAGTCTCCGGGGCAAGTGAGACTCCTCTCGTATACACTGGCATCCTTCTGTACCAGGATACAAACAACACCGTCAACACTAAATACAACATTATAACAATATAATACAACTTTAAAAGTTACACTCATTCTCTTTCTGTCTGTTCTACTTCTTCCTTATCTTTGGGACTTACCAAGCGATTTGTTCGCTGACGACATTCTCTTTCTTTCTTCTTTGAATGTCGTTAGGTGTTTCGGACCACCCAGGAGATCGAGCCTACTAGCGAGGACTTAGATCAGCTTGCCTACGACCCAGAGCTCTAGCTTCATTGTACACATTTTCATTTCAGTACTTTTCATTTCTGTTATGCCACTGTTTAGGCATTGCTTTCATTCAGATGTATTTACTTTTCCATGCAATATACAAAAGAATGTTAATAAATAAAGTTGTTGTTTCATTACAAGTGTCTCTTGTGTACATTTCTTTTATATTGCTCAGTTACGCTTAGCATATTTACTTCAGAGTAAATACATAGCGGCCTCGTCGCGTCCCCTTCGCTGTATACCGGGAAGCGGGGCGTGACAGGTTTTGTTGGTGGCCCATGCAGGTCAGAGCTGTATGGAACCCTACCATGCAGTTCTGTTCTGCATGAACAACCTAAGCAATATAACAAAAGAACCAGCAACTAAAACATTCTTTACAATTCATCTTTCTTGAATCTTCCAATTTCATATATCTTGAATCTGTCTAACCCAAAATTCCCTCACCTCTTTTACAATTTTACCAAAACCATTCGCATTCTTTCATTCCTTTACATATTTTTCATACACTACCAATAGTTCTATCACCAAACTTTTCTTGAATCTGTTACACTTTCCTTTTACAAATTTCGAGGACGAAATTTTTATAAGGAGGGTAGAATGTAACAACCCTAAACTTTTTGTACAACTTTCTGTACAATTTTTCAAAAAATACAGAAAGGGGTATTTTTTCCTGAGCACATGTTATAAATTTGTTTTGTTTTTTAATAGCAAGAAGGAGCTTGTAGCTCATTGGTAAAACCTTCCACTGCCGAACCAAAGTACCAGAGTTCAAATCCGATCCCCCACATTATTTTTAATATTGTTTTCTTTTAAATTTTTAGAATCCCAAGGGTCTACACGTGCATAACTCGTCAAAACCCCACTTCACACTAAAAACAAACTGTCCCAAGGAGTAGACCAACCGACAACGGACTCAGTGGACCCCCGACCCGGCCTGACTCGGACGGATCGGGCCGACGGCGGCAGCGACTCGGCCAGCGGCGGCGGCCGAGTCGGCTCCGATGCGGAGTCGTCCAACATGAAAGTTGTGCCTCTTCAACTCCCCATCACTCCTGCATACTTTAATTTCTTGGACCGGTTCCGGAACTCTTAAAAACTCCATTGCACCATTTTTTAATGCATTTTTATTACAAATTTCAATACAACCTTTCACCCACCCTAACCCTAGATTTACCCTATAAACACCACTTCTAAACATACCCCCTCACTCAAAAATTCTGTCTAAACTCTCAAGAAAACTCTCTAGAATTTTGTGTATAAGTGGAGTTAGCGAAGAGCGAAACTCCGGCGAACTTCCGACGGCGATACGAGGAGCTCCCGGCGACGAAACGATGCACCGGCACCTCCTACGTCTTCCTATCCCTCTTCTCTTAACTCTAAACCCGTAAGTCCCTCCCCCTCTCCTCTTTTCTATTCTTAAAACATGTATTTCTAAAATCTGACGGAAGCGGAGTTAAACCGACTTCCGATTCGGTTTCCTTTATAAAGTTCAATTTTCCTTAACACAACTATATTAAACTCTTACATCTTGACTATTAATCATTAAAAAAAATATGTTGAACAAGTTTCATAGCAAAATATTTCATTTGGTAACTTTTACCGCTCTTTTTCAGTAAAATACCATGTAGTATACTTTCGACTTTAAAACATCATTAATCTTGCTATACGTTTAGTTAGATCACGGGGTAATGACCTACCTCTTCACAACACTCATATGCAATATAACACAATACCTTTTGGGAAATATAGATTCGGGAAATACCGTTTTACACAAAACTACCTTTAACTTATAAAAACTGTTTTCTACAAGATTACTTATTTTTATAAATCTTTGCAAAGCGCCGCTACAACCCATTTTGGGGAACCTGACTGGGATGGTGCGGATTATCGCATATTTCTGGGCTTAGTAGTGCGAGATGCAGACCTCCGCAAGGAGCATTCAGTCTCGAGTGATTTAAAATACGAATATCTTAAGAAAATGAGATTTCTAGAAAATAATAAATTTAAATTATTTTATATTATATATATATATATATATATATATATGTATGTATTATCAAAATACCTATTTTTGATATGATATAAATATTCCAACATTTCTAATCAAAAGAATCACTTTACATTAAAATACCATGAATTCCATACAAGTTCAATATTACAATTAAATACCATGTATTATGAAAAATAGGTTATTTTCATTAGAAATATCACAAATATAAAATCTACATCTATGAAACTCTAAAAATGATAATTAAATACTTAGGGTGTATTTTGAAAATTATACAAAAATATTTTTACATAAAACCCCCTCAAGTTCTATAAATTATCCTAAGGACCCTAGTAAATATAGGTTTAAGCGGGACCAATCTCTTGAGCCTCATGGAGCCGGAATAGTGGGTGCTTGCCTATTTAAGGTAGACAACTTAACAACGGTGTTATCAACACGGTAATCGTCTTTGAAAAAGACACAAATCTTGCCGCCCATGTGCAACGGTTACCGATAACATCAAAACCTAATTCAGGACTTCAATTTCTTTTCTAATTGTTCTGTCTCAGACTGAGTCTCATTATAATAATCTGACTTGAATATGATTCAAGTACAATCTACAATATTAAAATTCAATTGAATCCATATAATCAATCGGATCAAACTATTCAATCTATATTGACTGAACCGAGCCATGGATATACCTCCATTTATATGATTCTCCAGTTACATCCATTCACTGATATCATGGTTTCGGCAAGTCATCCAATTATGCAATCTATATTACCAGACAATACAAGTTGCGATACAATACAAACAATACAAATAAGACATCGCGGGGTTTAAGGGGTAGATTGGTACGGAAGGTGTTAGAAGGGTCACGAGACTGCAAGCATAAGACACCTAACCTGTATTCGTTTGCTATTGTACCATGGCATAAACGGTTCCTTGAGTTCCTGACACCTTAGTCTCCGGGGAAAGTGAGACTCCTCTCGTATACACTGGCATCCTTCTGTACCAAGCTACAAACAACAGTGTTAACACTAAATACAACATTATAACAATATAATGCAACTTTAAAAGTTACGCACACACTCTCTCTCTCTCTCGTTCTGTATTTTCTACTTCTTCCCTATCTTTGGGACTTACCGAGCGATTTGTTCGCTGACGACATTCTCTTTCTTTCTTATTTGAATGTCGTCAGGTATTTCGGACCACCCAGGAGATCGAGCTTACTAGCGAGGACTTGGATCATCTTGCCTACGACCCAAAGCTCTAGCTTTATTGTACACATTTTCATTTCAGTACTTTTCATTTCTGTTTTGCCACTGTTTAGGCATTGCTTTCATTCAGATGTATTTACTTTTCTATGCATTGTACAAAAGAATGTTAATAAATAAAGTTGTTATTTCATTACAATTGTCTCTTGTGTACATTTCTTTTATATTGCTTATTTACGCTTAGCGTATTTAGTTCAGAGTAAATACGTAGCGGCTTCGTCGTGCCCCCTTCGCCGTATACCGGAAAGCGGGGTGTGACACTGTAAGATGTTTTTCGTCACCCCATTGAGATGGGAATACGCGCGCGCTTGTCAGACGTACTACAGATTCCCCTTACCTAGGGTAGGCCGGGGTTTATTGATTGTAGGGATCTGAATCTCCGGCAGCCGCGGACTAAGCTGCCGTTAATTACCCCTCGCCTTTAGAGCGAGGGAACCTCCGATTGACGGGTTAAACTGGTCATGCGAACTCAATGTGCAGTGTACGTGTTGTTTTGGAGGGGGCTTGGATATATCGGAAGCCACGCGGAGTTTTTACGGGGGTCCCGCTACCCGGATAGCGGACTGGGGTTCAAGAGGGCTAGCAGCCCTCTTGCGTGGTGCGGGGCAGCGCCCCGGCCCAAATTTTTTTTAGAGGGACGGTGTTGTGGAGTGTGTGAGTATATATACATATATATAAAAAAAATAAAGGAAAAGGGCATCCAGAGGATGCGTAGGGAAAAGCGCCAGCGCTTTGGGTGCTAGCACTTTGAGCGCAAGAGCGCTAGCGCTTTGAGCACTAGCGCCCCACGTGCCAGGAACGTGGGCACTCGGGCGCTAGCGCTCCGAGCGCTAGCGCTTTGAGCGCTAGCGCCCCACGTGTCAATGTTGGGATCAAAATTTGCACCCCCGGTTGACCGAGTCAAAGTCAAGGTCAACCCCAAGCCAGGTGGGCCCAAGCCCAGGTCAAGCGGGTCCATGCCCAAGTCGAGCCCGCGACCAGCCTCCTCCATGCCAAAATATAGATCATGTAATAAATAATTTTTATGTAATTTTTTATGCATGAATGTATGCAAAACGGGCATAAAGCCAAATTTTTGTAAAACCCATGGCTTATGTGCAAAAAGAAATGGCACATGAGCCATGGGATGGGCAAATGTCATTTTGTAAAGCCCAAGGGGCTATATGTAAATATGTAAGCCTATATAAGGCAACATGATGATGAATAAAGGAATAGACTTTTCATTCCTCTCAAAAACTAGGGTTTGTGCCTCCACTCTCTCTTTTTCAAGTTCTTTCTCTTCCTTTTCATTTTCCAAATAAATCAAAAGCTTAGCTCTCTTTTTTTAAAAAAGCTAAATAAAGTTTTACCATAAACCCATCTCCCAAAACTCCATCAAGAGAAGAAAAAGGGTCTCTTTTTTATCATCCAAGATCTAGATCTTGGAGTTTCAAGAGAACCCATTTTGGGTTTCTTCTCAAAGAAGAAAGAAGAAAATCTTTTGGAGTTCAACTCCACAAATAAAATTCTCTTGGAGTTTAACTCCACTACAGAAAATCTTTTGGAATTCAACTCCACAAATAAAATTCTTTTGGAGTTTAACTCCACTACAGAAATTCTTTTGGAGTTTAACTCCACAGTAAAAACCTTTTTTTGGGGAGTTTAACTCCACATTATATTTTTTCAGCCATATAAAATTCTTTTGGAGTTGAACTCCATGTTAAAAAAAAAAAGACGGGTCGCATGCTTAGCATGTGACGGCCCCTCACATGCTAAGCAAGTGACGGTTTCCATTCAAAAAAAAAATGGGGTCACATGCTTATGTGACGGGTCACATGATAAGCATGCGACGGCCCCCTCACATGTTTAGCATGTGAAGTGGGTCACATGCTAAGCATGTGACGGCCCCCTCACATGCTGAGCATGTGACGGGTCACATGCTGAGCATGTGACGGGTCACATGCTGAACATGTGATGGCCTTCTCACATGCTGAGCATGTGATGGGTCACATACTGAGCATGTGATGGCCTCCTTTTTTTTCTCTTTCTTCTTTTCATTATTTTAAGCTTTTTTATTAAAAAAAATAAAAAAAAATAAATATTAAATAAATAAAAATAAATTATAAATAATATTTAAAAATAAAAAATAATAATAATTCTTTTCTTTTCTTCTTTTCTTCCTTCTTTTCTTTATTTAATTCTTTTTTTATTTAAAAAAATATATAAAATAAATATTAAATAAATAAAAATAAATTATAAATAATATTTAAAATTTAAAAAAATTATAATAAATTAAAAAAAATACTCTAAATATTTATTTTTGTTTTTATATATAGAAAAAATATATATATGTATATATATCTTTTTTTTATTACAAGTAACAAAACAAAAAAATACACACACCAACGCATTGCATATTGAGTTCGCATGACCGGTTTAACTCGTCAATCGGAGGTTCCTTCACTCCAAATGCGAGGGGTAATTAACGGCAGCTTAGTCTATGGCTGCCGGAGATTCGGATCCCCACAATCAATAAACCCCAGCCTACCCTAGGCAGGGGGAATCTGTAATGCGCCTGACAAGCGCGTGCGTATTCCCATCTCAATGGGGTGACGAAAAACACCCTACAGATTCTGGCACGCCCGGTGGGACCAACCTCTCCTCCCATATTTCGTGTTAAACGTTCATGCGCTCAATAAATATACATACCTATATTTATACTAAAATAATGCTCTTTCATGTAGGTTTCAAGCAATCACTTTTCAACAATATCTCCTATGATGAACTCAGCTCTCAGCACGGCTCCCATCTCCTACACGATGAAGATGGACGCCAGGACGGTCCTTCCGGCCAGTCTCGGGCGACAATAGGAAGAGCTGCCGCTACCATTCGGCTCTATCCTGTTCGTGTCAGCTAACGCCATCCCAGCTTCTCAAGCACCGGTGGCAGACAAACCGGTCTCGAAAGGCAAGAGGCCAAATGTGGTGGTCTCGAAGGCGCCCCAAATCAAACGCAAGTCGGTGTTCGAACAACTCTCCTTGTCCCCAGCTGGGGGAAAGGCCATCAACACCAAAAAAGCAACAAGGCATCTCGAGCAAGCTCCGGCGATGCCCTTGACAACTACTCGATCGGGTGTCTTCTATAATCTCCCCGGTAATCGACTCACGGTGGCTTCCCAGGAAACAGGTGCCCGCCAAGCCCTTAAAATTGAGAAGCTAAGGCAGAAAATGCTCAGACATAGAGCCAACAAAAGGGCTAGGGCTCCTGCTAGGCTGAACCTCATGGGGTTCGAAGAACAGGGTTACCCCGCTGAAGATGGGGAAATGGATGGATATGTGGTCCACACTGTCTACACGGTGGGCACGCGCAGCAAGATCAAGGACGGGGCCACCACATCTCAGATCCCATCTGGCTTGAATGTGGTTGCCGCTTCCCAAGAACAGCCGCCTCCGTTGGATAATGAAAACCCTTTCGATGAGGATGATAGGCAGAAAAACCCTTCGGTCCATGAGGAGTCGGGCTCGGAAAGCGAAGATGAGCCAATCTTCCGCCCCAAGAATGCAGAGCAGCAACTTCTCCAAGAGCTCCGAAAACAGCTCAGAAGCAAAGACAAGGAGATGGCCAAGCTCTACTCAAAAATTGACGACTTGACAAATGTCGTCTTACAGCTCACGGCCCAACTTGCCTCTCAACCGCCCAATTAGGCGCAAGGCTCTCATGAACGGGCAAACGGTGTCATGAAACAGCCGACGCCCGTTCCCTCAAATCCAAAAGTGGGCGGACCGCATGAAAATCAGTCGCATCCTATCTCGGGAAATGTCTTGGCTGCCGATGACAGTAGCCCGCTAACTCAAGATCAAATTATGGATTTGGTTGCCAGCAAAGTCAAAACATTGGTGGCCGAAGCCGAAGCGCAAAAAGATATCAGCAGTAGTGGGAGACCATATCCTGCTCAGTATGATCTGGTAGAATTTCCTAGCGGCTATGTCATCCCCAAATTCGGAAGATTCGATGGGACGGGAAATGCGAATCAGCACATCGCCCACTTTAAAGCCTCAAGCGGGAATACTGGGGGCAATGACGCGCTTCTCCTCCGCCAGTTCGTTAATAGCTTGACCGATATTGCTTTCGACTGGTACGCGAGCATACCGGATGGCTCCGTTACTACTTTCGTCCAAATGGAATCTTTGTTTCAACAAAGGTTCATGAGCGTCAGCGATAAGATCACCATTGCCGAGCTCGTAAGGACCAAGCCCAAGAACAACGAAAGCAGCACGGATTTTATAACCCGATGGCGCAATCTCTCCGTCAAATGCGAACCGCCGATAGAGCAAGACCAATCTGTCAGTCTCCTCGTCGGAAATCTCAACAATTGGATGGCCCCGTTTCTATGCACCGCGGGTCTCAAAACATTCCAAGAGCTGACTAGGAAAGTTCAGATGCTGGAGCGCTCAAAGCAGGAGTCCTCCTCTGACTCCCAAAATAACAATAGGTCCTGGAGAAACCGAAAGGACGAAAATCGCAAAGGCGGAAATTCCGACGATACTGAATCTTTCAATGCCTCGGCTAACCGAAATAAGCAAGGGTCGAGCGGGCCTAATTCTAACCAGCTTCGGAAGCCAATGTTCGGAGAGGGAGGAGAATCTCCACTGAAAGAGAAGCTGGACAAGGTCTATTCCTTCAGAAGGGACAAAATCCGTAAAATATTCAAAGACGCTCTGAGGAACGGTCTACAACTGCCAGAGTCAAAAAGACCGCAGGAAGCAAATATGACCGACGACCCCAAATACTGCCCCTATCACAGAGTGATAGGTCATGCCATTGAGGACTGCTTCGTCTTCAAAAATTGGGTCGAAAAGCAATACAAGGCAGGAGAGATAGAGCTGTCTAAAGGCGTGTTAGTAAACAGTCAAGCTGGGACCGCCAATTTCATACAAACGGAGACCGAAGTTCTAAGTGAAACCGATTCTCTCAGACATCTGCCTTTCTCTGAAAACAGTCGACCACCACATCATTAAACTGGGAACAATCGACCTCTAAGTCGTAAAACTGGGAATGTAAAAAAAATGTGTGTAAATAAAAAAAAGGAATGTGTAAATAAATAAATAAAAAGAAAAGCTGAAATGATGGGGCAACTCGCAATAAAAATCAGCGAGTAATAATAAAAATGAAAATAAAGCCCAAATGATGGGGCGACCGCGAATAAAAAACCGAAATGATAGGGCAATCGCGACCTTCGCGATAAGAAAACCTGAAATGATAGAGCAATCGCGGGTAAAACAAAAAAAAACAAAAACAAAAACAAAACGAAATAAAAAAACAGCGAATGATGAGTCGCTCCTGGTACCATATTCCAGTGCAGCGATGCGGACGCTAACCAAAATCCAATTTTCCAAAATTCTTCCGGCCCTACGGCCAGTCCCCAAATTGACTACCATATACAATCCACGGGCTTAAATAATTCTCATCATACCCATGTCTCACCGTAATCGTCAGTTTCGCGGATGGTCTCCGCCCTTGGAATTATGGTCCATTGGGAAGACCCACTCATGTGTCCTCACGATGCATGAGGAGAACAAACCTTCGTGGGATCCTTACGACTCACAAGGGAAAAACACACCTGGGAGTCCTCACGATTCCTAAGGAGAAAATACACCTACGGGATCCTTACGACCCGTAGAGAGAAAATGCTTTTATGGGACCCTTACGGCCCATAAAATTGAAAAGCTTTAGGTGATAGGGATCTAAACCTGTCTCCTAAGCCATCACTCCCCAATCCCCAAGTGGTGAATGATGAGTCGCTCCTGGTACCATATTCCAGTGCAGCGATGCAGAAACCAACCAAATTCCAACTCCCATACCCCAACGGCGAATGATGAGTCGCTCTTGGTACCATATTCCAGTGTAGCGATGCAAACGCCAACAAAGTCCCAAAATTTTTCCGGCCCTTCGGTCTGGATCATACATCTTGCAAAACCGTATACAATCCACGGGCGTAAAACAATCCCAATCTTTCCCAAGTCCTACCGGTGAGGCCACATTCAAAGTCCTACCAAAAATAAAAAAAATAAAAAAAATAAAAAAAATAAAAAGAATGGTATGTCCATAAGCAAAATGGGCACGGATGAAAACCCAAAAGGGCTCCGTGGGTAAAAACAGCAGGACTGCCGGCGAGTTTGTGAAAACCCGAAAAGGCGCAAACTCGTGAAAAAGAGATAAAAAGCACTCGCAAAGTCCTCTCGACTTTGTGAGGAGAAAATTCCCGCGTGAGATCCTTACGACTCACAAAGGAGTAATACATTTGGGAGTCCCCACGACTCCTAAGGAGAAAATACACTTACGGGATCCTTACGACCCGTAGGGAGAAAATGCTTTGTGAGACCCTTACGGCTCACAAAATTGAAAAGTCTTAGGTGATAGGGACCTAAAACCTGTCTCCTAAGCCATCGTTTCCTAATAAGCAAACGCAAATGATGATTCGATCCTGGTACCATATTCCAGTGTAGCGATACTGATGCCAAGCAAAAACCAATCCCCAAATCCTCCCGGGGCAAATGATGAGTTGCTCCTGGTATTTTTCCAGTGCAGCAATGCAGATGCCAAACAAAAACCTAAATCCCCAAATCCTCTCATGGCAAATGATGATTCGCTTCTGGTACCATATTCCATTGTAGCGATGCTGATGTCAACCTAAATCAAATCAAACCAATAACCTCTGCGGTGGAATCATGCTCCGTCCCAGAATTTACCCCGTGTCGAAATCATGCTTCACTTCGGGATATCTACCTTCCCTGCTGGGATTATACTCCGCCTCGGAATCAAATCAACCAACCAGCTCTGAGTCGGAGTCATGCTCCGTCTCAGAGTGTACCCCGCGTCGAAATCAAGCTTCGCCTTGGTGTATCTGCCTTCCCTGTCGGAATTATGCTTCGGCTCGGAATCAACCAACGACCTCCTGTCGAAATTATGCTTCGCCTCGGAATCAAGTCAACCAGCAGGCTCTGCGTCGGAATCATGCTTCGTCTCAGAATGTGCACCCCATGTTGAAATCATGCTTCGCCTCGGTGTATCTGCCTTCCCTGTCGAAATTATGCTTTGTCTCGGAATCAAGTCAGCCAACAAGCTCTGCGCCGGAATCATGCTCCGTCTCAGAATGTATCCCGTGTCGAAATCAATGCTTCGCCTCGGAATATCTGCCTTCCTTGTCGAAATTATGCTTCGCCTGCGAATCAACCTCTGCATCGAAATTATGCTTCGGTCAGAATGTCTACCGCTATTCGGAAGGATGCTCCGATCCTTGGAATTATGCTCCACAAATCGGAATGATGCTCCGATCCCCGGAATCATGCTCCGCCCTTCGGAATGATGCTCCGATCCGTGGAACCATGCTCCGCCCTTCGGAATGATGCTCCGATCCCTGGAACCATGCTCCGCCCTTCGGAATGATGCTCCGATCCCTGGAATCATGCTCCGCTCATTGGAATGATGTTCCGATCCCCTGGAATCATGCTCCGCTCTTCGGAATGACGCTCCGAATCCTGGAGTCATGCTCCGCTATTTGGAATGATGCTCCGATCCCTTGGAATCATGCTCCGCTCTTCGGAATGATGCTCCGATCCCTGGAATCATGCTCCACTCATCGGAATGATGCTCCGATCCCTGGAATCATGCTCCGCTCATCGGAATGATGCTCCGATCCTTGGAATTATGCTCCGCGAATAGGAATGATGCTCCGATCCCCTGGAATCATACTCCGCTCATCGGAATGATGCTCCGATCCCTGGAATCATGCTCCGCTCATCGGAATGATGCTCCGATCCTTGGAATTATGCTCCGTAAATCGGAATGATGCTCCGATCCGTGGGAATCATGCTCCCCGAGGGATACTCCGACCCTGGAATTATGCTGCGCGAATCAGAATGATGCTCCGATCCCCGGGAATCATGCTCCCCGGGATGATGCTCCGCCCCCGGAATGATGCTCCGCCCCCGGAATGATGCTCCGCCCCCGGAATGATGTTCCACCTCAAAGTTCAGCTTCAAGATCCATCAATTTCATGCACACAACTCAAATGTGCGGTGTGCATTTATTGATGGGGGGCACTTTGTTGGGGTCAAAATTTGCTCCCCTGGTTGACCGAGTCAAAGTCAAGGTCAACCCCAAGCCAGGTGGGCCTAAGCCCAGGTCAAGCGGGCCCATGCCCAAGTCGAGCCCACGGCCAACCTCCTCCATGCCAAAATATAGATCATGTAATAAATAATTTTTATGTAATTTTTTATGCATGAATCTATGCAAAACGGGCATAAAGCTAAATTTTTGTAAAGCCCATGGCTTATGTGCAAAAAGAAATGGCACATGAGCCATGGGATGGGCAAATGTCATTTTGTAAAGCCCAAGGGGCTATATGTAAATATGTAAGCCTATATAAGGCAACATGATGATGAATAAAGGAATAGACTTTTCATTCCTCTAAAAAACTAGGGTTTGTGCCTCCACTCTCTCTTTTTCAAGTTCTTTTCTTCCTTTTCATTTTCCAAATAAATCAAAAGCTTAGCTCTCTTTTTTAAAAAAACTAAATAAAGTTTTACCATAAACCCATCTCCCAAAACTCCATCAAGAGAAGAAAAATGGTCTCTTTTTTTATCATCCAAGATCTAGATTTTGGAGTATCAAGAGAACCCATTTTGGGTTTCTTCTCAAAGAAGAAAGGAGAAAATCTTTTGGAGTTCAACTCCACAAATAAAATTCTCTTGGAGTTTAACTCCACTACAGAAAATCTTTTGGAATTCAACTCTACAAATAAAATTCTTTTGAAGTTCAACTCCACAAATAAAATTCTTTTGGAGTTTAACTCCACTACAAAAATTCTTTTGGAGTTCAACTCCACAGTAAAAACCCTTTTTTTTGGGGAGTTTAACTCCACATTATATTTTTTCAGCCATATAAAATTCTTTTGGAGTTGAACTCCACGTTAAAAAAAAGAAGAAGAAAAGGAAAAAAGAAGAAGAAAAGACGGGTCACATGCTTAGCATGTGACGGCCCCCCACACATGCTAAGCATGTGACGGTTTTCATTCAAAAAAAAAAATGGGGTCGCATGCTAAGCATGTGACGGCCCCCTCACATGTTTAGCATGTGAAGTGGGTCACATGCTAAGCATGTGACGGCTCCCTTACATGCTAAGCATGTGACGGGTCACATGCTAAACATGTGATGGCTTTCTCACATGCTGAGCATGTGACGGGTCACATGCTGAGCATGTGATGGCCCCCTCACATGCTGAGTATGTGACGGGTCACATCTGAGCATGTGATGGCCTTCTCACATGCTGAGCATGTGATGGGTCACATGATGAGCATGTGATGGCCTCCTTTTTTTTTCTCTTTCTTCTTTTCGTTATTTTAAGCTTTTTTATTAAAAAAATAAAATAAAAAAATATTAAATAAATTATAAATAATATTTAAAAATAAAAAAAATTAATAATTCTTTTCTTTTCTTCTTTTCTTCCTTCTTTTCTTTATTTAATTCTTTTTTTATTTAAAAAATATATAAATAAATATTAAATAAATAAAAATAAATTATAAATAATATTTTAAAATTAAAAAAAAATAAATTTAAAAAAATCTCTGAATATTTATTTACTTATTTATTTTTGTTTTTATATATAGAAAATATATATATATATGTACATATATCTTTTTTTTTACAAATGGAACAAAAAAAAATACACACACCAACGCACTGCATATTGAGTTCGCATGACCAGTTTAACCCGTCAATCGGAGATTCCTTCGCTCCAAATGCGAGGGGTAATTAACGGCAGCTTAGTCCGCGGCTGCCGGAGATTCGGATCCCCACAATCAATAAACCCCAGCCTACCCTAGGCAGGAGGAATCTGTAATATGCCTGGCAAGCGCGCGCGTATTCCCATCTCAATGGGATGACGAAAAACACCCTACAGTCAACACGTGGACACTCGGGCGCTAGCGCTTTGGGCGCTAGCGCTCTGAGCGCAAGAGCGCTAGCGCTCCAAGTGTCAGCACGTGGGCGCTCGGACACTAGCGCTTTGGGCGCTAGCGCTCTGAGCGCAAGAACGCTAGCGCTTTGAGCGCTAGCGCCCCACGTGTCAGCACGTGGGTGCTCGGGCGCTAGCGCTCTGAGCGCAAGAACGCTAGCGCTTTGAGCGCTAGCGTTCCACGTGTCAGCACGTGGGCGCTCGGGTGCTAAAAGGGACTTGGTCCCTGCAATGGGAGTTGTACTCCCAGAAAGGAGCACTTATTATTGTGTGTGTGTGTGTGTGTGTGTGTGTGTGTACGAGGAGTTAAACTCCAAGGATGTTTTGAAGCTGATGAAGGGCTTCTCCCCTTGAGCCCTAGTTCTTCTCCAAAGCGGGGTTTCTGAAGATGGGTCTCCTTCTTCCTCCTCTGTTGGCAGGATCTTGAAGATCAAAAGATGTGAGATTTTAAAAATCTCTTCTTTTTGAGATCTGATGGAAGATCTGAGTTCCCCTTTGTGGGTTTTGTAGTGGAAAACTATTTAGTTTTATAAAAGGAAGAGTAAAACTCTTGATTTAATTCAAAAGAAAGAAGAAGGTTTTAGAACCTTGAGGAAGGAGAAAGATCTCAGATCTAGATATGCTTTTTGGAGAGAGGAAAAGTTGTTAGGATATTTTCATTATCCTTGCCTTTATAGGCTATACACTTTACATATAGCCCTTTGGGCTTCACAAAATGGAATTTTGCCCATCCCATGGCTCATGTGCTATTTCTTTTTGCACATAAGCCATGGGCTTTACAAAATTTGTCTTTATGCCCATTTTCTTACATTTATTCATAAAATAAAATAAAAGAAATACAACAAAATTATTTATTACAAAACTTTTATCTTGGCATGGGGGGAAGCCGACCGCTTCATGTTCGGGCTCGAACCGGGCATGAGCCCACTTGATCTGGGCTTGGGCCCACTTGGCTTGGGGTTGACTTTGATTTTAACTTGGTCAACCGGGGTGTAAATTTTTAACCCAACAAACACATGCCGCAAGGATCCATCTTCGTGGATGATGAAGTCAGTTCGAAGTCCACTTTCTACTTGTTCTCGGATCTTTTGTAGCTTGGCATCATTTGCTTAAGCTGCCTTGATCTGATTGACAAGAGTGGACTGGACTTGTAAGTTCATCAAATATGAAGCGTTACCTGGCATAACTACTTCGATCGCCAATCCGTGCAATTCCTGCTGTAGTTTTCACTGAGCGGTGAGATTCATTGCTAATGGTTGGCGGCTAAGTGCATCAGAAACTATGTTCACCTTCCCGGGATGATACTGTAGGTTGATGTCGAAGTCCGCCATGAGTTCTAGCTATCTTCTTTTCCGCATGTTTAATTCTTTCTGAGTAAATACATACTTCAGACTCTTGTGGTCAGTGTATATATCCACTCGTTCTCCCAGAAGATAGTGGCGCCAGATCTTAAGTGCGAAGATAACGGCTGCCAACTCCAGATCATGTGTTGGATAGTTGCGCTCATGAAGCTTTAGCTGTCTTGATGCAAAAGCCACAACTTTTCCATGATGGTATAGAACGCATCCTAATCTTTTACCGGACGCATCACAATGCACAATGAATTCTCCAGATTGATCCGGTATTACAAGAATATGAGCAGAGATTAGCCTTGACTTGAGTTCTACAAAAGCGTTTTCACATGCTTCTGACCACATGAATACTTCATCTTTACAATTGAGCTTGGTCAGGGGTGCTGCAATCTTAGAAAAGACTTCAATGAATCAACAGCAGTATCTTGCTAATCCTAAGAAACTTCGTATATTTTTCACCGTCTTTGGTGTCGGCCATTCGCTGACAGCTGACACCTTAGCTGGATTTACTGAGATTCCTTCGCCTGAAACAATATGTCCAAGAAATCCGACTTGATCTAGCCAAAATTCACACTTGCTGTACTTGGCGTAGAGCTGATGTTGTCGCAATGTCTCCAGGACAATCCGTAAGTGCTCGGCGTGTTCCTTCCGATTCTTTGAACACACCAGGATATTGTCGATGAAAACGACAACGAACCCGTCTAAGTACTCTCGGAAAACTTGGTTCATCAGATTCATAAAGATGACAGGTGCATTGGTCACTCCAAATGGCATTACAAGATACTCATAACGAACATATCGAGTCCTAAACTCCGTCTTCGGAATATCGGACTCTTTGACTTTCACCTGATGATAACCCAAACGAAGATCTAGCTTCGAAAATACACAAGACCCACTTAGCTGATCGAACAGATCATCGATGCGCGATAGTGGATACTTGTTCTTGATCGTCACTTCGTTCAAAGCTCGATAATCCACACACATCCTGTATGAACCTTTTTTCTTCTTCCCAAGTAATACCGGCGATCCCCAGCTTAAAGTACTGGGACGAATCCAACCTTTCTTCAGGAGTTCGTCTAACTGAATACGGATCTCCTTCAACTGAATATCGAATCCTTCTAGACTTAACCGGTACGGAGCTTTGATTACCGGTTGCGCACCAGGTTGTAAATCGATGCTGAATTCAAGAGCTCGATCGGGAGGCAAACCTGATATATCTTCCGGGAATACATCCTCGAACTCTCGAATTATATCTAGCTTTGATTCTTTCAGTTGCAATGCTGCAACCACTGCTTTCTTTGGTTTTGCTTTCTATATGCTAGGTTCCAAGGTACGGTCTCCACCCTTGAAATAGAACACTGGATGATCTGGTATTTTGAACACTACTCTCCTTTGACGACAGTTGATGGTAGCAAAGAAAGTTCCCAGCCAGTCCATTCCCAAGACTATGTCGAAGTTCAGTATGTCTAGAACCTTGAAGTCCGCATAAAACTCTCTACTGCAGACGTCTACAGATCGTATCCCAGAGTTTCTTTTAGAACGCCGTTCCCTGAACTGACATTCCATCTGGATACGAGCGGTTTAACTGGAATCGCATGAGTTCGGACGAACCATTGCGACATAAAACAATGTGATGCTCTAGTGTCGAAGAGTGCTAGAGCAAGTAGGGAGGCTACTAGTATAGTACCTAAGTTGTGTGAGTTTGGGATTAGATATAGGAAAAGTATAGTGATATATAAGGATTGAAAATGTGTGAAAGGATTGGGAATTACAAGTGATGACTTGGCCTGTGGGTTCGACCTTCTCGACCGTCATTGTAAAGGCCTGACGTCGTGGTACATTCCTCCTTACTGGAGGCACATTCCTCGGTCCTCAGGGCATGTTTCTCTGCCCTTGATGCATGTTTCTTTGTGCCTGATGGAACTGACGTTGAGGCTGTGCAAGAGATCCACATGGAGCTGGTGCTGGGAGAGCTAAACGAGGTGCAGGAGACTGAATGGCTGTTCCCCTCAAAAATTTCTGCGCAAATGAGCCCAAGGTATTAAATGGCAGCGATACGCTTAAGAAAATGCAAACCAATATTTTCCGGGCTGTATTTTGACAAACTTCAGAATGAGAATTAGCTAAATTCTAATGGAATCGAAAGCGTATCGAAAAATCCTTCGATTTGATATATTATGGGCCTTATAATTTATCCGGAATCAAAAGTTATGAGCAAATGTGTTATGCATGTGTAATTTAAGTAATGCTCTACTACATGGAGGATACTTTTTTAGTCCCAAATCGGAAAAAAGAGAAATCCTTTCTCTACCACTTCCATATAAATAAGAGGGGATACTTCTTAGAAAAAATAGGATTCAATCCTCAAAGGAGCTTAATTCTCCATAGGAGCTTAGTTCTCCAAGTTAGGGCCATAGTTGCCCCCTCCATAATGCACATATGCGCAAGCGCCATGTGCGCTACGTGCAATGCACGTGCGCCCTCCACATGCGCACCATGTGCAATGCATGTGCGCCCGCTACGTGCGCACCACGTGCAAGGATTCAATTCTTAAAGGAGCCTAGTTCTCCAAGTTAGGGCCTTAGCTGCCCCCCATGATGCGCATATGCGCAAGCGTCATGTGCGCTATATGCAATGCACGTGCGCCCTCCATATGCGCACCATGTGCAATGCACGTGCAACCTCTATGTGCGCACCACGTGCGAAGATTCAATCCTTAAAAAAGCTTAGTTCTCTATAGGAGCTTAGTTCTCCAAGCTAGGGCCTTAGCTGCCCCCCATGATGCACATAGGCGCAAGCGTCATGTGCGACGCACGTGCAGCCGTCACGTGCGCACCACGTGCGATGCAAGTGCGCCCATCAAGTGCGTAACACGTGCGACGCACGTGCACCCACGCCGTGTGTCCATCATGTGCGACGCACGTGTGCGAACGTAAAGAAGCCTTTTTCAGCAGTTAGGAGTTTAGGCTCCAACCCGTTTTCCCCCTGATGAGTGGGACATGGTTTAAAAAATACATCCCTCCACACCTTCGATATATGGCGCTGTAATCTCTCAGCGTCGTCGGAGAGGTGGTGAGTCCCAACGACCAATGATCTCTCTTTCCAAATGAGAAAAAAATAAGGGGGAACTACCCATAAGCTTCGAAAAAACAAAGCAGAAAGTTTCAAAAGAACAGAGAATTAAATTATCAAGGAAGAAGATCTCCTTCTTTAAAAAAAACTCTAGGTAAACAAAAAACATATAGAGATAAAAGCATCTCATTTACATATCTAAAAGTTTTAACCCTTCTCAAAGAACTTAGTTCTTTCTCTGGATCTGAGATCCATAAGACAAGTCTCCCACAAGTTGAGAATTTAATTCTCATAAGGAAGAACTTGTTCTTGAGAATCAAAGATTCAGAAAAGAACTGAGGAATCGAATTCCCCAAAACAAAGCATATAAGAGAAACCTAGTTCTCATATAAGAACTTGGATCTTAAAAATGAAGCTTGATCCTAGATCTACAAAAAGAAGATCCTATTGAGCAAAAATGTTATCAGTAGAAGAGACGCGTGCTTAGCACTTATTAGAAAGCACCCAGCGCCGCACGTGTTCCTCACGTGGGCCCCACAGTATAAAAAGAACTCAGGGAGTGGCGCTTAGCGCCAAACGCCACACGTGTTCCTCACGTGGGCGCTATAAAATAAAGGAGTGCTTAACACTCAATGAGCTGCGCCCAGCACCTCACATGCCCCTCACCTGGGCACCACAGAATGGAAGAGTGCTTGACACTCACTAGGCAGCGTCTAGCTCCTCTCGTTCTTCGCACATGGGCGCCATAAGAAGTGCCTAGCACTCCATACAAAGACAAAAAGGGGTAAAGTGTTTAATACTTATTGGTCAATCCCCATGACTGAGAGCCCACATAGTTATATGTGAGCGTCAGAACTTACATAAGTGCTCAGCACTTTTTGCACAAAAAAAGGGACTGAGCCCAAACAAGTGCTTAGCATTCTTTTTCAAATAAAAAGAAAACTGAATGGACCGAGCCCATGTGCTCACTACTTCCCAAAATGATCTTAGTACCAAATACGACTATCGATCTTCCAACTGATGATATCCTAAAATGATATTCGTCCCACGTTCCCCTGAGGAAATCTTAGTCTCAAAATACGACTAATGATTTTGGGGTTTACCATTAATCCTTTTTCCCTCAAATACGGGAATTAGTTAAAGGGTACATCTCTCCACACCTCTGATACATATCGTTGTAATTTCTCAACGTTTTCAAAGAGGTGGTGGGTCCCGACAACCAATTGCTCTTCAGTGCACTTCCTAAACTGACGTGCACACCCCAGATCAAATCACACCCTAAGCTGGGTGTCTCCCATATCATCGTTGCTCACCCGACACGTAACAAATACACGTGCGCGCAAGATGATCTACGGACCATAACGTCCTTAAACTAAACTCTCACCTCCAAAAATGGTGATCTACAGACCGAAATGACCTCAAACTAAACGTTGCCTCCCAAAATGGCGACAACGGATCGTAACGTCCTTAAACTAAAGCCTCACCTAAAAAATGTTGACCTACAGATCGAAACGTCCTTAAACTAAAGCCTCACCTAAAAAATGGTGACCTACAGACCGAAACGTCCTCAAACTAAACGTTGCCTCCAAAATGGAGACAACGGACCATAACGTCCTTAAACTAAAATCTCATCCCAAAAATGTTGACCTACAGACCGAAATGTCCTCAAACTAAACGTTGCCTCCCAAAATGGCGACAACGGACCGTAACGTCCTTAAACTAAAGCCGCACCTCAAAAATGGTGACCTACAGACCGAAGCGTCCTCAAACTAAACGTTGCCTCCAAAATGGCGACAACGGACCGTAACGTCCTTAAACCAAAACTTCACCTCAAAAATGGCGATCTACAGACCGAAATGTCCTCAAACTACAACTTTGCCTACAAAATGGTGATAAGGGACCGAAACGTCCTTAAACTAAAACAATAGAGCCCAAATGCTCTCTTGTTGGATCTGAAACAAAAAATGATTCTAACATCCTGTTAAGTAGATCTTAGGACTAACGTATCATTAACAACCAACCGAGCCCCTAAATGCTCGTATATATTTAAGTCGATCTTGACCTCAAAACATATCAACGATGCTTAAATCAATCCAAACCCAAATCTAAGATATACGGATTTGGACTAATCCACGCCCTACGGGCGACAACATAAATTAGTCTCCGTATACAATCCACGGGCAACCTAAACAAAGAAAAACACACACAACACGAAGTGAACTTTTGGAGCAGGAGAAAGTGGTTATCGCGATGCGGTAATGTAAATAACTGTAGAGGCTTGCGCCTGCAGGGAAGAGCGTCCCTACAATCAAAAACCCTTCACAAACGAGGGGCAATCTGACGAAGTATGCTACAACGGCCGCATCTGTCCAAACCTCCGATATACAATGCCATAAATCAACTTGGCATCATCGGAGAGGTGGACAGATAAATCCAAATAACATCTGCCCCTAAATTCAGGCAAGACGACCTATCCGGCTTCGTCTCTGTTTTCGGCAGTAAACAGATTCTGGCACACCCGGTGGGACCTTTTCCTCTTTCCACTCCACACTTCGTGTGTCGTGCTTCACGAACAAATCGCGGTTTACTATGGTTGCCCCTGAATTCGTGATACTAAGATTTAGTGTCTTGCTCCTGTGTAGAGAAAAGAAGTTCGATGGCTTCCAAGTGTACCAGCAACAACAACTCCCGTTCCGCCCCGACTGGAGGAGTGACTTACAAGCTTAATGAGGCCTTCAACTTTTCAATATAGGTGGAGCAGATGACTCATGCCACCACTGGATTGTTCTTCGGGACCATGCTCTCGCCAACAAGCTTCAGCGCCTAAGTGCCGCAAGGGGAAGCTCCAAAAAAGTCGGTCTTCGATCGACTTATAACCACTATGGCCCCTCTCAACGGGTCACCCAAGTCTGCCACCTTAGTCTTAAACAGGCTGAGCCAAATCTCAAGTGGGCCCGCAAAGAGGCTCACAATACCCAAAGGGGTTATCCCGAAACGGATAGCCGTTCCAGCTCCGGCGGGTGAAGTTGTTAAAGGGGCTTCTCCTACTCAAGGATTGTTCTTCGCAAGATTGGTCGTTCCAACTCCTGCTACAGGCCAAGTCATCAAAAAAGCTTCCCATAGCAGAAAGTCGGCCTTCAAAAGATTGGCTGTCCCCTTTCAACGGACGTCAGCCTTCAACAGACTGGCATCGACAGTAGCCCTTCATCAGAGCAGGAGGCATGACGAAGCCACTCCTACAACTGAGGAAATCCCATCTGTAAGGCATGCTCGACGTCGCCACTGGCACTGAGTGAGAAAAGCTGGGGGTAACTCTCCCTCTGGACTTACTCCACCAGCTCCAATGGTGGAGATTGACGCTGCTGTTCCAACTGGGAACAACTTTGAACCGCTAAGGAGGGTGCGAAAGAACTCTTCGACCACGGTGCTGAAGAAATCTTCCACATCTGTTGAAAACATGATACAGGCGAAGCCAGAGCAGCCCCCTCAGCGGCTGTCCTCCTAAGTCTACAGGGTCTGGCAGAAGGTCCAAGATTCTGTGATCAACAAACACTACTCTCGCCGACTGAAGAAAACAAAGGCTCGGCAAGAGGAGGACCATCCCTCCACCATGCAACGAGGGACTTCTTTCACGAAGGAACCTGTTACAATGACTCCTTCAACTTCAACTTCTCACAAAAAGAGAAGGCCAGAGAATCTACCACCACCGGCGACAAATCCCAAGGGTGATGGATCCAAATGCCCCAAGTCTGGGGGAATAATCGTGCACACGGTGTACATGGCTTCCGGAAAAGAGGAGAGTTGTGCTTCTATGGCTCATCGGCCGCAAACTCGGTCTTTAAAGAATGCTCAGGAGCAACAACAAAAGCTCCAGGAGATGCTGACAAAAATGGCAGCACTCACCAGGCAAAAAGAAAGCCCAGAAGCAGCGTCTGAATAGCGCCAGGAGCAGGAGACCGATACAGAGTTTCTGCGAATGGTGCTAGAAAGAAAGGATAAGGAGGCCGCGGAATAAGCGGCTAATATAAAACAGATGGCGCTCATGTTCCAAGACATGGTTGGAATGATGATCCAGCCCGAACCTCCAGCAGAAGACCCGCCGATAATTATCGAGGACGACAGAGGGGAAACATCAAACCCTCTTCTAGCTTTATCAGCAGCCAGGGAGGAAACGATCTCTAAAGCTGCCCTCGATGACTACATAGCCCAGCAAATACGATCTCATCAGGCAAACGAAGCGGCTGGCCAAGTCGTCAGAACTGGGCGACCGTACCCAGGCTGGTATGATCAAATCAAGTACCCTCCGGGATATACGATCCCCAAGTTCCACATATACAAGGGGACAGGCAACCCACATCAGCACGTCGCTCAGTTTAGAGCTTTGTGTGGCAATACTGGAGGCGATGACAAATTGCTGCTTCGCCAGTTCGTTGGCATATTGTCAGAGACGGCATTTGAATGGTATTCGGAGCTCCTAAATGACTTTGTTAAAACATTCAGAGAAATAGAACTGCTATTCACACAGCGGTTCGCCGGCGCAAGCAAGCGCACCCCGATCACGACATTAATCAATGCCAGGGTGAAGCCAGAAGAGACTTGGGTTCAATACGTAATCTGATGGCGGAACCTATGGTCAAAATGCGAACAACGCATAGAAGAAGCTCCCGCCATGGGCATGTTTGTAGGGACCCTCGATCCTCAGGCGACTGTATCCCAGTTTATGATGTTCTTTAAGCCGACCACCTTCCAGGCCTTGATCGACAAGCTGGCTCAAATGGACCAGATGGGCCATGGGCCATCCTCTTCAAAAATGGATCCTCGGAATGTAAAGGGCAAAGGGAAAGCAGCCTTCGTTGCCAACACTCAACAACAGACAAGCGACCTGAAACCAGTTGCTCGACAAAGCAACACGCGCCCGCTCCAATCCCTGAAAGAGAAGCTAGGACGTGCTTACTCATTCCCCCATGATAAAATGAGGAGATTGTTCGAACTGGCAATGCGCAACAAACTCATCACACTGCCGGATCCGAGACGTCCACTGCAGCCCGGTGACGTCAATAGTCCCAACTACTGCTCATACCACAGAGTAGTGGGCCACCCAATTGAGGATTGCTACGTCTTCAAAATCTGGGTCGTGGACAAGTACCGTCAAGGGAAATTCGGGCTGTCCAAAAACTGGAGCGTGAACCCGCCACAGAGGCACGCTCCTAAAAAGGTGGATATGTCAGGGGCATCATGCTCGTTTGTGGAAGAAGCTCCTTGGGAAGTGATCCTTTCATCTAAAACTAAAAGAATGCTGAAGGATCTTCAAGCATGTCCGGCGATCAAATGGAAAAGCTCACTGGAGCCCGAGATCATTGAGGGGATGCTGAAACCGCGTCCCATACTGAAAACTGCTAACGATGGGCAAAACACCCAGGTCAAACCTTCAAAGTCTTCGAAGAAGACCGAGAATCCCGTGCATCCCAACGACAAGCGCACGGACCTGCAAAAATACATTGACGCGCTGGAGGAATACAACCAGAAGGCGCGAACCCCAGTCACACTTGAAGAGTTCCTCAACCATGTACTTGAGAACGGAGACAATGACGATGATGAGGGAAATTGCTCGTCAGGAGAAACCGAAGATTATGTAGCAAGTTGCCACATGGTTTCTCATTCGTCGTTAAATAACGTAGAAACTCCATCGGCATCAGAAAGCAACGCAGAGGAACTGGGGGCAGGATCGGTGCCAAAATACCCGGAGCTGCTAGAAGAACCAATTGACAGGCTGCTAAACGAAGCCCTTCAAAAGAGCAAAGCTGACCGAGAACGTGAAACGACCATATACGAAAAGGCCAAGCGTCGGCGTCAGGATGAGGAAGCTGCGGTAAGGATGAGTCATGAAATACTCCACCCAAGCCAAAGCACACCAGCTACAAACAAGGGCAGAATCAAAGCGGAGAAGCGGTTCGCTAAAGCCTTGTTAATGGGAATGAAGCTGCCCCCTCTCATGGAAAACACTCCCGGGAGTACGTGCCTCGACGAAGCGGATGTACATCTAAACTATTACTTATACCATCTGAGGGTCACGCACCCCACCGAAGAGTGCAATGCCTTCAAGAAGTGGTGGCAAGGATAAGTTGCTCACCGGCAACACTTTAAGCGGATGAAGCGCAAAACCCATCGACAACAAAGGAGCGCGACAGACGAGCGTGAAGGAATAGCTGGCAACTGTCATATGGTTGATACCAGTTCGACAAAAGGAAAATCTAAGGTTCTTACATTTGGGAGTGATTCTGAGGATGAAATAACTCTCGGCCCTCTCTTCAAAAAAGAGGAGAAGAACTGCGAGAACATTCAGCTACGTAATAGTACGTTGCCTGAAAAGAACCCCGGGCCTACAAACAAAGGTTCGAACAAAAGAGATAAGGGGAAGGAAAAAGTCCCTAAGAAAATTGCCCTCGATGATAGAGTCGTCAAAAAGCTCGCAGCTAAGGATCCGCCTAAGAAAAACAAGGTGGATTACAACATCCTGGTATATCTGAGGAAGATACCTTCACAATTGAGCATAATGGATGCTCTCTTCCTGTCCAAAAAGGCACGAGATTCTCTGATCAAGGCGTTGCAAAAGCATGATCAGTTTCAAGCTTTCTTTGCAGAAGAAAAGATGAAGGACGAGCTGGCAGAGGTTCATACAGCTGACATTACATTCGGCGATGAAGATCTCCTCCTCGGAACATGCGAGCACAACCGTCCTTTACATGTCACTGGGTACTGCCATGACATTAAGATAGGAAAAACCCTGGTCGACAATGGGTGCTCTGTTAACCTTCTCAACGTGAAGGTGATGAAGGAGATTTGCATGAACGTTCAGCACCTGGCTCAGGATAAAATTACCATCTCCCGGTTCGACTCGCAGTCATCACGGACGCTTGGGTCCGTGATATTGACATTACGCGTCCGTGATATTGACATTAAGCTTTGGGATGCTCGTCACCGACATCAAATTCTATGTCATCGATGCCAAGACTTGCTATAATGCTTTGCTTTGACGGCCTTGGCTACATTAGTATAACGTCATCCCTTCTACACAACATCGGTGTATGAAGTACTTCAAAGACGGTCTCAAGTACACAGTTACTGGGGAGCTAAACCCGTTCTCCGTAAATGAAGTCCGCAAATATGAAGTCGCCAAATACTTCCTACCAGACTTCGAAGACATGGAAAGATGTCGTAAACTGGAGAATAAACAAAAAGCCATCGCCACTATCCCGGTCTTTGGGAGCGATACCGAGTAAGATGAAGAGATAGTCTACTCGGGGCAACCCCAAGGCAACATGCCAGGACCATCTACTCCTATTTTGGTCTTTGGCAGTGACTCTGAGGACGAGGTCAACGCCGTGTTCTCCACTTTCCCGTCAGCACAAACCATTACTGGAGCTGACCAGAGCTTGCAAATCACCATAGTTCTGCAGCGGTATTACAAAGAACTCGATGTGCTTGATACATACAGTATACAAGAGTTGCATACCTTCTATGTCCCTCCTAGGCGAAGAGGTGAAAAGGCGATCCTTTTCTATCAGTTTATAGAGACCAAAGTGGAGAAAGAGATCTGGCATAGTGCCAAACTTGCGCTTGACAGACTTCAACCAATCCGTCTGCCCAGATATTATGCAAAAGGATTGAAAGGGCTATTAAGATGCCAAGGCGTACCCTTCAAACAAACTGCTCGACAAGCCCAGTTCTACAACAAGATTTGAGACATTCCCGGGACTCAACAAAAGATGCCCAACAGGAGGATGGAGACGACTGGACTTGGATACGTTCGGTCCACGAAACGGGAGCAATTCTATGGTTGCCGTGTCATAAATAACTCCGGTGGAGAAGGGAATGCTTTTCCAAATAGTGCTGATATTGAACCAGAGCGAGATCCCGCCGTAAGAATGCCAAGTCCGTCATTTGAAGAACAAATTGACAAGCTGATAAGGGAAGCAAGTCAAAAGGTTCGGGATGACCACAACCGTGAAATGGCCATTTACGAGAAACCTAGGACGCAGCGTCACACTCAGCAGTCTGCAGAAAGAGAAGACTACGATGCCCTTCACCCTCAGCCACCTGTGCGCTCTCGTGGCAAGGAAAAAGCCCGACGCAAAGGAAACAACAAGAGGAAGAACGAGAATGACGTTCGAAAACAGCGAAGCGGATTCAAGAAGCTCCGCGATCAAGAAAAAGTCAGCTGGAATCCATCGCTAATAAAGAAGATGGATCGGTAATATTCTTTCCCCCGAGACATGACAAGAAAAATATTCGACCTTATCATTAAGTATCAAATGATGACGCTCCCGGAATATCGGCACCCCGAATAAATAAACGAGGTGTTTACCGCCGAAAACAGAGACGAACCGGGATGGATCGTCTTTCCTGAATTTAGGGGCAGATGCTATTTGGATTTATCCGTCCACCGCTCTGATGATGCCAAGTTGATTTATAACACCGTATATCGGAGGTTTAGATGGATGCGGCCGTTTGTAGCAGACTTCGTCAGATTCCCCCTTGTTTGCCAGAGGTTTTTTGTTATTGTGGGGACGCTTTTCCTTGCAGGCGCAAGCCCCTGCAGTTAATTACGTTACCGCATCACGATAACCACTTTCTCCTACTCCAGAAGTTCACTTCATGTCGTGTGTGTTTGTTTTATTTTTGGTTGTCCGTAGATTGTATACAGAGACTAATTTATGTTGTTGGCCGTAGGGCGTGGATTAGTCCAAATCCGTATATCTTAGATTTGGGTTTGGGTTGATTTAAGGATCATTAATCTCGTTTGAGATTAAGATCAATTTAAATTTTTGTTAAGGATACGTTAGTCCAATTTGAGACTAAGATCTACTTAACAGGGTCTTAGGGTCATTCAAATCCAACAAAAGAGCATTTCGGCTCTATTGTTTTAGTTTAAGGACGTTACGGTCCTTTGTTAGTTTAAGGACGTTTCGGTCCGTAGATCACCATTTTTGAGGTGGGGGTTTAGTTTAAGGACATTTCGGTCCGTAGTAGTTTGAGGACGTTACGGTCCGTAGATCACCATTTTTGAGGTGAAGGTTTAGTTTAAGAACGTTTTGGTCCATAGTAGTTTGAGTACGTTACGGTCCGTAGGTCACCATTTTATGCCCGTGTATTTATTAAGTGACGGGATGTACGGCGATGATGTGGGATACACCCAATTGGGGTGTGATTTGTTCAAAAAAGTAAAGGTAGTAGTAGTAACCGCAATCAATAATGGTGTCGCGTGTAGCGAGCGTTAGTGAGTACTGGTCGTCCTCTGGGATTCGAGAAATTTGTAAATTCTTGCTTTAGATGAGTCAAAAGAACTAGTAAAGAATTTCAAGAAATGGTTCAAAATTTAGTTGAAGCAATAGTTTCGAGAACATCAAGAAATTGTTTTCAAGAAAGGAAATCAAGAAAATGTTCAAGATCTAATTATCAAGAAAATATGAAGAAGGCTTGCAGGATTCAATCGGATTTAGTAGCTATGGATGACTAATAAAGATGACTCATTTTATTTATTAACAGTTTAACACTACATTGATGGCGATGAATGCAGATTAGGGTTTTTCTGGAAGAAACTAGGGTTTCTTCACTATCGTCTCTTGTCCTTTCATTGATCCCATTAATTTTCTAGCGCTTCACAAAAAAAAATCGTCAATCGTATCTCAAATCGTGGTCAAGAGTATCAAGAATTTGATATCACACCCGATGAGGATGTTAACGATTCTTAAGTTTGTAAACATAATAAGACTTAAAAAAAGTATAAAATTTTATCATCCATCGATCTACCATAATCCTACGAATTCTATCAAGCGGAGATTTACTCACGCATCATGAAAATCAAAGAAAGATTAGAGAAAGAATTCATAATGTGGAAATTAAAAGAAAGCGAAATTGAAACTAATTATCACCTTTATTATTCAACTTCAAATTACAACTTCTTCAATCCGATATTACAAGAAGAATTGCTCTCGATCACTCCCTTGAAGAGGTAATTTTTCCGCCGATCTTCATGTTGCTCGTGAGTCTTGGACCTGTCGTGGATCGCTTGCTCGTTAATGATGATCGGCTTCGTATAAAGGAGTCTTGAATGATGTCGCTCGATGAATTTCTCAATGATTCTTGATCTTGGATCTTGGATTTGTTGAATTTGTTGGCTCTTTTCTTGGCTTGATTTGATGAATGAATTTGGGGAAAATTTTGGAATAAAATTGTGTAATCCTTTCAATGTAGCCCTAGGTCTTTTTTATAGCCCTTTTTTCAAGCTTCCACAATAAGCTAGGTTGTTATAGAGAAGTTTCCATAACAAAGTTGTTACAACAAGACTTCCCCAACAAGTAAGAACGTTGAGAAGAAGTTTCCAGACAGTTCCCAACCCCGAAGCCCACGAATCGGCTGCGGATTCGCGGCGAATCGGTGGCTTCATTGGTTGAAACTTCATGCGTTTTCTTCTGTTGGTCTTTGGGTCTTCTTATGATATCTAGAATGTTCTAATCTTTTCTGAGTCTCTGCCAGAATTTAATTCTTCGGTTTCCTGTATTTTATTGGAAGATTTCTGATTCCCGATATCTGACCTGAGCTAACTTTGCACAAGATCTTAATGAAGAATGTTAAAGATACAAAAATATTATGCGTAAAATATTAAACATACAATTTCCTTCAAAAATGTTGATTATAATGTATAACACATGGTAAATGATATTTTACAGATGAACTTCTAATATGTGTTATATTTATAACAAACACATTTATATGATTAAGAAAAGTAAGGAAATTGTTATATTAAAAGTGCAATATTTTCGTCTGAACAAGGTGTGAATTTGTTTAAGGTGTGTACATCAGCTTGGGAAATGAACCCAAAAGCAGTTGGTTGTCGGGACCCGCCACCTCTCCGAAGACGTTGAGGAATTACAACGACATGCATCAGAAGTATGGAGAGATGTACCCTTGAACCAATTCCCGTGTCTGAGGGAAGAGATCATGATGGACCATCTAAGAATCATTAGCCATTTTTGGGGGACTAAGATTAACTTAGGAAATGTGGGATGAACATCATTTTGGATATCATGAGTCATGTTTGGGAAACAATGAACGCATGGGCTCAGTTGATCTAAATTAGGGACCTAGCTAACTTAGGCTTGACCCACTCAATTTTCTTTTATTTGAAAGAAGTGCTAAGCACTGGTTTGGGCTCAGTCCCCTTTTCTTGCAAAAAGTGCTGAGCACATATGTGAGTTCTGGCGCTCACACCTTACTTTCTTTTCTTTTGTATCTATATGGAGTATTGAGCACTCTTTATGGCGCCCACGTATGAAGCACGTGAGGAGCTAGGCGCTGAATGATAAGTGTCAAGCAATTTTATATTCTGTGGCGCCCATATGAGAGTCACGTAAGGCGTTGGGCGCTGGGTGCCGCACCACTGAGTGCTAAGCACTCCTTATTTTGTAGTGCCCACGTAAGAGGCACGTGAGGCGCTCGGCGCTGAGCGCCAGCCACTGAGTGCTAAGCACTCTTTATTTTGTAGCGTCCACGTAAGGGGCACTTGAGGCGCTGGTCGCTGAGTTCTTTTCCTTATATATTTTGTTCTGAGGAGTTCAATTTCCTTGTTTTTTTTCTGAATCTTTGATCTCCAAGAATGAGTTCATCCCAATGAGAATTAAATTCTCAACTGGTAGGAGACTTGTCTTGTGGATCCTAGATCCAGAGAAAGAACTAAGTTCTTATTTTTTAAAAGGGTTAAACCCTTCAATAGTCAAAAGAGATGCTTTGATCTCTCTTCTTCTTTTTTATTTACCTAGAGTTTTTTTTTGAGAAGGGAAATATTCTTCTTTCTTCCTTTTTGAAGCTTTCTGTTTTTTTTCTCAAAGCTTATGGGGGGTTCCTCTATATTAGATTTGAAGTCTTGGGTTCTTTATACAGTAGAGGTAAGTCTGTTGATTAGTTGAAGAAATCTCTCATTGAGAGATCTTAATTGATTTGGGGATTTTACCCACTATTGGATCTTTGATCCAAGAGCTTCTATTTTACAGAAGGTGTTTTTCTTGTTTTTAACAATATTAGGGAAATATTTTCCCACACAGAATTTATTCTGTAGATCGGTGATTCTTTAATCACCATTGGATTTTTAATCCAACTGTACTCTGCTTTACAGAGGGCAATCTTTCTTGTTTAGAAAGATTTGAGGAATATTTCCTCAACAGAATTTAATTCTGCATTCTGATGATTTTTCATCTCCGTTGGATCTTTGATCCAACGGCTCTGTTTAACAGAGAGTAGAATTTAATTCTATTAGGAGCTACCGCTCACGTGCTGTGCACGTGCGACGCCAATAAGAGTTTTTAACTCTGGCGTTAGCGCCCTCGTGGCAGACACGTGAGGCGCTGCCTCTTGAGTTTTGTGTGCTTTGCACACGGGTGCTGCTCATATGAGAGTTTTTTTAACTCTGGCGCTGGCGCCCTCATGGCAGACACGTGAGGCGCTGCCTTTTGAGTTTTGAACAGAGCTTTGATCTTTTAATGGGGAAACACGAAGTCCATCACCCGGCTTATTGCTCCTACCACCTAGCAATAGGACATCCTCTTGAAGGCTGCTTCACCTTCAAAGACTGGGTCGAAGACCAGTATCAGCAAGGTAGGTTTGCTCTATTCGACAGTTGGAGGGTAACCCCACCATGAAAACATGAGCCAAAAGCAACCCATGTCATGAAGGTAAATCCATATCAACATCGAGCTTGGAAACGAACTCGTACCTGCCACGTGATAACATTCTCAAAGGAGGAGGAGCACGAGAATATAGACGACCTCTCCCACTGCTTCGCAGATGAGGAGGGGGATGAGGTGATCTCAGAATTTCCACCAGCGCCAAAAGAGCTGGAAGATGGGATACACACTACGGCGGATAATCTAAGGAAAATTAACTTGGGAACAGAAAACGATCCAAGGCCAACGTTCGTCAGTGAGCTGTTGTCTAAAAAGCAAGTGGCCACACTAAAAGACGTGCTTATACAATATAAAGATTGCTTCGCATGGAATTATTCCGAGATGCCAGGACTAGATCTAAAAATAGCGGTGCATAAACTGGCGATAACGCCGGACGTCAAGCCAATCAAGCAAGCGCCAAGGAGAATGCGGCCCGAACTTGAGATGAGTATCAATGCCGAAGTTAAGAAACTAATTGATTATGGCTTCATCCAAGAAGTTCAATATCCCGACTGGATTGCCAACATTGTTCCAGTGATGAAGAAATATGGAACAGTGCACATCTGCGTGGACTTTCGGGATCTCAACAAAGCTTGTTCGAAGGATGACTTCCCAGTACATGTTACCGAGCTGATGATCGATAACACGTCCACTCATGAGGTCTTCTCCTTCATGGATGGATCTTCAGGCTACAATCAAAACACATCCCAATCCTTTTCCAGATGCATCGCTGTGAATCACTAATCCTCCGGAATTGTCTGGCACGGTCAGAATAGGAGCGGTTATCAATCTCTGCTTCAACATCTCAAAAGCTGACGCACAACTATCCGTCCACACAAAAGGTACCTCCTTGCGCGTAAGCTTGGTCAACGGCCCCGCCAGACGAGCAAAGTTCTCCACAAATATTCTGTAATACCCGGCTAGTCCAAGAAAACTTCTTATCTCTGCAACATTCTTCGGAATCGGCCAATCTCGAACTGCTGCAATCTTTTCTGGATCGACGGCGATTCCATCGCCAGACACAACATGCCCCAAAAACTTTACTTCTTCGAGCCAAAACTCGCACTTGCTCATCTTCGCAAATAACTTCTCCTGTCTCAACGTCTGCAGTGCGATCTTCAAATGCTCAGCATGCTCTTCAAAACTCTTTGAATAGACCAGAAAATCGTCAATGAACATCACAATAAACTGGTCCAAGAATGGTGAAAAGATTCGGTTCATCAAGTCCATGAATATTGCCGGTGCATTCGTTACTCCGAAGGGCATCACTAAGTACTCGTAATGTCCATACCGAGTTCGGAATGCCGTCTTGCAAATATCTTCTGCTTTCACTCGGACCTGATGATATCCGGATCGCAAATCCAGCTTCGAGAATACTCTCGCGCCACTAAGCTGCTCAAAAAGTTCGCCAATGCGAGGGATCGGGTACTTGTTATTAATAGTCACCCAGTTTAATTCTCGATAGTCGATGCACATCATTCTTATGCCATCCTTCTTCTTAACTAGAAGAACTGGAGCTCCCCAAGGTGAGTTACTGCTTCGAATCCAACCCTTCTCAAGCAGTTCAGCAACCTGTTTCTTGACTTCTTCCAACTCCACTGGTGCCATTGGATAATACGCTTTAGATACTGGAGCTGCACCAGGAATAAGGTCAATTGCGAACTCAACGTCACGCTTCGGCGGTAATCCCGATATATCTTCAAACACGTCCATAAAATCATGAACAACAGCTGGCTCTTCACTTTCATCAACCTCCATTGATGCAAGAATATTATTTGTCGGCCTAGCCCTAAACTCGACTGGCCCGACGGAACTGCTTCCTCCAATGAAGGTAAACTCGGGATGTCCTGGAATCTGGAAGATTACTTTCTTTGCCCTACAATCAATGTGAGCGTGGAAAGTGCCAAGAAAATCCATTCCCAAGACGACTTCGTAGCTGCCCGTATCAATCACCAAGAAATCTGCAAAAAAGCTCCCGTCCGCACACAACAACCGTACAATCTTTACACTCCCTGCTAGATATGATTTTCCCATTGCCAGTGTGTATGTCCCAGAAACTAGACAGGGTCGTGCAGGTAATCGAGTGTGTAGCTATAAACTTGGACGACATAAAATAATGGGATGCACCAGAATCAAACAACGCTAATGCGGGAAAACCATGAACGAGTAGAATACCTGAAACAACTTCTCTCGAAGCCTCAGCTTCCTCAATCGTCAAGGTAAAAGCTCGAGCTTGATTAGGTCCTTGAGTCAGCTGCTTCTGTCCCTGAAACGGTTTCTGCGGAGACTTCTGAATCTCATCCCTCATGCGAAGTTTCGACGGACAAGCGTTGATAGTGTGATCCGCCGCTCCACAAACCAAACAAAACCCTTGCCTCCTTCGACAGTCTCTTTGCACATGACCGGGTAAATGGCAGTAGTTACAAGTCACGCTCTTTCTCTGGTCAACAACACCAGACTTCTTCATCGGTGTTACGCCACGACGGTTCACTGGAATACCCTTGTGTCTATGTGCTCGGTTCGGTGCAAAAGTCGGCTTCCTTACTGTAATTTTCGTCTGCTGTGAACTCCCAGTCTTCCCAGATAAGCTCTGCTGTTCTCGTGCTGCCGTAAGTACCTGTGAGAAAGTGGTCAAACCCAGGGAGACAATCTGCCTCTGGATATCCATATCCAAGCTGCGCATGAACCTCCTTGCCCTGTCTGCATCGTCGGCAACTAAAGGTCCAGCGAATCTACTGAGCCGTGTCCACTCAGCTGTATGTACATCTACGGCCGCACCATTCTGCTTCAGATTGATAAACTTCTCTTCCATTTCCTCCCGTGCAGTCCGCGGGAAGAACTTTTCCAGGAAACTCTTCGAAAAATCCGCCCACTTGATCGGCTTGGGCAAGCGGGTCTCCTCCACAAGCCACCATTCACGGGCGTAGTCCACTAACTGAACGCGCACCACATCCACTCTTTTATCATCTGGAATCTGTGCCGCAATAAGTAAGTTCTCCGTGTCAACTAGCCACTGCTCTGCTGGCAACGGCTCCTCCAAACCAGTAAAAACAGACGGACCCAAACGCCTGAAATCTGCTACGGTCCCTACACGATCAACTGGCTTAGCTCCAATATTGATCACGGACTGCTGAACGGTCTGCAGACCTTCCTGAAACGATTCAGCTTGCTGCTGGATCAGCTCGGTTTGCTTTTTTTGATTCTCCAGCATTCCCCGTATCACTCCAAGAATGGCGGCTTTGTCAGCACGCCTTTGGTACGTCTTCAGATTCTTGTCCGCCATACTCCAGAAATCAAAACACCCAAAGATTAGCATGATAACAGATTCAAAATGTAGATCAAGGCTAGAACTCCGAGCTACTTAAATAGAGTACCGCATTGTAACTATGCCGCAGTATCATAGCTACAATTACATAACTCTACCCAAGTCGCCTAAGTCCTAGAGATAACAAGGAATCAGGTTTCGAGTCGATATGCAAAGGAAGTTTGCACACCGTAAAAGATATAATTAGGAAGAACTTAGATTCAAGAACGGTAAAACGGCAAGGTGGCAGGACATGTTTCCTAATCACGAGTATTCTGATTCATGTATTGGGTACAATACCCAACTACAAAAGAATCAACCCGACTAACCTATGGCTCTGATACCAAAAAAAACCATGTCACGCCCCGCTTCCCAGAGTACGCTAAATTGGGCACATGACATAGCCAACTATGCTACCTGTGGGTAGGAAGTATCCATCCATAGTCACATTACGGCTGTAGAGATATCAAGAACAAAATAAAACTATCTAATACATGTCCATAAGCCAAGAAAAAAATGAGTCAAGAATAATAAAATGCGGAAGCAAAAGATCCAATACAAAATAGCTGGAATGTATGTCCCATAATGCGGGCTCACATCAGAAATAAAATGCTGAAAAGTAAAAGAACTAACTTCTACCAAATCCTCACTGCTCAGCCTGCTGGCTGAAGTACTCCTGCTCGGACTGCAGCAAAGGTACGGAATCTGGGCCATGCAAAACCCAGACGTCAGCGCGTCATGTCATCAAGTAATAGAATAAACAGGATAACAGGCAATGCAAGTATAAACATGAATGAAAAGCATGCGTAACAGTAATATAAATCAGGCAGTGCAGGGTAGTGTGCAGTGAGTAAACTAAACTGTTCTATTGGGTTTTCTACTCGAAAGTCTTTGAAATCAACTTGATGGATCATCGATGTAACTCAATAGTATCCCGTGCGTGCCCGGGATCACGGTGAAGATTCTCGGGCTGAAACCAAGACATGCCGCTAGGCACTAAAGAAAAAGGGTAAAGATGAATGATGTCTATGGCATCATCCCAAGGCTGGCCTAACCTCTAAAAGGAAATGGATAACGATGGATGATGTCAGCAGCATCATCCCAAGGCTGGCCCAGCCTCTAAAACTAGTCGGTAAAGGTAGCACACTGTCGAGTTACAAGTCAGGTTTCATCATTGATTTCCCCATACCCCCAAGTTATATGTGTTCAAGTCAGGTATTAAATAATCTGGAGCTAATGCCAACTCAGGATCAGGCAGGTATAGGTTTGTCTGGATGGACAACAGGAACGGTCCGTAAGGACAACATGTCAGGTTTGTTGGCATTAGACACAAGATCAGGTAACGGGTAAGACCATGGTACATCAGGTCAAGCCGGGTAGTGTATATAAATGTCATGACATATCAAGAGTCGCACGGTACCATGTCGTGTCACGTAGGAAGTGCAACAGGTCATGTCAGGAAGCACAAAATGCTATGTGGGTGCTGGTAAAACAAACTAACATAATTATGGTTATAAATGAACAAGCATGAGTAATATCAGCACAATAAACCAGATCATGTGATATGATAAGCAATTAGGTACTGATTAAATTATAACGATGCATGGTTATCACTTTGCGTTTAAGGGATGGTGTCAACATTACTTAACTACAGCATAACTAAAATGGATGTTTACTCATGTTATCAGGTATTAAGAAATTTTAGGGATGCAATGATATATAAATATGTTCACTGGATGAAATCCTAGCTAAAACAGGTTAAAATGCACATGAGTGTCCGATGGAGCAAAACTATATAGAGAATACCATAGGCCGTGTCAATAGTTAAAATGTGATTAAAATATATAAATGTGGTTATTGGGTTTAATAAATTAAATGCACACGGTAGGTTTCATGTTTGGAAAGTAAAATGATATAACGCGACATCGAGCATGAAAAAGGAAAATCATGGTACTAAGGTTAGACTACCGGTTTAATGAGCCATAAAATGTATATGTAATATATTAATTAGCTTGTAGCAAGTTTTACTTGCCTCGACGGGTCGCGATACGGAAAACGGAACGTTACGCGTCGGCGGGGGAAAGTCGTGACGCGCGCATGGTATACGGAATGAACCCAAACGACGGACAGTGGAGTCACACGGGTCGCAGGTCCTCGTTGGGTCGTCGGGAAACTTCGTCGGCACGGTCGGATTCCGGAAAAACATAAAACAGTGAATAGAGTGCTAAAAAATATAGATCCAGAGAAAGAAAAGAAGAGAACAGGGAAAAGAAGAAGAAGAAAGAGAATGAAGGATACTTACTGGGTCTCAGAGGGGTGCTAGTAATGACGGCGAGATCGACGGCGGTGAAGAACGCCGGTGAAGGGTTTACAGAAGAGCTAGGGTTCGGTTTGGGTGCAGGGCTAGGTGATGGGGTTCTGGTGAGGGGATGGTGTCGAGGAGAGGAAGGGAAAGAGGTGGTGATGATGGTGTGTGAGAGGTTAGGGTCGTCGGCGACGACCGGAGACGTTGGTTCGAGGGTGCTGTTTATGCAGGGTGTAACGGCCTCGGGGAGAAGGAGAAGACAGAGAGGAGAAGACGGAGGTGAGCAGCGGCATGGAACGGTGACGATGGCGTCGTCGCGAGGGCCACGGCGAGAGGAGGAAGGCGGCTAGGGTTTTTCTGGGATGGGTTTAAAAGAAGGATACACGGGGTTTTTAAAGAGAAGAAGAAGGGAAAACGTGAAGGGAGGTGACCAGATCTCCTCGCGGTGATGGGACTCGAGAAGGGAATAGTGATCGCGAGAGGAGAGAGAGTGGGTGCAAGAGGAGAGAGAAAAAGAAAAGAGAGAGAGAGAGAACTGCGCCGCTGAGGGGGAGTGAGAGAGAGAAAGGGAAGGGAGAGAGAGAGAGATACGGTGGGGCCTACGGAGAACATGAATGAATTCTGATTCGCTGAGAATGAGAGAGGGGAAAAATAGTGGTGGGGCCGGAGATCAAAGGGTAAGGATATGATTGGCTCGGAGTAAAAAAATTGTTATAGGAAAAATTTATAAAAGATTTTCAAATCTGGGAACAGTAGGAAAAGAGATCTTCAGCGTACATATTATTTGAATAATTTTATTAGTTTAAAATTTGATAACAGTCTAACTAAACACTTGGCTGACTTTCAAAATTAGAAAAAATAGGATTTGGTGAAAAATACAAAATACTTCAGAATTACGCCCGGGTCGGGTCCAAAAATTTGAATTCGAAAAATGAAAATTATTGGCGGGTTCCAAAATTTAAAATGAAGGATTTTATAATTAAAAAGCATACCCCCAAGAACGGACGCACGTGCATGCGCGTAGCCGTCCAAACACGTCCGTTTCACTGAACGGGACGAGAACACGATGCAAGGACGCTACCATAGGGTTAGGGGTATCGAGCAGGCCATGACAAGTATTTTTTAATTTATTTTAAAAGACTTAAATTGTTATATGCAAGAATTTGAATTGTCGGGGTAAATTACAACTAGCAACAGTCAAGCAAGACAAATAAAATAAATACCACACACCATACATACGGTAACTGAAATTTATAGAATTGGACTCTGTTGTTACACCTGGTGGCAGAAAACAACTACTCCCCCATTGAAAAGCATTGCCTGGCACTGATCTTCGCGATAACGAAGCTTCGACATTATGCCTTGGCACATGAGGTTCATCTCATATCAAAGGTGGATCCTCTCAAATATTTGATGTCAAGAGCCATACTAACAGGAAGGCTTGCAAAATGGGCCCTCCTCTTGATGGAGTTCTCGATAACATATCGACCCCTCAAGGCAGTATAAGGCCAGGCCATCGCCGACTTTCTCGCTGAGCACCCGATACCAGCCGATTCTTCCTTAAATTGCGAATTGCCAGACGAACACGCGTTCGACACAATCGAATGGAAGATGGAGGAAAATAATGTCCAATGGGAACTCTAATTCGACGGAGCGTCTTCCTTGAAGAAGCGAAAGCAAAGCACTCCCATAATCAAAGCCAGGGTAGGCCTTATCTTCGTGACTCCGCAAGAAGGGATAATGCATTTCGCCCTTTCCTTAACAGAGACGAAGATAAACAATGAGGCTGATATGAAGCTTTGATGGCGGATCTTGAGATTGTTGTTGACATGGGAATCAAAAACCTCCTCATATATGGAGACTCCCAGCTAGTCGTTAGCAAAGTAAATGACGACTATCAGACATGTAAATCGGAGTTGGTAAAATATGGCGAAAGAGCGCAGCAACTGCTGACTCAAATTTCCTCATACATCCTGGAACGCATACCGCGGGCGGAAATTAGCAAGGCGGATGCGTTAGCCAAGCCCGCTAAAGAACTGGCCGACGAAAACCTCGATGACGTAAGGATCATTATGCAAACCCTCCGAATTCTCGCGCCAGCGGAAATACCTCTGGATTCGTTTGAAATAAAGGAAGTGACCAAACAAGTAGCCTTCCAATTAGAGGATGAAGAAAAGGCTAAGGATTGGAGAGAAGTCTTCATAGACTACTTCAAATCCCATCGAACGCCCGAAAACGCATCTTCAAGACATCGGCTCATGAAACGAGCTCTGTATTTTGCCTTCGTCAATAATACTTTATATAAGAGATCGTTCGACAGTTTGTGGCTAAGGTGCTTGGGAACAGAAGAAGCAAGGAAAGTCGTCCAGGAAACCCACGACGGACTCTGCGGTTCCCATCAAGCCGGGCCAAAGATGAAGCTGAAGATAAAGAGAATGGGTTATTACTGGCCCATGATAATTCAAGACTGCTTCGAATATGCGAAGCAGTATCACTCGTGCCAAATTCATGGGGACTTCATCCACCAGCATCCAAATCCGCTACACCCAACACTGGCTAGTTGGTCATTCGAAATGTGGGGAACCGATATAATCGGGCCCATCAAACCAGTATCATCCAAGGGACATCGGTTCATATTAGCAATAACCGATTATTTCTCTAAGTGGGCAGAGGCAGTACCGCTAAAGGAAGTGAAGACGGAGAACATCCTCCATTTCTTCACGACACATGTCATCTACCGGTTTGGCACTCCACGACGGATCATCTCGGATAATGGGCCGGCCTACATAAGCTATAAAATCAGCCGCTTCACGCAGCAGTATAATATAGACTGGAGATACTCTTCAGTCTATAATCTCCGAGCTAACGGTCTAGCTGAGGCTTTCAACAAGACCTTGATGAAGATCATAAAGAAAACGGTGTCCAGAAACAAAAAGGATTGGGATGAGAGACTGCATGAAGCTCTCTGGGCGTATCGAACCATGTTCAAAACGGCCACGAATACAACGCCATTTGCGTTGGTATTCGACACGGAAGTGGTACTTTACTTGGAGATAGAGCTACCCTCTCTACGAGTGGCAGTTCGATATGAGCTGACGGATGAAGGAAATGCCTATCTTCGGCTTGAGGAGCTCGACGCCCTTGATGAAACTCGTCTCATGGCGCAGCAAAACCTGGAAACTTACAAAGCAAGGATGACGCGCTCATATAAAGACTAACTATACCGAAAACATTCCGCCAAGACGAACTCGTGTAGTCGTAAAAAGACCTATGATCCCCAACCGTGCAAAGCGGGAGAAATTCGAGCCGAACTATGATGGTCCATACATCATAGACAAGGTCTACCAAGATGGGGCCTACTTGCTTATGGATATGCACGGCGAAAGACCCTTGCGGCCAATAAATGACCGGTTCCTTAAGAAATACTACGCATGACAAGTCACGACTCAGGTTAATGATAAATGACGATGCTCGGGTCCGCTCACTGTCTTCCCGAGTCAAGGCTCTATAAGTAGTATCCGGAAAAACTTCGTGTAACATTTTTAAAAAAAATTTAGGCTAATTGTCCGATAATCGGTAATATAACTCGTGTTTTCCGTAAAACTTAATTATAATTATTTTTCAATATAGACTTAATTATAGCTAAAATAGTATTTGGTATTTAATTAGTCACTTATAAATTGCTAGTTTCCTTAAATATTTTTTCTTAATTAATTATTTTAAATATTATTATAAGTTTTCACTTATATATTTAATTAGTGATAATTACAAATTAAAATGGGTTAAGTACACATTAGGTAACTATGACACTTAATAACATTTTGTTAATTTACACTTTTATTTCTACATATGGCATGTTCTAGATTTTTGTAGAAGGGAAATAAAAGAGAAAAGTAAAATGAAAAATAAAATAAAATAAAGATAATGAGGTATGGTATATAATAAATTAGGTATGGGTTTCATGTGACATTTTTCCACACACACCTCACTCTCTCTTTCTCTCCCCAAGGCTTGGCCGAGCCTTCAACAGCCTCCCCTCCTTCAACCACATTTCTCACCAAAGAAAAATCATCACAAATTCCTTGTTCAAATTTAATGCTTGGATCTTGAAGCTAGTAGCATTTTGGGCGGCTAAGTTGCAAGTTGGATCCCAAAATTGTTGAGGTATAATCTTACTCGAGTGGTTACTTTGTTCATACTTGTTACAATTTCATTTTAAATTAAGTGTTAATATGGTTTAATTGAAAGTTAGAATTCTAAAGAGAAGGATTTGAGTTAAAGTTAGGGTTTATATCAATGAATCAAGTTAACTAAGTGTAGGTTATCATCTAAACACTTGCAAAATCTAATCTAGTGGTTAATTTGCTAGTTGTTACTTTTAAATTTATCCTAATTAAACATTCTTGCAAACTAATTTCATGATTAATCTAAAGTAGGTGAGATTAAAATTTAGTTAATAATTGTGTAGCCTAATTAAGTTATTAAGTGAAATTTGTGGGTACTAGATTTGCTAAAACATATAGTTTTGCACTAAAATGGTTAAGTGATGCTTACTAGGTTTTTGGATTAAATCAATTTTAAGTAAGTTTGAGGTTGGAATGATCTATAACCTATTCCCTAATATAATTAGTGTGTTTCGAATGCGTGATTGGTGCAATCGGGTTCTAGGCTTAGCAGTTGTCACGTTTAACGACCCTAGTTGTGGTTTGTGGCGTTGTCGCGAGCGTGTTTTGTGCACCAAGTGCGTGCGCGTCTAATTAGTGTGCGTGGTTGATTTGTATCATTTGTGTCTGTGACTATTTACATATCTATCCTCTTATTTGCTTGTGTGTGATTCTAGGATCGGGTGCAGAGGCGTCGGATGTGGCGCAGAAAGGTAAGGCTGAGATCGGATCAGATTAGCCAAGGTGTCCCGGTGAGTAGATGTACACGTCTATAGGGGATCGTCTGGATGGCACGAGGCGCCCGATAGTCAGGATTACTAGTAGTGCTTGTATTTATATGCGTAGTCTCCTAGTCATTCATCTCATTGCATTGGATCATCTTATATATATATGATAATATCTCATAGGACACTTGCACCATTACCATTGGTCTATGCCGCACGTGCACTACTTTATGTAAACACACACGCCATTGGTAATTGCTATGTCATGAACACTATAGAACTTGCTTAGAATCGGTATCTGTACATTTGCATCATATATGATCTGTAGACTTGTATTTGTATATCATTTCATCAGGATGGATACGCAGGATTGTTAGTCATATATACATACCTCATTGCATCATGATTCATCCATAACTTCTGGCCATACTTCGCATGGTATATACTATCGTATCATAGATATCCATCATCACTGACATGTTTACATATTGTGATTCTTCTCGAGAATTTCAGTATTTATGAGATTTATGGATTTTAGGGAAACCGCAAGGATTTTAAGAATGTATTACCATTTAAAAAATGTAAGTTGTGGTTTTCTCGTGATATGATGTGTGTGGCGTCCACCATGTGTTTTCTCGGTTCTTGAGCTGTATCATATACCCGATTCGAGGAGGGGGATGCACCGTCTGTGGGTACATGGTGAACCCGGTGCGGTACCTTAGGGCAAGAAGATCGCATAGATGGCGTTGAGCCCAGCAGGGGAGCACTACCGACCGGTTATTTTTGACGCGGCGGATATCCGGAGGATACCGACATAGTCATGAGATTTGATGATATGGGTTGATCCGGACTGACGGAGCCCGAGATATTGAGACATTGAGACATTGAGATATTGAGATATTGAGACATTGAGATATTGGGATATATATATTGTGCCGATGCTTGACATGGATTTTCTGTTGATTTCATTGATGATATTTCAGTTTATTGCACAGAGGTTTTTTTTCTAAGATAAGAACAAAGATTTTCTCATACCAGACTTGTTCAGGTTTCGTGTTTGATCATGCATTCATGTTAGTATATCGTATCATATCAATATGCGTAGGTTGAGACACATTTGCGTGCATGCTTATGATAACCTTATTAGATATTACTTACTACTCACGAGTTGGCAACCCACCCCCGTTGTGCCACAGTATCTTGCAGGTTTGACCCGTTAGTGCAGTAGCGGCGGGCGTACTTCCTCCTTTTGCTTCATTGCATCGATTTGCAGCTATACTCATAGGTGGGTTGCGAGGATACTTTTATTCCATCTTGTATTATTATTTGTATCTAGTATACTCCATCTACCCTTGTATATTGGACTAGACGGTGAGACTCGTGAGACTTGTATTTGTGGTATTTGGTGTCGATGCTCACTTGAGCCGACGCGGTGTTTCTCATTCTTGCTTTCAGATGCTTATTTCGCACTTTTGATATACATATTGCATGTGGTTGTGTTTCCGCCATTGGCGAAGAGCTAGCTCCCGCTTGGGGATGCCTTTATTCATTTCTTATATGTATTTTGTGTTGTACCCGTTTCGGGGCCAGTATTTACAAAGGAGACTCTGCCGAAATTTTCGGGAAATTTGATGTTTTAAAAATCTTTTAACATGACTTTATTTTATTAAAATTGCCTTTCTAAGTTAGGCTTTCCTTCACTCTATTTTTTTTAAACGGTTTAGATTTCTGGGCTTTGGCTTAGTTAGACTACGTTACGTCTTGAGAGGTTTCGTAATTTAAGTGACAGTCACGTTCCACATATCCGGGTTGTGACAAAGTTGGTATCAGAGCGATAGGTTTTACCTTTCTGAGTGTAGGATGACCCTTGGTAGATAGAGTAGGTGACTTAAACAGAGCGACGTAGCGTGTGTATGTTCCGCGGCATACTTACGATACGGTACTCCACCTAAGTGACCTTAGGATATATATATATATATATATATATATATATATATATATATATTTGCTTGTATTTCCATCCTTGACTCCAGAAATCCTTTGATTCGATCGCAATGTTCCTATCAATCATGTTTCTTGTTCCAGCCACTATGCCGCCGAAGACTACGAGGGCCAGAGGATTGCCGCCAGGGATGAGATTAGAGCAGTCTCGTTTGAGACGAGAACCGATCAGGGCAGTATGCCTACCTCTCAGGGATAGAGTGATATGCCTTCTCCAGGACGAATGGCAAGTCTGGAGTCGAGTATTCAGGACTTGTGATAGATGGTTGGATTGTTAGTTGAGGTTAGCCGAGCTTCAAGAGCCGATGATATCCCTCCTACTGTGGGGCCTGTGATTGTACATGCTGCTCAGGCAGCTGTTTCTGTTGTTACCAAGATTATTTCTGTATCCTTACAGGAGTTTTTAAGGCTGAAGCCTCTAGTTTTTACAGGCACAGATGCAATGAAGGATCCGCAGACAACCCTCGACATGATGGCTGGGATTTGTCGTTCATAGGGATGTTCTGATGAGATATGGATTGAGCTTGCGAGTTTTCGTCTAGAGAGGTCTTGCTCAGACGTGGTGCGAGTCAATTGAGAGAGGCCGAGCTGCAGATCTACTTCCTATAACTTGGGATGAGTTCACAGCTGTATTTCTTGCTTGTTTCCTTCCGGAGAATGTTCGGGATGCCTGAGCTTATAGTTTGAGTCTTTGCGCAAGAATCTAGAGATGACAGTGTCCGAGTAAGACATTTAGTTTACTCAGCGGTCCGATATGCTCCTTACCTGGTGGACCCTAAAGAGAAACGGATAAAGAGGTTCATATAGAGATTGGACATGCATTTATTTCTTGATATTGGTGCCCAGCATTTTGACACTTATGCCGCCTCTATGAACACAACCTTACTGTTGGAAGAGCGCATTTCTGAGACTTCGGTCGTTTCTGGATCGAAACGGATTTGTACCGGTATGCCAGATCGGAGGCGATTAGGTAAACGCCATGATAGGTTCTTTCCGGGAGACGGTGGTGGCAGAGGTAGAGGACAGCCGGCTATTAGTGGGGGGCCAGCCGAATGTTCGCTTTGACTCCTCTGGATGCGCAGGCATCCAAAGCCATTGTGACAAGTATTCTTTTTGTGTTTTCTTACGATGTGTAATTCCTTATGGTGTTGCTTGAAATGGTATCCATATATTTTGTATCGAGGTTTAGCCGATAGTAGTCCTTGCTAAATCAGTCGCTTGTTGTGATTTCTCCCGTAAGCTAGTCTTTTGTCGCTCGAAATGTTTTCGCTCGTGTTTGTTTTGTTCGTATCGGAGATAGGTATTTTTCAGTCAATTTGATTCTTCTCGATATATTAGACCTTGATGTTCTTCTGGGCTTGGATTGGTTAGTCACGTGTTATGCATCCGTGGACTGCCGTGAGAAGGCAGTCAGATTTAGTTTTCTGGATGAGCCAGTTCTTGTTTTTCGGGGAGACCGTAGTGTTGCCTTTCCCAGTTTGATTTCTTCTCTTCACGCTACTCCGTTCTTGAGGAAAGGATGTCAGGAATTCTTGGAGTATGTTTGTGATGTTAGAGCCGCAGAGGTCCCGTTGGACAAGGTCCCGATTGTGAGGGAATTTCAAGATGTCTTTCCTGAAAAGTTGCTTGGTTTGTCGCCAGAGCGCGATATTGGGTTCTGCTTTGACTTGATTCTCGGCACGGAGCCTTTTTCTATACCGCCATATCGGATAGACCCGACGGAGCTTAAAGAACTGAAGGATGGGTTGCAAGATTTGTTGGATAAAAAGGCTTGTTCGTCCGAGTGTGTCACCTTAGGGGTGCTCCTGTCCTGTTCGCCAAGAAGAAAGTCGGCAGTTGTATTTGTGCATCGATTATCGTCAGTTGAATCAAGTGACTGTGCGGAACAAATATCCCTTACCTCGTATCGACGATTTATTTGATTAGTTCCAGGGTGCAGGACATTTCTCGAAGTTTGACTTGCGATCAGGTTACCATTTGTTGCGGGTTCGGAAGGATGATATTCCAAAGACTGCTTTTCTCTCACGTTACGGGCGTTATGAGTCTTGGTGATGTCGTTCGAGCTCACAAATGCCCCAGCAGCGTTTATGGACTTGATGAACCGTATATTCATGTCGTTTCTTGATCAGTCTATCATCATGTTCATTGAGGACATCCTAGTATACTTTTAGAGCCGAGTGGAGCCTGGGCAGTAATTGAGGATTTCGTTGTAGACCTTAAGGGCGCACCGGCTATTCGCTAAATTATCCAAGTGCGTTTTCTTGTTGGATGGTGTTGAATGCTTGGGACACGTAGTTACGAGAGATGGTAAGTATGGAACCGAAGAAGATCGAGGCCGTTCAGCACTAACCCAAACCTGTATCGGTGACGAAGGTTCGCAGCATTTTGGGTTTGGATGGATACTATCGACCTTTCGTACAGGATTTTTCTTATATAGCTGCAACGTTGACCGGGTTGACCCGGAAGGGAGTTTCTTTTCCTTGGACCGAGGCATGCGAGCAGAGCTTTCAGCAGTTAAAGACTCATTTGAATACGACGCCAATATTATTTTTGCCTTCAGGACCAGGCGGTTTTGTTGTTTATTGTGATGCTTCTCGGCAGTTGAAGAAGCGCGAGCAGAACTATTCCACGCATGACTTAGAGATGGCTGCGGTGATTTTTACACTTAAGATTTGGAGACACTACTTATACAACGAGTCATGCTAGATATTTACGGACCACAAGAAGCTTAAAGTATATCTTTCAGCAGCGAGATCTAAATTTAAGAAAACGCTGATGGATGGAGCTAGTGAAAGACTATGACTGTGGGATTCTTTATCGTCCGGACAAGGTGAATGTTGTGGCAGATGCTTTGAGTCGGAGGCCTGGAGGTAGCTTTTCTTGTTTGAGCACAGTTCAGAGACAGTCGACGGCAGATTAGAAGATTCTTTGTCACAGCCGAGTACAGTTCGAGTTTACGTCGACCGGGGGACAACTTGTCCGTATCCGTACACATCCACAGTTATTTGATCATATCCGTGAGGCATAGTCTAATGACGTTCGTTTGTCAGAGATCTTGGAGCAGGTTCGACAGGGCAGAGATTCAGAGTTCGTGATCGATGATCATGGTGTACTACGATTTGGGACTCGACTGTGTGTGTCAGATTCCGAGGGACTGAGACACGAGATCTTAGGGGAGGCACATCAATCAGCATATAGTGTTCATCCGGGTTCCACCAAGATGTATTATGACTTAAGAGATGACTACTGATGTGAATGGATGTAGAGAGATGTCACGGATTTTGTTTCGGGATGCTGACTTGTCAAGGCCGAGCATCAAAGGTCAGCAGGAGAGTTACAACCTTTGCCCACTTCGGGGTAGAAATAGGAATAGATTTCTAAGGAATTTATTATAGGTCTACCTAGGACCAGTCGAGAGTGTGGCTCTATTTGAGTGATCGTAGACCGATTGACGAAAGCGGCTCACTTTCTGCCAGTCAAGACCATTTTCGGATTCGTTCATTATGCTCAGATATATGTTGATGAGATTGTGCAACTACACGGTGTTCCGACTTGCGTTGTTTCCGACAGAGGCACCCAGTTCACCAGCCGACTATTGTAGAAACTTCAAGAGACTTTGGGCAACAGATGGGTTTCAGAGTGGTTTTCTATCCGCAGACCGACGGACCTGTACCCGAAACCGACACAGGTGGGACAATCAGAGAGTACCATACAGACTCTTGAGGATATGCTCTGAGCTTGTGTTCTAGATTTCGGTGGCAGTTGAGATCGTCATTCGCCTTTAATAGAGTTCTCCTACAATGACAGCTTCCAGGAAAAGATTCATATGGCACCTTCGAGGTATTATATAGGAGGAAATGTCGATCACCATTTTGTTGGACATAGTTCAGTGAGAGCAGTTTTTTGGGACCACAGCTTGTGCAGGAGATGACCGAGAAGATCCAGTTAATTCGGAATAGGATAAGAGCGGCCCAGAGCCGGCAGAAATCGTATGCAGACCGACGTCGACGCAGAATTGAGTTTACAGTAGGCGATCATGTTTTCTTGAGGGTTTCTCCGATGAAGGGCGTGTTGAGATTCGGAAGAAAAGGAAGGCTTAGTTCCAGATATGTGGGTCCCTTAGAGATTCTTGAGCATGTCGGCACAGTTGTTTATTGTTCGGCTCTTCCGCCCAGCCTTTCAGATGTTCACCCCGTGTTTCATATATCAATGCTCCGCAAGTACCTTCTTGACCCCTCTCATGTGATTCAGTATTAAACAATTCTACTAGAGCGCGATCTTTCTTTCACCAAGCAGCCAGTAGTCATTCTAGATTGGCGGGTGAAGAAATTGAGGTCCGAGGTCATACAGTCCGTAAAGGGTTTTTTGGCGTGGCCCGAATAGCGAAGAGGTCACATGGGAAGCCAAGGACGAGATGAGGAAGAAATATCCCCATCTCTTCGAGGGTACGCGTAGTTAGATTTTAAATTGGGGACCAAATTTCTTTAAGTGGGGAAGATTGTAACGTTTTAAAAAATTGTTTAGGCTAATTGTCCGATAATCGGTAATATAATTCGTGTATTCTGTAAAACTTAATTATAATTATTTTTCAACATAGACTTAATTATACCTATTTTAGCTATGTAATTGCTTGTATCTGGTATTTAATTAGTCACTTATAAATTTCTAGTTTCCTTAAATATTTTTCCTTAATTAATTATTTTAAATATTATTATAAGCTTTCACTTATATATTTTAATTAGTGATAATTACAAATTAAAATGGGTTATGTACACATTAGGTAACCATGACACTTAATAACATTTTGTTAATTTACACTTTTATTTCTACATGTGGCATGTTCTAGATTTTTGTAGAAGGGAAATAAAAGAGAAAGTAAAATGAAAAATAAAATAAAATAAAGATAATGAGGTATGGTATATAATAAATGAGGTATGGGTTTCATGTGACATTTTTCCACACACACCTCACTCTCTCTTTCTCTCCCCAAGGCTTGGCCGAGCCTTCAACAGCCTCCCCTCCTTCAATTTCCTTTCTTCTTCTCTTTTCAACCTCATTTCTCACCAAAAAAAAAATCATCACAAATTCCTTGTTCAAATTTAATGCTTGGATCTTGAAGTTAGTAGCATTTTGGGAGACTAAGTTGGATCCCAAAATTGTTGAGGTATAACCTTACTCAAGTGGTTACTTTGTTCATACTTGTTACAATTTCATTTTAATTTAAGTGTTAATATGGTTTAATTGAAAGTTAGAATTCTAAAGAGAAGGATTTGAGTTAAAGTTAGGGTTTTTATCAATGAATCAAGTTAACCAAGTGTAGGTTATCATCTAAAGACTTGCAAAATCTAATCTAGTGGTTAATTTGCTAATTGTTAATTTTAAATTTATCCTAATTAAACATTCTTGCAAACTAATTTCATGATTAATCTAAAGTAGGTGAGATTAAAATTTAGTTAATAATTGTGTAGCCTAATTAAGTTATTAAGTGAAATTTGTAGCTACTAGATTTGCTAAAACATATAGTTTTGCACTAAAATGGTTAAGTGATGTTTACTAGGTTTTTGAATTAAATCGATTTTAAGTAAGTTTAAGGTTGGAATGATCTATAGCCTATTCCCTAATATAATTAGTGTGTTTCGAGTACGCGATTGGTGCGATCGGGTTCTAGGCTTGGTGGTTGTCACATTTAGCGACCCTAGTTGTGGTTTGTGGCGTTATCGCGAGCGCGTTTTGTGCACCAAGTGCGTGCGCGTCTAGTTAGTGCGTGTGGTTGATTTGTATCGTTTATGTCCGTGACTATTTACATATATATCCTCTTATTTACTTGTGTGCGATTCTAGGATCGGGTGTAGAGGCGTCGGATCTGGCGTGGAAAGGCAAGGCTGAGATTGGATCAGATTAGCCGAGACGTCCCGGTGAGTAGATGTACACGTCTATGGGGGGATCGTCTGGATGGCGCGAGGCGCCCGATAATAGGATTACTAGTAGTGCTTGTATTTATATGCATAGTCTCCTAGTCATTCATCTCATTGCATTGCATCATCTTATATATATATGATATTATCTCATAGGACACTTGCACCATTACTATTGGTCCATGTCGCACGTGCACTACTTTATATGAACACGCACGCCATTGGTAATTTCTATGTCACGAACACTATAGAACTTGCTTGGAATTGGTATCTATGCATTTGCATCATATATGATCTGTAGACTTGTATTTTTATATTCATTTCATCAGGATGGATACGCAAGATTGTTAGTCATATATACATACCTCATTGCATCATGATTCATGCATAGCTTCTGGTCGTACTTCACATGGTATATACTATCGTATCATAGACATCCATTATCACCGACATGTTTACATATTATGATTCTTCTCGAGAATTTCAGTATTTATGAGATTTATGAATTTTGGGGAAACCGCAAGGATTTTAAGAACGTATTACTATTTTAAAAATGTAAGTTGCGGTTTTCTCGTGATATGATGTGTGTGGCGTCCACCATGTGTTTTCTCGGTTCTTGAGCGGTATCATATACCTGATTCGAGGAGGGGGATGCACCGTCTGCGAGTATATAGTGGACCTGATGCGGTACCTCGGGGCAAGAAGATCGCATAGATGGCATTGAGCCCGGCAGGGGAGCACTACCGACCGGTTATTTTTGACGCGGTGGATACCCGGAGGATACCGAAGTAGTCGTGACATTTGATGATATGGGTCGATCCGGACCGACGGAGCCCGAGATATTGAGACATTGAGATATTGGGATATATATTGTATCGATACTTGACACGGATTTTCTGTTGATTTCATTGTGATACTTCAGTTTATTACACAAAGGTTTTTTTCTAAGATAAGAACAAAGATTTTCTCATACCAGACTTATTCAAGTTTCATATTTGATTATGCATTCATATTAGTACATCGTATCATATCGATATGCGTAGGTTAAGACGCATTTGCGTGCATGCTTTCGATAGCCTTATTAGATTACTTACTACTCACGAGTTGGCAACTCACCCCCGTTCTGCCACCGTATCTTGCAGGTTCGACCCGTCAGCGCAGTAGCGACGGGCGTACTTCCTCCTTTTGCTTCATTGCATCGATTTGCTGTTTTGCTCATAGGTGGGTTGCGAGGATACTTTTGTTCCATCCTATATTATTAGTTGTATCTAGTATACTCCATCTACCCTTGTATATTGGACTAGACGGTAAGACTCGTAAGACTTGTATTTGTGGTATTTGGTGTTGATGCTCACTTGAGCCGACGCGGTGTTTCTCATTCTTGCTTTCCGATACTTATTTCGCACTTTTGATATACATATTGCATATGGTTTTGTTTCCGCCATTGGCGAAGAGCTAACTCCCGCTTGGGGATGCCTTTATTCATTTCTTATATGTATTTTGTGTTGTACCCATTTCGGGGCCAGTGTTTACAAAGGAGACTCTGCCGAAATTTTCCGAAAAATTTGTTGTTTTAAAAAGCTTTTAACATGACTTTATTTTATTAAAATCGCCTTTTTAAGTTAGGCTTTCCTTCACTCTATTGTTTTTAAACGGTTTAGATTTCTGGGCTTTGGCTTACTTAGACTACGTTACGTCTTGAGACGTTTCGTAATTTAAGTGCCAATCACGTTCCACATATCTGGGTTGTGACACTTCACCTCGAAGCTGGCCCCAAACCGAGATGTCCCTAAACTAACAATGGACCGTAAACTAATACGTCGCCTCAAACATGGCGATAATGGAACTCAAGTCCACAAGTCCCAACGGCGAGAACTGCAACTCAAGTCCCGCTGGCTACACAGCTGCCCCTGTGGCGAAGTCCCCCCTAAGTTCCATTGGCAAATAGAAGGGTAAAAAAACGGTACGTCCACAAGCAAAATGGGCATGGATGAAAAGCCGAAAGGGCGCCGTGAGTAAAAACAGCAGGGCTACCGGCGAGTTTGTGAAAACCTGAAAGGGCGTAATCTTGTAAATTTTTCACTTATGAGATTTTCTCGACTCGTAAGAAGAAATCCCCCTATGAGACACTCATGGCTCATAGGATTCAAAGCCTTAAGCTACAGGGACCTCGACATGTTCTTAAGCCGTCGTATCTCCCGAGTTGCCCTACAGGCGGTCCGATATTGGCCTTTATATACAATCCACGGGCATAAATAAATGTTTCCCCCACCAAGTTCCACCAATCACGAGGAATGTCCCCATATGGTGAACGACACTTGTAAGTCCTCTCGACTTATAAGGAGAAAACATTCTTGTATGATCCTTACGACTTGCAAAAGAAAATATTACTTAGGAGTCCTCACGACTTCTAGGGAGAACCAATACCTACGAGATCCTCTCGACTCATAGGGAGAAAACCCTTAATGAGACCCTTTGTAACATATCAGAAATATAAAATATTATTTTTGGAATTTAATATTAAAATAATATATTTCGCGAAAACTATTCGATTTGCGAATTTGGGGTTTTCGTAAAATGGTATAAATATATACCAATATTTGGGAAATAATTGGAGATTAAAATGATTTATTCATCTAAAAATATATTTATCGGATTTGGGCATTTTTATAATTAATTATATGCAAGTTTAAATTAAACTCGATTGGTGCACTACTAATCACGATTATGCCAAATCCGTATTTTCACATTTTCCATGTTAGTGCACCATGACATGTTGCATTCTTGTTGTATGTTGTTTCATTGTGCTGGTTCCATTTGTATTTGGACTTTGTGAGAAAAAGAAAGAAAAAGCGATGGCATGATTGAGGAGAGAGAGGGGGGGACACAATGATGACTTGAGGCATGGCATGAGAGCATGCCATGAGAGAGAGAGAGAGAGGATGGCATGCTACCCCTTGACCCTTCTTCATTTCTTTCTTCATCATTTTATTTCCTCAACAACTCCTTCATCTTCTTCATCTCTTCCTCCACCCCCTCTACCTCCATGGATCACCTCAAAAACATTGCTAAAACCCCACACCACCTTCATTAAAAATTATCCCCACCTCATCCTATACCTTATGGACCTTTCAAGTTTGAAATTTGAAGACTTTGAGCAACTCAAGAATTTTCTTGAGTTGCTAAATGAGATAAAAACCCATATCTTTTAGTTAAGTTATTACGTTTATTATATCCTAGTTTAGTTTAGAGTTTATATTAGTTAGTTTAGTGATGTTTGAAATTCCAAGAGGGGGTTTAAGTGATTGTGTGGACTTGTGACATGTAGTGACTGTTTACAAGACCTTAGTGTTGATTTTCTGGACCAAAACAGAGATTAAAACCCAATACATGAACTTAAGATTTATTCCGTGTCGGTTTTGTGAAGTATTGTTGGACTACGGGGAATCTGGAGCAACCTGAGATGTTTATGAGGAAAACAAACAACTACATTAACCTTGATAAACCACTAGAAACCCACCGCCAAAGTACTAGCCCCTTTGTCCCCTGTACGGCCGGCGACACCGGACTTTTTGATCCTTTCGCTGGATTTCCTTCATGCTCTGGTGTTTGGGTTTTGCCTGTAGCTCAATGTCCTTATAACCTATCCCCTGTACTTGCTTGTTTGGTCCCAATTAACCTGAGATAAAATCTGGGAGCTGTTTGTGAGTGCTTTGGCTATATTTTCCCGATATTTGAATTCGTGGTTTTGGTATTTGGTTTTGATTTGGTCATTGGACGTTTGTACATCAACGACGAGGGTTGTTTGGTTGTTTTTGCATGTGTAGGTTATAGGTCCTAACCTATGAGCGCACCATGTGCCGTATCGGTTTTCGGACATTGATTTTAATAGAACTGCGATTGTGTATTGATTGTAGGTACCTTCGCGTGGACTTCCGAGACGACGAAGCATATCGACTTCGGCTTAGCGAGGAGATTGCAGGTGAGTAGATTTATATCTACGGGGGAAGTCGGGTGGATGGCATATAGCACCCCCGCAACCATTGATATGGAAGTCGATGTGTGATTTACAATTTGAAGATAAGATATGCCACAACTTAAGGTTATGGTTAATGGTTTTAGAGTGAAATGATATGAGAGATAAGGATGTCTCGGATTGATATATGAGAACATAAAATGTGAATGTGAATCACGATATATATATTTATGAGAATAATGAGTGATATAGCGTACGAGATGTTAGATCCGTACCCTCATTATTGTATAGGTTGATAGAATCCCGATTTGTTTAATGCTGCCGTATGATGGATTATACCGTACGTGATGCTATGAGGCTGGATGCCGATTGATAGATTCACCGACTCGGATATGTTATAGATATTTAATCCCTGTCTACACCGCTTAGTTTAGCTTTTACATAGATGTTAGATTAGATATGTATACCTTATAGCATTGCGCCCATGATTTACTTTCTGCTACGTTCATGATATTCTCATTGCATTATATATACCTGTGCTAGTACACCTACACAATTATCGATGATGCGTATGTTACACTTACACAGATTTGTCGGCTCACACACTTTCATCATCGATAATTGCTATGTCACTTACACAGTAGAATTGCTACATCATGCTATTACTCTTAATTGTTCAGTACTGTCACATGACTCGTTGGCATAATATATTGCTATGCTTACATCATTATGCTATGTTGCATGATATACTTGTTATACTCACATCATTATGCTATGTCGCATGATATACTTGATATGCTCACATTTCTATTCTATGTTTGCATACATCATGCTTCATGATTATACGCATTGAGATGCTGTTTTTATGAGATTCTGGATTTGAGAACCGTGGTTATACTTCAAAGGAAATTATGTATTGTTTTAAAAACCCAGTTTCTCTTGATATGATATTTCGATGCGTCCACCATTAGTTTTCTCGGTTCTGAGATTGGTATGTGAAACCCGATTCGAGGAGATGGACGATCCGTTTACAGGTTCATGGTGGACCCGGTATGGTACCCCGAGGCAAGAAAGGTATGTTGTGCAGTAGACGATGAGCCTGGCAGAGGGACTACCACCTACCGGTGATAGTTTGGACCCGGCGGTTATCCGGAGGATACCGACCGGAGTTGTGAGATAGATATGGGTCGATACGGACTGACGGAGCCCGTAGGCCGATTCGGACTGACGGAGCCCAAGATATGAGGATTTACGTGTCGATGATGGACACGGGTTTCATGAGGTTTCGAGTGTCGGTGTTGGGCACTCAGGTTCCATGATTTTGATGTGTCATTGATGGACACACGTTGGTTGTTACCCTCATATATACATGTGTATGCTTTCATGATGTTTCGAGTGTCGATGTTGGACACTCAGGTTCCATGATGTTGATTGTGTCATTGATAGATACGTGGATGATATCCACCTGCATATGGGCATATGATTCAGATGTTTATTTGTATATGTCATTTGCATTGAGTACATTGTTGACATATATGCAGACACGGTCACCCTAGATATCATAGTATTACCTTCATGATATAGTTGACCTAGGAAATCATTGTTTTATTCGATTTCTATCTGCTGATATTTTCTACTCACGAGTTGGCAACTCACCCGTTGTGCCACAGTTCTTACAGGTTTGACCACATGGATCAGTAGCGGTATCGTTGGCACACAGCTTACATTCAGATGATTTGCTATGGTATGTGGGACACATTGGATCGTGCCCACTCTTGTATTTATTATTTCCTATTGTATCTATATAAACTCCATCAATCAGAAAAACTAGTATTTGTATAATTAGTAAGACTTGGAAAGACTTGTGGTTGCGAGACTTAGAGCGATGGGGTATATGTTCGCTATTGGTGGTTTTGATGTCTCGTTTTATTTATCATTCCTTCTGTGCTGATCTTCACCGTTAGGTGTCGTATATATATGTTGCTCACTTGCGTGGTTGTAATTCCGCCATTCGGCGAAGAGCTAGCTCCCGCTTGGGGATGCCTTTCATATTGTTATGTAAATGTGGTTTCGGTTCAAAATATACAAGGGAGGTACTGCCCAAATTTTTAAAGGACGAAAAACCTTCTCAATTTTAGTACATTCTACTTGCATTTTCTTATATCATTAGTTATGCATTTATAGATAAACTTTATTTCATTACATCTTTATTTCAAAACTGCACCCCACTATTTTCCATAAAAAAGTTTAGATTTTCCGGGCTTCGGCTTACTTGAATTAAGTTACGCCTTTAGACGTTGCGTGATTTAAGTACCGGTCATGAATTAAATTTTGGATCGTGACACCCTTACGGCTCATAAAGTCAAAAGCCTTAGTCGACAGGATCCTAACCCTATCTACTAAGCCATCTTTGTTCAAATCAGCAAAGACAAATGATGATTCACTCCTGGCAATATCCCCAGTTGCAGCGATGCTGATGCCTAAATTGGTATCAAATTCTAAGTCCTTTCAAGGCAAATGATGATTCGCTCATGGAAATATTCCAGTCGCAGCGATGCTGATGCCTGAACAGGTGTCGATTTTCAATTCCTTTCACGGCAAATGGTGATTCGCTCCTGGCAGTATTCCAGTCACAGTGGTGTTGATGCCAAGATTGGTGTCAGATCTCAAGTTTCATACTCGCAACAAAAATTAGCGAGCAAAAAAATGCATATGAAATAGCCGAAATCATGGGGCAACTCGCAATAAAAATCAGCGAGCAAAAATATATGCATATAAAAACAGCCGAAATGTTTAGGCAACTCGCAATAAAAAACAGCGAGTCAAAAGAAAAAATAGACGAAATGATTAGACAGCGCGATAAAAAGCCGAAATGATTGGGCAATCATGACTTTCGCGATATAAAAAGTTGAAATGATAGAGCATCGCGGAAACAAAAAAAATGAAACTTTTTCCCTGCAGGTGAGTCTACATCGACCCCTGTATACAATCGATGGGCACAAACAAAAAGGGAACCACATTTTCCCACTTGGCTCCATCAATAGGAGAGCCAAGTCTTGACGGTTCACAAACAACCTAGAGATCACCTCGACACTCGTCTCGTTACAGCAGACGCAGTGTCAGCAACGTCGTTCCTTCTCACTCCAGCAGGATGCAGACACGACGTCAACCAAAGACCCCAGGGTCTAAGCAAACCGGAATCATGGCAAAGTCCCTAGTTCCAAGCCTCGACGGTTCACACAAACCTAGAGACCACCTCGACACTCATAGTGTCAACAATGGCGTTCTTTCTCACTCCAGCAGGATGCAGACGCGACGTCAACAAACGACCCTAGGGTCAAAACAGAACGGAGCCATGGAAAAGTCCCTAGATCCAAGTCTCGACGGTTTACAGACAACCTAGAGACCACCTCGACACTCATCTCGTTACAACAGAAGCGGTGTCAACAGCGGCGTTCCTTCTCACTCCAGCAGGATGTAGACGCGGCATCAACTGTCACGCCCCGCTTCCCAAAAGAAGGTGAAGGATGACATGGCAAAGTCTGCAACCTAACTGTATTGAAGGTGGTCTATTCAATACAGTTACGTTAAGCGTATGAATATCTAACATGCAGGATGTGTACCAAAATCAAAATAATAAAAGCGAAAGGCATTTATTTCCATTAACCAAATTTTATTACATCCCAAAAAAAGAGTAAAATAAACTAAGTAGTTTAATTACATCAAAGGAGCAACGAAAGCCCTGAACATGTGGGCAACAAAAAAAATTAAATCTAGCTAATCTTCCATCGTCCAGTCTGCATAATCTTCATAAGTTGGCTCCACACCTTGATCCTCGCCATAATACTCATTCTCATCTGACGGATATTCCAAAGATAGAGGAAGAAAAGGAAAGTCCATCAGCGAGTTATACTCGGGTAGGATTGCCTCATAAGAAAGTAAAGGTATAGAAACAAACATGTGTATATAAATGTAATGAATATGATGTACATGGGTATAAAGGTATGAGGTTATATACAAATTAGATATGTTGACAGAGGTATATGTGAATATGAGTAACTTGTGTGAGGTATATGTTTGGTAAAAGTTCAAGTCAAGTCAAACGGATATTCAATCTAAGAGTTAGATCAGGTTAAACAAGGTGTGTATGGATGGAATTAACGGATGAACATACTCGTATCCTTGAGGTATCCCATGACTAGCTGGAAGCATGTATGAGCTGGTGATTGGTGTGAAAGAGTGTGTTTAGTAGTTAACCGCAATCAGAACGGTGTCGCGCGTAGCTAGACCGAGATGAGTACGGGTCGTCCTCAGGGAAACGTTGAATCTTTTACTCTTACATTAGATGTGTTGAAAAAGAGAGAAGGGATAAAGAATTTTGTGGAAAGGTTTCTAGATCTACGTTAAGCACTAATGCAAAAATATAGATCTAGATTATTTTAGGGATGTAGTTAATATGATAAGGGGGCTTGTAGGGTTCGTTAGGATATAGTAGTTATGGACGATTAATTAAAAGTTACCCTTTTTATCCTTTAATAGATTTAAAACTAGAACGACGGTGATGCGTGTAGATTAGGGTTTCTGGAGGGAAAAGGAATCCCACTCTTAACCCTTATCTCGACACGGAACTCCGTTCATATCTAGCCTTTACCAAAACAATCATTAATCTAATCTCTAATCGCGGTCGGGACTAACAAAGAATTGTTAGCGCGCCCGATTAGGATGTTAATGATTCTTTTGATAAAGTTCATAAACTTTATAGGACTTAAAAAGGGTTTAGGGATGTTCATCATCCATTAGCCTACCCTAATCCTACGAACCCTAACAAGCGGAGAATTACTCGCGCATGTTGGGAGAAAAAGAGATGGAGAGAAAATGCATAATTAAACTATGAAGAAATAGAATAAGAAAAAGAAAGCTACCTTTATTAATCAACAATATTCATTACACTTTGATTCCTTATAAAATGATTACAAAGACTAGTTTGCTTCTCGATCTCTTCTAAGGAGGTAGACGAACAGTTGATGATCAGCCTGGATGCGTGAGCCGTCTTGAACTTCGTGATCTCGTCGGCTTGATGATTTTTCCAAGAGGCTCTCGTTCTCTATTTATAGTCCCAAAGCCAGAAAGCTAGATGCCTAAATTGGGGAATAGCAGTTATGATCCAGCCTCAAAATTTCCAGCCCCTAACTCTTCTTTAACGCGGTGGATCCGCGGCATCAAGGGGCTCGGGCCGCGGATCCGCGGCCTGATGATCTCCTCCGTTGATCAAACTTCTAGGGATGGCTCCTTATGACATGTGGCGATCCTTGGAACCTTCAGAATTTGGAAATCTTTTCTTTTCTTCTGCCAGAATTGATTTCTTAATTTTGATTTCTTAATTAGGCAGGTTCGCTTTAACAACTTGATTTCCTTGATTTAAGACCTGAAAATTCTGCACAACTTAAATAATATTAGTAGACTAAGTCTACTAGGATTAGGCAAATAATATTATATACATTTTCCTATCAAATGCTAATTATAATATATCAACATATGAAAAATAGTATTTTAACACATAAACCCTCAAATGTATGATATATTATAATAACGACTTTTTTTAATATGAAAATGGTAGGAAAAATGTAATAACAAATGTGCAGTTTTATCAACTGAACAAATACCCCCAAACTTATCTTTGATCGTCCCGAGCAAACTAGTTTATTCAAGAGAAGGAGAAAAAAGAAAGGAGAAAACTAAGCACACTTTCGTAAGCAAACACGATTGCACTGAGCACGTGCAATAAGCCGTTAAACCTCTAGGTGTCCCTAGTAAGAGGAGTGTTGTCTCTTAAGGGTTTTCAGCGGATTACACCCACAAAATCCTATAACAAAAGAGAGATGGTGAAATTTACATATAAAGATAAGAACCATAAAAGAAAGACTTTGAAAATAAGAGTTTCTAAGTACACTAGCTTTTCGGTTGTCATGAGCCCTATCTTAACAGTCATGAAAAGATGTTAGAAATCACATTATACCTCAATAAAACATCGTCTTTATTCTTCATTCCTACCTTTCGTCCAAACATTGATCATATACCCCTACGTGTGTGAAATGGACATCCCTACACTCGGAGAATTCAATTCAAGCTATCATGCTCTTGTCCATCTACCTCGGTATTTTTTTAACTTGATGAATATTTAGATTTGCTCACACATTTTCATGCGACCGTTAATACTTCTTGAGGTACTAACTGACCGATTACTTATATGCTTGCAGATTAGGAGATAGTATTTTCCTCGTCTTGCACCACCTAAGGCTTAGCAGTGACTCCCATACCAGTTGGTCTTAGGGCACTAGGTGAAGAGGCACCCTCGCTATATTTTTTTATTGCTGCCTTGGCGATAACAAAACCAGTGTTCATTTTTCTTTTCACCATTTTTATATTTTCTTCATTTTTTTCATTTCCTTCATACTTTGGCTTTTAGACAAGAGCATTTCAAGGTATCCTCTACTATCCCGAGTTTCAAGACGTGTGTAAGTGCATATAGTAGGGTATCAACATTCAAATGTTTGGCTTCCAAAATAGAAACTATTTTTCAGACTTATTTTTATCCTCAGATTAGTGACTTCCTTCATCTTACTAACCCTTAGGACAACAGCTCATAACTACTTATTACCAGTTCGTTTAAGAAAACTTCTAATTTTCTTGGTTTTCTTAAACTATTCCTATCTTTTGGATGTAATTTTTCACACTCTACTCTTTTGTTATTAAAAAAAAAATTTAATGCCCAGTGTCAAAAGATAATTCAATGAATACAAACCTCCCCCCAAACCTGTTTTCAGCAGTGTCCTCACTGATGTAGCCTTTTGAGAACAAGGACATGTATACTAGGAGAGAGATACAAGGGGTAAAATAATAGTTAAATGAAAACTACCCCCAAACTTGTTCTTTGGCACGCACAGATATTCAATTAAATCCATTTTCACTCACCTCCATTCTTAAAATGAGAAAATGTTACAAAAACATGGAGGTGAAGCGGAGGAATTTAGTTTTGATAAAGCGGCTCCTGTAAAAACAGGAGCTCCTCCGCGGGGTCAGCAGAAAAATACGGTTTTAATCTATGCCCATTTACTTTAAAAATTGAACCGTTTTTCAAGTTTTCAACTTCAACTGCCCCGTGCGGGTATACATACCGCACCACAAAAGGTCCTTTCCAACGAGATTTAAGCTTACCCGGATGAAGATGGAGACGGGAATCGTAAAGAAGGACTTGTTGCCCCGATGTGAAGGTTTTTCTAAAAACATTTTTATCGTGGAACACTTTAGTCCTGTTCTTTACTATTACCGCATTATCGTAAGCTTCATCGCGGAGTTTGCTTAGCTCATTCAACTGCAGCTTCCGATAGCTGCCTGCATGATCAAGATCAAAATTAAGCTCTTTAATAGCCCACATAGCTTTATGTTCGATCTCGACAGGAAGGTGGCATGCCTTCCCAAACACAAGGCGGTATGGAGACATACCAAGATCTGTCTTATAAGCGGTGCGGAATGCCCAAAGAGCATCCGTCAATTTGGTTGACCAATCTTTACGGTTTTTCGACACCGTCTTCTCCAATATCTGTTTGATCTGTCTATTTGAGATCTCAGCCTGCCCGCTTGTTTAGGGATGATAGGGCGTAGAAAGCTTGTGAGTGATTGAATATTTCCGCATCAAGGCCTCAAAAGACCGATTGTAGAAATGTGTCCCGTTGTCGCTAATTATAGCGCGAGGGTGTCCGAATCGCGAAAAGATATTTTCGTTAAGGAACTTAATGACAACTTTGTTGTCATTAGTGCGACACGGTATAGCTTCCACCCATTTCGAGACATAATCAACTGCTAACAAGATATATAGATTCCCAAAGGAGTTGGGAAAAGGGCCCATAAAATCAATACCCCAAACATCAAATATTTCCACAACCAATATAGGCTAGAGCGGCATCTCATTCCTTCATGAAATCCGACCCAAATGCTGACATCGCGGACAAGTTTTGCAATGTTCAAATGCATCTTTAAATAATGTTGGCCAATAAAAGCCACATTGCAAAACTTTCTCCGCCGTTTTGCGAGGACCAAAATGACCGCCGCATGCCTGATCATGACAAATGATAACACGCTCTTGAATTCATCGTTAGGGACACACCTGCGAATGATTTGATCGGAACAATACTTAAATAGATAAGGTTCATCCCAGTAAAAATATTTTACTTGGGATAGAAATCGAGGTTTGTCTTGTTTCGACCAATCGCTAGGAATAAGTCCCGTTGCAAGATAGTTCATGATATCCACGAACCAAGGTTCGTAGGATACGGTCAAGAGCTGTTCGTCAGGAAATGAGTCATTTATTGGCACGGTCAAAGTTGGTGAAGAAGTGATGCGTGAAAGATGGTCGGCTACAACGTTTTCACATCCACTCTTGTCTCGGATGACAAGATCAAATTCTTGTAACAATAGGATCCAACGTATTAGCCTGGCCTTCGCATCCTTCTTCGATAAAAGATGTCGTAGGGCGGAGTGATCTGTGTAAACCACAATAGGCGAGCCAATCAAGTAGGGCCTGAATTTCTCTAATGCAAATACAACTTCCAAGAGTTCTTTCTCGGTAGTTGTGTAATTTATTTATGCATCATTCAAGGTCCTACTTGCATAGTAAATTACATGTGGCATCTTATCAATATGCTGTCCCAAGACAGCACCAATAGCAAAATCTGATGCGTCATACATAAGCTCGAACGGGTGGTTCCAATCCGGAGATGATAGAACGGAGGCTGTAGTGAGTGATTCTTTAAGCGACTCAAAAGCAGCCTCACAATCCGAATCGAAGCGAAATGTAGTGTCCTTGGCCAATAAAAGGGTTAAAGGTCTAGCAATTTTGCTAAAGTCCTTAATAAATCTCCTATAAAATCCTGCATGGCCAAGAAAGGATCGTATATCTTTGACGCAGTTGGGACGAGGGAGGTTTTGAATGACATCTATTTTAGCTCTGTCAACCTCAATGCCTTTTCGTGAAATTATATGTCCAAGTACAATACCTTCTTGGACCATAAAATGGCATTTTTCCCAATTCAAAGTCAAGTTCTTATCCTTACAGCGGGTAAGAACCGCGTCAAGATTACGAAGGCAGTCCTCAAAGGAGTCCCCAAAAATGGAGAAATCGTCCATAAAAATTTCCAGAAAATTTTCCACCATATCTGAAAATATCCCCATCATGCACCGCTGAAATGTAGCGGGAGCGTTGCATAACCCAAAGGGCATGCGTCTATAAGCAAAAGTTCCGAAAGGACAAGTAAATGTGGTTTTATCTTGATCCTTTTCGGCGATGGGGACCTGGTTATAGCCAGAGTATCCATCCAAGAAACAGTAGTATTCGTGTCTCGCTAATCGTTCTAACATCTGGTCAATGAAAGGTAAAGGGAAGTGATCTTTCCTCGTCGCGGCATTGAGTTTCCTGTGATCAATACATACGCGCCACCCAGTTTGGGTGCGTGTTTGGATTAACTCATTAGCCTCATTAGTGATGACCGTGATGCCAGACTTTTTAGGGACCACATGAATTGGACTTACCCATTGGCCATCAGATATAGGGTAAATTATTCCACTATCAAGGCACTTGACGATTTCTTTCTTTACCGCCTCCTTCATAACGGGATTTAACCGTCTTTGTGGGTCTTGGGTTGGTTAGGCTTCATCCATCAGATGTATGTAATGTTCAAAAATTAATGGACTAATCCCTTTGATGTCGGCCATTGCCTAACCAAATGCTTGCCGATTCGATCTCAACACTGCCAAAAGTGCATTCTCTTGCTCTAAGGCTAGAGAAGCGAAAATAATCACTGGCAAAGTCTCATTCTCTCCTAAATATGCATGGTTAAGATGAGAAGGTAGCGGTTTGAGATCAAGAATCGGCGGAGAGACAATAAAAGGTGGGGTAAGGGAATGATATTCGGACTCCCTAAGAGGTTCAAAACTTGTATAAGATATTGACTCGGAAAGTGCTGCTGACTTTTGCAACGAGTCAACGGGTTCAATCTCAAGGTCGGACTCATTGAATAGATCCTCACTGTGAAGTGGTGCAAGATCAAACGATGTCTCATTAGTGTTGTCGAGAACATCAAAGCAAAGTTCCTCATCCATGCAGCTTTCGGAAGCTATCTCGTGGATGGAACAAACATCCAGCAAATGAGCAGAAGGTTCTGATGGCTGACTTCCTAGCTTGTAAATATTAAGCTCAATTGTTATTTTCCCGAAGGATAAGTTCATAGAACCGTTACGACAATTAATTACAGCGTTAGAAGTTGCTAGGAAGGGTCGACCATGTATCACCGGGATTTGATTGCGTGGGTTTGCCACAGGTTGTGTATCAAAACAATAAAGTCCACGGGAAATATGAATTCCCCGACTTTAATTAACACATCCTCTAGTTCACCCCGAGGTTTGGTGATAGATCGGTCTGCCATCTGGAGAGTACAATAGGCGGGTTTTAACTCTCCAATCCCTAACTGCTCGTATACTGAATAAGGAAGCAAGTTAATGCTAGCGCCTAGATCGAGTAAAGCACGATTAATATTTTTACCCCCAATAGAAATAGAGATTGTAGAACAGCCGGGGTCTTTACGTTTCTTTGGTATTTGTTGGGTAAAAGCGGTGCTAACATTACTCGTCATGAAAACCTTCTTAGGCACTTGAGTTTTTCTCTTCCTAGTGCACAAGTCTTTAAGGATTCTTGTATAAGATGAGACTTGTTGAATAGCATCTAGGAGAGGAATATTCACGCTAACTTGCTTAAATATTTCCACAATCTTCTCCATTTGTGGGTTAGGTCTGTTGGCCCTTAATCTATTTGGAAATGGAGCTTGATCAATAAGTTTTGGGTCCAACGTTTGTGGAGAAGAATGTGGCGACGGATTCGATCCCAAAATTGGAGTGGGAATCGACTTAGATAGATTTGGCGAAATGTTCGAGCCTTGGGGAAAACGGAGAATAGGCTCGGATGAAGGTGGAAGACTAGACGAATTAGGGGAAGAAGAAGAAGCTGGGGTATCAATGGTGTCACTAACATCAAATTGCTCACCCACTCGGTTATTCAGCACTCTCCCCGATCTCAACGTAGTAATGGCATTCACATTATAATTTTGTGAATGGTCAGGATTCGGTAGGGGTTGAGATGGGAGTTTCTCTTTTTCTCTCGCACTCATTGCGGCGTTTAACTGTGCGATTTGGTTTTCTATTGATTTAATACTCTCACCATGGGAGGCGGAGTTTTTCGTTATGGTATCAATAGAAGACATCATCTCTGCCGACAATTGCATGGATTGTTTCATGAACAAATCTAAGGTTTGTGCAAGTGAGTTGTCAGTACCGGCCACTTGTGGTGTAGAAATGTTGGCCGGATTTAGGAAATTCTGTGACTGAAAGGGGGGCTAATTCTGTGGTTATGGTTGCTGTGGAGGAGGTCTTTGATAATTGCTTTGTTGGTTTTGATTCCAAGCAAAGTTAGGATGATTCCTCCATCCTTGATTGTATGTGGAAGAATAAGGGTCGTTTCTAGGTCGCAGCTGAAAAGCAGCATTAGTTTGCTCGTGACCTTGAAATGGTGCATTCATAGGGCATTCTTCTGTTAAGTGTGAAAGATCCGAACAGCAACCGCAGACGGTCTTAGGAAGCGTGACCTGATTTAGGGAGAATGATGAGAATTTGTTCTCAATAGCGTCGATTTTCTTCTGTATCGCTGCCATTTCGGCTTTTACTGCGATAGAAACATCGAGCTGGTGAACACCTCCCCTAGATGAAGGTGGTCTTACGCTTTCCCACTGCAAAGTGTGTTCAGCGAGGTCTTCCCGATACTTCCAAGCTTCACCGTCATCTTTAGACATGAAATTGCATTGACACATTGTTTCAAGCATCTGCTTTGTCGCTGGATTAATGCCCTCATAAATAATTCGGCATAAATCCCATCTATTGATTCCATGATGAGGACATTAGACAGGCAGATCTTTGAAACGTTCAAAGCACTTCCAAAATGGTTCATTGGGAAGCTGGGTGAACTGGTTGATCTCGCTTCTAACACGGGCAGTCTTATGGTTTGGGTAAAACTTCTTAAGAAATGCTATGACGTATTCATCCCAATTAGTGATAGAGTGTGCGGCAGTATTGTAAAGCCATTTTTCTGCCAAGTCGCACAGTATGAATGGGAGAAGACGTAAGCGCATAGCATCTAAAGTCAATTGTGAAGTACCCATCATTGCGCATACGTTTTCGAATTTGGTAATGAAAACGTACACGTCTTCCGACTCAAGCCCATGAAATTTGGGCAGTAGATTGATGTAGTGGGGTTTAATTTCGAAATTATCCCCGTTAGGTGGTGGAAAAGATAGACAAGTGGGAAGAGGACCACGGATAGGATAGCATCTCTCTTGGAGAGAGATGCGAGGTGGATTCTGCGCACCTACGGGCGGTGGCAGCGTGGTGTTATAATTTGATGGAGTACCGTCCATCTCGGTCGTGGTGTGTGGTGGGGGAAAAGAAGATGAAGAAGTACCGACTTCGGCGTCGATAGCAGGAACGCGGACAAGACGGGAACTAGGATCCCGTGTCCAGTCGAGCATGCACTAAGCGGGTTTAGTGCAAGTGGCAGCGTGTGTGTGATTTAAAATTGGTCTGTTTTGAAAAAAGTGGGACTCAAGAAAAATCACTCTAAAATGCACAAGCAACCCTAGAACTAAGGTCACTTAAGTCCGGTCTCTAGACCGCTCCTAGACTTCCAAAGGACAAGCCGCAGGATCAATCCTCTACCACCTCTTTACTACTCTTGTGGCCAGGTAAGTGCCAGGTAAGTGGGAGGTATCTGCTATACGAATCACCGAAAATAGCGGGCCTAATTAAGTAAACCACTTGCCTTAGACACACTTGCCTAGGCACCACAAAAGTAATGCGGATAAGCGATAGATTACCCACGACCTTCCTTTGTCCTTAATGAGCGCGGTAGTCCTTAGAGTCTGGTCTAGATATTTTTTAAATTAATGTAGGGTTGATGCGGATGCTCGGTTTGTGATTTGTGGGGCTTAGGAAGGGTGATGAAATCCCCACCTAATCTTAATTTGGTCTTTGCCCCTTAAAGTCCGTATTAAAATATGCAAAACAAAACCAATCATAAAACTTTTGCAAAAAGATTTTTGAGCGGCGCTATTTTGCAAAGAATCCCGCAGAAAATAGATTTTATTGGATTTGAGAGGAGAGAGAAAGAGTTGAGAAAGATACCAGAGGATTTTGGAACCCTAGATCTCCTGTTTCCTCAAGTCTGTGACTCCAGATCTCCTTGCAAAAATTCACGCACAAATCGTTAAATATGAAATTTGCAGTTTTGTTTTAATAATGATATGAATCGTCTAAGAATTCAACACAAATAGTAAGAATAAAAAAAATTACGCACGTATTCCCGGCAACGGCGCCATTTGATTGATGCGAAAAAGTGTTTGTGTAGTTAACCGCAATCAGAACGGTGTCGCCTGTAGCTAGACCGAGGTGAGTACGGGTCGTTCTCAGGGAAACGTTGAATCTTTTACTCTTACTTTAGATGTGTTGAAAAAGAGAGGAGGAATAAAGAATTTTGTGGAAAGATTTCTAGATCTACGTTAAGCAAGAATGCAAAATATATAGATCTAGATTATTTTAGGGATGTAGTTAATACAATAAGAGAGCTTGTAGGGTTCGTTAGGATTTAGTAGTTATGGACAATTAATTAAAAGTTACCCTTTTATCCTTTAATAGATTTAAAACTAGAACGACGGTGATGCGTGTAGATTAGGATTTCTGGAGGGAAAAGAAATCCCACTCTTAACCCTTATCTCGACACGGAACTCCGTTCATATCTAGCCTTTACCAAAACAATCATTAATCTAATCTCTAATTGCGGTCGGAACTAACAAAGAATTGTTAGCGCGCCCGATTAGGATGTTAATGATTCTTTTGATAAAGTTCATAAACTTTCTAGGACTTAAAAAGGGTTTAGAGATGTTCATCATCCATTAGCCTACCATAATCCTACGAACCCTAACAAGCGGAGAATTACTCGTGCATGTTGGGAGAAAAAGAGATGGAGAGAAAATGCATAATTAAACTACGAAGAAATAGAATAAGAAAAAGAAAGCTACCTTTATTAATCAACGATATTCATTACACTTTGATTCCTTAGAAAATGATTACAAAGACTAGTTTGCTTCTCGATCTCTTCCAAGGAGGTAGACGAACAGTTGATGATCAGCCTAGATGCGTGAGCCGTCTTGGACTTCGTGATCTCGTCGGTTTAATGATTTTTCCAAGAGGCTATCGGTCTTTATTTATAGTCCCAAAGCCAGAAAGTTAGATGCCTAAATTGGGGACCTTTAGTTAGGATTCCACCTAAAAATTTCCATCCCCTAACTCTTCAACTACGCGGCGGATCAGCGGCATCAAGGGGCTCATGCCGCGGATCCGCGGCCTTATGATCAGCTCTGTTGATCAAACTTTAGGAGCTGGCTCCTTGTGATATGTGGCGATCCTTGGAACCTTCAGAATTTGGAAATCTTTTCTTTTCTTCTGCCAGAATTGATTTCTTAATTTTTATTTCTTAATTAGGCAGGTTAGGTTTAACAACTTGATTTCCTTGATTTAAGACCTGAAAATCCTGCACAACAACTTAAATAATATTTAGTAGACTTGGTTCTACTAGGATTTGGTCAATAATATTATTTGCATACATTTTCCTACCAAATGCTAATTACAATATATCAACATATGGAAAATAGTATTTTTACACATAAACCCTCATATGTATGATATATTATAATAAAGACCTTTTAAAATATGGAAATGGTAGGAAAAATATAATAACAAATGTGCATTTTTATCAACTGAACAGCTGGTGCTCGTGCCTGGGGTGGCAATCAATGCGGTAGCATGAACATCTCCGAAAGGTGTCCCATGACTACTATGGAGTTTTGTCTAGCGTGAATATCACTCAAGTGCATAGGTATTTCGACCTTTCAGTTCCATAATAAACAACAAGTCTAAACTGGTAAAATATCCACATCCAAGATACTGAATAACTCGTGTCTCGTAAAGAAAGGTAGATAAGATAACAGGTGGGTATAGCACATGATGTGAGTTTAGTGTTGAGTATCAATAGGTATTGTAAACGTTTTAGTTTGTCAAACAAGGGTCCGGATACTCGCGATTATTCCGTTGTGGCCACGGAACAACAACTGGGGAAGTGAAATGTACCGTTTCACTTTCCAGGATCATGATCGAGTAGTAGGGGAATCCGAGTTCCGAATCTCCTTACCTAATCAAACTACCCATCCCCCTGGTTCAGTATAAAGGTTTTGACGATTTAGAGTTTGTGCGTATACCTCTAGGCATGGAATTTCCACATTGTATGTCATCCACATTTTCGATCATTCGCCCTTAAATAGGGTTAGTATTCGCCCGAATATCGGTTTAGTAGTCGTCCACACATTGGACTGGTCACCCTGCCTGCAGGGATCTTCATATATGTATAGTCGTCTGTACATCAGACTGGTCACCCGGAATATCGGGTTCTTCTCAATAATTATTCCATGCCTAGGTCCGCGCATTCCAACCCTAACCGTATCATGTGTCATGTATGTCATAAACTTGTAATCAAGAAGTTGATCTCATTTAATATGGCCTTCCAAACCGCTCGTTTTATCTTGTTATCTTTTAAAGTTTGTAATGTATTTTGTATCATCTTATAAAACATTTAGTTAATAAAGGATAATAGTGTTTAATTATATTTAGTGTTTATAAGAAAACCATGATGTTTGGAATATTTATCATTTTGGAAACCCATAATATTTTACTGAGAAAATATCCTTTTAATAAAAAGTTATGGTATTTGTTTGAAAATTATCTTTTAACAAAGTTTTAGATGTCCTTTTGGAAAATATCATTTATAAGAGTTATGGTCTTTGTTGAAAATAGCCTTTTAGTATAGGTCAAGGTATTTAAATGAAATTATCTCTTTTTAGGATAGATTGTGGTATTTTATTGTAAATAATAATTTTATGAAATTATAGTGTTTTAAGTTTGAGGTAACGTTTTAGAAAATACGTTCGTGTTGGCAACCGCTGCACATGGACGGCAGGATTTGTGTCCTTTTTAGAGACGATTGCCTATCAACCACGAGGTACTCGCATAAAACATTACCCTATTATTATGGTAACTCATTAAAATTTAGTTAATATTCTAAGAAGAATTAATATAAAAATATCCTTTCGAGTGAAAAGGGGCTAAGTTGGAAAAATCATATACCGTTATTTAAATTTAGTATTATCCCCTTTCAAAAGGTGAAGGGATTTTTTAACAAAACTAAAGTAGTTGGTGGAAAAGTGTAAGCAAAATATATATATCGTATCTAAAACATTTATTCCAAATATTTTATCTCAGGTGGATATTTTAAACAAATACAACATTTTAATAAAACGAGAGTATTTTATGGAAGTACGCTATTTCGAGATCAAATTGATAGTATGGGTAAGTGTGGGTATGTGAGGCATGAAGTGATACCCCGTGGCTTATAACATTAAGCATATCACATTCCATGTTGTATGAGGGTGCAATATTTTTTGACATATAGAAGTGATTAAGGAAACCATTTTAATCATGGGTTAAGATTATCATCATTAAGGGGTACAAAAGTATAGGCATGCAGGAATATTATAACATTATTTTAATATGGGGTTGATGATTAGAAGTTGGAATTAAGGTTATTGAAAAAAGACGAAAGCGACAGATGAGTGGAGAGAGACGGATCCTACCTTTGATTTGAGTCGGATGCCGAAAGGTTAAAAACGTAGGCGTGTACAAAATCCTCAATAGTTCCGCGCTCAGATTTTTTCTTGGTGGTTGGGTGGAGCCGTAGTGTCGGGGTCGTCGATACGAAGGCTTGGGTATTTTTTTCAGAATTTTTGGAGTTCTGAGGTGTGAGAAATCAAAATTTGAAGTGCCTATTTATAGAGTTTTTTCACCAACCATAACATCCAAAAATTCAGTTAAAATCTCTCAAAATCCACGCCGCCTAATCATTTAGAATTATCAGCTCATGATTGTCGCCGCCGCCCTTCATCTCAGCCGTTGGATCATGATCCAACGGGCGAGATCGCGCTGCCAAGCGCCGCCGCCGCCTGCCACGTGCCCACGTGGAGGGGGATCACGCGGTTCCGCGTGGTCCCCACCACGTGGGCTCTGTCGTGCGTTCTGGGCCGTTGGATCTTGTATCCAACGATCCAGATCAAGGGGATTAACTTAATTAATTTTTTTTAATATAAAAATAATAAACAGTTTATTATATAATATTTGAATTTGGTTTTTTTAAAAAAATTGTTAAAAATAGTTAGAAATACGGGAAAATTATGGAAATTTTTCAGAAAATATATTTTATTGTTATCTTTAGTATAAAAATAATTTTGGGCTAAAACTAAATAATATATCCCATATTTACGGTTTTAGCTTAGTTATTATAATTATTTAAAATCTAGTTTATCCTTTAAAATATTTTTAATTACAAATTAATTATTTTAATCGATAATAAAAATATGTAAATTATTTTAAGGCATTATAAAACATTTTAAGCCTATAAAAACGATAAATAGATTTTAGAAAATTCCTTTAATCATTTTCAATGCTTTGAAAATTATTAACATTACTTTAAAATTTATTCTTCTATTAACGAAACACGTAAATAATTATTTGATAGTAGAAATTCAAATATATTTTATTAGGTGTTAGAAAACATGATCGTTATATCAACAAAGACCCCAGGGTCAAAACAGAAAGGAGCCATGGAAAGGTCCCTAGTTCCAAGTCTCGACGGTTCACAGACAACCTAGAAACCACCTCGACACTCATCTCGTTACAATAGACGCAGTGTCAACAGCGACGTTCCTTCTCACTCCAGCAAGATGCAGACGCGATGTCAACAAAGACCACAGGGTCGAAACAAAGCGGAGCCATGGCAAAGTCCCTAGTTCCAAGTCCCGACGGTTCACAGACAACCTAGAGACCACCTTGACACTCATCTCGTTACAGCAGACACGGTGTCAACAACGGTGTTTCTTCTCACTCCAGCAGGATACAGACACGACGTCAACAAATGACCCCAGGGTTAAAATAAAGTGGAGCCATGGCAAAGTCCCTAGTTCCAAGTCTCGACGTTTCACAGACAACCTAGAGACCACCTCGACACTCATCTCGTTACGGCAGACGCAATGTCAACAACAGTGTTTCTTCTCACTCCAGCAGGATGCAGACGCGACGTCAACAAACGACCCCAAGGTCAAAACAAAGTGGAGCCATGGCAAAGTCCCTAGTTCCAAGTCTCGACGTTTCACAGACAACCTAGAGACCACCTCGACACTCATCTCGTTACGGCAGACACAATGTCAACAACGGTGTTTCTTCTCACTCCAGCAGGATGCAGACGCGACGTCAACAAATGACCCCAGGGTCAAAACAAAGCGGAGCCATGGCAAAGTCCCTAGTTCTAAGTCTCGACGTTTCACAGACAACCTAGAGACCACCTCGGCACTCATCTCGTTACAGCAGACGCAGTGTCAACAACGGCGTTTCTTCTCACTCCAGCAGGATGCAGACATGACGTCAACAAAGACTCCAGGGTTAAAAAAAAGTAGAGCCATGGCAAAATCCTTAGTTCCAAGTCTCGACGTTTCATACACAACCTGGAGACCACCTCGACACTCATCTCATTACGGCAGACGCAATGTCAACAACAGTGTTTCTTCTCACTCCAGCAGGATGCACACGCGACGTCAACAAACGACCCCATGGTCAAAACAAAGAGGAGCCATGGAAAAGTCCCTAGTTTCAAGTCTCAACGGTTCACAAACAACCTAGAGATCACCTCGACATTCGTCTCGCTACATCAGACGCAGTGTCGACAAAGAAAGTGAAGGCCAAATTCCTAGCTTCAGGGTCTTGACGGCAACTCAAATAAAACCCGAAATACTATCGGAGATAATCCCACACCAGTGTGGAGTGGTTATGACTCATCGGGGCTCCCAAATTGAGCCTAACCTTAAGTAAAAAGCGGCATGGCAAAATTCCTACCGCTTGCTCTTTCGACGGTAATATGACCTAAGGAGATTACTTGAAGACGTCTTGTCCAGCCCCCGAAGGGATCAGAGACACGACAGTCGTGAGGTTACTCGAACAGCAGCATAAAGTCTGCATATCGGGAAATGCATCAGCCAACGCGATGGTACAGCGGGCAAAAACCCTAGTACCACAGACTCTAACGGATCTCTGCCGTAAAGAGCAGGGGTTAACTGTAACGTTAGGACAAGTTTGCCTACAAGCGCAAGGGAGGTAAACTAAACAAACTCTAAAATGAGTCCGTAAACTAGAGACTCCGGAATGAGTGAATAAACTACAAACTCCGAAATGAGTCCATAAACTAGAGACTCTGAAATGAGTGAATAAACTATAAGCTCCGAAAATGAGTTCCTAAACTAGAGACTCCGAAACGAGTGAATAAACTACAAACTCCGAAATGAGTATATAAACTACTTCACGCCAGATTAAGACATAAAAAAATAGAAGGGTGCAGCTCATAGGCCTCAAGGTTTGGAACTATATCCCATAAGAGTTGAGATTTGAGTCAATGATAGATAACGACGCTTGTGTCCGCTCGCTATCTTCTCAGATCGAGATTCTAAAAGTTATATACCAGCCCGAAACCGGTCATACGCTATGTATTACTCTGCACTACTTAACCCACGCACATACCTATGTGGGCAAAGTAGTGGGGGGCATTTGTTCCCGCCAAAAATTTCTGCGCAAAAAAGCCCAAGGTATAAAATGGCAACGATACACTTAAGAAAATGCAAACTAGTATTTTCCGGTCTTTATTTTGATAAATTCTCGAATGAGAATCAGCTAAATTCTGATGGCATCGAAAGCATCTCAAAAAATCCTTCGATTTGATATATTATGGGCCTCATAATTCATCCGGAATCAAAAGTTATAAGCAAATGTGCTATACACTTGTAATCTAAGTAATGCTCTACTACATGGAGGATACTTTTTTAGTCCAATATCGGAAAAAAGAGAAATCCTTTCTCTACCACTCCCATATAAATAAGAGAGAATACTTCTTAGAAAAAATAGGATTCAATTCTCAAAGGAGCTTAGTTCTCCATAGGAGCTTAGTTCTCCAAGTTAGGGCCCTAGCTGTCCCCTCCATAATACGCATATGCGCAAGCGTCATGTACGTTCCGTGCAATGCATGTGCGCCATCCACATGCGCACCATGTGCAACGCATGTGCGTCCGTTACGTCCGCGCCACGTGCAAGGATTCAACCCTCAAAGGAGCTTAGTTCTCTAAGTTAGGGCCTTAGTTGCCCCACATGATGCGTATATGCGTAAGCGCCATGTGCAATGCATGTGCGCCCTCCACATACGCACCATGTGCAACGCACGTGCAACCGCTACGTATGCACCACGTGCGAGGATTCAATCTTTAAAGGAGCTTAGTTCTCCATAAGAGTTTAGTTCTCCAAGCTAGGGCCTTAGCTGCCCCCATGATGCACATATGCGCAAGCGCCACGCGCACACCACGTGCGTCCATCAAGTGCATAACATGTGCGACGTACATACGCCCACGCCCACGCCGTGTGTCCGTCAGGTGAAACGCACGTGCACCCAACACGTGCGACGCACGTGTGTGCGAACACAAAGAAGTCTTTTTTCAGCAGTTAGGAGTTTAAGCTCCAACCCGTTTTTCCCTTTAATGAGTGGGGCATGGTTCAAAGGATACATCCCTCCACACCTTCAATATATAGCGTTGTAATCTCTCAGCGTCGTCGGAGAGATGGTGTTACCCAACGACCAATGATCCCACTTTCTAAATGAGAAAAAAATAAGGAGGAACCCCCCATAAGCTTCGAAAAAACAAAGCAGAAAGCTTCAAAAGAACAGATAATTAAATTCTCGAGGAAGAAGATCTCCTTCTTTAAAAAAACTCTAGGTAAACAAAAAACATATAGAGATAAAAACATCTCATTTACATATCTAAATGGTTTAACCCTTCTCAAAGAACTTAGTTCTTTCTCTTGATCTGAGATCCATAAGACAAGTCTCCCACAAGTTGATAATTTAATTCTCATCGGGAAGAATTTGTTCTTGAGAATCAAAGATTCAGAAAAGAACTGAGGAATCGAATTCCCCAAAACAAAGCATATAAGAGAAACCTAGTTCTCATAAAAGAACTTGGATCTTAAAAATGAAGCTTGATCCTAGATCTACAAAAAGAAGATCCTATTGAGAAAAAATGCTGTCAGCAGAAGAGACGAGTGCTTAGCACTCATTGGAAAGCGCCCAGCGCCGCACGTGTTCCTCGCGCGGGCGCCACAGAATAAAAAGAACTCGGGGAGTCGCGCTTAGTGCCCAGCGCCGCACGTGTTCTTCACGTGGGCGCTATAAAATAAAGGAATGTTTATCACTCAATAAGCTGCGTCCAGCGCCTCACGTGCCCCTCACATGGGCGCCACAGAATGGAAGAGTACTTGGCACTGACTAGGCAGCGCCTAGCGCCTCATGTGCTTCGCATATGGGTGCCATAAAGAGTGCCTAGCACTCCATACAAAGATAAAAAGCGGTAAAGTGTTTAACACTTATTAGGCAACCCCCATGACTGAGCGCCCATATGGTTATATGTGAGCGTCAGAACTTACAAAAGTGCTCAGAACTTTTTGCACAAAAAAAGGGACCGAGCCCAAACAAGTGCTTAGCACTCTTTTTCAAATAAAAAGAAAACTGAGTGGACCGAGCCCATGTGTTCACTACTTCCCAGAATGATCTTAGTACCAAATACGACCATCGATCTTCTAACTGATGATATCCCAAAATGATATTCGTCCCACGTTCCCCTGAGAAAATCTTAGTCTCAAAATTCGACTTATGATTTCTGGGTTTACCATTAATCATTTTTCCCTCAAATACTGGAATTGGTTCAAGGGTACATCTCTCCACACCTCTGATTCATGTCGTTGTAATTTCTCAACGTCTTCAGAGAGGTGGTGGGTCCCGACAACCAACTGCTCTTTAGTGCACTTCCCAAACTGACGTGCAACCCCAGATCAAATCACACCCCAAGCTGGGTATCTCCCATATCATCGTTGCTCATCCCGACACGTAACAAATACACGTGCGCGCAAGAGGATCTACAGACCGTAACGTCCTTAAACTAAACACTCAGCTCCAAAAATGGAGACCTACAGACCGAAATGTTCTCAAACTAAACGTTGCCTCCCAAAATGGCAACAACGGACTGTAACGTCCTTAAACTAAAGACTCACCTAAAAAATGGTGACCTACAGACTGAAACGTCCTCTAACTAAACGTTGCCTCCAAAATGGCGACAACGGACCGTAACGTCCTTAAACTAAAACCTCACCCGAAAAATGGTGACCTATAGACCGAAATGTCCTCAAACTAAACGTTGCCTCCCAAAATGGCGACAACGGACCGTAATGTCCTTAAACTAAAGTCTCACCTAAAAAATGGTGACCTACAGACCGAAACGTCCTCAAACTAAACGTTGCCTCCAAAATGGTGACAACGGACCGTAATGTCCTTAAATTAAAACCCCACCTCGAAAATGGTGATCTACAAACCAAAATGTCCTCAAACTACAACTTCACCTCCAAAATGGCAATAGGGGACCGAAACATCCTTAAACTAAAACAACAGAGCCCAAATGCTCTCTTGTTGGATCTGAAACAAAAATGATCCTAACATCCTGTTAAGTAGATCTTAGTCTTAAATTGGACTAATGTATCCTTAACAACCAACCGAGCCCACAAATGCTCGTATATATTTAAGTCGATCTTGACCTCAAAACAGATCAACGATCCTTAAATCAATCCAAACCCAAATCTAAGATATACGGATTTCAAATAATCTACGCCCTATAGGCGACAACATAAATTAGTCTCCGTATACAATCCACGGGCAACCTAAATAAACAAAAACACACACGACACGAAGTAAACTTTTGGAGCAGGAGAAAGTGGTTATCGCGATGCGGTAATGCAATTAACTGTAGGGGCTTGCGCCTGCAGGGAAGAGTGTCCCCGCAATCAAAAACCCCTCACAAACGAGGGGGAATCTGACGAAGTATGCTACAATGGCCGCATCCGTCCAAACCTCCGATATACGGTGCCATAAATCAATTTGGCATCTTCGGAGAAGTGGACGGATAAATCCAAATAGCATCTGCCCCTAAATTCAGGCAAGACGACCTGCGTGGCTTCGTCTCTGTTTTCGGCGGTAAACAATGGCTGGCCGCTGCGGGACTGTGATTGTGGGTCTGGTTGTTAGAGCTGTGTTGAAACGGTATGGACATGCTCCTATGGCGTGAGTGGATGCGCTATAAATCAAGCACAGGACATTTGCACGCATGTAGTCTTTCGCTAGGTGTCCCTTCCTTTTGTAGTAAAAACAAAAGTCTAGACTGAGCCAGTTAAACGATCCTCCCGGTCTCCTGGATGCAAATGCTGGCCTAGAAGAGGCTCCTCCTGTCAACTGAGTGGTAGGGTGTTTCACTTCGGCAGTTTGTGGTCTGCCCTTCTTCTTCACAACTGCCTCATAGCGTCGGGCAGCCTTCAAAGTAAGTTCATGGGTTGGGAAATCCCCTGTAGCGAGTGCAACTTGAATTTCCGGGTCTAACCCTTGCTGAAATCTTCATCCCCGGATCTCAGCAATAGAAATCAGGTGTGTAGCGAACCTGTTACGACCTTATGTTAGCAGTGTAATGAGTGAGTTCGGGAATTTGAATTTGAGACAATATCTTACCTGCTAAGCATGGTAAACTCAGTATCGTATTCATCCACAGACTTGACCCACATCGAGCCTTATTGTAGATGAATGAACTGCTGCTCCATGTCAAAACGGGCAGTCTCAGGGAAATACTTCTCATCGAATAGATCGCGAAACGTCTTCCACTCAATAGGTTGGGTGAGATGGCTTTCCTCAGCCTTCCACCAGATTCAGGCATTGTCTGTCAGTTGCAGCTTTGCAATTCTCATCCAGGCAATATCTGGCACTTAAGCTGCTGCCAGATCATCTTCAATCGATTGAGCCTATTCTTCCACCTCTATTGGGCTCTCTTTCCCCAGGAAATGCTTTGGATGTAGTGCCCAGAATTGTTTGACTCCGGGTGCCTCGGCTTCGGGGCAGTACATAAGGATAGCAGTCTGCTGCTACTGACCTTCCAAAAGGCTCTTGATCACCTCGAGTAGTATTGTTTGCTCATTGATGGGAGCTGCAACGGTAGGTGGTGGTAGTAGAGTAGGAAGTGGAGTGTTTCCATTGACGATCGTGCTTGTGTTGTTAGGAGAATCCATGATCTTGATAGAAAAGGAATGGTTAAGATAGATTCAAGAAATTAGAAATGTAAGGAATGTATAGTTCCTGATTTTTATAATTCTTGTGATATATTGCTTAAGACTTCATGCAGAACTGACCTGCATGGGCCGCCAATAAAACCTGTCACTCCCCGCTTCCCAGTAGATGGAAACGGTGACGTGGTAGGTCGTAACGTATTTACTAAGAAATAAATACGTTAAGCGTAATTAAGCAATATATAAAAATGCACAAGAATGACAAGAGTAATAAAAATAAAAAGCAACTTTATTTACATTCATCTTTACATACAACTGTTTGAAAATGAAAAGATACAATGATAATAAGCAGTGCCTAAACAATGGTATACAGGAAAGTAAGTACAAGGAACTAGAAGTCAGGCTGTGCCGCAAGCTGGTCCAAGTCCTCCTGGCTAGGCTCAATCTCCTGAGAGTCTTGTCCTCCTGATGAATATTCCAATGAAAGAAATAGAAAGGAATGTCTTCAGCGAACTACCGCTCGGTAAGTCCCAAAGAAGAAAGAGAATATAACAAGTAATATGAAAAGAACATGTAAGTTGTGTATGATTGATTACCGGTAAATGATAGTTATTATAACGTGGTTGTTTGTAGTTTGGTAAAGAAAATATTCATGCATACGAGAGGAGTCCATCTTACCCCGTGGACTATGGTAACATTTAGTACAAGAGCCCGTCATAACCCATGGGACAACGGCACGCGAATTCATATAGATGTCTTTTAAGTGACCTCTCGTGCCACGATATACGTTTTGTACCAATCTACCCCTTTATCCCCGCGTAATGTATTGTATCGAATATATTTACAAGTCTTGCCGAAACCATGGATACAAAATGTTCAAGTATTCATGTTAAGGATGTAGTCAAGTATTCAAGTAGTCTAGTCAAGTTATAGCCATGGTTCGGTTAAGTCAGGTCAAGTATACATGTTTGATATTGATATTTGATTTCAAGTATTCATGTTCTTGATCAAGTATTCATGTTTGATTTTAGATTCAGGTTTGAATTAGACTCAGACTGATTCAGACACTTGTAAACAGATTTAGCTCTTGAATTAGGTTCGGGATTCATCGGTAACTGCTGCATATGGACGGCAGGATTTGTGTCTTTTTCCAAGACAATTACTATTGATAACTCCGTTAAGTTGCCTACCATAAATAGGCAAGCACTCATTTTCTCCGGCTCCCTGGGGCTCAAGAGAATTGATCCCGCTTAACCTATATTTACTAAAGTCCTTAAATATTATTTTATATATCTCGAGGGGGTTTTATGAAAATATTTTAATATAGATTAAAAAGCAAACCTCGATGGTAATTAGTATTATTTAGGGTTGTCATGAGCATGGATTTTAAGTATTGGAGTATTTTAGTGATAATTACTTATCTCGGAAAGTTCATAGTATTTTACTGAAAAACTTGTTTTTTTGGTATCTTGATGTTATTTTATTGTCATTTGTTAATCTTTTCATTTTTTTGAAAAATATAGATTTATTATATTCTAAAAATATGGATTTATAATTTTAATTTTAAAAATAATTTTATTTTATTTAGAAAATTCGTATTTCTTAAAAACCGTATTTAAATCCTTTCGAGATCGAATGCTCTGTGAGGAGGTCTGCATCTCGTTCTATTAGCTCAAGGATGTGTGATAATCCGCACCATCCGTTAACGGGTCCTCTAAAGAGAGTTGTAGATGCGTAATCGCAAAGGATATGAAGTACCGCTTTAAAAGAAATCCGGTTTTTAAAGTTATGTGGTATTTTTTAATATTATTCCTCGAAACGAAAATACATACAATGAGTATCGTGCTATGAAACCAAGTGTATGTGTGTGGGGTAGGTTGTTACCCCGTGAAGTTTTCCTAAGGTATTTTTTTAACAAATACGAAAAGAGGTGTTTATAAAATTCAAGGTATTTTAATGAAAAATTGCTACTATTGTTGTTTCACATAAGAATTTTGATGAAATTTGATTCTAAATTAGTCTTTAAGGTTACAAGTGATGTAGTAAAATTAGATTGATTAAATTATAAAGGAAAAAGGAGTTATGTGTTTTAGAAAAGAAGATGTAGGTATTAACTCCACTTTTACCGATATAAAATTTGAAGAGGATTTTCAATAGAAAGGAAGAGATTTGGAAGGGACTTAGGGTTTAGAAACTTGGGAAGAGGGTAAGGAAAAAGGAAGAGGGTCTTCATGGTGTTGCGGGAGCTCTGGAATTGCTTCGATCTTCGCCGGAACCAACTTGCTCGCTAACTGCACTTTTACTTCACACTAGGAACATTTTATAGAGTTTTGGCTATAATTTTCAGAATGGCACTGAGCCAAGGTAGGGATGGTATTTATAGTGGAGAATTAGGGTTTGGAAATTAAAAATGTGGATTAAAAGCATTAAAATTGTGATAAATTGTGAATTGAAAAGGTCTCTGTTTGATTGCAGGGAAATCAAACAGAGCAGAGGAGTTAGGGGTAAGTGAAGAGACAAGTGTGTAGAGTACGGGGCCATTTGGCCATGATTTGACCGTCGGAGACGGCTATAATGCCCTTTTGGTCGGTCGATATCGAGGCAATTGCATCAAGATTCGTGCCACTTGATAAATTCTCTATTTAAACAATTTTCCACATGTTTGATTTTTTCTGAACTTTTCATTTCCCCGTGTATTGCACGTGCAGTCTTTTGGGCTTCCAAAAAGTTAAAAAAAACTCAGAAAAAATAATGTATCTAATGGGAATCGAACACAGGGGTTACGTCACAACAGTGCAAAGCTTTAACAGTGAGCTACAAGTTGTTTCTTACTGTTATTTAACAAAATTGACTTATAACTCAAACTCAGGCTGTAAAACTCATTTCTTGTATATTAACAGTAAAATTTCCGTACAAGATTTTAGAGTCGTTATAATCTGTTCGATGCGAAATTCTTCCCAGAGACTTCCCGTTTTGAGATGGAACAACAGTTCATCCACCTACAATAAGGCTCTATGTTGGTAAAATCAGTGGATGAATATGATACCGAATTCATCATGCTTAGCAGGTTAAGAATTTGTATCAAATTATGTTCCGTAAAACACATCAGTATCCTGACATCAATATCTTATCAGGTTCACGGCACACTTGATCCTGACCGAAGAGATTCGGGCTAGACGATTCCAACAGGGCTTAGACCTGGAGTTTCAGGCGGTATTAGCCACAGGCGACTACCCAACTCATGAACTTGCCCTGAAGGCAGCACATCGTTACGAACCTGTGGTCAAGAAGAAGGGTAAGCCCCAAACAGCCAGAATCAAACACCCTGCTACACAGATGACAGGATGAGCCTCTTCTAGGCTGACTTTTGCACCCAAGAGGCCAGGAGGATCTTATAACTGGTCCAGTCCAGATTTCTGTTTCTACTGTAAGAGAACTGGACACTTAGCGAAGGACAGAAGGTGTGCAAATGGCATGTGTTTGATTTGTGGCGCATCTACTCACGCGATATGAGCATGTCCATATCGTATTAACATAGCACCAGCACCCAGACCCGCAATTGCAAGCCCGCGGAGGCCAGCCATTCAGGCTTTTGTACCTCGCCTAGCTCTTCCTGCACCAGCTCCACGTGGACCACCTGCACAGCCTCATCGTCAATTCTACCAAGCACAGAGAAACGTGCCCTAAGGACAGAGGAATGTGCCTCCGGAAATGAGGAATGCACCGAGACGATAGGCTTTTACAATGACGGTCGAGGAGGCCGAAGCCACAAGACAAGTCATCACCGGTAAATTCTCTCATCCTTTCAACCTTTCAATTCTTATACATCATTATATTTCCCTATATCTAAACATGATCTCACACAACTTAGGTACTATCTTAGTAGCCACCCTTCTTTCACTCGCACTTTTCGATACTGGAGCTTCACACTGCTTCATGTCACAACGATTCATGAGAACGCGCGCGATTCCCGTGAAGCCACTCATCAAGATGGAATGTCAGTTCCGGGAATGGAGTCTTAAAGGCAACTTTGGGGTATGATCAGTGCCCAATTATGGTTTGCGGTCGATAATTCTACGCAAATTTCAAAGTACTGGACATACCAAATTTTGATGTTGTGTTGGGAATGGATTGGCTGGAAGTATTCTATGCTACTATTGACTGCCGTCAAAGGAGGGTAGTATTTAAGATACTAGATCACCCAGTATTTCAAGAGTGAAGATAGAACCTTGGAGCCTGAAAGCTACCGTGTTAAACCAAAGAATGTAGAAGTGTTCTCTCTACCTACGGAACGAGAAAAGCCTGAGGTAGTTCGAGAGTTCGAGAATGTGTTCCTTGAAGACATATCAAGTTTGCCTCTCGATCGAGCTCTTGAGTTTAGTATTGATTTACAACCTGGTGCACAACCTGTAATCAAAGCTCCATACCAATTAAGTCTGAAAGGATTGAAGGAGATCCGCATTCAGTTGGACGAACTACTGAAGAAAGGTTGGATCCGACCCAGTTTTTCAAGTTGGGGATTTCTGGTGTTACTCGTGAAGAAGAAGGAGGGTTCCTACAGGATGTGTGTGGATTATCGAGCTCTGAACGAAGTGACGATTAAGAACAAGTATCCACTACCGCGCATCGATGACCTTTGCCATCAGTTAAGTGGATCTTGAGTATTTTCAAAGCTATATCTTCGTTCGGGTTATCATCAGGTGAAGGTTAAAGAGTCCGACATTCCGAAGACGGCGTTTAGGACTCGTTATGGTCATTATGAATATCTCGTAATGCCATTTGGAGTGACCAATGCACCTGCCATCTTTATGAACCTGATGAACCAAGTTTTCCTAGAGTATTTAGACAGGTTCGTTGTCATCTTCATCGACGACATCCTGGTGTATTCAAAGAATCGAAAAGAATACGCCGAGCACTTACGGATTGTCCTAGATACATTGCGACAAGATTGGCTCTACGCCAAGTACAACAAGCGTGAGTTCTGGCTAGATCAAGTCGGATTCCTTGGACATATCATTTCAGGCGAAGGAATCTCTGTAGATCCGGTTAAGGTGTCAACTGTCAGTGAGTGGCCGAAACCAAAGACGGTAAAAGATGTAAGTCCGTGTCACGCACCTTGTGTGACCGCGGGGAGGCGGAAGTTGTGACAAACAATTATCAAAGCATCACAACACGGACTCGAGCTCCCAGATCATGTCTAAACCCTAACTAGCATGACTTGTAAAAAGGTTATCTACTCGGATAAGAGATTATACCTCACGATAAAAGTCCTTCGGGTCTTCATCGCTGTCCTCCTCGTCATTGTAGGCTCCGAGGATCGAAACGGATCGTGGCTTCCTCGTCGGCTTCCTCGAGTCAAAGACGATCCACCCAAGAGTCTATAGTCCGAGCTCCAACCTCAACTCCGAGGTAACTAGGGCAAGTAGCTTGCTAGACTAGATGGTCTAGGTGATGTAGAGAGTGAATATGGAATGCTTTGTCTCTTTGAACCCTAGATTTCTCAACTCATGAAACAATTAGGGTTTGTGTGAGAGTAGAAGTGAACTTGAGAAATGAGAGAGGAACTTGTGAACCCCTTGAAAAGAGATGGCTGCCCTAAAGGTAAAGAATGAGTCATATGAGATATTTTGGAGATAAATATCTCACAAATAAATATCTCACAAGCTTCACAAAATATCTATTTTTTCAAGTGTGAGTCACCTTTTAGCCATGCTTGATTCAATGTTCACAATCCACCTCATTTCTCCACCTAATTGTTTTAATCTCAAAAAGAAATCAAAACCCTAATAGGTCTCCCTTCTAGAAGCTTTCCCAAAGTATTTACGAGAATGCCCCTCATCCGTATATAGATACCCGCATTCGCATTCCAAAGAATACGAATACAAAGAGACGAAACAATCCATCAATACAATACTAGGATCCGGCTTAAACCAAATCCCACTAGTATCGTCCGCCCGAACATCATAGGCACACAAGTGCACGTACGTGATCGAAGCCCTGTCGTAAAACCATACGACCTCTACATCTTTCGCCCGATGCAGGGAAACCCTCTGTGTGGGACACTAAAGACTCGACAGTACGATGGCAGTGGGTTTAACCAAAAACCCCAAGCGGTACTAGCTGCATGTAACGGCTACCCAGGTATCTGTCGATAAGAAGGCCGATGAGCAAACCCATCTGAATTCCTATTGAGCCTGCATGTGACAATCTCCGTACAGTCCGGTCTGTTCGTTGAAGAGTATCGCATATCGGGCCTAGGGGATGGTAAACGTCAGACCCATAATAGCGGTATAAGTCGTGTTGGAGTGTAGCCCAGAACACCCTGAGAAACTACTGGAATACCTACCAGTAAATCTCACTTTCCCTGGCCAGGGACTTTGTATTATGGCTCTCCAAGCACTGCGCGATATCAACCCCCAATACCGGGAGAGACGAATCCTATCTAACTGCCGCTGCCTCCAAGTACTTCGGGACTGCACCCAACTACTACCTATTTGCACGACTCCTTTGAGCCGTGGTAGCATAGTAATCAAAGTACAGTGGGAACACACTCGAGGCGAAGTAGCAGTGTCAAGTCGACGGACTAAGTTGTACTCATGTCACCTGGGAACTGCTACCCGACGATAGGTATAATACCCATCAGCAGTTCCCGACGAGTCATGTCCGGTGTACTCATAACCTAATGAGCACCTGCATACTATCTCCAGTACGACATACTAATGGTTGTGGGACAGACCATCTCCCCTGCTGGGATAAGAAGCGTATACACTAGTCTACTCTGGAGTAACGATGCCCCGTCTCGATAATCCTACGACTAGGGACCTGTATAAGGATGTGCTTATAGACTACCCAACCCCCACTAGTGTGACTACCATCACAATGCTGGTAATCAAGCAAAGATCCTAAGGGCTCTACTAATATGTATAAGTGATATGCTAAAACACTTGCACATATTGAAGTAGAAATAAACCAAGTAGCATACTACCATTTTGAGCAAGACTGTCAATACAACTGTGAATATCCCAAGCTCCCATTAAGTAATATACAAACCAGTATGATACAATAATGGCCTCTAGGGCATACATCACTAACAATCTCCTACTTGCACTAGGGCCATGTACAGGCGTATCACAGACCTATCATCTCGATCAGCCTCTCGAACTGTGTCTGAGGGATGGCCTTCGTGAGTGGATCTGCGGTGTTATTCTCTGTATATACTCTCCTCACCTCGATCTACGATCTCCCTGATCAGGTGGTACCGCCTCAAAATGTGTCTGGACTTCTGATGGGACCTGGGTTCCTTTGCGAAAACTATAGCGTCGTTGTTGTCTCAATACAGCAGTATTGGATCAACAATGGTTGGAACCACCTGAAGTTCTGTGGCACGACCCGAAATAGTACGTGACTGGCACTTGAATCATATGAAGTCTATAGGACCCTGTTTACCCCAATCAGAACGAAACTCTATTTCTAAGACTGAAAAGTAAAGCACTGCTTCATAAGAGAGGCTAAACACCAAAGGCAATTTATCCTTGCAAGAATCACATACACCTAATAGTAGCAAATTAAATCATACGATGCACAAGCATAACAGAGAGCTAAAATAAAAGAACCCTTAACAAATAATGAAATACCTGATTAAAAAGAAAAATACTTGTTCATTATTATTATTATTACATTTTAAAAAGATCACCAAATATGGGATCGGAAAGACAAGGGTTCGCAAAGATAAGAAGAAGATTCTCCAGTTCCCTTTCTGTCTTCTCCACCACGTTGAAGCGGCGGTCCTCCTGAGAGGTAGACGCCCAACGATCGTCGCCACATTCGTCAGAAAAGGTGGCGATGACAACCCGGCGAGCCCGTATCTGGCTCAGCAAATGGAAAGAGCAGTCCCTCAGGGCTTTGGTGATCAAGTGCGCTTCAAAGAAGCACTCGATCTTATCCTCGGCGGCGTCAAGCATTATCGAGGACATCTCTACTGGAGGAGGGGGAAGATCGGCGAGCACCGAGGCAAGGATCATCCGAAGCCAAATGGAGTGCGGAGGGAGAGGAGACTCCACACGAGTCAAAAGCTCGTACATTGCAGCATCGCACTGCTCGTCCGTAAGAGAAGGGTCCACCAAGCACGCAGCAAAACGGGGAACGATGTCTCGAATTGGCACCTCCCATGGTTGTCGGCGGGCATGAGGACGGTTGCAAGCCATGCTCGAAAAAGTTCTCTGAAGATGAGAGAAGAAAAGGCTCGGCTTTGAGTTATATAGACCAAGCACAGAAAATTCTGTGCACAGTGGACTTATTTCCAAGACCCGGGAAATGAAAATTTTGGGAAGATGAAAAGACATCTCAAGTGAAGCAACGCTTCCAATTCCCCCAATCAGAGCAAAGCTCTACTTTGAAAATTTAAATTTTAATAAATGAAGCAACGCCTCAGATCCTCTGCGCTGTGCGCAGGATGTCACGTGCCAAAATCTGGCACGCCAACGCGGAGAACGCAGCGCCCAAGGCAGCGCGCCCAATCAGAGCAAGGCTCTATTTAAAACAAAAATTAAAGGAAGCAACGCTTCAGTTGCGTAAGCGCAGCGCTGCGCGACACGTGTCAGCGCAGTTGCGTAAGCGCAGTGGCGCAAGCGCTGCGCTGCGCTGTGCGCTGCGCGACACGTGTCAGCGCAGTTGCGCAAGCACAGTTGCGCTGCGCTGTGCGCTGCACGACACGTGTCAGCGCAGTTGCGCAAGCGCAGTTGCGCTGCGCTATTTGCGCTGCGCTATTTGCGCTGTGCTCTGCGCTGCTTGACACGTGTCACGCGCTGGGGCGTTTGCGCCAAACAGAATTAAATTCTAGCGAGATTTTTCTGTTCTTGTTAAAACAAGAAGATTGCCTTCTGTAAAACAGAAGCCCTTGGATCAAAGATCCAACAGTGGGGAAAATTCCCCAAATCACTCAGAGAAAAATCTCTTTAAAAAATTTAACAAATTTATGGGCACTATATAAAGGCCCCTAGACCCCAAATCAAAGGCATCAACATTGTGAGAAGTCAAGAACTTCAAACAGAGAGAACTCTGAAGAAATTTCAAGAAGAAAAAGGTAAAAACCTTTAAAAGAGAAGAATTTCTTCTAATAGATCATTGATCTAAGAACAAGATCAATGATCTTCAATAATAAATAAATAATAATAGTGCTATGCACTTATGAACCATTGGTTCTGGAATCTTAAAGATTCTCAAGATTATTGAAATAGTGCCTTGCACTTGCAAAAAACTGCAATGTTGCGCTCCTGGGTTGGCGCAAGCCACCAGAAAGCGTCACGTGTTAGCATCTGACTCACTTGCGCTGTGCGCTTTTAAGATAGAGTTTTGCTCTCTGAAATTGGCGCAACTCACCAGAGCGCGCCACGTGTCGGCAGCGCAAGAGCAGCGTACTGCGCTTACGTGATACGTGTCATCACCGCAAGCGTTTGCGCTCATTGATGCGCGCAAAGCGCCTGACAAATGCAATGTATTATTTACTAAAGGGCCAGGCCCAAATCAAAAAGGCCTAGTAGGCCAAAATAAATTGCAATGCAATAAAAAGGGCAGAGCCTAAACAGCATTGATGCTCTGCATCATTTATAAAAGGGCAGAGCCCAAACAAAGGCGAAAATGCGATAAAAGGGCAGAGCCCAAACAGCATTGATGCTCTGCATCATTTATAAATAGACAAAGCCCAAACAAAATAAATAATGATGTGCATTATTAAACATAGGTAAAGCCCTAACACAGGTCTAATAGACCAAAAATAAGAAATAAACTGGACTTAGCCCAATCATGGCCGTAAGTCCTCAAATTAAATTGATTGAGCAAGACTGCTCTCCTAAATCAATTTACATCCGGTTCGAGGGTACATCTCCGAACTCCTCTGACTCTTATCGTTGTAATCCTTCAACGACGTCAGAGAGGCGACGGGTCCCGACAACCATACATCAACACGGACTGTGGGGTCCTTAAACTCATGGACTCATGCGTCCTTAAACTAAAACACGGACTGTGGGGTCCTTAAACCCGCGGACTTATGCGTCCTTAAACTAAAACACGGACTGTGGGGTCCCTAAATCCACGGACTTAAGCGTCCTTAAACTACCTATGGACCACCATGTCCCTAAACTGGAATATGGACCACCATGTCCCTAAACTGGCAATGGACCGCAATGTCCTAAAACTACCTATGGACCACTACGTCCCTAAACTGGAACAATAGAGCCCTCAAATGCTCTTTTGTTGGATCTAGACGATCCCGTTAAGTTGATCTTAGTCTGGAAATTAGACTAACGTATCCTTAACAAACGTTTAAGTTGATCTTAGCCTCAAAAATGGCTAACGTATCCTTAAACCAAAACCCAAAACCCAAATCTAAGAAAATACAGATTTGGACTAATCCACGTCCTACGGGCGACGAAATAAATAGTCTCCGTATACAATCCACGGGCAACCACAAACAAAACAAACACACACGACACGAAGTGAAATTCTGGAGAAGGAAAAAGTGGTTACCGCGATGCGGTAGCGTAATTAACTGCAGGGGCTTGCGCCTGCAGGGAAGAGCGTCCCCACAATCAAAAACCCCTCTAGCGAGGGGGAATCTGACGAAGTCTGCTACATCGGCCGCATCCGTCTGAACCTCTGATACACGGTGCCATAAATCAACTTGGCATCTTCAGAGAGGTGGACGGATAAAACCAAATAGCATCTGTCCCGAATCTCAGGCAAGACGTCCTAATGTCTTGGCCGCCATTCGGAGGGGAACAGATTCTGGCACGCCCGGTGGGACCTTTTCCTCTTTCCACTCCACACTTCGTGTGTCGTATTCGCGAACGAATCGCGGTTTGTTAATGGTTGCCCTTAGGTTTCAAGTTTACTAAGATTTGGTCTCTTGCTTGGTGCAGAAAGCAAACGGCAATGGCATCCACCTGTTCGAAGTGCTCCAACTGCAGCTGCAACTCGCGTCCTGCCTCAACTGGGGGCATAACCTATGGGCCCCAAGCGGCCTCTTTGTTCACCATGCCCGTGGAGCAGATTACTCAAGCCACCATGGGGTTGTTTTTCGGAACTATGCTTTCGCCAACAAGCTTCAGCACCCCCGTGCCCGTACAAGAAGCTCCTAAGAAGTCGGTCTTCGATCGACTTTCAGTTACTGCGGCCCCTCTCAACGGGTCGTCCAACACCAGTGCCTCGGTCTTCTCCAGACTGGGCCAAAACTCCTGCGGCCTACAATGAAGCTTGTAGTCCCGGAAAAAGGTTATTCCAAAAAGAGTAGCCAAACCTGCTCCTGAAGTCGTCAAGGCGACTTCTCCTGCTAAGAGATCGGTCTTTACAAGATTGATCGTCCCAACTCCTACTCCTACTCTTGCTGCTCAAAAGACATCAGTCTTCAATAGGCTGACGCCGGCAATAGCCCCACACCTGAACATGGGGCAAGAAGAAGCTGTTTCTGTCTCTAAACCAATACCGACGACTCGTCGCGCCCGACGACACCACTGGCGCCGGATAAGGAAGACTGGGGGCAACTCCCCTTCTGGGATAACTCCGCCAACTCTGACGGTGGAAGTTGACGGTTGAACAGGGTACGTAGAAACTCGCCAACTGCGGTCCTTAAAAGATCTCCTCCACCGGTAGAGACCGCCGTGGAAGCAGAAAAGCCGGAGCAGCCTCCTCAATCTCTGTCCTCCAGGATTTACAAGACATGGCGATGAGTCCGAGAATCTGTGATTGATCCTAATTTCTCTCGCCAACACAAGAAGTCGAAAGGTCGGCAAGAAGAAAATTCCCCGATCAAGCAGCGGAAGGTGACGACCACTTGGGTGCCCAAAGCAACGGCTCCCTCAACTTCAATGGCCCATAAGAGAAGAAGGCTGGAGAAAGTCCTTACACTGATGGCAAATATTAAAGGTGGTGAACCTAAACGCCCTAAGTCCGGGGGCATCATAGTTCATACCGTCTACATGGCGTCTGGCAAAAAGGACAGCCGCATATCAACAGGTCATAGACCGCTCACGCGATCGGTGACCAAAGCGCAGGAGCAGCAACAGAAGCTCCAAGAGATGATGAACGCTATGGCCACACTTACTGGGCCAAAAGAAAACCCTGAAACATCCTCGGATGAACGCCAGGAGCAAGAAACCGACGCCGAATTCCTTCGTCGAATATTGGAGAAGAAGGACAAAGAGGCTGCTGAACAAGCAGCCAACATAAAGCGTATGGGCCTCCTGTTCCAAGACATGGTGGGGATGATGATCCAACAAGATCCTCCGGCCGAAGATCCCCCGATCGTCCTTGAAGACGATAGGGGAGAGACGTCAAATCCTCCACCAGCTCTGTCAACAGCTAAGGAGGAGACAATCTCCAAAGCTGACTTGGACGAGTACATAGCCCAACAAATACGGGTTCATCATGCGACTGAAGTAGCCGGCCAGGTCGTAAAAACAGGACGGCCATATCCAAGATGGTACGATCAGATCAAATACCCGTCGGGTTACACCATACCTAAATTCCATGTCTACAAGGGGACAGGCAATACCCACCAGCATGTTGCCCAGTTCAGGGCACTCTGCGGCAACACCGGCGGTGATGACAAACTGTTGCTTCGCTAGTTTGTTGGAAGCTTATCAGATACGGCGTTCGAGTGGTACTTTGAACTCCCGAACGACTCTATCAAGACCTTCGTGGAGATGGAGCTGTTATTTACCCAGCGTTTTGCAAGCGCCAGTGAACGCACTCCGATGACGGCACTGATTAACGCCAGGGTAAAGCCAGGTGAGACATGGGTTCAATATGCTATACGATGGCGGAACTTATAGTCGAAGTGTGAGCAGCGCATTGAAGAAGCTCCTGCAGTGGGTATGTTTGTGGGAACCCTTGATCCGCAAGCAACCATCTCGCAATTTATGATGTTTTTCAAGCCAACTACCTTCCAGGCCTTGATTGACAAGCTAGCGCAAATGGATCAGATGGGCCATAAACCCCCTCTTCCAAAGCCGGACTCCCGAAATGACAAGGGGAAGGGAAAAGCGATCGTTGTCGCTAATGCTCAACAACAACCGAGCAACTCGAAGACGGTTGTTCGTCAAAATAATATGCGTCCACAGGTATCCCTTGAGGAGAGACTAGGACGTCTTTATTCGTTTCCCCGAGATAAAACGAGAAAATTATTCAAGTTGGCGTTGCGCAACCGACTCATAAATCTGTCGGAGCCAAAACGTCCGTTGCAACCAAATGATGTCAATGAGCCCAACTACTGTCCCTATCACCGGGTACTGGGTCATCCGATCGAAGATTGCTACGTCTTCAAAAATTGGCTTGAAGACCAGTACCAACAGGGCAAGTTCGTGCTATCCTATAGATGGAAGGTGAATCCGCCGCAACCTCACGTCTCTAAAAGGATGAATATGCCGGGGGCAACGTGCTCTCTCGTCGAAGAAGCCCCATGGAAGGTTGTGTTGTCAGCTAAGACAAAGAGGATGCTGAACGACCTTCAGACATGTCCAGCGATCAAGTGGAAGAACCCGTTGGAACCGCAGTTCATTGAGGGAATGTTGAAGCCGCGTCAAACTCCAAAGACCGATGGTGGTGGTCCAAGCACTCGCAACCAGCCGTCAAAATCTTCGAAGAAGAAGAAGAAGAAGAAATCCAAGAAGCCTGTGAAGCCCGGCGATAAACGCACAGATTTACAAAAACAAATTGATGCGCTGGAGGTATACAACCAGAAAGCACGGACTCCCATTACACTCTAAGAGTTTCTCAACCACGTCTTTCAAGAGGAAGATGGGGGAGAAAGTTCGTCGGATGAGTCTGAGCAATATGTGGCGAGCTGCCATATGATCTCCCATTCGTTGACGGACGATGAGGAGACTCCTTGCACCGAAAAGCTGAAGGAAGACCCCGAACCAAAAATTCTGGGGCCATCAGATGAGGTAATTGACGCATTCCTCAACAAAGCTCTGCTGAAGAGTAAAGCTGATCGGGAACGTGAGACGGCTATATTTGAAAGGGCCAAGCGCCAGCGACTTGATGAAAGAGCTGAGACGCTCCCGCTCGAGCAAAATGCCTCCACTACCGACAAAAGCAAATTCAAGATGAGGAAAAGGTTTGCTAAGGCCATATCAATGGGCATGAAGCTACCATCCTCCGAAGGAAACATTACTGGTGAAGTGGAAATGCACCCCTCCTATTGCTTATATCATCAGAAGATTTCACACCCCACTGAAGAGTGCAAAGCTTTCGATAGATGGTGGCAAGGATATGTTGCTCATGGACAACATTTTAAGCGGGAGAAGCGCAAGACTCGTCGGGAACGGAAAAATACGACCGAAAGGCTTAAAAGAACTACCGGCGATTGTCGCATGGTTAACACCGGTGGGTCACAAGTGCTTACATTCGGGAGTGATTCTGATGAAGAGCTGGAGCTTGGCCCTCTCTTTAAAGAGTCCACTTCGGGAAAAGAAGAAGGGCAGAAGGTCTGTGAAAATATCCGGCTGCGTAATCGGACGCTGCCCGAAAAGAATCTCGGACCCTCAAACAGAAAAGATAAAGGGAAAGAAAAGGTCTCTGAAGATATCGTCTTAGATGACCAAGTGGTGGAGGAGCTAAGTGCCAAGGACCTGCCGAAGAAGAATAAGGTGGATTACAACGTCTTAGCGCATCTGAGGAAACTACCCTCGCAGCTCAGCATTCTTGACGCCCTTTTGCTATCAAAGGAGGCGAGAGATTCATTAATCAAGGCACTGCAGGATCCGGAACAATTCCAAGCTTTCCTAGCCGAGGAAAAGATGAAGGATGAATTGCAGGAAGTGCACACAGCCGATGTCGCTTTTGGTGATGAAGACCTTCTCCTTGGGACGTGCGAACACAATCGCCCCCTTTATGTCTCAGGATACTGCCACAATATAAAGATAGGCAAAATCCTGATCGATAATGGATCCTCCGTTAATCTCCTCAATGTGCGAGTGTTAAAAGAAATCTGCATGAGCGTCCAGCACCTTGCTCGGGATAAATCACCATCTCCGGGTTCGACTCCCAGTCATCAAGAACTCTTGGGTCTGTGATACTGACGCTACTCTTTGGGCTACTCGTCACGGACATTAAGTTCCACGTCATAGACGCTAAGACATGCTACAATGCTTTGCTCGGCTGACCATGGTTACACGAGTACAACATCATCCCTTCTACACAACATTAGTGTATGAAGTATTCTAAGGACGGTCTCGAGTATACCGTGGCGGGAGAACTGAACCCGTTCTCTGTGAACGAGGTCTGCAAATATGAAGATGCAAAGTTCTTTTTGCCAGATTTTGAGGATACAGAGAGATGTCTCAAACCGGAAAACAAAGCCGCTGCCACCATCCCTGTTTTCGGGAGTGATACCGAGGAGGAAGAGGAGATAGTTTACTCTGGACCGTCTCGACACAACAAGCCAGGACCATCTACTCCTACGTTGATCTTTGGTAGCGACTCGGAAGATGAGGTCCATGCTGTATTCTCTGCTCGACCTTCAATACAAGCGTCTGCTGACGAAGAGCAAAGTCTGCAAGTCGCCATGGTGCCGCTTAAACACCATAAAGAACTGGAAGCACTTGATATCTACAATGTAGAGGAGTTGCGGACATTCTATATCCCTCCCAGGCGACTAGGCGAAAAAGCAATTCTATTCTACCGCTCTGAAGAAACCAGAGTGGAGAAAGAAATCTGGCATGGCGCGGATCCTACGCTTGACAGGCTTCAGCCCATTCGTCTCCCCAGATATTATACAAAAGTCTTGAAGAGGCTGCTAAAGCACCAGGGGATATCCTTCAAGCAGACCGTTCGAAAAGCCAAGTTCTATGACAAAGTTTGGAACGTTCCCGGGACTCAATGCAAGTTGCCTAATGGGAGAATGGAAACGATCGGGCTTGGATACATTCGGTCCAAGAAACGAGAGCTACTCCACGGTTGCTACGTCATATATGACTTCGATGAAGAAGCGGACGCTCGGTGGGAGGACGCTAATCCTGAACCAGTGAAAGTTCCAGATTCAAAAGTGCCCAGTCCGTCGTTCAAAGAACAAATGGACAAACTTATAAGGGAAGCTGGTCAAAAAGTCCGGGACGACCATAACCGCGAAATGGCCATCTACGAGAAAGCCAAAACGAAACGCCTCCTCCGACAAGCTGTGAAGGATGAAGATGCCGCTCCATGTCAACCTGTTGTAAAAAAGGCTCGACGCAGAGGCAGAAACAAGTCGAAACGCAAAAAAGGCGCTCAAAAGTAACAAAGCGGGGCTAAGAGACCACGCAAGCGAAAATCAAACGGTTCCGATCTGTCCCTCATAAGAAAAATGTGTCGGGTGTACTCTTTTCCTCGAGACAAGACGAAGAAAATACTCGACCTCGCTATAAAACATCAGATGCTTACGCTGCCAGAGTCTGAACATCCCGAACAAGCAAGCGAAGTCTCTCATCCGGACTTTTGCCCTTATCACCGAGTTATAGGGCACCCTCTCGAGGACTGCTTCACCTTCAAGAATTGGGTTGAAGATCAGTATCAGCTTGGCAAGTTCACTTTGTCTGATAAGTGGAGGGTAGCGCCGCCGCAGAAGCACGAACCCAAGACCACAAAAGAAGAACCAGTTCCTCATTGGGATTGGAAGCGAATTCGTACTTGTCACATGATAACAATATCAAAGGAAGAGCCCGAGAACATGGATGACCTACCCTGGTGCTTCGAAAATAGCAACGATGAGATGATCTCAGAGTTTCCACCAGCGCCAAAAGAGCTGGAAGATGGTATACATACCACTGCGGATAACCTTAAGAAAATCGAGTTGGGAACGGCGAACGACCCGCGACCGACATTCATTAGTGAGCTGCTGTCTGAAGAAAGGGTACCTTCATTAAAAGACCTGCTTATGCAGCATAAAGATTGCTTCGCATGGAACTATTCCGAAATGTCGGGACTAGATCCAGAAATTGCAGTGCACAAATTGGCAATATCCCCGGACGTCAAGCCAGTCAAACAGGCGCCGAGAAGAATGCGGCTCGAGCTTGAGATGAGTATCAACGCCGAGGTCAAGAAGCTGATCGACTCTGACTTTATCCAGGAGGTTCAATATCCTGAATGGATCACCAACATCGTCCCCGTGATGAAGAAAAATGGGACAGTGCGCATATGCGTGGACTTCCGGGATCTCAATAAAGCCTGCCCGAAGGACGATTTCCCAGTGCCAGTCACCGAACTAATGATAGACAATACGTCCACTCATGAGGTTTTCTCCTTCATGGACGGCTCGTCAGGGTATAATCAGATAAAGATGCATCCCGAAGACCAGAAGCACACCGCCTTCAGGACTCCTTTGGGTATATTCCGCTACAAGGTGATGCCCTTCGGTTTAAAGAACGCCGGTGCCACCTATCCGAGGGCCATGACGAAAATCTTTGATGACCTTATACACGAAATCGTCGAATGCTATATCGACGATCTCGTGGTTAAAAGCAAATCATACAAAGAACATCTCGAGCATTTGAAGACCGTGTTTCAACGCCATCGACAATACAACTTGAAGATGAACCCGCTCAAGTGTGCATTCGAAGTTTCCTCGGGCAAATTCCTCGGATTTATCGTCCGACATCGAGGTATTGAGATAGATCCGTCAAAGATCAAGGCGATCATGGAAATGCCTCCGCCAAGGACTCTCAAACAGCTGCGGTCTCTCCAAGGGAAGCTCGTGTATATACGATGATTTATAGCCAACCTTTCAGGCAAGTGCCGTCCTTACAGTCACCTGATGAAGAAGGGAACTCCGTTTGTCTGGGACCAAAAATGCCAAAGCGCACTAGACGAGATCAAGCAATACCTGCAGAACCCTCCAGTGTTGGCTGCTCCGGTCAAGGGAAAGCCCCTCGTTCTTTATACAACCGCCCTCGAAGGTTCCTTAGGCGCATTATGGGCATAAGAGAATGATCAAGGGAAGGAGAGAGCTCTCTATTACTTAAGTCAAGTTCTACTGGGGGCAGAAAGCAACTACTCCCCTATTGAAAAACACTGCCTGGCGTTGATCTTCACGATAACAAAGCTCAGGCACTATGCGTTGGCGCATGAGGTCCGTCTCATTTCGAAGGTGGACCTTCTTAAATATTTAATGTCAAAGGCCATATTGACGGGACGACTCGCTAAATGGGCCCTGCTCTTGATGGAGTTCTCGATAACCTATCAGCCTCTTAAGGCAGTAAAAGGCCAGGCTATCGCAGATTTCCTCGCTGAGCATCCGATACCCGCCGATTCTCCTCTAAATTGCGATCTTCCAGACAAACATGCTTTTGATGCGATCGACGATGATGATACCCGATGGGAGCTTTATTTTGATGGAGCATCTTCCATGAAGAAACGCAAACAAAGTACCCCTATAATAAAATCGGGGGTAGGACTCACCTTTGTAACTCCACGAGGAGGGATAATGCGCTTTGCTTTCTCCCTAACAGAGCCGAGAACAAATAATGAAGCCGAATACGAAGCTTTGATAGCAGGCCTCGAGATCGCCATTGATATGGGAATTGAAAACCTCCTCATATATGGAGATTCTCAACTGGTCGTTAGCCAAGTAAATGGCGACTACCAAACGTGCAAACCAGAGTTGGTAAAGTACGGCGAAAAGGTGCAACAACTGTTGACCCAAATTCCCTCCTATACTTTGGAAAACATACCGCGCGCGGAAAACAACAAAGTGGATGCGTTGGCCAAGCTCGCCAAGAAACTGGCTGATGAGAACCTCGATGACGTAAGAATTGTGGTGCAAAGCCGTTGGGTGCTTGCCCCAGCAGAAATATCTCCGGAATCATCCGAAGAAAAGGAAGCGACTCAGCAGACGACCCTGCAAATAAAAGATCGGGAAAAGGCTGAGAATTGGAGAGAAGTCTTTATAGACTATTTCAAATACCAACGAACGCCCGAAGATGCGTCCTCAAGACATCAGCTTATGAAATGAGCTCTGTCTTTCGCCTTCGTCAACGATACTCTGTACAAGAGGTCATTCGATTCTCTGTGGCTAAGATGTCTGAAACCTAACGAAGCGAAAAGAGTCGTTCAGGAAGTTCATGACGGAATCTGCAGTTCTCACCAAGCGGGCCCGAAGATGAAGCTGAAGATCAAACGGATGGGTTACTACTGGCCCACGATGATTCAGGACTGCCTCGAATATGCGAAGCAATGCCACTCATGTCAAATCCATGGGGACTTCATCCACCAGCATCCAAATCCACTCCATCCAACGATGGCTAGTTGGCCATTCAAAATGTGGGGAACTGACATAGTCGGCCCATCGAACCAGCATCGTCTAGAGGACATCGTTTCATCCTGGCAACGACTGACTACTTTTCCAAATGGGCAGAGGCAATACCGCTGAGGGAAGTGAAGACGGAGAATATCCTCCACTTTTTCAAAATGCACGTCATTTATCGGTTTGGAACTCCGCGACGGATCATCTCCGATAACGGGCCAGCTTATAGAAGCCACAAGATCAGTCGCTTCGCGCAACAACATAATATAGACTGGAGATATTCCTCGGTTTATAATCCGCGAGCTAATGGTCTAGCTGAAGCCTTCAACAAGACCTTGACAAAGATCATGAAGAAAACAGTGTCCCGAAATAAAAAGGATTGGCACGAAAGACTGCAAGAAGCTCTATGGGCGTATCGAACTACGTTCAAGACGGCCACGAACGCAACGCCATATGCGTTAGTATTCGGTACAGAAGCAGTACTCCCCCTCAAGATAAAGTTACCCTCTCTACGAGTGGCAGTCCACCACGAGCTGACGGACGAAGAAAATGCTCACCTTCGGCTTGAGGAGCTTGATGCCCTTGATGAAACACGGCTCATAGCGCAACAAAATCTGGAAGCCTATAAAGCAAAGATGACGTGCTCATATGAAAGATTGACCCGGCCGAGGACATTCCGCCAAGGCGAACTCGTGCTAGTGGTCAAAAGGCCTATGATCCCCAATCGCGCCAAGCGGGGAAAATTCGAGCCAAACTATGAAGGCATGTACATCATAGACAAGGTCTACCAGGGTGGAGCCTATCTACTCATGGATATGCACGGTGAAAGGCCTTACAGGACAATAAACGGTCGATTCCTAAAGAAATACTACGCTTAGCGAGTTACCTCCTAGGTCAATGATAGATGACGACGACTATGTCCGCTCGCTATCTTCCTAAGCTCAAACTTTATAAGCAGGAGCCAGCCTCCTCCTAGACGGACCGAAACGACCTTAAACTAATGGCGGACCGAAACGTCCTTAAACTAATGAAAGACCGAAACGTCCTTAAATTACTACCGCAGCATCTTCAGGCTGACGAGATGAATAAAAGAAATATATATATATATATATATATATATATATATATATAATAAACGGTATGTCCATAAGCAAAATGGGCACGGATGAAAACCCGAAACGGCTCCGTGAGTAAAAACAGCAGGGCTACCGGCGAGTGTTTGTGAAAACCCGAAAGGGCGCGACCTCGTAAAAAATATATATATAAAAATAAAAAGAATAAAAAAAAACGGTATGTCCATAAGCAAAATGGGCACGGATGAAAACCCGAAAGGGCTCCGTGAGTAAAAACAGCAGGACTACTGGCGAGTGTTTGTGAAAACCTGAAAGGGCGCAACCTCGTTAAAGGACACTTACAGGGTCCTCTCGACCTTGTAAGGAGAAACCACCCGCGTGAGATCCTTACGACTCACAAAGGACAACAAACTTGGGGATCCCCACGATTCCTATGGAGAAAATACACTTGCGAGATCCTCATGACTCGTAAGGAGAACTCTCTTATGGGACCCTCACGGCTCATAAGATTTGAAAGTCTTAAGTTACAGAGACCTAAACCTGTGCTTAAGCAACCCCCACAACCTTCGATATTGCCCTACAGGTGGTTCAATTCTGACCCTTGTATACAATCCACAGGCGCGAATAAACATTTCCCTAACCAAGTCCCATCCGTGACTGGGGATATGTTCGTATGATGAACAACCCTTGTAGGCCCTCTCGATTTACAAGGAGAAAACCCTCTTGTAGGATCCTTACGACTTACAGAGGAACATACACTTAGGAATCCTTACGATTCCTAAGGAGAAAATACACCTACGAGATCCTCATGACTTGTAGGGAGAAATACCTTTGTGAGACCCTTACGGCTCATGAAGTCAAAAGCCTTAGCCGACAGGACCTTAACCCTGTTCGCTAAGCCACCTTTGTTCGACATCGACAGAGAAAAATGATGATTCGCTCCTGGCAAGATCCCAGTCGTAGCGGTGCTGATGCCGAAATCGGTGTCTAATTTCAGGTTTACGGTGAAAAGCCGGTAGGCCGCACATGCATACGAAAGAGCCGAAATGATGGGGCAACTTGCAATAAAAAGCAGCAAGTAGAAACGTATGCATATAAAACAACCGAAATGATGGGGCAGCTTGCAATAAAAAGCAGCAGGTAAAGAAAACGTATGCATACAAAATAGCCGAAATAATTGGGCAACACGCAATAAAAAGCAGCGAGTAAAAATAAAATAAATAGCCGAAATGATTGGTCACCACGAAAAATAGCCGAAATGATTGGGCAATCGCGACTTTCGCGATGTAAAAAGCTGAAATGATAGAGCATCACGGAAAGAAATAAAAAAAATGAAAGAATGAAACTTTTGCCCTGCAGGTAAGTCCATAGTGACCCCTGTATACAATCCATGGGTATAAACAAAAAAAGGAAAGGGGACTACATTTCCCCACCAGGCTGCGTCAAAGGGAAGTCAGATCTCGACGACCACATCTACAGCCTGGAGACCAACAGCGAAGTTCCTCCTCATTCCAGCAGGACATGGACGTGACATCACCAATCGGAGCCACGGCAAAGTCCCCAGTTCCAAGACTCTACGGTTCACAGACAACCTAGAGTCAGCCAACGACCTCCGTCTCGGAAACAAGTCAGCCAATGACCTCCGTCTCGGAAACAAGTCAGCCAATGACCTCCGTCGCGGAAACAAGTCAGCCAATGACCTCCGTCGTGGAAACAAGTCAACCAATGACCTCCGTCGCGGAAACAAGTCAACAAATGACCTCCGTTGTGGAAACAAGTCAACAAATGACCTCCGTCGCGGAAACAAGTCAACAAATGACCTCCGTCTCGGAAACAAGTCAACAAATGACCTCCGTCGCGGAAACAAGTCAACCAATGACCTCCGTCTCGGAAACAAGTCAACAAATGACCTCCGTCGCGGAAACAAGTCAACCAACGACCTCCGTCTCGGAAACAAGTCAACAAATGACCTCCGTCGTGGAAACAAGTTAACCAACGACCTCCGTCGTGGAAACAAGTTAACCAACGACCTCCGTCTCGGAAACAAGTCAACAAATGACCACCGTCACGGAAAAAAGTCAACCAATGACCTCCGTCGCGGAAACAAGTCAACCAATGACCTCCATCGCTGAAACAAGTCAGCCAACGACCTCCCCGTCGGAGAAATACTCCGACTCGGAAACAAGTCAACTCACCAACCACTTACGAGTCCTCTCGATTTGTAAGGGAGAAAATTCTCTTATAAGATCCTTACGACTTATAAGAGAAGACACACTTAGGAATCCTCACGGTTCCTAAAGGAGAAAATCCACCCACGAGATCCTCTCGATCCGTAGGGAGAAAATTCTCTATGAGACCCTCACGGCTCATAGAGTTGAAAAGTCTTAGGCAACAGATCTAAATCTGCGGCCTAAGCCATCGTTATCTCTTGGAAAAATCTAGATGCTTACTCTATTATCTGTTTATCAAGACAACATGCTGAGAATAAAAGAAAGAATAAAGCGACAAAAAGGACATCTGATGTACATTTGATCAAACATTTGAGACACATTCGTTCATGCATGTGCGAAAGACTCAGAACGAGAAATAAGACAAGCTGAAATAGAAATTTTTCATTCATATTGCAAAGGGTTCTTACAATCATAAAGAAACTAAGCAAAGACATTGTCCAAAAGATTATAATGGCAAGACCTCAAATCCTGGACAGGGATTGAGGAACTCAAAAGTAACCTTGTCCAAAACTTTCCAAGCCCGGCGAACCATCCTAGTATGCTTCCTTTCGCGAGCACGAGCGTCGGGATCCCCACTGATGTCCTCCTCCCTCCGATAAGCAGCAGGTATTGCAGATTGTTGAAAAGCTTGGTGCAGAAGATCGATAAGATTATCTCGCCTCCTCTTTGAGATTAGGCTCATCAGATACACCGAGTGCACCTTATCCTCGGTGGCGTCCAATGCCCCAAGTGGCAAACCAACGCAGAATAGAGGAAGCGCTTCCTAAATTGCTCCCACTATAAGCTTCAGGAGAGAGGAGCGCCGAGGAAGCAGTTGGTCGTTGTATGCATCGAAGCGGTTCATGATTTTGGCACACTCGGCGTTGGTAAATTCTCGGTTCTGAGAATGGTCGAGTCGACAGATGTCCCCGTAAGAAATGATCCATTAAGGTCATACATGTGGGCGTCCATCACTCCTATAAATGAAGATTGACAAAAATCAGCAACTCTTAAAAGTTCTGCTATATAATTTAAAAGGAGCATAACTCCATTAATGAATCAAGAAATTATAAATGAAATCTTTCAGAGAGCAAAACTTTATTGATAGAATCCTAACATGGTTCTCTTTAGTTCCCTTTAGATCCTTTTAGAGCAAAGCTCTGATAAGTGAAACCCTAAAATGGGTTTTCTTTAGATCAGAGATCTATTGAGAGCAAGGCTCTGTCAATAAAAATTGATCTAATTTAATTAAAAAAATTACCTAAAAGGTGCTTTCTAAAGAAATTCTAACTTTTGGAGTTCTTGAAGGCAAGAGCACGGCTCTGAAATTTTGAAAGTAAAAAATCTTAAAGGATGATAATCATCTGTGAAGGACCAAAGGTCCTATTTATAGGCATCAAGTGCCCTTTCAACTTCCAAAGTTGCCACAACGGTTGGAATTCTGCCACCGTTGCGCTCGCGTTTGGAACCACGCAAGTGCAACGGTGGGGAGGGCATTTGTTTACCCCAATAAGAACGAAACTCTATTTCTAAGACTGAAAAGTAAAGCACTGCTTCATAAGAGAGGCTAAACACCAAAGGCAATTTATCCTTGCAAGAATCGCATGCACCTAATAGTAGCAAATTAAATCATACGATGCACAAGCATAACAGAGAGCTAAAATAAAAGAACCCTTAACAAATAATGAAATACCTGATTAAAAAGAAAAATACTTGTTCATTATTATTATTATTACATTTAAAAAAGATCACCAAATATGGGATCGGAAAGACAAGGGTTCGCAAAGATAAGAAGAAGATTCTCCAGTTCCCTTTCTGTCTTCTCCACTACGTTGAAGCGGCGGTCCTCCCGAGAGGTAGACGCCCAACGATCGTCGCCACATTCATCAGAAAAGGTGGAAATGACAACCCGGCGAGCCCATATCTGGCTCAGCAAGTGGAAAGAGCGGTCCCTCAGGGCTTTGGTGATCAAGTGCGCTTCAAAGAAGCACTCGATCTTATCCTCGGCGGCGTCAAGCATTGCCGAGGACATCTCTACTGGAGGAGGGGGAAGATCGGCGAGCACCGAGGCAAGGATCATCCGAAGCCAAATGGAGTGCGGAGGGAGAGGAGACCCCACACGAGTCAAAAGCTCGTACATTGCAGCATCGCACTGCTCGTCCGTAAAAGAAGGGTCCACTAAGCGCGCAGCAAAACGGGGAACGATGTCTCGAATTAGCACCTCCCATGGTTGTCGGCGGGCATGAGGACGGTTGCAAGCCATGATCGAAAAAGTTCTCTGAAGATGAAAGAAGAAAAGGCTCGGCTTTGAGTTATATAGACCAAGCACAGAAAATTTTGTGCACAGTGGAATTATTTCCAAGACCCGGGAAATGAAAATTTTGGGAAGATGAAAAGACATCTCAAGTGAAGCAACGCTTCTAATTCCCCCAATCAGAGCAAAACTCTACTTTGAAAATTTAAATTTTAATAAATGAAGCAACGCTTCAGATCCTCTGCGCTGTGCGCAGGATGTCACGTGTCAAAATCTGGCACGCCAGCGCGGAGAGCGCAGCGCCCAAGGCAGCGTGCCCAATCAGAGCAAGGCTCTATTTAAAACAAAAATTAAAGGAAGCAACGCTTCAGTTGCTCAAGCGCTGCGCTGCGCGACACGTGTCGGCGCAGTGGCGCAAGCGCTGCGCTGCGCGACACGAGTCAGCGCAGTTGCGCTGCGCTGTGCGCTGCGCGACACGTGTCAGCGCAGTTGCGCTGCGCTCTCCGCTGCTTGACACGTGTCACGCGCTGGGGCGTTTGCGCTAAACAGAATTAAATTCTAGCGAGATTTTTCTGTTCTTGTTAAAACAAGAAGATTGCCTTCTGTAAAACAGAAGCCCTTGGATCAAAGATCCAACGGTGGGTAAAATTCCCCAAATCACTCAGAGAAAGATCTCTTTAACAAATTTAACAAATTTATGGGCACTATATAAAGGCTCCTAGACCCCAAATCAAAGGCATCAATATTGTGAGAAGTCAAGAACTTCAAACAGAGAGAACTCTGAAGAAATTTCAAAGAAAAAGGTAAAAACCTTTAAGAGAGAAGAATTTCTTCTAATAGATCATTGATCTAAGAACAAGATCAATGATCTTCAATAAAAAAACAAATAATAATAGTGCTATGCACTTATGAACCATTGGTTCTGGAATCTTAAAGATTCTCAAGATTATTGAAATAGTGCCTTGCACTTGCAAAAAACTGCACTGTTGCGCTCCTGGGTTGGCGCAAGCCACCAGAAAGCGCCACGTGTCAGCATCTGACTCACTTGCGCTGTGCGCTTTTAAGATAGAGCTTTGCTCTCTGAAATTGGCGCAACTCACCAGAGTGCGCCACGTGTCGGCAGCGCAACCGCAGCGCACTACGCTTACATGACACGTGTCATCACCACAAGCGTTTGCGCTCATTGATTGGCGCAAAGCGCCTGACAAATGCAATGCATTATTTACTAAAGGGCCAGGCCCAAATCAAAAAGGTCTAGTAGGCCAAAATAAATTGCAATGCAATAAAAAGGGCAGAGCCCAAACAGCATTAATGCTCTGCATCATTTATAAAAAGGCAGAGCCCAAACAAAGGCGAAAATGCAATAAAAAGGGCAGAGCCCAAACAGCATTAATGCTCTGCATCATTTATAAATAGGCAGAGCCCAAACAAAATAAATAATGCTATGCATTATTAAACATGGGTAAAGCCCTAACATAGGTCTAATAGACCAAAATAAGAAATAAACTGGACTTTGCCCAATCATGGCCGTAAGTTCTCAAATTAAATTGACTGAGCAAGACTGCTCTCCTAAATCAATTTACATCCGGTTCAAGGGTACATCTCCGAACTCCTCTGACTTCTATCGTTGTAATCCTTCAACGACGTCAGAGAGGCGACGGGTCCCGACAACCATACATCAACACGGACTGTGGGGTCCTTAAACTCATGGACTCATGCGTCCTTAAACTAAAACACGGACTGTGGGGTCCTTAAACCCGCGGACTTATGCGTCCTTAAACTAAAACACGGACTGTGGGGTCCTTAAATCCACGGACATAAGCGTCCTTAAACTACCTGGCAATGGACCGCAATGTCCTTAAACTACCTATAGACCACTACGTCCCTAAACTGGAACAATAGAGCCCTCAAATGCTCTTTTGTTGGATCTAGACGATCCCGTTAAGTTGATCTTAGTCTGGAAATTAGACTAACGTATCCTTAACAAATGTTTAAGTTGATCTTAGCCTCAAAAATGGCTAACGTATCCTTAAACCAAAACCCAAAACGCAAATCTAAGAAAATATGGATTTGGACTAATCCACATCCTACGGGCGACGAAATAAATAGTCTCCGTATACAATCCACGGGCAACCTTAAACAAAACAAACACACACGACACGAAGTGAAATTCTGGAGAAGGAGAAAGTGGTTACCGCGATGCGGTAGCGTAATTAACTGCAGGGGCTTGCGCCTGCAGGGAAGAGCGTCCCCACGATCAAAAACCCCTCTAGCAAGGGGGAATCTGACGAAGTCTGCTACATCGGCCGCATCCGTCTGAACCTCCGATACACGGTGCCATAAATCAACTTGGCATCTTCGGAGAGGTGGACAGAAAAAACCAAATAGCATCGGCCCCGAATCTCAGGCAAGACGTCCTAATGTCTTGACCGCCATTCGGAGGGGAACAGACCCCATCTAATTCAAATAAGCCAAAAATCCCAGAAATCTTAACCATTTGAAAGAAGGAAATGAAGGAAAACTTGTTTTAAAGTTTGCATATAATCACTTTGAAAAGTCGTACTAAACCTTTTTAAAACATCAAGTCTTTTCCGAAAATTTCGGCAGAGTCTCCTTTGTAAATACTGGCCCCAAACGGGTACAAACATGAATAATATGAATAAAGGCATCCCCAAGCGGGAGATAGCTCTTCGCCAATTAGCGGTCACAACCAAGCAAGCAATATAATATACAACGCCGAAGGGCTAGGATCAAAACTCAAGAGGAACCCAATATCATCAAGAAAACCATAATAATACAGCGCATGACTCTAAGGTCGAAAGAATATACAACTGGTCTTCTAAGTCTAATAAATCTACAAGTCTGGTTGATGGAGTTACTAGAGACAACTGAAATAAATAAATGTACGATGGTGGTCACGATGCGAGTAAACCCACCTTCCAAAACAATCACCCGGAATGAAGTAGTGTGCCAGCAAGCCGTCAAGAAAACCGGTACGGCAAAACCTGCAAGAAACTGTGGCACAACGGGGGTGAGTTGCCAACTCATGAGTAGAAAACATCACCGAGCAGAAATCGCATGTATGACTCAATCCTAGGTCATACGATAATAATATATCCTCAAAATAATATCCTGAACCATCTACACATAAGTGTAATACCACGTGCTCGTGTCAGTGCCTCAGATAGCAACATATCATATGTATGATGTATGAACGCATTACGAATGAAAACAGAATACATCATGAATGAGAAAACCGTTTCCTTTATTTAGTGAGATTTCAGTATATATAAATCGAGGTATCATCAATGAAATCAACATAAAATCCGTGTCAAGTATCGACACAAACATAAATCTAAATATCCAATATTTCGGGCTCCGGCTATCCGGACTGGCCCATATCATATAGTCTCAATACCTCAAAGTCTCAATATCTCGGGCTCCGGCTATCCGGACTGACCCCTGGGCTCCGACAAATTCGGATTGGCCCAAATCATCAAATCTCACGACTACGTCGGTATCCTCCGGATATCCACCGCGTCACTAATAACCGGTCGGTAGTGCTCCCCTGCCAGGATCAACGCCATCATCTGCAACAATCTTGCCCCGGGGTATCGCACTGGGTCCACCATGCACCCACAGACGGTTCCTCCTCCTCCTCGAATTGGGTGTATGATATTGCTCAAGAGCCGAGAAAACTCATGGTGGACGTATCTCACATCATATCACGAGAAAACCACACTTTTTATCTTTTGAAAATGATAAATGAGTTTATAAAATCTGCGGTTTCCCCAAATCCAGAAATCTCATGGAAAATATGAAATCTCAAAATGACAGGTCAATAACAGTGAATACCGGGCTCCGGCAATCCGGACCGTCCTATAATATCGCATGGCAAAAGAATATATAAATATGCATGGAATATCACAGTAATAAATGCAATATCTAATCTAGCACAGTAATGATATATCGGAACTATCAGCTAGCAAGCGACATCAATGAATTAATATTCTCTAAAGTGTACGTGACATGACAATTACCGATGATGATGTGTATGAGCCGGCAAGCAAGTGTCCGTAGATGTACGCACCATCGTTAATAGTGCTGGTGTCCTGATAACAGGGGTTCAATATAACAATAAAACACATTTAAGCATGTAATGCGATGCGAATAGCAGGAATATATGGCAAATGAATAGTAAATGCAACAATAATGAATGTACATAATATATATGAGTCGTAAAGTTTTGGTATTTAAAATAACACGAATCGTGGTGTTTAGAAAATAGGGCTACAGTGTTTTTAAGAAGAGGTACGTCCTTTGAAATATCCGTAGTTTCCCTTGGCCTGTCTTTAAAATACTCACGATTCGTTAGTTTTGGAAATAGGTATGACTCGGGCCCAGTCTAACATCTACTAAGTGAACTACATGACTAAACTAACAGACTAATCGAAAGGGTAAGGAAAACCACCTAAGTCTGAGTCGATATATATATATATATAGTAGTCGGTGATCCCGCCTCAATAGTATCACGTACAATACAATATATAATATGACATTCTCGAGTCAAGAGTACGAATCTATCATCATCATTATATCTCGTACGGTAAATCCATCGTACGGCATCCCAAATCTGGGTACGGGTCGAATATCACATTTATCTCATTATTCATCCAGTATCCTTATCATCATATCCTGAATTAGGGGTACTGATCTAAAGTCTAGTACATTCTGATACCATCAACATATATATATGCGTGTGTATGAAAACAGATCGCCTAAAGACCCGCTATAATATAATGTCGTATCTCATAATACGAACCAAGTCACGTCACCGATCTCGTGGCATCATGCCCAATCACATCGACTCATCTCCAAGTACCATATACTATCCTCATCATCCATGTATATGTATACATATACATATATAGATATACACACATACTCACATACATATATGTATATATATATGTATATATCCCCATATACGCACAAGTAAAATAAATGTATGCGTGTGTGTGTGCGTGTGTGCAAAACATTACTCTAGGGTTTCGCGACTAAGAAACTAAACTAAGTTACTATCTTCCGAATACGCTAACAATAATCCAAGTCACCTAAAGTATTACTTACTAAGTATGCACATCTCATAACAACACGTATATACATATAAATATCATAACGCATCGAAATGCTATGACTTGCGGGGTGCTATACGCCATCCACCCGACTTCCCCCGTAGATATATATCTACTCTCCTTGATCGTTGCTTTCCGAAGTCGATGACGCTCATTTTACCTTGTCATCCTGAAGTCCACGTGAAATACCTACATATCACAAAATACATTGTATCGCATCAAAATCCGACTCAAAAACCGACACGACACGCAAGGTGCTCATAGGTTAGAACCTATAGCCTACGCATGCAAAAACAACCAAACAACACTCGTCGTTGACGTACAAATATCAAACGACCAAATCTCATAACTAATATCAAAACCAAGAATTCCAAAACACGGAAAACATAACCCAAAACCATCCCAATATGCTCCCAGATTTTGGCTCAAATAATCAAGGACAAAAATAAAAATACAGTAGCTATGTTATAAGGTATGTGAGCTACAACCAAAACCCCAGCACCAAAACTGCTACAGGAACCGACCAAAGTGGCTACAGTAACCGCCGGGGCCAGCCCCACCTTGGAATTTGGGCCTCGTCTTCTCGTGGTGGTCTCCTATTGGTCTAACTAGGTTAATGTATATTTGTAAATATTTTATAAAATTCCCGGGTTGCTCCAGATTCCCTGTAAACCCCCAAAACATCACAAAACCGACACGGAAAGTTTAAATTTCAAGTTTTAGGGTTAGTCACTGGTTTGATCAGGATTTTTAACATTCAAGGGGGGTTTGTAGTCACCAATTACCCTCAATACACAATCACAATTCATAATACCACCCTAAACCTCAACTTGGAATTTTCCGACATCACTAAATCTTACCGAAACACTTCTAAACTAATCTAAAGGCTAAAGGAAATCAAATACTATACTTAATGTGAAAGAAACACCTCCTTGGCAAACCCTAGAATCCCCTAGAGCTCCAAAATCCAATTTTTATTGATCTCCCATGCTTGTAGTGAGCTTGCGTATGATTTTTGTGAAGAAGATGCAAGGTTTTGATGTAGTTTTGGTATTGTTGTGAGGGGATAGAGGGGGAGGGGGGGAGAGGGCATCCATAGGAGAGGAGAGGAGAAGGAATGAAGAGAAAATGAAATGGAAAGCAAATGAGCCAAGGGTCAAACGAACCCCCCACCTCTCTCTCTTCTCTCTCTTGCCCATACTTCTTTCTTTATTCCCTTTTTCTTTTTCTTTTCTTTTTCTTAAAACCAAAAACAATTTAAAACCATATACATATAAAGAAATACAAGGTGCCATGGTAGAAAAATGAGACAAGTTTTGTTGCATGTCATAGTGCCAAATCAAGTTTAATGCAACATTAGTGAAAATTAATCAAGTTTAGAATAAACTTGTACATAATAAATTATATAATAATTCATAAAATGTCTAAATCTCATAATTTCATTAAAAATCAACATTCCAGATAATTTTTCTAATATTTTCCAATTTATCGGTATATAATTATACCGTATCATTAAAATATTCATAATATTTATTATTTAATTATTAAATTCCTAAAAATAATATTTTATTTTTCTGAAATGTTACATTCTGTAAGGAACTTCTCCAGACTGCTTTTTTCGCGGCATCGCAAGCAACTATGTACTCCGCTTCTATCGTCGAGTCGGCAACGGTGTCCTATTTAGAGCTCTTCCAATAGACCGCCCCTCCATTGAGGGTAAAAACATAACCCGACATGGACTTGGAGTCATCCTTGTCACTCTGGAAGCTGGAGTCAGCAAAGGCCTCGATCTGGAGGTCTTTTCCGCCATACACTAAGAACATCTCCTTAGTTCTTCTCAGGTACTTGAGAATGTTCTTTACTTTTATCCAGTGCTTCTCCCCTGGGTTCGACTGATACCGGCTTACAACACTCAATGCGTATACTACATCTGGTCTGGTACACAACAACGCATACATTATAGAGTCTACCGCAGATGCGTAGGGTATAGATGACATGCGAGTCCTTTCCAAATCAGTCTTAGGAGACATCTCTTTGGAAAGGGTGATTCCGTGACAAGACGGTGGGTTACCGCGCTTTGAATTTTCCATACTGAATCTTTTCAGTATGGTGTCGATGTACCTTGACTGTGAAAGTCCCACTATCCGTTTAGATCTATCACGATAGATCTGGATCCCCAGAATGTAGGAGGCATCACCCAGGTCTTTCATGGAGAACCTCTGTGACAAGAATCCTTTGACTGACTGTAGCGTAGGAATGTCATTTCCTATCAAGAGAATTTCATCCACGTACAAGATGAGGAATACCACGGTTCTCCCTACAATCTTACTGTAAATGCATGGTTCATCTGGATTTTTGATAAAGTCGAATTCTTTGACGGTCTCATTAAAACAGATGTTCCAACTCCGCGATGCCTGCTTTAGTCCATAAATAGACTTAAGCAACTTGCACACTTTACCGTTTCTCCCACTCTGAATGAAACCCTCTGGCTGATCCATATAGACGCACTCTTCCAAATTACCATTTAGAAAAGGCGTCTTTACATCCATCTGCCAGATCTCATAATCGTGGAAGGTAGCAATAGCAAGAAGGATCCGAATGGATTTGAGCATAGCCACTAGAGAAAAGGTTTCGTCATAGTCCAAACCAGGTCTTTGATGAAAACCCTTTGCAACAAGTCTAGCCTTATAGGTTTCAACCTGTCCATCAACACCAATCTTCTTTCTGAAGATCCATTTGCAGCCTACGAGTTTTACCCCTTCTGGAGCAATGTCCAAAGTCCAAACTTTGTTGGTGTACATGGAATCGATTTCGATCCGCATTGCATCCAGCCATTTTACCGAGTCGCCGCTCTGAATGGCTTGCTGGAAGCTAGTAGGCTCATCATTTTCAATGATGCAATCCTCTCGATCCCCGTCTATGAGAAAACCGTAGTATCTCTTGGGTGGATGAGACTGCCTACTACTCCTGCGGAGTGGCGCTGGGATGTCCGGTTCTTCTGAAACCTCTGGTTCTACCAAGCTTTCAGTAATAGCTTGTGATTATAGAATTTTTTCTAATTCTATTGCGCTCCCACTTTTCTGATTTTCTAAAAATTCAGCTTCCAAGAAGTGGGGATGTTGAGAAACAAAAACCTTTTGTTCCTCTGCGTAATAGAAAAGATACCCCCTGAAGTTCTTAGGGTATCCCACAAACTTACACAGTAATGGGCGTGCCTCGAGCTTGTCCGTATGCTGCTTTTTTACAAAAGCTGGACATCCCCATGTCGTAAGGTACTTAAGACAGGGTTTTTTCCCACTCCATATCTGATATGGTGTGGTAGGCACAGTCTTGGTTAGAACCTTGTTCAAAAGATATGCAGCTGATTCTAGTGCAAAACCCCAGAAGGATCGCGGTAACTCAGCCTTACTCATCATGGAACGAACCATATCCAATAGGGTTTGATTCCGCCTCTCCGATACACCGTTGTGTTGAGGTGTGTATGGAGGAGTAAGCTAAGAGAGAATCCCATTCTCTTTTAAGTAGCCCAGGAACTCGGCACTTAAGTATTCATCACCTCGATCAGATCTCAGTGTCTTGATACTTTTGCCTGTTTATTTTTCCACTTCATTCTTGTATTCCCAGAATTTCTCAAAGGCCTCGGATTTATGCTTCATCAAGAAGACATGTCTATACCTAGAAAAATCATCCGTTAATAACATGAAATAGGAATAACCACCTCGCGCATGTGTAGACATTGGACCACACACATCGCTGTGTATGAGTCCCAAGAGCTCGCTCGCTCTTATTTCGTGTCCAGTAAACGGAGTCTTTGTCATCTTTCCCATGAGATAAGATTCACAAGTAGCATAAGACTGATATTCGAACGGATCCAAATATCCCTCTCTATGTAACTTCGTCAACCGTATTTCATTGATGTGACAATGCCATAAGAAAGCCTGATTTGTTTCTGGAGACGTTCTTTTAAGTGTGTTCTGGAAACTGAAAACCTGAGCTTGATTTAATAAGTATATTCTGTTTTCTAATGTACCTGACCCAATCATAACTTGATTTAGGTGGATGTGGACCACATCGCTTACAAATGTAAAATCATATTCTTCCTTAGAAAGTAAGGATACATATATGATATTACAAGCCAGACTAGGTACATATAAACAGTTACGTAGAATCAATATCTGCCCACTTGTCAATCCTAGGTGATATTCCCCTACGGATTCAGCGTCCACGCTCATTCCGTTAGCAACCCTGAGAGTCATATCACCTTCCCTGATAACTCTACGATTTCTCAAAGCCTGTAATGAATTACAAATATAAGATCCTGATCCGGTATCTAGTACCCAGGAAGTAGAGTTAATTGACATACAGTTTTCAATTACAAATACACCCGAAGCCGAAGCCACAACGTGCTTCGAATCCTGGCTACTGGCTTTCCAAGCCATGCAATCCTTCTGCCAATGTTCTTTCCCGTAACAATAGGAATGTCCCTCCTTCCCTACTTTTAATCCCGAAACTTTTGCCCTTCCCTTTCCTTCTACCTTCCTGACACCGCATATCGGCTTTGTGGAGGTCTTCTTCTTCTCATCCTTTGCTTTCGCCTTGGATGCAGAAGAGGAAGATTCCCCAATAAGTAGAGCGGGTGTCTCCCTGGTTTCCTTCAGGGTGTAAGTAGAGAGTAGGGACTGTAGAATCAAGTCAGTATGCGACTCGTTCTCCAACGTGGTCTTCAGGTCCATGAGCTCATCAATATAGCTAGTCATTGTAAGGACGTTGTCCCCTACAGATGACCCGATAGCCAACCTCGCTTGAAACAATTCCTTCGAGGTCTCATTTCTTGCGATACGAGATTACTCTACATATAAATCTTTGTTATGGAGGAAGATGGAATCTAAATTCATCTTCTCGTGTTGCCTCCGGTTTACACCATCTACTGAGGCCAACACGAGGCACTTGACATTCGTACTATCCTTTTCTGATGTCTTACGGATATCTACATTCGTGATGGTGGAAACTGGACCAGGGATGGTGAGGCTTGAATAGTAAAAAGGTGTCCCAGCTTGTCATATGTAATGGACATCAGGACAGACCTTTGCCAGTCATTATAGTCAGATTCAGTCATTTTATTATCTAGATGTAACCTAGTCTTGGTCACTGGGTCGCTGCAATTAAGAGAGAGAGAATAAAACACTTTAGCATGATACTCTTGCAAGTTTAGATTGGTTTTTAATTTATCTAAACAGGATGGCTCCCACTGTCTCTCGAATCATTCCTCAAACCATAAAAGAAGAATTAGTCAGTATTGATCTCACCGTACAATTCTTGCTTAACCGTTCGGCCAGGCTAGTGTTGGTACTTCGAGGGAGGTTTTACGACGCTTTCGCGAAGTTCCTTAATTAAATAACATATTTTCCCTGGAGGCTTAGCCCCGCTAACACCGTTCTAGACACCTACTTAGTTTATAGCATTGATCGTTAAGTGAAAAAATCTCCCGAGGAGTAGCGGATACTCACAGTAGGATCGGGATCCAAATATCATTTTGTGATAATGCTAAAGGAATCCTACCAAAATTATCAGACTCCAAATGGTTTGCAACACTAGAAAATTTCAGTTTCTTTAGAAACTCCCGATGTGGATTTTTGCCCCATGCTCTTATGACCTTGACGAAGGTCAACAAATCATAAGTCACATGTTAAGTTCTACCCATCATTGTCCAGGTTAATTTGAACCCACCCGTATATTCCCTTGACGAAGGTCAACAAGGTAATACGACTGTCCCAAACCAACGCATCTATCTATGCTACATGTGAACACCTAGCAGCCACCAATACTATGCCTAGACGAAGGTCAACAAACATAGCTTGAATACTATTGAATATTCATATGAAATGACGGAGGGCTATGATTGGTTTTGGCAAAACCGTGAACGTAGTAAACTTGATATAATCGAAGGAACCTGATAGCTTTTAAAAGGAGTGGTTTAAGCTACGTACTTTAAAAGTCTGCTGTTTTGAAAAAACCGAGTGGTTTTGAAATTGTTCCGACGATTCAGCTTTGGTTTGTTTTCTTTGCATTAATTTAATGCATCCCATCAATTAGCCTACCATTATAGAAAAAACGAAAATATGACGAACACTTATGCCATCCTTATTCGCCACTGGGCCCCGTCATCACCCGTTAGGTTACTTAACTAATGACAGAGCGGGGGTTGGACTAGCGCGGATGCAAGACATAAGCAATGCCTACTAGATATCATATATGGATATATACATTCGTCAGATGCAATAATAGGCATTCCAGATCATAGATGAACATATTGGATACACTAGGAATTCCGCGTTTCGTTTAAGCCTGTATCGAAAGTCGGATTCTACGGTCATGATGAATAGCCAAACCCCACCCCAGACCCCTACGAGTGCGGCAAACTACCCGCCAATTACCCAAAGTGAAGCAACCTCCCTCAACAAAGTGAGTAGGCCACTCGGCACTTCAAAGTACCCGGTAGTTTGTGCACCCCACCTTGGGTCTATCCTAGGAGCTGAAACAGTAAAAGAAATAATATACAATGGTGGCTACAATCTCAACCCGGATGTGCCCCGCAAAAAAAAATATTACATCACTTTACAATTACATTGAATGAATGAAATGAAAAACCCATTGTTCCCCTCCGAACGGCGGCCTGGACTCGGGCATCCGTGCCTGAGGTTCGGGGCAGATGCCAATTGGTGCTATCCATCCATCTCTCCGAAGATGCCAAGTTGTTTATGGCACCGTGCATCGGAGGTTTAGACGGATGCGGCCGATGTAGCAGACTTCGTCAGATTCCCCCTCGTTTGAGGGGTTTTTGATTGTGGGGACGCTCTTCCCTGCAGGCGCAAGCCCCTGCAGTTAATTACGCTACCGCATCGCGGTAACAACTTTCTCCTTCTCCAGATGGTCACTTCGTGTCGTGTGGGTTTATTTTATGTTTTGTTGCCCGTGGATTGTTTACGGAGACTGAGTTATGTCGTCGCCCGTAGGGCGTGGACTAGTCCAAATCCGTGTTTATCTTAGATTTGGGTTTGGGGGTCTGGTTTGAGGATACGTCAGCCATACTTGAGGCTAAGATCAGCTCAAACGTTTGTTAAGGATACGTTAGTCCGATTTGAGACTAAGATCAACTTAACAGGATCGTTTAGATCCGACAAAAGAGCGTTTAGGCTCCATTGTTCCAGTTTAGGGACATAGTGGTCCATCGTATATGTGGCCGTCGGGACCCGTCACCTCTCTGACGACGTTGAAGGATTACAACGACGGATGTCAGAGGAGTTCAGAGATGTACCCTCGAGCCAGAGTTAATTTGGGGGATTCATAGTCCCGTCTGTTTGAAGGTTTAAGGATACGTTAACCATCTTTGAGGCTAAGATCAACTTAAACGGGACCGTTTAGATCCGACAAAAGAGCATGCTAGGCTCTATTGTTCTAGTTTAAGGACATTGCGGTCCATGGGTAGTTTAAGGACATTGCGGTCCATGGGTAGTTTAAGGACATTGCGGTCCATTGTTAGTTTTAAGACATCTCGGTCAAGGTTAAGGACATCATAGTCCATGGGTTTAAGGACTCCACAGTCCGGTATGTGCTCTGGATGCTTCACACGGGTTCACTGCCGTGCTTGGCGAGGACCAGGCTCCGCTCTGGGCATTTTCCGCGGGGTCAAAGAGTGACGTTATCCACGTTCCACGTAACCAGGAATTTTGCACTAGATGCTTCACACGGGTTCACGGCCGTGCTCGGCGAGGACTAGGCTCCGCTCTGGGCGTTTTCCGCGGGGTCAAAGAGTGACGTTACCCGCGTTCCACGTGACCAGGAATTTTGCATTAGACATGGGTTTAAGGACCCCACAGTCCATATCATGGGTGGTCATCGGGACCCGCCACCTCTTTGAAGACATTGAGGGATTACAATGCCAAGTATCAAAGGAGTGAAGAGATGTACCCTAGAACCGGAATGGATTAAATAGTCCTTGGCCCAATTTGGGATCAAGACCCATTAATTATATTATGAGCCCATTGGCCCAGTTAATTACGAATTGAGGACTTATGGCCAGCTTGGGCTAAGTCCTATCGTGTCTGGAATATTGACTTCTTGTGGATCCATTAAGGGAGAGGCTTTGCCTCTATCCCTTTAGCCAATTGGGCTAAAGCCTAGTGTTAAACACTTCAGAGCAATCAGTGTTGAACACTGGGAATGAGGTTGACAAGTTAGTGTTTAACACTAAAAGATTATTGGTGTTGAACACCAGCAACAAGGCTTTCAGATTAGTGTTAAACACTAAAACAGATCAGTATCAAGCATCGGCAACAGAGCTCTCAAATTAGTGTTAAACACTAAGGTAGTCAGTGTTGAACACTGCAAGTAAAGTTCTTTGATTGGTGTTGAACACTACGGCCCAACAGTGTTTTAACACTGGATTCAGGAGTTCCAACTTAGTGTTAAACACTAAAGTAAGAGGGGTCACGTGGCGACACGTGAGAGCGCCCTCTCTCCATTCATTCTGCTGAGATTATTGCATCTTTCAGAGCATCACGTGCTATCACGTGACGGGCATTCATATGCCTATGTGTTAAAGCTTCTGTCAAGGGTCACGTGGGTCACGTGGGGGACGGCCTCAAAGGGCTTTCTGTAGACCTTTTGAGGGGGTCACGTGGTGGCACGTGACCCTGCCTCCATGTATATTGTTTAGAGAATCTGTTGATCCTTTTTCAGGAATTAAATTCCTCGAGCTTTAATTTTCAAAGGAATTAAATTCCTACTTCCTTTTGAAGACTTATATTCTGGAGTAGAATCGGACCCTGAATCTTCTGTAGGAATTAAATTCCTCGTTTATGTGAAGAACTGAATAGGGTTAAACCCTAATAAAAGCTTTTTAAGGAATTACACTTCCAGTCTCTGTTAAATTATGATTAAGGGAATTGAATTCCCGTCGTTTCAACAGAACTAAGTTCTTAATTAGGGTTAAACCCTGTTTCTCTCTGTTCTGAAGGAATTAAATTCCCATAACACAGGGTCAAGCCCTACTTTTATCTTAGAGGAATTAAATTCCTATAGTTCTGTGAGAATTAAATTCTCGTTTTTCCATTCCCTCTCCATGTTTTGGATCTGCATGGCAGGGTCTCAACCCATTGAGAATTAAATTCTCAACCTAAAGGGAGATGTGCACTTTGCAGATCCTCTATCAAAGAGAGAAGAAATATGTTCTTCTGTTCTTTATTTTGTCAGAGTTAAACTCTGTTGAGAATTAAATTCTCCTTCTTTCAGGAAGCCTTCCCTTTCTTACCTAGGGTTTTCTTTTTGCAGAAGCTCCAAATTCCTCAAAGTATCCAGGCTCTCTCCTTTTTCTTTTCCCTCTGCGTGCATCTATCTCTTTCTTTTGTGTCTCTAGGCTCCTATTTATAGGAGAAGCAGCCGAATCAATTAGTTTTTTGATGAATCTTTATTAAGAGATTTGATTTGTATCCATCATTTGTTTTTGACCCTTGGATTATTAGGTGAATTTTATTCACCATTGGATTTCAAATCCAGGGATTCTCCTTTGTTATTTCTGTTAGATTTAAAGGGGAAATCTTTCCAAACTCGAGATTTTCCATAGATAGATGATATTTAATCATCTCTGAATCTTTAATTTGATCGGTTTCAGATAATTGCTTTCCTTTGGAAAGATTTGAATCTCTTTCAGAATTTAATTCTGTTAGCAAAATGGGCTTTGAAAGCCGGTCACGTGTGACCACGTGACCCATGGTCACGTGTGGACACGTGACCCCCTTGGAACGAGCCTTCCTCTTTCTTTTTGCGCTCTGTCTTCTGATTGCTGCTTAACTGTCACGTGCCACCACGTGACCCCTGGTCACGTGTGAGCACGTGACCATTGTCTGGACTCTTTTTCTTGATTTAACTGGAGAACAATTCTGATGTTTTGAACGTCACGTGCCAACACGTGACCCCTGGTCACGTGGGAGCACGTGACATCTTTTGAAGCTTTTTCCTTGATTTGATCAGGGATCCGGTGTGCCTTTGACGCTGGTCACGTGGGAGCACGTGACTCTTTCTGAAGCCCCTTTTCTTCAATGTAGTCAGGAAACTGAACTTGCCTTGATGATGCGTTTAGGTGTCACGTGCCAACACGTGACTGCTGGTCACGTGTAAGCACGTGACCCTCTTCTGAAGCTTTTCCCAGAAGCTTTCCTGATTTTAAATCAGGAAACAAATGCCCCCACAGCGCTGTTCTCATGTGTCTGCACGTGAGTGCAACGCTGTCACCTCTTGTGACCGTTGGATCTGCTTTGGGGAGTAGGGTAGACGAAACGTCTTTTCAGAAGCGTCTTCACTTTTTCATGTCCTTCCTTTCAGACCTTTCTTTTAAGAATTTGATTCTCGTTCTCAGAGCTTAGTTCTCTGTTGTGTCTGTGCAATGCCGCCTCATTCGCCAATCAAAGGCTAGTGCTCATGTGTTGCGTATGCAGGGATCTGTTTGATGGGGACGTTTCATTTCCCTAACCTGATTCCAATGCGTCGTTGGATTTCATTTCCAACGCTCTCCCCTTTTTTCCTGGCTTTGAGAATCGTCCCACCATGCACAACATTTTTTGTGCATAGCATTAAATGCTCCCCTTTATAACCTGAACCCATTCCTTACTTCTTTTCTTCACAGAGAAATCCATTCATACCTTAAGGTGATCATCTTTGAGAACCCGATCAATCGCCATGGCTTGCAATCGTCCCCATGCTCGTCGGCAACCATGGGATGTGCCCATTGAAGAGATAATCCCTCGCTTCGCTGCGCGGCTGGCAGATCCCCTTCTCACCGATGATCAATGTGACACGGTGATGTATGAGCTACTGACTCGTCAGGGCTCTCCTCTTCCTATGGGCTCCATTTGGCTCCGGATGATCCTCCTGTCTGTGCTTGCCGATATACCCCCTCATCCGGCGGAGATGACTTCGGCGATCCTTGACGCGGCGGAGGACAAGCTTGAGTGTTTTCATGAGGCTTGTCTAATCACTCAAGCTCTGAAGGATCACTCAGTTCATTTACTGAGTCAGATAAGAGCTCTTCGGGCCGTCATGTCTGCTTTTGTTGATGAGCACGGCTCCAACCGGTGGGGAGCGACTCCTCGCGAAAACCGCCGTTTTGACGTGCTGGAGAAGGCGGAGAGGGAGTTGGAGAATTTTGTGTTTTGCTTTGTTAACCCTTGTATTCCTGATCCCTTGTTTGGTGATCTTTTCCCACCAATGTAGTATGTTTGAATCAATGTACTCCTTTAATCATTGGTGGTTTGCATGCCTTCTGTTGAATTTTCATGCTTGTCAGACAGTCGTACGTGTGTCTTGCTTGCGTAAATGAGCTGTTTGTTTTTCTTTAATTACGAGCACCATCGTTACGTTGCATGCACATCAGTGCCTTGGGCAACATTTCCTTTTAAACATTCATACAGTTGCAAATGCGTGCCTGATAGGATACAGATCAGAAACTTGCCGCGTTATCTCCCGTATCGGGTGGTTTGCGCTGGCTTTAGATCGAGTATTGTTGTCGAAGGGAGGTTTATAAATGAAGGCATATTCTTCTCTTCAATGGTGTGTCCCCTTTCTATTGAATGTGTTCTGCAGACAATTTATCTTGATCTCCTTGCAGGACAGCGATGGCTTAGGGTTCATGGTTAAGATCTGCTTCCTAAGACCTTTGCATTTTATGAGCCACGAGGGTCTCATAAAGAGTTTTTCTCCCTACAGGTCGAGAGGATCCCATAGGTGTAAGTTCTTCTTAAAAATCGTGAGGATTCTTAAGCGGGTTTTCCCTTGAGAGTCGTAAGATCTCACAAGAGAGTTTTTCTTCCTTACCGGTCTTGAGGACTTGTAAGTGCTGGATGTGGTCACCCTTGTCCGTGTTTTATAGAGTCAGGGGTTTCTCCAGGTATTGTAGTTTAAAGACGTCGCGGTCAAGGTTAAGGACCTCATAGTCCGTGGATTTAAAGACTCCACCGTCCGCTGTTAGTTTTAAGACATCACGGTCAAGGTTAAAGACCTCATAGTCCGTGGATTTAGGGACTCCACAGTCCGATGTTAGTTTTAAGACATCACGGTCAAGGTTAAGGACCTCATAGTCCGTGGATTTAGGGACTCCACAGTCCGGTGTTTGGTTGCAGGGACCCGTCACCTCTTTGAAGACGTTGAGGAATTACAACGCCAGGTATCAAAGGAGTGAAGAGATGTACCCTTAAACCAAGGTAGAATCCGTAGGGAATCGGGAGGGTTGATCGTTAGTTTTAAGACATCACGGTCGAGGTTAAGGACGTCATAGTCCGAGGATTTTAAGGACTCCACAGTCCGGTATTTGCTCTGGATGCTTCACACGGGTTCACTGCCGTGCTTGGCGAGGACCAGGCTCTGCTCTGGATGCTTCACACGGGTTCGCTGCCGTGCTTGGCGAGGACCAGGATCCGCTCTGGACGTTTTCCACGGGGTCAAAGAGTGACATTATCCGCGTTCCACGTAACCAGGAATTTTGCGCTAGATGCTTCACACGGGTTCACTGCCGCGTTAGGCGAGGACTAGGCTCCGCTCTGGATGCTTCACACGGGTTCACTGCCGTGCTCTGCGAGGACCAGGATCCGCTCTGGACGTTTTCCACGGGGTCAAAGAGTGACATTATCCGCGTTCCACGTAACCAGGAATTTTGCACTAGATGCTTCACACGGGTTCACTGCCGCGTTAGGCGAGGACTAGGCTCCGCTCTGGATGCTTCACACGGGTTCACTGTCGTGCTCTGCGAGGACCAGGATCCGCTCTGGACGTTTTCCACGGGGTCAAAGAGTGACATTATCCGCGTTCCACGTAACCAGGAATTTTGCACTAGATGCTTCACACGGGTTCACTGCCGTGCTCGGCGAGGACTAGGCTCCGCTCTGGACGTTTTCCACGGGGTCAAAGAGTGACATTATCCGCGTTCCACGTGACCAGGAATTTTGCACTAGATGCTTCACACGGGTTCACTGCCGTGCTCGGCGAGGACTAGGCTCCGCTCTGGACGTTTTCCACGGGGTCAAAGAGTGACATTATCCGCGTTCCACGTAACCAGGAAGTTTGCACTAGATGCTTCACACGGGTTCATTGCCGCGTTAGGCGAGGACTAGGCTCCGCTCTGGACGTTTTCCACGGGGTCAAAGAGTGACATTATCCGCGTTCCACGTAACCAGGAAGTTTGCACTAGATGCTTCACACGGGTTCATTGCCGCGTTAGGCAAGGACTAGGCTCCGCTCTGGATGCTTCGCACGGGTTCACTGCCGTGCTCTGCGAGGACCAGGATCCGCTCTGGACGTTTTCCACGGGGTCAAAGAGTGACATTATCCGCGTTCCACGTAACCAGGAATTTTGCTGATTGTATTCGCATTTCACGGGATGGAGGTTTGACTCTCGGTGATATATATACCGCCGAGCCATGGAACTGGGAGGTCGCCGCTGTTCCGTTTCGCTTGATGTTGTGTCTGCCGTCATGAGACGAACGACGAGATGACCTCTAGGCTATCTGTGAACCGTCGAGATTTGGCTTCTCCTTATGATGAAACCTGGGGAAGGAGTATGATCCCTTCTTTGTTTGCGCCCCTGGATTGTATACAGAGGTAGATGTAACATCACCTGTAGGGCGGGGATTTCACTTTTATTTTATTTCTTTTTCCGCGATGCTCTATCATTTCAGCTTTTATATCGCGAAGGTCGCGATTGCCCCATCATTTCGGCTATTTTTCGCGGTGCCCAATCATTTCGGCTATTTATTTATTTTCTGCTCGCTGCTTTTTATTGCGAGTTGCCCCATCATTTTGGCTATTTTTTCATGCCTTCATTTTTACTTGCTGCTTTTTATTGCAAGTTGCCCCATCATTTCGGCTATTTTGTAGGCATGTGTGGCTTGCTAGCTTTTTCGCTGCGAGCCTGGATTTTAGGCACCGATTTCGGCATCAGCACCGCTACAACTGGAATGTTCCCAGGAGCGAATCATCATTTGCCTTTGTCGATGACGAACAAAGGTGGCTCAGCAAACAGGGTTAAGGGTCCTGTCGACCAAGGCTTTTGACTTCATGAGCCGTAAGGGCCTCACAAAGGTATTTCTCCCTACAAGTCGTGAGGATCTTGCAGGTGTATTTTCTCCTTAGGGATCGTGAGGATTCCTAAGTGTGTGCTCCTCTGTAAGTCGTAAGGGTCCTACAAGAGGGCTTTCTCCTTATGGATCGAGAGGACCTACAAGGGTTGGACTTTGCTGGGGAAATGTTTATTCGCGCCCGTGGATTGTATACAAGGGTCAGTATTGAGTCCCTTGTAGGGCAATATCGAAGGTTGTGGGGGATCTGCTTAAGAACAGGTTTAGGTTTCTGTAACTTAAGACTTTCAAATCTTATGAGCCGTGAGGGTCCCACAAGAGAGTTCTCCCTACGAGTCGTGAGGATCTCGTAAGTGTATTTTCTCCTTAGGAATCGTGAGGATCCCTAAGTGTGTTACTCCTTTGCGAGTCGTAAGGATCTCACGCATGTGGTTTCTCCTTACAAGGTCGAGAGGACCCTATAAGTGTCTTTTAACGAGGTTGCGCCCTTTCGGGTTTTCACAAACACTCGCCGGTAGTCCTGCTGTTTTTACTCACGGAGCCCTTTCGGGTTTTCATCCGTGCCCGTTTTGCTTGTGGACGCACCGTTTTTTTTTTTTTCTTTATCTCGTCAGCCTAAGGATGCTGCGGTAATAGTTTAGGGACTTTTCGGTCTGTCGTTAGTTTAAAGACATTTCGGTCCGTCGATAGTTTAAGGACGTTTCGGTCCGTCGTTAGTTTAAGGACGTTTCGGTCCGTCGATAGTTTAAGGACGTTCCGGTCCGTTGTTAGTTTAAGGACGTTTCGGTCCGTCGTTAGTTTAAGGACGTTTCGGTCCGTCGATATGGGAGGGCCAGCCACTGCTTGCAAAGTCTGAGCCTAGGAAGATAGCGAGCGGACATAGTCGTCGTCATCTATCATTGACCCAGGCTATGGCTCATCAAGCATAGTATTTCTTTAAGAAGCGGCCGTTTATTGGCCTGAAAGGCCTTTCACCGTGCATGTCCATGAGTAGATAGGCTCCACCCTGATAGACCTTGTCTATGATGTAGGGGCCTTCGTAGTTTGGCTCAAATTTCCCCCGTTTGGCACGATTGGGGATCATAGGTCTCTTGACCACTAGCACGAGTTCGCCTTGGCGGAATGTCCTTGGCCTGGTCAATCTCTCGTACGAGCGCGTCATCTTTGCTTTGTAGGCTTCTAGATGTTGTTGCGCTATGAGCCGAGTTTCGTCGAGGGCATCAAGCTCCTCAAGCCGAAGGTGAGCATTTTCTTCGTCCGTCAGCTCGTGGTGGATTGCCACTCGTAGAGAGGGTAACTCTATCTCGAGGGGGAGTACTGCTTCCGTCCCAAATACTAACGCGTACGGCGTTGTGTTCGTGGCCGTCCTGAATGTAGTTCGATAAGCCCAAAGGGCTTCTTGCAGCCTCTCGTGCCAGTCTCTCTTATTCCGGGAAACGGTCTTTTTTATGATCTTCGTCAAGGTCTTATTGAAAGCCTCGGCTAGACCGTTAGCTCATGGATTGTAAACTGAAGAATATCTCCAGTCTATATTGTGCTGCTGCGCGAAGCGGCTAATCTTATGGCTTCTGTAGGCTGGCCCGTTATCGGAGATAATCCGCCGTGGGGTTCCGAACCGATAGATGACGTGCGTCTTGAAGAAATGGAGGATATTCTCCGTCTTCACTTCCCTCAATGGTACCGCTTCTGCCCATTTGGAGAAGTAATCAGTTGTCGCCAGGATAAAACGATGTCCCCGGGATGATGCTGGCTCGATGGGGCCGACTATGTCAGTCCCCCACATTTCGAATGGCCAGCTAGCCACCGTTGGGTGTAGTGGATTCGGATGTTGGTGGATAAAGTCTCCATGAATCTGGCATGAGTGGCATTGCTTCGCATACTCAAGGCAGTCCTGGATCATCGTGGGCCAGTAGTAACCCATCCGTTTTATCTTCAACTTCATCTTAGGGCCTGCTTGGTGGGAACCGCAGAGTCCGTCATGAACTTCCTGAATGACTCTTTCCGCTTCGTCAGGTCCTAGGCATCTCAGCCATAGAGAATCAAACGACCTCTTGTATAGAGTATCGTTGACGTAGGCGAAAGATAGAGCCCGCTTCATGAGCTGATGCCTGGAGGATGTATCTTTGGGCATTCGGTGGGATTTAAAGTAGTCTATGAGGACTTCCCTCCAGTCCTCGGCCTTCTCTTGGTCTTTTATTTGTAGGGTCGTCTGCTCAGTCGCTCCCTTCTCTTTATATAATTCCGGGGGTATTTCTGCCGGGGCAAGCACTCGACGGCTTTGTACCACGATTCTTACATCATCGAGGTTTTCGTCCGCCAGTTCTTTAGCAAGTTTGGCTAACGCGTCTGCTTTACTGTTTTCCGCGCGCGGTATATTCTCCAAAGTATAGGAGGGAATTTGGATCAATAGTTGTTGCACCTTTTCGCCGTACCTCACCAACTCCGGTTTGCACGTTTGGTAATCACCATTTACTTGACTAACAACCAGTTGAGAATCCCCGTATATAAGGAGGTCTTCAATTCCCAAGTCGATGGCGATTTCGAGGCCCGCTATCAGAGCTTCGTATTCAGCTTCATTGTTTGTCCTCGGCTCTGTTAAGGAGAAGGCGAAGCGCATTATCCCTCCTTGTGGAGTTGCAAAGATGAGGCCTATCCCCGATTTGATCATTGGGATACCCTGTTTCTGTTTCTTTACGAAGGACGCTCCATCGAAATAGAGTTCCCATCGGGTGCTACCGCTGCCAATCGCATCAAATGCATGCTCGTCCGGCAAATCACAGTTCAGAGGAGAATCAGCCGGTATCGGGTGCTCGGCGAGGAAATCGGCAATGGCTTGGCCTTTTACTGCCTTGAGAGGTTGATACGTTACCGAGAACTCCATCAAGAGTAGGGCCCATTTAGCGAGTCGTCCCGTCAATATGGCTTTCGACATCAAGTATTTAAGGGGGTCCACCTTTGAAATGAGACGGACTTCATGCGCCAACGCATAGTGCCTGAGCTTTGTTATCGTGAAGATCAATGCCAAGCAATGTTTTTCAATGGGAGAGTAGTTGCTTTCTGCCCCCAGCAGAACTCGACTTAAGTAGTAGAGTGCTCTCTCTTTTCCCTGATCGTTCTCTTGCGCCCATAATGCGCCCAAGGAACCTTCGAGGGCGGTTGTATAAAGCATGAGGGGTTTTCCTTTGACCGGCGCGGCCAACACCGGAGGGTTCTACAGGTATTGCTTGATCTCGTCTAGTACACCTTGGCATTTGTGATCCCAAACGAATGGAGTTCCCTTTTTCATCAGGTGGCTGTAAGGACGGCATTTGCCTGAAAGATTGGCGATAAATCGCCGGATGTATGCGAGCTTCCCTTGGAGAGACCGCAACTGTTTGAGAGTTCTTGGCGGAGGCATTTCCATGATCGCTTTAATCTTTGATGGATCTATTTCAATTCCTCGGTGTCGAACGATGAATCCCAGGAATTTGCCCGAGGAGACTCCAAACGCGCATTTGAGGGGATTCATTTTCAAATTGTATTGCCGAAGGCGTTGAAATGCAGTCTCCAGATGCTTTAAATGATCTTCTTATGACATGCTCTTTACTACGAGGTCATCGATATAGCACTCGACGATGTCATGTATGAGGTCGTCGAAGATCTTTGTCATGGCCCTTTGATAGGTAGCGCCCGCGTTCTTTAGACCAAAGGGCATAACCCTGTAGCAGAATATACCCAAAGGGGTCCGGAAAGCGGTGTGCTTCTGGTCTTCGGGATGCATCTTTATCTGATTGTATCCTGACGAACCGTCCATAAAAGAGAAAACCTCGTGAGTGGACGTGTTATCTATCATCAGCTCGGTTACCGGTACTGGGAAATCATCCTTTGGACAGGCTTTATTGAGATCCCTGAAATCCACACATATGCATACTGTCCCATTCATTTTCATTACCGGGACGATATTGGCAATCCAATCGGGATATTGGACTTCTTGAATAAATCCAGAATCGATCAGCTTCTTGACTTCGGCGTTGATGCTCATCTCAAGCTCGAGTCGCATCCTTCTTGGCGCTTGCTTGACTGGCTTGATATCCGGGGATATTGCTAATTTATGCACGGCAACCTCCGGATCTAATCCTGGCATCTCAGAGTAGTTCCACGCGAAGCAGTCTTTATGCCGTAGAAGCACGTTCTTTAACGCGGCCACCTTTTCTTCAGAGAGTAGCTAACTGACAAATGTCGGTCGCGGGTCATCTTCCGATCCCAACTCAATCTTCCTGAGGTTATCCGCCGTAGTATGTATACCGTCTTCCAGTTCTCTCGGAGCTGGCGGAAATTCTGAGATCACCTCGTCGTCGCTGTTCTCAAAGCACTGGGGAAAGTCATCCATGTTCTCGCGCTCTTCTTTTAATATCGTAATCGTATAACAGGTGTGAATCCGCTCCCAGGACTGAGGTGGATCCGGTTTTGCTCTTGCGGCCTTGGGTTCATGCTTTTGTGGCGGCGTTACCCTCCAGCCGTTGGATAAAGCGAATCTGCCCCGTTGGTACTGGTCCTCGACCCAGTTCTTGAAGGTGAAGCAGTCTTCGGTAGGATGTCCTATGGCTCGGTGATAAGAGCAATAGCTCAAACGAGAAGCCTTGTTAGCTTGCTCAGGGTGTCTAGACTCTGGAAGCGCGATCATTTGATATTTTAAAGCGAGCTTGAGTAACTTCTCCGTCTTGTCTCGGGGGAAGGAATATGCTCGACTCATCTTTTCCATGAGGGACGAATCCGAGCCGCGCAGTACCCGTAACCCTCTAATCCTGCGTCGTTGTTGTCGGCTCCTCTTCCCGCTTCTTAATTTATTTCCGTCTCCGCATCGGGCCTTTCGCACAACGGGTTGACAAAGATGAGCATCTTTGTCTTTTGGAGCCTGTTGAAATAGGCGTTGCGTCCTGGCCTTCTCGTAGATGGCCATTTCGCGGTTGTGGTTTTCCTGAGCTTTCGGACCCATTTTCCTGATAGGCTTGTCCGTTCGTTCTCCAAACGACGGACTCGGCGTTTCGATCGCGGGGTGTAATTTTGACGAGGGGTTGGCATCTCCTGACAGGGCGTCCTCTTCTTCATCAAAGGTGTATATGGCGTAGTTACTGTGGACCCGTTCCCGTTTTCCCGCTCTCACGTATCCAAGCCCGAGTGTTTCCATTTTCCCGTTGGGCAATTTGCGCTGAGTCCCAGGGACATCCCAAATCTTGTTGTAGAACCAAGCCTGCCGAACAGTCTGTTTTAAGGGTACTCCTTGGCGCTTCAATAGCTTCTTTAATCCATTTGTATAGTATCTGGGCAGACGGATGGGTTGGAGTCTGTCGCATGTAGCATCCGCGCCATGCCAGATCTCTTTCTCTATTTTCGACTCTGAGGATCGGTAGAATAGGATCACCTTCTCACCCCTTTGCCTGGGAGGGATGTAAAATGTTTGCAGGTCCTGCACATTGTGAGCTTGAAGCGTGTCGAGATCCTTGTAGTGTTCTCGCGGTACCATGGTGATTTGCAAACTATGGTCATCGCCAAGGGGTGCTTGTATCGGCAGCCGATTGGAGAACACGGCATTAACCTCATCTTCCGAGTCACTTCCGAAGACTAACATGGGGGCGGACGTTCCCGGGTTACTGCGTCGAGATGGCCCTGCATAAACTATCTCTTCCTCTTCTTCGGTATCGCTCCCGAAAACAGGGATAGTGGCGGCGGCTTTGTTCTCCGGGTTGCGACACCTTTCTGTATCCTCGAAATCTGGCAAAAAGTATTTCGCATCCTCGTATTTGCGGACTTCGTTCACGGAAAATGGGTTCAGCTCGCCTGTTACAGTATACTCGAAACCATCTTTAAAGTACTTCATACACTGATGTTGTGTAGAAGGGATGATGTTGTACTCGTGTAGCCAAGGACGGCCGAGCAAGGCGTTGTAGCAGGTCTTGGCGTCAATGACATGGAATTTGATGTCTGTGACGAGAAGTCCAAAGCGTAATGTTAGTATCACAGATCCGAGAGTCCGTGACGATTGTGAATCGAAACCGGAGATAGTAATTTTGTCACGAGCGAGATGTTGCACACTCATATAGATTTCCTTCAACACCCGAACATTAAGGAGATTGACGGAGGATCCATTATCCACCAGGATCTTGCCTATCTTGATATCATAGCAGTATCCGGAGACATATAGGGGACGGTTATGGTCGCACGTCCCGAGAAGGAGGTCTTCATCACCGAAAGTGATATCGGCTGTATGCACTTCCTCCAGTTCATCCTTCATCTTTTCAGTGGCGAGGAAGGCTTGGAATTGTTCAGGTTCTTGTAATGCCTTAATTAGTGAGTCTCGCGCTTCTTTTGATAATAGGAGGGCGTCGAGAATGCTAAGCTGAGAAGGTAGCTTCCTTAGGTGCGCGAGGATGTTATAGTCCACTTTACTCCTCCTAGGAGGGTCTTTGGCAGCCAGTTCTTTCATGACTTGGTCATCTAAAGTGATATCTTCAGTGGCCTTTTCCTTTCCCTTATCTTTTCTACTTACGGGCCCGAGATTCTTTTCTGGGAGTGTGCGATTGCGCAGCTGGATGTTCTCGCAGGCCTCCGATTCCTCCTCTTTCCCTAAAACGGATTCTTTAAAGAGAGGGCCCAGAGCCATTTCTTCATCAGAGTCGCTCCCAAAGGTGAGAACTTGTGACCCCCCGGCGTTAACCATGTAACAGTTGCCAGTAGTTCTGTTGTGCCCTTCGACAGTACTTCTTCGCTCCCGACGGCTCTTGCGTTTCATGCGCTTAAAATGTTGCTGACGAGTAACATATCCTTGCCACCATATTTTAAAGGCGTCGCACTCCTCCGTGGGGTGTGAGATTCTCCGATGATATGCGCAATAATTAGGGTGCCTCTCCGCCCCATCGTGTGTATTCCCTTCCGAGGGTGGTAGCTTCATTCCCATTGACATGGCTTTGGCAAACCTTTTCCTCGTCTTGAGTATCTTCTTGTCTACTTCGGATGCCTTTTGATCTGGCGGGGGTAGTTCAACTCTTTCATTCAGTCGCCTGCATTTGGTTCCTTCTGACGTTGCCATCTCACGCTCCTGATCCGCTTTACTTTTTAGACGAATCTCGTCTAGAAAGGCATTGATCATTTCATTTGTCAGCCATGCACGCTCAGGTTCTGCCTCCAGCTTCTTAGTGCTAGGAGTTTTCTCATCATCGGTAAACGAGTGGGAGATTACGTTACAACTCGCCACATACTCTTCGAATTCATCCGATGAGCTCTCTTCATCATCTCCCCCTTGAAAGATGTGGTTGAGGAACTCTTGCAATGTGACAGGAGTTCGCGCCTTTTGATTATACTCTTCCAGCGCGTCGATTTGCTTCTGCAAGTTCGTGTGCTCGTCTCCAAGCTTCGCGGGCTTCTTGGATTTCTTCTTCTTTTTCTTCGAAGATTTTGACGGTTGGGCGTGAGTATTTGGGCCCTTATCACGAGCCTTCGTAGTTGTGCGGGGCTTCAACATCCCCTCGATAATTTGAGGTTCAAGAGGGTTTTTCCATTCGATCGCAGGGCACGCGTGAAGGTCTCTCAGCATTCTTTTGGTTTTCGTTGATAGCACGACCTCCCATGGAGCTTCTTCAATAAAGGAGCAGGTTGCCCCCAATGTATCTGTTTTCTTAGGAGTATGCGGCTGTGGTGGGCTCACCTTCCACTTCTCGGACAGTACAAACTTCCCCTGGAGGTATTGATCTTCAATCCATCCTTTGAAGACGAAGCAATCTTCAATCGGATGACTTACCGTTTGATGGTAAGGGCAATAGCTAGGGTTATTCACCTCGGTGGGTTGTGCCGGTCGCCTTGGATTCGGTAGGTTTATAAGTCTGTTGCGTATTGCCAGCTCGAATAACCGTTTCGTCTTGTCTCGTGGGAACGAGTAGGGACGTTTCATCTTCTCATTATAATACCGGCGTCTTTCTTCCAATTGATCTGCCGGTTTCGGGGCGTTAGGTTGCTGTTGGGCATTTGCGACGAAGGTTGCCCTTCCTTTACCCTTGTCATTCCGAGGTTCCAACTTCGGGGGAGGTGGTCTATGACCCATCTGGTCCATCTGAGACAACTTGTCGATTAAAGCCTGGAATGTGGTTGGCTTAAAGAACATCATAAACTGGGAGATAGTTGCGTGGGGGTCTAGGGTTCCCACGAACATGCCCACTGCGGGTGCCTCCTCAATGCGTTGCTCGCATCTCGACCACAAGTTCCGGCAGCGTATAGCATACTGGACCCAGGTTTCGCCTGGTTTGACCCTGGCGTTAATCAAAGCAGTTATTGGAGTGCGTTCGCTGGCGCTCGCGAATCGCTGAGTGAATAGCAGCTCCATTTCAGCGAACGTTTTGATAGAATCGTTCGGGAGTTCCGAATACCATTCGAACGATGTTTCTGATAAGCTACCTACGAACTGGCGGAGCAACAGTTTATCATCACCGCCGGTGTTACCACAGAGGGCCCGGAACTGGGCAACATGTTGATGGGGATTGCCGGTCCCCTTGTACACGTGGAATTTTGGTATCGTATAGCCTTGCGGGTATTTGATTTGGTCGTACCAGCTTGGATACGGCCGCCCCGTTTTCACGACTTGACCAGCTGCCTCAGTCGCATGATGGACCCGGATTTGCTGGGCTATGTAGTCAGCCAAGTCCGCCTTAGAGATTGCCTCCTCCTTGGCCGTTGAGAGGGCCGGCAGTGGATTCGACGTTTCTCCTCGGTCGTCTTCAAGAACGATTGGGGGATCTTCGGCGGGCAAGTCCTGCTGGATCATCATTCCTATCATATCTTGGAAGAGAAGGCCCATACGTTGTATGTTGGCTGCTTGTTCAGCAGCCTCTTTGTCCTTTTTCTCCAGTATCCGACGAAGGAATTCAGCGTCGGTTTCTTCTTCTTGGCGCGCGTCTGAGGACGTTTCTGGGTTTTCTTTTGGCCCGGTAAGTGCGGCCATAGCATTCATCATTTCTTGGAGCTTTTGTTGCTGCTCCTGGGCTTTCGTCACGGATCGGGTAAATGGTCGGTGGCCTGTAGAAGTGCGGCTCTCCTCCTTTCCAGAGGCCATGTATACGGTGTGGACCATCATGCCCCCAAACTCAGGGCGTCTGGGCTCAGTGCTTTTAGCCGTCGTTGCACGTTGGGGGATCTTCTCTGGCCTCCTCCTTTTATGAGCCATGGAGGTTGAGGGGGCCGTTGAGGTGGGCGTCCCGACAGCCTTTTGGGGTTCAGCCTGGTGACCAGCTTCCGGTTGGATTTTCAGCTTCTTGTGCTGGCGGGAGGAGTTTGGATCGATGATCGAGTCTCGGGCCTGCCGCCAAACCTTATAGATTTTGGAAGACAGCCGTTGAGGAGATTGGGGCTGTTCTGATTCCATTTCCACAACCTTTTTTAACGGGGGAGGAGACCTCTTCAGCACTGCAGTAGGAGAATTTCTTCGCACCTTATTTAGCATTTCGAAGCTGTTCCCAGTTGGAACAGCAGCATTAACTTCTGCCACCGGGGCTGATGGAGTCAACCCAGAGGGGGAGTTGCCCCCAGCCTTCCTTACTCGGCGCCAATGGCGACGTCGAGCGTGTCGAGCGGACGGCGTTGGGTCAGCGGTAAGAATGGTTTTGTCTTGCCCCCTGTATGGGTGGGGGGTTGTTGTTGGTGTTAGCCTGTCAAAGACCGACGTCTTTTGGATAGCAGGAGCGGGAGCTGGAGCCGTCAATCTTGAAAAGACCGACTTTGTGGCAGGGGAAGTCGCTTTGATGTCTTCAGGAGCAGGACCGGTCACTTTCTTAGAAGCAGCCTTCTCTGAGATTGTAGGCCCTATGATGAGCTCGCAGGATTTCCGGCCCAATCTAGAGAAGACCGAGGCGTTGACGTTGGGCGACTCGTTGAGAGGAGCCGCGGCAGGGATAAGACGATCAAAGACTGACTTCTTGGGAGCTTCCTTTGTCAGTACCGGCGCCGCGAAGCTTGACGAAGGGAGTATAGTCCCGAAGAACAATCCGGTAGTGGCTTGAGTCACTTGGTCCACCGGCATTGTGAACAATGAAGCAGCTTGGGGTCCATAGGCTATACCTCCTGGCGAGGTAGAGCGTTGGTCGCAATTGCAGTTTGAGCAGTTGAAGGATTTCACAGAAGTAGAAGCCATCGATCCTTTGTTTTCTGCAATAGGCAAAACGTCAATTCTTAGTATCTTGAAACCCAAGGGCAACCATTAGCGAACTGCGATTGGTTCGCGAATCACGACACACGAAGTGTGGAGTGGAAAGAGGAAAAGGTCCCACCGGGCGTGCCAGAATCTGTTCCCCTCCGAACGGCGGCCTGGACTCGGGCGTCCGTGCCTGAGGTTCGGGGCAGATGCCAATTGGTGCTATCCGTCCATCTCTCCGAAGATGCCAAGTTGTTTATGGCACCGTGCATCGGAGGTTTAGACGGATGCGGCCGATGTAGCAGACTTCGTCAGATTCCTCCTCGTTTGAGGGGTTTTTGATTGTGGGGACGCTCTTCCCTGCAGGCGCAAGCCCCTGCAGTTAATTACGCTACCGCATCACAGTAATAACTTTCTCCTTCTCCAGATGGTCACTTCGTGTCGTGTGTGTTTATTTTATGTTTTGTTTCCCGTGGATTGTTTACGGAGACTGAGTTATGTCGTCGCCCGTAGGGCGTGGACTAGTCCAAATCCGTGTTTATCTTAGATTTGGGTTTGGGGGTCTGGTTTGAGGATACGTCAGCCATACTTGAGGCTAAGATCAGCTCAAACGTTTGTTAAGGATACGTTAGTCCGATTTGAGACTAAGATCAACTTAACAGGATCGTTTAGATCCGACAAAAGAGCGTTTAGGTTCCATTGTTCCAGTTTAGGGACATAGTGGTCCATCGTATATGTGGCCGTCGGGACCCGTCACCTCTCTGACGATGTTGAAGGATTACAACGACGGATGTCAGAGGAGTTCAGAGATGTACCCTCGAGCCAGAGTTAATTTGGGGGATTCATAGTCCCGTCTGTTTGAAGGTTTAAGGATACGTTAACCATCTTTGAGGCTAAGATCAACTTAAACGGGACCGTTTAGATCCGACAAAAGAGCATGCTAGGCTCTATTGTTCTAGTTTAAGGACATTGCGGTCCATGGGTAGTTTAAGGACATTGCGGTCCATTGTTAGTTTTAAGACATCTCGGTCAAGGTTAAGGACATCATAGTCCATGGGTTTAAGGACTCCACAGTCCGGTATGTGCTCTGGATGCTTCACACGGGTTCACTGCCGTGCTTGGCGAGGACCAGGCTCCGCTCTGGGCGTTTTCCGCGGGGTCAAAGAGTGACGTTATCCACGTTCCACGTAACCAGGAATTTTGCACTAGATGCTTCACACGGGTTCGCGGCCGTGCTCGGCGAGGACTAGGCTCCGCTCTGGGCGTTTTCCGCGGGGTCAAAGAGTGACGTTATCCGCGTTCCACATGACCAGGAATTTTGCATTAGACATGGGTTTAAGGACCCTACAGTCCATATCATGGGTGGTCATCGGGACCCGCCACCTCTTTGAAGACATTGAGGGATTACAATGCCAAGTATCAAAGGAGTGAAGAGATGTACCCTAGAACCGGAATGGATTAAATAGTCCTTGGCCCAATTTGGGATCAAGACCCATTAATTATATTATGAGCCCATTGGCCTAGTTAATTACGAATTGAGGACTTATGGCCAGCTTGGGCTAAGTCCTATCGTGTCTGGAATATTGACTTCTTGTGGATCCATTGAGGGAGAGGCTTTGCCTCTATCCCTTTAGCCAATTGGGCCAAAGCCTAGTGTTAAACACTTCAGAGCAATCAGTGTTGAACACTGGGAATGAGGTTGACAAGTTAGTGTTTAACACTAAAAGATTATTGGTGTTAAACACCAGCAACAAGGATTTCAGATTAGTGTTAAACACTAAAACAGATCAGTATCAAGCATCGGCAACAGAGCTCTCAAATTAGTGTTAAACACTAAGGTAGTCAGTGTTGAACACTGCAAGTAAAGTTCTTTGATTGGTGTTGAACACTACGGCCCAACAGTGTTTTAACACTGGATTCAGGAGTTCCAACTTAGTGTTAAACACTAAAGCAAGAGGGGTCACGTGAGAGCGCCCTCTCTCCATTCATTCTGCTGAGATTATTGCATCTTTCAGAGCATCACGTGCCATCACGTGACGGGCATTCATATGCCTATGTGTTAAAGCTTCTGTCAAGGGTCACGTGGGTCACGTGGGGGACGGCCTCAAAGGGCTTTCTGTAGACCTTTTGAGGGGGTCACGTGGTGGCATGTGACCCTGCCTCCATGTATATTGTTTAGAGAATCTGTTGATCCTTTTTCAGGAATTAAATTCCTCGAGCTTTAATTTTCAAAGGAATTAAATTCCTACTTCCTTTTGAAGACTTATATTCTGGAGTAGAATCGGACCCTGAATCTTCTGTAGGAATTAAATTCCTCGTTTATGTGAAGAACTGAATAGGGTTAAACCCTAAGCTTTTTAAGGAATTACACTTCCAGTCCCTGTTAAATTATGATTAAGGGAATTGAATTCCCGTCGTTTCAACAGAACTAAGTTCTTAATTAGGGTTAAACCCTGTTTCTCTCTGTTCTGAAGGAATTAAATTCCCATAACACAGGGTCAAGCCCTACTTTTATCTTAGAGGAATTAAATTCCTATAGTTCTGTGAGAATTAAATTCTCGTTTTTCCATTCCCTCTCCATGTTTTGGATCTGCATGGCAGGGTCTCAACCCATTGAGAATTAAATTCTCAACCTAAAGGGAGATGTGCACTTTGCAGATCCTCTATCAAAGAGAGAAGAAATATGTTCTTCTGTTCTTTATTTTGTCAGAGTTAAACTCTGTTGAGAATTAAATTCTCCTTCTTTCAGGAAGCCTTCCCTTTCTTACCTAGGGTTTTCTTTTTGCAGAAGCTCCAAATTCCTCAAAGTATCCAGGCTCTCTCCTTTTTCTTTTCCCTCTGCGTGCATCTATCTCTTTCTTTTGTGTCTCTAGGCTCCTATTTATAGGAGAAGCAGCCGAATCAATTAATTTTTTGATGCATCTTTATTAAGAGATTTGATTTGTATCCATCATTTGTTTTTGACCCTTGGATTATTAGGTGAATTTTATTCACCATTGGATTTCAAATCCAGGGATTCTCCTTTGTTATTTCTGTTAGATTTAAAGGGGAAATCTTTCCAAACTCGAGATTTTCCATAGATAGATGATATTTAATCATCTCTGAATCTTTAATTTGATCGGTTTCAGATAATTGCTTTCCTTTGGAAAGATTTGAATCTCTTTCAGAATTTAATTCTGTTAGCAAAATGGGCTTTGAAAGCCGGTCACGTGTGACCACGTGACCCATGGTCACGTGTGGACACGTGACCCCCTTGGAACGAGCCTTCCTCTTTCTTTTTGCGCTCTGTCTTCTGATTGCTGCTTAACTGTCACGTGCCACCACGTGACCCCTGGTCACGTGTGAGCACGTGACCCTTGTCTGGACTCTTTTTCTTGATTTAACTGGAGAACAATTCTGATGTTTTGAACGTCACGTGCCAACACGTGACCCCTGGTCACGTGGGAGCACGTGACATCTTTTGAAGCTTTTTCCTTGATTTGATCAGGGATCCGGTGTGCCTTTGACGCTGGTCACGTGGGAGCACGTGACTCTTTCTGAAGCCTCTTTTCTTCAATGTAGTCAGGAAACTGAACTTGCCTTGATGATGCGTTTAGGTGTCACGTGCCAACACGTGACTGCTGGTCACGTGTAAGCACGTGACCCTCTTCTGAAGCTTTTTCCAGAAGCTTTCCTGATTTTAAATCAGGAAACACCCATATCTCGCATCTCCGGCTATTCATCCACAATGATCCAATAAGTCCATATACACAAACCAAACATCACAGAAATGTACAACCCCCTACTAACCGACATATAGCAATTAGCGGAAGTTTACATTGAATCAAATGATCCAAGGCATCTTTAGAATTCAGAAATCCCACTCTTAACCCTTATCTCGACACGGAACTCCGTTCATATCTAGCCTTTACCAAAACAATCATTAATCTAATCTCTAATCACGGTCGGAACTAGCAAAGAATTGCTAGCGCGCCCGATTAGGATGTTAATGATTCTTTTGATAAAGTTCCTAAACTTTATAGGACTTAAAAAGGGTTTAATTATTTTCATCGTTCATTAGCCTACCCTAATCCTACGAACCCTAACAAGCGGAGAATTACTCGCGCATGTTGGGAGAAGAAGATGAAAAGAAAGAGAGGGAAAACATAATGTAAAATGCAAAAGAATTAAATAAAACAACTACCTTTATTAATCGACTTGAACAATCTACACTTTGATTCCTTAGAAAATGATTACAGAACTAGTTGCTTCTCGATCTCTTCCAAGGAGGTAGACGAACAGTTGATGATCAGCCTGGATACGTGAGCGTCTGGGGCTTCGTGATCGCGTCGGCTTGATCGCTTTTCCAAGAGGCTCTCGGTGCCCTTTTATAGTGCAAAGCCAGAATTTTATTGTTGAAAACTTGCTAAAATTTAGCAATGATTGATCTCCAAAAATATTTCCTTCCAACTCCCTATTATTGCGGCGGATCCGCGGCCAAAGAGGGGGTATGGCCGCGGATCCGCGGCCAATGGGTGAGATCTTTTTATGAGTCTTCTTGGGCTTGCATCTTGTGACATGTGGCAATCCTAGGCACCTTCAGAATCTGAAAATCTTTTCTCGGTTGCTTCCAGACTTGGTCTCCAAGTTTTGCTTCTTAATTTGGCAAGATTTCTTCAACAACTTGATTTGTTTGATAAATTCTGCATAACAACTTGGAAAATTCTGCACAATAATCTCAAATAATATTTAGTAGGCTTGTTTCTACTAGGATTTGGTCAATAGATTTATTTGCATACATTTTCCTACCAAATACTAATTAAAATATATTAACACATGGAAAATGGTGCTTTTACACATAAACCCTCATATGTATAATATATTATAATAAAGTCGTTTTTTAATATGAAAATGGTAGGAAAATTGTAATACAAATGTGCAGTTTTATCAACTGAACAGTTATCAACTCGGATAAGAGATTATACCTCATGATACAAGTCTTTCGGGTCTTCATCGCTGTCCTCCTCGTCATTGTAGGCTCCGAGAATCGAAACGGATCGTGGCTTCCTCGTCGGCTTCCTTGAGTCAAAGACGATCCACCCGAGAGTCTATAGTCCGAGCTCAAACCTCAACTCCAAGGTAACTAGGGCAAGTAGCTTGCTAGACTAGATAGCCTAGGTGATGTAGAGAGTGAAGATGGAATGCTTTGTCTCTTTGAACCCTAGGTTTCTCAACTCATGAGACAATTAGGGTTTGTGTGAGAGTAGAAGTGAACTTGAGAAATGAGAGAGGAACTTGTGAACCCCTTGAAAAGAGATGGTTGACTTAAAGATAAAGAATGAGTCATATGAGATATTTTGGAGATAAATATCTAACAAATAAATATCTCACAAGCTTCACAAAATATCTATTTTGTCAAGTGTGAGTCACCTTGTAGCCATGCTTGATTCAATGTTCACAATCCACCTCATTTCTCCACCTAATTGTTTTAATCTAAAAAAGAAATCAAAACCCTAATAGGTCTCCCTTCTAGAAGCTTTCCCAAAGTATTTACGAGAATTCCCCTCATCCATATTTACATACCCGCATCCTCATTCCAAAGAATACGAATACAAAGAGACGAAACAATTCATCAATGCAATATTAGGATTCGGCTTAATCCAAATCCCACTAGTATCGTCCGCCCGAACATCATACGCACACAAGTGCACGTACGTGATCAAAGCCCTATCGTAAAACCATATGACCTCTACATCTTTCGCCCGATGCAGGGAAACCCTCTGTGTGGGACTCTAAAGACTCGACAGTATGCTGGCAGTGGGTTTAACCACAAATCCCAAGCGGTACTAGCTGCACATAACGGCTACCCAAGTATCTGTCGATAAGAAGGCCGATGAGCAAACCTATCCGAACTCCTACTGAGCCTGCATGTGACAATCTCCGTACAGTCCGGTCTGTTCGTCAAAGAGTATCGCATATCGGTTCTAGGGGGATGGTAAATATCAGACCCCTAATAGCGGTATAAGTCGTGTCAGAGTGTAGCCCAGAACACCCTGAGAAACTACTGGAATACCTACCAATAAATATCACTTGCCCTGGCCAGGGACTTTGTGTAATGGCTCTCCAAACACTGCGCGATATCAACCCCTAATACCGGGAAAGGCGAATCCTATCTAACCGCCACTGCCTCCAATTGCTTTGGGACTGCACCCAACTACTACCTGTTTGCATGACTCCTTTGAGCCATGGTAGGGTAGTAATCAAAGTACAGTGGGAACACACTCGAGGCGAAGTAGCAGTGTCAAGTCGACAGACTAAGCTGTACTCATGTCACCTGGGAACTGCTACCCGACGATAGGTATAATACCCATCAGCAGTTCCCGACGAGTCCTGTCTGGTGTACTCATAACTTAATGAGCACCTGCATACTATCTCCAGTACGACGTACTAATGGCTGTTGGATGGACCATCTCCCCTGCTGGGATGAGAAGCGTTACACTAGTCTACTCTGGAGTATCGATGCCCCGTCTTGATAATCCTACGACTAGGGACCTGTATAAGGATGTGCTTGTAGACTATCCATCCCCCACTAGTGTGATTGCCATCACAACGTTGGTAATCAAGCAAAGATCCTAAGGGCTCTACTAATATGTATAAGCAATATGCTAAAACACATGCACATATTGAAGTAGAAATAAACTAAGTAGCATACTACCATTTTGAGCAAGACTGTCAATACAATTGTGAATATGCCAAGCTTCCATTAAGTAATATACAAACCAGTATGATACAATAATGGCCTCTATAGTATACATCACTAACAAAAGATATATGAAGTTTATTGGGATTAGCAGGATACTACCGATGATTCATCGAAGGATTCTCAAAGATCGCAGCACCCATGACCAAGCTCACACGTAAAGACGAAGCATTCGTATGGTCAGAAGCATGTGAAAAAGCCTTTGTAGAACTCAAGTCGAGATTAACCTCTGCACCTATCCTTGTAATACCAGATCAATCTGGAGGATGCGTTGTACATTGTGACGCGTCCGGTAAAGGATTAGAATGGGTTCTACACCAGCATGGAAAAGCTGTGGCGTTTGCATCAAGGCAATTAAAGGTTCATGAGCGCAACTATCCAACACATGATCTAGAATTGGCAGCCGTCATCTTCGCACTCATGATTTGGCGCCATTATCTTTTGGGAGAACGAGTAGATATATACGCTGACCATAAAAGTCTTAAGTATGTATTTACTCAGAAGGAACTCAACATACGGCAGAGAAGATAGCTAGAACTCATGGAGGACTTCGACATCAACCTACAGTATCATCATGAGAAGGTGAACGTAGTTCCTGATGCTCTTAGTCGCCAGCCATTAGCAATGAACATCACCGCTCAGTGGAAGCTACAACAAGAATTGCATGGATTAGAGATTGAAGTAGTTGTGCCAGGTAACTCTTTATCTTTGATGAGCTTACAAGTCCAGTCCACTCTTGTCAATTAGATCAAGGCAGCTCAAGCAAATGATGCCAATTTACAAAAGATCCGAGAACAAGTAGAAAGTGGACTTCGAACTGACTTCATCATCCACGAAGATGGATCCTTGCGATATGGAAGTCGTTTATGCATGCCAACCAGACCTGTTCGAGAAGAGTTGATGAAAGAAGCTCACGGCTCTCCGTATTCGGTACACCCCGGTGGTACAAAGATGTACAAGGATCTAAGGCAACACTATTGGTGGCATGGAATAAAGCGATAAGTAGCAAGGTGCATAGCCAAGTATTTGGTATGTCAGCAAGTGAAGACTGAACATCACAGAACTGCTAGTCTACTTCAGTCATTACTAATCCCATAATAAAAATGGCAGCACATTACCATGGACTTCGTGACTTCTCTCCCTCGCAGCATGAAAGATAATGACGCAATTTGGGTTATTGTGGATCGACTCACCAAGTCGGCTCACTTTATTTCATTTCGAGTTGGTCGGTCAACTGAGACGTTAGCAAAGAAGTACATGAAGGAGATCGTGAGATTACATGGAGTACATGTTTGCATCGTCTTTGATCGTGATACAAGATTTCGATCACAGTTTTGGCAGAGTCTACAAGCTAGCTTGGGAACGAGTCTGAATTTTAGCACGGCGTATCATCCACAAACAGACGGACAGTCCGAGCGAACAATTCAGATACTGGAAGATATGTTAAGAGCCTGTATGTTAGACTTTGGAGGTTCGTGGGAAGATCACCTACATCTTGTGGAGTTTTCATACAACAACAGCTATCAGGCAAGCATTGGGATGGCACAATTCACAGCACTCTACGGACGGAAGTGTCGTTCACCTCTAAGCTGGGACGACATTGGAGATCGTGAACTCCTTAGACCATAAATGATCGTGTCAACTGTGGACATGGTTTGCATGATCAGGAAAAGGATGTGTATAGCCCAAGACCGATAGAAGCATTGGGCAGAAACAAAGCGCCTACATCTGGAGTTCCAACCTAGAGCCCATGTATTCCTGAAGATCTATCCAAACAGAGAAGTGATCCGTTTTGGAAAAAGCGGTAAGTTAAGTCCAAGGTACATAGGACCGTTCGACATACTCGAACGAATTGGAAAAGTGGCATATCGTTTAGCATTACCACCCTCATTGGAAGGAGTGCACAACGTGTTCCACATGTCCCAGCCACGATGATATGTGAGCGACCCCAGCCATATACTTGATCACTCAGAGCTCACTGTACAGACTGACCTAACCTGCGAGCAACAACCAGTTGAGATACTGGACCGAAAGGTGAAAACATTACGGAACAAGGAGGTAAACTTGGTACGAGTGATGTGGAAAAAGGATTCGCCAGGAGAATCAACTTGGGAAAGAGAAAAGGATATGCGTGCACGATACCCTTACCTTTTTTAGAATTATTCCCTATGTAATTGTAAATTTCGAGAACGAAATTTTTATAAGGAGGGTAGAATGTAACGACTCTGAAATCACTGTACGGAAATTTTCTTGTTATTGTACAAAAAAGAGTATTATAGCCTGTGTAAGTTAAAACTTATTTTTGTTAAATAAAAATAAGAAGCAACTTGTAGCTTACTGGTAAAACCCCTGCACTGCTGTGACGTAGTCTGTGTGTTCGATTTCCATCAGACCCAATTATTTTTTTTAGATTTTTTCTTTTTAATTTTTTAGAAGCCCAAATGTTTCACGTGTAATATATAGAGAAATGAAAAGTTTCAGAAAAATCAAATAGGCGCAATGAGATGTACGCACCCAAATCGACACGTGGCAAGAATCTCGAACCAATGCCTTAAGATCCGCCCGCCCAAATCCATGATTGGGCCGGCACTGATGGTAAAGATGAGCCTAAATTGCTCCGTGCTTTGCACACACCCCCCTTCGACTCCCCTTAACTCCCCTGCACTGTTTGATTTCCCTGCAATCAAATAGAGACCTTTCATTTCACCATTTAACACATTTTTAATGCTTTTTAATCCAAAATTTTAATTCCCAAATCCTAATTCTCCACTATAAATACCACCTCATGCCCTAGCTTCTCTCTATTCTGAAAATTTTTAGCAAAATCACCTCAAAAGTTCCTAAGTGCACGTGGAGTCAAGTGGAGTTAGCAACCAAGCTCCTTTCATCGAAGAACGAAGCCGTTTCTGGAGCTCTCGTGATGCCACGAAGCCCCCTCCCTTCTTCCTTACCCTTTTCTCGGAACCAAGCCGTAAGTCTCTCTCATTTCTTCTTCTTTTCATCGCAATTCATCTTCTAAAAAAGATATCGGTAAAGTAGAGTTACTTCCGATACTTTTCTTTTTAAAGTTAGAACTCCCGTTTCCTTTACACTTTGGTCAAGCAAATTTTACCACCCTACTTATAACTTCGATCACAATCTTTTATCTTCAAGTTTAACCAAAATTTTCATGTGAAACAAACACAAACGAACTTTTTCATTAAAATACCTTGAACTTTATTATCACCTATTTTCGATATTGGTTAAAACAATACCTTTAGAAAAACTTCACGGGGTAACCCTACATGCACACTTTGGTTTCATTGCACGATATCTATATATATGTATGGTTGGTTCAAAGATATGCTTTTCATTAAAATACCATATTTTTTAAAAACCGGGTTTCCTTTAAAGCGGTATTTTGTAATCCTTGGCAAATACGTCTCTACAACTCTCATTAGGGGACCCGCTAATAGATGGTGTGGATTATCGCATATTTTTTGGATAGTAGAGAGAGATGCAAAATTCCTAACGGAGTATTCAATCTCGAAAGAAAATAAAGTATGGTTTTTAAGAAACGCGAATTTTCTACACAAAACTAATTTTTGAAAAATTATATAAAAAAAATTATAAATCCGTATTTTCAAAAAAAAATATTATGAAACTATATTTTTTAAATGAAAGATTAAAATGTTAATAAAATACCATCAAGTTACCAAAAGGGTTAGTTTTCAATAAAATACCATAAACTTTTAAAAACTAGGTTTTTATTATTAAAATACCCTAATAATTAAAACACATGCCCATGAAAACCCTAAATCTTGTAAATCACCCTCGAGGTTATTTTTAAAAACAATATTAACATATTTTTCATAAAACCCCTCGAGATATGCAAACAATATTTTAAGGACTGTAGAATTAATATAGGCTTAAGCGGTATCATTTCTCTTAAGCCCCAGGGAGCCGGAGAAAGTGGGTGCTTGCCTATTCAGGTTAGACAACTTAATGGAGTTATCAATGGCAATTTTCTTGGAAAAAGACACAAATCCTGTCGTCCATGTGCAGCAGTTGCCGATTACTCCCGAACCTAAGAAATTCAAGAGTTAAATCCGTTCATAAGTTTCTGGCTCAATATGAATCCAAACTCAAACCAGAATCCAAAATCAAACACGAACTTGAATACTTGATCATGAACCTGAATACTCGAATTCAAATATCAAACTCAAACTTGTATACTTGACTCGACTTGACCGAACCATGGTTATAACGTGATATAAACTCGACATGACTACCTGAACACATGATTACATCCTGAACATGAACCTGAACATTTTATATCCATGGATTCTGCCAAGAACTGTAATCTTAATCTATACAATACAATACGCGGGGATAAAGGGGTAAATTGGTATGGAACGTATATCGTGGCACGGGAGGTCGTTTTAAAAGACACCTACATGAATTCACGTGCCGTTGTCCCATGGGTTATGACGGGGCCTTGTACTACATGTTACCATAGTCCACGGGATAAGATGGACTCCTCTCGTATACATGAATATCTTCTTTATCAAACTACAAACAAGCACGTTAGAATAACTATCTTATACCTGTGAAGGATCATATACAATTTTACCTGTCCTCTGTTCTTTTAGTTCCTATTTGCATTATATACTATTTTCTCTTGTTTCTTTTGGGACTTGCCGAGCGCTGGTTCACTGACAACATTCCTCTCTGTTTTTCTTTCCTTGGAATGTTCGTCAGGAGGACCAGACTCTGAGAAGATAGAGCCGAGCCAGGAGGACTTGGACCAAGTTACAGCTCAGCCTGACTCCTAGTTATTCTTGCACTTACTTTCTGTATGCAATTGTTTAGGCATTGCATTGTCTATTGTATCTTTTATTTTCAGACAGTTGTATGTAAAGTTGAATGTAAATAAAGTTGTTGTTTCATTTCATTACTCTTATCATTCTTGTTCATGGTTATATTGCTTAATTACGCTTAACATATTCATTTCATAGTAAATACGTTGCGGGCTTGCCACGCCACTGTTTATGTCTATCAGGAAGCGGGGCGTGACAAGTTACCACTTCGTATGACCTGCTGATAACTAGTAGGACCATCATCACCATTATTCTGACCTCCCTGTCACTGTCTACGAGAAAAACCAAAGTATCTCTCAGGCGTCTGAGGTCACCTACTAAAATCTGCGGAGTGGTGTTCACCGCCGGAAACAGAGACGAACTGGGATAGATTGTCTTGCCTGAATCTGGGGGTAGATGCTATTTGGATTTATCCGTCCACCTCTCCGAAAATACCAAGTTAATTTATGGCACCATATATCGGAGGTTTGGACAGACACGACTGTTGTAGCAGATTTCATCATATTTCCCTTCATTTTATGAGGGGGTTTTGATTGTGGGGACGCTCTTCCCTACAGGCGCAAGCCCCTGAAATTAATTACGTTACCGCATTGCGATAACCACTTTCTCCTGCTCCAGCAGTTCACTTCGTGTCATGTGTGTGTTTTTTGTTTGTTTTGAATGCCCGTGGATTGTATAGAGAGACTAGTTTATGTTGTCGCCCGTAGGGCACGGATTAGTCCAGATCCGTATATTTTAGATTTGGGTTTTTGGTTTATTTAAGGACCATTGATCTGGTTTGAGATTAAGATCAACTTAAATCTATAAGTGATCATTTGGGCTCAGTTTGTTTTTGCTATGGATACGTTAGTCTTATTTGAGACTAAGATCAACTTAACAATATTTTGGGATCATTTTTACTTGAGATCCAGCAAAAGAGCATTTGGGCTCAACTGCAAGAAAACTTCAGGGACTCAGCCAATTTGGGCTTAGTCTACTTAGTCTTTTTTTATCCAAAAGTGCTAAGCACTTATTTGGGCTCTGTTTGTTCAGCCATTTCTTTTTATGTAAAAGTGCTAAGCACTCATTTGAGCTCTAATGCTCACATATATGTCATATGAAGCATTCAGTTATAGGCGCTGCCCAATAAATGTTGGACGCTTTAATCATTTTGACTAAATGTGAAGTGCTAAGCACTTTCTATGGCGTCCACGTGAGGTGCACGTGCGGCTCTGGGCGCTACCCAATTAGTGCTAAGCAACTAGCCATTTTGGCTACATATAAAGTGCTAAGCACTTTTTGTATGACGCCCGCATGAGGAGCACGTGCGGCGCTGGGCACTGCCCAATCAGTACTAAGCACTTAGCTGTCTTCGGCTGTATATGGAGTGCTAAGCACTTGATTCAGCGCCCACGTGTGTTTCACGCGAGGCGTTGGCCTTCTGTTTTGGGCGCCCGCATGTTTTTCACGTGAGGCGCTAGGTGCTGTTAAAAGGGGGCATCCACGTGGGAAGCACGTGAGGCGCTAGTTTTTTTTTATGGAGATTTAATCTCTGTTGATATTTTCAGAGAGATTAAACCTATGTTGATGGTATTTTGACTATTAACGCTCACCAAAATCACTATTTTTGAGGATTTCGGGTTGAGTTTTTAGAGAACTAAGTTCTTGATTTGAAGGAACTGAGTTCTTGGAGTATTATGGACTCCATTTTCTTCCTTTTTTAAATTTGTTCTTCTCTGAATATTTGATTCTCAAGAACAAGATCTTCTCGATGAGAATTAAATTCTCAACTTATGTGAGACTTGTCTTGTGGATCTCAGATCCAGAGAAAGAACTAAGTTCTTTTAAAAGGGTTAAACCCTTAGATGTGATAGAGATATTTTGGTCTCGTTTTTTTACCTAGGGTTTTGGGAAGGAAGGTATTCTTCTTTGAGAATTAAATTCTCTGTTCTCTCAAGGGCTCATTGTATTTTAGCAGGAGCTTGTAGGGGTTTTTTTCTATCTCCCCCTGTGTGTGTATCTTGAAGTCTCGGGTCTCTTATATAGTGAAGGCAGATTATTAATTAGTTTTAAGAAAATCCCTCATTGAGAGATTCCAATTGATTTAATTGGTCTCAAAATTGGTTTGGGAAATTTTACCCACCGTTGGATCTTTGATCCAAAGACTTCTGTTTTTATAGAATATGTTGTTCTTGTTTTTTAATAAGATTGGGGAAATATTTTCCCATATACATAAGTTATTCTGTCAAGTGGTAATTCTTAATCACCATTGGATTTTTAAATCCAAGGGTTCTCTGTTTTACAGAGAGCAATCTTTTTGTTTGGAAAGATTGAGAGAATATATTCCAAAAATTGGATCATTGATCCAACCAAGAGTATCTTTCTTATTTAGAAAGATATGGGAGATATTGTCTCCTAATAGAATTTGATTCTATATTTTGATGGTTTGTCATCCCCGTTGGGCTCTGTTTAACAGAGAGTATTATAGAATTTTAATTTTATTTGGACGCCGGCGCTCACGTGTTGTGCACGTGAGCACCACTTAAGAATTTAATTCTTAAGATGAGTATTTCTGTGCTTTGCACATTGGCGTCCGCGTGATGAGCATGTGCGGCGCCATATAAGAGTCTTACTCTTATGCAATAAATTCCCTTGTGCTTTGCATACCGGTGCCCGCGTGAGGAGCACGTGAGGCGCCACCATAGGATTTTATCCTATAAGATTGGTTCTGGTGCTGGCGCCCTCGTGGAGAGCACGTGAGGCGCTGCTTCATTCCAACAAAGTTTTGCACTTTTATTAGGTTAAATATTGGGGGAACAAATGCCCCCCACCGTTGTGCTCACGTGGCTCACACGTGGGTGCAACGGTGTCACCTTTTCCACCGTTTAATCTTCTAGGGAGTTGAACCGTCCCTTCACATCTTATAAATAGGGCCTTTGGCCCTTGAGATGACTGTCGTTCCATCATTTTCTTTCTTCTTCCTTGAGAATTTAATTCTCTTTTCAGAGCTTAAATCTTTGCCCCAAAGAAACTCTTAGAGTTGAACTCTGTCAAAAACTTGGTAAGAATCATGGCCAAATTTTAACCCGTAAAAAAAACTTCCTTTTTGTTTTGGATTTTTACCCATTAACAAAGCTTTGCTCTTTTCTTAGAATGATCTCTTAGAGATCTTAAAAAAAAATTATTTGGGTAGACCACAGGTCTTAGAGATCTTAAGGTTTTACCCTGTTGGTGATTTTGATCTCTGAAGGTTTCTCTGGAATTTAATTCCAATATATTTCCCATGGGGATTTCTGGGATTTAATCCCACTATCAGAGGAATTCAATTCCGATTCGTTCTACAGAGCTTAGCACTGAGAAAATTTCTTTTGAAAATTCTTTAGGGAATTTTATTCCCTTTTCTTATTTTCTTTTTAGGGTTCTTCTTACAGATTTGAATCTATTGTAGAACACGTTCTTCAAGACCATTAGGAGTCTTGAACTCCACTGTTCAATGAAATTTTTCATTAAATGAGAATCCTTTCGGATTCTTACAGTAAGTGCCTGCCTCATCATTGATGGGGGCATTACCTTGATTTTGTGGGGGCATTATTTTTTTTTCTAGATTGTAATGATTTTGATATTTTGATTGCTAACCCTTTACCGGTTTTTCTTTTCAGATACTATGCCTTCTCATCTGTATGATCTTGAAGAGATTATCTCTTATGAGGAGATTCGCATCCAAGGCCGCTGCCAGGGCCAAGAGTTTACTGACGCCCAGTGCGCGGAGGTGATGCGTCGCTTCGACGATTACAACGGCCGATTGCTCCATCGCCGTTCTGCTCTTTTGAAGATTGTCGTTGGGTCAATTTGGGAAGCACTTCCTGAGCTTGACGAGGCTATGCCACTCGAGGCACTTGATAATACTGAAGACATGGTGCATTCTGTATATCTGATGGGCATGATCTCAAAGAAGCGGAGAGATGATCTTGTCGTTGTTTTGCATCGCGTCTTCCAACAGAAGGCGATAATATCCATGTACCAGAGGATGGACAATATCAGCGGGGATCCCGACGCTTGCATTCGTGAGAAAATGCATAAGAAGATGTTCAACGAAGATAGAAGCACTTTATTCAAACTTGCCTCTAAATTTATGAATCCGTGTCCGGAATTCAGTGTCTTGCCATTGCAAATATTTTGATGATATTTGTTCTTTTTTTCTTTCTTTATTTTTTATCATCATCATAATCATCAATGTATAAATTTCTTCGAAGTATAAATGACACAGCTCCCCCTTTTCTTTATGCCAATGTTCATATGTGTCTCCGTGAGGTGTTGTTATATATATATATATATATAGCGGGTACTCATGTGTCATTCACGTGGGGCGCTGCTAATGGATTTAATCCTAAAAAGAATCAACGTCGGCGCTTCGCGTGTCATGCACATGGGGCGCTGCTGATAGATTTAATCCTAAAGGAATCAACACCGGTGCTCACGTGTCATGCACGTGGGGCGCTGCTGATAGATTTAATCCTAAAAGGAATCAGCATCGGCGCTTATGTATCATGCACGTGAGGCGCTGCTGAAGGAGTCACTTCAATTTCCGGCTCTGATTTTGATGAGTCAACTATTTCTTTTCCCATACCCTTTTTATCAGGCCTTGGAAATAGTTCCACCATGCACAACATTTTCTGTGCCTAAATTTAAATGCTTCTCTTTATATTCTGAAATAATGATCTTTTTCTTCACAAGGAGAAAACTATTTTTAATAGACCAAGAGTCATAGCTTGCAATCGTCCTCACGCTCGTCGACAACCATGGGAGGTACCTATCGAGGGAATTGTTCCTCATTTTACTGCGCGATTAGTGAATCTCGTTCTCACAGATGACCAATGTGACACAGTGATGTTTGAGCTCCTGACTCGTAGGGGCCCTCCTCTTCCTATCGGTTCCATTTGGTTCCGGATGATCTTCTCGTCTGTGATTGCTGACATCCTCCCTCATCCAATGGAGATGACTCCGGTGATGCTCTATGCGGTGGAGGACAAGATCGAGTGCTTTCATGAGGCACATTTGATTACCCGGCCTATGAGGGATCGTTCTGTTCAGTTGCAAAGCGAGATACGGGCTCAGCGAGCCATCATGTCTGCCTTCGCTAATAGGCATGGCACGGACCGATGGGGAGCAACTCCTCGTGAAGATCGCCGCTTCGACATGGTGGAGAAGGCAGAGAGGGCTTTAGACAATTTTATTCTTAGTTTTGTAAACCCTTATACTTTTGATCCTGTGTTCGGTGATTTGTTTCCCCCAGAATAAAGTGCTTATTTAAATGTGCTTCTTTATTGTTGACTGTTGAATGTTTTATCCCAGCACATATCCATGTGGGCATCTTGCCTCTGCACATATACTTTGCACTTTAATCCTGTAAGTTTCTGATGCATGCATCTAGCTATAGGTGAACACTGGACTGATGTGAACAAATGCTTCCCCCTACTACACGGTCGTGAGTGAAGTAATGTATAGCATATGGCCGGTTTTGAGCTGGCATACACAATTTTTATTAGAATTTTGATCTGAGAAGATAGCGAGCGGACATAGGCGTCATCATCTATCGTTAACTCAGATCTCGATCCTTAAGAAATGTAGTTCTAAACTCCCGAGGCCTATGAGTTGCCCCTTTCTGTTTCTTGATGTCTTGATCTGGCGCGAAGTAGTTTATGTACTCATTTCGGAGTTTTTAATTTATTCACTCATTTTGGAGTTTCTAGTTTATGTACTCATTTCGGAGTTTCTAGTTTATGTACTTATTTCGAAGTTTGTAGTTTATTCACTCGTTTCGGAGTCTCTAGTTTATATACTCATTCGGAGTTTGTAGGTTATTCACTCATTTCGGAGTCTCTAGTTTATGTACTCATTTCGGAGTTTCTAGTTTATATACTCATTTTGAAGTTTGTAGTTTATGTACTCATTTCGAAGTGTTTTTAGTTTACCTCCCTTGGGTTTACAGGCAAACTTGTTCTAATGTTGTATATAGATAATCCTTATTCTTTACGACAGAGCTCCGTTAGGTTTGTGGTACTAGGGTTTTAGTACGTGGTACCGTCGCATTGGCTGATGTATTCCTCGATATGCAGACTTTAATCCGATGTTCGAGTAGCCCCACGACTATCGTGTTTCTGATCCCTTCGGGGGCTGGAAAAGACGTCTTTAAGTAATCTCCTTAGATCATATTACCGTCAGAAGAGCAAACGTTAGGAATGAGCAAACGTTAAGAATTTGCCATGACGCTTTTTACTTGAGGTTAGGCTCAATTTGGAGCCCCAATAAGTTATAACTACTTCGCTCTGATGTGGGATGATCTCCGATAGTCTTTTAAGCTTATATGAGTTGCTTTCAAGACCTGAAGCTGGGAATATGTCGTTGCTTCATTTTTTTTGTTTTGACGATGTCGCGCCGATTCTTTGCTGAAGTAGGGCAGACATCTGTAGGACCTCCATGCTGTATGTATCGCAGTTGAAGTCCAGAGCTAAGAATATGCTATTGCTCTATTTTCATTTGATAGCCGCATTCGCATCCTGCTGAAATGTGGGGGAACGTCGGGATGGTCTCTAGGTTTTATATGCGCCGTCGAGACTTGGAGTTAGGATTTTGTCGTTACTCCATTTTTGTTTCGACCCTTGGGTCTTTTGTTGACGTTGCTTCTGCATACTGCTGGAATGAGAAGGAACGCCGAGCTGGAGCTAGGATTTTGCCATTACTTCGTTTTGATTTGGCTCCTTGGAGCTTTATTGACGTCACTTCTGCACCCTGTTGGAATGAGAAGAACGTCGAGCTGATCTCTACGCTGTAGATATTGTCGTCGAGATTTGGCTCTCCTTTTGACTGAGCCTGATGGGAAAATACGGTTCCCTTGCTTTCATTTATGCTCATGGATCATATACAAGAGTCATTATGAATATACTTGCAGGGCAGATGAAATTTCGTTTTATATTATTTTTTTTATTTCCGTGATCCTCTATCTTTTCAGCTTTTTATATCGCGAAAGTCGCGATTGCCCAATCATTTCGGCTATTTATCGCGGTGCCAAATCATTTCGGCTATTTTTTTATATTTTTACTCGCTGCTTTTTATTGCGAGTTGCCCAAACATTTCGGCCATTTATATATGCATATTTTTTCCTCGCTGATCTTTATTGCGAGTAGCCCCATCATTTCGGCTATTTCATATGCATTTTTTTGCAACTCGCTGAATTTTATTACGAGTTAAGAACTTGAGATCTGATACCAATCTTGGCATCAATATCGCTGCAACTGGAATATTGCCATGAGCGAATCATTATTTGCCGTAAGAGGATTTGGAGTTTGACATCTGTTTAGGCATCAGCATCGCTACAACTGGGATATTGTCAGGAGCGAATCATCATTTACTTTTGTCGATTTGAACAAAGATGGCTTAGCAAACAGGGTTATGATCCTGTCGACTAAGGCTTTTTGACTTTATGAGCCGTAAGGGTCTCACAAAGGTATTTCTCCCTACGAGTCGTGAAGATATCATAGGTGTATGTTCTCCTTAGAAGTCGTGAGGACTTCTAAGTGGTGTTTTTCCTTGCAAGTCGTAAGGATCTTACAAGAGTTTTTTCTCCTTATAAGTCGAGGGGACTTACAAGTGTCATTTACCATATGGGATATTTCTCACCATTGATAGAACTTGGTAAAGGAATATTTATTCGTGCCCGTGGATTGTATACAAGGATCAATATGGACCGCCTATAAGGCAACTTGGGGGATATGGCGGCTTAAGAACAGGTTCAGATCCCTGTAGCTTAAGGCTTTTGAATCTTATGAGCCGTGAGGGTCTTATAAGGGGAATTCTCCTTACGAGTCGCGAGGATCCCGTAAGTGTAATTTCTCCTTAGGAATCATGAGGATTCCTAAGTGTGCTGCTCTTTTGTTAGTCGTAAGGATCTCACGCAGGTATTTTCTCCTCACAAGGTCGAGGGGACCTTGCAAGTGCACATAAATTTTTATTTTACGAGTTTGTGCCCTATTCGGGTTTTCACAAACTCGCCGGCAATCCTGCTGTTTTTACTCACGGCGCCCTTTCGGGTTTTCATCCGTGCCCATTTCGCTTATGGACGTACCCTTTTTTCATCGAGATTGTGCCCTTCCAGGTTTTCACAAGCTCGCCGGTAACCTTGCTGTTTTTACTCACGGCGCCCTTTCGGGTTTTCATCCGTGCCCATTTCACTTGTGGACATACCCTTTTTTTAAAATGGTGAAACACTTGAAAGTAGCTTCGTCGCAGGTGTGTTGGGGTAAAAATTTACACCCTGGTTGACCAAGTCAAAATCAAAGTCAACCCCAAGCCAAGTGGGCCCAAGCCCAGACCCAGTGGGCCCATGCCCGGGTCGAGCCAAAACATGAAGCGGCCGGCCTCCACCCATGCCAAGATAAAAAAATTTTAATAAATAATTTTGTTGCATTTTTTTTATTTTATTTTATGGATAAATGTAAGAAAAATAGGCATAAAGCCAAATTTTTGTAAAGCCCATGGCTTATGTGCAAAAAGAAATGGCACATGAGCCATGGGATAGCCAAAATGCCATTTTGTGAGGCCCAAGGGGCTATGTGTAAAGTGTATGGCCTATAAAGGCAAAGATAGTGAAATATCTCAACAACTTTTTCTCTCTCCAAAATAAAGAATCCAGATCTGCCTTTTTCTCCTTCCTCAAGGTTCTAAAACCTTCTTTTTTTTTCTTTTGAATTAAATCAAGAGTTTAACTCTTCCTTTCCTCAAAATAAATAGATTTCCACCATAAAACCTACAAAGGGGAGCTCGGATCTCCAATCAGATCTCGAAAAGGGGAGGCTTTTAAGGCTCATCCTCTTTTCTCCAAGATCTCGCCGGTCAAGAGCAAGAAGAAGGAGACCCATCTCCAAAAATCTAACTTTGGACAGACCCAAGGCTTAAAAGAAGAGCAATAAATCCCCAGGAGTTTAACTCCTTTCTAAAGTTGCTGGAGTTTAACTCCATAAATTAATTTCTGTTGGAGTTTAACTCCATAAATTTGTTTCTGTTAGGAGTTCAACTCCAAAGATTCCCTTGGGAGTTCAACTCCCCAGCCTAGGGGCTAGGCTTCCCTTTCCGCGGGTTTTTCCCGCGGTCACGTGTGCCCACGTGACCCCAGGACGCTAAGGCCCCCATCGGTCACGTGTGCGCACGTGACCCCGGGGCGCTAAGGCGCCCATCGGTCACGTGTGCGCACGTGACCCCGGGGCGCCAAAGCGCCCATCGATCACGTGTGCGCACGTGACCCCGGGGGCGCCAAGACGCCCATCGGTCACGTGTGCCCACGTGACCCTTGGGGCGCCAAGGCGCCCATCGGTCACGTATGCCCACGTGACCCCGGGAGGCGCCAAAGTGCCCATTGGTCACGTGCGCGCACGTGACCCCGGGCATTAAGGCGCCTACCTGCCGTGCGAGCATCCTTTAGACGCCATTTTTGGTTTTCCTTTCCCCCTCGTTTTACGTGCACTCCCCAACAAAATCCCTTCTGGAGTTTAAACCTTTTTTTACAAAAAGAAAATATTCTTTGGAGTTTAACTCCACAATAAAGTTCTATTTTAGGAGTTTAACTCCGCATAAAATTCTTTTAGGAGTTTAACTCCATTTAAAATTCTTTGGAGTTTAACTCCACAATAAAATCCCTTTTGAAATTAAACTCCGCTTTTAAAAAAAAGGGGGGGAAGGAAAACATACACGTACTCCACGACACTGTCTTCCGTTAGAAAAAAATTTCTAACAGGGCACTGCCCCGCACCCCGCAAGGGGGCTGCTAGCCCCCTTGACCCCCAGCCCGCTATCCGGGTAGCGGGACCCCCGTAAAAACTCTGTGGGGCCCTGATATTTCCAAAACCCCTTCAAAACACGATACTGCACATTGAGTTCGCATGACCAGTTTAACCCGTTAATCGGAGGTTCCTTCGCTCCAAATGCGAGGGGTAATTAACGGCAGCTTAGTCCGCGGTTGCCGGAGATTCGGATCCCCACAATCAATAAACCCCAGCCTACCCTAGGCAGGGGGAATCTGTAATGCGCCTGACAAGCGCGCGCGTATTCCTATCTCAATGGGGTGACGAAAAACACCCTACAGATTCTGGCACGCCCGGTGGGACCAATCTCTCCTCCCATATTTCGGGTTAAGCGTTCATGCGAACTCATTTAACATATACGCCGATGTTTGTACTGAAATAATTTCTTTCTTTCGTGCAGCAATCAACTTTCAATGACGATGTCTCCCAAGACGAATTCGGCTTACGACGCAACCCTGATCTCGTACGTAGTCAAGATCAATGCCCGCGTAGTTCTCCCCTCCAGTCTCAGCCGACAATGGGAGGAGCCACCCCGCCAGTTTGGCTCCGTCATCATCTACCCTGCCGGAAGCGCTCATCCGGCGGAGATCCCGGCGGAACAGGTGGCCAAGCCGGTCTCAAGGGGTAAGAGGCCGAATGTCGTGATCGCCAAGGCACCACAACCGAAACTTAAGACGGTATCTGAACGATTCTCTGGTGCTCCAGCGGGGGGCAAGAACTTCGGTACAAAGGGCAGCATCAAATGTTGCGGACGAGCTCAGGCGATGACTCCAACAAATACACAATCGGGCGTATCTCCAAGGCCCTCCATCAACCGGTCTGCAGCGTCTTCCCAAAGAGCCGAAGTCTGCCAGGTGCTTAGAACAGAAAAGTTAAGGCAGAAGCGTCTCAGGTATCGAGCCAACAAGAGGGCCAGGGCTTCGGCCAAATGGAATCGTGTGATGTTCCAAGTGCAGGGTTGCCCCGCGACGACGGCTGAGCCGGACGTAAGAATCAGCAATTCCTTCGAGCCTCTGAAGTGGGTTCAGAAAAACGCCATGACCGCCAGAATCAAGAAGACAACGGTCCGAACAGTGCCACAAAGAGACGTGTCCCGGCCCCAACAGAAAAAGTATGACACTGTCTCTTTAAGAGTCTATCAAGCATTCTGTGCCGCACGAAAGCAGCGGGGCAAGCCCAGAAAAGAAGCGCTAGCACCATTCAAGAACCTGGTTAGGCCAGCCGCCTTCAATCGACTACCAGCTACCGAAGCAAGGGGGTCAAGACAGCGATCCGTGAAATCAGCCGCCAATGATAGAAAGACGGCCGGATATATCATCCATACGGTCTATATGGCGGGCGGGCGCCCCAGCGACAACCTTCGCAGCAAAAGCAAGGACGGGGCCACCACATCCCAAGCCCAATCTAGCCTGAATGTGGTTGCCGCCGCCCAAGAACAGCCACCCCCACTGGATGAAGAAAACCCTCTCGATGAGGATGATAGACAGAAAGACCCCTCGGTCAATGCAGAGTCAAGCTCGGACAGCGAGGAAGAGCCGACTTTCCTCCCCAGGACTGCGGAGCAAGAACTGCTTCAAGAGCTCCGAAAACAGCTCAGGAGCAAAGATAAAGAGATGGCCAAGCTCTATTCGAAGATTGACGACTTAACGAACGTGGTGATGCAGCTTACGGCTCAAATTGCTCGAGCGCCTCCCAATCAAGCACAAGCCGCTATTAATCAGCCGGGTGATGACAATCCGAGGCAGCCAATGCCTGTTCCTTTGGGACCAAGGCTGTTCGAACCGCATGAAAGCCGGCCACACTCCGCTTCTGGGGACGCTTTGGCCCAAGATAGCACTATCCCGCTAACACAGGATCGGATAATGGATTTAGTCACCAGCAAGGTTAAAACATTGGTGGCCGAAGCTGAAGCTCAGAAAGAAATCGGCAGTAGTGGGCGGCCATACCCCGCGCAATACGATCTGATTGAGTTCCCAAGCGGCTACATCATTCCTAAGTTCGGAAGATTTGATGGAACGGGGAATGCAAATCAGCACGTCGCCCACTTCAAGGCATCGTGTGGAAATACAAGGGGCAATGACGCGCTCCTTCTTCGTCAGTTTGTCAACAGCCTGACCGGCGTCGCCTTCGACTGGTATGCGAGTATACCGGATGGATCCGTCATTACCTTTGCCCAAATGGAGTCCCTGTTTCGGCAAAGGTTCATGAGTGTCAGTGATAAAATCTCCATTGCTGACCTTGTGAGGACCAAGCCGGGGAAGAATGAAAGCAACACCGACTTTATCGCCCGATGGCGTAATCTCACAGTCAAGTGCGAACCGCCGCTAGAGCAGGACCAGTCCGTCAGCCTTCTCATTGGGAACCTCAGTAATTGGATGGTCCCATTCTTGTGTACAGCGGGCCTTAAGACATTTCAGGAGCTAACCAAGAAAGTCCAAATGCTGGAACGCTCGAAGCAGGAGTCCCCGCCGGATTCTCAGAGAGAAAAAACTTGGAAAAGCAAGCGGGACGACAACCGTAGAAGCGGGAGTTCCAGCAGTACTAATGTCTTCAATGCGTCCGACAATGAAGAAAAGCGAAGGGCGGCCGAATCCAAAACTAACCGGTCTCGAAAGCCATTGCTGGGAGGAGATGGGCCCACCCTAAAAGAGAAAAAGAACGAGGTTTACTCTTTCAGAAGGGACAAGGTTCGCAAGATATTTAAAGATGCCTTGAACAACGGCCTATAATTACCGGAGTCGAAAAGACCCCAAGAAGCAAAAATGACCGACAATCCTCTGTATTGCCCGTACCACCGAGTAGTGAGCCATGCGATCGAGGATTGCTATATCTTCAAAGACTAGGTCGAGAAGCAGTACAAGGCTGGAGAGATCGAGCTGTCCAAAAGCGTGTTGGTGAACAATCAAGTTGTAACCACCAACTTTATACAGACAGAAGTTGAAACCTTCTGGGAGCAGACAGCTGAACCCGCTGCCCTGACAAACGAAACGGACTTATCACGGTTTCCGTGGAGTATGCACATATCTAATAAGACGAAGAAGATGATAAAGCTACTTCGGAAAGAACCCAGGATGGAATGGGAAGGGCAGAAGAAGCCTACCAGTCCAGCTGCCAAGGCGGCTCCATCAAGCTCAAAATCCAAGAAGCTCAAGAAGAAGAAAAGTGCAGCTCGGCGCGAAAAAGAGTCTGCAGAGAGATCGACCACTCAAAAATATATCGATTCCCTTGAAGAATATGAACAAAAGGAAAGAACATTGATTCAATTGAATGAGTTCTTCCCTGCACAAGGGGCTGAAATTCTGGAGGAGTTAGAAGAAGACTCCAATGAAGAGATCCCAGTAGTGACCTGTTATGCCATCCATCTTGGCAGCGACTCGGAAGAGGAGCTTTATTTTCCAGAAGAGGATGAGGAGCTCGCCACAACGACCAATCAAATCCAGCTCAGAAGCGGCAGGGCTCTACCGCCAAATCAGGGCAACGCCCCAAAAGGGAAGGAAAAACAAGTCGCTAATGAAGAAGATGGCAGGGAACCGGCTGATGAAAACATAAGTCCTTCCTCGGTGGACTATAATGTCTTGGCACATCTCCGGAAGCTTCCGTCTCTCCTGAGCATCTACGACGCCTTGGTCCTATCTAAGGAGCTTAGAGATGTTCTCATTCACGCTCTACAAAACCCCGAGCGGTATCAAGCTCACTTTGCGGAAATTAATATGAAAGAAGCCCAGCACGCTTTGCATGCCGTCGCAGTCACATTTAAGCATGAAGACTTGCTACTGCGAACGGCTGAGCATAATCGTCCGCTTTACGTGACCGGGTACAGCGACGGAGACCGAATTAATCGCATATTTATTGATCCGGGGTCCTCGGTGAACATCATGAACTTGCAAAATCTGAAGAGTTTGTCAATGGACGTCCGACATCTGTCAAGGGAAAGGATTGTCATTCAAGGCTTCAACCAAAATTGCCAGCAAGTTCTGGGATCCATAGCTCTGCCAATCAAATTCGGGGATCTGCAAACTGAAACTAAGATATACGCGATCGACGCCGACACGTCTTATAAGATTCTCTTAGGGCGGCCATGGCTCCACGATTACGGCATCATTCCGTCAACTCTCCATCAATGCATGAAGTATACTAAAAATGGCGAAGAAAGACGCATTGACGGAGACATCCAGCCGTTCGGTGTGCATGAAGTCCGATATGAAGATTCTCGGTACTTTATGAACCACCAAAATGCTAAGCCACAACTGAATGAGGATAGACCGGCCCCAAGACTCAAAAGCAAATCTGCGCCGGCTGTCACTTTCAAAAGCAAAAATACCCAAGTGCGCCCGCATTTCGGCAGCGACACTGATGAGTCCGACGCTGGAAGCCCGTCCTTCCGTAAAACTCGCCCTCATTTCGGCAGCGATACGGACGAATCTGTTACTGAAGGCCCATCTAGCAGCAAAGTCCGCCCTCATCTTGGCAGTGACACTGAAGAGTCAGAAGAAGAGGACCTGCCGTGCAACAACTGTGCAGACTGGCCCCCCATGCAGCAAGCGAAACTACGAGAGGCCTTTGAAGTCGCAGAAGGGTCCCTGGCCATCACAAGGGTGCCGGAACGGATGTGCAAAGAGCTCGACGCATTGTCAGTCTCTACCGTGGACCAGCTGAAAACTTTCTACGTGCCCGGAAGGAGAAATGGACAGAAGGGCATCCTGTTTTACAGGTCAAACCCCGTTGTGCACCCGGACGATCTTTCTGTCGCGTGCCTTCCCTATGAGAGAGGCATAAGGGCCGTCCTCAATCCCAGATACTATGCGCCCGAGATGCGGGAATACTTTAAGAAGTGCGGATGCCGGTTATATCAAACGGAGTCCGAAGCAAAGTTTTACGAAGGGCTATGGTATCCGCCCCAGGTCCGAGCACTCATCGATGGACGAATTCAAGATAGACGGGGCATAGGCTACATTCAACCTGATTCCAAAGCGTGCTACATGATCCATGTTGGTGAGGCCAGCGAAAGATCAAATGATGATGACAAGATAGCCGAGCCAGAAGAAGCTCCTCAAGAGCTCGAAGACGGCGGACAAGCAACCTTTGATGAGCTAACCGAGATTGACTTAGGAACGCCCGATAATCCAAGGCCGACCTACATTAGCTCACTCTTGTCGGAGGAAATGAGAGAGCAAATAATTGCCCTGCTGCGTGAGTTTGTCGACTGCTTCGCGTGGACGTACAAAGAAATGCCTGGCCTTTCCCCTGAGGTAGCGGTGCATAAGCTGGCTATATCTCCTGATGCTAAGCCAGTCAAACAAGCTCCTCGAAGAATGAGAAGGGAACTAGAAGAAAAAGTCATCGAGGAAACCAAGAAGCTCATCGATGCCGGCTTCACCAGGGAAGAGAAATATGCAGACTAGATCGCATGCATAGTCCCAGTGAAGAAGAAAAATGGGCAGATCCGAGTTTGTGTCGATTTCAGGGACCTCAACAAGGCATGTCCTAAAGACGACTTCCCGCTACCGGTCATGGATATGATGGTCGATGACACCTCAAATTACGAACTGTTCACCTTTATGGATGGCTCGTCTGGATATAATCAGATCAAGATGTCGCCTGAGGATGAGAAGCACACAGCATTTCGAACCCCGATCAGAATATATTGCTACAAGGTAATGCCATTCGGACTGAAGAACGCAGGTGCTACATATCAAAGGGCAATGACTAATATCTTTGATGACCTAATCCATAAAGTCGTCGAATGCTATGTTGATGATCTGGTCGTTAAGACTAAAATCAAGGCCGATCATATCCAAGATCTCAGGACCGTTCTCACCAGACTGAGGGAATACGATCTGAAGATGAATCCTCTGAAGTGTGCTTTTCGCGTGTCATCGGGAAAATTCCTGGGCTTCATAGTCCGACATCGAGGGATCGAAGTTGACCCATCAAAGATAAAGGCCATCATAGAGATGCCTACTCCGAAGAGTCTGACGCAGCTAAGATCTTTTCAAGGCAAGCTTGCTTATATACGGAGGTTTATCTCAAATTTATCAGGGAGATGTAGGCCCTTCTCAAAGCTCATGAAGAAAGGAGCTCCTTTTATCTGGGATGCCGAATGTCAAGCAGCGTTCAAAAGCATCAAACAATACTTGTTGCACCCTCCAGTGCTGGCCGCTCCCATTCCAAATAAACCGTTGATTCTCTATACTGCCGCGCTAGATGAGTCACTTGGTGCGCTCCTCACTCAGAATAACGAGGAGGGAAAGGAAAATGCCCTCTACTACCTCAGTCGAACTCTAGTCGGGGCGGAACACAACTATTCCCCAATCGAAAAGCAATGCCTGGCTCTGATATTTGCTGTGAAGAAGCTGAGGCACTATCTGCTGGCTCATCTGGTTATGCTGATCTCCAAGGTCGACCCGCTCAAACACTTGATGACCAAAGCAAGCCTAGCCGGCAGAATGGCAAGATGGGCTGTCATGCTACTTGAGTTCGACATAGTTTATACTCCTCAGAAAGCAGTAAAAGGGCAAGCTCTTGCAGACTTTCTCGCCGCTCATCCTATACCAGAAGGGTCGCCGCTAGATTGCGAGTTACCCGACGAACAAGTGTTGCACCTCGAGGAAGATGAGCCATGTTGGGAGCTCTACTTCGATGGAGCCTCATCAATAAGGACCTCCAGTAAATCAGGCGTCCCGGAGATAAAAGCAGGGATAGGATTGGTGTTCGTCACACCATCAATGGGAACCCTACGGCATTCTTTCGTTCTCACCGAGCCTCGCACAAACAATGAGGCCGAGTATGAAGCTCTGATAGCTGGTTTGGATCTCGCCATAGAAATGGAAATCCTTCGGCTACGGGTTTACGGTGACTCCCAGCTTGTCGTCAACCAAGTAAGCGGCGACTATAAGATATACAAACCCGAGTTAGCTCGGTACAGAGGCCGGGTGGTGGAACTCATGAAACGGTTCACTCATATTGAACTAATGAGAATCCCCAGAGCGTTGAACGGAAAAGCCGACATACTCGCTCGCTTAGCCAAGGAGCTGGCTGATCCTGACATGGACGAAATTCTGATCACAGTCAGGAGCCGGCAAATTCTACCCCCAGTCTCTCTACGAGAAGAGGAAAGCGCGGAACAGAAGAGCAGTCCCGCCGAAGAAACTTCGATCATCCAAGACGAGCCCGATTGGAGAGAACCCTTCATAGAGTACCTCCGATACGACAAGCTGCCCGAAGAAAAATCTATGAGGATCCAGCTGAAGAAAAGAGCTCTCCGATACGTGTTTGTAAAAGACACGTTATACCGCAGGTCATATGACCAACTCTGGCTCAGGTGCCTGTCATCGGCCGAAGTCCAAAAGGTCATGAAAGATGTTCACTCGGGCGTTTGCGGTGCTCACCAATCTGGTCCCAACATGCGACTTCAAATCAAACGGCTTGGGTATTACTGGCCCACCATGATACGGGATTGCGGAGAACATGCAAAGAAATGTCAGATCTGCCAAATCCATGGTGATTTCATTCACAAGCATCCCAATCCGTTGCATCCTACGGTGGCGTCGTGGCCCTTCGAAGTCTGGGGCACCGACATTGTCGGCCCAATTGATCCTCCGTCATCCAAAGGCCATCGGTTCATACTGGCCGCGACAGACTACTTCTCCAGATGGGCTGAAGCTGTCCCGCTAAAAGAAGTCAAGACAAAAGATATTCTGACATTCTTCCAACATAATATTCTATACCGCTTCGGTACACCAAGAAGGATCATTTCTGACAACGGGCCTTCTTTCAAGAGCTTCAATGTCTCAAGGTTCGCTACTCAGCACAAGATAGACTAGAGATATTCCTCCATCTATAATCAAAGAGCCAATGGGCTAGCCGAAGCCTTCAATAAGACTCTATGCAAGCTCCTGAGAAAAAATGCTTCAGCCAACAAGAGAGACTGGAATCTCAAACTTCACGAGGCGTTGTGGGCATATCGTACCACGCACCGTACTCCAACTCAGTCCACTCCATACTCATTGCACTTCGGTGTGGAGGCGGTCCTCCCCCTCGAAGTGGAAGTTCCGAGCTTAAGAATGGCCGTTCAACATGAGTTGACGGAAGAGGAAAACGTGCTCCTTCGACTTGAAGAGCTTGATGCCCTCGAAGAAAAGAGGCTCGCGGTGCAGCAAAGTCTGGAGCTATACCGAGCCCAAATGTCACGGGCCTATGACAAGATAACTCGTCTCCGCGCTTTCAAGAAAGGTGAATTGGTGTTGGTCCTCAAAAGACCGATCATCCTCAATCGACATACCAAGGGAAAATTCGAGCCAAACTGGGAAGGACCATACGTCATCGAGAAAGTGTTCGACGGAGAATCCTACCAACTAATAAGTGCCGAGGGAGAAAGGCCCATGCCACCCATCAATGGCTGATACCACAAGAAATACTACACGTGAATGCTCCGAGTCGCAGGAGAACTGAGCACATCAGCCCTACGGTCTGGATCATACATCCTGCAAAACCGTATACAATCTACGGGCGTAAATGACCCCTATTTCTCCCAAATCCTGCCGGTGAGACTACTTTTAAAGTCCCACCAGCAGCAAAAAAAAGAGAAAAAGAAAGAAAAAAAAAAGAAGAAATAAACGGTATGTCCACAAGCGAAACGGGCACGGATGAAAACCCGAAAGGGCTCCGTGAGTAAAAACAGCAGGACTACCGGCGAGTCTGTGGAAACCCGAAAGGGCGCAAACTCATGAAAAGAGATGAAATACACTCGCAAAGTCCTCTCGACCTTGTGAGGAGAAAACCCCTGCGTGAGATCCTTACGACTCACAAAGGAGCAACACACTTAGGAATCCTCACGATTCCTAAGGAGAAAATACACCTGCGGGATCCTTACGACTCGTAGGGAGAAAATGCTTTTATGGGACCCTCACGGCCCATAAAATTGAAAAAGCCTTAGGTGATAGGGACCCAAACCTGTCTTCTAAGCCATCGTTCCCCAACGGGCAACGGCAAATGATGAGTCGCTCCTGGCATTTCGCTTCAGTGTTAGCGGTGTTGATGCCGACCAAAAACTCAAATCCCAAGTCCTCCCAAGGCAAATGATGAGTTGCTCCTGGCATTATCAATGCTGATGCCAAACAAGATCCAAATTCCAAGTCCCCAAACGGCGAATGATGAGTCGCTCCTGATACCATATTCCAGTGTAGCGATGCAGACGCCAACCAAGTTCCAAATCTCACACCCTAACGGCGAATGATGAGTCGCTCCTGGTACCATATTCCAGTACAGCGATACAGACGCCGACAAAGTCCCGAAATTTTTCCGGCCCTACGGTCTGGATCCTACATCCTGCAAAACCATATACAATCCACGGGCGTAAAACAATCCCAATCTCATCTAAGTCCTACCGGTGAGACCACATTAAAAGTCAAAAAAAAATAAAAAAAAAATAAAAAATAAAATAAAAGGTATGTCCACAAGCAAAATGGGCACGGATGAAAACCCGAAAGGGCTCCGTGAGTAAAAACAGCAGGACTGCCGGCGAGTTTGTGAAAACCTGAAAGGGCGCAAACTCGTGAAAAGGAGATGAAATGCACTCTCAAAGTCCTCTCGACTTTGAGAGGAGAAAATTCCCGCGTGAGATCCTTACGACTCACAAAGGAGCAACACACTTAGGAGTCCCCACGACTCCTAAGGAGAAAATACACCTACGAGATCCTTTCGACTCGTAGGGAGAAAATGCTTTTATGGGACCCTCACGGCCCATAAAATTGAAAAGTCTTAGGTGATAGGGAGCTAAACCTGCCTCCTAAGCCATCAATTCCCAAGATCCTCTCAATGACAGATGATGATTCGCTCCTGGTACCATATTCCAGTATAGCGATGCTGATGTCAACCCAAATCAAAATCAACAAGTCAACTTCCACTCCGACACCGCAGAAAGCGGAGCAAGTCAGAATCCAATCTCGACACCGCGAGAAGCGGAGCAAGTCAAGTCTACCCCTGACACTGCAAGAAGCAGAGCAAGTCAAATCATGCACCGACCGTCCAAGTCGCAAAAAGGGCAGAACCGACCGTCCAAGTCGCAAAAAGGGCAGCATCGACCGTCCAAGTCATAAAAAGGGCAGAACCGACCGTCCAAGTCGCAAAAAGGGCAGAACCGACCGTCCACGTCGCTAAAAAGGCAGCACCGACCGTCCAAGTCGCAAAAAGGGCAGCACCGACCGTCCACGTCGCTAAAAGGGCAGCATCGACAGTCCAAGTCGCAAAAAGGGCAGAACCGACCGTCCAAGTCGCTAAAAGGGCAGCATCGACCGTCCAAGTCGCAAAAAGGGCAGAACCGACCGTCCAAGTCGCAAAAAGGGCAGTATCGACCGTCCAAGTCGTAAAAAGGGCATAACCGACCGTCCAAGTCGCAAAAAGGGCAGCACCGACCGTCCAAGTCGCTAAAAGGGCAGCATCGACCGTCCAAGTCGCAAAAAGGGCAGAACCGACCGTCCAAGTCGCAAAAAGGGCAGCATCGACCGTCCAAGTCGTAAAAAGGGCAGAACCGACCGTCCAAGTAGCAAAAAGGGCAGCACCGACCGTCCACGTCGCTAAAAGGGCAGCACCGACCGTCCAAGTCGCAAAAAGGGAAGCACCGACCGTCCACGTCGCTAAAAGGGCAGCACCGACTGCCCAAGTCACAAAAAGGGCAGAACCGACCGTCCAAGTCGCAAAAAGGGCAGCATCGACAGTCCAAGTCGCAAAAAGGGCAGCATCGACCGTCCAAGTCGCAAAAAGGGCAACGCAGGATTTCTACAAAGCGGGAACCAGATCGCTCCGGGCTAGGGAAACGTCTATCACGGACATTCCGTCTCGGAGACATGTCAAGCAATGACCGTCCATGTCATAAAAAGGGCAGTGCCAGCTTCCCAAAAAGCGGGAACCAAATCATGTCGCCTCCAAGTAAAAGAAGATCCATCAATTTCATGCACACGACCCACATATGTGGTGTGCATTTATTGATGGGGGGCAATTTGTTGGGGTAAAAATTTACACCCTGGTTGACCAAGTCAAAATCAAAGTCAACCCTAAGCCAAGTGGGCCCAAGCCCAGACCCAGTGGGCCCATGCCCGGGTCGAGCCAGAACATGAACCGGCCGGCCTCCCCCCATGCCAAGATAAAAATTTTGTAATAAATAATTTTGTTGCATTTTTTTTATTTTATTTTATTTTATGGATAAATGTAAGAAAAATAGGCATAAAGCCAAATTTTTGTAAAGCCCATGGCTTATGTGCAAAAAGAAATGGCACATGAGCCATGGGATAGCCAAAATGCCATTTTGTGAGGCCCAAGGGGCTATGTGTAAAATGTATGGCCTATAAAGGCAAAAATAGTGAAATATCTCAACTTTTTCTCTCTCCAAAAAAAAGAATTCAGATCTGCCTTTTTCTCCTTCCTCAAGGTTCTAAAACCTTCTTTTTTTTCTTTTGAATTAAATCAAGAGTTTAACTCTTCCTTTCCTCAAAATAAATAGATTTCCACCATAAAACCTACAAAGGGGAGCTCGGATCTCCAATCAGATCTCGAAAAGGGGAGGCTTTTAAGGCTCATCCCCTTTTCTCCAAGATCTCGCCGGTCAAGAGCAAGAAGAAGGAGACCCATCTCCAAAAATCTAACTTTGGACAGACCCAAGGCTTAAAAGAAGAGCAATAAATCCCCAGGAGTTTAACTCCTTTCTAAAGTTGCTGGAGTTTAACTCCATAAATTAATTTCTGTTGGAGTTTAACTCCATAAATTTGTTTCTGTTAGGAGTTCAACTCCAAAGATTCCCTTGGGAGTTCAACTCCCCAGCCTAGGGGCTAGGCTTCCCTTTCCACGGGTTTTTCCCACGGTCACGTGTGCCCACGTGACCCCAGGGCGCTAAGGCGCCTATCGGTCACGTGTGCGCACGTGACCCCGGGGCGCTAAGGCGCCCATCGGTCACGTGTGCGCACGTGACCCCGGGGGCGCCAAGACGCCCATCAGTCACGTGTGCCCACGTGACCCCTGGGGCGCCAAGGCGCCCATCGGTCACGTGTGCCCACGTGACCCCGGGAGGCGCCAAAGTGCCCATTGGTCACGTGCGCGCACGTGACCCCAGGCATTAAGGCGCCTACCTGCCGTACGAGCATCCTTTAGACGCCATTTTTGGTTTTCCTTTCCCCCTCGTTTTACGTGCACTCCCCAACAAAATCCCTTCTGGAGTTTAAACCTTTTTTTACAAAAAGAAAATATTCTTTGGAGTTTAACTCCACAATAAAGTTCTATTTTAGGAGTTTAACTCCGCATAAAAATTTTTTAGGAGTTTAACTCCATTTAAAATTCTTTGGAGTTTAACTCCACAATAAAATCCCTTTTGAAATTAAACTCCGCTTTAAAAAAAAAAGAAAGGGGGGGAGGAAAACATACACGGACTCCACGACACTGTCTTCCGTTAGAAAAAAATTTCTAACGGGGCGCTGCCCCGCACCCCGCAAGGGGGCTGCGAGCCCCCTTGACCCCCAGCCCGCTATCCGGGTAACGGGACCCCCGTAAAAACTCTGCGGGGCCCTGATATTTCCAAAACCCCTTCAAAACACGATACTGCACATTGAGTTCGCATGACCAGTTTAACCCGTTAATCGGATGTTCCTTCGCTCCAAATGCGAGGGGTAATTAACGGCAGCTTAGTCCGCGGTTGCCGGAGATTCGGATCCCCACAATCAATAAACCCCAGCCTACCCTAGGCAGGGGGAATCTGTAATGCGCCTGACAAGCGCGTGCGTATTCCCATCTCAATGGGGTGACGAAAAACACCCTACAAGGTGACCCACCTGTTTGCCGATGGGTTTTGGGGTGGCTTCATCGCTGGAGTAGTTATGTAGCCAGTGGGACTTAAGTTGCAATCTTTCCTGCAAAGATTTCGATTGCAATATAGATCTCAAGGGAATCCATCGCCGTATTTGGGGCGATGCACTAGTTTAGGGACGTTCCGGTCCATTATCGCTATGTTTGAGACGAAATTTTAGTTTAGGAATTTTTCGGTCCATTATCGCCATGTTTGAGGCGAAATTTTAGTTTAGGGACTTTTCGGTCAATTATCGTCATGTTTGAGGCGAGGTTCTAGTTTAGGTACATCTCAGTCCGTTGTTAGTTTAGGGACTTCTCGGTCCGTTGTTGCCATATTTGAGGCGGATACTTAGTTTAAGGCTTCTCGGTCCTATATCGCCATATTTGAGGCGGATAATTAGTTTAAGGACTTCTCGGTCCGATATCGCCATATTTGAGCCGGATACTTAGTTTAAGGACTTCTCGGTCCGATGTCGCCATATTTGAGGCAGATGCTTAGTTTAAAGACTTCTCGGTTCATTGTCACCATATTTGAGGCGGATACTTAGTTTAAGGACTTCTCGGTCCGATGTCGCCATATTTGTAGCGGATACTTAGTTTAAGGACTTCTCGGTCCGTTGTCGCCATATTTGAGGCGGATACTTAGTTTAAGGACTTCTCGATCCGTTGTCGCCATATTTGAGGCGGATACTTAGTTTAAGGACTTCTCGATCTAATGTCGCCATATTTGAGGCGGATACTTAGTTTAAGGACTTCTCGGACCATTGTTGTCGTTTTTGGGATGACAGAGCTTTTTGTATACTATTCTCAGAGTTCTGACTCAGGAAAATAGCGAGCGGACACGAGCATCATCGTCTATTATTGACCTAATTCGTGACTCATCAAGCGTAGTATTTTTTGAGGAATCGGTTGTTTATTGGCCGAAAGGATCTTTCGCCATGCATATCCATGCGCAGGTAGGCTCCACCTTGGTATACTTTGTCTATGATGTACGGGCCTTCATAGTTTGTCTCGAACTTCCCCCGTTATGCACAATTGGAGATCATGGGTCTTTTGACGACTAGCACGAGTTCGCCTTAGCGGAATTTCTCGGCCTGGCCAGTTTTACGTATGACCGTGTGATTCTCGCCTTATAAGCTTCCAGATTTTGCGGTGCTATAAGGCGCGTTTCGTCGAGGGCATCGAGCTCCTCAAGCCGAAGTGAGCATTTTCTTCATCTATCAGTTCATATCGAACTGCTACTCGTAGAGAGGGGAGTTCTATTTCTAGGGGAAGCACTGCTTCCGTGCCGAATACCAACATGTATGGTGTTGTATTCGTAGCCGTTTTGAACGTTGTTCGGTACGCCCAGAGAGCTTCATGTAACCTTTCGTGCCGGTCTTTTTTTGTTTCTGGACACTGTTTTCTTTATAATCTTTGTCAAGGTCTTGTTGAAAGCTTCAGCTAGACCGTTGGCCCAAGGATTATAGACTGAAGAGTAACTCCAATCTATTTTATATTGCTGTGCGAAGTGGCTGATTTTATGACTTTTATAAGCTGGCCCATTATCCGAGATAATTCGTCACGGAGTGCCGAACCGATAGATGACATGTGTCCTGAAGAAATGGAGGATATTCTCCATCTTCACCTCCCTTAGTGGTACTGCTTATGCCCACTTAGAAAAGTAGTCGGTCGCTGCTAGTATGAACCGATGTCCTTCGGACGATGCCGGTTCAGTGGGGACAATTATATCGGATCCCCACATTTCGAACGGCCAGCTAGCTACTGTTGGGTGTATCGGATTTGGATGCTGGTGGATGAAGTCCCCATGAATTTGGCACGAGTGATGCTGCTTCGCATATTCGAGACAGTCCTGAATTATTGTGGGCCAATAGTAACCCATTCTTTTGATCTTCAGCTTCATCTTTGACCCAGCTTGGAGAGAATCGCAGAGTCCGTCGTGAATTTCTTGAACGACTTTCTTTGCTTCCTCCGACACCAGGCATCTTAACCATAGATAGTCGAACGATCTCTTATATAGAGTATTATTGACGAAGACGAAAGACAAAGCTCATTTCATGAGCTGATGTCTAAACGACGCATTTTCGGGCGTTCGTCGGGACTTAAAGTTTCTATGAAGACTTCCCTCCAGTCCTTGACCTTTTCTTCGTCCCTTATTTGAAGGGCTACTTGTTCAATCACTTCTTTTCCTTCGGATGGCACTATTAGGTCTTCCGAAGATATATCTGTTAGCGCAAGAACCCTGCGGCTTTGCACAATGATCCTTACGTCATCAAGGTCTTCATCGGCTAGTTCCTTAGCCAATTTAGCCAATGCATCCGCTTTGCTGTTTTCTTCATGCGGTATACTCTCCAGGATGTAGGAAGGGATTTGTGTCAGCAGTTGCTGCACTCTTTCGCCATACTTTATCAGCTCTAGTTTGCACGTCTGATAGTCGCCATTTATTTGGCTAACAATCAGCTAGGAGTCTCCATATATAGGGAGGTTTTTTATTCCCATTTCGATAGCGATCTCGAGACCTGCTATCAAAACTTCATATTCAGCTTCGTTATTAGTCCTTGGCTCCGTTAAGGAGAGAGCGTAACGCAATATCCCTCCTTGCGAAGTCACGAAGATAAGACCCATCCCGGCTTTGATCATGGAGGTGTTTTGCTTTCGCCTCTTCATAGAAGACACTCCATCGAAGTACAAATCCTATTGAGAATCATTTTATTCCTTCTCTTCTTCGATTGTGTTGAACGTATATTCATCCGGCAACTCGCAATTTAAGGGGGAGTCGGCTGGTATCGGATGCACCGCGAGAAAGTCGGCAATGGCATGGCCTTTCACTGCTTTGAGGGGCCGATACGTTATCGAGAATTCCATCAGGAGGAGGGCCCATTTGGCAAGCCTTCCTGTTAGTATGGCCCTTGACATCAAATATTTGAGAGGATCCGCTTTTGATATGAGATGAACCTCATGTGCCAAGGCGTAATGTCTGAGCTTTGTTATCACGAAGATCAATGCCAGGCAATGCTTTTCGATGGGGGGTAGTTGTTTTCTGCTCCAAGGAGAACTCGACTCAAATAGTATAGAGCTCTCTCCTTTCCTTGATCGTTCTCTTGCGTCCATAACGCGCCTAAAGAACCTTCAAAGGTTGTCGTATATAGGATAAGGGGTTTTCCCTTAACCGGAGCGGTCAATATCGACGGATTTTGCAGGTATTGCTTGATTTCATCTAGTGCATTTTGGCACTTTTGATTCCAAACGAACGGGGGCCCCTTCTTCATCAAATGACTGTAGGGACGACATTTTCTGGAGAGGTTGGTTATGAACTGCCGAATATATGCGAGCTTTCCTTGAAGAGATCGCAATTGTTTGAAAGTTCTTGGAGTGGGCATTCCCATAATCGTCTTGATCTTTGAGAGATCGATTTCGATACCCCAGTGCCGTATGATAAATCCTAGGAATTTGCCCAAGAAGACTCCAAACGCGCATTTTAGAGGATTCATCTTCAGATTATACTTCCGAAAACGTCAAAACACTATTTTTAGATGTTCCTAATGCTCCTCGTGAGATCTGCTCTTTACCACAAGGTCGTCAATGTAGCATTCGACAATCTCATGGATGAGCTCATCGAAGATCTTTGCCATGGCCCTTTGGTAGGTAACGTCAGTGTTCTTTAAACCGAAAGGCATCACCTTATAGCAGAATATGCCCAGCAGGGTCCAGAATGCGGTATATTTTTAGTCTTCAGGATGCATTTTTATTTGATTGTTTCTTGAAGATCCATCCATGAAGGAGAAGATCTCATGGGTAGACGTGTTATCGATTATCAGCTCAGTAACGGATACTGGGAAGTCATCCTTCGGGCAAGCTTTATTGAGGTCCCGAAAGTCCACGCACATGCGCACCGTCCCATTCTTCTTCATCACTGGAACGATATTAGCGATCCAGTCGGGATACTGAACTTCTTGGATGAAGCCGGAGTCGATTAGTTTCTTGACTTCAGCGTTGATACTCATCTCAAATTCGAGCTGCATTCTTCTTAGCGCCTGTTTGACTGGCTTTATGTCCGGCGATATGGCCAGTTTGTATACCGCCACTTTTGGATCTAGACCTGGTATCTCTAAATAGTTCCATGAGAAGCAGTCTTTATACTGCATGAGCACGTCCTTTAATGTGGCTACCTGTTTTTCAGATATTAGCTCACTGACAAATGTTGGTCTCGGATCTTTTTCTGTCCCTAAGTCAATTTTCTTCAGGTTGTCTGCCGTAGTGTGTATCCCATCTTCCAGTTCTTTTAGCGCTGGTGGAAACTCTGAGATCATCTCGTCCACGTCTTCATTTGCGAAGCACATATGGAGGTCATCCACAATCTCGTGTCCTCCCTCTTTTAAGAGTGTTATCATATGGAAGGTACGAGTCCGCTTCCCTTTTTATGGTTGAGCCGGTCCTATCCTCATTGTATAGATCCTTTTTGGATCATGTTTTTGCAGCGGGGTTACCCTCCAGCTGTCAGACAAAGCGAACATGCTTTGCTGATACTGGTCTTCTACCCAGTCATTGAAGGTGAAGCAGTCTTTAAGTGGATGACCTATTACTCGGTGATATGAGCAATAATCCGGATGATGGATCTCATCTATTTGTTCCAGATGCCGAGACTTCGGGAGCATCATCATTTGACGCTTCATGACAAAGTTGAATATTTTCCTTGTCTTGTCTTGGGGGAAAGAGTATTCCCGACCCATCTTCTTTATAAAGGACGGGTTCCAATTGACCTTTTCTCAATTACACGGCCTCTTGGATCCGCTTCATTGTTTTTTAACGTTGTTTGTGTTCTTTGCCCTGTTTTTGCCTTTATTTTGGGATTTTTCCCTTTCGCGAGGATATGCAGCGGGCCGGGGATGAAGAGCATTATAGTCTTCCTTCTCCGCGGATTGCCGATTGAAGCACCGCGTCTTGGCCTTTTCATAAATGGCAATTTCACGGTCGTGATCGTCTCGTCTCCTTTGACAAGATTCTTTTATTAGCTTGTCTATTTGTTCTTCGAGCGACGGACTTAACGTTCTTAGAGCAAGCTCACGCTCTATTTCAACGTCGGGACCATTCGGAAGAGCGTTTTCCCCTTCGTGGTAGCTGTTTATGATGCGGCAGCTGTGAAACTGCTCCTGTTTCTTTGACCGAACTTATCCGAGCTCGGTTATCTCTATCTTCTCGTTAGGCATCTTTCGCTGAGTCCCGGGAATATCCCAAATCTTTTTGTATAATTGGGCTTGTCGAACAGTTTGTTCGAGGGGTACACCTTGGCATATTAACAGCCTTTTCAATCCCTCCACTTAGTATCTTGGCAGACAGATTGGTTGAAGCCTGTCGAGTGCAAAATCGGCACTATGCCAGACTTCTTTTTCTACATTGGTCTGCGTAGATTGGTAGAAGAGGATCGCCTTTTCACCTCTTCGCCTAGGAAGGATGTAGAAAGTCTGTAGCTTTTGTACGTTGTATGTATCGAGTGCATCAAATTCTTTGTAATGCCGAGGTGGAGCCGTTGTGATTTTCAAACTCCGATCTGATTCGTCAAGGGTTTGCACTGACGGGCGGATGGAAAACACTATGTTGGCCTCGTCCACAGAGTCGCGGCCAAAGACCAGAATAGGGATGGATGGTCCGGGCCTGCTGTTTTCTTTCTGGGGTTGCTCCGAGTAGACTATTTCTTCATCTTTCTCGGAATCACTCCCAAAGATCGGGATAGTGGCGGCGGACTTCTGTTTATCCTCCAGCTTATGACACCTTTCTGTATCTTCGAAGCCCGGTAGGAACTTTACGTCTTCGAATTGCTGGACCTCGTTTATGGAGAACGGATTTAGCTCCCCTGTGACAGTGCATTTCAAGCCGTCCTTGAAGTACTTCATACACTGATGTTGTGTAGAAGGGATGACGTTGTACTCATGCAACCAGGGCCTGCCGAGCAAAGCGTTATAGTAAGTCTTGGCGTCAATGACGTGAAATTTGATGTCAGTGATGAGCAACCCAAAGCGTAACGTCAGTATTACGGACCCAAGTGTCCGTGGCGACTGTGAGTCGAACCCGAAGATTGTAATTTTGTCTCGGGCCAAGTGCTGAACGTTCATGGAAATCTCTATTAGCACTTTCACGTTGAGAAGGTTGACGGAGGATCCGTTGTCGACAAAGATTTTCCCTATTTTGATGTCATGGCAGTACCCGGTGACGTATAATGGGCGGTTATGTTCACACGTACCGAGGAGGAGATCTTCTTCGCCGAATGTAATGTCAGCTATATGAACCTCTGCCAGCTCATCCTTCATCTTCTCTTCTGCAAGGAAAGTTTGGAACTGATCGGGAACTTGTAATATTTTGATCAGAGACTCTCATGCCTCTTTGGACAAGTGTAGAGCATCCAATATACTCAACTGTGAAGGTATTTTTCTCAGATGTGCTAGGACATTGTAATCCACCTTATTTTTTCTAGGCGGGTCCCTGGCTGCGAACTCTATGACAACTCCATCTTCATGGGCAATTTCCTCAGAGATTTTCTCTTTCCCTTTGTCTTTTCTGCTCGAACCTTTGTTTGTAGGTTTGAAGTTCTTTTCAGGAAGCATGCGGTTACGCAGCTGAATATTCTCGCGGTTTTTCTCCTCCTCTTCTTTTTCGGAAGTGGGGTCATTGAAGAGAGGGCTGAGGGGTATTCGTCCTCAGAATCACTCCCGAAAGTAAGAACTTAGGGTTTTTCCCCTTCTGAACTGGTGCCAACAATATGACAGTTGACAGTCATTTTTTCACGAGCATCTGTCGCAATCTTTTGCCGTCGACGAGCTTCATGCTTCATCCTCTTGAAGTGTTTTTAATAAGCAACATATCCTTGCCACCACTTCTTGAAGGTACTGCATTCTTTGGTGGGATGGGTAACCCTCCGATGATATAGGCAGTAGTTTGGATGTGAATCCTCTTCGTCAAGGCATATGACCCCGGGAGTGTTTCTTATGAGAGGTGGTAGCTTTATCCCCTTGATAGGGCTTTGACGAACCGCTTCTATGCCTTGATCCTGCTCTTATTTGTCGCAAATATGCTTTGATTTGGTTGGAGTACTTTACGACTCCTCTTTGTCGTGGCTTCTTCATCCTGACGCTAATACTTAGCCTTTTTGTATATGGTTGTTTCACGTTCTCGGTCAGCTTTTCTTTTTCGAAAGGCTTCGTTTAACAGCCTATCGATCGGGGCTTCTGGCAGTTCCGGGGATTTTAGTGCCGATCCTGCCCCCAGTCCCTCTGTGTTGTTTTTTGACGCTAAGGGAGTTTCTTCGTCATTTAATAACGAATAGGAGACCACGTGGCAACTTGCTATATAGTCTTCGATTTCTTCTGATGAGTCATTTTCCTCATCGTTGTCACTATCTTTGTTCTCAAGAATATGCTTGAGGAACTCTTCGAGCGTGACCGGTTTCCGCACCTTCTGGTTGTACTCCTCCAGCGCGTCAATATACTTTTGTAAGTCTGTGCGCTTATCGTCATACTCGGCAGGCTGCACGGGCTTCTTGGTCATCTTCTTTTTCTTCGAAGACTTTGAAGGCTTGACTTGGAGATTTTTCTCTTTGTCAACAATCTTTGGTACGGGACACGGTTTCAGCATCCCTTTGATGATTTCAGGTTCAAGTGGGCTTTTCCACCTGACTGCCGCACATGCCTGTAGATCATTCAGCATTCTTTTGGTTTTTGCTGAAAGAACGACTTCCTATGGAGTTTCTTCCACGAGTGAGCATGATGCCCCAGGCGCATCCACCTTTTTGGGAGTGTGCTTCTGTGGTGGGTTCACCCTCCAGTTCTCAGATAGAGCGAACTTCCCCTGTTGATACTGGTCCTCGACCCAGTTCTTGAAAATGTAGACATCCTCAATTGGGTGGCTCACCATTCTGTGATAGGCGCAGTAGTTGGGGTTGTTGACGTCGCCGGGTTGCAGTGGACGCCATGGGTTTGGCAATATGATGAGTTTGTTACGCATTTCCAACTCAAATAGTCTCATCGTCTTATCGTGGGGAAAAGAGTAAGCGCGTCCTAGCCTTTCTTCCAGGGATAGGCGTGGACGTGCGTTGTTTTGGCGAGCAGCCGGTTTTGGGCCACTCGGTTGAGCGTTGGAAATAAAGGCCGCATTCCCTTTACCCTTAGCGTTTCGAGGGTCCTTACTTGAGGAGGAAGGCCCGTGGTCCATCTGGTCTATTTGGGTTAGTTTATCGATTAGAGCCTCGAAGGTTGTTGGTTTGAAGAACGTCATGAACTGGGACACAGTCGTTTGAGGATCAAGGGTCCCGATGAACATGCCCATGGCGAGAGATTCTTCGATACTTTGTTCGCACTTAGACCATAGGTTCCACCACCGGATGGCATATTGGACCAAGGTTTTTCCTGGCTTTACCCTGACATTGATTAATTCCGTGATCGGGGTGCGTTCGCTTGTGCTGGCGAACTGCTGTGTAAACAGCAGCTCCATCTCTGTGAATGTTCTCATGGAGTCATTTGGGAGCTCCGAGTACCATTCAAAAGCCGTCTCTGACAGGCTGCCAATGAACTGGTGAAGCAACAATTTGTTGTCGCCTCCAGTGTTGCCGTACAGAGCTCTGAACCGCGCGACGTGCTGATGTGGGTTACCAGTCCCCTTGTACACATGGACCTTAGGGATCGTATATCCCGGCGGGTATTTAATTTAATCATACCAGCCTGGATATGGTCGTCCAGTTCTGACGATTTGGCCTGCGGCTTCATTGGCTTGATGAGCTCGTATTTGTTAAGCGATATAATCATCAAGAGCAGCCTTGGAGATTGTTTCCTCCTTGGCTACCGATAAGGCCGGAAGAGAATTTGATGTTTCCCCTCTGTCATTCTCGATGATTATCTGCGGATTCTCGGCCGGGGGTTCTGGCTGGATCATCATCCCAACCATGTCTTGGAACAAGAGAACCATCTGCTTTATGTTAGCAGCCTACTCAGCAGCTTCCTTGTCCTTTCTTTCAATCACCCTTCGCAGGAACTCTGTATCGGTCTCCTACTCCTGGCGTTGTTCGGCTGTTGTATCCGGGCTTTCTTTCTTTCCGGTAAGCGCTGCCATTTTGGTCAGCATTTCCTGGAGCTTCTGTTGTTGCTCCTGAGCTTTATTCAGTGACCGAGTTTGCGGTCGGTGACCCACGGAAGCATGGCTTTCTTCTTTCCTGGAAGCCATGTAGACCGTATGCACGATCATGCCCCCAGACTTGGGGCATTTGGGTCCATCAATTTTAGGATTTGCCACCGGCGGTGGGATTTTCTCTGGCCTCATCCTTTTGTGGGAGTTCGAGGTTGAAGGGGCCGTTGTAACAGGCATCTATGTAGAAGAAGCCCGTTGCTGTATGACGGAGGAGTGGTCTTCCTCTTGCCAAGTCTTCGATTTCTTTGGTCGACGAGAGTAATCTTTTTTGACCACAGAGTCCTGGACTTTCCGCCAGATCCTGTAAATTTGGGAGAAGAGCCGTTGATGGGGGTGCTCCGGCTTTACCTGCACTGTGGTTTCTGCAGGCGGGGGAAATTTCTTTAGCACCGCCGTTGGAGAGTTCTTGCGTACCCTCCTGAGCAGATCAAAGTTGTTCCCGGTTGGAACAGCAGCGTCAACTTCCACCATTGGAGCTAGTGGGGTAAGTACAGAGGGGGAGTTGCCCCCAGCTTTTCTCACTCGGCTTCAATGACGACGTCGAGCTTGTCTTGCAAACAGGACCACCTCGGTTTTAGAAGCGGCTTCTTCGTGCCCCCGGCTTTGCTGAGGGGCTGCTGTTGGCGTCAACCTGTTGAAGACCGACGTCCTTGGCAGAGTTTGAGGAGGGCCGGCCAATCTTTCAGAGACCGACTTTCTGGTAGGGGAAGCGCCTTTGACGTCTTCACCTGCAGGAGGAGTTAGGAGGGCTATCCATTTAGGGGCTGCAGGAGGAGGTAGGGGAAGCCCCTTCAGGTATTACGAGCCTTTTTGTAGGCCCGTTCGAGCTTTTGCTCAACCTGTTGAAGACTGAGACACCGGATTTGGACGGCCCGTTGAGAGGGGCTATTGTGGTCGCTAGTCGATCGAAGACCGACCTCTTCGGAGCTTCCTCTTGCGGCGTTGAGGCATCGAAACTCATCAGTGGGAGCATGGTCCTAAAGAACAACCCAGTAGCGGCTTGCGTAACATGCCCCACCGGCATTGAAAAGATAGAGGCCACGTTGGGCCCATAGGTTACTCCTCCAGCTGGGGTGGAGCAAGTGTTGCTGTTGCAAGAAGTGCATTGGGAAGCCATTGATTTCTTTTCTTCTGCACAGGAGCAAGACACCAAATTTTAGTACCTCGAATCCAAGGGCAACCATAGCGAGTCGCGATTTTGTTCATGAAACACGACACACGAAGTGTGAAGTGAAAAGAGGAAAAGGTCCCACAGGGCGTTCCAGAATCTGTTCACCGCCAGAAACAGAGACGAACTGGGATAGATCGTCTTGTCTGAATCTGAGGGCAGATGCTATTTGGATTTATCCGTCCACCTCTCCGAAAATACCAAGTTGGTTTATAGCACTATATATCGGAGGTTTGGACAGACGCGACCGTTGTATCAGACTTCATCAGATTCCCCCTCATTTTATAAGGGGTTTTTGATTATGGGGGCGCTCTTCCCTGCAAACGCAAACCCCTGCAGTTAATTACGTTACCGCATTGCGGTAACCACTTTCTTCTGCTCCGGCAGTTCACTTCGTGTCATATGTGTGCTTTTTGTTTGTTTTGGTTGCCTGTGGATTGTATACGGAGGCTAGTTTATGTCGTCGCCCATAGGGCGCGGATTAGTCTAAATCTGTATATTTTAAATTTGGGTTTTTGGTTTATTTAAGAACCGTTAATCTGGTTTGAGATTAAGATCAACTTAAATTTATAAGTGAGCATTTTGGCTCAGTTTGTTTTCACTAAGGATACGTTAGTCTTGTTTGAGACCAAGATCAACTTAACAACATTTTGGGATCATTTTTACTTGAGATCTAGCAAAAGAGCATTTGGGCTCAACTGCAAGAAAACTTCAGAGACTCAGCCAATTTAGGCTTAGTCTACTTAGTCTTTTTTTTATCCAAAAGTGCTAAGCACTTATTTGGGGTCCATTTCTTTTTATGTAAAAGTACTAAGCACTTATTTGAGCTCTGATGCTCACATATATGTTATGTGAAGCATGCAGTCATGGGCGCTGCCCAATAAATGTTGGACGCTTTAATCATTTTGACTAAATATGAAGTGCTAAGCATTTTCTATGGCGTCCACATGAGGTGCACGTGCGGTGCTGGGCGCTGCCCAATTAGTGCTAAGCAACTAGCCGTTTTGGCTACATATGAAGAGCTAAGCACTTTTTGTATGACGCCCACATAAGGAGCATGTGCGGCGCTGGGCGCTGCCCAATCAGTGCTAAGCACTTAGCTGTCTTCGGCTGTATATAGAGTGCTGAGCACTTTATTCAGCACTTACGTGTATTTTACGTGAGGCGCTGGCCTTCTGTTTTTGGCTCCCGCGTATTTTTCGCGTGAGGCGCTAAGCGCTGTTAAAAAGGGGGGCGCCCATGTGGGAAACACGTGAGGCGCTGGTTTTTTTATGAAGATTTAATCTCTGTTGATATATTCAGAGAGGTTAAACCTATGTCAATGGTATTTTAACCATTAACGCTCACCAAAATCACTATTTTTTAGGATTTCGGGTTGAGTTTTTAGAGAACTAAGTTCTTGATTTGATGTAACTGAGTTCTTAGAGTATTATAGACTCCATTTTCTTCCTTTTTTTAAATTTGTTCTTCCCTGAATGTTTGATTCTCAAGAACAAGATCTTCCCAATGAGAATTAAATTCTCAACTTATGAGAGACTTGTCTTGTGGATCTCAGATTCAAAGAAAGAACTAAGTTCTTTTAAAAGGGTTAAACCCTTAGATGTGATAGAGATATTTTGGTCTCTCTTTTTTTACCTAGGATTTTGGGAAGGAAGGTCTTCTTCTTTGAAAATTAAATTCTTTGTTCTCTTAAGGGCTCACTGTATTTTGGCAGGAGCTTGTAGGGTTTTTTTTCTATCTCCCCATGTGCGTGTATCTTGAAGTCTCGGGTCTCTTATATAGTGAAGGCAGATTATTAATTAGTTTTGAGAAAATCTCTCATTGAGAAATTCCAATTGATTTAATTGGTCTCAAAATTGATTTGGGGAATTTTACCCACCGTTGGATCTTTGATCCAAAGACTTCTGTTTTTATAGAATATGTTGTTCTTGTTTTTTTAATAAGATTGGGGAAATATTTTCCCATATACAGAAGTTATTCTGTCAAGTGGTAATTCTTAATCACCATTGGATTTTTAAATCCAAGGGTTCTCTATTTTACAGAGAGCAATCTTTTTGTCTGGAAAGATCATTGATCCAACCCAATTCCCAATAACTTACTCCCACTCATCATCTATAAAACCATACAGATGTGAAAATCAAACCTGGTAAATACATACCCTGGAGCAAGGGCTAATTAGGAAATCAATTTTCTTTTAACAATACACAGAGAAACTGAAACATGTAAATGTTTCGAAGGGGTATCCGGGTATTCCTAGTAATGCTTCTTCTATTATCAGATTCACAACTGTAACCGTATATTTCTTTGCCATCTCTCCAAATCCCTTTATATGTTTTTAGTCATTACCTTCTGTACACCTTCGTTAGGCTAAATGGTTTTCTTCCTTCCCTACCGTTCGGCACCAGCCTATGGTTTGGAAAAAGACTATCCAATAAGCGTAATAGGTGTACTGTCCTAATCCTAGAAGCACTCGCAACCTGAGAGAAGGTAAAGATAAAAGACAACTGAATAAAACCTTATTCCTATTTCTCCTGAACCAGAATCCATCCCCGGACTGGAATAAGTTCCTTCGAGTTCGTATATAACCATACGATGGAGTATCCAATAAACTGTGGATCTTCGTAGTGATACGGAGTGTTCTGGAGAAATACAAAGGTGAAGTAGGAGTGGCGATGAAATACTTGGTTTGGTCGTGAATAGCAGTCGCAGTTTACTTTGCCCTCTTACTAATCCCTTTATTTGTCTTAACTTATTACCTTCTGTACACCATCGTTAGGCTAATTAGTTTTCTTCATTCCCTACCGTTCGGCACCTGCCTATGGTTTGGAAGAAGACTATCCAATTAGCGTAATAGGTGTACCGTCCTAATTCAAGGAGCACTCGCAACCTGAGAGAAGGTAAAAGGAAAAGACAACTGAATAGTCCTATTCATTTTCTCCAGAACCAGAAACCATCCTCGAATCTGGAACAAGTTCCTTCGAGTTCGTATATAACCATACGATGGTTTTATCCAATGGAAGTAGATGTTCGTAATAATACGGGGTGTCCTAGAGAAAAGGGTAAGAGTAGGAGTGGCAATAAAGTATGCAACTCTGACAATCCAAAAGCCAGTGTTTTAAGAAGGTTCGGTTAATCTTGGTTACAGAGTCATGGTCAAGGGTCGGGTCATGGTCGCTGCCAGAAAGAGAGAGAAAAGAAACACTCTGCGTGCACTCTAACCTAGCTCAGAAAGGTTACCACTTTATCTAATCAGGAAACATCCCACTGTATCCTCAGATTCTCCTCCAAACCTGAAAGAAGAATTAGTCGGGATCACCCGAGGAGTAAACCAACTCATCAGTGGGAATCGGGATCCAACTATCATCGCATGATAACGTGATGGAATCCTCTCACGTTATCACACTCCAGAAGGTATGCGCATATCCGGCAAGTTTCAGTTTCTTTAGAAACTCCCGATGTGATGTTTTTACCCCTAGGACCCAAGTGACCTTGACACAGTCAACAAATCAAAAAGTCCTAGTCAAGTTCAACCCGTCATTATCCTGGATTGCATTAAACCCACCCATACGGGCCCTTGACACAGTCAACAAGGCCGCACGACCGTCCTAACCAATCCCATTAATATGCCACAAACAAATACTACTTAGCTACCGCACACTACGCCTTGACACAGTCAACAAACGCAGCACGAATACTACGTAATACTTGTAAGAAATGACGAAGGGCTACGGCTGGTTTTTGGCGAAAAACCTTTAACGTAATGAACTTGATATTGTTGAAGGAATTGCATAGCTTTTTATAAATATATAGTAGCGAAAACCTTTACTAAAGAGGTCACTCCCGGTGAAGGGATCTCGGCTCTTTCCCCGTAGAATGAGGTGCAGGATATTCCAACTGAATACCACGATGCAAAGCAAAAGGCAATCGGCTATAGTGAAGTTATTACCCTGATGCAAACTTCTGTCCAAGGGGTCACTCCCGGTGAAGGGATCTCGGCCCTTGCCTCGTCGACTGAGGTGCAGGATATTCCAACTGAATACCACTGTGCAAAACAAAAGAGAACGTCCTTGCAATAACAGCCCTTTTTTTTGAAAAAAGTTCCAACAACATCAGAATAAGTTTGTTTAGCTTGCATTGATCCGAATCAATGCAGTCCCATCAATTAATCACACCACAAAAGAGAGAAAATATGATGTACGTATATACCATCCGCATTCGCCACTGGGTCCCATCATCACCCGTTAGGTTACTTAACTAACGACAGAGCGGGGACTGAACTAGCGCGGGTGTAAAACATATACAACATCTACTAGTATATATATCAATATATAATAATCGCTCATGGCGTGATAAAATGTAACATCATAGAAATGTAATAAGCATCACAGAACAATACAGATAATCTGGGAGCCCCGGGTTTCATAGAGCTGCTACTGAAACCCGACGTTCCCCTGGTCATGTGGATAGCTTGTGCAATGAAATCCTAGACCCCTACGGACGCGGCAAGTTACCCGTCAAAACCTGAAGCGAGCCAGCCCCCTTCAACAACGTGAATGGACCACCCAGCACTTCACGGAATCCGGTAACTTGAGCACCCCTCCTTGGGTCAACCTGTACCCCCTACGAGTGCGGCGAATAGCCCGCCAATTCTAGAGTGAAGCCCCCCTCCGTCTCAAACCCATGAGATGCGGGCCCGTTGCCCTCTAGAACCCGGCTACCCGTGCACCCCTCCGCGGGGTAATCCTAGTACAGAAAGTAAAATATACAACGGGTACATCGACCTCAGCCCGGTCGTGCCCCAAAAGAATAATATACAAACAGGCAGTGACGGCAGTCCACATGTCGGACGCTCAACCCGCAATATCAAATGTACATATACAACCAAACTGTACTACCACTGCATCTAGGCTATCCACCACGACAAATCCGCAACATCACAGCACAACACAGAACATCAACGTGAATGTCACGTTCGCAAATCCGTCTAAAAGAGCTATAATAATTAGACAGGATTTACCGATCAAATGACATTCACGGTCGCAGATATAATGTAAATACTGTGAACTAACATATTTAAATTTTCGATCGACAAAATTTCCAGAAGTGGGCCCCAACCACAATACCTAGTACTCAAATAAATCTGGGCCCAAAATAAAATTACCAAAAACCCTTTTTCCAAGTCAGAGACCAACTGAAGAAATTTGGTGAGATGAAGCCACAGAATGGCGGCGGAACCGCGGCCAAAAGGAGGGTACGGCCGCGGTTCCGCGGCGTTACTGTTGGATCGTCGTACCAAATTTCTACAGTGCTCCTAAAAAACCCTGCCTAATTTTCTGACATGCCCCAAAAAATTTTTAGAGCACAAAAAAAATTCGACAGAAACTGAACAATTAGAAATGCGGATTTTGGAAATTTCGTCCGATCGAAGTTCTAAACACGTTAGAGCAAGCTAGAAAAGGTTAATGGCGTGGCTCTGATACCATGTAAGACTACGGTAGCGCCCCGGCCGTCTTTCCGAGGCCAAAATGCGAAAACGGAAACTTTTTCAAACTAGAAACCGGCGCTATCGTATGCTTAAAAACCTGGATCGAACCATTAACCTACAACTAGCTATCTAGAGAGAAGGTTGGAAAGCTATACCGATCGATCCGTGTCTTTCGGTCTTTGGCCACCATCCCAAGCTCCTCGCGGCATCTCCGGTCTCGATCTCCTCGTCGGAAAGGGTACCACATCATCGAGTCCTTTTACGGGCTCCCGCATCATCCGAAGCAACTCGGGCATGAAGTGTGCTAGCCGACGTGTCCAAGGTGTTGTAGAGAATTTTTGTGATCACTTTGTCTCTTGCATCCATGAGATGGATGGAGGTTAGAGATGAAGCCATTGATGGAAATTTTGAGCTAGAGGAAGAAGAAGAAGAAAAGAGCCTTTTTTTCTTTCTTGTGTTTCTTGTGATAAAAAGAGAGAGTGTTGAAACAATAATATGAGAGCTCACCCCCTCATGGCAGCCCCTCTCTCTCTCTTCTCATCATTTCAACACCAATCAAACATCAAATGTGACATATGCACATAAAAAGAGACCATGAGTCAGTAGCCTTGCATGTATCACAATTAATGCACAAAATGATGATTTCTAGCTCATAATTTCAATATGCAAACATTAATCCAAATGTTTGCAACAATAAAAAGATACGGCAACATCTAAAGTAAACTCGTGACGGATCACAAGGATACCCCTCACCTGTATATACATACCTGCATCCGCATTCCGACTGAATGCGAATACGATGAGACGAAAGTAATCCAACAAATCTAATACTAGGATCCGGCTTAAACCAAAGCCCACTAGTATGATCTGTCCGATCATGATCCATGCAATACCGCACGTATATGATCGAACCCTGCCATATATCATACGGCCTCTACATCGTTTCGCCCGAAACTTGAGAAACTGTCTGTGGGGGACTCTAAAGACTCGTCAATACTTTAGCTGTGGATTTAACCACTAGCACGTCAGAGGTATTAGCCGTACGTAATGGGCTACCAGGTATTGACCAAAAGGGAGGTCGATGAGCGAACTCATCCTGACACCCTACTGAGCCTGTCAGTGACAATATTCGTACAGTCCGGTCCGTTCGTCTATGAGCATCGCATGTCGGGCCTAGGGGGTGGTAAAAGCCAGACCCCCAAAAGCGGTACAAGTCGTGTCGGAGTGTAGCCCAGAACAACCTGAGATACTACTGGAATACCTACCAGTAAATCTCGTGCCTCGGCCGAGGGTTTTGTGTAATGGCTCTCCTAGACACAGCGCGATCTCACCCCCAATACCGGGAGAGACGAATCCCCTGCCGATCCGCTCACTTGCCTCCATGTGGCTCGGGACTGTACCCAACTAAAACCTGTTTGCACGACTCCTTTGAGCCGTGGTAGGGTAGTAATCAAAGCACAGTGGGAACTCACACGAGACAAATGACGATCTCAGGTCGATGAACTAACCTGTACACATGTCACCAGGGAACTGCTATCTGACGTCAGGTATAATACCAACTAGCATGCTCCTGGCGAGTCTTGTCCGGTATACTCATAACCCAATGAGCACCTGTATACATCTTAGGTGAACCAACTGACACCAATGGCTTGTGAGACCGGCCACCGCCCCTCGTCGGGGTCTCGACTGTATACACTAGTCTACTAATGGAGTATCGATGCCCAGTCTCGAAACTCCCACGACTAGGGACCAATTAAGGATGTGCTTATAGACCCCAGCTCCCACGTATATGATCGCCATCATACTGCTGGCCGTCAAGCAAGAATCCTAAGGGCTCTATCAACGCGCAATAATGACCTGTAAGGTCACCTGAAGCAGTGCACGATGATAAAGATAAACCATGGTAGCATACTATTTTCTATCAACGTGTAATAGTGAACTACAATGTCACCTCAAGCATGTACACGATGATAAAGACAAACCAGATAGTATACAAAACTCTCGAGTAAGACTGTCCTACCGGTATAGGTCCTCCCTCAATCATTGCAATCACGTGCCTGCGATCTAATAATTGACTCTGAGGGCACTATATCCAACACTTCCCTCATAGAATGAGGTGCGGGATATTCCTAACCGAATACCTCTATGTAAAGCAAAAGAATACGACTATGAGTTTTGAAGAAAACCGAGTAGTTTTAAAATTGGTTCCGACAACATCATTTAGATTTATTTTCCTTGCTTTATTCAGATAATGTGTTCCCATTATTTCAAGTTTCCAAGCCACAAAAAAACAACCAAAATAACATGCTATATATATGTCATCTGCATTCGCCACGGGGCCCGTCATGCACCGTTGAGTTACTTAACTAACGACAAAGTGGGGGTAGGACTAGCACAGATGCAAGACATATAGAAGTATCTACTAAATATAATATATATATATATATATATCAACATCACAGGCAGATAAAAATCATCACAAGCATGCGAACAACAATATGGAATAGCGGATAATCTAGGAGCCCCGCATTTCATTTGAGCCATAAATGAGACGCGGCGTTCCTTGGTCGCATGGATAGTCAGTGCAATGAAGAACCTAGACCCCTACGAGTGTGGAAAGTTACCCACCAATCGCCGAAGTGAGACAACCCTAATCAACAAAATGAATGGGTCATCCAGCACTTCACGGAATCCGGTAACTTGAGCACCCCTCCGTGGGTCAACCTATACCCCTTCGAGTGCGGCGAACGGCCCGTCAATTCTAGAGTAAGGCCCTCCCGGTCTCAACGCCATTAGATGCGGGCCCGTTGCCCTCTAGAACCTGTCTATTTGAGCACTCCTCCTCGGGATAATTCTAGTACAGAAAAGAAAAATTATATACAACGGTGACATCGACCTCAATAAAAGAATATACAAACTAGCAGAAACGGCAGTCCACATGTCAGACGCTCGCTCCGCAATAATGAATATACAAATGAATCTGAACTGTACATCTAACATCGCACACAAGGCTATCCATCACGACAATCCATCAATAATATCAGTGCAACACAGAACATCAACGTGAATATCATGTTCGTAAACCTGTCTGGTTGTATATATAGCAACCAGTCGGATTGTACCGCGTTATGATATTCACGGTTGTAGAAAATAACAAACGCACTGAAAACTACGAATTCAAAATTTCGATCGATTAAAACTTTCCGCATTGGCCCCAAGCACAAACCAGTGCTTAAACAAATCTGGACCAAAACCAAATATCCCAAAAATCACATTTCCACAACCTAGAGCATCAGAAAAAATTTGGGACACACCGGCCCAAATTGGACCGCGGAACCGCGGCCAAATGGTATGTTAGGCAGCGGTTCCATGGACAAAATTTAGGTTCATGTGCCCAAATTTCTTTTTAGCCTCTAGTATTGCCTGCACATAATTTTAAGGCAATCTGAACAATTTTTTGAACAAATTTAAAATTCGAACAGTGGGCAATGAAATGGAAATGCGGATCTGAAAATTCCGTCGATCGAAACTTTAAACCGGTGCAAATTAGCTAGTTAAGGTTTATGAAGTGGCTCTGATACCATGTTGGGTTTCGGTGCCCGCGCCGCGGAGGCCGCGGGCAGAAGCGAAAACAAAAATTTACACGAGCACCAAACACCCCTAAAACCCAAGATACGATCCAAAAACCTAAACTAGCCAACTAAAAATATAAGGGTTAAGAAATTACAACCTTTGTCGCGTGTCCACCAAATTGTGGAAGACCCCTCCAAGCTCGTAGCCGCCGAGATCGTGCTTGAAAATCGACCACTCTCGCCGAAGACGATCCACCTGAGGGAAACCGGAAGTGCTCTAACCGATGATCCAAACTTGCTAGGTGTGATTGGTCGATGATGTAGGAATATTTTAATAAATTTTTCCTCCCTTTTATCTCAAGCTCATGTGAGCAAGAGGAGAAAGAAGAAGGAGAAAGAGGTGTGTAGAAAGAATGGCTATTCTCACCATGAAGCATGAAGGTGGAGAGTGGAAAAATCTATCCAAATCACAAGAATAAAATATCCTTGTATAGTAAAAGATACGGCTTTTCATTTTTAACAACCATGCTCAAAATAGTGCAACCATAAATGCACATAAATGATCAACATAAGCCATACCTCTCTTCATGCTCATGCCACCTCATCTCTACCTCATTTTCCCATTTGTTTTTTTAAAAAGAAAAACAAATATGAGGTGTCCTTCTTCTAGAAATATTCCCGTATAAATACGGAATACTTCATCTGGTATATATACCACTACATATACGCGTATCCGTATAAAAATACGGATAGTACCAAAGAGAAAAAATAAATAGTGAACAATAATACTAAAATATATGTATCAAAATACATATATAAATTATTAAATCAAAAACCTGATTTAATAATCCGGCTTAATCCTAAGACGGCTAGTATTATCAACCGCCCGATTAAAGTCCGTGTATCCCGTACACGTATTTAATCGGACCCGTGCACATACCAACGTATGGCTCCTACATTTATCGTCTGAACCGGGAAAACCCTCTGTATGGGACTTTAAAGACTTGAAAATACGCTGGCAGTGGGTTTAACCACAAGGACGTCAGCGGCACTAGCTGTATGTAACGATTAGCCAGGTACTTGTCGAAATGGGGGTCGACAATCAAGTACGTCCTTACCATACTGAGCTTGAATGTGACAATCTCCATACAATCTGGTCTCTTCCTCAAAGAGTATCTCATATCGGTTCTAGGAAGTAGATAATGTAAGACCCCTACTAACTCGATAAGTCGTGTCTGAGTTAAGCTCATCACCAATAAAGATACTACTGATCAACTATCGGTAAATCTCATCCACCGTGGCCACGGATTTCTAGTGATAGCCAACCAGACACAGCGCGACATCGACTCCTAATATCAGGAGACGAATCCCTGACAATTGATCACTGCCTCCATGTGTCTCGGGACTGTACCCAATTAAAACTTGTTTGCATGACTCCTTTGAGCTGTGGTAAGATAGTAATCAAAGTACAGTAGGAACTCACACGAGACAAATAACGATTTCACGTCAAAGGACTAACCTGTACTCATGCTACCTGAGAGCTTCCATCTGACGATAGATATAATACCATCTAGAAGTTCTCGACAAGTCCGTCCGGTGTACTCACCTCCAGTGAGCATCTGTATACAACACCAATGGCTTATGAGACCGGCCACCGCCACTCGTCGAGGTCTAGAAGCGTATACACTAGTCTACTCCGGAATATCGATGCCCGGTCTCGATACTCTCACGACTAGGGACATTTAAGAATGTGCTTATGGACAACCCAGCTCTCACATATATGATCGCTATCATAATCCTGGTTGTCAAGCAACAATCCTACGAGCTTCATCAATGATGAAGACAAACCAGATAACATACCATCATCTCGAGTAAGACTGTTATATCTGTATAGGTCCTCGTTCAATTATCATAATTGCTTACTTGCAATCACAATAATTGCCTTGAGGGTATTATATCCAACAAAGTTACCTTGCAGTAGCTAGAATGAAAAAAATTAAATATTCGGGTTGTTTTATATGTTCGTTCAAATTACCATAGTTACTTATGTGTTTATTGAAAAAAATTACTTTGTCCATCCATTTTCAGTTATAACCGCATGCTATTTGGGAGGGGTTTAGCCAATTGGAACAAACAGTTAGAACTGGAATATACTGGGACAATATCTTAGTTAATGTTAGTCAATTAGAACTGAAATTTAAAGTTCTAATTTGGTGTTAGTCATGAATGGAACTGAAACTGAAAGAAAAAATGTTCCTACTAGAACTTTTTAATATACAAAATGAGTGTTTCATCCATAAAAAATATCACACCTATTTCGATAGAACAACAATTAAAAATCAGAACTATCAAACCCTAGCCTTCTCCCCCCTCCCTCCCTCCCTCCTCTATTTTCTTTCTGTAAGCTTTCAAATCTTTTTTGTCTCTTTTTTTATTGACTAAATCCAATGGATTCAACACAAAAAATTCCAATTTTTTTTTAAATCCATCTAATTTAAAGACATCCAAAATTAATCAAAAAATATAAAAATAATTAAATATGTATGTAACCTTAATTTGATCAAACTAAAACAAAGATATGTTTAATTATGTTTTATAAGCATACAGAAATATCATTTTCTATAATTAAAACAGTAAATTAATTTTTTTATCTTACAAACCATTTAGAAACAATTAAATATTTTCTAATTGAGCTTATATGTACAATTTGCACTTCACCAATAAAAATAAAATAATCTAATATAGTTTCAATTTCAGTTCAAGTTTAAATCTTAAATTCTATAAAAAAAATTAAGTACTGGTTCTATTAAAGTCATACGAAAATGTTCCAGTTTTAAAAGTTCTATTTTTATCGAAAAGTCTCATTTTACCGACGACAGGCCCTAAGGGATAAACTTCATCGATAATATCTTTACTGTTATAACTATAACTCAAGGGTAAACATGACCTTCTCTTATATTATATTATCAAGAATATAATTATAAAAAACACATAAATTTCTAATAATTAAAAGAAGCCATCTCATTTTCTTTCTCTTTCTTTCTCCACCATTTATGACCCCCCTCGCCCGCCACGCCACACACACCAGAAAGCATGTGTGAATCTTGAAATTTGGGATGGGAAATTATACATGACCATCCAAAATTAAATATTTTATACATATTCTCTCTAATTATTTTGTGTTTATTTATTGCTAAATTTCAACTTGTTATTATGAACCATAGACACTTTTTTAAGTGACCAGAAATTTTCAAAACGATACCATGAACTTTCAAAAGTATAGAAAAAAAAACCCTAGCTAACGGGGTTAACGGAAAATTTCAAAGTTACCAAAATACCCCTCTTTTTGCAAATATAGTCCTTTTTATTATATGAGAGGGGTATTTTGGTAATTTTCTAGTTTTCCATTGACACCGTGAGAGGGTTTTGTCACTTTTGAAAGTTTATGGTATCAATCCATCATTTTGAAATTTCATGGTATCATTTGGAAAAAACGTCTATAGTTCATGACAGCAAGTGAAATTTTAGCCCTTATTTATTAATGCCCTGCTCTATTACATATTTGTATTGCATCATCTATGTATCTCTTTATATATCTCTTGAATATATGTGGGCCAAGAATAAAGTGTGTAGGAAAGTATTTCTTGTTTATTGGATGCATAAGCAAGAGATAAATATCCTATACAGATAAAACAGTTGACTCAAAATCAGTTGACACATCTTGAATCACTAAAACAGCATTAGTGCACCTCTTCATAATTTGCTCATCTCCACATCTATTAAGACCCGTCCATGAACAAAGTCAGTAGAAATAAACTAAAATAACTCCACAGTCAAAATGCTTACTCAGATTCAACATGTGACTCAAATATAAGAGCTAAGATATAATTATCTAAAGTTTATTAGTTAAGTGCATGCCGAGTCACAAATTAACGTTTTGGGAGCAAATTCGTGGATTCTCTGGATGTGTGGGATGTGCGTGGATGTGTTGTGTGTGTTGCAGGGTTAGGGTTTACGGGTCACGACAACGATGACAAAAAAAATGCATGCTGAGTCACACTTTTGTGTGTCCAGCTATGACTACTCAATTGGCAAAAAAATTTGTAACAAAGACTCTCATGTGAACATCTCACACATGATAAACTATTATAGTTGCAGATATTTGTGAATTAGGCTCTATATATATAGTAATTAACAAAGATGGGCAAGATAAATGAATTGAATATGACTAGTTCAAATTTGAGATAAAATAGGGGGAAATAGTGACTTTTTCTAACTTTTTTCTATTAATACTACATAGTTAATACTCTTACTAATAGGCATTTTTTCAAAATAAATATGATATGATATGATAAAACAAAGAATCAAATGCATTGGAAAAAAAAGATATAATCTTGACCTGCGTAATGACATACAATTTAGCTAATATGGCATATGGTTGGTTTCTAGATATAACATTAACAACTTCTGAATTTTAATCAATTGAGAGTCTAATAAACTGTCCTCAATAATCTCGCTCCGCTTCCATTATTGAATCACGTGTGCTTGGACATATATGCAAGTCAAAAATAAGCCAATAAAATCCATAACTATTACATTTTATTTACAAATCATAAAATCTTTCTTCTTCTTTTCATTCTTAATTTTTGAAAGTACAAATCTTTAACTATTAGAAATCTTAAACTTCGCTAGATAGCACATTTTCTTTCATTCTTAACTCATATTTTCAATTAAATTGAATAATCATCTATGCCCTTCCATTTGTTGATTAATTGATTACCTATATCACTGTTCATAGTATGTCAACTTATATTTTCATTATTAATAACCACTGGCTTACCATTTTCATTAAGTCATCTATTTAGGAGCACTAAATATTACTATCAAGCTAAGCAAAAAGCACTAGCTTGTCAGCTTCAAAGAAGAATTTGGACTCATGGGAATTACATTGCTCAAGGATTTTTTAATATAAAAATTACAGGATCTCCTATATTTTTATACAAATGAATCAATGAAAATCTAAAAAGGTTTGTATGTGTATTAATTTGATGGGGACAAAATTAGTGGAGTATGAGTCAAGTTTAGAGACCCTTTAGGACTGTTGGTTTAATTTGGTTGCTAATAGAGTTCAATGTGTCACGTTGCACGCAATCTTAAACATTGATTCGATTTGGTTATGTCATGTGATGTGTGCATGGCATTTGACCTTATATGCAACACAATGGGAAAAAGAAAAGTTGATGTCGGTTAAAAAAGGAGATCTCCAACTCAAATATCTCTCCATGCGGACAAGAAAGAAAGAAAATTCTAAATTTAAAATACATTTAGTATCTGGTTTTTCAGTAGACGCCAATTACAACAAAGCCCTTTTTATCAGGATGCCAAATATCGCATCTACCTCCAATTCACTAGAAACATGTCCTCTTCAAAACTTTGATAAATATTTTCCATATTCACCCCAAACCTTAGGTATTTCAAAATATCCCCTCTGATTATAACACCCACGGCTAGATCACATTAGTATTTTGCACGTGCGATCCATACGTGTATATTTGAACAGCATATACATCCCAATGAAGATATTTATAAGAATTTTTACCCATAAATATTGAATATAAATTTCTAAAGATATCTATAGAATTTAAATTAAATAAATTCGGTGAGTGGTAATATTAAACTTGAGAAATTTATGGGTCAGATAAAATAACAAAGATATATAGGGCTTATGTATAAATTTGTAAGGGATGCCTCTTTTAAGGTTTTGGAGTATGAGAGAGAATGTATGATGAGAGAGAGGGGGAGGATTGTTGATTTTTCATTAACATATTTTTGTCTTTTACTTACCTAAAAAATAAAAAGGATGTATGAAATGGACATCTTCAATTCTTAACTTTGGCTCTATATAGGAATTTTGTCATTTTTTAATATTTTTTATTTTGTTGATTAACGACATCGTCTAAGGATTTCTAGTCATAATAGTAAGGGCTTTTAACTGGAACACCCCATCATCCTTCGCTGATTGCTAAAATGTCCCACCATAATTCTTATTATTTAAAAGACTCTTATACATTTAAATTGTACTGAAAGTCCACGTCACTAGTTTGTTTGAGTTGTTCTCTTAACTTTTTAGTATTTAAGTAGGTCTTTCTCTAATGAAATGAAGCCACATTCTTCCTTCATTGAAAATTGGGATTTAACACAACTAAAGAATACTTTTCCTTTCAAATGAGGTTTCCACGAACTCGAGACTTAGCAAGGAAGGGACAATGATACCCGATAAGCTCATTGCTGGAAAAGTGTTGATGTTTTAATTTGAAAGATCTTTGATCGAAACCCTAATCCTAAAGTCAATTTGGCAGAAAATTTAGAAATTTTGAGAAAAGAATAGAGGCTATGAAGGTTTTAAAATCCTAACCGATACTCAGTGTGAGCCTCAATAGAAGATGTCAAAAAGATTGGGGCTTTTAGTGCAATTTAAATGTATGTAAGGCCTTTAAAATAAATACAAGGTATGAAGGAATTTTAGTAAGAGAATAATGTAGAAAAGAGGCGTGAGAGGCTTTTCTGTCAATTAGCGTCCAAAAGCTATATCTTTCATGATTTTTTTCGACGATGACATCGATCATCATCATTGGATACACCAAATTTTATGCGATTCCACGCTCTTTTTACTGTTGAATTAACAATGTAAAAGATTCTATTATCACTAAACCGTTATTTTTGCAACCACCAAATCCACGGTGAAAAATGATGGAATCACATGAAATTTGGTGTATCCACGTCTTATATGATAAACATGGTTATGATGATGGTGACAGTCAAAATAAACCGTTGATGATGTAGATTTTCATCGTGATAGGCGGAAATTTCGCAGTTCTCTTCCGTTGTCCTTTTTTAAGTAATTAGCAAAGGAGGAGAAGGTTATTTATTTAGTAAAAAATCTGTAACACTAAAGGTTAAAGATATTTCCCCAGTTCCCCCCAATTTCTCAAAACCCTAGCAGCCCCAACTCTACGAGCCGCCGCCGCCTCCCTCCTCTTCTTCCAACGGCGACTACCTCGTCATCCTCTCCCCGCCGCACCTCCTCCGCCTCCTCTCTCCTCTTGCGGCCTCGAGTTGTGCTCGCTGCTGCCTTCCTCGTCGACTGTGCTCGCTGCCGTCTTTCTTCCCTCGGGTTGGCCGCCTCCTCATCTCCTCCATCTCTACATCAAGGTATTTTTCTTAATTCTTCATTTGTTTTTTTTTTCATTTTTAAATTAAGTTTTTAGCTGACATTGTTGCGAGGATTGTGTTTATTTGTTTGGTTGATATTGTTGTGAGGATTGTTGATGAAGGGGTGGATTGTGGTGATGATTGTTGATGGTGTTGCATTGTTATTTTGAGAGAGAGAGAGAGAGAGAGAGAGAGAGATTGTTGGTTGGTTTGTGTTTTTAGAAAGAGAAAGAAGGTTGGGTAGGAGGAGGAGGGGGAGGGGGAGGGACAGGAGATGAAGGGTTAGGGTGGAGAGGGGAGAGGGGAGAGGGAAGGATCGGTTTTAGATGTAGTTATATGAATAATATATATGTAGTTGGATTGTTCTAGATGTAGAAATTTGAATCGGAAACCAAAACTTTAATTGTTGATGATAATTGTTAGAATCAAGATCAAATCTTGGAAACGAAATCAGTAGACCCTAAGCTTGTTGTTGTGAAACCATAAGCCTTAAGCTTGAATCGGAAATCCTAAACCTTAAACTTGATGTGAAACCAAAACCATAACTTGAAACCAAAACCATAAGCTTGAAACGAAACCATAAATTTAAAATGAAAACCCTAATGTGAAAATTTCTATACTATTATCGAGATTCTCACATAATGTTGAAAAAACTTATGATAAATAATTATCAAACTAAATAACACGTCTTAGACCATGTCTATCAATTATATGCGTATGGTTTTCATCGTGACATAAAACTATGTGAAGGTTGTCAACATCGAGCGTTAATCGTTCATTGCTTTTAAGACTTTTAGTTTAGACAATGAAATCTCCACATAAAACCTTTATTTTAGTACACGTTCAAAAATACTAGTTTTAATCAATGTTGAAAATATCCTAACACGTAGCTAATGCTCTACCCCTAAAGAGTGAAAGGTGGAAGGCCTTGTTTGGGGAATGGGGTCAAGTTTTCTAAACTGAACGTTTATAAAGTTAGAAAAACTTAACTCCAATATGCTAACTATAGCCTATTAGCAATCATTTTGGAGTTGAGATAACTGTAGTTTATAGCTGTGAGTTTGAGATCCAATCTGATCTAAGTTATCTATACTCCATTTTTGGAGTTTGGGGCTTGCTAACTACAATTTGCATATCTCCCGCCTCCACTTAAAAAAATAAACTATCCTAACTCTATATCCAAACAGGCCTTAAATAGCGTAGGTTACATGAATTCTTAATATTTGTAAAGATTGAAATTCATTATCTCCAAGACATCATATCAATATGCCTAAAATTCAATGACGATTTTATCTTAAAGCCTTAGAGGAAACAAATCTTATTCACTTTTGCCATGCTATTGTAGTTGTGCAGTTGTAATAGCAATAAGAACATGTACTTTGTAGTAAACTAGAACCAAATCAAAATACGCCTAAAAAGAAAACTGACCTAATTTTATCTAAACCGTAATAAATATATTTTTAAAAAACAAATATTTATCCTACATACTTGATATTGAAAAATTACTGCAACTACGTGATTGGAGAGTAAATCCTTGTCGTCGTTGAGAAAGTCCTGTGTTGAAATCGATATCGCATTCGGCGGCAAATCCAAGCCGGCGGCAGACAAAGTTGAAATCGCTGTTATTTTTGAAGGGGGATCAACAAGGGCAGAGGTAGAGAGAGGAGGCCGCCACTTGCTCTAGGGTTTCTTTTTTCTTTCTTTTCTATCTATTTTTTGGGCAAATTGTCAATACCCCAAGCAGGTTTTCTCGCTGACAAAAAAACCTTGCCCCGAAGAGCTTGTAAAAAACCCCTAAAAAGTTTTCAGTTATCAAAAAAACCCTTGCATGCGGTATTTATATAAGTGCCTTCTATTTCTAGTTATTATGAGATATCTATATAGTTGCCTGCGTTATATATGACCTATGTTGATATAGCATGCAACTATACAGATACTACATGAAAAATTTCCACGGGTTTTTGACATCCGCTTCGAGGCCAGGGGCATTTTGTCAACGGGAAAACCTGCTTGGTGTTTTTGATAATTTACTCTTTTTTAAAGGGTGAATTACATTAAAATGCCTTGTCTGTCGTGTTTTTTAACCAAAATACCTTAAAATATTTTAATTGTTAGTAAAATACCTTAAGTGTTATTTTTAGGGTATTTTAGTGAAATAAAAAAACCTTTCAAACAATATTTTAAGCTATTTTACTATAAAAAAATATAATTGAAGTAATTTAGTGAAAAACAAGATAGTTAAAGGTATTTTATATAGTTTACCCTTTTAGGGTGAATTACTAGGTGTTCCAAAAAGCGTACATGTTGCAAAAAAAGCCTTGTGACAAACTGTAATTGGGCTTTACAGAAACGCCCCATAGTAAATTACGACCACATCGTTATGTAGCATGAAATTTCATGCCTCCTGATTTTTCCAGCATTGGTTTTAATAAAACGCTGCATCAAACAAAACCATGAAAACCTACTAGGCTTAGCTCTGTAGGTTCCAACTTCCTCTCCAAAGGGAGAGGTCGCAAGCTTGATCCGCGAAGGAAGTTGATTTCAAGAAAAATACAAAACCATGAAAACTAACCAACTAGAAATGGACCTTATTTTTGAAACAAATACCACAAGCAACATGCTATGTATTTATGCAATAGGTGCTAAAATTTACTTGTAATTTAAATTAGGATTTTTTTTTGCATATCACCTCCAAAACTTGTGTATATCTAACTATTACCCCCAAATCTTAATATTTCCATATATTGCCCCCAAATGTCATAAGTTATTCACCTCAAAAGCAAATCTATTTCATTATATTTCATTTGTATCCTAATTCCATTCATTTTAATATCCTATTTTTAAACAGACCAAGTTTCCCCTATATTACTTTCCCTGGGTAATTTTTTGAGTGAAATATCCCTAATAATGTCAATGGCCGTTTAGAGCCATTTAATGATATTTATACCCCCACAACAGTCATCTTCAAGCTTGAAGTAGGGCTTCTAAAAAGCTGCTAGGGTTTTTAATTCTCTCAAATATTTTTTCTTGGATGCAATGCTTGGAGAGGGGGTGGGTGGGTTTGCCACATCTTAATTCCTCGGCCTGTTTCTCTTAGAGTCTTGCTGCTGAAAAAATGGTTGATATCAAGAGAATGAGCTTCACTGCAACTTCTGTAAATTTCAACTAAGATGAAAATTTTCTTATTCCAACACCATGTGCAAGGGTTGAGTGTGGTTTTGACATTACAAAGATCCAGGGATTTGTTGGCTAGACTAGGAAGAGGAACATGAGTTTGTAGAAGGGCGTAGCGTAAGAGAGGAAGTGAACGAGAGAAACGAGGGAGGACATATGTGCAAGTTGTTTGATGTTTGTTCTCATAGAATAGAACGATTGAAATTACAGGTTTTTATTTGGTGTTGCCTATGGAGGCATAGAATATTGGGGGAGACAAGATGAATATTAGAGTTATTTTTATAAAAAAAATTGCTTAGTAAACTTAAAGAGAGTTGTAGCTATATTAATACTTGGTGTACATATATTAAAGTCTTTTTTTTATTTTTAGAAATGCCCACTTCAAATTTGTTTTGTAAATTGATCTTTTTGGCCCATCAGTATTTGATGCCAAAAAGTTTTGGGTTGCTTGATCTCTCTCGCTCATTCTCTTAGTTAGCTTGGCCATGGTTGTCCGTTGTATCAGGTGAAACTTATAATTTTTTTATAAAAGAAATCTTGGTCAGAGCTTCTATTTGATGTTTTTGATTGCTTCAGTTAAACAATTTCCCTGATAATATATACTTGAATATGTGATTTGCATTCCTGATGACAAATAGGTATAGTTTTTCCTTGATATTATTATCAATCTACAAAATTATCGATTGTTTCCAACGAATGTTTTCTTTTTGTTATCGGCAGGATGTTGCCCGTTAATTTATCAAAGAAGAATTCTTTCCAGCATCGTATCTGTGATGGGGATCTCGTTATTGTTTACGAGAGGCATGACAACATGAAGGCCATCAAAATAAAGAACGGCTCCGAGTTCCAAAATAGATTTGGGGTTTTCAAACATTCGGATTGGATAGGCAAACGATTTGGATCCAAGGTACTGAGTAACAAGGGTGGATTTGTGTATTTATTAGCCCCCACACCTGAATTATGGACTTTGGTCTTGAGTCATAGGACTCAAATTCTATATATCGTGGATATTAGCTTCGTGATTATGTATTTGGAGATTGTTCCGGGGTGTTTGGTTCTTGAGTCGGGAACGGGAAGTGGATCTCTTACGACCTCTCTTGCTAGAGCAGTCGCACCCTCAGGTCATGTTCATACGTTTGATTTCCATGAGCAAAGGGCTTCTATGGCTAGGTAAGCCGTAACCTACCTTTAAATTGTTTTGGTAGTTTAATTGCACATACAACTTTAAATTATTTCTCATTAAGCCCTTATCACCATTCGACTTGTTTCTCTATGACCTGAAGATAAAATTTGACCTGATTATTGTCTAACTCAGGGGTGTTCTGTGCTAATAAAACGGTTTAAGGGTGATGAGTATTGGACGAGGTATAGTGTCACATGCAAAATTTATTCATTTATTATTATTTTATTTAATGTTAAGATCATTTTTATTGTCGACATTGAAAGCTATATTCAACCATAGCAGCCACTAGCCATCATAATGATTGGACACAAAAAGGAATATACGGGAAAGACCAAAAACCTGGTCTCCAACCACGTCTAGGATTGAGTGAGTACTTGACATCAGGCTTATTCATGAGAATTTTATAGGGGATTCAACCAAATGTTGTATAGATTTACCCTCTTAGCCATTTCAACAAGTCAGACTCGTTTATATTAGAGTTCGGTTAACTCCTTTTTGAAATAATGCAAGCCAACTTATATATTCGTGCACATGATATAAAAACCTAGAAGATCACTCTGCTATATGCAAATAGAAATCTTACTGCTACTCTGGCATGATGCAGAGATCAAAATGGTTAGTATAGGATTATAATGATCTTTGTGTTTGCTCTTTAGAACCTCCAACAAACTGCTGGTGTGTGGATTATTAGTTCAAAAATATATATATATGATGGCTGTAAATGCGTACAAGAAATCTAATCAAAATCAAATTCATTCCAGTTTATCCTAGATTTCAGACCTTACCTTATTGTAAAGGTCTCTATATTTGATCATAATAGTTTCTTCGAAAGAAAACAAGATATTATAGATTCATTATTCTATTAAACACTAATATCTTTGAATTTGGTTTGGTAAATTGTCTACTTCAACATTGTCAGATTTTATAAGATTTTCTTCTTAGGTGCTTGATTATTATTTGATTGTTTTTGTAGTATTGAATCTAATAATTTTTCGTTTCGCTCATTTGAAAGCTCAATGGTGTAGGCATCACGCAAGAAAATTTTCATGTATTCATTCCCAAATATGATTGGAAATTCCCAAAGAAAATATGCATCTATTCACTCCAATAATAATTGGAAGTATATTTAATATATGTTGCACAAATTCGTATCAAATACGGTTAGGACTCTTTTCAACACCTCCACAAAGTCATATTATATCCTGAATGTATCAAACATGTATCAATAACTAAAATGCAAACAATTTATGCATTGGTACCAACAAATTATTTGTATTAAAAGTTTAGATTTTGCTAAAATGACAATTTTTTGGTTTAGTGTGTGTTTACAATAAAGAAAACTATTGTATCCCAACGAAGCGTGCCCAAATCTGTGAATCCAACTCGTACAGGGTCCCCTGTCCGTATCCAAATCCATGTTGCTTAGTTTTCAGTTATGATGACTAGTATTTAATATGTGCGACACACACATAAACATGTTAGATATTATGGAAAAATATTTGATGTACTCTGAAGAGTTTAGACTAGAAATAGTTAAGGTGGTTAAAGATATTTTGTACACTTTTAAGAATTGAGAAATTTGGACCGCCAAATATAAAAAATCTAAGCGTAACTTTCTTTTTCCTTTTCAAAATTATTGGAATTTTGATTTGAGACCCCTTATCCTTTTGAGTAAAAGTAGTAGAGATCTGTAATGTGGATTTTTCAACTTTCACAGGGACGATTTTGAGAAAAATGGGTTGAGCGGTTTGTTAACTGTTTCTGTTCGAGACATTCAAGGGGAAGGGTTTCCTGAAAAATTCTGTGGTGCAGCTGACTCGGTGTTCCTAGATCTTCCTCAGCCATGGTTAGCGATGCCTTCTGTTGCAAGAATGTTGAAGCAAGATGGCGTTTTGTGCTCATTTTCTCCTTGTATTGAACAAGTGCAGCGCTCATGTGAGACTCTACGATCAAATTTCACAGGTCCTCTATCTCTCTTCCTTATGGGTTGTCTTATTCCAAGTAAATGGAATAGTGTGTTGTTTGACTAAAATACAAGACATGGTAACATAAAGCAAGAAAAAATATTTTTAATAATATTTTACCGCTCTCTATAAAGTTCATGGTATTTATGTAGAGCAATTGATGAAGGACCATGTGATTTTAGTATAATTTACTACCCATACTTCCAAAACATTATTATGTAATAATTTTTAATTATTCAATTATTATTTTTTGTTTATGAACGGTCATGTTAACGATATCCCTGCAAGAAATGAAGAAATCATGCCGTGACAACTAATATATCTGCATATTTCTTTTGATTCTCACTTGTAATTATTTTCTCATTGTTTCATCATCGAATCTGAAAGTAGCAAAACCATTCCACACTGCTAGTCTTATAGGTTATTTTTTCGGTTTAGGCATGTAGTAAATGAGTATTATTATGTGATTAAGCTTGTACAGGGATCTTTCTTTCTTCCCATTGTGGTTGCGGATATTTTGTTCTTTTGTGTCTTAATATTTCATTTTATTTATTTGGATAGGTCTGCAGGAAACCCCACCGTTGCCGGTCCCAAGTCCGGATGAGAAAGGGTGAGGGTTGTGGTAGGCTTGTGACAGCCAACGGAAAACTTTGTCACATTCTATGACATGAACCATTACAAGAATATCGTTGGGGCGTCCCCTACTCAGCGACGCGCTACATCGGATCCCGGATGTAGTGTTAAATATGCAAGGGCTTGATCGTCGTCCAGATGCGGCGCGCTACATCGGACCCCGGGTGTAGTGACAAATAAGCAAGGGTCGTCGTCCAGAGACGGCGCGCTACATCGGACCCCGGGTGTAGTGACAAATAAGCAAGGGTTTCATAGGATCCGTCTAGCTTTCTGGAACATAGGTTCCCTTACGGGTAGACTGATAGAATTAGTGGAGGTGATGATTAGGAGGAGAGTTGGTATTATGTGTTTGCAAGAAACTAAGTGGGTAGGTGAAAAGAGTAGAGTCATAGAGCCTTGGGGTTATAAGCTTTGGTATACGGGTAGAGATAAAAATCGTAATGGGGTAGGTATAATCATAGATAGACGGTTGCTTGAGGATGTAGTTGAGATTAGGAGAAAAGGTGATAGAATTTTACTGGTTAAGCTTATTCTAGGTGGAGAGATCTTTAATGTTATTAGTGCTTATGCACCACAGATAGGTCTTGATGACGCTAGTAAGCGTCTATTCTGGGAGGATTTGGACGAGGTGGTGCAAAGTATACCTAGTGGAGAGAAGTTATTTATTGGTGGTGATCTTAATGGACATGTAGGTACTAGTCGTAGTGGGTTTGATACTATCCATGGAGGTTTTGGTTTCGGACAAAGGAATGAAGTAGGTGACTCGATTCTAGATTTCGCTTTATCTTATGACTTGATCTTAGCAAACACCTGGTTTAGGAAAAGAGAGTCCCACCTTATCACTTTTAGGAGCGGATCAAATGCTAGTCAAATAGACTTTTTTCTGACGAGAAGAATAGATAGAGGTTGTTGTATCGACTGTAAGGTAGTGCCAGGTGAGAGTGTAACTACTCAACATAGACTTTTAGTTCTAGATTTTCGATTTAGAAGAGAACCTAGGAAGATTAGACGTAAGGTAGAACCTAAAATTAAATGGTGGCGATTGAAAGAAGGTAATCAAAAGGCTTTTATAGATCGTATAGTACGAGAAGCGGATTGGCAGTCGGAAGATGATCCAGACAAAACATGGAACAAAATGGCTAGTTGTATCAAGAAAGTAGCTAGAGATCTACTTGGTGAGTCGAGAGGTGGCGCTCCACCATCTAAGGACATATCATGGTGGAATGAAGATGTAAAGGTTGCTATTAAAATTAAAAGGGATTCTTATAAAGATTTGAAGAAAAGTAGAGATGTGGAGAGATTTGAGAAGTACAAAATGGCTAAAAAGGAAGTTAAGAAAGCTGTTCGGGAAGCTAAATCTAAGGTCTACAAGGAGGTGTACGAGAAATTAGACACTAAAGAGGCTGCAAATGATATATACCGGATTGCTCGAATGCGGGAAAGGAAGACTAGAGACTTATGTGCGGTGAAGTGTGTCAAAAATGAAAATCAGAAGGTTTTAGTTCGAGATGAGGATATCAAGGAAAGATGGAGAGATTATTTTGACAAATTGTTCAATGAGAGCTTTACTAAGAATTTGGATGGACTTGTCATTCAATCTCAAGATATAAATCGTGATTTCATGCGCAAAATAAGACTTACTGAGGTTAAAGAAGCTTTGAACAGAATGGGTTTAAGAAAAGCGGTTGGTCCTGACGGGATTCCTATCGAGATTTGGAGATGCTTAGGCGAAATAGGCGTTAAATGGCAGACAGATCTGTTTAATAAGATTTGGCAGACAAAAAAGATGCCAAATGAATGGAGGAAAAGTATCCTTGTACCTATCTACAAGAATAAGGGTGACATTCAAAGTTGCTCAAACTACCGTGGAATAAAACTAATGTGTCACACCATGAAACTTTGGGAGAGGGTGATTGAACACAGGCTAAGGAAGGATATTAAGATAACAGAGAACCAATTTGGGTTCATGCCTGGACGATCGACGACAGAGGCGATTCATTTGCTTCGTCAACTTGTCGAGCGCTTTCGAGAGAGGAGAAGAGATTTGCATATGATATTTATTGATTTAGAAAAAGCGTACGACAAGGTACCTAGAGAGGTATTATGGGGGACAATGATGAAAAAGGGGGTTTCCGTCAAGTATATTGACATAATCAAGGATATGTACGACGGAGTAGTGGCAAATGTCAGAACGTGCGGTGGCTTAACAAGTGATTTTCCGATTACTATTGGTTTACATCAAGGATCTGCATTAAGTCCTTTCCTGTTTACCATCGTGATGGATGAGCTTACTAGAACTATCCAAGATGAAGTCCCTTGGTGTATGCTATTCGCTGATGATATTGTTCTAGTAAATGAGACGAAAGCAGGGGTTAATGCCAAATTGGAATTATGGAGACAAACATTGGAATCTCGGGGATTCAGATTGAGCAGGTCCAAGACAGCATATATGCACTGCAAATTTAGTAGCCAGAGAAATCAAAACCATATTGGTATAACATTGGAAGGACAAGAGATATCACCGAGCGACCAGTTTAGATATCTAGGTTCCATCATCCAAAGGAATGGGGAGATCGATAGTGATGTTAATCAAAGGATCCACGCTGGTTGGTTGAAATGGAGGAGTGCAACAGGGATTTTGTGTGATCGTAACTTTCCGTTAAAATTGAAAGGGAAGTTTTATCGGAGCGCTATTCGGCCTGCCTTATTATATGGTACAGAATGCTGGGCTCCTAAGAAGCATCATACACAGAAGATGCACGTAGCGGAGATGCGCATGCTTCGTTGGATGTGCGGTAACACTAGAAAAGACAAGGTGCGAAATGAGGATATTCGTGCAAAAGTTGGTGTAGCACCCGTGGAGGAGAAGATGCGGGAAAACCGGCTTAGATGGTTTGGTCATGTGCGACGCAGACCTATGGAAGCACCGGTTCGACGAATAGATACTCTCGATATGGGTAATGGCAAAAGGGCAAAAGGGAGACCGAAGAAAACATGGATGGAGGTGATACGAAACGATATGGTTGCCAAAGGAATCAATGAAAGTATATTGTTCGATAGAAGTGAGTGGAGACAGAGGATTCATGTGTTGGACCCGGCGTGATTCTCATGTTGGTTCATGTAGCCTACCCCTTATGCTTGGGATAAAAGGCTCAGTTGTTGTTGTTGTTGTTGCAGGAAACCCCCCTTTTCCCCATACAATAATAATTTGCTCAAGCTTTTAAAAATCTGCACCATACACCCGCTGCAACATGTGTAAGTTGGTAATCCTCTAGGACCCAAATAACTCGATTTTTCCTTTCAAAATCACGCGTCAGTCCTGTCTTTAGTTACTTCGTTACCAATCAAATCCCCTTTTATGATCTTGGGATAATTTCGGAAGAAATTCTAACCTCCTAAAAATTATAAGAGTTACCATGGTTTCCACCATTCGGGCAAAAATAAGGGCAGTTCCCTGCAGTTTAGCCTATTCCTTTAATTTTCAGTGTGCAGCGATTTCACATTTTCCCAATCTCTTCAAACTTGTATAGTGCTAATGTTTGCATCGTTTATCCTTTTGGCTTTCCATTGTGCAGATATAAGAACTTTTGAGATCCTACTAAGGACATATGAAATCCGAGAAGAGAGGATAAAGGCTGAAGAAGGCGATAAATTTTCTCCAGTGGGCCCCCTTCCCCGCAAGAGAAGGCAAGTTTTATCTAGCGAAGGAAATTTTGAGAGCATGGAGAAATCTTCATCGATCATGGTGAGGCCTTGTGGCGAAACTAAAGGGCACACAGGATATTTAACATTCGCTAGACTCGCATGTATTTGATTAAAGTAGGTTTACCTTTGGAATTCTATTTATTTGTCATTGCGGCCTTGTGAACTTAATTTTTTGTAGCATTTTGTACCAAATTGTTCACTTGGAAGAATTTTGGCGGGTGAAGTAGAGAAATCATGAACTTCATCTGCTTCGTCTACAACATTATTCCTTTCTTTTGTCTTGTTAATTTTTATTTAAGATGAAAATAGAACAAAGGGATTTGTTGATAATAGTTTCTAGCGAGTATTATGTTTTGATATTAGTCTTTACTGTATAAATTGGTGAAGTCTTGCACAAAAAGATTTATACTACTTTCTGTATGTGTGTCTTGAGCTGTTACTGGTTAATTTACAGGTAGTTATAGTATGAATAAAATTATACAAACATTGGGAATTGATTATATAATTCTAGAGGTCACGGTGCCTACAGCGCCATTGCAGTCCTAAAACTGCTGTCCCCAGACTCAAGGGCTGGTGGGGTTTAGGGGCTATCTGTGAAATAACAACCAGGGGCCCCACAGCTCATGAGTATAGGACTCTAGAAATTTTGTTGCTCGGGGAGTCCTAATCTAATCCCACCACACGCACGCATCCAGAAGACTTCACGAATTTGCTCTGAAAATGTTAATTTGTGGCCACTTCCACAACACACGCACGCACCCAGGAGACCTAAGAATTTGCCCCGAAAGCGTTAATTTGTGGCCACTTCCTCTCTGGGGTTCTTGAGATTCGAACCCCACACTCTCTTCAAGAGGGGAAGTGCTTGTACCAGCAAAGTCCAAAGTCAAGAAAATCTTATTAATTTAAAAGTTCGTTGTTATTTAATTTTGTAAGTGGTAACATCTCATATATATGATTTTCATACGTAAAATATGAAAGATTAACTTGCAAAAATGTCACCATTTTTCTTTCTCTTGTCAACATTTTCCATGCTATGGCATATGAATATCGTGAAATTTTTAGAAATCTCAAAATTTTATATTTCCTTTTGGTTTCTCAATATTTTTCTTGTTATAGCACGAGAATCACGGAATATATAAAAATTCAAAAAAAGATTCTTCAAAGTTTCAAAAGTGTGCACACTGTATATATTGAGAAATTTTAAAAATCTTTAAATTTCCGTCCTCGGTTTTCCAATATTTTGCTTACAATATAGCACAAGAAAATCATGATTTTTTTTTTAAAATACTTTTGTGTTCTTCGGTTTTAAAATATTTTTCATGATATAGCACACGAAATTGCAAAATTTTCAAAAATTTATTATTTTCTTCTTTTTTTTAATAATATGCATGATATATATATATATATATATATATATATAGCACACAAATTCATGAATTTTCAAAAATTTCAATTTTTTTGTATTTTTAGGTTTCTTAAAATTTGCATCCACATAACAATCACGAAATTTTCAAAAATCCCAAAATTATTTGTTTACTTCAAATATGTAAGATTTTGCACACTACCACATGTAAATTACGTAATTTTTAAAAATCTCAAATATTGCAGTTTTCCTTCATTTTTTCAATATTTTTCATACTATATTTATAGCACATGAAAATCGCGAAAGCTCAAAAATCGCAAAAAAAATATTCATTTTTTCTTCATTTTTCAATATTTTGTATGTTATCACAATAGAATTGCAAAATTTTCAAAAATCTCAAAAATATTCTATACTTTTCGGTTTTTTAATATTTTACTTGCTTGTATCATATGAAAATCGCGATATATTCAATAATAAAATAAAAAAATTGAATTCCTTCAAATTTTTAATATTTTGCATGATATAGCACATGAAAATCGGGAATTTTCTAAAAATTCTTTAAAAATTGCGTTTTCTTCAAATTTTCAATAGTTTGCATGCTATATAACACACAAATCAATAAAATCTTAATAATTCTCAATATTTTCTGTTTTATTCGGTTTTTAAATATTCTTCTTGCAGTCCACAAAGATTGTGAACTTATCAAAAAAATTCATTTTTATTTCTTAAAAATTGCTAAATTTTAAAAAAATCTCAAAAAGTTTTGTTTCTTTGGTGTTACAATTTATTGTATGCTATGCAGCACATGAAAATCATGAAATTTTCAAAAATCATAATTTTTTTTGCTTTTTGTTATTTTTCTAGCTATATGGAGCTTCAAAATTGTAATCTTTTCAAAAATCCCAAAATTTTTTGCTTTCTTTGATTTTTCAACATTTTTCTTGCTATAATAAAAGAAAATCCCAAAATTTTTAGAAATCTCAAAAAAAAATATTGTTTTCTTCATTTTTAAAAAAATATTTTGAATGATACAACACATGAAAACCGCAAAATATTCAAAAATATTTATAAAAAAATATGTTTTTTCCTTCATTTTTTCATTATTTTGCATGCTATTATAGCACATGAAAATCATGAAATTTCAAAAATCTTTTAATTTTTTGTTTTCTTCGATTTCCCAATATTTTACTTACCCAATATTTTGGAGAACTTCCAGGTATTAAGAAGACTAAAAGGTAAGTGATATAAAAAACGAAAAGATCGCTAATTGTTAGATAGAAGCTAACAGAACAAAGAAATATGGTCCAAGTGATTGAGACTTCGAATAATTGGAAAGACTCTTGCAACACATGAAAATCCCGAAATTGTGAAAAATCCTAATTTTTTTTGTTTTCTTCAAATTTCCATTATTTTGCATTACAGCACATGAAAATCACGGATTTTCAAAAATCTCAATATTTTATGTTCTCTTTGGTGTTTAATATTTTGCTTGTTATAGCATAAAAAAATCGCAAAATTTTTAACACCCTCAAGAATTTTATATTTTCTTCGGTTTTTCAATATTTTTGTTTGCTGATGTAAATCCCTAGTTCCATATATATATTTTCCGTATTTTTTCCTATTTTTTTTCATATATATATATACACATATATAATTTTATTTTATGTTCCTAATTTAAACCCAACCTACCTCTACCCGACCCGACTCTACCCGACCCGAACCCTCCCCTATCTTTCTTCTTCTTCTTCTCCTTACTTTTCTTTCCCGCCTTTTCCCTCGTCTCCTTCTTCCTCGCGCCCGCGCTCGCGATCCCCGCGCTCACCATACCAACGACCTTCCCGAGATCCCCTCCCCTAAATCCTCATTGGCTCCCCGCTCTCCCCCCCTCGCCGACGTCTCCGTGAGACCCGCTCAACCCACGACCGAGCTCTTCCCCAACTGCTCACCGAGATCCCAGTGCTCACCTCCCCTCATCTCTAACAACATCTCTCTCTTGCTGCCTCTTTCTCCCTCTAACCCGTTCTCCCTCACACTTCCACTCCCCACTTCCTTCCTCTCTCAAACCGATCCCTAGCCGCCGCCATCGAACACCACCGCCGACGAACCACCATCGTCGGAGCCACCTCCTCTCCTCATGACACCAAGCCCTCATCCTCTGCACACCAACCCCCATCGAGCATCTTACTACAACTGCAGCACCTCTGGAGTTCCGCTGCACCTCACCGCCGTTGAGCCATCGCCGACCGCCTCCCCGACGTCGACAACACCACAGCGGAGCACCCACTCCCCTCTCGCATGCCTCTTCCTCTCTCAAGCTTGACCCCACAGCGCCACCACCGTGCTCACATCGAATACGCCTCCGCACCGCCACCGTGCCACCGCTGCACCACCGTGTACCCAGACATGTTGCGTCCCGTACCCACTCCCCGAGCCACACCGTACCCCCACGTCGTACCAGCCCGCGTGCCGCGCCGTTCCAGCCCTGTCCCACGCAGTGCCAGCTCCCGTGCCACACCATACCTTGATCCAGTGCACGCGCCGTGCCACTCCCGCACCACGCACCAAGCCAGGACCACGTCCACTACCGTGTCACGTCCATGTCGACACCGTGCTCAGTACCAGATCTCCACGCGTCGCGCTCGCGCCACGCACCGTGTCCAGTATCGCATCGTCTTGTATGTCGAGACGAAATCCGCAAGCGGTGTCGCTTCGATATCAGCGACCGAAGGAAAGAGAAAACCCAACTCTTGCTAATCATGCTATTACATATATATAAGTTAATTAATAATATTAGATAAGTGCACATATGCGTGTGTGTATCTATATTGCGTTAAGTGATAATCGAATACTTGTGTATTGAGCCATCGTGATTAGTTGTATTGAATCGAACCTAACTCGGTCTATTAATCGTATGGATATCATATTACAATTTACATTAAGTAATTGTTGTCGATCGACACTCAGTACATATACTAAGTGGTTGATGCGAAATCATAAACCAAAACCCATTTAAAAATAGCGGAATTTATGACTAATGAATCACTCTATGGATTATGAATGTCGTGTAGGGATTTGAGTTAAAAATATTTAGGTTATACCCATGAAAGTCGCCCCCTAAAGACGACACTAAATCTGGAATGCACCGCACATGTCATGTCGAAAAATATATATTAAATTAAAAACAAATTGGAATGTAATGTTATATGGCTCGTATCGAAGCCGACTCGATAAACTAGAACCCTATAAATCTTACCCTTCAATGTTGATAGGCCACTGTAACGAGAATTGACTGGGAACGCGGCTCTGGACTGCAGTCCGGGGCAGCATTCCACGAGGATACCTGAATTTAAGCGCCTGCACATCCCTACATAAAACTGAAAATGCGCGGAGTCCTATACAGTCGTGTAGATAGTTTAGTTAGATAACATATGGATCTTTTCTCGTTCAGTTTCACAGTCGTTTGATATTTTTTGTATTTTAGAATATCGACGTGTTCTGCAGTGACATTTCTTTCACCTTCACACTAAGAAGGACATATCTTCTAGTACAGAAAGGCTATTATTAATCAGTTTGATGCGTTGGAAACCTAACAGATAGCACTAGGTTTTATTCAACTATGGAAACACCTGAATCTGAACAAAATCCCTAGTAAACCGCGCGCGAAATTAGACTTCCAGTTCTGAAACTGGAATTCCAGCAATTGATCGCTAATTTAAAATGATGATAAGTCTCTAACCTGAAATCCTATTGACATGAAACTAATTTTACTGCTTAGATAATCAAGTGTACTTCGTACGCCTTTTATATTGTTTTGGTCGATTCTATACGTGTGATTTATGATGAATTTTCCAAGTCATATGGCGTTGGCTGTCATAATTTAGTGAATATCTGTTCAGTGCATTTCCACATAAATTTTTTGTGTTTGGTTTATACCATCCGCATAGTGATCGTTTACATTGAGACCTAGTGACTGTTTTGCATTGTCAATATATAAGTGTTAGTGATTGGGTTGTGGCAAGTACGAAAGTGAACCAGTGATTGAAAGTGATATTGACAAGTGGAAACGTGATTGAAAGTGAAAGCGATACGTAATTGTTCACAACCTATCTAATACCTGAATACATACTATAACCCGGGGAATAAGGAAATCAAGGTGGAATTGAACTCGTATTTAGCAAGGTACAGTGATTTAGAGGATGATCATTCGATATTAGTGATATATATATACACACATACATTAGGTCGTGGGTCTAGCGGCACGGCTGCAGGGTTATGTCCCGGACAACACTGAACCGTAGTCTCACGCATGCACGAGACCCTTGTTAAATACGAGCATCTTTTCCGCTAATTGATTTCATTGATTTAGTGACATACACATTGCCTGGTTTACTGACATGATACATATATCGCGCTGTGCATATTCAAATGATATTCATTATTCTCATGTTTCTGTATTCTGTCGCACCTTTTATATTTAATAATATTGTACGCACATCATATATTTATTGCTATATGTGTCGCCCCGACGACCTGAGTGTGCATGCTCAGAGGACGAGGTGGACCCAATCAAGGAGCAGCACCTGCCATTCGAGATCGCGGAGATCTAGACCGCAACATCAGCGCCGCCCTTTTTGCTATAAGCACATTGTATTTCGTTGATTAGTTATTTCCTTATGCAAAATAAATGTAACTCGAACTCTTTTATTACAATGTAATAAAATTGTGAACTGTGATTTCCTTTACCCCAGTATTGTTTATTGACTACTATGTAATGCTAGAAACCGAAGTATGACTACGGCGGGATTATTACCTGACCATAGGAGCATGGCTAGCTTAGTCACCCCTCGTATTCCGTAATTTGAAAAGCGGGACGTGACAGCTGACATACGAAATCGCAGTGTTTTCATTTTCTTCTATTTTTCTATATTATATAGCACAAAAAATTGCAAAGTTTTCAGTTTTCTTCCGTTTTTTCAATATTATGCATGCTAACAAACAAAAATCACAAAATTTTCTAAAAATCTTTAATATTTTACATGCTACGCACACGAAAAATAAGGTTTTTTCATAAATGCGATTTTTTTTGTTTTCTTTGGTTATTTTTTTTTTTTGCAATACCCAACGAAAACTGTGAAATTTAAACTCTAAAAAGTTTCTGTTGTTTTAAAATTTTCAACATTTTGCTTGCTGAAGCATACAAAAATCATGAAATGTTTCAGTATTTTATAAGTAATACTTAAATACAACAACAATTGAGCCTTTTATCCCAATCATATAGGGTAGGCTACATGTTCCAACATGAGAATCATGCTAGGTGGAGCACATGAATCTTCCGCCTCCACTCACTCCTATCGAACAATATACTTTCATTAAAACCTTTGGCATTCATATCTTTTCATATCGCATCCATCCACGTTTTCTTCGGTCTCCTTTTCGCTCTTTCGACTTAGCCTAAATCGAGAATATCCATTCGTCGAACCGGTGCTTCCGCAGGTTTGCGTCGTACATGACCAAACCATCTTAGACGGTTTTCCCGCATCTTCTCTACGGGTGCTACACCAACCTTTGCACAAATATCCTCATTTCACATCTTATCTTTTCTAATGTTACCACACATCCAACGAAGTATATGCATCTCCGCTACATGCATCTTATGTGCATGATATTTCTTAGAAGCCCAACATTCCGTACCATATAATAAGGCATGCCGAATAGCGCTTCTATAAAAAAATTCTTTCAACCTTAACAGAAAGTAACGATCGCACAAATTCTCCGTTGCATTCCTCCATTTCAACCAACCAGCTTGAATTCTCTGGTTGACATCGCTATCGATCTTCCCATCGTTTTGGATGATGGAATCTAGAAATCTAAACTGATCGCTCGGTGATATCTTTTGCCCATTCTATACCACTGTGATCTCAACTTCTCTGTTTACTAAATTTGCATTGCATATATGCTGTCTTGGATCTACTCAATTTAAACTTTCGAGATTCCAACGTTTACCTCCACAACTCTAATTTGGCATTAACCTCTGCTTTAGTCTCATTTACTAAAATAATACCATCAGCGAATAACATACACCAAGGTAGCTCGTCTTGAATAGTTCTAGTAAGCTCATCCATTACTATGGTAAACAAAAATGGCCTTAATGCGGATCCTTGGTGCAAGCCAAATGTGATCGGAAAATCTTTCGTTAGGGTGCCGCAAGTCCTTACATTTGCCACTACTCCATCATATATGTAACACCCTAGTTCATTCATACCAGTTCTATTTTTGGGTATTTCTTTATTTATGGCTATTTCTTGATTTATTGTTTTTGGGGTGTGAATAGTATAATTGGTATCTGTATTTGCCTCCAACCCGATCCGCTTGCTGGAAACCTGTCTTGATTCCTGTTTATGATCTATCCCGACTAGTTATGAGAATCCGTGCACTTTTATGTTGTATAACTGCATTATATCTGACATCTGTATTTTTTCAATATGACATATAAAGTCATATAAAATAATATTTCCAACCCATAACTCCCATGTTCTCTTTCTCTTTACACACTACATTTTTCTTTTTCTTTTTCTTTACAACTCACATCCAACTCTTTATTCCTCTTTATATAACATATATATATATATTATTATCAAATGAAAAATATCAAATCCTAATGCTATTTAAACACCCCATCCTCTTCTTCTTTCTCTTATGCTTCCTCTCTCTTTCTCTCCTTCTCCCCCTCTCCCCTACGAAAAATCCTTGTCCAAACACCCAAGCCACCGCTGCCATATCGTCATCAATTCGTCGTCAGGCAAGTTCAAATACTTGCTGCATGCTATTATATATTCATTTCAGTTGCGATTCTAACGTTATTATATGTATTCGATGCAAATCATAATCTGAAAAACCCTTTTTAAATGACGGAACTTAATCATAACAGATGGCCCTAGTGATAACGAATACCTTGTTAAGAGTTGGCTCGAAAATACGAATCCTAACACCGTGAAATGTCATCCCCATTTAGATCCGTCGAATCTGTAGATTTCTGTACCTGAATTTTGTAAAATTCATAGTAAATTGATTATACACCGGAATATTGCGTTCGAGAGCTCATATCGAAGATGACTCGACAACCTAGACCCCTATATAATTTTTAGTCTGTTCCTATTTTAAAAAGATGACGGAAACTAGTTCGGAGTGCGGCTCTGGACTGCAGTCCAGAGCAGCTCTGGCTGTCAATTCTCGTTTTGTAATACCTTCTCCCTGCTGTATGAAAATACCATGTTGCGGAACTCCGCATTTTATTGAAGATCAATCTGTTAGCTAAATAACTCAAGTGATCTCACCTCATTTTATCGTCGTTTATTATTTAAACTGCAATTTAAAAGATCAGGACGTCTAGCAGTCCCAAACAGAAACAGAATTGACATACTAGTGTTGAACAATGCATAACTTTTGACGTGCAAACGCGATTGAGAATCCGTTTATTGCGTTGAAAACAATATTAAAAGCCCTAGATTTCATTCAACTGTAGTGTCACCAGATTCTGATCCCAACTTGGTGAAATTTGTGCCGCGAAACGGACGTTCAGTTCAGAAACTGAATTTCCTGCAGCGAGTACTTAAATTGAAATGGCTGTAACTTGAATACCAGAAATCCGATTGTACTGAAACAAATTTTGCTGAACTACTGACAGAGTGTACTTGTTACTGTATTTGTATCGTTTCACTAAATTCTGAGCGTATGAATTATTGTAGTTTTTGTAAGCTTATGACGTGCATAATAGTTCATATTACACATGACTTGATACATGTACATTACCTGACATGACCTGATGCACCACTACTTGACACGACTTGATACCGTACACTTCTTGACATGATTGAATTTATACACACTTCCTGACTTGACCTGATGTACCATGGCTTTACCTATTACCTGATCTTGTTACTAATGCCAACAACCTTGACATGTTGTCCCTACGGACATTCCCTGTTGTCTATCCAGACAAACCTGTACTTGCTTGATCCTGTGTTGGCATTAGCTCCAGATTTATTAATACCTGACTTGACATATAACTTGAGGGTATGGGGAAATTAAGAATGTAACCAAGCGTAACTCAAAGGGCTATCCTATTGTTTGCCGTTTTTCCGGGCGTTACGGAATACCTATTGTTTGCCGTTTTTCCGGGCGTTACGGAATACCTATTGTTTGCCGTTTTTCCGGGCGTTACGGAATAATCACCGATGGGTTACGATGAGGATTACATTACTTGGTTTCAATGACTTGAGTAGATAACCCAATAGACCTGTTTAGATTACTCATTACACATTACCCTCACTGTCCTCACTTGTCGCTGTTATACCTGTTTTACCATTTATACTCATACCTGTATGTATTGCTACCCCTGTTTATAGTATTATTTGATATTATGACGCACTGACGTCTGGGTTTTGCATGGCCCAGATCCTTTACCTCTTTCACAGACTGATCAGGAGTATTTCAGCTGCCAGGCCGAGCAGTGAGGATCATGTTAGTGTTTAGTTTGGTTTGGTTTTCTTTCAGCATTTTATTCCTGTTGTGAGCCCGCATTATGGGACGTACTTTCCAATTGATTCTTGTATTGGATCTTTTGCTTCCGCATTATTTTATTCTTGACTCGTTTTATCTGGCTTATGGACATGTATTAGTTAGTTTATTATTGTTCTTGATATCTCTACAGCCGTAATGTGACTGTGGAAGGATATTTCCTATCCACAGGTAGCATGGTTGGCTCTGTCACGTGCCCATATTAGCGTACTCTGGGAAGCGGGGCGTGACAATATATGTCCTCGATCGTGTCAATGTACATGATTGAAACTCTTTTCTTCATCATTGTTCGCCACAAATAACTTTCTAGTTATCTTGTCGTAAGTTTTCTTTAAATCAATAAAAATTATTTGCAAATCCCTTTTCCTCTCTCGAAAACGTTCGATAAGTTGACGAATTAAATGAATAGTCTCTGTCGTCGATCGTCCAGACATAAACCTAAACTGGTTCTCTGTTAGCTTAATATTTTGCCTTAGCCCGTGTTCAACCACTCTTTCCCAAAACTTCATAGTGTGACACATGAGTTTTATTCCATGATAGTTTGAGTAATTTTGAATAGCACCTTTATTCTTGTCGAAAGGCACAAGGTTACTATTCCTCCACTCATTGGGAATCCTTTTGGTTTACCAAATCTTATTAAACAGGTCCGTCAGCCATCTAACACTTATCTCTCCTAAGCATCTCCATACCTCAATAGGAATTCCGTTTGGACCAACAGGTTTCTTTGATTTCATCCTCTTCAAAACCTCTGTAACCTCAGATATTCTTATCCTACGCATGAAACCACGGTTTATATCTTAAGATTGAATGACAAGTCCATCCAAATCCTTAGAAAAGTTCTCATTGAATAATTTGTCAAAATAATCTCTCCATCTCTCCTTGATATTCTCATCTCAAACTAAAACTTTCTGATCTTCATCTTTGACACACTTCACCGCACACAAGTCTCTGGTCATCCTCTCTCTCATCCGAGCAATCCTATATGTATTATTTTCAGCCTTCTTGGTGTCCATCTTCTCGTACACCAGCTTTCTTAACCTTCTTTTTAGCTATCTTATACTTTTCAAATCTCTCTACATATTTGCTTTTCTTCAAATCTCTATGAGAATCTCTTTTGGTTTTAATAGCAGCTTTTACTTCTTCATTCCACCACGACGTGTTCTTAAATGGTGGAGCACTACCCTTCGACTCATTAGGTAGATTTCTAGGTACTCTCTTAATGCAACTAGCTATCTTGTTCCATATTGTGTTTGAATCGTCTTCGGACTTTCAATCGGCCCTTTGAACTATACGATCTATAAAGGCTTCTTTGTTACCTTCTTTCTGTTGCCACCACTTAATTTTAGACTCTACTTTACGTCTAATCTTCTTAGACCCTTTTCTAAACCGAACATATAGAACTAAAAGTCTATATTGAGTGGTTACACTCTCACATGGTATCACCTTACAATCGATGCAACAAGCTCTATCTATCTTTCTAGTCATAAAAAACCCTATTTGACTAACACTCGATCCACTCCTAAAGGCGATCAAGTGAGAATTTCTTTTTCTAAACCAAGTATTTGTCAAGATCAAGTCATAAGATAAGACAATCAAAAATTGAGTTACCTGTTTTATTCTTCTGTCCAAAACAAAACTTCCATAGATACTATTAAACCCACTACGATTAGTACCTACATGTCTATTGAGATCACCCTCAATAAATAACTTTTCTATTGAGTATCTTTTGCACCATCTCGTCTAAATCCTTCCAAAACTAACATTTATTAGCGTCATCAAACCCTATTTGTGGTGTAAAAACACTAATAACATTCATGATTTCCCCTCCTAAAATAAGCTTAATTAGTAAAATCTTATCATCTTTTCTTCTAATCTCAACCACATCGTCAAGCAACCGTCTATTTATGATTACGTCTATCCATTACGATTATTATCTCTACCCGTATACCAAAACTTAGAACCCCACGGCTCTATAACTCTACCTTTTTCACCTACTCACCTAGTTTCTTACAAACACATAACACCAACTCTCCTCCTAATCATCGCTTCATCTAATTATGTTAATCTACCCATAAAGGAACTTATGTTCCAAGAGTTTAGACGAAACCCTTGCTTATTTGACACTACACCCAGAGTCCAATGTAGCGCGCCGCTTCCGGACGATGACCTAGAATCCCCTGCATACTTAACACAACATCCGGAATCCGATGTAGCGCGTCGCTGAGTAGGGGACGCCCCAACGATATTCTTATCGTGGTTCATGTAATAGAACGTGACAAAGTTTTATGCTGGCCATCACAAGCCTATCATAACTTTCACTCTTTCTCATCCGGGCTTAAAACCGACAATGGTGGGTTTACCAGTAACACCTAAATAATCAAAGAAAAATAAAACAGAATTTAAAGAAGGGATCCAATCAAAATTTTTCCATCATATAAACCCCCATATAAGGTTAATGGGCGTCGAAAAAATACATGCTCATTTTTTTCGACGATCGGCATACATCACTTCCATATTTATCATCTAAGATGTGGATACATCAAATTTCATATGATTATACCATTTTTGCACCTTTGATTTAGTTGGTACAAAATTAATTGTTTACTGACAATAGAATTTTTTACATTGCTAATTCAACGGTGAAAAAGTGGTTCAACGGTGAAAGAGTAGTAGAATCACATGAAATTTGGTGTATTAATATCTTAAATGATAACGATGATGATGATGGATGCCGATTGTCGGAAAATATGATAGAGGTTGTATTTTTTTAACGCCATGAAAGGAAATTCCCTCCTATGGCCTCTTTCCTCTGTTATTATCTATATATACACACTTTAAGGAAAGAGCAGGGTTCCAAAACGAAACCCATCCAATGAAGACTTTAAGAATGATAAATACAGAGCAAGCAGACAATAAAAAAAATTCACAGCAAGATAATTAAATAGGTGCTAGATAATTATTTTTCCACTAAAGTTCAAGATGGATGAGAGAATATTCGGAGGATATTCACTTATATAGTTTATATATATATATATATCCTGTAGATAGATAGTACAATAAAATGTAAAAAGAAAAAGAAGTAAAACGAGAGATGGATCATCGAATTGTAGGGACAATGAAATGATTTGAACGGTAATACAGAAGTAGATGGGAAAAGAAATCAAAGATGGGAACTACGCAGAAAAAAGAAAAATTTAAAAAGACAGAGAGGATACATAATCTCAATCAGCTTCAATTGTATAGTAGCAAATCAATCCAATCGCAATCACCACTCAAAACTCTGTTTGCTGAGCTATCTCTATAGCTTCAACGATTACATCCGAAAGTATCAAATGTTTATGTAGAACCATTACCAGACATCAAAATATACGGCAAAAACTTTAAAATATTTGCACTGAGGTAATACTGCAAAAATACAAAGTCTGTTGTGTGCAAGCACTATAAAATAAAAGCGAACGTGTGCAGTATCCGACACGACCATGACATTAATAAACACGACCAAACAATACGTAGAGTATAGCAAAAAACGACCATAACTAAATACCAAGGTATTTACTAGCACATGCAAAACTTAAAACATATGCGTTAAGTTCAGAGATTTAACAGCTGTTCTGGAAAAACAAAAAAAAAAGGTTCCAATGTTCAGACATTCACTTTCTCTCTCCCCGGGTTCTATATATATCCTGCTGTTTCTCAAAACCTGAGTTTCACTTCTTAGATTTCTTAGGCGGCACCCTGAGAGAAAGTAGCAAGTTATCATTTTGATGTTGCACTACAAACCATATAGCTACAAAATATTATCAGCATATTACTTACCCGGCAGTTTGAGCAGCTGGGGCTACCGGTTCTGCGGATACTGGAGCTTGCTCACCAGGGCCCTGTTTGCATAATAGAGGCCATTTTAGATGCAGAAGGAAAACAAAAAAGATTGGTACAAATAAGGATATTTACTAATAAAGCATATACAAGGTCTAAAGGGTCGATGTAGGGTGCACCCTCCACTGACAAAGCAACATCTCATGAGATGTTAGGTATTAACAAAGGGATGTGGCATAAAGTAAATCCAGTATTTAGTACAAGAGATGTGATATCATTGCCACTGTAACATGCATCCCTTCGGTGATATTTTACACCCTGCCTCCTCTAGGAATATGGAACTTAACAAAACTTATAAATGTTATTGCAGACCACATAGATAGTGCGGTTCAACCATGACATAACATATTATCCAACTAATACATTCCATGGTGCTTACCAGGTTCAAATCATACTGATGCATTTATCAATTCTTTTCAGATCAGTAGATTTCTTACAGATTTAATTAACATGACTTAGTGATGATATAATAGAGACACATTTTCACCATGGAATCCCAAACGAAAGGGATATGACCACAGGGACTATATATCGTAAGAAAAGCCAATACATATTTTGGTGCAAATTAAAAATCAAAATGAAACGTTTCTTAAACAATTTTTAGCTCAAGTTTAAATGTTCAGCTTTTAAAGCCAAAAGTGGAATCTAGTTTGGTTAAACAAAATGATCCTATTTGATCCAACCATTCTGAGACATTATAAATCAATAAGCCATAAAGAGCATTAGCTGAAATTAGCAGCATAAGCATTCTCATATTAAGAAACAAATGCCCGTGTTCCATTTGAAGTGCCCATCTTAATTTATATACCAGCCGGATACATCTAACATTGATATTGCCAAGGGGAGAAAGATATTAATATAAAATGTTTGTTCGGTTTCCTACTTGCACGTAGGTAAATATGCTCTAACATTACAAGCATGTGTTTGTAAACCACAATTATTGATCGTTGACTTCCTGGTTAAGTGGAGTTATAGCAAATGAAATGGGAGGTAAAACAGTGACGAAAAAGAGCTCATGAAATGTAGTACAATTGTAAATTTAATGATTTTAATGTGAAATTAGAGAGAGCATGAGCTTGTGGCTAGAGGAACATACAAGAATACAACATTTACATGATAAATTATTCTCAAAAAAATAAATTTTGATATTCTAAGAAAACAATCACATGATAAATCAAGAACATAAACTTCGTGATGTAAGCTAGGTTGGGTAATATAAGATAATTAGATTGTTTTAAAGCATTCTAGTTCACCAATTCATATACCAAGAAACCAAATTATATTGAGAAGTTGCACCATGGGGAATAAATGAATAATTTGCAAATATAAAATAAAGCTCAGATCTGAAAGTTTTCATTTCACCTGAGCAAAGCGTTCTTCCCTCCTAGCCAATTTTCTCTCCCTACTTGCCTTGCTCTTGGCCCGTTTAACCTCAAATTGATCAGATATTGTCTTCTCTCTTGCCTTCTCAGCTTTAGACTTGTGAATACTCTCCATAAGCACCCTCTTGTTCTTAAAAACATTACCCTTTACCTTCATATACATATCATGATACATGTGCTTTTCAATTTTCTTCGCCTCACGATATTTACGCAACAAGTGCCTTAGGACCCGCATTCTCCTCATCCAGAGAATCTTAGTGGGAAGCCTAGCCTCTCTTGTTCCTTTGCGCTTACCTATAGAATAACATTATTATGGTTAGCTGTTCATATATGTGAAAAATAGGGTTAAATGCACAAAACCCCTTGCAGTTTACCCTGTAAATAGTAATCATCGACCAAAACCATAAAAAAAACGCATAAGTTCTACTCAAACCACAGAAACAGGCTCTCGAGTTAAATCATATAATCATTTGAGGTGTTCATAGTGGAAGTTGAGTATTTTTTATGGTTTTGGTCGATTAGAAAAGGGGGTATCGGCGCTAATAAATCTCGAGAGGGTATAAGAGTTTTGTGCAACTAATCCAAAAAATACTTGCATGAAGATTACTAAAGCATTTGATATGGGATTTTAGATATAAAATTACCATATCCGGAGTGACGCCCCTTCCTCTTGGCCTCCATTGCTCGGCGAGCACGAGATCTGGAGTGGATTTTCATGGGTTTCCTGATAACAAAACCATCCTTCACCAACTTTCTGATATTTTGCCCTGCATTTCAAATTTCTTTTAGATGATGAACAACAATCTGTGCACACTTCGTCTTGAGAATACCTGACCCTTGTATCAAATCTTCTAAAACACTCTTTGAAAATTCAATTAAATTGAAAGAAGTAAACAACCAATAACTAAAATTCCAAGTTGCACTGCCTAGCGAAAAAATTAAATTTCCTATGAATTATGTCTATCACACTAACCTGTATTTTGATAAAAATAAATTGATTTAAATAAAATAGTAGTTTAGACGGAAAAATATTTGCAATCGTTAATATCCGGTCATATAGCCCGTAAATTCTTGCTATTACCGCAACACTTTAATTTTACTTTAGGTTAATGGACATTTTTTTGGGAATTAGCGATTTTTTCAAAATATTTAGCAAAATGGTGTTCCCCCAAAATATTTAGGAGAATGGTGTTGGGATGGTAATTAGCCCAGTTTAGTTGTTGTTAACTAAAACATCACTTTTAAAGTGCAGTTTTAAACTAAAATCTTCACAAAAATCTTGCAAGTTAAGAACTGCACATTGAAACGGGTTTAATCCACAACCAACAAAGATCCCCTCCAACTAACAAAGATTACAAGTTTTATAAGTTTTTTTAATCTTAAAACCGCACTTTAGAAGAGTGGTTTTAGTTAAAAATACCTAATTCGGGCTAATCTCCGGCCCAACACCATTCTGCTAAATATTTTTTTGGGGAACACCATTTTGCTAAATATTTCGAAAAAATTGATAATTCCCAAAAATTGTCCTAGGTTAGTTCATAAGCAATTTAACTTTTTTAAGTTCAATCAATGAATAATTAAACAAAAAAAACATTTGAATAAGATAAATTTTATATTTTAATTCAAGCATGCATATAATGGATTATTGAAATCCAAATTAATTCACAGCATGTAGTTCTGAATAAATGGATAAATTACAACTCACAAATTCTTAAACCAAAAATTTAACCATACTGAGGGAATTAAAACAGCCAGGATTCAGATTCAGAACAACAGAACCCTAAAATCTAAAACCCTAACCCTAATCTACGAACGGAACATCCAAAGAGAAAAGCTCGATCATAGTTCTATCTATCAATCAATCAATAAACACAACAACAAAGAATAAGAAGAAGGAGAAGAGATTGAAGATGAGAGATCAATTACTAGAATTGGCCATGGAGATCTCATTGACTTCATTTGGATCGAGCCAAACTTTGCCTTTGCCGCACTTGAGGACGCTCGAGGCGAGCCTCTTCTGAAGCTTCAGCGATACCATTGGCCTCCTCCTCCTCCTTCGATCACTCCCTACTGAGCTGCTGCGATAAGCGGCGGCAAGAGCCGAGAGCTCTATATATTGTGAGGTAAAAATGTCATCTTTGGGCTTAATTGATAGGGGTTTATTTCTAGGGTTTCTTGGCACCCAAGTTTCGATTTGCAAATTAGAATGATAATCGGTCCTTGCCCACAAAGTTTCAGGCTTCTGACGTGTGTGTAGACCACAGGTCCGACGCTGAATTCACATTGATGGGCAGGGATGTAATCTCCTACTCCGATCTGATTTTAATCAAATATGAATATTGATGGGCAGGGATGTAACCCATACTCCTACCTGATTTATATCAAATATGGATATTGATTTTAATATCGATCACTACTCGTAGCCATCAACGATAATCGGATACGGATATGATAATACATAATTTCATTCTGTATTCGTATATAATTTAATATCCAACATTTTATACTATATATGAACACAATTTTTACTATATTCATTTTATATCCGAATTTTCTCAAATCTGAATAGTGGATTTTATTTTCCATAATCGTATTCGCATCCTCCAACGATCAGGGATCAGATACGGTTACACACATATATCTGATCCATTTACATCCCTGATAGGTTGATTTTCTAAGTTGGAACAAGTTAGAGGTATTTTATTGCTATACAGAACCATTTTATTTTTGTGTGCGAAATCAACAAAGACCCTGGAAAAGAAAGCAAATTGCACTGCACCCTAGTCTTTATATTTGTTCATAACACCCTAAAAAAATCTCTGCAGTCCAAAATGCAAATTCTATTCACCCTCCTTATTCTTCTAAACTACTATGGTTCCCTAATTGCACCGGCAACCGAAGTCGAACATACATATGAGGATGAGATACATGTAGCTGCATTTTAGCCAACCACGGCCAAGCAATGGTCGATGCATCAAACATTGAGATTATCCCTATGGCTAGGTGTGCTGCTTCGCCCAGCCACGTTAAATTCTTTGTAAATACAATTGCAGTAAGTTTCATATAAATTCATTATTTAGACTCTCAATACATTTAAGTTCATTTTTAACAAATTACACTTCTAATGTACCACAACCATGCCGCAATAAATGCAGCTAACAGTAAATACAGCAATGATAGTTGTCTAATAAGCGGACAGTCTAATTTCAATTTGTAAGAAAATAAAAACATTTTGGAAGCAAACTGATTAGTTTGTATAAGGACAGCTAGAGATAGATAATTTATGGTATGTGAATCCTAGGTCTATTCAGAGGTTGATAAAGGGTGCAAGGCCACCAAACTAACAATCCTCGTCAAATCAAGGAGGAAAAATAATTTATTTTTGAAAATAGAATATAATTCTCTTTGGTTTTTCTATTTTTCTATGCTTTTTGTAATGAATACTAATTTTTAGCTAGTTACCCAAGCTCATGCTTTTTTGTTGGTTAGTGTGTGTGTGTATATATATATATATTCTTTCTCTTACGAGTAAAATATAAAAACGAACAAGGGATAGTATCTTATCTTTGACTACATCAAATATAGCTGCCTGGCTTCTCCCTTTAATCTTTTTATTTCCTGTATTTCTTTTTTATTTTCTTATTACTTGCAAAAATAAACAAAAGAAGAAAGTATAAAGAAGAAAATATCAACCGGGAGCATCGTACATAGGTTACCCCCAGTAAAATAAGATTTCTATAACATCGAATCCCTTACAGAAAAAGATTATATATTATTGGGTAAATTGTTGAAAGACCTCGGCCCAGCCCAAAAAGGTTTAAGGTCCTCTGTATTTTTGATATAGGGAGAGGGGGCCTAGTTTTTGAAATTTTTATCAAAACACCTCTTCGCCCATTTGCTTTGAAGGCCTGATGTGATATATTTTATGTAGTGCATGTAGTGACCAAAAATATCCTCTTCAAATCCCCCCCTTCAAATTTTCTCTCACAGAAATCGCCACCGTCGTCTGCATCGCCATCGTTGTCGCTGCCTTTGTCGTCGTCGTCGACTTTCATCGCCTCTTCTGTTGGATATAATACCCTCAAGACAATTATTGTAATTGCACGTATGCGATTATGATAATTCAAGAAGGACCTATATAGGTAGAACAATCTTACTCGATATTATATTATGCTATCCGGTTTGTCTTATCATTAATGTGTATATGTTTTACTTGTTATCACCTGTCGCTAATACATAATAATGATAAAGCATGTAGGATTCTTACTTGACTACCAGCATTTTGACGGCGATCATATACGTGAGAGCTGGGTAGTCCATAAGCACATCCTTAAATGTTCCTAGTCGTGGGTGTATCGAGACTGGGCATCGATATTCCGGAATAGACTAGTATATACTTTTCTAGACTCCGACGAGGGGCAGTGGCCGGTCTCACAAGCCATTGGTATTATGTCACCTAAGATAGTATACATGTGCTCACTGGAGGTGAGTACGCTGGACGGACTCACCGAGAATTTCTATCTGGTATTATATCTATCGTCGGATGGAAGTTCTCTAATGGCATGAGTACATGTTAGTCTTTTGACTTGAGATCGTCATTTGTCTCGTGTGAGTTCCCACTGTACTTAGATTACTATCTTACTATGGCTCAAAGGAGTCGTGCAAATAGATTTTAGTTGGGTACAGTCCCGATCCACATGGAAGCAGTGAGTGACTGTCAGGAATTCGTCTCTCCTGATATTAGGAGTCGATATCGCGCTGTGTTCGGTTGGCCATCACCCTAAATCCGTAGCCACGGCGGTTGAGATTTACTGATAGGAGTTCGGTGGTTTCTCGGTTGGTGATGAACTTGACTCCGACACGACTTATCGGGTTATTAGAGGTTTGACGTTATCTACCCATAGATCCGGTGTACGATACTCTTAGACGAAGAGACCGAATTGTACGGAGATTGTCACATTCAGGTTCAGTAAAGTACGGACGGACTTGATTGTCGACCTCCCTTTCTGTATATACCTGGATAGCCGTTATGTACAGCTAGTGCCGCTGACGTGCTTGTGGTTATGGATTTATCCAGTAATCACCGCCAGCGTATTGTCGAGTTTTTAGAGTCCCATATAGAGGGTTTTCCCGGTTTAGGCGATATGATGTAGATGATATATGTTGGTACGTACATGAGTCCGATTAAATATGTGTACAGGCTACACGGACTTTAATCGGACGGTTGATAATACTAGTCGATTTAGGATTAAGCCAGATTATTAAATCAAGTTTTGATTTAATAATATATATATATATATATATATATATATATATATATATATATATATATATATATTTTAATATATATATTCTAGTATCATTGTTTACTATTCATTTTCTCTCTCTCAGCTATTCGTATTTTTATATGGATATGCGTATATGTATTTCGATACATATACGGGGTTGTATTCCGTATTTGTACGTAATACTTCTAGAAGGAGGACACCTCATTTGTGAATATTGTGGCTTGGTGAGGTGGTTTTGATCATGGTTGTGGATTGTAGAGAGTGACGAGCTTCATTTGTTTAATACAAATAGTTGAGATATTTTCTTTGTTTTGTTAAAAAAAGATATATGAAGCCATTCTCTCTTTATCAAATACTTAATTCATTTTGTGATGACTAGCTTCTTCCTCCTCCTCCTTTCTCTTCATTGCTCTCTTGAGCTCGAGTGTTTGAGAGAAAGTGACAGCGGAAAATTCCTACATCCCCACTCTTCATTCCCAGCGAGTTTGGAACGTCGGTTGCTTCACTAGGTGAAGTTGGAGTTTGGATCGGTTCTTTCGGGTGGATCATCTTCCGTAAGAGCGGTCGCCTCTCAAGCTTGTTTCTGACGGTCTATGAGGAGCTTCGAGGGGTCTTCCACGATTGGGTGGATACGCGTCAAAGGTTGTAATTTCTACGAACCTTGCATACTTGTATTTTAGTTTAGTGTTCGGAAAGATCGCTAAGAATTAGTTTTTAGTGTTCTCTTGAAATTTTTCGTTTTTCGGTTTCGCATCCGCCATGGTTGCCGCGGCGAGAGCACTATGAATTTTCATCCTCGACAACACAACCGCGCCTTCGCAAAAAAAAAAAATCCCCATTTGAGATAAAAACGATGTCTTTGGCTCCGCATCAGCTCTATGATCTGCGATGCCCCCGCACTCAAGGCCCCGATCGAAGAGGGGCATCACCGTCGTCATCACCGCCGCCGCCTTCATGGGCCCTGCCGCCATCTACATCATTGGCATGCAGAAGGAGAGGGAGATGTTCGAAGTGGCCTACAACCGCTGCAGGACGGCGCCGCTGGAGGGCATCTCCTTCATCGTTGAGGACTTTGAGACCGCCCTTGAAAAGTACAATTTCAACTTCGAAATCGGCACTACAGTATCACCCTTTTTGGCGCCCTCAACTTTCAATTTTAGTACCCTCAAACTGTTTGTTGAGGTTGATAAAGGGTGCAAGGCCACCAAACTAACAATCCTCGTCAAATCAAGGAGGAAAAATAATTTATTTTTGAAAATAGAATATAATTCTCTTTGGTTTTTCTATTTTTCTATGCTTTTTGTAATGAATACTAATTTTTAGCTAGTTACCCAAGCTCATGCTTTTTTGTTGGTTAGTGTGTGTGTGTATATATATATATATTCTTTCTCTTACGAGTAAAATATAAAAACGAACAAGGGACAGTATCTTATCTTTGACTACATCAAATATAGCTGTCTGGCTTCTCCCTTTAATCTTTTTATTTCCTGTATTTCTTTTTTATTTTCTTATTACTTGCAAAAATAAACAAAAGAAGAAAGTATAAAGAAGAAAATATCAACCGGGAGCATCGTACATAGGTTACCCCCAGTAAAATAAGATTTCTATAACATCGAATCCCTTACAGAAAAAGATTATATATTATTGGGTAAATTGCTGAAAGACCTCGGCCCAGCCCAAAAAGGTTTAAGGTCCTCTGTATTTTTGATATAGGGAGAGGGGGCCTAGTTTTTGAAATTTTTATCAAAACACCTCTTCGCCCATTTGCTTTGAAGGCCTGATGTGATATATTTTATGTAGTGCATGTAGTGACCAAAAATATCCTCTTCAAATCCCCCCCTTCAAATTTTCTCTCACAGAAATCGCCACCGTCGTCTGCATCGCCATCGTTGTCGCTGCCTTTGTCGTCGTCGTCGACTTTCATCGCCTCTTCTGTTGGATATAATACCCTCAAGACAATTATTGTAATTGCACGTATGCGATTATGATAATTCAAGAAGGACCTATATAGGTAGAACAATCTTACTCGATATTATATTATGCTATCCGGTTTGTCTTATCATTAATGTGTATATGTTTTACTTGTTATCACCTGTCGCTAATACATAATAATGATAAAGCATGTAGGATTCTTACTTGACTACCAGCATTTTGACGGCGATCATATACGTGAGAGCTGGGTAGTCCATAAGCACATCCTTAAATGTTCCTAGTCGTGGGTGTATCGAGACTGGGCATCGATATTCCGGAATAGACTAGTATATACTTTTCTAGACTCCGACGAGGGGCAGTGGCCGGTCTCACAAGCCATTGGTATTATGTCACCTAAGATAGTATACATGTGCTCACTGGAGGTGAGTACGCTGGACGGACTCACCGAGAATTTCTATCTGGTATTATATCTATCGTCGGATGGAAGTTCTCTAATGGCATGAGTACATGTTAGTCTTTTGACTTGAGATCGTCATTTGTCTCGTGTGAGTTCCCACTGTACTTAGATTACTATCTTACTATGGCTCAAAGGAGTCGTGCAAATAGATTTTAGTTGGGTACAGTCCCGATCCACATGGAAGCAGTGAGTGACTGTCAGGAATTCGTCTCTCCTGATATTAGGAGTCGATATCGCGCTGTGTTCGGTTGGCCATCACCCTAAATCCGTAGCCACGGCGGTTGAGATTTACTGATAGGAGTTCGGTGGTTTCTCGGTTGGTGATGAACTTGACTCCGACACGACTTATCGGGTTATTAGAGGTTTGACGTTATCTACCCATAGATCCGGTGTACGATACTCTTAGACGAAGAGACCGAATTGTACGGAGATTGTCACATTCAGGTTCAGTAAAGTACGGACGGACTTGATTGTCGACCTCCCTTTCTGTATATACCTGGATAGCCGTTATGTACAGCTAGTGCCGCTGACGTGCTTGTGGTTATGGATTTATCCAGTAATCACCGCCAGCGTATTGTCGAGTTTTTAGAGTCCCATATAGAGGGTTTTCCCGGTTTAGGCGATATGATGTAGATGATATATGTTGGTACGTACATGAGTCCGATTAAATATGTGTACAGGCTACACGGACTTTAATCGGACGGTTGATAATACTAGTCGATTTAGGATTAAGCCAGATTATTAAATCAAGTTTTGATTTAATAATATATATATATATATATATATATATATATATATATATATATATTTTAATATATATATTCTAGTATCATTGTTTACTATTCATTTTCTCTCTCTCAGCTATTCGTATTTTTATATGGATATGCGTATATGTATTTCGATACATATACGGGGTTGTATTCCGTATTTGTACGTAATACTTCTAGAAGGAGGACACCTCATTTGTGAATATTGTGGCTTGGTGAGGTGGTTTTGATCATGGTTGTGGATTGTAGAGAGTGACGAGCTTCATTTGTTTAATACAAATAGTTGAGATATTTTCTTTGTTTTGTTAAAAAAAGATATATGAAGCCATTCTCTCTTTATCAAATACTTAATTCATTTTGTGATGACTAGCTTCCTCCTCCTCCTCCTTTCTCTTCATTGCTCTCTTGAGCTCGAGTGTTTGAGAGAAAGTGACAGCGGAAAATTCCTACATTCCCACTCTTCATTCCCAGCGAGTTTGGAACGTCGGTTGCTTCACTAGGTGAAGTTGGAGTTTGGATCGGTTCTTTCGGGTGGATCATCTTCCGTAAGAGCGGTCGCCTCTCAAGCTTGTTTCTGACGGTCTATGAGGAGCTTCGAGGGGTCTTCCACGATTGGGTGGATACGCGTCAAAGGTTGTAATTTCTACGAACCTTGCATACTTGTATTTTAGTTTAGTGTTCGGAAAGATCGCTAAGAATTAGTTTTTAGTGTTCTCTTGAAATTTTTCGTTTTTCGGTTTCGCATCCGCCATGGTTGCCGCGGCGAGAGCACTATGAATTTTCATCCTCGACAACACAACCGCGCCTTCGCAAAAAAAAAAATCCCCATTTGAGATAAAAACGATGTCTTTGGCTCCGCATCAGCTCTATGATCTGCGATGCCCCCGCACTCAAGGCCCCGATCGAAGAGGGGCATCACCGTCGTCATCACCGCCGCCGCCTTCATGGGCCCTGCCGCCATCTACATCATTGGCATGCAGAAGGAGAGGGAGATGTTCGAAGTGGCCTACAACCGCTGCAGGACGGCGCCGCTGGAGGGCATCTCCTTCATCGTTGAGGACTTTGAGACCGCCCTTGAAAAGTACAATTTCAACTTCGAAATCGGCACTACAGTATCACCCTTTTTGGCGCCCTCAACTTTCAATTTTAGTACCCTCAAACTGTTTGTTGATTTTCCCATGAGGAGGAAATTGAGAGCTGGTGGAGTTTTGTGAAATGGTTTTTGCTTAGCTGTTAATGTTGTTGGGTATTGTCAATTTTTTTGATTGTTTGATTGAAATGGTTAGCTAAAAATGACGGTTTAGTCATTGAGCCCAAAAGATGGGATGAATGCTTAATGTTATAGTTGTTGTTTTCGTGGTCCTTCTTTCACACGCGCGCGTGTACATGTACCTACGTATGTATGTATATTTACATATGCATAATGTGTGTGTGTATTGTCAATGTGTATGTGTGTATTGTACATGTGTATGTAGGGAGTTGATCTTATGAGGTCCAGCACAATTTTTTATTTTGATGCCAACTTTTCAAAAACCCAAACCCCCATGTTTTAAACCGATCCAAACCATCCATCTTTATCTACATGTTATAGTGAGATTATGATTCAGATTTCAAGTGGTTTGGAATCCTCTAGCATGTTCATCAAGTGATCACATTTTTCATGCATCGAAAAACCGATAATTTTTTACTCCACTTGATGAATGAGTTAGAGGTCTCGAAATCTTATGAAATTTGATATGCAGCCTATCTATGCCATGACAATCAAGATTGCCGGTTTGGATCGGTGTAAAACAGAAAGGTTGAGTGTTTGAAAAGTTGATCTCAAAATAAGAAATGAGACCAGATATCTCTCTCTCTCTCTCTGTGTGTGTGTGTGTGTGTATATATATATATATATATATATATATCCAATCTTGGGGAAATTTGTAATTCTTGTAAGTAGAAGTATTCTATTTATACTTTCAATATGAGGATTCATGGAGTTAGTAATTTTGCAAATGTGAACTAGTGGTTGAAGTGAAATTTAGTGATGAGATAAGTTTCTTGTTCTTTTTTAATTATATTTTGATTCTTTGTTTTGCAACCGTCTGATGATCGAGTGTGGGAAGTGGGAACTACGCGTTCATCGTTTTAGGGCAGTGATAGTTGTAGACGATTTTTATCATCAGAATGTGAAAACAACATAGGATAACAAGCACACCCAAAAGTGTTCAAGAATCATAACTAGGCATCATTGTTGCAAAAGGCATGTAAAATTTAATGATCTATTATGAATAATATTTGTCGGCGACATATATCGGATGCCGGCCGACATTTATTTCACTTTATTAGTGTTCCTTACCCGATACAAAAGAATTCGTAAGCAATATTTCCTTTATTTAAACTTCTAACATCTACTTTTAGAGTATTATTTTATTTCTTGAATGTTAGGGGTTATAACTATATGCGTTTGTTAATCGTATTATTTAACAGTGTGGATTGCGGAGTGTTCGTGTACTTATTCATGAAGGCCTTGATTGAGGGTCATGAAATAGCGGATGCCCTGAAAGGAAAAAGGTTCGTGCAGCGGCGGCCGATAATTGCGGCGCAAATTCTATTGTCGAACGAGTAAGAAGCTTCTTGATATTTGATTAGTCAAAAATATTACACATTTGTATGGACATTTTCCCTATTATTATTAAATAATAAAAGACGTTAATTATAAATAAAGAACATATGTGGGTTTATTTGTAAAAGATTATTATCATATGTTTCTTCATTTATAATTAATATAATTAGCGAAAATATATGCATATAATATTTAAATGAAATATTAGTAATTAAAATATGCATATTATGTCAAATATTCCTAATCAATATTCTTAAAATATTATATCATATCAATGTTTTGAAGAATATCTCAAAAATACCAAATGCTATTAACAATTTGATTTGAGATATTGAGATCCAAGTTAAATCGGAATATCAAACCGAATCTCCCAAATATTAGAAGCAAATCAAAGAATCTAGTAACGGCAGAGACTAAGAGCAATATTTTTAGAATCTATATATCAAGAGAATCTCCAAATATCGATAGAAAAAGCCAGAAAAAATCCCAAGTCCCAGACCCACTAGAAGGCGGCGGATCCGCGGTCAAACGTGGGCAAGGGTGGCGGAATCGTGGTCAGATCTGAACCGTTGGATCTGGATGTTTGGGGGCATGATTGTAACTACACCTGCTCCAACATGACATCTAGGGTTTCTAGTTTCAAAGACCATATAAAGGACTGAGATCTGTGCATTCTAAAACAATCTCATCATCTAATTTATTCACCTACATCAAAAGAGAGATATCTACGAGCGAAACTAGGGTTCTTGTAATCTACCTTTTGAAGGAGAAATTTTGTAATGCAATAGTTGATTAATAAAGGTAGTCTTTGTTTTAATTTTTTTCGCATTACTTTTCTGCATTACTTCCCGTATTAATTTTACGCATTACTTTTCCGCATTACATTCAGCATTATTTTTTGATTTCAAATATGGTTTCATTCATCTTCCATTTTTATTTTACTACGCCAATAAGCATGGGCGAGTAATTTCTTGCTTGCTAGGGTTTGTAGAATAGGGTAGAATAATGGATGAAAAATCCCTTAAGTTCTTTTGACATTTTAATGTTTATAAATCTTAGCAAAATAAATATTAACCCTCTTATCGGGCGCGCTATCAATCCATGATAGTCACGACCAGATTTGAGATCAGTTAATACTTATTTTGTTAAGAGCTTGAGATGAATAGAGATCAATGGAAGGACAAGGGGCAGTAGTGGGAAACCTTAATTCCCTCCAAGAACCCTAATCCACATTCATCGCAATCTTTCTAGTTTTAAACAATTAAAAGATAAAAAGAATCATTTCTAAACTTTCATCCATTAACTACTAAGTCCTATAAACCCTACAAGCCTTTTTATTATACAATTTTCTATCCATCTTAAAATAAAACGACAACAATCCCTCCTCTTTTTTATCAACTCATCTAAAATAAGATAAAAAATTCACGCTTCCCTGCGGACGACCCGTACTCATCGCGGCTAGCTATTTGCGACACCGTCTTGATTGCGGTTATTTACAACACACATACACACTACATTTTTCGCAAACAATCAAATGACGCCGTTACCGGGGAAACGGTCGTAATTATTTTTTTCTTGTTATTCGGATTGATTTCTTATAAAAACCAGAAACATAAAATAAAAGAGAACCAAAACTGCATCTTGTGTTTTTAACGATTATTGTACGAGTTTTGCAAGGGAATCTGGAGTAATTGAAGCAGGCTAACAGAGATTCAGAGACTTTCAACTTGGACCATAGGAGCATTGGAGTGCTCTGAAGAAATTTGAAGAAAATATCTTGCAAGAGACGGCGGAACCATAGCGCATTGGTGCATTCGGCAGCGGAACCGCGGCCCTATTGCAGAGTTGGGCCTCTAAACTTTTCTGGTATTCTCCTATCATCTTCCGCTCTCCTCTAAACATCCAATAAACTGATTTTACCTACAGAATTCTTTGCAAACAGCGCCGCTAAGAAAATCTTTTTGCGTGTTTTGATTTCAGGTTGTTTTGCATATTTAAAACGGGTATTAAGGGGCAATAAATCCAAATTCAGATTAGGTGGGGATTTCATCACCCTTCCTATGCCTCACAAATCATAAACGAGCATACTATCACCCTACATTAATAAAAAATATCTAGACCAAGCCTTTAAGGACATTCACGCTCAATTAGGACAAAAGAGGGTCGTGGGTAATCTATTGCTTATCCGCATTTCTCTTGTGGTGTCTAAGGTAAGTGTGACTAAGGAAAGTGGTTACTTAATTAGGCACACTATTTCGGTGATTTGTATAGTGGATACCTCCCACTTATCTGGACACATGATTGATAAGGAGGTGGTAGAGGATTGATCATACGTCTTATCCTTTGGAAGTCTAGGAGTGGTCTAGTGACTTGACCTAGGTGACCCTAGCTTTAGGGATTGATTGTGCATTTTGTGATTGGTTGAGTCAAGCCTCACGTCGACATTTTTTTCAAAATAAGCCTTCTTAAAATCGTTCTCACACATATCACACTCACGTGCACTAAACCCGCTTAGTGCATAATCGGCTGGACACGGGATTCTAGTGCCCGTCTAGTCCGCGTTTTTGCTGTTAACTCCGAAGTCGATATTTCTTCATCTTCTATTTTTCCTCCACCTACCACATCTCCCGAGATGGATGGATCTCCATCGAGTTTTAACAATACCACCTTACCACCACCTGTAGGTGTGCAAATTCAGAATCCACTACGCATCACTCTTCAAGATCGATGCTATCCCGTACGCGAACCCCTTCCTACGTGTCTGTCTCTTCCACTAGCCAATGAGGATAATTTTGAAATTAAACCCCACTTTATCAACTTGTTGCCCAAATTTCACGGGCTTGAATCTGAAGATGCATACGTTTTTATAACTAATTCGAAAACGTATGCGCAATGATGAGCACCACCCAACTTTCAGGAGATACTCTGCGATTACATCTTCTCCCTTTTACCTTGTGCGATCTTGCAGAAAAGTGGCTTTATAGCACTGCCGCACATTCTATCGCTAAATGGGATGAATTCGTTAAAGCATTCCTTAAGAAATTTTATCCTCATCACAAGACTGCCCATATTCGGAGCGAGATTAACCAGTTTGCCTAACATCCCAACGAACTCTTTTGGAAATGCTTTGAACGGTTTAAAGATCTCCTTGTCCAATGCCCTCATCACGAAATCGACAGATGGCAATTTTGCCGAATTATGTATGAGGGTATTAATCCAGCTACAAAGCAAATGCTAGAAACCATTTGTCAATGTCATTTCATGTCAAAAGACGACAGCGAAGCATGGCAATTCTGGAAGATCTCGCCGAACAAATATTACAGTGGGAGAGCACTAGACCAACAACATCGTCTTCATCAAGGGCAGGTATCCATCAGCTCGATACTTCCATCGCAATGAAAGTCGAAATGGTTGCGATATAAAAGAAACTCGAAGTTATGGAGAGCAAGTTCTCTTTAGCCTCTCTAAACCAAGTTACGCTCCCCAAAACTGTGTGTGGCTGCTGTTTTGACTCATCACATTTAACGGAAGAATGTTTGTTTCCCCCAATCAGAGCAAGGCTCTGTTTGAATTTCAAAAATTCAAAATTTTGAAGCAACGCTTCAAAACCCGTGCGCTGCGCGCAATGCGCCACGTGTCAGAAGTTGATGCGTCAGCACAGTGCCCGAGGCAGCGCAACCAATCAGAGCAAAGCTCTGTTTAAAACAAAAAAGTAAAGGAAGCAACATTTCAGTTGCGCAAACGCTGCGCTGCGCGACACGTGACTGCGCAGTTGCGCAAGCACAGCTGCTCAAGCGCTGCACTGCGCGACACGTGACTGCGCAGTTGCGCAAGCACAGCTGCGCAAGCGCTGCGCTGCACGACATGTGTCTGCGCAGTTGCGCAAGCACAACTGTGCAAGCGCTGCACTGCACGACACGTGTCTGCGCAGCTGCGCAAGCGCCGCGCCGCGCGACACGTGTCACGCGCTGGGGCGTTGCGCAAAACAGAATTGAAAATTTAAAGAAATCTTTCTGTTTTTGTTAAAACAAGAAGATTTTCTTCTGTAAAACAGGAGCCCTTAAACTAACATTGGACCGAAACGTCCTTAAACTAATATTGGACCGAAACGTCCTTAAACTAACGGCGGACCGAAACGTCCTTAAACTAATATCGGACCGAAACGTCCTTAAACTAATGATGGACCACCACGTCCCTAAACTGGCGATGGACCACCACGTCCCTAAACTGGAACATGGACCACCACGTCCCTAAACTGGAACAATAGAGCCTCCAAATGCTCTTTTGCCGGATCTAAACAATCCCGTTTAAGTCGATCTTAGCCCCAAAACACGGCTAACCTATCCTTAAACATTCAAGTGGACTACAAAATTCCAAATCGACTCTGGTTCGAGGGTACATCTCCGAGCTCCTCTGACACCAATCGTTGTAATCCTTCAACGACGTCAGAGAGGTGACGAGTCCTGACGGCCATATATTAAATGAATCACTACGTTAAGTTGATCTTAGTCTCAAACAAGACTAACGTATCCTTAACGAACGTTTAAGTTGATCTTAGTCTCAAATGCGGCTAACGTATCCTTAAACTAAAAACACCAAACCCAAATCTAAGTAAATACGGATTTGGACTAATCCACGTCCTACGGGCGACGGCATTACTCAGTCTCCGTATACAATCCACGGGCAACCACAAACAAAACAAACACCCACGACACGAAGTGAAATTCTGGAGAAGGAGAAAGTTGTTACCGCGATGCGGTAGCGTAATTAACTGCAGGGGCTTGCGCCTGCAGGGAAGAGCGTCCCCACAATCAAAAAACCCCTCAAGCGAGGGGGAATCTGACGAAATCTGCTACATCGGCCGCATCCGTCTAAACCTCCGATACACGGTGCCATAAATCAACTTGGCATCTTCGGAGAGGCAGACGGATAAAACCATATAGCATCTGCCCCGAATCTCAGGCTAGACGTCCTCGCGTCGTCGGCCGCCGTTCGGAGGGGAACAGATTCTGGCACACCCGGTGGGACCTTTTCCTCTTTCCACTCCACACTTCGTGTATCGTCTTTGAGAACGAATCGCGGTTTGTTAATGGTTGCCTTTGGATTTCAAGTTACTAAGATTTGGTCTTTTGCCTGGCGCAGAACTCAAGCATCAATGGTCTCTAACCGCACCAACTGCTCGAAGTGCCACTGCAACGGACGCTCTACCTCACCGGGAGGTGTAGCATATGGGCCCCAAGCGGCTTCCTTCCTCGCTCTGCCGGTAGACCAGGTGACCCAAGCCACCACTGGCCTGTTCTTCGGGACCATGATCCCACCTACAAGCTTCTCTGCGCCAATACCTGCACCGGAAGTGAACAAGAAGTCAGTCTTCGACCGGCTCACTGCTACGACGGCCCCTGTCAACGGGTCGCCAACTACTAAACCGACAGCCTTTGTTTTCACCAGGCTAGATCAGAACTCTAAACTGGCTGTCCCAAGGAAGGCAATAACTGCTGCTCCAGAAGTCGTCAAGGCGGCTTCCCCTGTCAAAGAGTCAGTCTTTTCAAGACTGACGATTCCTGCTCCTGCCTCTGCTCGAGGATCCGTCTTCGACAGGTTGAATATCACCCCTCAAAAGACGACCTCAGTCTTTAAGAGGTTAACACCGGCGGCGCCTCATTCAGACAGGGGGCAAAAAGAAGATGTCTCAATCTCCGAACCAGTCCCAACGGCTCGTCATGCTCGACGTCGCCATTGGCAACGAGTGAGGAAGGCAGGGGGCAACTCCCCTTCAGGACTAACTCCACCGGCTCCAGTGGTAGAAGTCAACGCTGCTGTTCCAACTGGGAACAGCTTTGAACTGCTGAGGAGGGTACGTAAGAATTCTCCAACCGCTACATTGAAAAGATCTCCTCCGCCCGTGGAGAGAGTTCCGGAAACAAAGCAAGAACAGCCCCCTCAACGGCTGTCCTAAAAAATATACAAGGTTTGGCGAAGGGTTCAAGACTCCGTAATCGACCCAGATCACTCTCGTCAACAAAAGAAGACGAAAGTGCAAAAAGAAAAAGACCGTCCTATTAAACAACAGGGGACAACAATCGCTAGGGAGCCAACTACAACGGCCCCTTCAACTTCAACGGCCCACAAAAGAAGAAGGACGGAGAAAACCCCTGCGCCAACGACAAATATCAGAGGTGGTGCACCCAAACGCCCTAAGTCATGGGGCATCGTAGTGCATACCGTCTACGTGGCATGTGGTAAAGAAGACAGCCGCATATCTACAGGTCATCGACCGCTCACCCGATTAGTGACCAAGGCACAAGAGCAACAGCAAAAGCTCCAAGAAATGATGAATGCTATGGCCGCACTTACAGGGCCAAAAGAAAACCCTGAAGCGTCCTCGGATGAACGCCAAGAGGAAGAAACCGACGCCGAATTCCTTCGCCGGATATTGGAGAAGAAGGACAAAGAGGCTGCTGAACAAGCAGCCAACATACAGCGTATGGGCCTCCTCTTCCAAGACATGATAGGGATGATAATACAACAAGATCCTCCGACCGAAGATCCCCCGATCGTCCTTGGTGACAATAGGGGAGAGACATCAAATCCTCCGCCAGCCCTATCAACAGCTAAGGAGGATACAATCTCCAAAGCTGATTTGGATGAGTACATCGCCCAACAAATACGGGTTCATCATGCGACCGAAGCAGCTGGCCAGGTCGTAAAAACGGGGCGGCCATATCCAAGTTGGTACGATCAAATCAAGTACCCACCCGGTTACACAATTCCCAAGTTCCATGTCTACAAAGGGACGGGCAATCCTCATCAACATGTTGCCCAGTTCAGGGCACTCTGCGGCAACACCGGCGGTGATGACAAGCTGTTGCTTCGCCAGTTTGTTGGAAGCTTATCAGATACGACGTTCGAATGGTACTCTGAGCTCCCGAACGACTCTATTAAAACCTTCGCGGAGATGGAGCTGCTGTTTACTCAGCGTTTTGCAAGTGCCAGTGAACGTACCCCGATGACGGCACTGATTAACGCCAGGATAAAACCCGGCGAGACGTGGGTTCAATACGCCATACGGTGGCGGAACTTATGGTCAAAGTGTGAGCAACGCATTGAAGAAGCTCCCGCGGTGGGTATGTTTGTGGGAACCCTTGATCCGCAAGCAACCATCTCACAATTTATGATGTTTTTCAAGCCAACTACCTTCTAGGCCTTGATTGACAAACTAGCGCAAATGGATCAAATGGGCCATAAACCCCCTCTTCCAAGGCCGGACTCCCGAAATGACAAAGGGAAGGGAAAAGCGATCGTCGTCGCTAATGCTCAACAACAACCGAGCGACTCGAAGCCGGTTGCTCGTCAAAATAATATGCGCCCGTACGTACCCCTTGAGGATAGGATGGTACGTCCTTATTCCTTTCCCCGCGATAAAACGAGGAGGTTATTCGAGCTGGCGTTGCGCAACAGACTCATAAATCTGCCAGATCCAAAACGTCCGTTGCAACCAAGTGACGTCAACGAGCCCAACTACTGTCCTTATCATCGAGTACTAGGCCATCCGATCGAAGATTGCTACGTTTTCAAGAATTGGCTTGAAAACCAGTACCGACAGGGCAAGTTCGCGTTATCTGACAAATGAAAGGTAAATCCCCCGCAGCCCCACACCTCTAAGGGGACGAATACGCCGGGGGCAACATGCTCCGTCATTGAAGAAGCTCCTTGGGAGGTTGTATTATCAGCTAAGACAAAGAGGATGCTAAACGATCTTTAGACATGTCCATCGATCAAGTGGAAGAACCCGTTGGAACCGCAGGTCATTGAAGGGATGTTGAAGTCACGTCCAACTCCAAAGACCGATGGTGGTGGCTCAAGCACTCGCAACCAGCCGTCAAAATCCTCGAAGAAGAAGAAAAAGAAGTCAAAGAAGCCCTTGAAGCCTGGCGACAGACGCTCGGACTTACAAAAGAAAATTGACGCGCTGGATGAATACAACCAAAAGGCACGGACTCCCATTACGCTCCAAGAGTTCCTCAATCACGTCTTTCAAGAAGAAGATGAGGGAGAAAGTTCATCGGATGAATCCAAGGAATATGTGGCGAGCTGTCATATGAATTCCCATTCGATCACGAACGATGAGGAGACTCCTTGCACCGAAAAGCTGGGGGCAGATCTTGAACCAAAAGTTCTGGGGCCATCAGATGAAGTAATTGACGCATTCCTTAATGAAGCTCGGTTGAAAAGTAAAGCTGATCGGGAGCGCGAGGCGGCTATATTTGAAAGGGCCAAGCGCCAGCGACTTGATAAAGGAGCTGAGACGATCCCGTTGGAGCTAAACACCTCCGCTACCGACAAAAGCCAATTCAAGATGAGGAAAAAGGTTGCTAAGGCCATATCAATGGGCATGAAGCTACCATCCTCTGAAGGAAACATCACCGGTGAAGTGGAAACGCACTCCTCCTATTGCTTCTATCATCAAAAGATTTCGCACCCCACTCAAGAGTGCAAAGCTTTCGATAGATGGTGGCAAGGATATGTTGCTCATCGACAACGCTTTAAGCGGGAAAAACGTAAAACTCGTCGAGAGCAAAGAAATACGACCGAAGGTTTTAAAAGAGCTGCTGGCGATTGTTGCATGGTTAACACCGGTAGATCACAAGTGCCTACATTCGGGAGTGATTCTGATGAAGAGCTAGAACTTGCCCCTCTCTTTAAAGAGTCCGCTTCGAGAAAAGAAGAAGAACCAAAGGTTTGCGAAAATATCCGGCTACGTAATCGCACGCTGCCCGAAAAGAACCTCGGACCCTCGAACAAAAAAGATAAAGGGAAAGAAAAGGCCTCTGAAGATATCGTCTTAGATGACCAAGTGGTGGAAGAGCTAGCTGCCACAGACCCGCCAAAGAAGAATAAGGTGGATTACAACGTTTTAGCACATCTGAGGAAGCTGCCCTCACAGCTCAGCATTCTTGACGCCCTTTTGCTATCAAAAGAGGCGAGAGATTCGTTGATTAAGGCGCTCCAAGACCCAGAACAATTCCAAGCATGCCTGGCCGAGGAAAAGATGAAGGATGAATTGGAGGAAGTGCACACGGCCGATGTTACTTTTGGCAATGAAGACCTTCTACTTGGGACATGCGAACACAATCGCCCTCTCTGTGTCTCGGGATACTGCCATGATATAAAGATAGGCAAAATCCTGATCGATAACGGGTCGTCTGTTAACCTACTCAACGTGCGGGTGTTAAAAGAAATCTGCATGAGTGTCCAGCACCTTGCTCGTGACAAGATCACCATCTCCGGGTTCGACTCCCAGTCATCAAGAACTCTTGGGTCTGTGATACGGACGCTACGCTTCGGACTACTCGTCACAGACGTTAAGTTCCACGTCATAGACGCCAAGACATGCTACAGCGCTTTGCTCGGCCGACCATGGTTACACGAGTACAACATCATCCCTTCTACACAACATTAGTGTATGAAGTATTTTAAGGATGGTTTCGAGTATTCCGTGACGGGAGAACTGAACCCGTTCTCTGTCAATGAAGTCCGCAAATACGAAGATGCCAAATACTTCTTACCGGATTTCGAAGACACAGAAAGGTGTCACAAGCCGGAGAATAAAGCTAACGCCACCATCCCTGTCTTCGGCAGTGATACTGAGGAGGAAGAGGAGATAGTGTATTCGGGTCCGCCCCAACACAACACGCCAGGACCGTCCGCTCCTACGTTAATCTTTGGTAGCGACTCGGAAGATGAAATCCATGCTGTATTCTCTGCTCGACCTTCAATACGAACGTCCGCTGATGAAGAGCAAAGTCTACAAGTCGCCGTAGTGCCGCTTAAACACCATAAAGAACTGGATGCACTTAATATTTACAATGTAGAAGAGCTACAAACGTTCTATATCCCTCCCAGGCGAGAAAGCGAGAGAGCAATTCTGTTCTACCGCTCTGAAGAAACCAAGGTGGAAAAGGAAGTCTGGCATGGCGCGGATCCCACGCTCGACAGGCTTCAACCTATCTATCTTCTCAGATATTATACAGAGGGTTTGAAAAATCTGCTGAAACGCTAGGGGATATCCTTCAAGCAGACCGTTCGAAAAGCCAGGTTCTATGACAAATTCTGGAACGTTCCCGGAACTCAACGCAAACCGCCTAATGGGAAAATGGAGACAATCGGACTTGGATACATCCGGTCAAAGAAGCGAGAGCTACTAAACAGCTGTTACGTCATGTATGACTTCGATGAGGAAGCGGATGCTCAATGGGAGGACGCTAATCCTGAGACAATGAAAATTCCAGATGCAAAAGTGCCCAGTCCGTCGTTCGAAGAGCAAATGGACAAGCTTATAAGGGAAGCGGGTCAAAAAGTCCGGGACGATCATAACCGCGAAATGATCATCTACGAGAAAGCCAAGACGCAACGCCTTCTCCAACAGGCCGTGAAAGATGAAAAGGCCGCTCCCTGTCAACCTGTTATAAAGAAGGCTCGACGCAAAAGCAGAAATAAGTCGAAAGGCCGAAAATGCGCTCAACAGCAACAAAGCAGGGCTAAGAAGCCACGCAAATGGGAGTCAAGCGTTATTGATCTATCCCTTATGAAGAAAATGGGTCGAGTGTACTCGTTTCCTCGGGACAAGACGAAGAAGATACTTGATCTTGCTCTAAGACATCAAATGCTTACATTGCCGGAGTCTAAACATCCCGAACAAGCAGGCGAAGTCTCACACCCAGACTATTGCTTTTATCACCGAGTGGTAGGGCATCCTCTCGAAGACTGCTTCACCTTCAAGAATTGGGTCGAAGATCAGTATCAGCTTGGCAAGTTCGCTCTGTCCGACAACTGGAGGGTAACGCCGCTGCAGAAGCACGAACCCAAGGCCACGAAAGAAGAACCAGTTCCGCATTGGGATTGGAAGCGAATCCGTACTTGTCGCATGATTACAATATTAAAAGAAGAGCCCGAGGATATAGATGAGCTCCCTTGGTGCTTCGAAAATAGCAACGACGAGATAATCTCAGAATTCCCACCAGTGCCAAAAGAGCTGGAAGATGGAATCCATACCACTGCGGATAACCTTAAGAAAATTGAGTTGGGAACGGCGAATGACCCGCGACCGACATTCATCAGCGAACTGCTATCTGAAGAAAGGATGGCTGCATTAAAGGACGTGCTTCTACAGCATAGAGATTGCTTTGCATGGAACTATTCCGAAATGCCGGGACTAGATCCAGAAATTGCTGTACACAGATTGGCGATATCCTCGGACGTCAAGCCAGTCAAACAGGCGCCGAGAAAAATGCGGCTCGAGCTTGAAATGAGTATCAATGCTGAAGTCAAAAAGCTGATCGACTCTGGCTTCATCCAAGAAGTTCAATACCCTGAATGGATCGCCAACATCGTCCCGGTGATGAAGAAAAATGGGACAGTGCGCATATGCGTGGACTTCCGGGATCTCCATAAAGCCTGCCCGAAGAACGATTTTCCTGTGCCAGTCACCGAACTAATGATAGACAATACGTCCACTCACGAGGTTTTCTCCTTCATGGACGACTCGTCAGGATATAATCAGATAAAAATGCATCTCGAAGACCAGAAGCACAACTCTTTCCGGACTCCTTTGGGAATATTCTGCTACAAGGTGATGCCCTTCGGTCTAAAGAACGCCGGTGCCACCTATCAGAGGGCCATGACGAAGATCTTCGATGACCTTATACACGAAATCGTCGAATGCTATATCGACGATCTCGTGGTTAAAAGAAAATCATACGAGGAACATCTCGAGCATTTGAAGACTGTATTTCAACGCCTTCGGCAATACAACCTGAAAATGAACCCTCTCCAATATGCATTCGGAGTTTCCTCAGGCAAATTCCTGGGATTCACTGTTCGACATCGAGGAATTGAAATAGATCCGTCTAAGATCAAAGCGATCATGGAAATGCCTCCGCCAAGGACTCTCAAACAGCCGCGGTCTCTCCAAGGGAAGCTCGCGTATATACGGCGATTTATAGCCAACCTTTCAGGAAAGTGCCGTCCTTACAGTCACCTAATGAAGAAGGGAACCCCGTTCGTTTGGGATCAAAAATGCCAAAGTGCACTAGACAAGATCAAGCAATACCTGCAGAACCCGCCGGTGTTGGCTGCTCCGGTCAAGGGAAAACCCCTCATTCTTTATACAACCGCCCTCGAAGGTTCCTTAGGCGCATTATGGGCACAAGAGAACGATCAAGGGAAAGAAAGAGCACTCTACTACTTAAGTCGAGTTCTGCTGGGGGCAGAAAGCAACTACTCTCCCATTGAAAAACATTGCCTGGCGTTGATTTTTGCGATAACAAAGCTTAGACACTATGCGTTGGCGCATGAAGTCCGTCTCATTTCAAAGGTGGACCCCCTTAAATACTTGATGTCGAAGGCCATATTGACGGGACGACTCGCTAAATGGGCCCTGCTCTTGATGGAGTTCTTGATAACATATCAACCTCTCAAGGAAGTGAAAGGCCAGGCCATCGCCGACTTCCTCGCTGAGCATCCGATACCGGCCGACTCTCCTTTAAACTGCGATCTTCCAGACGAACATGCGTTTGATGCGATCGACGGTGATAATACCCGATGGGAGCTTTATTTCGACGGAGTATCTTCCGTGAAAAAGCGCAAACAAAGTACCCCTATAATCAAATCGGGGGTATGACTCATCTTTTTAACTCCACAAGGAGGGATAATGCGCTACGCGTTCTCCCTGACGGAGCCAAGAACAAACAATGAAGCCGAATACGAAGCTCTGATAGCAGGCCTCGAGATCGCCATTGACATGGGAATTGAAAACCTCCTCATATACGGAGATTCTCAACTGGTCGTTAGTCAAGTAAACGGCGACTACCAAACGTGCAAGCCAGAATTGGTAAAGTACGGCGAAAAAGTGCAACAACTGTTGACCCAAATTCCCTCCTATATTTTGGAGAACATACCGCGCGCGGAAAACAGCAAAGCAAACGCGCTGGCCAAACTTGCTAAAGAACTGGCTGACGAGAACCTCGATGACGTTAGAATCGTGGTACAAAGCCGTCGGGTGCTTGCCCCAGCAGAAATATCTCCGGAATCATCCGAAGAAAAAGGAGCGAGCGAGCAGACGACCCTGCAAGTAAAAGATTGGGAAAATACCGGGGATTGGAGAGAAGTCTTCATAGATTACTTCAAGTCCCACCGAATGCCTGAAGAAGCGTCCACAAGACATCAGCTCATGAAACGAGCTCTGTCTTTCACCTTCGTCAATGATACTCTGTACAAGAGGTCATTTGATTCTCTATGGCTAAGGTGTCTCGGACCTAACGAAGCGAAAAGAGTCGTTCAGGAAGTTCATGACGGACTCTGCGGTTCTCACCAAGCGGGCCTAAAGATGAAGTTGAAGATAAAACGGATGGGCTACTACTGGCCCACGATGATTCAAGACTGCCTCGAATATGCGAAGCAATGCCACTCATGACAAATTCATGGGGACTTCATCCATCAACATCCAAATCCGCTACACCCGACAGTGGCTAGCTGGCCATTCGAAATGTGGGGAACTGATATAGTCGGCCCCATTGAACCAGCATCGTCTAGGGGACATCGTTTCATCCTGGCAACGACTGACTACTTCTCCAAATGGGCAGAGGCAGTGCTGAGGGAAGTAAAGACGGAGAATATGCTCCACTTCTTCAAGACGCACGTCATATATCGATTTGGAACTCCGTGCCGGATCATCTCCGATAACGGGCCAGCTTACAGGAGCCACAAAATCAGTCGCTTCGCGCAACAGCATAATATAGACTGGAGATATTCCTCAGTTTATAATCCACGAGCTAATGGTCTAGCCGAGGCCTTCAACAAGACCTTGACGAAGATCATGAAGAAAACGGTGTCACGAAATAAGAAAGACTGGCACGAAAGACTGCAAGAAGCTCTTTGGGCGTATCGAACTACATTTAAGACGGCCACAAACACAACGCCATACGCGTTGGTATTTGGGACGGAAGCAGTACTCCCCCTCGAGATAGAGTTACCCTCTCTACGAGTGGCAGTCCACTATGAGCCGACGGACGAAGAAAATGCTCACCTTCGGTTTGAGGAGCTTGGTGCCCTTGATGAAACCCGACTCATAGCACAACAAAATCTGGAAGCTTATAAAGCAAAGATGACGCGCTCATATGAAAGATTGACTCGACCGAGGACATTCCGCCAAGGCGAACTCGTGTTAGTGGTCAAAAGGCCTATGATCCCCAATCGCGCCAAGCGGGGAAAATTCGAGCCAAACTATGAAGGCCCGTACATCATAGATAAGGTCTACCAGGGTGGGGCCTATCTACTCATGGACATGCACGGTAAAAGGCCTTTCAGGCCAATAAACGGTCGCTTCCTAAAGAGATACTACGCTTAATGAGCCACAGCCTAGGTCAATGATAGATGACGACGACTATGTCCGCTCGCTATCTTCCTGAGCTCAAACTCTATCAGCAGTAACCAGCCTTCTCAAAGTCGGACCGAAATGTCCTTAAACTAATAGCAGACCGAAACGTCTTTTAAACTACTACCGCAGCATCTTTAGGCTGACGAGATATAAAAAAAAAACATAAAAAAATAAAATTAAAAAAAACGGTATGTCCATAAGTAAAAAGGGCACGGATGAAAACCCGAAAGGGCTCCGTGAGTAAAAACAGCAGGGCTGCCGGCGAGTGTTCGTGAAAACCCGAAAGGGCGCGACCTCGTAAAAAAAAAATATATATATATATAAAATAAAAACGGTATGTCCATAAGCAAAATGGGCACGGATGAAAACCTGAAAGGGCTCCGTGAGTAAAAACAGCAGGACTACCGGCGAGTGTTTGTGAAAACCCGAAAGGGCGCAACCTCGTTAAAAGACACTTATAGGGTCCTCTCGACCTTGTAAGGAGAAACCACCCGCGTGAGATCCTTACGACTCACAAGGGAGCGACACACTCAGGGATCCCCACGATTCCTAAGGAGAAAATACACTTACGAGATCCTCACGACTCGTAAGGAGAACTCTCTTATGGGACCCTCACGGCTCATAGGATTTGAAAGTCTTAAGTTACAGAGACCTAAACCTGTGCTTAAGCAATCCCCACAATTTCCGATATTGCCCTACAAGTGGCTCAATACTGACCCTTGTATACAATCCACGGGCGCGAATAAACATTTCCCTAACCAAGTCTCATCCGTGACTGGGGATATGTTCGCATGGAAAACAACCCTTGTAAATCCTCTCGATTTATGAGGAGAAAACCCTCCTGTAGGATCCTTACGACTTACAGAGGAAACGAACACTTAGGAATCCTCACGAGTCCTAAGGAGAAAATACACCTATAAGATCCTCACGACTTGTAGGGAGAAATAACTTTGTGAGACCTTTATGGCTCATGAAGTTAAAAGCCTTAGCCGACAGGACCCTAACCCTGTTCGCTAAGCCACCTTTGTTCGACATCGACGGAAGCAGATGATGATTCGCTCCTGGTAATATCCCAGTTGTAGCGGTGCTGATGCCGAAATCGGCTTACGGCGAAAAGCCAGTAGGCCGCACATGCATACGAAATAGCCGAAATGATGGGGCAACTTGCAATAAAAAGCAGCAAGTAAAAATGTATGCAAGCAAAATAGCCGAAATGATTGGGCAACTCGCAATATAAAGCAGCGGGTAAAAATAAAATAAATAGCCGAAATGATTGGGCACCGCGAAAAATGGCCGAAATGATTGGGCAATCGTGACCTTCGCGATATAAAAGCTGAAATGATAGAGCATCACGGAGATAAAATAAAAAAAAAGAAGAAATGATAAAACTTTGGCCCTACAGTTAAGATCACATCGATCCCTGTATACAATCCAAGGGCGTAAACAAAGAGGGAACCATACTTTCCCAACAGGCTCCGCCAGAAGACGAAGCCAAATCTCGATGGTTCAGTCCAACTCTGAAGAAACCAGTGCCTTCAGCAAATTCCTCGACTCACGGATACAAACACTCCTTGACGAGAGCCTCCTGATCCGCGTCGACTCGCAGAGCCACCAGTGCCTCCGTGGGAAACTCGCGACTCGTTTCAAACCCCAAGGAAATAAATAATCCTTGGCGCTAGGGAAACAAATAATCCTTAGCAAATTCCTCGACTCACGGATACAAACACTCCTTGACGAGAGCCTCCTGATCCGCGTCGACTCGCAGAGCCACCAGTGCCTCCGTGGGAAATTCTCGACTCGTTTCAAACCCCAAGGAAACAAATAATCCTTGGCGCTAGGGAAACAAATAATCCCTAGCAAATTCCTCGACTCACGGATACAAACACTCCTTTACGAGAGCCTCCTGATCCGCGTCGACTCGCAGAGCCACCAGTGCCTCCGTGGGAAATCCTCGACTCGTTTCAAACCCCAAGGAAACAAATAATCCTTGGCGCTAGGGAAACAAATAATCCTTAGCAAATTCCTCGACTCACGGATACAAACACTCTTTGACGAGAGCCTCCTGATCCGCGTCGACTCGCAGAGCCACCAGTGCCTCCGTGGGAAATCCTCGACTCGTTTCAAACCCCAAGGAAACAAATAATCCTTGGCGCTAGGGAAACAAATAATCCTTAGCAAATTCCTCGACTCATGGATACAAACACTCCTTGACGAGAGCCTCCTGATCCGCGTCGACTCGCAGAGCCACCAGTGCCTCCGTGGGAAATCCTCGACTCGTTTCAAACCCCAAGGAAACAAATAATCCTTGGCGCTAGGGAAACAAATAATCCTTAGCAAATTCCTCAACTCACGGATACAAACACTCCTTGACGAGAGCCTCCTGATCCGCGTCGACTCGCAGAGCCACCAGTGCCTCCGTGGGAAATCCTCGACTCGTTTCAAACCCCAAGGAAACAAATAATCCTTGGCGTTAGGGAAACAAATAATCCTTAGCAAATTCCTCAACTCACGGATACAAACATTTCTTGACGAGAGCCTCCTGATCCGCGTCGACTCGCAGAGAAACCAGTGTCTCCGCGGGAAAATTCCCGATTCGTCTCAACTTGCAAGATGAAGACTCAGGCAGCAGGGACTAAAAAAAAAAACTTGCTTCCTGAACAATGGGACCCTACAAGTCGATCTAAACGGTCTCTTGCATACTATTCAAGGGTCTCACTCTCCAAAGTCGAGTTTCGACGAGGAGGGAAACAACCGCTTACGGGTCCTCTCGACTCGTAAGAGGGAAAAATTCTCTTATAGGATCCTTACGACTTATAAAAGAAAACCATACTTAGGAATCCTCACGATTCCTAAGGAGGAAAACCACCTACGAGATCCTCTCGGTCCGTAGGGAAAAAAAGTCTCTATGAGACCCTCACGGCTTATAGAGTTGAAAAGTCTTAGGAGGCAGATCTGAACCTGCAGCCTAAGCCATCGCTATCTCTTGAAGAAACCAAGATGCTTACTCTATTATCTGTCAACCATGTTTATTAAGATAGCATGCCGATAATAAGAGAAAGAAGAAAGCTACAGAAGGAGCATCCGATTTACGTTTGATCAAGCGTTTGAGACACACTCATTTATGCATGGGCAGAAGACTCAGGACGAGAAATAAGACAAGCTAAAATAAAAAAAAGGGGTTTCCATTCATATTGCTAAAAATTCTTACAATCATAAGAGCAATGAATAAGAAACATTATTCAAATTATTACAACGGTATAACCTCAGATCCGGGGCACGGATTGAGGAATTCAAAAGTAAGGCCATCCAGAGTTCTTCTGGCCTTTCTAATTATTCTTATGCGCAGCCTCTCGCGCTCCTCTGTGTCGAGATCCTCGGCAAGCCCTCCCGGCCTTCGATAAGCAGCAACTATCGTCGTCTGCTAGAAGATTTGATGTAGGATGTCAATGAGGCTGTCCCGCCATTTCTTCGAGATCAGCCCCGTCAGGTACACTGAATGTACCTTGTCTTCGGCATCATCCAGCGCATTGAGCGGTAGGGCCTCGTGAAGACCCGGAAGTGCTCTCCATATTGCTCCCAGCACGAATTTCAAAAGAGCCGAACGACGAGGTAGCAGCCAACCACCGCTTGCGTTCAGACGACCCATGACCTTTGCTGCGCAGCTATTAGCGGCCAAACAGTGGCCTAACAGGCCAAATGCAAACAAAATGTGAACATTTTCAACCGGACTTAGCCCAATTTTGGCCGTAAGTCCTTAAATAAAATTGACAGAGCAAGATTGCTCTCTTAAATCAATTTACGACCGGTTCGAGGGTACATCTCCGAACTCCTCTGACACATGCCGTTGTAATCCTTCAACAATGTCAGAGAGGTGACGGGTCCCGACAACCGCATATCAACATGGATTGCGGGGTCCTTAAACTCATGGACCGAAACGTCCTTAAACTAATATTGGACCGAAACGTCCTTAAACTAATGTCGGACCGAAACGTCCTTAAACTAACGGCGGACCGAAACGTCCTTAAACTAATATCGGACCGAAACGTCCTTAAACTAATGATGGACCACCACGTCCCTAAACTGGATCATGGACCACCACGTCCCTAAACTGGAATATGGACCGCCACATCCTTAAACTGGAACATGGACCACTACGTCCCTAAACTGGAACAATAGAGCCTCCAAATGCTCTTCTGCCGGATCTAAACGATCCCGTTTAAGTCGATCTTAGCCCCAAAACACGGCTAACGTATCCTTAAACATTCAAGTGGACTACAAAATTCCAAATCGACTCTGGTTCGAGGGTACATCTCCGAGCTCCTCTGACACCTGTCGTTGTAATCCTTCAACGACGTCAGAGAGGTGACGAGTCCTGACGGCCATATATTAAATGAATCACTACGTTAAGTTGATCTTAGTCTCAAACAAGACTAACGTATCCTTAACGAACGTTTAAGTTGATCTTAGTCTCAAATGCGGCTAACGTATCCTTAAACTAAAAACACCAAACCCAAATCTAAGTAAATACGGATTTAGACTAATCCACGTCCTACGGGCGACGGCATTACTCAGTCTCCGTATACAATCCATGGGCAACCACAAACAAAACAAACACCCACGACACGAAGTGAAATTCTAGAGAAGGAGAAAGTTGTTACCGCGATGCGGTAGCGTAATTAACTGCAGGAGCTTGCGCCTGCAGGGAAGAGCGTCCCCACAATAAAAAAACCCCTCAAGCGAGGGGGAATCTGACGAAATCTGCTACATCGGCCGCATCCGTCTAAACCTCCGATATACGGTGCCATAAATCAACTTAGCATCTTCGGAGAGGTAGACGGATAAAACCATATAGCATCTGCCCCGAATCTCAGGCTAGATGTCCTCGCGTCGTCGGCCGCCGTTCGGAGGGGAACAATGTTCTTTGAATCTTCTGTCTTAAGATCATGAACAAACCAATGCTGCTTTTCAGCAATGACATAGAAACGACCCTTATTCATCCACATATAATCAGGGATGGAGGAATCATCCTAATTTTGCTTAGAACTAAAATCAAATTCAAACTCAAAATCAGTTCCCAAGCCAAAATAACTATCAAAGGCTTCCCTCACAGCAACAACAACAAATCAGCAGCCCTTTCAACCGCAATTTTTCCAAAATCCGGCCAACAACTTTACCCCTTATAATAATTCTTTCCAACCACAGACTAATGTTCCAACGGCCGGCACCGATAAAATCTCAGCACTCGAAAGAAGCTTAGAATCGTTTATTAAATAATCCACACAAACGACGGCTAATTTGACGTCTTCTATTCAAACGTTAATGCAACACAATACTTCCCACAGTGAAAGCATAAAATTGATCGAAGCACAAATTGCACAGTTAAATGCCTCAATGAGTGAGAGAGAGAAAGGGAAACTTCCATCTCAAGCTCTACCAAATCCTGGCCACTCACAAAGCGCAAATATCGTCATTAACCAACAAAATCATAACGTGAGTGCCGTAACTATGTTAAGATCAGGAAGAGTGCTGAACAACCATATTGGTGAACAAGTTGACGATTTAGATGATACCCCGGCTAGTACTTCTACTCCTATTTTGTCTAATCCAACACCTTCTTCCGAGCCTATTCTCCGTTCTTCACTAGGCTCGACCCCTCAGTCCACTTCCTTGAATAAACTACCATCTCAAACCATCCTAATTCCAATTTTGGGGTCCTCCATTCGCACAAACTTCTCCTCAAGTGTTGGACCCAACCCATATTGATAAAGCTCCTTTGTCAAACCGGTTGAAGCCCAACAAACCGAGTCCACAGATGGAGAAAATTGTGGAAATGTTTAAGCAAGTTAACATAAATATTCATCTCTTAGATGCTACCCAACAAGTTCCGTCCTATGCGAAAATTCTTAAGGGCTTGTGCACTAGGAAGAGGAAAACTCAAGTGCCTAAAAATGTTTTCTTAGCGAGCAATGTGAGCGATACTCTTAGCCAACATTTGCCTAAGAAACATCAATCGCGCTCTACTCTATCTAGGTGCTAGTGTTAACTTACTCCCGTATTCTGTTTATGAGTAATTAGGCATAGGAGAGTTGAAACCTGCGCACTGCACTTTCTAGATGGCCGATCGATCTATCACCCACCATAGGGGTAAGCTAGAGGACGTGTTGATCAAAGTCGGAGAATTTATATTCCCTGTGAACTTTATAGTTTTAGATACACAGCCTGTGGCGAACCCACAGAACCAAATCCCGGTGATTCTTGGTCGCCCTTTTTCTAACAACTTCCAATGCAGTTATCAATTGTCGTAACGGTTCCATGAACCTATCCTTCGGGAAGATGACAATTGAGCTTAACATTTTCAGGATAAGAAGTCAACCCTCCGAACCTTTTGCTCATATAATTAATATATGTTCTGTCAACAAGATAACTTCCAACAGCTGCAAATTAGAGGAGTTTTTGCTCCACAATAATGATCTAGACGCCATTAGCGCGCTGTTGTTTAATCCTGATATTTATTATATGAATAAGGTAAATGATCTTTTCGAGTTTCCTACTTCCATAATTTCTGACGAATCGAGTTTTTTGAATCTTGGTGCACAAAAGATTGATCTTGAAACTTTCAATCTTCCTAGTGAATCTGCCTATTCCACTGATTCCTTTCTTTCCAATGAGATCGTCATCGATGAAAGTTTCAAAAATATTTTCACCAAAGAACTCACGTTCCTTAAAGACTTGGATGTTGTAATGAATCAACCACTATTAGAAATTCCTGTGCCTCCCTTTGAAGCCGAAGAAATTGAACCACCACCCTTTCTTCTTATTCCATACGAGAATGCGACTATTCTACCCATTCCTAATCATTCACATTCTCGTTTTCATTCACCATCACTTTTTCATCTCCACCAACCGAGACGTAAAATCTTTCATTACACCTCTTCTCTTCTCCCCACTTCATCTTTTCTCGTTACTCTCATTTCTGTTTCTTCTACTCGAGATTTGATACAACCTTTATTCTTATACAGTCTCGAGTCTTCTTCACATACATCGGTTACATGATCTTCTACCAACCATGGTGTTACCTTGATAAAATATTTGAATGGTTGGTGTTGACTTTTGGTCTTTGTAAAGCTTTATGTAGGTCAATAATATTTACCCCCCTCTTATGTTAAATTTCAATACTTAATAATGAAAACATTGTTTTACTCAAGTTTGGGGGAGGGGGGGGGGGAAGAAAAATATTTTTCAAAATGGCTCTTGAAAGAAAAGAAATTTTTGCATGATTGTGAGCTAAGAACAAGTTTGGGGGGAAAATTTCACAGTTATTCACTCTTGACCTCTTCTTTATACCATCTTATTGAACTATTCCTCCTAGTCTTCAGGTTTTGAGCTTACAGGACAATATCAGTGAGGACACTGCTGCAAACAAGTTTGGGGGATGGTTTGTATGGATAGTTTGTATATATCTATGCATCATATGTAAATATTGCATAGCATAAATTTATTTATTTTTGATAATAAAAGTTAGAAAGTGAGAAATACATATGAAAGAAAGAAAGAGATTTAAGAAAAGCAAGAAAATTAGATGTTTTAAAAACAAAGCTAGTAATAGATAGTCATGAGCTGTTGTCCCAAGGATTAGTAAGATGAAAGAATCACTAATCTGCGGATAGAAATAAGTCTGGAAAATAGTCTCTATTCTTAAGTCCAAACTTCTGAACGTTGATACCCTACTATACGCACTTGCACACATCTTGAAACTTTGGATAGTAGAGGATATCTTGATATGCTCTTGTCTAAAAGCCTTAGTATGAAGGAAAAAAATATAAATCAACAAAATATAAATGACATAAAATATAAATGGTGAAGAAAAATGAACACTGGTTTTTTAATTACTTAAGACAACATACAAAAATATAGCGAGGGTGCCTTATCACCTAGTGCTTTAGACCAACTGGTTAGAGAGTCACTGCTAAGCCTTAAGTATTGCAAGACTAGGATATTGCTAATTATGCCTTAATAAGTGAGCACATTTGGTAATAGGTTGGTTAGTACCTCAAGAAATATTAACAGTCGCATGAAGAATGTGTGAGCAAATCCATATAAAATATCACCGACTTAAAAGTATTAAGGTATATGGATAAAGGGTATGATAGCTTGAATTGAATTCTCCAAATGTAAGGATGTGTTTTACACACATGCAGGGGTATATGACCGATGTTTGGAGGAGAGATAGGGAGGAAGACTAAAGACGATGTTTTATTGAGGGATGATGTTATTTTCGAAATCTTTTGAAGACCATTAAGATAGGGCTCATGACAACTAAAAAGCCAGTGTAGTTTGAAACTCTTATTTTCAAGTTTTTCTTTTATATGTTCTTTTCTTTGCATGCAATTTTTGTATTCTTTTTTTTATTTTGGGATTTTGTGGGTGTAATCTGCTGAAAACCCTTAGGAGACAACACTCCTCCTACTAGGGACACCTAGAGATTTAAAGGCTTGTTGCACGAGCTAAGTGTAATCGTGTTGCCTACGAAAGAATGCTAGGTTTTTCTTTTTCTTTTTCTTTTTTGATAATAAATAGTTTGCTCGGGACGATCAAAAATAAGTTTGGGAGTATTTGATTAGTAAAAAATATTGCACATTTGTATGGACATTTTCCCTATTATTATTAAATAATAAAAGGTGTTAATTGTAAATAAAGAACATATGTGGGTTTATTTGTAAAAGATTATTATCATATGTTTCTTCATTTATAATTAATATAATTAGAGAAAATATATGCATATAATATTTAAATGAAATATTAGTAATTAAAATATGTATATCATGTCAAATATTCCTAATCAATATTCTTAAGATATTATATCATATAAATGGTTGGAATAATATTTCAAAAATACCAAATGCTACTAACAATTTGATTTGAGATATTGTGCAGGTATTAGCTCAGGTCTGAAATCTAAATAAGAGATCCAAGTCAAATCGGAATATCAAACCGAATCTGCCAAATATTAGAAGAAAATCAAAGAATCTAGCAACGGCAGAGACTAAGAGCAATATTTTCAGAATCTATATATCAAGAGGATCTCCAAACATCGAGAGAAAAAGCCAGAAAAAATTCCAAGTCCCATACCCACTAGGAGGCGGCGGATCTGCGGTCAAACGTGGGCAAGGGCGGCGGAATTGCGGTCAGATTTGGGCCGTTGGATCTGGATTTTTGGGGGCATGATTTTAACTACACCTACTCCAACATGGCATCTAGGGTTTTAGTTTCAGAGACCATATAAAGGATCGAGAGCTGTGCATTCCAAAACAATCTCATCATCTAATCTATTCACGTACATCGAAAGAGAGAGATCTACGAGGGAAACTAGGGTTTTTGTAATCTACCTTTTGAAGGAGAAATTTTGTAATGCAATAGTTGATTAATAAAGATAGTCTTTATTTTAATTCTTTTCGCATTTACTTTCCGCATTACTTTCCGCATTAATTTTATGCATTACTTTTTCACATTACTTTTTGATTTCAAATATGGTTTCATTCATCTTCCATCTCTATTTTACTACGCCAATAACCATGAGCGAGTAATTTCTTACTTGCTAGGGTTTGTAGGATGGGGTAGAATAATGGATGAAAAATCTCTTAAATTCTTTTGACATTTTAATATTTATAAATCTTAACAAAATAAATGTTAATCCTCTTATCGGGCACGCTATTAATCCATGATAGTCATGACCATGATTTGAGATTAGTTAATACTTATTTTGTTAAGGGCTTGAGATGAATAGAGATCAATGGAAGGACAAGGGGTAGCAGTTGGAAACCCAAATTCCCTCCAAGAATCCTAATCCACATTCATCGCTATCTCTATAATTTTAAACAATTAAAAGATAAAAAGAATCATTTCTAAACTATTATCCATTAATTACTAAGTCCTATAAACCCTACAAGCCTTTCAATTACACAATTTTCTATCTATCTTAAAATAAAACGACAACAATCGCTCATCTTTTTTATCAACTCATCTAGAACAAGATAAAAAATTCATGTTTCCCTGCGGACGGCCCGTACTCATCGCGGCTAGCTATTTACGACACCGTCTTGATTGCGGTTATTTACAACACATATACACACTACACTTTTTGTAAACAATCAATATTGCTTGATTTAAGTTTAAACTCTTTATTATTCGTACATGTATTAATCAAATTTTATTTGGCCGATATTGTTAATTGTTTTATGAATGACGACAAATTGATGATGTTACTATTTTATTTCGCCAATGTCGGCAGATGTTGTGTATTGTCTAATAAATGACATAAATTATTGATGTATTTACTTAAATATCACCGATATTGGCCTATATTGTCGGTTGTATTTGTTCCGACCCATTTAGGGCGCACCATCTTTAGTGCACACCATTTATGGTGTGCACTCTCCCTTTTTGCACACTTTCATTGGTGCGCATTCTCTTTGGAGCGCAAGACCCAAAGATGTGAACTCGATCAAGTGCGCTTGTGTAGTGCGCTACATGCAATGCACGTGTGCTACATGCAATGCACGTGCGCATGCACAAGCACTGCGCCATTGTGCATAAGCGCACTTCTGAAGCATGCGCTTACGATAGAGCCTTTGCTCTTTTGGAAAAAAACTTTCTTGATAACTTTCTTAACAAAAAGTTGTTAGGATCTATGATCCAACGGTGTGCATGCACCCTGAATTGATATGAATCAATTCAAATGTTTTAGTTGGGAACAAACCCTAAATATTTCCCTCCTATAAATAGGAGCTCTTAGGGAGAAAAATCTCCATCTGCATTATTATAATTTTGGATCTCCACCTTCTTCATCGAACGAGAAAAAATTCTTAAGGCCTCCGCCTCCAATTCTTCTCGAAGAAACCCTAGTCTCCTCTAGGTAAAAATATATGAGCGAAAAGTCTTTCCTTTTTGAAGCATAGGCTTCCTTAGAGCTTCGGCTCATCATATGCAAGATCAAAAGATCTTAGAGTTTATCCCCTCTTTACAAAAGCATAGGCTTTCATGAAGGAATTGATCCTAAAATCCAAGATCTTAAGGAGAAAGCTCCATCAAAATATGTTTAAATGCATAAAAATCGAAGCTTGGCTTCACAAACGTGGACAAAGGTCCAAAATGGAGCATGCGCTCCCAAGAATTGAAGCAGGCTTCATTGAAAACAATATTTTCCTTAGAAAATATGAACTTTCATAAAATTAGGGTTTGCCCTAATCGGCACCGCAAGCACACTCAGAAAATTGAAAGCAAAGGCTTTCCTGAAAGACAACAATTTCACAAACTAGGGCGCACTCTAGCTAATACGCTGCGCACCACGTGCAAAACACGTACGCCCAAGTCAAGATCGCTCCCTTACGGAAGAGTGCGCTGCGTACACATGCATAATATGTTCGCATGTGTTAGGCCCAAGAGCCAACTTCAAACGAAACCAAGTTCCATTGAACGCCGTGCCGTGCATGTGCACCACGCACCATGCACATGCGCTGATGACATGCGCACCTCAAGCGCGCAAGTGCATGATTGGTAGAAATTTCTTTATATAATATGCGTTATACTTTTTGTACTTACCGTAATCAAGTCGATTTTGCTTAGTAGCTAGCCGGTTGAGTACGAGGCGATCCACGGAGAGATGATATGTGTTTTCGTTCTTATTTTAGACGAATCAAGTAAAGAATGTCCAAGTTGTTTGATTCTATCCTAAGTGCTGTGTATATATATGTTCAAGAGGACTTGTTAGGGTTAGGGTTGGTTAGTAGAGTTAGGAATTATTTTTGTGCTCGTCTTATGCCATCATTGAAATGATGTTGGAATAATCGAAAGTAACAGGGATTAGGAGGACATAGAAATGGTATTTATGAGTTTAAGCAAGCTTTCCAACGCTAAATCCAATCCTAGTTCCCCTTGTCCGACCGTTCCATTCTCTTATTTCCAACCCTAGGCGAAACATCCACAACAAGTCTCCAATTAGGTCGCAATTAAATATCACGTTGTAGTGCGTCTAAAGAAATTCTCAACTTAGGTCACGGCTATATGTCACTTACAACGCGTCTAAGGGAGAGGGTTGTGTTTGTTTGGTCTAAGTTCAATTCAAATTGTTTGGCGAAGAGAAGCACAAAGGATTTTTCCATCCCTCATACCATCCTTCCTTAACCCTAATAAGTGAGTAAACTATCACTCATTATAAAAAGAAAACAAAATCGAAGAGGAGAAAAGAAATGAGAATGAGAGCATAAACTAACTTCTTGGGATCTCAGCTATGCAAGAATTACACTTGAGCATCATAATTTTGCAAAAGATAAATAAAAGAGAAGAGAATAAGAAGATCAAATAAAAACCAACAACTAATTAACAAATATGTAATAAAATTAAGCTAAGAATTAAAAGTCAATGCAAGAAAATAACAAGCAAGTAATAAAAACTAAGTTAACAATACAAAAGATACAAGCTAAATAAAACTCTCATCTTCATTATTCATCCACTTAAAAGCTCTCATTACATTTTAATGAAGAAGATGATAGTGTTTACACTAAACTAGAACTAATCCTAGGGAAAATAAAGTATGCCTTCTTTGGCTTTGAACTGGAGTATTTATAGGCAATGGAATAAAACCATAGGGCAATATTCTGAGCCTTTGTACAATGACTAAAACACCTATAAAAATTCGTCACATTTGGCCACGGAATGGTCGCTGATTCGCCGCCTAATAGGTCAATATTTCGCTGATCCGCGGTCTTTTATTGGGATTGGTGCGCCGTTTTTGTCACGCCCCGCTTCCCAGTAGACAGAAACGGTGACGTGGCAAGCCCACGGCATATTTATCCAGAGAAGGTCATTTCCTAAATAAATATGCTAAGTGTATTGAAACAATAATACAAAATGCAAGAATAAATGGAGACTGTAAAATTTTTCAACAAACACTTTTATTTACATTCAACTTCCAATATTTACAAGTACACGAGTTTCAGCTGAAAAGTAATTACAATAAAAGAAAATGCCTAAACATGTGGCATACACAAACTGAAGAAAAGTGAAGCTGAGCTAGTCCTGAGTAGCAATCCGGTTATAGTCCTCCTCTGTAGCTTCCACGTCCTCTGTCTCGACCGTATCTGACGAACATTCCAAGAGAAGAAAAGTGGGTGGAATGCCCATCAGCGAACTAGCACTCGGTAAGTCCCAAGGATAAAGTAAGAGTAAAAGAATGACAAGTGTAGAATATATATATAGGAAAAGTAAAAGTATATGTTCATGGGTAAATATGTACTATAGGTCTCTATATAGTTACTATGTTAACGTTAAGTTCCAAGTGTGAATGTCAACGCAACCAAAGAAGTATTCACGAGCTCAAGAGTGGGGCCCCAGGAGCAAGGAAACATGGGCCCCTTTCATGTGTTAGCATCGGGGCTCTAGCCTGTGGATGAGTCAACCCGACTGATATTCGAGTAAAATAAAAAAAATAGGTTAATACGGGACTCCTGAAACTCCGTTGGATTCACACAAGAAACTATCCCAAGCACCCCGAGTATAAATACTTTATAACTGTATAGTATACTTAATTAAATTTGATTGATTGATTATAATATATCTTGATCGAAATCATAGATTGCAAAAGGTGTAGAATGAAGTCGAGTGCGTCGAGTAATATGCGAGTCATGTCAATTGCAATCTTGGTTCGAGTCAAGTTAGTTCGAGTAGATTGGGTTCGAGTTCATGTTCAGGTTTAGATTCGAGTTTGGAGTTTGGGGTTTGAGTTCAGGTATTTTTATATGAATTGATTTAAACTGTTAAAAATCTTATGTTCGGGAGAAATCGGCAACTGCTGCATATGGACGACAGGATTTGTGTCTTTTTCCAAGACAATTGCCATTTGATAACTCCGTTAAGTTGTCTAACCTGAATAGGCAAGCACTCACTTTCTCCGGCTCCCCGAGGCTCAAGAGAAATGATACTGCTTAAACATATATTAATTCTAAAGTCCTTAATATTTATATTGTTTGTTTATATTATTTTATTTCTCGAGGGGGTTTTATAAAAAATATATGAATATTGTTTAAAAAATAAATCTTGAGGGTGATTTATAATATTTAGGGTTTTCATGACCATGTATTTTAATTGTTATGGTATTTTGGGTGATAAAACCTAGCTTTTAAAAATTTATGGTATTTTTATAAAAACTAGCTCTTTTGGAAATTTGATGGTATTTTATTAAAAATTCTAATTTTTCATTTTAAAAATATAGTTTCATCATATGTTTTTTATTGAAAATACGAATTCATAGTTTTGTATAATTTTTCCAAAATTTAGTTTTTTATTTAGAAAAGTCGTATTTCTTAAAAACCGTATTTTTATTTCCTTTCGAGACCGAATACTCTGTGAGGAGTTCTGCAACTCGCTCTACTGTCCTAAGGATGTGCGATAATCCGCACCATCCATTAGTGGGTCCCCTAACGAGGGTTGTAGATGCGTAATTATCAAGGATTAAAAAAATACCGATTAAAAGAAACCCGTTTGAAAAGGTGCGGCATTTTAATGAAAAAGTTATTCTTTAAATGAACCATAGATCTAGAATACCGTGTTATGAAACCATAGCGTGCGTGTGGGGTAGGTCATTTGTTGGCTATAGTGCCCTCAAGACAATTAACGTAGTCGCAGGCAGGTGATTATGATGATTGAGGGAGGACCTATACCGGTAGAACAGTCTTACTCGAGATGATAGTATGCTATCTGGTTTGTCTTTATCATCACTATTGCATGTTGATAGAGCCCATAGGATTCTTGCTTGACTACCAGCATTATGATGGCGATCATATATGTGGGAGCTGGGGGTCTATAAGCAAATCCTTAAATGTCCCTAGTCGTGGGAGTTTTGAGACTGGGCATCGATACTCCAGTGTAGACTAGTGTATACTTATCTGGACCCTGATGAGGGGCGGTGGCCGGTCTCATAAGCCAATGGTGTCAGTTATTCACCTAAGATAGTATACAGGTGCTCATTGGGTTATGAGTACAGTGGACGGACTTGCCGGGAACATGTTAGTTGGTATTATACCTATTGTCAGATAGTAGTTCCCAGGTGACATGTGTACAGGTTAGTCTGTTGACCTGAGATTGTCATTTGTCTCGTGTGAGTTACCACTGTGCTTTGATTACTACCCTACCATGGCTCAAACGATTCGTGCAAATAGGTTTTAGTTGGGTACAGTCCCCAGCCACATGGAGGCAGTGAGCGGATCGTCGGGGATTCGCCTCTCCCGGCATTGGGGGTTGATGTCGCGTTGTGCACGGGTGGCCATCACCAGAAATCCTCGGCCGGGGTAGTCGAGAATTACCGATCCAGGATCGATAGTTTCTCAGGTGGTGATGCGTTACATACCGACACTAATTATCGCGTTATTAGGGGTCTGATTTTATCCACCCCCTAGACTCTATATGCGATACTCTTAGACGAATAGACCGGACTGTACGGATATTGTCACTGTCAGGCTCAGTAGGGGTTCAGGATGAGTTTTCTCGTCGGCCTCCCTTTCGCTCAATACCTGAGTAGCCGTTACGTACAGCTAGTGCCGCTGACGTGCTTGTGGTTAAACCCACTGCCAGCATATTGACGAGTGTTTAGAGTCCCACACAGAGGGTTTTCACGGTTCAGGCGATATAGTATAGATGACGTACATACAGGTGTCCGATTAAATATGTGTATAGGCTGCACACACTTTAATCGGACGGTTGATAATACTAGCGGTTTAGGATTAAGCCGGATTATTAAATCAGGTTTTGATTTAATAATTTATATATATATATGTATTTATATATATGTATTCTAGTATTATCGTTCACCATTCATTTTCTCTCCTGGCTATTCGTATTTTTGTACGAATACGCGTATATGTATTTCGATACGTGTACCGGGTTGTATTCCGTATTTATACGGAATAGCTTCTAGAAGATTTGACACCTCATTATTTGATTTTCTTTTTGGAAAATCATTTTGGGAAATGAGGTGGAAGGGGTGAGGTGGCATGAACATTGTTGAGCATGTAGAGAGGTATGGCATGGAATTGTTTATTTGGTAAAATGAGGAGATATTTTTAGTGTGGGTGTGCATAAGAGAGAGAAAGGGGGCAGCCATATCTTTGGTCTTGGCTTTGCTCATTTTCTTTTCTTGCTTCATCACTCTCATTCTCACTCTCACTTGGAGACTTAGCCACATTTTCTTTAGTTGCTCATGCCACATGTTTCCTCACCTCTTTGATCTTCTTGAGTTGCTCATGGAGCATATGATATGAGAGAAAAATATAGTGAGATAATCCTACACCTCCACTCTCCATTGCTAGCATCCATGGAGCGTCGGTTGCCTCACTTGGCGAGGCTGAAGCTTGCGCCGTTTCCCTTAGGTGGATCATCGTAGATGGAGGAAGACCGGCAACCAAATTCGATCAAGGAGCCTCTAGGATCTTGGGATGAAGGTTGAAGACCGAAGGACACGGATCAACTCGGTATAACCATTCCTAACTCTTTTTATAGCTTGCTAGTATAGGGTTTAGGGTAGATCCGGGCATCGGGTAATGGTAGCGCCAGTTTAGTAAATTTTTGTTCCGCATTTGGCCACGGTTTGATGGCCAGGGCGCTGCCTTAATCCAACATGGTATCAGAGCCAACCCGTAAACCCCTTACTAGCATGTTTAGACGATGTTAAAGTATCAAAATCGAAACAACCCGGAAACGATACCCTGCAGATTCCAGTCTCTGTCGATTTTCAAAGTCTTCAAAAAAATATTTTAGTATCTGCAAAAGACTATTTGTATGACCACAAGAGCACACACCAAATACGAACCCATTCTACCTGTTTTCACCCGAGCACATGCTCAAAAAATCCGAGCTGGCCGGCCCTAAGAGGGAGTTAGGACTTCGTATTTTGTGTGTGGTCTGGTCTCTGGAATATTGGTTCAGTGGTATTGCTAGTTTAGCCCAGTTTTGATATTGTTTTATCTAGTTGTTTGGGGCTATTCGGGGTGTTTCGAAGTCGATAATTTAACACTGTTTAAATGTTTATCAGTACACGCATTACTATCTGTGACCGTGAATGTCATTAGAGCGGTACAACTCGTCTAATTGCTATATGTTCTTTTAGACGGGTTTGCGAACGTGACATTCACGTTGATGTTTTGTGTTGTGCTGTGATTGTGGTTGGATCGTCGTGGTGGATAGCATGGGTGCAATGTTAGTACGGTTTAGTTTCATTTGTACATTTGATATTGCGGGGCGAGCGTCCGACATGTGGACTGCCGTCACTGCCAGTTTGTATATTATTTGTTTTGGGCACGACCGGGTTGAGGTCGATGTCACCCTTGTATATTATTTTCTCTTCTGTACTAGGATTACCCCGCGGTGGAGTGCACGAATAGCCGGATTCTAGAGGGCAACGGGTCCGCATCTCATGGCGTTGAGACAGAGGGGTCCTTACTCTAGAATTGGCGGGTTTTTCGCCGCACTCGTAGGGGGGATAGGTTGACCCACGGAGGGGTGCCCAAGTTACCGGATTCCGTGAAGTGCTGGGTGACCCATTCACGTTGTTGAAGGGGGTTGCCTCACTTATGGTTTTGGCGGGTAACTTGCCGCGCTCGTAGGGGTCTAGGTTTCATTGCACAGGCTATCCACACGACAGGGAACGTCGGGTCTCATTTGCGGCTCAAGTGAAACCCGGGGCTCTAAGATTATCCACCATTCTGTGTTGCTTCTGTGATGTTGCTTATATCATGCCTGGGACTAATGTTATATATATATTTATATATACTAGTAGATGTTGTATATGTTTTACACCCGCGCTAGTCCAGTCCCCGCTCTGTCGTTAGTTAAGTAACCTAATGGGTGACGACGAGGCCTAGTGGAGAATGCGGATGGCATATACGTACATCATATTTTCGTTCTTTTCTGGTGTGATTAATTGATGGGACTGCATTGATTCTTATCAATGCAAGGATAAAATAAACATATTTGATGTTGTTGGAACCAATTTTAAAACTGACATTACAGACCTTTTCTTTTGCTTTGCACAGCGGTATTCGGTTATGAATATCCAACACCTCATTCGACGAGGAAAGGGCCGAGATCCCTTCATCGGGAGTGACCCCTTGGACAGAAGTTTGCGTCAATGTAATAACTTCACTATAGTCGATTCTTTTGCTTTGCATCGTGGTATTCAGTTTGGAATATCCTGCACCTCATTCGACGAGGAAAGAGCCGAGATCCCTTCACCGGGAGTGACCTCTTTAGCAATGGTTTTCGCCACTATATATTTTTAAAAAGCTATCCGGTTCCTTCAACGATATCAAGTTCACTACGTTAAAGGTTTTTCGCCAAAAACCATTCTTAGCCCTCCATCATTTCAGACGGGTAGCACTTAGTATTCATGCTATGTTTGTTGGCCTTCGTCAAGGCATAGTGTATGGTAGCTATTTGTTACTTTTCTGTTGCATAGATAGATGCGTTGGTTTGGGACAGTCGTACTACTTTGTTGGCCTTCGTCAAGGGTATGTATGGGTGGGTTCAAATTAACCTGGACAATGACGGGTAGAACTTGACATGTGACTTATGATTTGTTGGCATTCGTCAAGGTCATACGAGCATGGGGTAAAAATCACATCGGGAGTTTCAAACATACAGGAAACTTGCCATGCATGAGCATACCTTCTGGAGTGTGATAACTTGAGTGGCTTCCATCAAGTTATCATACGATGATAGTTGGATCCCGATTCTCACTGATGAGTAGGATTACTCCTCGGGTGATTTTAGATGACCCCGACTAATTCTCCTTTTGGGTTTGGAGGAGAATTCGAGGAAATGGTGGGAGCCATCCTGATTAGATAAAGTGATTAACCATTCTGATCTAGGTTAGAGTGCACACTGAGTGTTTCTTCTCTCTCTCTCTGGCAGCGACCATGACCCGCCCTAAACTAAAACTCATGAACCCAGTTAACCGAATCTTCTTAAAACACTTTGGCTTTTGGAATGTCACGGTGTTACATATATCCTTGCCGCTTCTATATCACCTTTGCATTTCTCCAGAATACCCCGTATCACTACGAACATCCACTCCTATTGGATAAATCCATCGTATAGTTACATACGGACTCGAAGGAACTTGTTTCAGATTCGAGGATGGATTCTGGTTCTGGAGAGATTGAATAAGATTATTCGGTTGTCTTTTCTCTTTACCTTCTCTCAGGTTGTGAGGGCTCCTAGGATTAGGAGAGGGTACACCTATTGAGCTTATTGGATAGTCTTCCTCCAAACCGTAGGCAGGTGCCGAATGGTAGGGAAGGAAGAAAACCAATTAACCTAAGTGTGGTGTACAGAAGGTAATAAGTAGAGACAAATAAAGGGATTAGAATAACGGCAAAGAAAATTGCGACTGCTATCATTCACGACAAAACCATGTATACCCCTGTCACTCCCACATCCACTTTGGAATTCTCCAGAACACTTCGTATCACTACGAACGTCCATAATGCTTGGACATGCCATCGTATAGTTACATACGAACTCGAAGGAATTCGTTCCAGATTCGAGAATGGTTTCCGGTTCAGGAGAAATATAATAGGATTATTCAAATGTCTTTTCCCATTACCTTCTCTCAGGTTGCGAGGGCTCCTGATATAAGGAGTGTACACCTATTACGTGTTGCGCCCCGGCAGCGCCCCGGCCGTCTATCCGAGGCCAAAATGCGGAATCAAAATTTTTCTTAACTTTTGAACTGGCGCTACCGCGGACAATAAAACCCGGATCGTAACCATTAACCTAATCCTAGCAAACAAGAGAATGGGGTGAGAGATATACCGAGCGATCCGTGTCCTTCGGTCTTCTCGTCGTCGTCCCAATCTCCCGCGGAATCTCCGGTCGTCACCTCCTCGTCGGAAAAGGCACCACGTAGCCGGGTTCGTATACGGGCTCCCACCTCTTGACCGAGGCAACTCGGGCGCGAAGTTGGCTAGCCGACGCGTCCAAGGTTTGCTGTAGACAAGTGTAGAATCCATGTCTCTTTGGGGTTTAGTGTAGTTGCCATAATATGATAGAGGTATGAAGAACTTTGGAGAGAGCTAGAATTTGTGTAGCAAGAGAAATTGAGAGATGAATAATTTCCCTCATGCAAATGAACCTCTCTCTTCCTCTCCCAAATAGTGGCCGGCTCCCTCATATCTAAAAATGGTGGAGGGAAAAGATCAACACAAGAAGGGAGGTGAGTGTAGTAAAAGGCAAGAGGTGACCACATCAAAAGCCATGATAACAATGTCATTTCCATTCAAATCAACTCTAATCTCAATCAAATCCAAGCATCATGAAAAAGCAAAGATGCTAATCAAATCATGATCCCATAAAAGCAAGAAACCCCCTCCACAAATGTTATTTGCAAACTTGCAAATAACCCCCTCCATCGGAAAAGTCCGGCCGGGAAAGAACAAAGGAAAACCGGCCGGAACGGAATGCAAACTGGCAACTCCAGAAAACTGGTCCCGTAATAAATCACAGGAAAACCCCGATGCAGTGCATACACACCCGCATCTGTATTCCGACCGGATACAAATGCAATGAGACAAAATCTACACTGTACTATACTAGGATCCGGCTTAAACCAAAGCCGGCTAGTATTATCCGTTCGATCCTGATCCATGCAATACCGCACGTATCTGATCGAAACCTGCCATATCTCCATACGGCCTCTACAGCGTTTCGCCCGAAACTTGAGTAACTGTCTGTGTGGTGGACTCTAAAGACTCGTCAATACTATGGCTGTGGATTTAACCACTAGCACGTCAGAGGTATTAGCCATACGTGACGGGCTACCAGCTATTGACCAAAAGGGACGTCGATGAGCGAACTCATCCTGACATCCTACTGAGTCTGTCAGTGACAATATCCGTACAGTCCGGTCCGTTCGTTTATGAGTATCGCATGGCGGGCCTAGGGGGTTGGTAAAAGTCAGACCCCCAAAAGCGGTACAAGTCGTGTCGGAGCGAAGCCCAGAACACCCTGAGATACTAATGGAATACCTACCATTAAATCTCCTGCCTCGGCCAAGGGCTTTGTGTAATGGCTTTCCTAGACACAGCGCGACCTCACCCCCAATACCGGGAGAGACGAACCCCTGCAGATCCGCTCACTGCCTCCATGTGGCTCGGGACTGTACCCAACTAAAACCTGTTTGCACGACTCCTTTGAGCCGTGGTAGGGTAGTAATCAAAGTACAGTGGGAACTCACACGAGACAAATGACGATCTCAGGTCGATGTACTAACCTGTACACATGTCACCAGGGAACTGCTATCTGACGTCAAGTATAAGACCAACTAGCATGTTCCCGGCGAGTCCTGTCCGGTGTACTCATAACCCAATGAGCACCTGTATACATCTTAGGTGAACCAACTGACACCAGTGGCTTGTGAGACCGGCCACCGCCCCTCGTCGGGGTCTCGACTATATACACTAGTCTACTCTGGAGAATCGATGCCCTGTCTCGAAACTCCCACGACTAGGGACCTTTTAAGGATGTGCTTATAGACCCCCAGCTCCCACGTATATGATCGCCATCATACTGCTGGTCGTCAAGCAAGAATCCTAGGGGCTCTATCAACGTGTAATAGCGACCTGTCAGGTCACCTAAAACAGTACACGATGATAAAGATAAACCAGATAGCATACTATCATCTTGAGTAAGACTGTCCTACCGGGATAGGTCCTCCCTCAATCATTGCAATCACGTGCCTGTGATCCAATAATTGACTCTGAGGGCACTATCTCCAACAATCTCCCACTTGCACTCAAGGCTAATTATTGCGATGTCGCATACTCACAGCCCGTGTGATACCGAACACCCAACTCCTCTACTAGTCAGTCTCACAAAACTCGTTTGTGAAGCTATTGCGTTCGAGGAATAGCCTCAGTGAGTGGATCCGCTTTGATGTTTCTTTCTATATCTCTCTATATCTCAAGTTCGCGGAGAAAACCATCTCCCGAAATGAGCAATACCTGTCTTAGAATGTCTGGATGTCTGATGGGACCTAGCTCATAAATGAACTCCAAATCCAAACTTCTTAGACTGTATCGTCAACTGAACTTAATCAGTATCCTGCGCCATGCCTTCCCTCAGTATCCACCTGGACCACCTGTCCAAAATACTGCCCCTCGACAGAGGGAGAACTATAACTCTGACGGCCACCCTGTCGTCCAGGTCACCTTGGAAGCCTGGAATGATAACTGTCTCCCGAAGGAGAAAGCTGCTATCATATCCCTAGAACATCAACTTATGTTCTAAAACTGCTTCCGACTGTTTCTCCAGGATTGGATCAATATCAACTTATTGCACCTACTGCAAGAACAACATCTGGCGTGGTACTTGACATCTCATGATTGACTCAATTGCCTAAGCAAGTGATCTGTCAATCATGCATATCCCTCTCCCCTTTAGTCTGTAAGACACCTTTAGAGAGGGTGACTCCATTACCTGCAGGTATACTACCGTGCCAGGAGTCGTCCATTCTAAATACTCATAGAATGCTGTCAAGGTACCTAGATTAGGAAACCACCAAAATCTAGATCTAAAACCATAGATCTAGTAACCAGAATGTCTGATATAATATCCAAGTCCTATGTGGAGAAACCACTGTGTGACGACCAAAGTATAACCGATCGTGGTATAGGAATTTCATTTCCTACTCTGTGTATGTCATCCAAATACCAGGACATCACACCCTACTACCTTCTTAACAGATCCATCCCCTTATTCTGATGAAGTCAAACCTATGACTATCACATCAGAAATAGATGATCTATCTCCGCTATATCTGCTTTAGTCTATAAATAGACATAAGCCTCTTGCCCACTGTGCTTCCGTTGCTCCCACTGACTACGACAACCCTCTGGCAGAGTCATATAGATGTACACTTCTAAAGCCAGTTTAGAATGACGCTATACTCATCCTCCTGCCGGGTCTCACAGTCTGGAACAACAGCAATGGCAAGTCTGGGTAAACAAGAACCTCCCTGTCACCGTCCTTGAGCATACCGAAGTACCTCTCGGGTGCCTGAGGTTACCCACTTTATCTACGGAGTGGCCAATGGAATGTCAAATCAGATTGAATCTTTAGGTTCTTATCAAATCTTCAGTAATCGTTTGCGGTTCTGGAATCACTTCCAGTTCTACCATACTCCCACTACTGTTTTCTGAAAAAATCCATTTCTTTTAAAATTGTGGCGAGTGAAGAACAATATCACTATTGATCTTCCAGATGGTAGAAAGTCAACCCTCGTCATAGCCTGGGTCAACCCACAAACAGCCATTACAGAAACGTGCCTTGAGTTGTCCAGTGTCTGGTTTTAAGCATAAGCCGGACAACTCCCCGTACCTTAACAATGTCAAGATATGAACTGTTCTATATCCAATATAGAAACAGAGGCACTGATTTAATTGGAATCAGATTCAAATCATGCAGCTGTCTCCAGTGCATGTCAAGTAAATGGAGAGAGGCCGATCAGCGTTACTCAACTTAGGAATACTTCCAATTATGAGTAACCTGAAAGAGAAGCTAGTTCTAATCATTACTATCAACTGAATACCATTCACAAGTATCTACATCTTCGATCACCTTGAAGAATCCCGATACTTGCAATACCTGGTTTTCTACTTTACTCATATACCAATAACTTCTCAAAACTCAGATCCTGTGTGTCTACGAAACACCTATCTAAGAACTAGAGAAGTCACAAGTAAACAGAATATAGTACGAGGACCAACCCCTCTGTCCTAATGGACACTGGACAATATACAATACTCTGTATATGTCTCTTGAGTCTAATAACTCATTCACTGTGTGTCGTAGGTTGAAAACTGTACTTATGGTTAAGAAGAATTACACCGCTGTTTAATACTCCTTACCTAACCATCCACTGATATAGGCAAATGTCATAGACATAATTTCAAAAAGGTATATCTCACTCTATAAAAATAGACGTACAGATATATCAATTTGAAATTGGTGCATAACAACGGATATTCAAAACAAAATATTTGCCGACCGGCAAACAACCCAGGTGATTTCCTCAAATATCACCAATTGCAACGAATCACGATATAATGAGGACGATCACCTAATTCCCAATAAATTACTCCCACTCATCATCTGTAAGACCATACAGATGTGAAAATCAAAACTGGTAAATACATACCCTGGAGCAAGTGTCTAATCGGGAAATCAGTTTTCTTTTAACAGTACACAGTGAAACTGAAACATTGAAATGTTTCGATGGGGTATCCCGGTATTCCTAGTAATGCCTCTTCCATTATCCAGATTCACAGCTGTAACCGTATATCTCTTTGCCATCTCTCCAAATCCTTTTATATGTCTTTAGTCATTACCTTCTATACACCCCTTTAGGCCAAATGGTTTTCTTCCTTCCCTACCGTTCGGCACCAGCCTATGGTTTGGAAGAAGACTATCCAATAAGCATAATGGGTGTACTGTCCTGATCCTAGGAGCACTCGTAATGCGAGAGAAGGTGAAGATAAAAGACAACTGAATAAACCTTATTCCTATTTCTCCTGAACCAGAATCCATCCCCGAACTGGAACAAGTTCCTTTCGAGTTCGTATATAACCATACGATGGAATATCCAAATAAACTGTGGATCTTCGTAGTGATACGGAGTGTCCTGGAGAAATACAAAGGTGATTTAGGATTGGCGAAGAAATACTTGGTTTGGTCGTGAATAGCAGTCGCAATTTACTTTGCCCTCTTACTAATCCCTTTCTTTGTCTTTACTTAATACCTTCTGTACACCGTTTAGGCTAAATGGTTTTCTTCATTCCCCACCGTTCGGCACCAGCCTAAGGTTTGGAAGAAGACTATCCAATTTGCGTAATAGGTGTACTATCTCCTAAACCAAGGAGTACTCGCAACCTGAGAGAAGGTAAAAAAAAAAGACAACTGAATAGTCCTATTCGTTTTCTCCAGAACCAGAAACCATCCTCGAATTCCTTCGAGTTCGTATATAACCATACGATGGTTTTGTCCAATGGAAGTGGACGTTCGTAGTAATACGGGGTGTCCTGGAGAAAAGGGTAAAAGTAAGAGTGGCAATGAGGTCTGCAACTCTGACAATCCAAAAGCCAGTGTTAAGAAGGTTCGGTCAACTTGGTCACTGAGTCATAGTCTAGGGTCGGGTCAATGGTTGCTGCCAAAGAGAGAGAGAAAAGAAACACTCAGCGTGCACTCTAACCTAGATCAGAATGGTTATCACTTTATCTAATCTGGAAACCTCCCACTGTAACTTCAAATTCTTCCCCAAACCTGAAAGAAGAATTAGCCGGGATCACCCGAGGAGTAAACCAACTCATCAGTGGGAATCGGGATCCAACTATCATCGCATGATAACGTGACGGAATCCACTCACGTCACCACACTCCAGAAGGTATACGCATGCCTGGCAAGTTTCAGTTTCTTTAGAAACTCCCGATGTGATTTTTACCCCTAGGACCCAAGTGACCTTGACTGAGCCAACATATCAAAGGATCCTAGTCAAGTTCAACCCGTCATTATCTTGATTGCATTAGACTCACCCGCACGAGTCCTTGACTGAGCCAAAATGACTGCACGACTGTCCTAACCAATCTCATATCCATACAACAGAAAAGCACTACATAGCTACCGAACACTACGCCTCGGCTAAGCACGACATACGTAGCACGAATACTAAGCAATACTAATCTGAAATGACGGAGGGCTACGACTGGTTTTTGGCAAAAAACCTTTAACGTAATGAACTTGATATCGTTGAAGGAACTGCATAACTTTTTATAAAAATATAGTGACGAAAACCTTTGCTAAAGAGGTCACTCCCGGTGAAGGGATCTCGGCTCTTTCCCCGTAGAATGAGGTGCGGGATATTCCAACTGAATACCACGATGCAAGGCAAAAGTAATCGGCTATAGTGAAGTTATTGCCCTGACGCAAACTTTTGTCCAAGGGGTCACTCCCGGTGAAGGGATCTCGGCCCTTGCCTCGTCGACTGAGGAGCAGGATATTCCAACTGAATACCACGATGCAAAACAAAAGTGAACGTCGTTGCAATAACAGCTTTTTGAAAAAATGTTCCAACTACATCAGAATAGGTTTGTTTAGCTTGCATTGATCCGAATCAACGCAGTCCCATCAATTGATCACACCACAAAGAACGAAAATATACTGATGTACGTATATGCCATCCGCATTCGCCACTGGGTCCCGTCATTACCCGTTAGGTTAGCTAACTAACGACAGAGCGGGGACTGGACTAGCGCGGATGCAAAACATATACAACATCTACTAATATATATACCAATATATAATATTTCGCTCAAGGCGTGATAAAATGCAACATCACAGAAATGTACAGCATCACAGAACAATACAGATATCTGGGATCCCCGGGTTTCACAGAGCCGCTGCTGAAACCCGACGTTCCCCTGGTCGTGTGGATAGCCTGTGCAATGAAAACCTAGACCCCTACGGGCGCGGCAAGTTACCCGCCAAAACCTGAAGCGAGGCAGCCCCCTTCAGCAACGTGAATGGACCACCCAGCACTTCACGGAGTCCGGTAACTTGGGCACCCCTCCTGGGTCAACCTGTACCCCCTACGAGTGCGACGAATAGCCCGGCAATTCTAGAGTAAAGCCCCCTCCGTCTCAATGCCATGAGATGCGGGCCCGTTGCCCTCTAGAACCCGGCTATCCGTGCACCCCTCCGCGGGGTAATCCTAGTACAGAAAGTAAAATATACATACAACGGGTACAACGGCCGCAACCAGGTCGTGCCCCAAAAGAATATTACAAACAGGCAGTGACGGCAGTCCACATGTCGGACGCTCGCCCCACAATATCAAATGTACATAATACAACCAAATCTATACTACCATTGCATCCAGGCTATCCTCTACGACCAATCCGCAATATCACAGCAATACAAAGAACATCAACGTGAAGGTCACGTTCGTAAATCCGTCTAACCGGGCTATAGCAGTTAGACTGGATTTACCGATCAAGTGACATTCACGGTCGCAGATATAATGTAAATACTGTGAATTAATGTGTTTAAAATATCCGATCGATCAAATTTACCAAGTGGGCCCCCAAGTACTACTGTAGCACATCAAGAAATTCTGGGCCCAAACATAATATTCCAGAAACCCTATTTTCACCCCAGAAGCCCACTGGAAAAATTCGACACATCGATCCCTCCATACCGCGGCGAAACCGCGGCACCAAGTGGGTTTTAGCCGCGGTTCCGCGCTCCCCTTGAAAGATCAACGTCTCGAATTTCTCCAGAATTCTTAGGACTTCCAGTACATCAGTTTTCTACAACCTGAAAAATTTTTAGAGCCAGAAAAAAATCGACAGAAAACTGATGTGAAGAAAACGCTGGTTTTTGGAATTTTGGTCGATCGGAAATGTAAACACATTAAACAAAGCTAGACTAGGTTAATGGCGAGGCTCTGATACCATGTTGCGCCACGGCAGCGCCCCGGCCGTCTATCCGAGGCCAAAATACGGAATCAAAATTTTTCTTAACTTTTGAACTGGCGCTACCGCGGACAATAAAACCCGGATCGTAACCATTAACCTAATCCTAGCAAACAAGAGAATGGGGTGAGAGATATACCGAGCGATCCGTGTCCTTCGGTCTTCTCGTCGTCGTCCCGATCTCCCGCAGAATCTCCGGTCGTCACCTCCTCGTCGGAAAAGGCACCACGTAGCCGGGTTCGTATACGGGCTCCCACCTCTTGACCGAGGCAACTCGGGCGCGAAGTTGGCTAGCCGACGCGTCCAAGGTTTGCTGTAGACAAGTGTAGAATCCATGTCTCTTTGGGGTTTAGTGTAGTTGCAATAATATGATGGAGGTATGAAGAACTTTGGAGAGAGCTAGAATTTGTGTAGCAAGAGAAATTGAGAGATGAATAATTTCCCTCATGCAAATGAACCTCTCTCTTCCTCTCCCAAATAGTGGCCGGCCCCCTCATATCTAAAAATGGTGGAGGGAAAAGATCAACACAAGAAGGGAGGTGAGTGTAGTAAAAGGCAAGAGGTGACCACATCAAAAGCCATGATAACAATGTCATTTCCATTCAAATCAACTCTAATCTCAATCAAATCCAAGCATCATGAAAAAGCAAAGATGCTAATCAAATCATGATCCCATAAAAGCAAGAAACCCCCTCCACAAATGTTATTTGCAAACTTGCAAATAACCCCCTCCATCGGAAAAGTCCGGCCGGGAAAGAACAAAGGAAAACCGGCCGGAACGGAATGCAAACTGGCAACTCCAGAAAACTGGTCCCGTAATAAATCACAGGAAAACCCCGATGCAGTGCATACACACCCGCATCTGTATTCCGACCGGATACAAATGCAATGAGACAAAATCTACACTGTACTATACTAGGATCCGGCTTAAACCAAAGCCGGCTAGTATTATCCGTTCGATCCTGATCCGTGCAATACCGCACGTATCTGATCGAACCCTGCCATATCTCCATACGGCCTCTACAGCGTTTCGCCCGAAACTTGAGTAACTGTCTGTGTGGTGGACTCTAAAGACTCGTCAATACTATGGCTGTGGATTTAACCACTAGCACGTCAGAGGTATTAGCCATACGTGACGGGCTACCAGGTATTGACCAAAAGGGACGTCGATGAGCGAACTCATCCTGACACCCTACTGAGCCTGTCAGTGACAATATCCGTACAGTCCGGTCCGTTCGTCTATGAGTATCGCATGGCGGGCCTAGGGGGTTGGTAAAAGTCAGACCCCCAAAAGCGGTACAAGTCGTGTCGGAGCGAAGCCCAGAACACCCTGAGATACTACTGGAATACCTACCAGTAAATCTCCTGCCTCGGCCGAGGGCTTTGTGTAATGGCTCTCCTAGACACAGCGTGACCTCACCCCCAATACCGAGAGAGACGAACCCCTGCAGATCCGCTCACTGCCTCCATGTGGCTCGGGACTGTACCCAACTAAAACCTGTTTGCACAACTCCTTTGAGCCGTGGTAGGGTAGTAATCAAAGTACAGTGGGAACTCACACGAGACAAATGACGATCTCAGGTCGATGAACTAACCTGTACACATGTCACCAGGGAACTGCTATCTGACGTCAAGTATAAGACCAACTAGCATGTTCCCGGTGAGTCCTGTCCGATGTACTCATAACCCAATGAGCACCTGTATACATCTTAGGTGAACCAACTGACACCAGTGGCTTGTGAGACCGGCCACCGCCCCTCGTCGGGGTCTCGACTGTATACACTAGTCTACTCTGGAGAATCGATGCCCTGTCTCGAAACTCCCACGACTAGGGACCTTTTAAGGACCACGTATATGATCGCCATCATACTGCTGGTCGTCAAGCAAGAATCCTAGGGGCTCTATCAACGTGTAATAGCGACCTGTCAGGTCACCTAAAACAGTACACGATGATAAAGATAAACCAGATAGCATACTATCATCTTGAGTAAGACTGTCCTACCGGGATAGGTCCTCCCTCAATCATTGCAATCACGTGCCTGTGATCCAATAATTGACTCTGAGGGCACTATCTCCAACATTACGCTTATTGGGTAGTCTTCTTCCAAATCTTAGGCTGGTGCCGAAGGGTAGGGAAGTAAGAAAACCAATTAGCCTAAAGAAGGTGTACAGAAGGTAATAAGTAAAGATATAATAAAGTGATTAGAGTGAGGGCATGGAAGTATACGTCTACAGCCATGAATCAGGATAGTGAAAGAGGTATTACTAGGAATACCCGGATACCCCTTCGTAACATTTTCATGTTTCAGATTTACTGTGTAATGTTAATTGAAAACTGTTTTCCCAATTGGATTCTAACTCCAGGGTATGTATTTACCAGATTCGTTTCTCACATCTGTATAGTTTTACAGATGATGAGTGGGAGTAAGTTATTGGGAATTAGGTGATTAAATCCTCATTATATCGGAATTCGTTGTAATTGGTGATATTTGAGGAAATCGCCTGGGGTTTTGCCTGACGGCAAATATTTGGTTTTGAATATCCGTTGTTATGCACCAATTTCAAACTGATATATCTGTACATTTATTTTATAAAGTGAGATATAACCTTTTGAAATTATGTCTGTGACATTTACCTATATCAGTTGATGGTTAGGTAAGGCACATTCAACAGCGGTGTAATTCTTCTTAACCATAGTACAATTTTCAACCTACGACGCACAGGGTCTGAGTCATTAAACTCAGTGGACTTATACAAAGTATTGTATGTTGTCCAGTGTCCATTAGGACAAAGGGGTTGGTACTCTTACTATATTCTATTTACTTATGACTTCTTCAGTTCTGGACAAGTATTTCGTTGAAATGCAAGGTCCAGATATTGAGAAGTTATAGGTATAAGAATAAAGTAGAGAACCATTTGTTGGAAGTATCAGGATTCTTCGAGGTAGTCGAAGATGTAGATACTTGTGTTTGGTATTCCGTTGATAGTAATGGTTCTGAGAACTTGCTTCTCTTTCGGGTTACTCATATATGGATGCACTCCTAGTTGAGTAATGCTGATTGGCCTCATTCCATTTGGTTGATATGCACTGGAGACAGCTGCATGATTTTGAATCTGGTTCCAATAAAATTAGTGCCTTTGTTTCTATATGGTATATAGAATCAATTTGTGTCTTAACGATGTTAAGATATAGGGAGTTGTCCGGCTGATGCTTAAAACCAGAATCTGGACAAACTCAAGGCACATTTCAGTAATGGCAGTTTGTGGGTTATCCTGGGCTTTGACGAGGGTTAACTTTCTACCATCAGGCAGATCAATAGTTATATTGTTCTTGACTCGCCACCAGTTTTAGTAAAATGGATTTTTTTCCAGAAAACGGATGTGGGAGTATGGTAGAACTGGAAGTGATTCCAGAACCACAAACGATTACTGAAAATTTAATAGAACCTAAAGATTCAATTGGATTCGGCATTCCATTACCCACTCCGCAGATTTGGTGGGTAACCTTAGGCACCCGAGAGGTACTTCGGTCTTCTCAGAGACGGTGACAGGGAGGTTCTTGTTTACCCAGACTTACCATTGCTGCTGTTCTAGACTATAAGAACCGGTAGGAGGATGAGTATAGCGTCGTTCTAAACTAGCTTTAGAAGTGCACGTATATATGACTCAGACAGAGGGTTATTGTAGTCAGTGGGAGCAGCGGAAGCATAGTGAGCAAGTAGCTTATGTCTATTTATAGACTAAAGCAGGTATAGCGGAAATAGATCATTTATTTTTGATGTGACAGTCATATGCTTTGACTTCATCAGAATAGAAGATGGATCTGGTAAGAAGGTAGTAGGGTGTGATGTCCTGGTATTTAGGATGACATGCACTTTATAGGAAGTGAAATTCTTATACTATGATCGGTTATACTGTGGTTGTCACACAGTTGTTTCTCCATATAGGACATGGATATAATTTCAGATTTTCTGGTTGCTGGATCTATAGTTTTAAATCTAGATTTGGGAAGTGTCTCAATTTGGGTACTTGACACCATTCTAAAGTGTTTTAGAATGGACAACTCCTGGCATGGTGGTGTACCTGCAGGTGATGGAGTCACCCTCTCTAAAGGTGTCTTACAGACTAAAGGGGAGAGGGATCTGCAAGATTAGCATATCACTTGCTTAGGCAATTGAGTTAATCATGAAATGTCAAGTACCACACCAGATGTTGTTTTTGCACTAGCTGCAATAAACATATATTAATCCAATCCTGGAGAAACGTTGGGAAGAAGTTTTGAACATAAGTAGATGTTCTAGGGATATGGTAACGACAGCCTCCTTCTAGAGACGGTTATCATTTCAGGCTTCCAAGGTGACCTGGATGACAGAGTGGCTGTCTGAGTTATAGTTTTTCCCTCTTCTGAGGGACAGTATGTTGGACAGGTGGTCTAAGCGGATACTGAGGAAGGCATCACGCAGGATACTGATTAAATTCAGTGGATGATACAGTCTAAGAAGTTTGCTGGATTTGGAGTTCATTTTTGAACTGGGTCCCATCAGATATCCAGACAAATTCTGAGACAAGGTATTGCTCATTTCGGGAGATGGTTATTCTCCGCGAAGTTGAGATATAGAGAGATAAAGAAAGAAACACTGGAGCGGATCTACTCACTGAGGCTGTTTCTCGAACACAATAGTTTCACAAACGAGCTTTATGAAACTGCTTAGTAGAGAAGTTGGGTGTTCGATATCACACGAGCTGTGAGTATGCGACACCGCAATAATTGGCCTTAAGTGCAAGTGGGAGATTGTTGGCTATAGTGCCCTCAAGACAATTAACGTAGTCCCAGGCAGGTGATTATGATGATTGAGGGAGGACCTATACCGGTAGAACAGTCTTACTCGAGATGATAGTATGCTATCTGGTTTGTCTTTATCATCACTATTGCATGTTGATAGAGCCCATAGGATTCTTGCTTGACTACTAGCATTATGATGGCGATCATATATGTGGGAGCTGGGGGTCTATAAGCAAATCCTTAAATGTCCCTAGTCATGGGAGTTTCGAGACCGGGCATCGATACTCTAGTGTAGACTAGTGTATACTTATCTGGACCCTGACGAGGGGCGGTGGCCGGTCTCACAAGCCATTGGTGTCAGTTAGTCACCTAAGATAGTATACAGGTGCTCATTGGGTTATGAGTACACTGGACGGACTCGCCGGGAATATGCTAGTTGGTATTATACCTATTGTCAGATAGAAGTTCCCAAGTGACATGTGTACAGGTTAGTCTGTCAACATGAGATCGTCATTTGTTTCGTGTGAGTTCCCACTGTGCTTTGATTACTACCCTACCACGGCTCAAACGAGTCGTGCAAACAGGTTTTAGTTGGGTACAGTCCCGAGCCACATGGAGGCAGTGAGCGGATCGTCGAAAATTCTCCTCTCTCGGTATTGGGGGTTGATGTCGCGTTGTGCACGGATGTCCATCACCAGAAATCCTCGGCCGGGGCAGTCGAGAATTACCGATCCAGGATCGATAGTTTCTCAGGTGGTGATGGGTACATACCGACACTAATTATCGCGTTATTAGGGGTCTGACTTTATCCACCCCCTAGACTCGATATGCGATACTCTTAGACGAACAGACCGGACTGTACGGATATTGTCACTGTCAGGCTCAGTAGGGGATCAGGATGAGTTTGCTCGTCGGCCTCCCTTTCGCTCAATACTTGGGTAGCCGTTACGTACAGCTAGTGCTGCTGACGTGCTTGTGATTAAACCCACTGCTAGCGTATTGACGAGTCTTTAGAGTCCCACACAGAGGGTTTTCACGGTTCAGGCAATATGGTATAGATGACGTACATACAGGTGTCCGATTAAATATGTGTACAGTTTGCACAGACTTTAATCGGACGGTTGATAATACTAGTGGCTTAGGATTGAGCCGGATTATTAAATCAGGTTTTGATTTAATAATTTATATATATGTATTATAGTATTATTTTTCACTATTCATTTTCTCTCTTGGCTATTCGTATTTTTGTACGAATACGCGTATATGTATTTCGATAGGTGTACCGGGTTGTATTCCGTATTTATACGGAATAGCTTCTAGAAGATTTGACACCTCATTATTTGATTTTTCTTTTTGGAAAATCATTTTGGGAAATGAGGTGGAAGGGGTGAGGTGGCATGAACATTGTTGAGCATGTAGAGAGGTATGGCATGGAATTGTTTATTTGGTAAAATGAGGAGATATTTTTAGTGTGGGTGTGCATGAGAGAGAGAAGGGGGGCAGCCACATCTTTGGGCTTGGCTTTGCTCATTTTCTTTTCTTACGTATCACTCTCATTCTCACTCTCACTTGGAGACTTAGCCATATTTTCTTAGTTGCTCATGCCACATGTTTCCTCACCTCCTTGATCTTCTTGAATTGCTCATGGAGCATATGATATGAGAGAAAAATATAGTGAGATAATCCTACACCTCCACTCTCTATTGCTAGCAATCTTGGAGCATCGGTTGCCTTGCTTGGCGTGGCTGAAGCTTGCACCGTTTCCCTCAGGTGGATCTTCGTAGATGGAGGAAGACCGGAAACCAAATTCGATCAAGGAGCCTCTAGGAGCTTGGGATGATGGTTGAAGATCGAAGGACACAGATCAACTCGGTATAACCGTTCCTAACTCTTTTTATAGCTTGCTAGTATAGGGTTTAGGGTAGATCCGGGCATCGGGTAATGGTAGCGCCAGTTTAGTAAATTTTTGTTCCGTATTTGGCCACGGTTTGATGGCCGGGACGCTGCCGTAACCCAACATCATTACCCCGTGAAAGTTCTAGAGATGGGTATACTAGTTATCGAAAAAGGGTTATACTAAAGTTCATGGAATTTTAATGAAAAGTTCATTATATGATCGTTTCACATGAAAATTTTGGTTAAACTAAAAACTAAATGATGTGAATAAGGTTAAGATTAGTATAGGATGTTAGTTTGATCTAATTTGCTTTTCATGTGGATTTCAAATATAAAAAAGAAGATTATATCGGAGATAACTCCACTTTGTCGATTTGTTTTAAAAATTGTTTTGAGATGGAAAAGGTGAGAGATGAAAGGACTTACTCGTTGTGTAGTGTTAGGAAGAGATTAAAGAAGGGGGGGGGGGTTTCCGTGGCGTCGTGGAAACTCCGGAAACGATTTTGATCTTTGACGGAAAGAGCTTGGTTGCTAACTCCACTTGACTCCACTTGTACTTAGAACTTTTGGAAGAATTTTTGATAGAAATTTTCAGAATGGGGAAGAGCTAGGAGATGGGGTGCTATTTATAGTGAAGAATCAGGGTTTGGGAATTAAAAATTTGGATTAAAAGAATTAAAATGGTGTTAAATGGTGAATTGAATGGTCTTTGTTTGATTGCAGGAAAATCAAACAGTGCAGGGGAGTTGAGGGGAGTCGAAGGGACGAGTGTGAAAAGCACGGAGGGAAATGAAGCTATATCGATCGTCGGTGGCGGCCAAAAGAAGGGAATGGGCTATCGGATCTTAAGGTCTTGCCTCGAGATTCATGCCACGTGTCTAGTATGGTGTTTACTCCTCTTTGCACCTGTTTGATTTTTCTGAGACTTTTCGTTTCTCCGTGAATTGCACGTGCAACTCTTGGGCTTCCGAAAAATTAAAAAGAAAAATATAAAAATAATTGGGTCTGATGGGATTCGAACACACAAGCTATGTCGAAACAGTGTAGAGGCTTTACCAACAAGTTACAAGTTGCTTCTTGCTTTTATTTAACAAAAATAACCTATAATTCTTACACAGGCTGTAATACCCTTTTCTGTACAACAAGAAATTTTTGTACAGGAATTTCAGAGCCGTTACAATTTTTCTTATGGGTTCTCGTGTTGCTATCTTCTTCTATTTGGTAGGTTCACATCTGCAAAATCCTTCCAAAATATTCTCAGATTTTCAAAAGTCCAAAATGGCGACTCAATTGAATTTTGTGCCTTGATCTCCCTCGAGCTCCATGCTGCCACATTGATCCTTATGCTTCCTTCCTCGTGCTTTGTGCTTGTCCCAGACATGAATGACCATCACTTGATTTTGTCCCTTGTACTGGTAAGCGACACCTGACGGATGTGGATGATCGGAACCCGAATTTTATCTGTTTTCGGCAGTTGTTTTGAATTTGTCATAATTGTAGAGAATGTGCGTGATTTGCATTATTCTAGACTGAGAACATGTAATCTGTAATCATGTAGCAAATACGGATCAAAAGCCTATACCTATATACAAATGTGCATAAGAATGAGTTACATGCAATATTCTGATGTGAACAAATACCCCCAAACTTATGTTTTGCTCGTCCCGAGCAGAACCATTTTATTTTCAAACAAAAGTCCTAAGCTCACTTTCGTATGAATCACGGTTGCACTTAGCGTGTGTAACAGGCCGTTAAACCTCTAGGTGTCCATAGTAGGAGGAGTGTTGTCTTCTGAGGGTTTTCAGCGGATACTACATACAAAATCCTGTCAATATAGTTTCATAAGTTAACCTCGACTCTAATCCTACGGTTTAGCATCTAAGTTAGAAACTTTATCATCCTAAGATAGAAATATTCACCCCTTATTCTTCACACCTCTTATTCATTCAACCTAAGATTCAATACGTTTTGTCAGTTTTTAAAGACCTCAGTATCTCTTGAGTTTTCCTTCTAAATCGCAGTCTCCAATCCGGAATTTTTATCATATTTACGGAAAACATAAGACTTATTCTTTATTCCTACCTCTCCTCCGAACATCAATCGTATACCCCTGCGTGTGTGTAAATTTCATCCCTACACTCAAGAATTCAATTCAATCTATAGTACCCTTATCCTAATACCTAGTATTACTTCTTTTTATTAATAATGGGAGGATTCGCTCACACACCTTTCATGCGACAACTATTGCTTCATGAGGCACTAATCAGCTGATTACCGAATGTGTGAGCTTGTTAAGGCGTAAATAGCAGTTTCCAGGTCTTGCAATATACACATTTTTTTCTTTTTTCTTTTTCTTTTCGAGACTGGATATATTTTTTAGCGATTCTCTTTTGATGGTTAGCTACAAAAACCGTTTTTTTCCTTTCATACTAGGCTTTTAGGCAAGAGTATTTTTAAGTATCCTTTACTATCCCAAGTTTTAAAGTGCGTGTAAGTGTTGTTTGTAGGGTATATACTTGCTGAATTTGGACTCACGAATATGAACTATTTTTCAGACTTATCTTTCAATAAAACTTTCAATACTTTTCCTTCATTTCAATTTAACTCAAGAACTGAACTTAAGATTACTTACTTCTAAAAAAACTGCAAGGATGTATATTTGCTATGGTTAAACTCAAAGGGGGTTATTTTTAGGGTTCTCAATTCCTAAGCCCGTGATTTAGTTATTTCTAACCTATCAAGCTAAATTTTCGGAATAAAATCTAAATTACCCCACTAGCTAACTTGATGAAAAAGTTTTTATGTTTTAGAAAATTTTGATTTTTATGGGTTTTAAATATTTATGCAATGGAAAATGAATGCAAGGATAGAGAACTCACCGATACCCCCAAACTTGAACTTGATAGTGCCTTCACTGTTATGCCAAACAAAGAGGTCCCAAAATTGTTGAGATTTCAAAATTTATCGGAGATTTTTTTTATTTAGATAAAAGAAAACAGCAAACAAAATATATATACACAAAAAGGCCTCCCAAACTTAAGTGAGACAGTGTTTTCACTATCTAAGTATTAAAGTTCAAAATTAGGGGGGAAGAAACATCATCAATCTATACAAGGCCTTACACAGACCAAAAGTTAACACCAAACATTCAATTTTTTTATCTTGATGATGCCATGGTTGGAGAAAGAACGTGTAGTGGAAAGAAATAAAGAATACATGAGACCGTGTGTAAATGGAAGTGGTATACAGTCTAGGTAAATGAGAAGACGAATGAAGGGGAAAAAGAAATGGAATACGAACTTGAGATTGTAAATTGATTGAATAAATTAGTACAGTCTGTAATGATTTGAAACTGGAATTTGCCGACTGTACTAATTTATCAATCCTTTAGGAAATAGGGCCAAACATCTCAAGATTCGCGAGAAAACATGGGCTGGCCGAACTTGGTAAACCATATGTGAGAGATGAAGTTGATACGCCACCTTGTAATTTGGAAACAATGGAAAAATGGGAGGGAAGTGATCGAGAAATGATATCGGTTAAATGTTCATGAGAATATTCACAGTCGAGGGAAGAGACATGATGGATCGAAACATCCGATTTATCCAAAATAACGAGTTCATCCTCAAAGATATCCTCAGAATTAAGCTCATCCATACAATCGATCAAATCATCATCAACGATATCCGGAAGCAAATAGGGTTCGGGAAAAACAGTGAAAGGTTCGGGATGATGTCTACACAGATCTGAAGGAATGTGTTGAATTGGTGAGAAAAACTTATCCAAAACTGTGGGTTCATCCAAGTTATCCCTAGCATCGATATCCTTAATTAAGTGAAAGTTAAATTTCTCAGACACCTCATCAAAAGCATTGTTTTCAATCGGTGGATTACAAATCGCACGCGGTTGGTTTTCTAGATTGGAGATGTAGAGATCAAACGGAGTGGTGGTGGTTTCACTTGACAGGGTCCCTTCACACTCTGGTAAATCAAACACTATGTAGTCGCACAACTCATCAAATATGCTATCCTCAATCGGTGAATCATTTGGTTTACTCGATAGACTTTCAGAATAAGAGTTGTGGAGTTCAATTAGAAACGGGTAGATTTGATTTGGAAGGGTGCACTGCTCACTTTCACTACTAAACTCATCCAATTGTCCTATCGCTACATAATACAATGTAAAATTTTGAGCTAGTTGGGAACTAGCCGATGGTTCGTTAGGTTGTATGAGTGGAGCCATGGATGTACTCAATTCCTCTATCTGTCGGCATGAAGTTACCCGAAATTCTTCCAATGTTCTTTCAAGACTAGACATGGGTTGTGAAGGGGTTTCAGTAAAAGTTTCGAATTCGTTTGGATATGTGAAACTCCCAAATGGATGTTCAGAAGAAATGTCTAGAGAAGGTGTAAAAGTCGGATAGGATTGATAAGAATGGACATGATTAGGATCAACACATTGATAAGAAGGTGATTGGAATTGTTGTCCTAAAAAATTTGGAGTGGTGAAAGGAGCGAAAAATCGGCTACGAGATTGTTCAATATGTTCGGCAATGGACATGGATTTAAGAGTAACCACATTACCCTGTGAAGGGGTATCAACTTAAGAAGGTGTGAAAGTTTGAAACGGCTGATAGGAAGTGGATTGCGGTGTTCAATTGGTTTTTCTGAAGGCTTCTATCCGACTTTCAAAGAAATTTTGGGTATGAATGCATTGTTGGAAGTTTTACCAAACAAAGAACCATATGATAAAATATCTATTTGAAGGTACTAAAGTCCGGTAAGAGTTAGTCGATTAGGGGTACCCATGAAATGAAAAGAGTGAAAGAGGGTGGAAAGTGGGCGAATTTTTATAGTTTTTTTTAGTGTTTGGATTTTTGAAATTTTTGTTTGGTTTTTGAAAAATACAGAATTATGGGATTAAACTTCAAACAATCACAATCATAATCACAATATGCACAAGCAACACTTAGAGTTAGAGTCTTCAAAGTCCAACTAGACCGCTCCTAGACTTCCAAGTGAAAAGTTGCTGGATAACCCTCGAATCGCCTCTTCACTGCCAATTGTGGCCAGGTAAATACAAGTGAGGTAAGGAGGGTTCCGCTCATGAATTACCGTAAGACGAGCCTTTTAAAATTACCTCATCACCTGTCTAGCCTAGGGACCACAAAGTCAAGTTTAGATAAACGACCGATTCCTCGCAACCTTCACTTGTCCTAAATGAGAGCGACAAGTCTTTATAAGTTTGGTATATATATTTTTTTAATTAACTCAAGGTAACACGTATGCTTTTGTGATTTTTGGGGTCTTAGGAAGGGTGATGAAATCTCCACCCAATCTGAATTGGTGTTAAGCCCCTTAATATCCGTATTATTGTATGCAAAGTGATAAAACAATCAAAATCTAAAACAAAAAAAATTATTTGGCGGCGGCGCAAAGAATCCTGCACAAAACAGTTTATTGGAAAGGGAGAGAGAGAGTTCGCGCAAAGAATACCGCAGAAAAGGCAATTTAGTGAAGCTTAGAGAGAGTTTCTGGAGAAGATGAAGGCTCACAAAAAATTTGGGACGGAGAAGACAAAATACGGCGGCGGTTCCGCGGTATCCTAGAAGGAAATGGGCGCGGTTCCATGGTCGTTTTCATAGATCGTGTCACCAAATTTCTTCAGTGCAATTATGGTCCTCTATTCTTCTGGTTTCAAGCCTTTGGTTCTTGCTTTGTTCACTGGATTAGCTCCAGATTTTGGCACGGTTCCCCTTGATCCGCAACGGTGTAGCCGCGAGATGTGGGTCAAACTTCCCACAACTTTGGCACCGAACTTGCTCTTCTCTCTATCCTGCACACTTGCACAAAAAGAATCAAAGAGTAATAAGATGATTTTTATTTTTTTGTTTTTCTTTTTTATATACAAATTAACCCGAATAATAAGAAAGAAATACGCTACCGTCTCCCCGATAACGTCGCCATTTGATTGGTAGAAATTTCTTGATATAATATGCGTTCTACTTGTTCTACTTACCGCAATCAAGTCGATTTCGCTTGGTAGCTAGCCGGTTGAGTATGACTCGATCCACGGAGAGATGGTATGTGTTTCCGTTCTTATTTTAGATGAGTCAAGTAAAAAATGTCCAAGTTGTTCAATTCTATCCTAAGTGTTGTGTATATATATGTTCAAGAGGACTTGTTAGGGTTATGGTTAGTTAGTAGAGTTAGGAATTATTTTTGTGCTTGTCTTGTGCCATCATTAAAATGATGTTGGAATAATCGGAATTAACGGGGATTATGAGGACATAGAAATGGTATTTGCGAGTTTAAGCAAGCTTTCCAACGCTAGATCCAATCCTAGTTCCCCTTGTCCGTGTTAGTTATATGTATGCCCTAGAGGCCATTACTGTACATAGGATGTATATTGTAGTGGATGCTGGGACATATATAGGGAGGACTTTCTTGCTCGACATGATAGTATGCTATCTGGTTACCCTTTACCTTAACGTGTACACTGATTGTCTCTCTGTTACATGTTGGTAAAGCCCTTAGGATGCGTACTTGACTACCTGGACTATGATGCGGATCATACTAGTGGGGACATGGTAGTCCATAAGTACATCCTTCAAAGTCCCTAGTCGTGGGTGTATCGAGATGGGGCATCGATATACCAGAGTAGACTAGCGTGTACCTTCTCGACCCATATAGATGGGCGATGGATGATCCCATATCCATTGGTGTTTGACATCAGAGATGATATACGGGTGCTCAGTAGAGACTGGGTACACTGGACGGACTCGCCGAGAACTCCCAGATGGTATTATACCTCACGTCGGATGGCAGTTCTCAGGTGACACTGGTACAGAGTAGTCTGTTGACCCGAGATCGTCATAGAGTCTTGTGTGGTTCCCACTGTGCTTTGATTTCCATCTTACCATGTCCAAGAGGGCGTGCAAAACGGTGGTTTTTGGGTACAGTCCCAAGTCACATGGAGGCAATGAGCGATAGGAGGGGATTCGTCTCTCCCGGTATAGGGAGTTGATGTTGCGCTGTGTTCGATTGGCTATAACAGGAAATCCCTAGCCAGGGTTGCTGAGATTTACTGGTAAGTGTTACCAGTAGTTTCTCGAATTGTTATAGACCTCATATCGACACGACTTATCGAGCTATTGGGGTCTGACGTTTACCACCCTTAGGCGAGATATGCGACATATAAGACGACGAGACCGGACTGTACGGTAGTGTTACTGGTTGGATTCACTGGAGTGTGAGCGGGCTTGCTCGTCGATCTTCAGATCGCTCAATACCCGGGTGGCCGTTACGTTTAGCAGACCGCTTGCGGCTTGTGGGTGTTTGATATGATCATCACCTGCTGCCGGCGTATTGACGAGTCTTTAGAGTCCTACACAGAGGTTTCCTGGCTCAAGCGAAACGAAATAGGAGCGCATATGAGATATGTGCGGGACCGAGAATAATGCGTGTATGTGATACCGTATTTCATTCTCGCGATGAATGTATCGAATGGTTGTATGCGATATAACCTAGTTATCGATTCAAGCGTTGATTCGATAAGCCGATACATTGTATACTAGTCGGTTGTGTGCGACATGACCGGATCAATGAATCAAGTGTTGATTTAATGATTTAATGCATAATTATATATTTGATATATTACTTTGCACTAACTAGTATTGGTTCACTTTAAATGGATTTTCTCACTCGGGATGTGCACATTGTATATGTGATATACTTTTGTACACATGATTGTATCATGTTTGATGATACATGTTTACTTGGTTAAGTGTAAAGAATTAAACCATGGTTAAACATATAATTAGGGTTTTATTTTTCCATTACTTATTTATTCATTTATTTATTTGTTTATACATTTTGGAAAATAAATGGAAAAGAGAAAAGAATGATGGCTTTATTTGTTGTTTAGTTGAAGCTTCATGAAGCTTTGACTTAGTCCACCATTCTTATCTCATCCTTAACCCTAACCATTACTTTAACCTTGGTCAATTCTCTACACATAACCATAGTTAGAATTATGATAAGAATTGATTTTCTATTCTATTCTAATTAACTTATCATGAGATAATTCTTCTTCTTCTTCCTTTCTTCACTTGAAGAAAGCAAGCTCCATCAATGGTGATTGATGGAAATGAGTGAGAAATACAATTCTAAAGTCTACCCACTTCCTATTTCTTCATCCTCTACCTCTTGCCAAGTAGTAGAGTGTGTTTCCTTCACAAGTTTCCATGGCTTGGTGAAGGTGGAGCTCGATCTAGTGATGCTTCGACGTAGATCATCTTCGGCACGTCGTCGACGACCTAGCCCGTCCATTCTCCAATGAAGCCGACGCTAGAGCCCGGGAATGCACTAGGACAGCGAGGGGACTTCGTTGCGGAGCTATGGAGGTGGAGCACCGGATCTATAAAGGTTGTATTTCCGTTTAACTTATAGTTAAGTGTTAACTAGTTTTTAGTTTCGCCTAGAAATCTAGCCGACGATCCGTACACTAGGGTTTCTCGGCACCGTTAAATTTAAAATTGGCATGGTTGATTCCTTGTGAGACCTCTTGTGAGTGCCTAGGAACCCTACAGTCCGTCCGTTCCATGCTCTTATTTCCAACCCTAGGCGAAATATCCAAAAGTCTCCAATTAGATCGCAATTACATGTCACGTTGTAGTACGCCTAAAGGAATTCTCAACTTAGGTCACAGCTATATGTCACTTATAGCACGTCTAAGGGAGAGGGTTGTTTTTATTTGGTCTAGGTTCAATTCAAGTTGTTTGGCGAAGAGAAACACAATGGATTTTTCCATCTCTCATACCATCCTTCCTTAACCCTAACAAGTGAGTAAACTATTCACTCATTATAAAAATAAAACAAAATCGAGGAGGAGAAAAGAAATGAGAATGAGGGCATAAACTAGCTTCTTGGGATCTCAGCTAAGCAAGAATCACACTTGATCATCATAGTTTGCAAAAGATAAATAAAAGAGAAGAGAAGAAGAAGATCAAATAAAAACCAACAACTAATTAACAAACATGTAATAAAATTAAGCTAAGAATCAAAACACAATGTAAGAAAATAACAAGCAAGTAATAAAAACTAAGTTAACAATACAAAAGATACAAGTTAGATAAAACTCCCATCTTCATTATTCATCCACTTAAAAACTCTCACTATATTTTAATGGAGAAAAGATGAATAACAAGAGGGTGTTTACACTAAATTAGAACTAATCCTAGGGAAAATAAAGCATGCCTTCTTTGGCTTTGAACTGGAGTATTTATAGGCAATGGAATGAAACCCTAGGGCAATATTCTGAGCCCTTTTGCAATGACCAAAACATCCATAAACATTCGTCACATTTAGCCACGGCCGCTGATCCGCCACCTAATAGGTCAATATTTCGCTGATCCGCGGTCTTTTATTGGGTTTGGTGTGCCGTTTTCTTGTGGGTTCTCGTGTTGCTATCTTCTTCTGTTTGGTAGGTTCACATTTGCAAAATCCTTCCAAAATATTCTCAGATTTTCAAAAGTCCAAAATTGCAACTCAATTGAATTTTGTGCCTTGATCTCTCGAGAGCTCCACGTTGCCATCTTGATCCTTATGCTGCCTCCCTCATGCTTTGTGCTTGTCCTAGACACGAATGAACATCGCTTGATCTTGTCCTTTGTACTAGTAAGCGGCACCTGATGGATGTGGATGGCCGAAACCCGAATTTTATATGTTTTCAGCAATTGTTCTGAATTTGTCATAACTGTAGAGAATGTGCGTGATTTGCATTATTCTAGACTGAGAACATATAATCTGTAATCATGTAGCATACACGGATCAAAAGTACATACCTATATAAAAATGTGCATAAGAATAAGCGGTATTAAGTGCAATATTCTGATATGAGCAGCGCACATGATGACTATGCGCATCCCAAGTGCGCAAGCACACATGATGCCAAGAAAAAACTTGAAGACTTAGTAAATATCTAAGTATGGAAGTCAATATTTCATATATGATCAACTGAGAACAAAACTCTCAATATATGACCATGATATTTAAATTAATATTAGTTTCCAAACGAGACTAATGATTCTTAAATAGAGCATATGCTCTTATATGAACCGATGGACCTCACATATATGAGAAATGTGATCTAAGTTTACTCCCGTTGGCAAACCAAGATACCGACGTGGACCCAAAATCCCAAATCTAGAATATGTACGAATTTGGAATAATCCGCGCCCTGCGGGCGACGACATAAATTAGTCTCCGTATACAATCCAAGGGCGGACCAAATAAACAAAAACCAAAAACATGACATACGAAGCTAAAAACCTGGAGTATAGAAAGTTGTTATCGTTCACGATATCGTAATTTACTGTAGGGGCTTACGCTTATAGAAAAAATGTGTCCCCATAATCAATAACCTCTCACCATGAGAGAGAATCTGAAAGTCGGCTATATCGGTCACATTCTTCCAAACCTCCGACATACGGTGCTATAAATTAAATTAGTGTCTTTGGAGAGGTGGATCGGTCAAACCTATGCATCTGTCCTCAAATTCAGACAGACGTTCGACACCAGTTCGTCTGACCAGTTTTCGGCGATAGACAGATTCTGGCACGTCCTGTGGGACTATTTTTCTCTTTCCATTCTACATTTCGTGTGTCGTGTTTTCGCGAACAAAATCGCGGTATATTATGTTTATGGTTGCTCTTTGATTTCGGGATACTAAACCTGGTGTTTCATTTCCATGCAGATCAATAGCCTCACTCTGCAACAACTGCAACCGTAAGACCGGTTCTAACACCACTCCATCCAGGATGGTTTGGTCAGGACAAGCCATGGCTCCGGTACTATGCATTTCTGCAGCCCAAGTTACGCAGGAAATGAACGGGCTCTTCTTTGGAACGATGCTTCCACTTCCTATCCTTGGCATCTCAGCGCCGAAGGAGGAAATACAAAAGAAGCCAGTCTTTGATATGCTAACAATCACCCCTACAGGCCCTTCTAAGAAGCCTGCAAAATTTGAAGCCCCAGTCTTCAAGAGGCTGGCAAAAAGCTTTGCAGATCCGTCAAAGAAGCCCACAATACCAAATAAGTCAGTTTTCAAGAAGCTGGCTTTCACTGCTCCTGCTACTCCAGTTACTCCAGCTGCTGTAGGGAAAACTGTCTTCAGCAGGCTGGCATATACTATTTCCGTCGCTCCAAGAAAGTCTGTCTTCCACAGAATGGATGCTCTTAAGCAGTCATTTTTCAGGCGACTGACGCTCTCAGAAGACCAGGCTCCACATAGGGGGTAGAATATTGAAGCTCAGAAACCACACAGGGGGAAAGTCCATCAAGCTCCCAAAACTGAAGAAGCTCCAACCTCAAAAGGCGCACGGCGTCGCTACTGGCGCCGACAAAGATAGGCTGGGGACAGTTCCCTATCAGGACTGACTCCACCAGCTCCCATGCCAACTGCCTATGCCACCGTTCTAACTGGGAACAGTTTTGAACCATTGAAGAGGGTAAGGCGTAATTCGCCTGCCGCCGTGTTAAAGAAATCTCCACCACCTATTGAGGCGTCCAACGACCCAAAGCTTGTGCGCTCACGTAAGCGGCTTTCCTCGATGATTCAGAACGTCTAGAAAGAGGTCGAGGGCTCTGTCATCAAGAACAACCTATCTCCCAAGGTGAAGAAGCCTAAGAGTCAACCGAAAACTGACAACTTCCCTTTCAAATCTAAGGTGGCTCCTCCTAAGGTGACTCCTTCCAAAGTGGTTCCCCCCAAGTTGGCTTCTCATAAAAGACAGAGGTCAGAAAAATTCCGATCTCTTAAGGTAAATCCAAAGGGTCAAGATCTCAAGCGTCTCAAGCACGAGCCCAAGATAGTTCATACCGTCTATATGATGAACTCTGGGAATGAAAGTAATGCTTCAACGACTCATAGACCCCATACTCGGTATTTGATGGTTGCTCAATGGAAGCAAAATCTGCATGAAATGGCCACCCAAGCCGCGGTACTTATCAGTCCACCGCCCAAAGTACAGACGGAGGACGAGTAGGAAAACCTCAAGGGACAAGGGTCTGATGCTGACTTTTTGAAGCGTGCCCTCAACAAGAAAACCAAAGAAGCGGCGGATATGGCCGCCAATATGAATAAAATGGCCTTTCTCATGCCGCAGATGTGTAGGATAATGGCCCAACGGTCAGAACCGCCAGAAGAAGATACTCTAGTGGTCCTTGACAAAGAAAAGGAAGATGCGACAAGTCCGCCACAAGCCCCTTTAGCTGTTAAGTATAAGGACCCTAGTGCTCTCACCGCAAGACTCGTGGTGAACATAGAAGGGAAAACAAAAATTTATAGACAAGCACTAGCGACCAAAACCCCAGAATCGATTCCAAACACTAAACTAGATATCTAAACATACAAGAGTAGGGGCTAGCTACTTTTGTAGCGTGTTTGCCTAATCGCGGAAGACCCTAGACCACTTTATGGACTCTAGCTCGGCTCCGAAGTCGTCTGGAATGAGATTGCACGCCAATCTTTCTCGTCGAAGATGATCAATCCTAGAGAACCCGATATCAAGTTATAGCTCCACACTAAGTGAACAAGTGAAGCTACTCATGGTCACAACTTGCTAGGAGGTGATGATAAGAGATGTAGTAGAGTTATCTCAATGTTTTATCTCTTAGTTTATTTTCTTTTTCTCTTTGGAAAACTAAAAGAGAAGAGAAGAAGAGAGGAAAAGAGTGTAGGCCCAAAGCTTAACCCATCCTCTCATTTCCCTTGCTCTTATCCTTTTGTGAATGGCGATTGTTTTGTATGACTCACCTAGGTGGGTCATAAGCCTACAACATTCACAAATCATCCAAAAGAAAGAAGATAAGCATGTGTATAAATTCACACACGCATATATATACACATATAAACATACAACCAAATATGCATCAAAATATATACACCCGTATTCATATCAAAATACGAATACCGTATTCATATAAAAATACGAATACCCATATTCATATTGAGATAAAAATACCCGTATTCGTATTAAGATACAAATACCCATATTTATACAATACTCGTATTCGTATAAATACCGTATTCATATCAAAGTACAAATACTGTTTTCGTATAAAAATACGAATACCGAAAGAGAGATAATGAGAGAGCTCACAATGATCCGGCTATCTTTCAAACCTTCCAGTATTATCAAAACGTCCGATTAAAGTACGTGCACTAAATACACGTATTTAATCGAACCTGAGTGCATATCAAAATATGCACACACTACATCATTTCTCCTGAACCGGGAAATCCTCTGTGTGGGACTCTAAAGACTCAACAATACGATGGCAGTGGGTTTAACCACAAGCACGTCAGCGGCACTAACTCTACGTAACAGCTATCCAGGTATTGAACGAAAAGAATGTCGACAAGCAAACTCGTCCCTATCTCTACTGAGCCTGTAAGTAACAATCTCCATACAGTCTGATCTCTTAGTCTAAGAGTATCGCATACTGGATCTACGGGGTGGATAACATCAGACCCTTAATAACGTGATAAGTTGTGTCAGTGTCAAGCCCATTACCAACCGAGAAACTACCGATCTCCGATCAGTAAATCTCATCTGCCCTATCCAGGAATTTATGGTGATGGCCAACCGAACACAGCACGGCATCGACTCCCTATACCGGGAGAGACGAATCTCTGACAATCGCTCACTGCCTCCATGTGGCTCAGAACTGTACCCAACTAAAACTTGTTTGCACGACTCAGTAGAGCCGTGGTAGGGAAGTAATCTAAGTACAGTGGGAACTCACACGAAATAAATGACGATCTCAGGTTAATAGACTACCTGTACTCATGTCAACTGAAAACTGCTATCTAACGATATGTATAGTACCATCTAGAAATACTCGGCGAGTCTGTTCAGTGTACTCACCTCTAGTGAGTACATATATACAATCTTAGGTGCAACACACTGATGGCTATGAGACCTACCACCGCCCATCATCGGGGTCTAGAAACATATACACTAGTCTACTCTGGAATATCGATGCCCAGTCTCGATACTCCTGTTGGATATAGTGCCCTCAAGGAAATTGTTGTGATCGTAGGTAGGTGATTATGATAATTGAGGGAAGATCTATACATGTATAACAGTCTTACTCGAGATGATAGTGTGCTATCCGGTTCATCTTCATCGTTGATGAAGCCCGTAGGATTGCTGCTTGACAACCGGTATTATGATGGCGATCATATATGTGGGAGCTGGGTTGTCCATAAGCACATCCTTAAATGTCCCTAGTCGTGAGAGTATCGAGACTGGGCATCGATATTCCAGAGTAGACTAGTGTATACGTTTCTAGACCCGACGAGGGGTGATGGCCGGTCTCACAAGCCATTGGTGTTGTGTCACCGAAGATAGTATACAGGTGCTCACTGGAGGTGAGTACACCGGACGGACTCGCCGAGAACTTCGAGATGGTATTATATCCATCGTCAGATGGAAGTTCTCAGGTGGCATGAGTACAGGTTAGTCCTTTGATCTGAAGTCGTCATTTGTCTTATGTGCGTTCCCATTGTACTTTGATTACTACCCTACCACGGTTCAAAGGAGTCGTGAAAACATGTTTTAGTTGGATACAGTCCCGAGCCACTTGAAGGTAGTGGTCGACTGTCAGGGATTCGTCTCTCCTGGTATTAGGAGTCGATATCGCGCTGTGTTCAGTTGGCTATCACCAGAAATCCATGGCCACGGTGGATGAGATTTACTGATAGTATTTCAGTGGTATCTCTATTGGTGATGATCTTGACTCAGTCATGACTTATCGGGTTAATAGTGTAAGTCTATGTCCCATACCCCGTGAGTTCGCGGGGAGGCGTATGTTCAGTTGATAAAACTGCACATTTAATATGACATTTTTCCTACTATTTCTATATAATAAAAGGTGTTTATTATAATATATGATACATATGAGGGTTTATCTGTAAAAATACTATTTTCATGTGTTTATATATTATAATTAACATTTGGTAGGAAAAAGTAAGCATATAATATCCATGTAACATTTAGCCCATTTGAATATGCTTACTATATTAATACCTTTGAACAATTCTTATTGGTTAAGTTAATATCTCAATAAAACAAACTCTACTAATATTATTTGTTGAGTTATTGTGCAAAATTTGCAGGGCAAAATCAAGGAAATCAAAGTCGTTAAAACAAACCTGCCTAATTAAGAAAGTAAACTAAAGAAATCAACTCTAGCAGTGACGTAGAAAAGATTTTCAGTTTCCAGAGATTCAAAAGATCACCACGTATCACCAGAAGAAGCCACAAGAAGAATGAGCCCAAGATTCCCCTACTTGGCAGCGGATCCGCGGCCAAACCCATCTATTGGCCGCGGATCCGCCGCGGTTTTGATGAGTTGGGAGTTAGGATTTTTGTGGTTAGGATCTTAACCTCTGGCTTCCAAATTAGGCAGCTAGGGTTCTGGCTTTGGGATTATAAATAAGGACCGAGAGCCTTTTGGAAAAATCATCAAACCGACGCGATCACGAAGCCCAAGACGGCTCACGCATTCAGGCTGATCATCAACGGTTCATTTACCTCCTTAGAAGAGATCGAGAAGCAAACTAGCATTTTGTAATCATTTTCTAAGGAAACAAAGTGTACTTGATCTTGTTGATTAATAAAGGTAGTTGTTTTATTTAATTCTTTTGCATTTTTACATTATGTTTTCCCTCTCAGTCTTTTCATCTTCTTCTCCCAACATGCGCGAGTAATTCTCCGCTTGTTAGGGTTCATGGGATTAGGGTAGATTAATGGATGATGAAGATCCTTAAACTCTTTTTACGTCCTATAAAGTTTATAAACTTTACCAAAAGAATCTTTAACATCCTAATCGGGCGCGCTACCAATTTATTGTTAGTCTCGACCTCGATTAGAGATTAGATTAATGATTGTTTTGGTAAAGGCTAGATATGAACGGAGTTCCATGTCGAGATAGGGGTTAAGAGTGGGAACCCTTTTCCCTCCAGAAACCCTAATCTACATGCATCACTGTCGTTCTAGTTTTAAATCTATTAAAGGATAAAAAGAGTAATCTTTAATTAATTATCCATAACTACTAAATCCCAATGAACCCTTTAAGCCCCCTTTTTATATAAACTTACCTCCGTAGTTAATCTAGATCTATATTTTGCATCCTTGTTTAACGTAGATCTAGATCCTACAATCATTCTTCACCATTCTTATTCTTCCCCTTTTTCAACACGCCTAAAGTAAGAATAAAAGGTTCCATGATTCCCTGAGGACGACCCGTACTCACCTCGGTCTAGCTACGCGCGACACCGTTCTGATTGCGTTAAACACTTCTTTAAAATACAGATAAATCAAATGGCGCCGTTGCCGGGGATACGTGCGTAATTTTTTTTCTTACTATTTGTGTTGAATTCTTATCTGATCTATATCATAATTAAAACAAAACTGCAAATTGCATATTTAACTATTATTGTGTGAATTTTGCGAGGGGATCTGGAGTCACAGATCTGAGGAAACAGAGAGCCAGAAACATTCATCAAGATCCAGAGGAGTACAGGAGGCCACGTAGCAAAAATCAACACCTGATCCCTCTACTCCGTGGCGGAAGCGCGGTGAAAGGAGCCCTTTGGCGGCGGAAGAGCGGCGGATTTGAGGAGTTAGGGTTCCAAACTTCTCTGGTAAGTTTCTCAACTCCTTCTCTCTCCTCTGAAATCCAATAAAATATCTTTTCTGCAGGATTCTTTGCAAAATATCGCCGCTCAAAAAGTCTTTTTGCAAGTTTTGTTTTGCGGTTTGTTTTTGCATATTTTAATACGGATTTTTAACGAGCAAGACCAAAATTCAGATTAGGTAGGGATTTTATCACCCTTCCTAAGCCCCACAAATCACAAACCGAGTATCCGCATCAACCCTACATTAATTTAAAAAATATCTAGACAAGACTCTAAGGACTGCCGAGCTCATGAAGGACAGAGGAAGGTCGTGGGTAATCTATCGCTTATCCGCATTACTTTTGTGGTGCCTAGGCAAGTGTGTCTAAGGCAATTGGTTACTTAATTAGGCCCGCTATTTTCGGTGATTCGTATAGCGGATACCTCCCACTTACCTGGCTACAAGAGTAGTAAAGAGGTGGTAGAGGATTGATCCTACGGCTTGTCCTTTGGAAGTCTAGGAGCGGTCTAGAGACTGAACCTAGGTAACCTTAGTTCTAGGGTTGTTTATGCATTTTTGTGTGATTTGTCTAAGTCCGACACACCTTTCAAAACAGACCATTTTTAAAAAGTACACACGCTGCCACTTGCGCTAAACCCGCTTAGTGCATGCTTGGCTGGACACGGGATTCTAGTACCCGTCTTGTCCGCGTTCCTGCTATCGACTCCGAAGTCGGTACTTCTTCATCTTCTTTTTCCCCACCATCCACCACATCGACCGAGATGGACGGTACTCCATCAAATTATAACACCACACTGCCACCGCCCGTAGGTGAGCAGAATCCACCGCGCATCTCTCTCCAAGAAAGATGCTATCCTATCCGTGGTCCCCTTCCTACTTGTCTATCCATACCACCAGCCAACGGGGATAATTTTGAAATTAAACCCCACTACATCAATCTGTTGCCCAAATTTCACGGGCTTGAGTCTGAAGACGCCTACGTTTTCATCACTAAATTCGAAAATGTATGCGCAATGATGGGTACTTCACAACTGACTGTGGATGCTATGTGCTTGCGTCTTCTCCCATTCACTTTGTGCGACTTGGCAGAAAAATGGCTTTATAATACTGCCGCACACTCTATCACTAATTGGGATGAATTCGTAATAGCATTTCTTAAGAAGTTTTACCCAAACCATAAGACCGCCCGTGTTAGGAGCGAGATCAACCAGTTTACCCAGCTTCCCAATGAACCATTTTGGAAGTGCTTTGAACGTTTCAAGGATCTGCTTGTCCAATATCCTCATCATGGAATACATAGATGGGATTTATGCCGAATTATATATGAGGGCATTAATCCAGCGACAAAGCAGATGCTTGAAACAAATTGTCAATGCAATTTCATGTCTAAACATGATGGTGAAGCTTGGAAATATCTGGAAGACCTTGCTGAAAACACTTTGCAGTGGGAAAGCGTAAGAACACCTTCATCTAGGGGAGGTATTCATCAGCTCGACGTTTCTATCGCAGTAAAAGCTGAAATGGCAGTGATGCAGAAGAAACTCGACTCTATTGAGAATAAATTCTCATCAGTCTCCCTAAATCAGGTCACGCTACCCAAGACCGTGTGTGGTTGCTGTTCTGATCCATCACACTTGACGGAAGAATGTCCTATGAATGCACCGTTTCAAGGTCACAAGCAAACTAATGCTGCTTTTCAGCAGCGACCTAGAAACGATCCTTATTCTTCCACGCACAATCAAGGATGGAGGAATCATCCTAACTTTGCTTGGAACCAAAACCAACCCCAAAATCAAAACCAGTTCCAAAGCAATTATCAAAGACCTCCTCCACAGCAACCACAACCACAAAGTCAGCACCCCTTTCAGTCACAAAATTTTCAAAATCCGGCCAACACTTCTGCACCGCAATTGGCCGGTACTGATAACTCTTCACTCGCACAAACTTTGGATTTGTTTATGAAACATACCATTCAAATGTCGGCTGATATAAAGTCTTCTATTGATACCATAAAGAAAGACTCCGCCTCCCACGGTGAGAGTATTAAATCAATAGAAAACCAAATTGCACAGTTGAACGCCGCGATGAGTGCGAGAGCGAAAGGGAAACTTCCATCTCAACCTATACCTAATCCTGGCCACTCACAAAGTTATAATGTAAGTGTCGTTACTACGTTGAGATCGGGAAAAGTGCTAAATAACCGAGTGGGTGAGCAAGTTGATGATGTTAGTGATACCAATGATACCCCGGCTTCTACTTCTTCCCCTAATTCGTCTAGTCTTCCACCTTCTTCCGAGCCTATTCTCCGTTTTCCCCAAGGCTCGAACCCTCAGCCCTCTTCCACAAATCTATCTAAAACGATCCCCACTCCAATTCTGGGATCCATTCCATCCCCACAATCCTCTCCAATGTTGGACCCAACCCTTATTGATAAAGCACCTTATCCAAACAGGTTAAGGGGCAACAAACCAAGTCCACAAATGGAGAAGATTGTGAAAATTTTTAAGCAAGTTAACATAAACATTCCTCTCCTAGATGCTATTCAACAAGTTCCGTCTTATGCGAAAATCCTAAAGGACTTGTGCACTAGGAAGAGAAAAGTTCAAGTACCTAAAAAAGTTTTCCTTGCGAGTAATGTGAGCACTACTTTTACACAACAACTACCCAAGAAACGAAAGGACCCCGGAAGTTCTACAATTTCTATTTCTATTGGGGGTAAAAATATCAATCGTGCTCTACTTGATTTAGGTGCTAGTGTTAACTTGCTTCCGTATTCTGTTTATGAGCAATTAGGGATCGGAGAGTTAAAACCGGCGCATTGCACTCTTCAGATGGCCGATCGATCTATCACCCAACCTAGGGGTGAGCTAGAGGATGTGTTAATCAAAGTCGGGGAATTTATATTTCCTGTGGACTTTATCGTTATAGATACACAACCTGTAGCGAACCTACGAAATAAAAATCCCGGTGATACTCGGTCGACCCTTCCTAGCAACTTCCAACGCAATAATCAATTGTAGAAACGGCTCTATGACCCTATCCTTTGGGAAAAAGTCAATCGAGCTTAACATTTACAAGTTGGGAAGTGAACCCTCCGAACCCTATGCTCATATGTGTTCTGTCGAAACAATAGATTCCGACAGCAGCGAAATTGAAGAGCTTCACGATACGGATCTCGACTCCGCTATTAAGTTGTTGTCCGGGTCAACATCTAACGCTAAATGTGAACCTTTCATGGAGTCTGACGATCACCCCGTTTTTTCTGATGAGATTATTCTTCGAGGTATCGATGAATGTTTTGAGGAAATTTTCGCTGATGAACTCGCATTTTTAAAAGACACGGGTGTTGAGATGAATCAACTCCAAGATAAAGAAATTGAACCTCCACCCCTTCTTCTGGACAATCACGAGAATGCGAGTAATCCATCACCATTGTTTTGTCTCTACAAATTGAGACGCAATCATTTTCTTTTACGCCTCTTATCTCCTCCCCACTTCTTCACGTTAATTGGCGACATGTTCTTCCACCAACCTTGGTGCTTCATCGATAAAATTTTTGAATTGTTGGTGTTGACTTTTGGTCTTTGTAAGGCTTTATTTTGACCAATAACTTTAACCCTCCCAATAATTTTAAAAGCTTAATATTGTTTAACTCAAGTTTGGGGGGGGGGATATTTTGGCTCTTGAAAGAAAATGATTTTTACAAAATTGTGAGCCAAACATAAGTTTGGGGGAGGATTTCACTTTCATTATTTCTTGTCCTCTTTTTCCTCCCAAGTCTACAGGTTTTTGAGCTGAACGGATGACATCAGTGAGGACACTTCTATAAACAGGTTTGGGGGAGGTTTGTGCTTATTTACGCATTACTTTGCATTACACTTTGCATAAGCACACTTTTTTTGATAATGAAAGTTAGAAAGTGAAAAATTATATTTAAAAGATAGGAATAGTTTAAGAAAAGCAAGAAAATTAGATGTTTTCTTAAACGAAACTAGTAATAAGTAGTTATGAGCTGTTGTCCTAAGGGTTAGTAAGATGAAGGAAACTACTAATCTAAGGATAAAATAAGCCTGAAAAATAGTTCATATTCTGGAAGCCAAACATTTGAATGTTGATACCCTACTATATGCACTTCCACACGTCTTGAAACTCGGGATAGTAGAGGATACCTTGAAATGCTCTTGTCTAAAAGCCAAAGTATGAAGGAAATAATAAATGAAGAAAATATAAAATGATGAAAAGAAAAATGAACGCTGGTTTTGTTATCACCAAGGCAGCAATAAAAAAATATAGCGAAGGTGCTTCATCACCTAGTGCCTTAGACCAACTGGTTTGGGAGTCACTGCTAAGCCTTAGGTGTTGCAAGACGAGAAAAATATTAAATACACCAAATCAGCAAGCACATGAGTAATCGGTCGGTTAGTACCTCAAGAAGTATTAACGGTCGCATGAAAAATGTGTGAGCAAAAATCCATTTAAATATTCATCGATTAAAAAGTACTGAGGTAGATGGACAAGAGTATAATTGCTTGAATTGAATTCTCCGAGTGTAGGGATGCATTTTACACACACGTAGGGGTATATGATCAATGTTTGGAAGAAAGGTAGGAATGAAGAATAAAGGCGATGTTTTATTGAGGGATGACGTGATTTCTAATATCTTTTCATGACTATTAAGATGGGGCTCATGACAACTGAAAAGCCAGTATTAGTTGGAAACTCTAATTTTCAAAGTCTTTCTTTTATAATTCTTATCTTTATATGCAACTTTCACCGTCTCTCTTTTATTATAGGATTTTGTGGGTGTAATCCGCTGAAAACCCTCAAGAGACAATACTTCTCCTACTAGGGACACCTAGGGGTTTAACGGCTTGTTGCACGTGCTCAGTGCAATCGTGTTGCCTACGAAAGTGTGCTTAGCTTTCTCCTTTCTTTTTCTCCTTCTCTTGAATAAACTAGTTTGCTCGGGACGATCAAAAATAAGTTTGGGGGTATTTGTTCAGTTGATAAAACTGCACATTTAATATGACATTTTTCCTACTATTTCTATATAATAAAAGGTGTTTATTATAATATATGATACATATGAGGGTTTATCTGTAAAAATACTATTTTCATGTGTTTATATATTATAATTAACATTTGGTAGGAAAAAGTAAGCATATAATATCCATGTAACATTTGGCCCATTTAAATATGCTTACCATATTAATACCTTTGACCAATTCTTATTGGTTAAGTTAATATCTCAATAAAACAAACTCTACTAATATTATTTGTTGAGTTATTGTGCAGAATTTGCAGGGCTAAAATCAAGGAAATCAAAGTCGTTAAAACAAACCTGCCTAATAAAGAAAGTAAACTAAAGAAATCAACTCTGGCAGTGACGTAGAAAAGATTTTCAGTTTCCAGAGATTCAAAAGATCACCACGTGTCACCAGAAGAAGCCACAAGAAGAATGAGCCCAAGATTCCCCTACTTGGCAGCGGATCCGCGGCCAAACCCACCTATTGACCTCGAATCCGCCGCGGTTTTGATGAGTTGGGAGTCGGGATTTTGGTGGTTAGGATCTTAACCTCTGGCTTCCAAATTAGGCAGCTAGGGTTCTGGCTTTGGGATTATAAATAAGGACCGAGAGCCTCTTGGAAAAATTATCAAACCGACGCGATCACGAAGTCCAAGACGGCTCACGCATTCAGGCTGATCATCAATGGTTCATCTACCTCCTTAGAAGAGATCGAGAAGCAAACTAGCATTTTGTAATCATTTTCTAAGGAAACAAAGTGTACTTGATCTTGTTGATTAATAAAGGTAATTGTTTTATTTAATTCTTTTGCATTTTTACATTATGTTTTCCCTCTCTGTCTTTTCATCTTCTTCTCCCAACATGCGTGATTAATTCTCCGCTTGTTAGGGTTCATGAGATTAGGGTAGGTTAATGGATGATGAAGATCCTTAAACTCTTTTTACATCCTATAAAGTTTATAAACTTTACTAAAAGAATCTTTAACATCCTAATCGGACGCGCTACCAATTTATTGTTAGTCTCGACCGCGATTAGAGATTAGATTAATGATTGTTTTGGTAAAGGCTAGATATGAACGGAGTTCCATGTCGAGATAGGGGTTAAGAGTGGGAACCCTTTTCCCTCCAGAAACCCTAATCTACATGCATCACTGTCGTTCTAGTTTTAAATCTTTTAAAGGATAAAAAGAGTAATTTTTAATTAATCATCCATAACTACTAAATCCCAATGAACCCTACAAGCCCCCTTTTTATATAAACTTACCTCCGTAGTTAATCTAGATCTATATTTTGCATCCTTGTTTAACGTAGATCTAGATCCAACAATCATTCTTCACCATTCTTATTCTTCCCCCTTTCAAAATGCCAAAGTAAGAATAAAAGGTTCCACGATTTCCTGAGGACGACCCGTACTCACCTCGGTCTAGCTACGCGCGACACCGTTCTGATTGCGGTAAACACTTCTTTAAAATACAGATAAATCAGCGGAATACATCAAAAACGATTTTTCTCACATCAAAAGATCATGTTTGGCTTTTCAACATAGACTTTATCCACTTTAGGATCTTGATTAAACCTTTACTAGCTAAACTAAACTACTTGAAGGCTCTAACTACTCGGATAGAGGGTTATACCTTCGTGTCTAGTCCTTCGGGTCTTTTCTAGGTTCCTTTCTCCTTGGATCGAGCATCAACTTTGAACTCCTTTCTTTGGCTCCTCCGAAGCTTCGAACGAACTCGGTTACCGGTGTCCTTTTGGTCGTAGAAGATCCACCCTAGGGCCTATGGTCAAGCTCCAACCTCAAGTGAGGTAACTTAGTGATCTAATGTGCTAGATGAGATTACTAAGTAGATGTAGAGAGTGATCTATGGATTAATTAGTCTCAAAGCTCAATGGATCACAACACATGTGAAGGGATGAGCTTGAGGGAGGAGGAGATGAAACCTAGGAGAGAGAATGAGAATGTGATAATGAACTAGAGAAATGAGAGAGGGAATGGTTAAGTCTTATGACAATAATTCAAGCATGGAATATTTTAGTCTCAAAAAAATCAACCATGCTTGAATAGGAACTCCAAATGAATAAACAAATACCAATACATGCCATCAACCCATTCCTCAAGTGTCTCCTAATTTCCACCTCATTAATCCTTTAACAAAAAAGGATAAATCAATAATGAGGTGTCTCCATCTAGAAGCTCATTCTTGTGAAATTACAAGAATGCCCTCACCGTATATACATACCCGTATCCGTATTCTGAAAAATACGGATACACAGAGACAAGTATAACCCAATAGTATAATACTAGGATCCGGCTTAAACCAAAGCCCACTAGTATTATCCGTCCGAACATTATCAGTGTAGCCGGTACATGTATGTGATCGATACCCTGCCGTAAGAACATACAGCCTCCATGTCGTCTTTCCTGATCCAGAGAAACCCTCTGCGTGGGACTCTAAAGACTCGACAGTATGCTGGCAGTGGGTTTAACCACCAGTCCGTCAGCGGCACTAGTTGTACGTAACGGCAACCCAGGTATATGTCGAAAAGGAGGCCGACGAGCGAACTCATTCGAAATCCCTACCTAGCCTTTCCGTGACAATCTCCGTACAGTCCGGTCTGTTCGTCTGAGAGTATCGCATGTAAGGTCTAGGGGGTGGAGAACGTCAGACCCCTAATAACCAGACAAGTTGTGTCAGTGTGGCTCAAGACCATCCGAGAATCTACTGGTCCGACCACCAGTAATTCTCAATCCGCCCTGGCCAGGGACTTATGGTAATGACCAACCGATCACAGCACGACATCGACTCCCTATACCGGGAGAGACGAATCCCCAACAGTCGCTCACCGCCTCCATGTGGCTCGAGACTGTACCCAACTAAAATATGTTTGCATGACTCCTTTGAGCCGTGGTAAGGTAGTAATCAAAGCACAATGGGACCTCACACGAGACAAATGACGATCTCAGATCAATAGACTATTTGCACTCATGTCACCAGAGAACTGCTAGCTGTCGCTAGGTATAATACCATCTAGTCGGTTCTCGGTAAGTCATGTCCGGTGTACTCACATCCATTGAGCACCTGTATACAATCTTAGTTGCACCTCACCAATGGATGCGGGACCAATCCATTGACCCTCGTCAGGGTCTAGATATGTATACACTAGTCTACTCTGGAGTAACGATGCCCAGTCTCGATACTCCTACGACTAGGGACGCTTTTAAGGTTGTGCCTATAGACTACCCAGCTCCCACTAATATGATCACCATCACAACGCAGGTAGTCAGGAAAATATCTTACAGGCTTTATCAACATGTATACAAGATATGAAATACAAATTAAAACACACCACGTGTTAAAATAAAGACAAACCAAATAGCATACTATCATATCAAGCAAGATTATCCTGTACATATATATCCCTAGCATCCTGTACAATGAAGGCATCTAGGTCATACATATCCAACAATCTCCCACTTGCACTAAGGACTATAATTGGCGCAAGGAGTACCCACTGTCTGCACTAGGCCCAGTAGCTGGCGTACCGCATGCCCAACATCTCGAACAGTCTCTTGAACTGGACTTGAGGGATGTCCTTGGTGAATGGATCTGCCGTGTTGTATTTTGTGTCCACTCTCCGTACCTCGATCTCCTGGCGATCCACGATCTCCTGGCGATCCACGATCTCCCTGATCAGGTGATACCGCCTCAAGATATGTCTGGATTTCTGATGGGACCCTGGTTCCTTTGCCAAAGCCATGGCTCCATTGTTATCGCAATACAAAGGTATTGGATTAGCAATGGATGGAACCACCTGAAGTTCAGAAATGAACTTCCTGATCCAGACAGCCTCTTTTACGGCATCGCTCGCAGCGATATACCCAGCCTCCATCGTCGAGTCTTCTACGGTGTCCTGTTTGGAGCTCTTACAATAGACCTCCCCTCCGTTGAGGGTAAATACATAACCCTAGACAGATTTAGAGTCATCCTTGTCACTTTGGAAGCCAGAATCGGTAAAAGCCTCGATCTGGAGGTCCCCATTACCATATACCAGGAACATCTCTTTAGTCCTTCTCAGGTACTTAAGAATGTTCTTAACTGCTATCCAATGTTTCTCACCTGGGTCAGACTGATACCTGCTTACCATGCTAAGTGCGTAAGCTACATCTGGTCTGGTACATAACATCGCATACATTATTGACCCTACCGCCGAAGCGTAGGGTACTATGCTCATGCGAGCCCTCTCCTCGTCGATCTTGGGAGACATGTCTTTGTAGAGGGTGATTCCGTGACAAGCGGGCAAATTGCCGCGCTTAGAATCTTCCATACTAAATCTTTTTAGTACGGTGTCAATGTACCTCGACTGTGAAAGTCCTAACATTCTTTTAGATCTGTCACGATAGATCTTAATCTCCAGAATGTACGAGGCATCACCCATGTCTTTCATAGAAAACTTCTGTGACAAGAACAGCTTGGCCGATTGTAGCATAGGAACGTCATTTCCTATTAGGAGAATGTTATCAACGTATAAAACGAGGAATACGACAGTTCTCCCTACAATCTTCTTATAAATACAGGGTTCATCTACATTTTTGATAAATTCAAATTCTCTGACCGTCTCATCAAAGCAGATGTTCCAACTCCGCGATGACTTCTTTAATCCATAAATGGATTTAAACAACTTGCACACCTTTCCACTGCCCCCACTGTCTACGAAGCCCTCTGGTTGATCCATGAAAACACACTCTTCTAAACTTCCATTTAGAAAGGCGGTTTTAACATCCATATGCTAGATCTCATAGTCATGGAAGGCAGCAATGACAAGTAGGATCCGAATGGATTTAAGCATATCCACTGGTGAAAAAGTTTCGTTATAGTACAATCCTGGTCTTTGACGAAAACCTTTAGTAACAAGTCGAGCTTTGTAGGTTTCTATCTGACCATCTACACCAATCTTCTTTTTGAAGATCCATTTGCATCCTACGGGTTTTACCCCAGTAGGAGCAAAATCCAAAGTCCAGACTTTGTTTGTGTACATGGATTCCATCTCAGATCGCATAGCATCGAGCCACTTCACCGAGTCTTTACTCGTGATAGCTTGCTGAAAACTAGTCGGCTCATCATCGTCGACGATGCAATCCTCTCGATCCCCGTCTATGAGAAAACCGTAGTATCTATCGGGCGGATGAAATTGCCTACTAGATCTACAGAGTGGCATGGATACGTCCTATTCCATTGAAGTCTCAGGTTCTACTAAGTTTTCAGTAATAGTCTGAGATCTGGAATTTCTTCCAGCTCCATCGCACTCCCACTTATCTCTTTTTCGAGAAATTGAGTTTCCATGAAGCGGGCATGATGAGAAACAAAGATCTTTTGTTCCTCAGCGTGATAGAAATAATACCCCCTAGAATTCGTAGGGTATCCCACAAACTTACACAGTACTGAACGTGCCTCTAGTTTGTCCGGATGCACCTTTTTGACAAAGGAAGGACAACCCCATAACTTCAAAAACTTAAGACAGGGTTTCTTCCCACTCCACATTTCATATGGAGTGGTAGGAACAAAATTAGTTGGAACTTTGTTCAATAGGTATGCAGCAGATTCCAGTGCATAACCCCAGAAGGATAGCGGCAGCTCGGCATTACTCATCATGGAACACACCATATCTAGTAAGGTGCAATGCCGTCTTTCTGATACACCGTTGTGTTGTGGTGTATATGGAGGAGTAAGCTGAGAGAGAATTCCATTCTCTTTTAGGTATTCCAGGAACTCGGCACTTAAGTATTCTCCGCCCCTATCGGAACGGAGCATCTTGATACTTTTGCTGGTTTGCTTTTCCGCTTCATTCTTATACTCTTGAAATTTCTCAAAGGCCTCGGATTTATGTTTCATTAAGAATACATGTCCATACCTAGAGAAATCATCTGTGAAAGTATTGAAGTAGGAATAGCCACTTCGTGCATGTGTAGACATTAGCCCACACATGTCGTGTGTATGAGTCCCAGGAGCTCAGTGGCTCTTTCTCCGTGTCCAGTGAACGGAGTTTTTGTCATCTTTCCTATGATACATGATTGAAAAATTGCATATGATTGATACTCAAACAGATCTAAGTATCCTTCTTTATGTAACTTAGTCAGTCGTGTTTCATTGATATGACCAAGTTTACAATGCCATAGAAAAGCTTGGTTTGATTCTGGAGCTTTTCTTTTTAGTGTATTTTGGACGTTGAAAACTTGATGTTGATCAAGAATGTATATTCCGTTGCTAAGTGTACCCGACCCAACCATTTCATGATTTAGGTGAATGTTGATAACATTGCTTACAAGTGCAAAATTATATCCTTCATTTGATAATAAAGACACTGATATAATATTACACACCATACTAGGTACACAAAAGCAATTATGCAGCAACAAAATATGTCCACTCGCCAATCCAAGGTGATATTCCCCTACTGCAACTGCGTCCACACTGGCTCCGTTGCCAACCGTGAGGGTCATATCACCTTTCCTCAAAACCCTACGGCTTCTCAGCGCCCGCAAAGAATTACAGATGTGAGATCCTGATCCGGTATCCAATACCCAGGAAGTAGAGTTTATGGAAAAGCAGTTTTCAATCACGAACACACTTGAAGCCGAAGCCAACCTGCCTCGTGTCCTGATTCTAGGCCTTTAGGGCCCAGCATTCCTTTCTCCAATGACCCTTCTTCCGACAATAGAAGCACTCTTCCTTTGTGGCTGCCCCTCCCATCTTTTCCTTTCCCTTTCCCACCACCTTCTGCACACCTCCTCTCGGTTTGGTAGGGGTCTTCTTCTTCTTCCCCTTGGCCTTAGCCTTGGATCTTGCAGAAGAAGATCCTCCAACAAACAGAGCGGGTGTTTCCTTGCCCTTTTGCAAGGTGCCCTCTGCCATCCTCAACATGTTGAGGAGCTCAGGAAGTGAAACTTCCAAACTGTTCATAATGAAATTTAATACAAATTGGGCATAGGTGGAGGGAAGGGACTGGAGGAACAAGTCGATATACAACTCATTTTCCAACGTGGTTCCCAGGTCCGCGAGCTCTTCGATGAGAGAAATCATCTTCAGGACGTGGTCCCCGACAGATGATCCGATGGCCAACCTCGCTTGAAAAAGTTTCTTCGAGGTCTCGTATCTTGCGATACGAGATTGCTCTCCATATAATTCTTTGGTATGGAAGAAGATGGAAGCAAGGTCCATCTTCTCGTGCCGCCTCTGATGTTCATTGTCCATGGAGGCCAGCACGAGGCACTTGGCCTTAGCGCAATCAAGATCCCAGGTCTTACGGACCTCAATGTCAGCGACCGAGGATTTTGGAACGGGAACAGGGGGAGCTTTTGCCTTGAGGACGTATGCGACCTTATCATATGTAAGGGCCATTTGGACATTCCTCAGCCAGTCTTTATAGTTTGGCCCAGTGAGTTTGTTTTTATCTAATATGAGCTTAAGTCCCGTCATGATCGCTGCAATTAGGAGAGGAGAAAAGAAACACTCAGCATATACTCTTGCAAGTTTAGATTGGTTTTTAGTTTATCTAAACAGGATGGCTCCCACTGTTTACTCGAATTCTTCTTCAAACCCTAAAAGAAGAATTAGTTAGGATTAATCGCACGTCACAATACTTTCTTAACCTTTCAGCTAGGCTAGTGTCGGTACTTCGAGAGAGATTTTTCAACGTATTCGTGAAGTTCCTTAATTATATAACCTCTTTTTCCCTGGAGGCATAGCCCTGCTAACACTGTTCTAGACACCTACTTGGTTTATAGCATTGATTGTTAAGTAAAATTGTTTCCTGAAGAGTAGTATATACTCACAGTAGGATCAGGACCCAGCTATCATTGTGTGATGAATCTGAAGGAAGCCTACCAAAAACACCACACTCAAGAAGGTATGAAACACTAGCAAGTTTCCTTTATGATTGAAACTCCCGATGTGATTTTTGCCCCGTGCGCTTATAACCTTGACGAAGGCAAAAACATTATAAGTCGCAAGTCAAGTTTTATCCGTCATTATCCAGATTAACCTAGACCCATTCGTACAAGCCCTTGACGAAGGCCAAAACAGTTGTACGCCTGTCCTAGATTAATGCATCTATCTATGCCACAGATAAGCACCCACTAGCTACCATACTATGCCTTGGCGAAGGTCAAAACACATAGCATGAATACTAATAGATACCTATCTGAAATGACGGAGGGCTACGACTGGTTTTCTGGCGAAAAAACCGTTAACGTATTAAACTTGATATAGTCGAAGGAACCTGATAGCTTTTGAAAAGGAGTGGTTTAAGCTCCGCTTTAAAAAATGATTTTTGAAGAAAACCTAATGGTTTTGTAATTGTTCCAACGACATCAGATTTTGGGTTTATTTTCTTGCATTAATTAGAATTAATACGGTCCCATCAATTAACCTTATCATTGCAGCAAAAGAAACGAAAATAGAACGGACGCTTATGCTATCCGCATTCGCCACTGGGCCCCATCTTACACCATTAGGTTACTTAACTAACGCCAGAGCGGGGGTTGGACTAGCGCAGGTGAAAAACATAAGCAACGTTTATTATATATAATGAATATATATAGCCATTCGTCTCACGCAATAATAAGCATTCCAGATCACAGAATCACAGATGGAAACATTGGATATACTAGGATTTCCGTGCTTCGTTTAAGCATGTAACGAAACACGGATTCCACAGTCGTGATGAATAGCCAAAACCCCCACCCTTGTCACGCCCCGCTTCCCAGTGTACGGGCAGAGGACGCGACGGGCCGCTACGTATTTACTCAGAAGTAAACACGCTAAGCGTATCTAAGCAATATAAAAGTAAATGTAGACAATAGACAAATGTGAATGAACAACAGCTTTATTTATTAACATTTCTTTTACAATACATCTGAAAAGTAAATACATGGAATGGAAAGCAATGCCTAAACAGTGGCATAACGGAAATGAAAAATACAGAAATGTAAATATGTATAAGGAATCTAAAGCTCTGGGTCGAAAGCTAGCTGGTCCAAGTCCTCGCTGGTGGCCTCGATCTACTGAAGGTCCGATCCACCTGACAACATTCCAAAGAAGAAAGAAAAGGAATATCGTCAGCGAACAATCGCTCGGTAAGTCCCAAAGATGAGGGAGAAATAGAATAAACAGAGAGAGTGCAACTTTTAAAGTTGTATTATATTGTTAACGCTCTTGTTTGTAGCTTGGTACGGAAGAGGCCAGTGTATACGAGAGGAATCTCACTATACCAGAGACTACGGTATATGGAGTACAAGGAACCGTTCAGCCACGGTACAACGGCAATGAAGATTCAGGTTAGGTGTCTTATGGTTGCAGTCTCGTGCCACTTCTAACACCTTCCGTACCAATCTACCCCTTATAAACCCCGCGATGTCTTGATTGTATTGTTTGTATTGTTTTAATTGTATATTGTATATAGATAGATGACTTGCCGAAACCATGATATCAGTAATGGAACGGATATAATGGATGATCATGTAAATGGAATATATCTATGGTTCAGTCTGTCAATATGGATTGATTAGATTGAAAAGACGGATTCATAGATCTATATTATATTGTAGTTTGATACTTGAATCATATTCAAGTCAGATTGATTATATTGAGACTCGGTCTGAGTCAGACAATTAGAAAAGAAATTGAAGTCCTGAATTATGTTTTGATGATATCGGTAACTGCTGCACATGGACGGCAGAATTTGTGTCTTTTTCAAAGACAATTACCATGTTGATAACACCGTTTGTTAAGTTGTCTACCTTAAATAGGCAAGCACCCATATCTCCGGTTCCCTGAGGCTCAAGAGACTGGTCCCGCTTAAACCTATGTTTACTAGGGTCCTTATTGTAATTTAGTATAACTTGAGGGGGTTTTATGTAAAATAGTTTTGTTATACTTTCAAAATATACCTCAAGTATTTAATTATCGTTTTTAGAGTTTTCATAGATGTTTCTTTTATTCAATATGAAATTTCTAGTGAATATGACCTAGTTTTAAAATATAAGGTATTTATTTGAAATATTGGAATTGTATGGTATTTTCTTGTAAATGGAATATTTTTCTTGAATTTTGGAAATGTGGAATATTATAAATATTAAAAATAGATGTTTTGATATTAATTACGTTTATATTTATTTATTAAAAATATAAGTTTTATTTATAATAGAAATCACATTTTCTGAAGAAAAATTGTATTAAAAATCTTTCAAGATCGTATGCTCCTTGCGGAGGTCTGCATCTTACTCTAATAGGCCTGAGGATGTGCGATAATCCGCACCATACCGAACGGGTTCCAAAAAATGGGTTGTAGAGGCGCAATTGCAAAGATTTGTTAAATACACTTCTTATAGAAAAAGGTTTTATAAGTTGAAGGTAGTTATATATAAAGTCGTATTTTCCGAATCTATGTTCCCAAATTCTATCATACTATGTTAAATATGTGTGTTGTGAGGAGTTAGGTCATTACCTCGTGAGTTTTCTAAGGTAATACGGTTTTAAAAGTTCAAGCATGTCGAAATGAAATATGGAGGTATTTTAATGTAAAAGTGGAATAAAACTTGCTACGGTTATTATTTTGATGTAAAACTTGTTCTATTGTCTTTGTTAATGTTTAATGGTCATGACATAAGAGTTTGGCATTATTGTGTTTAAGAAAAATAGAACTTTTTAAGGAAAATCTGAATCGGAAGTCGGATTAACTCCGCTTCCGTCGGGTTTTAGTTTTGAATGTTTTTAGAATAGAGAAAATAAAAAGAAGTAGGGACTTACTGGCTTTAGAACTAGAGAGGAGAGAGAGGGAAATACGGAAGGCTTCGGGTCGTCGTTTCATCGCCGGAACCTCTTCGGAAGTTCGTCGGAGCTTCGCCCTTCGCTAACTCCACTTGTACACAAAAAGAACTTGGAAATTTTTGTAGAGTTTTGTAGGAAATTTCAGTATGAAGGGGTGTAAAAATAGAGTGGGTATTTATAGGACAAATTAGGGTTAGGGTGTGATAAATTTGAGAATTAAAATGCATTAAAACATGGAGTAATGCAAAGTTTTAATTCTCTGGAAAATGCAGGAAAACCAACAGTCAGGGGTTAACAGGGGGAGTCTAAGGGGTGTTAGGGTTAAAAAAATGGGGTTTGGGCTTAGAAAATCCGACGGCGCCGGCCTATGGGGTCCTCTCGCCGGTCCGATCTTAGAGTTAGGAGCTTGGATTCTCGCCACGTGTCTAGGTCGGTCTGAATACTAATTTGCACATGTTTGTTTAGGTTGTGACTCTTGGTTTTACGTGTTGTACACGTGTATACTTTTGGGCTTCTAAAAGATTAAAAGAATTTAAAATAAAAAGATATCGTGGCTGATGGGATTTGAACTCTGGTGCTTTGGTTCAGCAGTGCAAGGTCTTACCAGTGAGCTACAAGCTCTTTCTTGCTGTTCAAAATTGAATCAAATACTAATAGTACTCACAGAAATTGTAAATACCCCAATTGTATATTAACTTTAAATGAATTTTATGTATATAGAAATTGAAGTTGTTACAACCCTAGACCCCTACGGGTGCGGCAAGCTACCCGCCAAATTCCCGAAGTGAAGCAGCCTCCCTCAATAAAATGAGTAGGCCACTTGACACTTCAAGAACCCGGTAGTTTATGCACCCCACCTTGGGTCTATCTTAGGAGCAAAAACAATAAAAAGAAATAATATACAACGGTGGCTACAACCTCAACCCGGATGTGCCCCACAAAAATAATATTACATCAATTTACAAATTGTACATGAATGAAAGAAAAGAAAAACACTCTTCTCACATACCCCTGCTATTCATTCACGACGATCCAATAAATCCATATACACAAACCATCACAGATCATAATCACAGAAATGTGTAACCCCCGCTAATCGACATATAGAAATTAGCGGATGTTTCGAAACACATTTATACAAACACAGAAAACCCGATTAGCCAAATAACTTAGAATTTCGATCGAATAACAAATTTGTGTCTACCCCATGAACAATCTAGAACACAAATAACTCTGGGCAGAAAACAAAATATTCCAGAAATCATATTCCCAACAATTAGATCCACAGAAGAAATTTAGAGTGAATCGGCCCTGACTCGGCTGTGGTTCCGCGGCGAAACAGTGAGTTTCGCGGCGGTTCCACGGTGGTCTTGGGTGATCACGTGCTCAAATTTCTACTATGTTCTTAAAAGTGCTTGCACGTATTTTAAAGACCTCTGAAAATAATTTTTGAACTCGTTTAAAAATCGACAGCAAGCAGGTCCTTGGAATTTGATTTCGGGGAAAAAACTTTCGATCGAACTTCTAATTATTTGCTAACAAGCTAGTTTAGGTTTAAGTGGCTCTGATACCAGTGTAAGTCTATGTCGCACACCCCGCGAGTTCGTGGGGAGGCGGAATACATCAAAACGATTTTTCTCACATCAAAAGATCATGTTTGGCTTTGCAACATAGACTTTATCCACTTTAGGATCTTGATTAAACCTTAACTAGCTAAACTAAACTACTTGAAGGCTCTAACTACTCGAATAGAGGGTTATACCTTCGTGTCTAGTCCTTCGGGTCTTTTCTAGGTTCCTTTCTCCTTGGATCGAGCTTCAACTTTGAACTCCTTTCTTTGGCTCCTCCGAAGCTTCGAACAAACTCGGTTGCCGGTCTCCTTTTGGTCGTAGAAGATCCATCCGAGAGCCTATGGTCAAGCTCCAACCTCAAGTGAGGTAACTTAGTGATCTAATGTGCTAGATGAGATTACTAAGTAGATGTAGAGAGTGATCTATGGATTAATTAATCTCAAATCTCAATGGATCACAACACATGTAAAGGGATGAGCTTGAGGGAGGAGGAGATGAAACCTAGGAGAAAGAATGAGAATGTGATAATGAACTAGAGAAATGAGAGAGGGAATGGTTAAGTCTTATGACAATAATTCAAGCATGGAATATTTTAGTCTCCAAAAAATCAACCATGCTTGAATAGAAACTCCAAATGAATAAACAAATACCAAGCCATGCCATCAACCCATTCCTCATGTGTCTCATAATTTCCACCTCATTAATCCTTTAACAAAAAAGGATAAATCAATAATGAGGTGTCTCCTTCTAGAAGCCCATTCTTGTGAAATTACAAGAATGCCCTCACCGTATATACATACCCGTATCCGTATTCCAAAAAATATGGATACACAGAGACAAGTATAATCCAATAGTATAATACTAAGATCCGGCTTAAACCAAAGCCCACTAGTATTATCCGTCCGAACATTATCCGTGTAGCCAGTACACGCATGTGATCGAAACCCTGCCGTAAGGCCATACGGCCTCCACATCGTCTTGCCTGATCCAGGGAAACCCTCTGTGTAGGACTCTAAAGACTCGACAGTACACTGGCAGTGGGTTTAACCACAAGTCCGTCAGTGGCACTAGCTGTACGTAACGGCAACCCAGGTACATGTCGAAAAGGAGGCCGATGAGCGAACTCATCCGAAACCCCTACCGAGCCTGTCCGTGACAATCTCCGTGCAGTCCGGTCTGTTCGTCTGAGAGTATCGCATGTAAGGTCTAGGGTGTGGAGAACGTCAGACCCTTAATAACCAGAAAAGTCGTGTCGGTGTGGCTCAAGACCATCCGAGAATCTACTGGTCCGACCACCAGTAATTCTCAATCCGTCCTGGCCAGGGACTTATGGTAATGACCAACCGATCACAGCGCGACATCGACTCCCTATACCGGGAAAGACGAATCCCCAACAGTCACTCACTGCCTCCATGTGGCTCGGGACTGTACCCAACTAAAACCTGTTTGCACGACTGCTTTGAGCCGTGGTAGGGTAGCAATCAAAGCACAGTGGGAACTCACACGAGACAAATGACGACCTCAGGTCAACGGACTATCTGCACTCATGTCACCAGAGAACTGCTATCTGACACTAGGTATAATACCATCTAGTCAGTTCTCGGCGAGTCCTTTCCGGTGTACTCACATCCAGTGAGTACCTGTATACAATCTTAAGTTCACCTCACCAATGGTTGCGGGACAAATCCATCGCCCCTCGTCAGGGTTTAGATATGTATACACTAGTCTACTCTGGAGTAACGATGCCCAGTCTCGATACTCTTACGACTAAGGACGCTTTTAAGGTTGTGCCTATAGACTACCCAGCTCCCACTAGTATGATCGCCATCACAACGCAGGTAGTCAGGCAAAGATCCTACGGGCTTTATCAACATGTATACAAGAAATGAAATAAAAAGTAAAACACATCACATGTTAAGATAAAGACAAACCAAATAACATACTATCATATCAAGCAAGATTGTCCTGTACATATATATATCCCTAGCATCCTGTACAATGAAGGCCTCTAGGGTATACATATCCAACAAATAGGGGTCTGACGTTATCCACCCCTAGACCCGATATGCGATACTCTTTGATGAAGAGACTGGACTGTACGAAGATTGTCACATTCAGGCTCAGTAGGGTAAGGACGTACTTGATTGTCGACTCTCCTTTCGAAAAGTATCTGGGAGCCGTTACGTACAGCTAGTAGTGCTGACGTACTTGTGGTTAAACCCACTGCCAGCATATTATCGAGTCTTTAGAGTCCCACACAGATGGTTTTCTCGGTTCAGGCGATAGATGTAGGAGCCGTACGTTAGTACGTGTAGGGATCTGATTAAATACGTGTATATGATACACGGACTTTAATCGTGCGGTTGATAATACTAGCCGGCTTAGGATTAAGCCGGATTATTAAATCAGGTTTTGATTTAATAATTTATATATGTATTTTGATATATATATTTTAGTGTTATTGTTCACTTTTCATTTTCTCTCTTTGGTGCTATCCGTATTTTTATACGGATACGCGTATTTGTAGCGATAGATATACCAGGTGACGTATTCCGTATTTATATGGGAATGCTTCTAGAAGAAAGACACCTCATATTTGTTTTTCTTTTTAGAAAAATAAATGAGAAATGATGTGGCATGAAGCATGCTTGTGATTGTAGAGAGGAATGGCTTGGATTGTGATGTGCATTTATTGGTGCACTATTGCACCATGGTTGTAAAAAGAGTTAGCCATTCTCTTTTCATTTTGGACTTGATCATTTTTCCATCCTTCATGCTTCAAGCTTTATAGTGGAGAGAAAAAAGACTTAGCCATTTTTTCTCTTCTCCTTCTTTTTCCTCTTGCTTACTTGAGCTTGAGAAAAAGAGAGGAAAAGTTTAGTGATATATTCCTACATCACCGACCATCTACACCTAGCAAGTTTGGATCATCGGTTAGAGTCTTCTCCGGTTTCCCTCAGGTGGATCATCTTCAGCGAGGGTGGTCGATTTTCAAGCGCGATCCCGGCGGCTACGAGCTTGGAGGGGTCTTCCACAATTGGGTAGACACGCGATAAAGGTTGTAATTTCTCAACCATTTTATATTTAGTTAGCTAGTTTAAGTTTTTAGATCGTATCCTGAGTTTTATGGGTGTTTGGTGCACGCATAAATTTTTGTTTTCGCTTCCGCCTCGGCCGCGGCCTCCGCAGCGCGGGCACTGAACCCCAACAACTCCCACGATTATAGACATTTAAGGATGTGCTTATGGACTACCAAGCTCTCAGTAGCATGATCGCCATCATAACTCTGGTAGTTAAGCAAAGATCCTATGGGCTTTCTAGTTATGTATTAACGACACGTAATAACCAGTAAAATGTATACACATCAAGGATAAAGACAAACTATATAGCATACTATCATATCGAGTAAAACTGTTTTATCTGTATAGGTCCTCCTTCAATTATCATAATCGCCTACTTTCGACCACAATAATTATTTTGAGGGCACTATAGCCAACAATAATGAGGATATGATTTCGAGGACGCAGCTTGATGAATATATCACCCAAAAGATCAAAGCCTACCGGGCCAATGAAGCGACAAATTAGCTGATCAAGACAAGTCGACCATATCCATCTTGGTACGACCAAAAGCAGTACCCTCCTGAATACACAATCCCAAAGTTCAACGTCTTCAAAGGGACGGGTGATTGATCTAATAAAAGTGTGTGTAGAATAACCGCAATCAGAACGGTGTCGCGCGTAGCTAGACCGAGGTGAGTACGGGTCGTCCTCAGGAAAACGTGGAACCTTTCAATCTTACTTTAGATGTGTTGAGAAAGGGGAGGAATAAAGAATGGTGGAAATAGGAATGGTGAAGAATGGTTGTAGGTTCTAGATCTATGTTAAACACGGATGCAAAATATAGATCTAGATTAGCTACGGATGTGGGTTTATATAAAAAGGGGGGCTTGTAGGGTTCATTAAGATTTAGTAGTCATGGATGATTAATTAAAGATTACTCTTTTTATCCTTTAATAGATTCAAAACTAGAACGACAGTGATGCATGTAGATTAGGGTTTCTGGAAGGAAAATGGTTCCCACTCTTAACCCCTATCTCTACATGGAACTCCGTTCATATCTAGCCTTTACCAAAACAATTGTTAATCTAATCTCTAATCGTGGTCGCGATTATCAATGAATTGATAGCGCGCACAATTAGGATGTTAACTATTCTTTTGATAAAGTTTATAAACTTTATAGGACTTAAAAAGAGTTTAAGGATCTTCATCATCCATTAACCTACCATAATCCCATGAACCCTAACAAGCGAAGAATTACTCGCGCATGTTGGGAGAAGAAGAGATGGAGAGAGAAATCATATTAAAACTACAAAGAATTAATATAAGAAAACAACTATCTTTATTAATCAATAAGATCAATTACACTTTGTTCCCTTAGAAAATGATTACAAAACCCTAGTTTGCTTCTCGATCTCCTCTAAGGAGGTAGATGAACCGTTGATGATCGGCCTGGATGCGTGAGCCGTCTTGGACTTCGTGATCTCGTCGGCTTGATGATTTTTCCAAGAGGCTCTCGGTCCTTATTTATAGTCCCAGTGCCAGAACCCTAGCTTCCTAATTTGGAAACCAGAGGTTAAGATCCTAACAGCAAAATCTCAACTCCCAAATCGTCTGAACCGCGGCGGAACCGCGGCCAATAGGTGGGTTTGGCCGTGGTTCCGCGGCCTTATAGGGAGTTTGTTGGGTCGTTTCTCTGGGGCTTTGTCTATCTGACACGTGGTGATCTTTTAACATCTTTGGAAACTGAAAATCTTCTCTTCGTCACTGCCAGCCTTGATTTCTTTAGTTTACTTTCTTAATTAGGCAGTTTTGTTTTACCAACTTTGATTTCCTTGATTTCAGCCCTGCAAATTCTGCACAATAGCTCAACAAATAATATTTAGTAGAGTTTGTTTTATTGAGATATTAACTTAACCATTAAGTATTGGTCAAAAGTATTAATAAGGTAAGCATATTTAAATGGGCCAAATGTCACATGGATATTATATGCTTACTTTTTCCTACAAAATGTTAATTATAATATATAAATACATGAAAATAGTATTTTTACAGATAAACTCTCATATGTATCATATATTATAATAAACACCTTTTATTATATAGAAATAGTAGGAAAATGTCATATTAAATGTGCAGTTTTATCAACTGAACAAATACCTCCAAACTTATCTTTGATCGTCCCGAGCAAACTAGTTTATTCAAGAGAAGGAGAAAAAGAAAGGAGAAAGCTAAGCACACTTTCGTAGGCAACACGATTGCACTGAGCACGTGCAACAAGCCGTTAAACCCCTAGGTGTCCTTAGTAGGACAAGTGTTGTCTCCTGAGGGTTTTCAGCGGATTACATCCACAAAATCCTATAATAAAAGAAAGATGGTGAAAGTTACATATAAAGATAAGAACTATAAAATAAAGAACTTGAAAATAAGAGTTTCCAACTATACCAGCTTTTTAGTTGCCATGAGCCCTATCTTAATGGTCGTGAAAAAATGTTAGAAATCACATTACCCCTCAATAAAACATCGCCTTTAGTCTTCCTCCCTATTGTTCTTTCAAACATTGATCATATACCCCTACATGTGTGTAAAAGACATCCCTACACTTATAGAATTCAATTCAAGCTATCATACTCTTGTCCATCTTCCAAAGTACTTTATAGTTGGTGAATATTTTCGATAAAATTTCTCACACATTCTTCATGCGACCGTTAATACTTCTTGAGGTACTAACCGACCGATTACAAAATGTGCTCGCGCATTTAGGCGTAATTCTTCGTTTCACAACACCTAAGGCTTAGCAGTGGCTCTCAAACCAGTTGGTCTAAGGCACTAGGTGATAAAGCATCGTCGCTATATTTTTTTTATGCTGCCTTGGTAATTACAAAACCAGTGTTCATTTTTTTTCTTCACCGCCATTTATACTTCTGCTATTTTTTTTACTAAGGCTTTTAGACAAGAGCATTTCAAGGTATCCTCTACCATCCCAAGTTTCAAGATGTGTGTAAGTGCGTATAGTAGGGTATCAACGTTCAGATATTTAGCGTCAAGTATAAGGACTATTTTTCAGACTTAATTTTATCCTCAGATTAGTAATTTCCGTCATCTTACTAACCCTTGGGACAATGGCTCATAACTGCTTATTACTAATTTCGTTTAAGAAAATATCTAATTTACTTACTTTTCTCAAACTATTCATATCTTTCATATATAATTTTTCACTTTCAAAATTTCATTATCAAATTTTTTTTTGTGCTTATAAATAGTATAATGCAAAGTAACGCGTGAATTAGCACAAACCTTCCCCCAAACCTGTTTACAGCAGTGTCCTCACTGCTGTTTCTTTTAAATCTTAAAAACCTGTAGACTTGGGAGGAAAGGTTATTATCGGGGGCAACAAAAATTGAAAGTGAAAATCCTCCCCCAAACTTATTTTTGGCTCACAATTTTGAGGACAAATTTTATTTTCAAGAGCCAAAAATATAACCCCCCCAAAACTTGAGTTAAACAATATTAAGCATTTTAAAGGGGGGTGAAGTTACTTGGTCAATATAAGACTTTACAATGACCAAAAGTTAATACCAACCATTCAAAGATTTTATCAATGTAACGTATAGGTCAGTGGAAGAACATGTTATATAGAGCCAAGAAGAAGTGGGGAAGAGATACGTGGTGGAATGGAAAGGGTTTGCGTGAACGTGAATGTAAGGAGATAAGAGGTGATGATAAATAAAAACGAGAATGTGAATGATCAGAAATGAGTGGAATATTGGCATTCTCGTATTTTATAAGAAGAAAGGGTGGTGGTTCAACTTCTATAGGTAGAGGTTGATTAATCACAAAATCCGTGTTGTTTAAGAATGCAAGTTCGTCAGCAAAAAGTTCTTCAAAACTTTCATCGATGGTGTAATTGAACATTTTGCTGTCAGTAAGTTTTGTGCCAGAATTTAGCATACTTGATTTGTCAAAAATTATGGAGGTAGGAGACTCGAAAAACTCATCTACCTTATTTTCAAAAGTATCCAAATCAAGTTGGCTTTCTGGAATTATCAAACTTGAATTATCGGATTGTGATTCATCAACACTCACTGAAATTATAGGAAGAATAGAAGAAGAACCTGAGAAAGTAGAAGGTGAAATGGGTAAACAAATTGGTGTGTCGAGTATCGATGAACCAGATGTGGAAGATGGAGGCTGAATTTCGGTCCGCTGTTCGGGTATACCATTATCATCAACTTCAAGACACATTTGGGGTTCGGAAAGAATAATTAATGGCTCGAGATGATGACCACAAGGAAGTGAAAGGACCTGATGAATTGGTGGGACACACTCATCCAAAATTCCGGGTACATCAATCAATATATCCCTAATGTCAATCTCCTCATTCAAGTGAAGGTTAAAATTCTCAAACGCCTCATTAAAATTATGGTTTTCAATCAATTTTGGTTCAAGAGTGGAGGTGTAGAGATCACAAGGGTTGGGTGTTGTTTCACTTGAAATGGACCCTTCACAATCGGGTAAATCAAACACTAGAAAGTCATACAACTTATCAGACGTTCTATCTTCAATTGATGAATTATTTGGTGTACTCGATGAATCTGTGAAACTGAAGCTATGGATTTCAATTTGGAATGGGGAGGTTTGATTAGGAAGGGTGTATAATTCTCTCTCACTGCCCAAATTCTCACTTTGTCCTATGGCCGTATCATACATTGAAATTTTTTGAGCTGGTTCAAAACTAGTTGCTCGTTTATACTCAGCCATGCTTTCTGCCAATTCCTTTCTGATGTGGCGCATCGATTCCACACCTTCTTCTAATTTCCGCTCAAGACTAGATTTGGGTCGATAAGGGGTTTCAGTATAAGATTGAAATTCTTGTGGATAATTAAAACTCCCAAATGACTGATTAGAAGGACTGTCTAGAGAAGGTGTAAAGGTCGGATAGAATTGATGGGATTGATATGAATAGTATGGTTGCAAAAGTTAGGCCGGAGTAGGATCAACATTATGATAAAAAGAATATTGATATGAGTTGGTTGGTTGGCTATTTTCAATAGACATCATATATGCCACAAACCGATTATGAAATTCTTCTTTAGAAAGTGGTGGTGATGGTTCATGTTGGTCTGGATTGAAACTTTGGCCGTTAGCCCTCGCTATATGCTCAGCAATGGACATGCATCTCCTCACTCGGAGTATCAACATAAGAAGATGTAGAATTTGGATGCGGTTGATATGACCTGGAGTGAGGTGGCCAACTGTTTCTTTTCGTTTGTTCTATCCGATCTCTTAAAGACATGGGGGAGTCGGATGGTATACCGAAGCGATTACGAAGACAAGAAATATCTGGTTGTGGATAGCAAAACTCGGCAAGAGTTCGTCTGTTTGGGTTACCCATTATAAGAAGAAAAGAGGGGGGAAGGGTAAAAAGGAAAAAAAAATGGATTGTTTTGCTTTAAAAGTGGACTTGGGGGTTGACTCACAAAATCACAAAAAATGCACGAACAACCTAGAACTATGGTTACCTAGGACAAGCTCTAGACCGCTCCTAGACTTCCGAAGGACAAAAGCCGCAAGATCAATTCTCTACCATCTCTTTATAACTCTTATGGCCAGATAAGTGCCAGGTAAGTGGGAGGTATCCGCTATACGAATCACCGAAAATAGCGGGCCTAATTAAATAACCACTTGCCTTAGACACACTTGCCTAGGCACCACAAAAGTAATGCGGATACGCGATAAATTACCCACGATCTTCTTCTGTCCTTATTGAGCGCGACAGTCCTTAGAGTCTAGTCTAGATATTTTTTAAATTAATGTAGGGTTGATGCAGATACTCGTTTTGTGATTTGCGGGGCCTAGAAAGGGTGATAAAATCCCCACCTAATCTGAATTTGGTCTTTGCCCCTTAAAAATCCGTATTAAAATATGAATTAACAAACAAATTACAAAAATTTTGCAAAAAGATTTTTGAGCGGCAAAATTTTGCAAAGAATCCTACAGAAAAGATATTTTATTGGATTCCAGAGGAGAGAGAAAGATATAGAAAATATACCAGAGAAGATTGCAACCCTAAATCCCCTATACAGCCGCGGTTCCGCCGCCAATGTGGTCTTATTGCCGCGCTTCCGCCGCCGACTTAGGAGATATGGTGGAGATTTTTGCTATGTGGCCTCCTTTGCTCCTCTGGATCTTGATGAATGTCTCTGGCTCTCTGTTTGCTCAAGTCTGTGACTCCAGATCCCCTCGCAAAATTCACACAATAATCGTTAAATATATAATTTGCAGTTTTGTTTTATTTATGATATAGATCGAATAAGAATTCAACACAAATAGTAAGAATAAAAAATTACACACGTATCCCCGGCAACGGCGCCATTTGATTGATGTGATTTAAAGTTGTGTTTGTAGTTTAACCGCAGTCAGAACGGTGTCGCGCGTAGCTAGACCGAGGTGAGTATGGGTCGTCCTCAGGGAAACGTGGAACCTTTCAATCTTACTTTAGATGTGTTGAGAAAGGGGAGGAATAAAGAATGGTGGAAATAGGAATGGTGAAGAATGGTTGTAGGTTCTAGATCTACGTTAAACACAGATGCAAAATATAGATCTAGATTAGCTACGGATGTAGGTTTATATAAAAAGGGGGGCTTGTAGGGTTCATTAAGATTTAGTAGTCATGGATGATTAATTAAAGATTACTCTTTTTATTCTTTAATAGATTCAAAACTAGAACAACAGTGATGCATGTAGATTAGGGTTTCTGGAGGGAAAATAGTTCCCACTCTTAATCCCTATCTCTACATGGAACTCCGTTCATATCTAGCCTTTACCAAAACAATTGTTAATCTAATCTCTAATCGTGGTCGCGATTATCAATGAATTGATAGCGCGCCCAATTAGGATGTTAACTATTATTTTGATAAAGTTTATAAACTTTATAGGACTTAAAAAGAGTTTAAGGATCTTCATCATCCATTAACCTACACTAATCCCATGAACCCTAACAAGCGAAGAATTACTCGCGCATGTTGGGAGAAGAAGAGATGGAGAGAGAAATCATATTAAAACTACAAAGAATTAAAATAAGAAAACAACTACCTTTATTAATCAACAAGATCAATTACACTTTGTTCCCTTAGAAAATGATTACAAAACCCTAGTTTGCTTCTCGATCTCCTCTAAGGAGGTAGATGAACCGTTGATGATCGGCCTGGATGCGTGAGCCGTCTTGGACTTCGTGATCTCATCGGCTTGATGATTTTTCCAAGAGGCTCTCGGTCCTTATTTATAGTCCCAGTGCCAGAACCTTAGCTTCCTAATTTGGAAACCAGAGGTTAAGATCATAACAGCAAAATCTCAACTCCCAAATCGTCTGAACCGCGGCGGAACCGCGGCCAATAGGTGGGTTTGGCCGCGGTTCCGCGGCCTTATAGGGAGTTTGTTGGGTCGTTTCTCTGGGGCTTTGTCTATCTGACACGTGGTGATCTTTTAACATCTTTGGAAACTGAAAATCTTCTCTTCGTCACTGCCAGCCTTGATTTCTTTAGTTTACATTCTTAATTAGGCAGGTTTGTTTTACCAACTTTGATTTCCTTGATTTCAGCCCTGCAAATTCTGCACAATAGTTCAATAAATAATATTTAGTAAAGTTTGTTTTATTGAGGTATTAACTTAACCATTAAGTATTGGTCAAAGGTATTAATAAGGTAAGCATATTTAAATGGGCCAAATGTCACATGGATATTATATGCTTACTTTTTCCTACAAAATGTTAATTATAATATATAAATGCATGAAAATAGTATTTTTACAGATAAAACCTCATATGTATCATATATTATAATAAACACCTTTTATTATATAGAAATAGTAGGAAAATGTCATATTAAATGCGCAGTTTTATCAACTGAACAACGGGGAACCCTCAATAGCATATCGCATAGTTCAAGGCCATGTGCGGTAACACCGAAGATGACGATAAGCTTCTCCTCAGACAGTTCGTCGGAAGTTTGTCAGAGACCTCTTTCGAATTGTACTCGGAGCTCCCAAACGACTTCGTTGAAACCTTCACCGATATGGAACTACTCTTTATGCAGAGGTTCGTCGGTGCAAGCGAACGCACTACAATCTCGGCGCTAATCAATGAAAGAGTAAGATCCAACGAGACGTTGGTCCAGTATGCTATCCAATGGAGGAATCTTTGGTCTAAATGCGAGCAACACATCGTTGAAGGTCCAGCCGTCGGAATGTTTATATGTACCCTTGATCCACAATCAAAAGTGTACTTGTTCCTGGCTTTTGCCAAGCCTATCACCTATCAAGACCTCATCAATAAATTGGCCTGGCTGGAGTAGATTGGTCAAGCCCCTTCCTCTTTAAGTAGAGAGTTTTGCAACAACAAAAGTAAAGGCAAAGCGCCATTTGTCGCTAATGCACAACAACAACAAAGCGGCCTTAAAGCGCCCGACCACCAAAACAATAACCGCTCGGCTCCCACCCTCAAAGAAAAATTAAGATGCGAATATCCATTCCCTCATGACAAGACGAAGAAGTTGTTCAATCTTGCCATAAAGAACCGCATGATGTCATTGCCTGAGCCACGGTGACCAGCCCAAACCAATGCGATCAATGATCCGAACTATTGCCCTTACCATCGGGTTGCAAGCCACCCGATTGAATATTGTTATGTGTTCAAGAATTAGGTCGAAAACTAGTACAAACAGGGGAAGTTTATGTTATCGGACAGCTGGAAGGTGGACCCGCCGCAAAGGCACACATTCAGGAAGGCTAACACGGCAGAGGCATCTTGCTCAATGATAAAAGAAGCTCCATGAGAAATTGTTCTTTCGTCAAAGACGAAGAGGATGTTAAAAGAACTACAAATGTGTCCAGCAACCAAGTGGAAAAGCCCACTTGAACCACAAATCATCAGAGGGATGTTAAAGCCACATCCTACGCCAAAGACTGATGAAGAGGGAAAAATCCCCCAAGTCAATTCTTCCAAGAAAAAGAAGAAGAAGACTACGAAACCCGTGCAGCCTGCTGAATATGTGGACAGCCGTACCGATCTGCAAAAGCATATCGACGCATTGGAAGAATATAACCAGAAGATGCGCTCGCCGATTACACTCAAAGAATTTCTCCAACATCTCTTTGAAAGTAGCAATGTTAAAGAAGAAGATGACACACCAGAAGAAACAGAAGAACATGTGGAAAGTTATCACATGGTCTCTCATTCTTTGGTGTTCGAAGAAGAAGAGGACATGGTTCCCATTCTTTTATATTTGAAGAAGAAGAAGACACTTCGCCGATGAATAATATGGTTAAGCAGGGGGCAGGTGCCATGCAAAGTGCTCTATATCTGCCACAAGATGACCCAATTGACATGCTGATAAAAGAAGCTGTCCAAGAGGGTGAAAACATCATAAGGCGTGAGGTGGCCATTTACGAGCAGGCTAAGCAACAATGCCTAAGCAAACAAGCTGCGGTAGGGATGAGTTATGAAACTCCTCATCCAAGACAAATCCCGTCTGCAAAATTTGAGAAATGGTTCGCTAAAGCCCTATCAGCAGGGATGAAGCTCCCACCTTTCATGACGTACACCCCAGGAGTGTCGTATTTCAACTGTGGAGAAGAACAACCGGAATATTGCCTCTATCACCGAAGGATCTCTCACCCCATTGAAGAATGCAACACATTCAAGAAATGATGGTGAGGTGTTTGGTTGCGTGAAGGTTGTGTATATGTGTATGTTGTAATAACCACAATCATGACGGTGTCGCAAATAGGTAGCCGCGATGAGTACGGGTCTTCCGCAGGGAAATGATGAATTTCTTATCTTGCTTTAGACGAGTTGATAGAAAAAAGGTGGAATTGTTTGTCGTTTTAAACTAGGATGGTTAAAAAAATTATAATAGAAAGGCTTGTAGGGTTTATAGGACTTAGTAGTTAATGGATGAAGTAAAAAAATAATTCTTTTTATCTTTTAATTAGTTAATACTAGAGAGATAGCGATGAATGTGGATTAGGATTCTTGGAGGGAATTAAGGTTTCCCACTTCTTTCCTTTGTCCTTCCATTGATCTCTATTTATCTCAAGCCCTTAACAAAATGATTATTAACGAATCTCAAATCATGGTCGTGACTATCATGAATTGATAGCGCGCCCGATAAGAGGGTTAACATTCATTATGCTAAAGTTTATAAACATTAAAACTTTTAAAAAGAATTTAAAAGATATTTTTCATCCATTATTCTACCCTATCTTACAAACCCTAGTAAGCAAGAATTTACTCGCTCATGGATATTAGCGTAGTAAAAGAGAGATGGAAGATGAATGAAACCATATTTAAAATTTAAAAGTGCAGAAAGTAATGCTGAATGTAATGCAGAAAAGCAATGCGGAAAGTAATGCAGAAAAGTAATGCGGAAAGTAAACGCGAAAAGAATTAAAACAAAGAACTACCTTTATTGATCAACTATTGCATTACAAATTTCTCGCTGAAAAACTAAATTACAAAAACCTAGTTGCTCGCTAGATCTCTCTCTAGATCGATGGACAGATGAATGTATAGATAGCTCTTGGTCCTTTTATAGACTCTGGAATGTGAAACCCTAGATGATATATTGAAGTGTGTGAAATTATGACCATGACCCTGAAGTTTCAGATCCTACGGCCACTAAATGACCGCTGAATCGCCGTCAAAAGCCTATTTTGACCGCGCTTCCGCCGCCTTTTGGTGGATTTAGGCTTCCAAATTTTTTGTGGCTTTTCTTCTTGATATTTAGAGATCCTTTTAATATAAATATTATGAAAATATTTCTCTTAGTCTCTACCGTTACTAGATTCTTTGATTTGCTCCTAATATTCGGCAGATTCGGTTTTGTAATCCGATTTGATGTGGATCTTTATTCACTGCCGAAAGACAGGGACCGAGACATTGGGACGTCCGGCACTGAATTTTGGGGGCAGATACTATTTGGACTTATCCATCCACGTCTCCGAAGATACCAAGTTGATTTATGGCACCATATATCAGAGGTTTGGACAGATGCGACCATTGTAGCAGACTTCATCAGATTCTCCCTCGTCTGTGAGGGGTTTTTGATTGTGGGGATACTCTTCCGTGCAGGCGCAAGCCTCTGCAGTTAATTACGTGTTTCTTCTTCTCCAGCAGTTCACTTCGTGTCGTGTGTTATTTTTGTTTATTTTGGTTGCCGTGGATTGTATACGGAGATTGGTTTATGTCGTCGTCTGTAGGGCGCGGATTAGTCCAAATCCGTATATTTTAGATTTGGGTTTGGGTCAAGGATTTGCTTGATGGCGTTTTGAACTTATGTTGCATATTCCTTCTTGTCACGATCCAAATTAAGCACATGACCGGCACTTAGGCCACGTAACGTCAACAGGCGTAACGCAATTTAAGTAAGCCGAAACCCAACAATCTAAACCATTACAAGAAGGAAAAGATAGGAACATTTTTTTGAACCTTAAGCAAAACTTAAAGCTTAAGTTTGTTTTCATAAAAATTTCGGCAGCACCTCCTTTGTAAAAGCTAGCTCCGAAACGGATACAAACATAATATATAAGTAAAGCATCCCCAAACGGGAGCAAATCTCGCCCAAAGGCGGAAACAACCACCACAACAGATATACGACGCCGTAGCGAAGAAAAAGACAATAATCAACATAAATAAAGGCCGGCTCACATGAGCACGACAACCAGAGTCATAAGAATATACAACATCGATCCTCACAACTCGTCTCTAAGTCAATACATGAAGGTGGTAGATAGAAAGTACTAGATGTTAGTGTTTATGCCCTAGAAGGCCATTACTGTATCATACTAGCTTGTATATTACTTAATGGAAGCTTGGGATATTCACATGTATATAACAGTCTTGCTAAACATGGTAGTATGCTACTTGGTTTTTCTATCTTAATATGTGAGTGTACGTATTGATAGAGCTCTTAGGATCTTGCTTGTCTACCAGCGTTGTGATGGCAGTCACACTAGTGGGGGCTGGGTAGTCTACAAGCACATCCTTATTCAGATCCCTGGTCGTTGGATTATCGAGACAGAGCATCGATACTCCGGAGTAGACTAGTGTGTACGCTTCTCATCCCAGTTGGGGAGATGGTCTGTCCCACAGCCGTCAGTACGTCGTACTGGAGATAGTATACAGGTGCTCGTTAGGTTACGGGTACACCGGACAGGACTCACAGGGAACTGTTGGTTGGTTTGATACCAGTCGTCAGTGAACAGTTCCCAGGTGACATGAGTACAGCGTAGTCCGCAGACTTGACACTGCTACTTCGCCTCGAGTGTGTCCCACTGTTCTTAGATTGCTACCCTACCACGGCTCAAAGGAGTCGTGCAAACAGGTGGCAGTTGGGTGCAGTCCCGAGCACTTGGAGGCAGTGGCGGTTAGACAGGATTCGTCCCTCCCGGTATTGGGAGTAGATATCGTGCTGTGTCAGAGAGCCATTACGCAAAGTCCCTGGCCAGGGCAAGCGAGATTTGCTGGTAGGTTCCAGTAGTTTCTCAGGGTGTAATGGGCTTCACTCCGACACGACTTATACCGCTATTAGGGGACTGACGCTTGCCGCCCCCCTAGGCCCGATATGCGATAGTCTTGGACGAACGGACCGGACTGTATGGAGATTGTCACATCAGACTCAGTAGGAGTTCGGATGGGTTTACTCATCGGCCTTCTTATCGACAACTACCTGGGGACCGTTACGTACAGCTAGTGCCGCTTGCGGTCTGTGGTTAAACCCACTGTCAGCGTAGTAGTCGAGTCTCTAGAGTCCCACACAGAGAGTTTCCTACTCCAGGCGAAACGATATAGAGGTTGCATGGTTTTGCGACAAAGGGTTCGGACGCATACGTGCGTTTACGCGCGTACGACTTTCGGACAGTTTTTACCAGTCGGCTTTGGTTTAAGCCAGTGACTGGTATCCGGTTATTGGATTTTTACAGTCTAAAGTTTTTCCGTATTTTTGCGGATTGGAGGGGCGTTCTCGTAATTGTACGAGAAACTTCTAGAAGATGTGACTAAGGAGGTTTCTTTTGGATAAGAAAGTGAGTCATGGTGGTGATTCATTCATTTCATTAATGCACATTTATTGCTTAATGACTCATGCTAATGAATCACCACTAGATATTTTATGAAGCATGCTTATTCATTTCATTTATTCATTATTCTTAAAAAAGAATGCTTCATAATATATTATGATACACTCTCTCTCCTCTCATTATCTTATCTCACATTCTCTCTCCTCAAGCTCTCATCTTCAAACCCTAATCCTTAATCCTCATGTGTTGAGATCAAAGGATTGGTTAGACTAAACAATCCATTACCTTTACTCTATATCATCCTTTCATCTTTGATTAGCAATCAAAGTTGATTAGTTACCTCAAGTTAGAGGTGTAGCTTGGTGTTTTGCTCTCGGGTGGATCGTCTACTACCTAGAGAAGGTCGAGGAGAACAAAGGAGGACACAAAGAAGAAGGACCGGTTTCATTAGGTATAATCCCTAATCACAAGTGAAATGAAACTCTTAGAATACGGTTATTTATAGTTTAGCTTCGATTCAAGCGGTTAGTCGATGTTCGTTCTTTAAACTTAATTGTTTTTGAAAATTCCGCCTCCCCATAAGTACTGGGGTGTACTACATCGACTTACAGTGGTATCAGAGCCTCGCTAAACACTAAATAACTTAATTGCAAATTTGTACGAATTTCGAACGAAAAATCGAAGCCGGAAAACCCTAAATATTTTCAGTTTCTGTCGAACTTAAAATGAAGTCAGAAAATTTTTCAGGTGTGTTCAGAAAGCTAGAAAGGAGTCCAGGAGAACACCCAAGAAATTCGAGCCCATGAATCGGCAACTCGGCCGCGTAAGCGCGGCGGATCGGCGGGATCCGCCGCCCTTCCGCGGCGCTTTGGCCGAGTCATGGACTCGTCTTTCTTGTGTGGGTCCCCTGTGACATTTGGGGTTTTCTGGAATGTTTAATTATTGCTCAGGTTACTGTTTAACAGAGCAGATTTTGGAGCAATATTGATGTAGTTTATTCGATCGAATTGTACAGTATTTGCATATTGGATTATATCTGTGATTGTTTAATGTGTTCATAAACCTCCCCCAACTGCTAGTATGTCGGTTGGCAGGGGGTTGCACATTTCTGAAATGGTTATATCTGTTTGTGCATATAAACTGTATTGGACTGTTGTGGTGTATAGCCGGGGTTAGCAATGGGTTATTGTTTAATTCATTTGTTGTAAATGTAATTTGTTGTAATATTATTTTCGCGGGGCACTTCCAGGTTGCGGTCGTAGCCACCGTTGTATTATTTCATTTTACTGTTTTTGCTCCTAGGACTGACCCAAGGTGGGGTACACAGACTGCCGGGTGGGTAGTTTGCCGTACTCGTAGGGGTCGAGGGTGGGGTAACGGCTATTCATCACAACTGTGTAATCTGTCTTTTCTTGCAGGCTCAAAAGAAATACAGATTGCTTGCAAATCCAATATTGTTTATCTGTGTTCTGGAATGAATATCATTGCGTCAGACGAATGTAAAATATCTATATTTATGATAGCTATTTAGACGCCACTTATGTTTTACACCCGCGCTAGCCCAGCCCCCGCTCTGTCGTTAGTTAAGTAACCTAACGGGTGATGACGGGACCCCGTGGCGAATGCGGATGGCATAAGAGGACGTTGTATTTTCGTTGTTTTCTGCAATGATAGGTTAATGATGGGACGCATTATCTATAATGCAAAGTAAAACAAACCAAAGTTTAAATCGTTGGAACAATTTAAAAGAAACCACTCGGTTATTTTTAAAACAGATATTTTTAAATGCGGAGATTTAACCACTCCTTTTAAAAAGCTATCAGGTTCCTTCGGTTATATCAAGTTCACTACGTTCACGGTTTCGCCAAAACCAGTCGTAGCCCTCCGTCATTTCTTATGGATGGTCAGTAGTATTCAAGCTATGCTTGTTGGCATACGTCAAGGCATAGTGTTTGGTAGCTGCTGGGGTATTCATTTGTTGCATAGATAGATGTGTTGGTTTGGGATAGTCGCATTACCTTGTTGGCATACGTCAAGGGTATATACGGGTGGGTTCAAATTAACAAGATAATGATGGGCAGAACTTGACATGTGACTTATGATTTGTTGGCATACGTCAAGGTCATAAGAGCATGGGGCAAAAACTTATATCGGGAATTTCTAAAGAAACTGAAATTTGCAAAGAGATGCATACCATTTGGAGTTTGATGAATGTTGGTAGGATTCCTTCAACATTATCATACGATGATATTTGGATCCCGATCCTACTGTGAGTATATGCTACTTATCAGGATATTCGTCGCTTAACGATCAATGCTATAAACCTAGTAGGTGTCCAGAAAAGTATCAGCGGGGTTACGCCCCCAGAGAAAAGAGGTTATTTAATTAAGGAACTTCGCGAAAGCGTTGGAAAACCTCCCTCGAAGTATCGACACCGGCCTGGCTGAACGGTTAAGCAAGTATTGTACGGTGAGAATAGTCTTGGCTAATTCTTCTTTTATGGTTTGAGGAAGGATTCGAGAAACAGTGGGAGCCATCCAGTTTAGATAAACTAAAAACCACTCTAAACTTGCAAGAGCATCATGCTAAAGAGTTTTCTTCTCTCTCTCCTAATTGCAGCGACCCTGAAAATGACTGGACTTAAGTTACTTTTAGAGAAAAATATACTGACAGGGCCAAACTATAAAGATTGGCTGCGGAATGTCAAGATGGCTTTGACCTATGACAAACTGGGGTACGTCCTCACCGCTACAGCACCTGCTGTCCTTGGTCCCAAATCCAGTAATGCGGATAACGAAATCCGCAAAACCTGGGATTTAGATTGCGCGAGAGCCAAGTGCATCGTGCTTGCCTCGATGAACAATGAACATCAGAGGAGGCACGAGGATATGTCCCTAGATGGCATATTTCTCCATACAAAGGAACTTTATGGAGAGCAATCTCGTATAGCAAGATACGAGACCTCTAAGAAATTGTTTCGAGCGAGGTTGGCTGTCGGGTCATCGGTAGGTGAACATGTCCTACAGATGATCGGCTATATTGAAGAGCTCGCGGACCTTGGGACGACTTTGGATAATGAGCTCTATACAGACCTTGTTCTCCAGTCCCTTCCTCCCACCTACGCCCAGTTTATCCTCAACTTCAATCTTTAAGGAAAAGAAGTTGAACTTGCGGAACTCCTGAACATGTTAAGGAGTGCAGAGGGCACCTTGCAGAAGGCAAGGGAAACACCCGCTATGTTTGTTGGCGGTTCATCTTCTTCCGGGTCCAAGGCTAGGGCCAAAGGAAGGAAGAAGAAGGCCGCACCCAGACCTAGAGGAGGTGTTAGTAAGGAGGGAAAGAAGGGAAAGAAAAAGTTTACAGCACCAGTAGTTGGCCTGGATGAGTGCTTCCATTGTCACAGGAAAGGGCACTGGAAGAAGGATTGCAAGGCGTGGAACGCCAAGAACCAGGAACCGAAGCAAGCTGTGGCTTCGACTTCAGGTGTGTTTGTAATTGAGAATTGTCTGTCGATCAACTCTACTTCCTGGGTATTGGATACCGGATCAGGATCTCATATTTGCAATTCATTGCAGGCACTGAGAAACCGTAGAGTGCTGAAGGAAGGTGATATGATCCTCAGGGTTGCTAACGGAGCTAGCGTGGGAGCTGCGTCCGTCGGGGATTATCACCTAGGATTGACGAGTGGACACATTTTGGTTTTACATAACTGTTATTTTGTACCCAGCTTAACGTGTAATATCATATCAGTTTCCTTGTTATCAAATAAAGGTTATGATTTCACGTTTGTAAGAGATGTTGTCAACATCCACCTTAATCATGGTTTGATTGGGTCCGGTACTCTAAATAACGGCATATATGTTTTAAACCAACTCCAAATTTTCAATGTCCAGAACACACTAAAAAGAAAGTCTCCAGATTTGAATAAAGCTTTCTTATGGCATTGTAGACTGGGTCACATCAATGAGAGAAGGTTGACTAAGTTGCATAGAGAAGGATATTTGGACTCGTTCGAATATCAATCTTATGACACTTGTCAATCCTGTCTCAAAGGAAAAATGACAAAGACTCCATTCACTGGACAAGGAGTAAGAGCGAGCGAGCTCTTAGGACTCATACACAGCGATGTATGCGGTCCAATGTCTACACATGCAAGAGGTGGTTTTTCCTATTTCATTACTTTCACGGATGATTTCTCTAGGTTTGGACATGTCTTCTTGATGAAGCATAAATCCGAAGCCTTTGAGAAATTCCTGGAATACAAGAGTGAAGCGGAAAACCAAACAGGCAAAAGTATTAAGACACTGAGATCTGATCGAGGTGGAGAATACTTAAGTGCCGAGTTCCTAGGTTACCTAAAAGAGAAAGGAATTCTCTCTCAGCTTACTCCTCCATACACTCCACAGCACAACGGTGTATCGGAGAGACGGAATCGAACCCTATTGGATATGGTACGATCCATGATGAGTAATGCTGAGTTACCGCGATCTTTCTGAGGGTATGCGCTAGAATCAGCGATACATCTTTTGAACAGAGTTCCAACCAAAACTGTGCCTACCACACCATATCAGATGTGGAGTGGGAAGAAACCCTATCTTCAGTACCTGAAGACGTGGGGATGTCCAGCTTTTGTAAAAAAGCAGCGTCCGGACAAGCTCGAGGCACGCTCAGTAGAGTGTAAGTTTGTGGGATATCCAAAGAACTCTACAGGATATTGCTTCTATTACGCAGAGGAACAAAAGGTTTTTGTTTCTCGTCATGCCCGCTTCTTAGAAACTGAATTTTTGGAAAATCAGAAGAGTGGGAGCGAAATAGAACTGGAAGAAATTCCAGAACCACAAACTACTACTGAAAGTTTGGTAGAACCAGAGGTTCAAGAAGAACAGAACATTCCCGCACCCCTCCGCAGGAGTAGTAGGCCGTCTCATCCGCCTGAGAGATACTACGGTTTTCTCATAGACGGGGATAGAGAGGATTGCATCATAGATGATGATGAACCTACTGACTTCCAGCAGGCCATCCAGAGCGGCGACTCGGTACGATGGCTAGATGCAATGCGGACCGAGATGGAGTCCATGTACACCAACAAAGTATGGACTTTGGACTTTGCTCCAGATGGGGTAAAACCCATAGGATGCAAATGGATCTTCAAGAAAAAGATTGGTGTAGATGGACAGGTGGAAACCTATAAGGCTAGACTTGTTGCAAAGGGTTTTCGTCAAAGACCTGGTTTGGACTATGACGAAACCTTTTCTCCAGTGGCTATGCTCAAATCCATTCGGGTCCTTCTTGCTATTGCTGCCTTCCATGATTATGAAATCTAGCAGATGGACGTAAAGACGGCTTTTTTGAATGGAAATTTAGAAGAGAGCGTCTATATGGATCAGCCAGAGGGTTTCAATCAGAGTGGGAGCAGCGGGAAAGTATGCAAGCTGCTTAAGTCCATTTACGGACTAAAGCAGGCATCGCGGAGTTGGAACATCTGTTTTGATGAGACAGTCAAAGAATATGACTTTATCAAAAATCCAGATGAACCGTGCATATATAGTAAAGTCGTGGCCAGAAGTGTCGTATTCCTCGTCTTGTACGTGGATGACATTCTATTGATAGGAAATGACATTCCTATGCTACAATCTGTCAAAGGATTCTTGTCACACAGGTTCTCCATGAAAGACCTGGGTGATGCCTCTTACATTCTGGGGATCCGGATCTATCGTGATAGATCCAAGAGGATGTTGGGACTTTCGCAGTCCAGGTATATCGACACTGTACTGAAAAGATTCAGTATGGAAGATTCTAAGCGCGGTAATCTACCGGCTTGTCACGGAATCACCCTCTCCAAAGAGATGTCTCCCAAGACTGATTTGGAAAGGGAACGCATGTCTATTATACCCTACGCTTCTGCGGTAGGCTCTATAATGTATGCGATGTTGTGTACCAGACCAGATGTAGCTTACGCACTAAGCGTGGTAAGCCGGTATCAGTCAGACCCAGGGGAGAAACACTGGATAGCAGTAAAGAACATTCTCAAGTACCTGAGGAGGACTAAGGAGATGTTCTTGGTTTACGGCGGAAAAGACCTCAGGTTGGAGGCCTTTGCTGATTCCGGCTTCCAGAGTGATAAGGACGATTCCAAGTCCATGTCGGGTTATGTCTTTACCCTCAATGGAGGGGCGGTGTGCTGGAAGAGCTCCAAGCAGGACACCGTTGCTGACTCGACGATGGAAGCGGAGTATATAGCTGCTTGCGATGCCGCAAAAGAAGCAGTCTGGATGAAGAAGTTCCTAACAGAACTTCAGGTGGTTCCTACCATAGTTGATCCAATACCTCTGTATTGCGACAACAACGGAGCTATAGCTTTAGCGAAGGAACCAAGGTCCCATCAGAAGTCCAGACACATCTTGAGGCGGTATCACCTGATCAGGGAGATCATTGATCGTCAGGAGATCGAGGTTCGGAGAGTTGCTTCAGAAGAGAACATTGCTGATCCATTCACGAAGGCCCTTCCTCAGATTCAGTTCGAGAGGCTGCTCGAGATCATTGGTCTACGATATGCCAGTACATGGCCCTAGTGCAAGTGGGAGATTGTTAGTGTTTATGCCCTAGAAGGCCATTACTGTATCATACTAGCTTGTATATTACTTAATGGAAGCTTGGGATATTCACATGTATATAACAGTCTTGCTAAACATGGTAGTATGCTACTTGGTTTTTCTATCTTAATATGTGAGTGTACGTATTGATAGAGCTCTTAGGTTCTTGCTTGTCTACCAGCGTTGTGATGGCAGTCACACTAGTGGGGGCTGGGTAGTCTACAAGCACATCCTTATTCAGGTCCCTGGTCGTTGGATTATCGAGACAGAGCATCGATACTCCGGAGTAGACTAGTGTGTACGCTTCTCATCCCAGTTGGGGAGATGGTCTGTCCCACAGCCGTCAGTACGTCGTACTGGAGATAGTATACAGGTGCTCGTTAGGTTACGGGTACACCGGACAGGACTCACAGGGAACTGTTGGTTGGTTTGATACCAGTCGTCAGTGAACAGTTCCCAGGTGACATGAGTACAGCGTAGTCCGCAGACTTGACACTGCTACTTCGCCTCGAGTGTGTCCCACTGTTCTTAGATTGCTACCCTACCACGGCTCAAAGGAGTCGTGCAAACAGGTGGCAGTTGGGTGCAGTCCCGAGCGCTTGGAGGCAGTGGCGGTTAGACAGGATTCGTCCCTCCCGGTATTGGGAGTAGATATCGTGCTGTGTCAGAGAGCCATTACGCAAAGTCCCTGGCCAGGGCAAGCGAGATTTGCTGGTAGGTTCCAGTAGTTTCTCAGGGTGTAATGGGCTTCACTCCGACACGACTTATACCGCTATTAGGGGACTGACGCTTGCCGCCCCCCTAGGCCCGATATGCGATAGTCTTGGACGAACGGACCGGACTGTATGGAGATTGTCACATCAGACTCAGTAGGAGTTCGGATGGGTTTACTCATCGGCCTTCTTATCGACAACTACCTGGGGACCGTTACGTACAGCTAGTGCCGCTTGCGGTCTGTGGTTAAACCCACTGCCAGCGTAGTAGTCGAGTCTCTAGAGTCCTACACAGAGAGTTTCCTACTCCAGGCGAAACGATATAGAGGTTGCATGGTTTTGCGACAAAGGGTTCGGACGCATACGTGCGTTTACGCGCGTACGACTTTCGGACAGTTTTTACCAGTCGGCTTTGGTTTAAGCCAGTGACTGGTATCCGGTTATTGGATTTTTACAGTCTAAAGTTTTTCCGTATTTTTGCGGATTGGAGGGGCGTTCTCGTAATTGTACGAGAAACTTCTAGAAGATGTGACTAAGGAGGTTTCTTTTGGATAAGAAAGTGAGTCATGGTGGTGATTCATTCATTTCATTAATGCACATTTATTGCTTAATGACTCATGCTAATGAATCACCACTAGATATTTTATGAAGCATGCTTATTCATTTCATTTATTCATTATTCTTAAAAAAGAATGCTTCATAATATATTATGATACACTCTCTCTCCTCTCATTATCTTATCTCACATTCTCTCTCCTCAAGCTCTCATCTTCAAACCCTAATCCTTAATCCTCATGTGTTGAGATCAAAGGATTGGTTAGACTAAACAATCCATTACCTTTACTCTATATCATCCTTTCATCTTTGATTAGCAATCAAAGTTGATTAGTTACCTCAAGTTAGAGGTGTAGCTTGGTGTTTTGCTCTCGGGTGGATCGTCTACTACCTAGAGAAGGTCGAGGAGAACAAAGGAGGACACAAAGAAGAAGGACCGGTTTCATTAGGTATAATCCCTAATCATAAGTGAAATGAAACTCTTAGAATACGGTTATTTATAGTTTAGCTTCGATTCAAGCGGTTAGTCGATGTTCGTTCTTTAAACTTGATTGTTTTTGAAAATTCCGCCTCCCCATAAGTACTGGGGTGTACTACATCGACTTACACTAGATACAATAGGTATACAATGTACATCATCGGATAACCGCAACCTACTATAGCAAAAGGGCTCACAGCCAACCGTAGCGGTATCCACAAAAGTAGAGATAATAAGGCGCCCTGCCGCGACTACTCTGAGGAACAGACCTGCAAAACACTGTGGCACAACGAGGGTGAGTTGCCAACTCGTGAATAGAAAATAACATCATACTGTAATCGCAAGTATGCACGAATAGCGATAAATCTATCACATGTAAACTGATAGCATAAGTATGGCAATATGAATATGCAACAATCATGTAAAGGTACATCATCAGGGCACTACAACTACATGAAGCAATGCATATCAAAAGAATTCTGAGCGTGGGATGATATAATAAAACCTCATGCAAAAATCATCAGTATGGAAAAACCCCAGTGTCCCTCACTGACAGGTCAAATCCCAAAATCCTCAGGCACCGCATCCTCAGATCGGCCCTCATATCCTGTAAGTCTCATGGAACCTGAGTGTCCAACATCGACACCCGAAAATATCATGAAAACTAGTACCCGACATCGACACGTAAATCCACGTACCATGGGCTCCGTCTGCCCGGATCGGCCCTCGGGCTCCGGAAGAACGGTCGGTCCATGTCCATCTTATAACTTCGATCGATATCCTCCAGATCTCCGCCGAGTCCAAATACTATCACCGGTAGGTAGTACTCCCTCCGTCGGGCTCACCGCCTAACAATACGAGTCTTCTTGCCCCGGGGTACCTAACCGGGTCCACCATGTATCCACAGACGGTGCCTACCTCTCCTCGAATCGGGTATCTAACACAAGTCTCAGAACCGAGAAACTTATGGTGGACGCACTGAAATATCATATCAAGAGAAACTAAGTTTTCAAGACAATACACATTTCTGGAAATATCCCCGCGAATCTCAAATCCAAAAAATCCAATGAAATCCATATCTCAATACGTAAATCCATGTAATATGATGTATGCAACATAGAACAACAATATGAGCATATCAAGGAAAATCCACTATTTAAATGCATCAAGTTATTAAATATATCAAGCGGTTTCCAATTATCCAAAATCCCATGCAACATCATATAAAGTGAACATGTAGGTATGCATGTATGCTATATTTCATATGCACCATCGTGCCAGAATGAATGCCTCAATGTCACTAATCAATACAATATTACAAATGTATATGTGTTGTGCGTATCATGGCAAGTACCGACAGTGTGTGTGTAGCATACAATTAGTGCTCGTGCAATATGAACTGTCAATAATAGTGCAGTGTCCACAGGGGAATAAGTCCAGGCACAACAAGTAATAATATGCTATGAAGTTCATGCACCATCTCTATATGTATTTATAAACATGCAGCTAATGTCATATCATATCTAGCCCTGACGCTTAAATCCATACGGGCGATCTCCCCGTAGATGTTAAATCTACTCATCGACAATCGCGAACTAGGTAGATCCAATCACCCGCTTCCCTTTCTTTGCAGCGTCCGAAGCTCCGCCTGCGATCCTATTAACACAAACATAGCAAGTGCAAATCTCAAAAATCAACCAATATCACGTACAAACTACGTTTGACCGACGCACCAACTCCAATCCAACTCACAAGTATTCGTCTAGTGGCTAACGTGTGTAGCGACAACCCAAAACCAACCCAAGCGCAGTAGCTACACAAGATCACGAACCGTGTCGGATAACGTAACACGCGTAGTCAAAACACAAGATTATAGCAAAGTGATCCCATATTTTGATACACAAACAATTAGTGAAAGTTGTAAGTTCCACGAGACCACATACAACCCCAGAGACCCTATGCCCAAAACTCAACACCCCAGCCCCCACTCTGGCCGCAATTTGCGGCCAGAAGCAATAAAATTGCGGTCTGGTTGGAAGGAATGGATCTTAGGTTTTTATGGTGGGTTCTAGGTCACAACACTAGGTCACTGTGATGGGAACTTTTCCAACAAACACCTGGTTCTACAGCAGATCACAGAGACTCCATAATGACACTAAAAATACGATATTTGCATAAAACTAAACCTTTAGTGTTCTAAACCATAACTACAAGGCAACACAACCATATAAACACCTAATTAACAGTTAGAGGTCATTACCTAGCCATTCTTGCTCAAAAATCCTAGCTTTCCAAGCTCCAAGGCAACCTAGTGGCTAAAACATGACATGAGAAGTGTTTTCATGGTGTTTAAATGAAGTTTGCAAGGTTTTAGTGATGAGATAGTAAGGGTTTCAGTTTAGGAGTTGAGGAGATGAAGAATAATTGAGTGTGAGAAAATGAGAAGAGAATGAGAGAGTGAGGAGAGAAAAGGGTGAGAGGGTGAGTGTAGGGTGAGCTTAAACCTTACACTTACTCTCTCCCTCACCTCATTAAAGCTTGAAATTAATGTCTCATGACTCACCTAGCCACCTCCCTCATTCCAAAACAAGGATATTTCTCACACAAATATCTAGGGCAAGGTTAAGGCAAGGTTAAATCAAGGCATGGATTGCTTAAGGTGTCATGGTCACTTAACGAGATTAACACTAACTAACACTCACATTAACATGCACATGTGTGTGCAAGCCATAACAAATAATAAAAAAATATTAATTAATTGTTATAAAATACGAAGAAACCCATTTGGCAAACTTTTCCCTAAAAACCCGCGTTAACGCTTAATTAACACTAATTGCATTCTAAGGTATTACACTTTTGTTCAAAAATTTATTTAAGGACCGTTAATCTAGTTTGAGATTAAGATCAACTTAAATATATAAGTGAGCATTTGGGCTCAGTTTGTTTTCGCTAAGGATACGTTAGTCTTATTTAAAATTAAGATCAACTTAACAATATTTTAGGATCATTTTTACTTAAGATCCAGCAAAAGAGCATTTGGGCTCAGCTGCAAGAAAATTTCAGAGACTTAGCTAATTTGGGCTTAGTCTACTTAGTCTTTTCTTTTTTTTATTCAAAAGTGCTAAGCACTTATTTGGGCTTTGTTTGTTCAGCCCCTTTGTTTTTATGAAAAAGTGCTAAGCACTTGTTTGAAGCTCTGGCGCTCACATGAATATCATGTGAAGCATTCAGTTATGGGCTCTGCCCAATGAGTGTTGAACACTTTAGTCGTTTTGACTAATCATGAAGTGCTAAGCACTTTTTATGGCGTCCACGTGAGGTGCATGTGCGGCGCTGGGCGCTGCCCAATCAATGCTAAGCACTTAGCCATTTTGGCTGCATATGAAGTGATAACCACTTTAATTCAGCGCTCTCATGTAGTTCATGTGAGGCGTTGGCCTTCTGTCTTGGGCGCCCACGTGGGAAGCACATGAGGCACTGGCCTTTGTTTGAGGGCACCCATGTGGGAAGAACGTGAGGCGCTGGTCTTCTGCCTTGGGCGCCCATGTGTTTTTCACGTGAGGCGTTGAGTTTTTTTTTATATGGAGATTTAATCTCTATTGATGTTTTCAGAGAGATTAAACATCTGTCAATGGTATTTTGACCATTAACGATCACCAAAACCATTATTTTTTTTTAGGATTTTGGGTTGAGTTTTTAAAGAACTAAGTACTTGATTTGAAGGAACTAAGTTCCTGGAGTATTATGGACTCCATCTTCTTTCTTTTTAAACTTGTTCTTCCCTGAATGTTTGATTCTCAAGAACAAGATCTTCCGGATGAAAATTAAATTCTCAACTTATGAAAGATTTATCTTGTGGATCTCAGATCTAAAGAAAGAATTAAGTTCTTTTAAAAGAGTTAAACCCTTAGGTGTGATATGATAGGTAAATGAGATATTTTTATCTCTTCTTTTTTCTTTACCTAGGGTTTTTGAGAAGGAGGATGTTCTTCTTTGAGAATTGAATTCTCTGTTCTTTTGAGAGCTCACTGTATTTTTTGCAGAAGTTTATAGGGGGTTCCCTCTCTCTCTCTATCTGTCTCCTTGAGACTTGAAGTCTCGGGTCCTTTATATAGCAGAGACGCGTTTGTTAATTAATTTTGAGAAAATCTCTTATTAAGAGATTCCAATTGATTTAATTGGTCTCAAAATTGATTTGGAGAATTTTACCCACCGTTGGATCTTTGATCCAAGGACTTCTGTTTTACAGAATATGTTTTCTTGTTTTTAACAAGATTGGGGAAATATTTTCCCATATACAGAATTTATTCTGTCAAGTGGTGATTTTTTTTAATCACCATTGGATTTTTGATCCAAGAGTTCTCTGTTTTACAAAGCACATATTTCTTTTGTTTAGAAAAATATAGAGAATTTTTTTCCCATTTCATTGGATCTTTGATCCAATAATTTTCTGTTCGTTTAGAAAGATTAGGAGAATATTTTCCCTTAATATAATTTTATTCTATTATCTGATGATTTATCATCACCGTTGGATCTTTGATCCAACGACTCTTTTTAACAGAGAGTATCCCAGTTTTTAGGGAAATATCCCCTATATAATTTAATTCTACTTAGTTTTAATTTAGGCGCCGACGCTCACGTGTTATGCACGTGGACGCCGCTTAAGAATTTGATTCTAGGCTCTTCTATGCTTTGCATATTGGCGCCCACGTAAGGAGCACGTGCGGCACCATATAAGAATTTAATTCTTATATAATAAGCGCTTCTATGCTTTGCACATTGGCGTCCACGTGAGCTTCACGTGCGGCGCCACCATAGGATTTAATCCTAAGGAGTTGACGCTGGCACCCTCGTGAGGGGCACGTGAGGCGCTGCTTTAAAATTTAACAGAGCTTAGCTGTTTTTATATTGTTTAAATTTTGGAGGAACAAATGCCCCCCACCGTTGTTCTCACGTGAGTGCAACGGTGTCACTTTTTCCACCGTTCGATCTTTTAGAGAGTTGAACCGTCCCTTCACATCTTATAAATAGGGTCTTTAGCCCTTGAGATGACTGCCGTCTCATCATCTCTCTTGAGTCTTCTTCCTCCTTGAGAATTTAATTCTCATCTCAGAGCTTAGATCTTTGTCCACATAACTTTTTCAGAGTTAAACTGTGTTAAAAAAATTGGTAAGGATTATGACCAAGATTTAACTCTTAAAAGGACATTCTTTTTTGTTTTGGATTTTTAACCCATTAACAGAACTTGGCTCTTTTCTTGAAATGATATCTTAGAGATCTTTTTTAAAAAAACTTTTATTTGGATAGACCGTGGGTCTTAGAGATCTTAGGGTTTTACCCTATTATTGGCTCCGATCTTGGAAGGTTCTCTGGAATTTAATTCCATTTTATTTCCTACGGGGATTTCTGGGATTTAGTCCTATTATCGGAGGAATTTGATTCCAGTTTGTATGACAGAACTTAGCTCTGGGGAATTTTGAAAATTTTATTCCTCTTTCCTATTTTCATTTTAGGGTTCTGTTGTAGATTCTTCTTACAGATTTGGATCTGTTGTAGAACATTTTCTTCAAGAATATTAGGAGTTTTAGACTCCATCGCTTAATGAGATTTCTCATTTAATGAGAATCCTTTTGGATTCTCACAGTATGTGCATGTCTCGTCATTGATGATGCGTCACTTTGATTTTATGGGGCCCATTGTCCCCCTTTTTTTCTTGGACTGTAGTGATTTTAATATGCCACAGTGGAGTACAGATGCTAAGACCCTTAGTTGTAGTTAATTATATTGTGCCAATAACTAACTCTTTACGGGTTTTTCTTTTCAGGTACTATGGCTTCCGATTCCTTCTTTCCTTATGTCCATTCGGAGAGTGCTTTTGCTGACGTGCCTATGGATCGGGAATTCTTTATGCTAATTCGGGACTACGACCCAGAGCAGAAGTCTCTTCATCTGTGGGGATCGTGGTACAATTATATTATCCGAGGTTGGAGCAGCTTCACTTGTATGGTGCCGTCAGAACTGATCCCGTCAATCCATTACGCCGACCCTCCGCAGGCCACTTATGCGATGGAAGAGGTCAATTGGACCTCGGAAGGTCGTCTCCAACCTTCCATGGCGTCGATACCTGTCCAGCCGCCGATGGCCCTAGAAATTCTGGGGCGTCGAATATGTCAAGGAGAAGTGCATCCATAGGGTCAGGTTTATACGATAGGAGTGACCCCGTGACATCCGGCTGGTTATCTGCAGTGGTCTCGTTACATTTTATTGGCCAAGAAGTCGCTGCTGCTGAAGACCGGATTATACCCAGTGATCTACGCGTCTCGCTTTTATTACCACACTCCTCATGTGTGGTGGGTTAAATCCTTCCTGGAGCAGTGGAACATTCCGACCCATACATTTCTTTTATCGGATCGGGAGGTATCAATTTAGCTGGAGGAATTCACGGAAATATCTGGGTTACCCGTCAGAGGAGAGCACTATGAGGAGATACTTCCTCCTGACGAGTATGTCTTTGCTACTGAATCGGTGGTTATGGGTCTTACCCCAGAAAATGCTGTTCAACACAAGTTTCCGAGCTTGATCAAAGTGTTGAACATATATGAGAGCTTGTTCTTGGAGTCCGGGGGCATGGCGTTAGCTTTACGAACTTTGTTGCCCGCTTCCTTCGTGAAGGTTTTTCCTAGCACCCTATAATGAGTTTTGAAGCATCACATGTCTTAAAGTATGTATTTTGATGGTGCTAAACAAACACGCAAAGGAATCGATCCTAGAAAATTAGGGTTACTAAACTTTAAGCTAATAAAAGTTAGGGTTTCGAGACTACAACCTTTGTAGCTCCCTTTTTGCTTGACTCCTTAGACTCTTGGGTGTTGGAAGAAGGTCCACTTGTAGTCCTCTCACGTCCACGACGATCCACCCGGAGTTTCCCGTCCAAGCTAGCAACTTTGGAAAAACAAAGAGAACACTCTAATCAAGTTGGCTAAACTTGAGTAGAATGATGTTGTGGCTAAAGATCTCACTTCAAAATCCTATTTTTATGAGTATTTTGCTCTCTTAAAAGAACTAGAGAGCAAAGCATCAAGGTTGATGAAGATGGAGGTTTTTTTTTTGTGAAGAAGAGAATAATAGAACCATAGAAAGAGAAAAGAAAAATAAGCATATATATATTTTTCTTTCTCATACCCAACCATGGTTAGATCTAAAGATATTATTGGATTTAAGTTAAAAGCACACAAGGAAAATAAACCATGGGTTAAAGGTTAGGTGAGCATGGTAAGGTTAAGAAGAGTGTAGAAACCCTTAATGATTTAACCCATTTTCATTTCCTTTTGCTTTAATTTAAAAACAATAATAATCCATAAAAATAACCATGGTGTGATTCTTATATTGCCACCATTCTCATTGTATAAGCAACCATGATAAAATGATGTATGTTTGCATGTGTGCATGCACATCCATATGTGCATGAACAAGAATGAATGCATACATGCATGCATACATCCAAAATAAACAAGATAGGATTTGTAGTGAGAAGCTAATGATAAATCAACACTTGATTCACTAATCCGGTCATATCACATACGACCCGACCATTAGCAAGCCGCCCAATTAATATACGGTATCCTATACACGCATTTTAATCAGGTCCAAGCGCATATCGCATACGCGCACCACAACGTTTCGCCTGGACTAGGTAACTCCTATGTGGGACTCTAAGACTCGTCAATACGCCGGCAGTGGGTGATGATCACATCAAGCACCCCCAAGCCGCAAGCGGTCAGCTAAACGTAACGGCCACCCGGGTATTGAGCGATCAGAAGAAAACAAGCGAACCTGTTACAACTCCCGTCGAGCCATCCGGCAACACTACCGTACAGTCCGGTCTCTTCGTCAGATATACCGCATATTGAGCCTAGGGATGGTCGCGTCGACCCTAATAACTCAATAAGTCGTGCCGGTGAAAGGTCTATAACAGTTCGAGAAACTACTGATAACACTTATCAGTAAATCTCAGCAGCCCTGGCCAGGGACTTTCTGATATAACCAGTCGAGCACAGCACAGCATCAACTCCCTATACCGGGAGAGACGAAACCCTTCCTATCGCTCATCGCCTTCGTGTATCTCGGGACTGTACCCAACGGCCGCCTGTTTGCACGACTCAGTAGAGCCGTGGTAGGGTGGCAATCAAAGTACAGTGGGAGAACACACAAGACTCCATGACGATCTCGGGTCTACAGACTAACCTGCACCAGTGTCACCAGAGAACTGCTATTCGACGATAGATATAATTCCATATAGGAGTTCTCGGTGAGTCCGTCCAGTGTACCCAGTCAGCACTGAGCACCCGTATATGATCTTGATGTCAAACATCGATGAATATGGGAACATCCATCGCCCATCGTATGGGTCTAGTATCATATACGCTAGTCTACTCTGGTATATCAATGCCCCATCTCGATATACCTACGACTAGGGACTTTCCAGGATATGCTTATAGACTACAAATGTCCCACTAGTATGATCTCTATCATAATCAGAGTAGTCAAGCCGATATCCTCAGGGCTTTATCAGCATGTATGAATGAATAAAAGCATGATCAAATCAACATGTCAGATAAAGAAGAACCAGATAGCATACTATCATGTCGAGCAAGAATGCATACTGAATATATATACATGTATAGATACATCCACTATCACATAATGGCCTCTAGGGCATACATATATCCAACAATCTCCCACCTGCACTAAAGCCAGTTATTGGCGTATCTCATACCCAACATCTCAAAAAGTCGCTCATGCTGCGGCTGAGGGAGGGCCTTGGTGAATGGATCCGCGGCGTTATTCTTTGTGTCTACCCTCCTAATCTCGATCTCGCGGCGATCTACAATCTCCCGGATCAAATGAAAACGCCTCAGGATGTGTCTGGACCGCTGATGGGATCTGGGCTCCTTGGCTAACGCCATAGCCCCATTATTGTCACAATACAAAGGTATTGGATCAATAATGGTTGGAACTACTCCTAGCTCCGAGACGAACTTCTTCATCCAGACGGCTTCCTCGGCGGCATCATTTGCAGCAATGTACTCAGCTTCCATCGTAGAGTCTGCAACGGTATCCTGTTTGGAACTCTTCCAACTCACCGCCCCTCCATTGAGGGTAAATACAAACGCAGAGATAGATTTGTTGTCGTCCTTATCGCTCTGGAAGCTCGAATCGGTAAAGGCCTCCATTCGGAGATCTCCATTACCATACACCAAGAACAATTCTTTAGTCCTTCGTAAGTACTTAAGAATGTTCTTTACAGCTGTCCAGTGATTCTCCCTTGGGTTAGATTGATACCTGCTTACAACACTAAGTGCGTAAGCTACATCTGGGCGTGTACATAACATCGCATACATTATAGATCCTACTGCCGAAGCATAGGGTATAATACTCATGCGAGCTCTATCTTCATCGGTCTTTGGACAAGAATCCTTGGAGAGAGTGACCCCATGGCAAGCGGGTAAGGCACCCCGCTTGGAGTCTTCCATACTAAACCTTTTTAGGATGGTGTCAATGTACCTGGTTTGGGACAATCCCAACAACCTTTTGGATCTATCCCTATAGATCCTTATGCCCAGAATGTATGTGGCATCACCCAGGTCCTTCATGGAGAACCTTAGTGATAAGAAAGATTTGACCGACTGTAGCATAGGAATATCATTTCCTATCAGAAGAATGTCGTCCACGTACAATACGAGGAATGTGACAGCTCTCCCTACAGCCTTCTTATAAACACAAGGTTCATCTGGATTTTTGATGAAATCAAACTCTTTGATGACATCATCGAAACAGATGTTCCAACTCCGTGATGCCTGCTTTAATCCATATATGGATTTAAGCAATTTACATGCTTTCCCGCTGCTCCCACTGTCAATGAAGCCCTCTGGCTGATCCATATAAACGCATTCTTCTAAATTTCCATTTAGAAATGCGGTTTTAACGTCCATCTGCCAGATTTCATAGTCGTAGTGAGCAGGAATAGCAAGTAGGATCCGAATAGATTTAAGCATGGCTACGGGAGAAAAAGTCTCGTCATAGTCCAAACCTGGTCTTTGACGAAAACCCTTCGCCACAAGTCTTGCCTTATAGGTCTCTACCTGCCCATCTACACTAATCTTTCTTTTAAAGATCCATTTGCACCCCACAGGCTTTACCCCAGGGGGTACAACGTCCAAAGTCCATACTTTTTTGGTGTACATAGACTCCATTTCGGATCTCATGGCATCCAGCCACTTCACAGAGTCTTTACTCGTGATAGCTTGCTGAAAACTGGTAGGATCATCATCATCCATGATACAGTCTTCTCTGTCACCATCAATGAGGAAACCGTAGTACCTCTCCGGTGGGCGAGAAGTCCTACCAGACCTACGGAGTGGCCGAGGTTCCTGAGTTTCTATTGCAACAGCCGGTTCAACCAAATCGTCATTTGTAGTTTGTGTCTCTAGAACCTCTTCTAGATCCACCACCTTGCCATTATCTTTATCTGCGAAAAACTCTTTTTCCAAGAATGTGGCATGTTGAGAAACAAACACCTTTTGTTCCTCTTTGTGGTAGAATAGATATCCATAAGAATTCTTTGGATATCCCACAAAGCTACACATGACTGACCGTGTCTCGAGTTTGTCCGGATTCTGCTTTTTAACATAGGCCGGGCAACCCCAAATCTTAATTCTCTTAAGAGATGGTCTCTTCCCATGCCATATCTCATATGGTGTGGTAGACACGGCTTTGGTTGGAACCCTGTTTAGTAGAAACGCTGCAGTCTCCAATCCATGCCCCCAAAATGAGACTGGTAACTCAGCGTCACTCATCATGGACCGGACCATATCTAATAGGGTCCTATTCCGTCGTTCTGACACACCGTTGTGCTGTGGTGTGTAAGGAGGAGTGAGCTGAGAGAGAATCCCATTCTCTTTTAAGAAGTATGCAAATTCTGTACTGAGATACTCACCACCTCGATCTGATCGAAGCATTTTGATACTCAAGCCGGTTTGTTTTTCTACTTCTTGTTTATATTCAATGAATTTCTCGAAAGTTTCGGACTTGTGCTTTAATAAAAATACATGACCGAATCTTGAGAAATCGTCAGTGAATGTAATGAAGTATGAAAAACCGCCTCTAGCCTGTGTAGACATTGGCCCGCATACATCACTATGTATGAGGCCTAGGAGCTGAGTAGCTCTTTCTCCGTGTCCGGTAAACGGAGTTTTGGTCATTTTACCCTTGAAACAAGACTGGCAAGTCGCATAAGATTTATATTCAAAAGAGTTTAAATATCCATCTTTGTGTAACTTGTTTAGTCTTGTTTCGTTAATATGACCAAGTCTACAATGCCAAAGAAAAGCTTCATTTAATTCTGAAAGTTTTTTTTATTAGTGTGTTGTATACTGAAAACTGTGTGTTGATTTAGGACATATATTCCGTTATTAAGCGTACCATACCCAACCAACATTTGATTTAGGTGAATGTTCATAACATTGTTCTGCAACAAAAAATTATATCCTTCATTGTCCAACAAAGAAACGGATATTATATTAAATAGCATACTTGGTACTAAATAACATGGATTCAAAATCAAAATACATCCAGATGGCAACCCCAAGTGATACTCTCCCACTGCGACTGTATGTACATTGGAACCATTTCCAACGCGGAGAGTATGGTCACCTGTCTTCAAAACCTTGCTATTTCTCAGCCCCTGTATAGAATTGCAAATGTGAGAACCTGAACCGGTATCCAATACCCAGGAAGCAGAGTTTATTGAAAAACAGTTTTCTGTTACAAACGCACCTGAAGCAGAAGCATCACCATGCTTCTTCTTGAGACTTAAGTACTCCGTGCAGTTGCGCTTCCAGTGTCCTGTCTTGTGGCAATGAAAACATTCGCCCTTCCCCGGGTCTCCAGCTTTGGACTTTCCCTTTCCCTTCACCTTTTTAACTCCACCCTTAGGATTGGTGGGTTTCTTCTTTTTCTTTCCCTTGGCCTTAGCCTTCGGGCGAGAAGAGGAAGACTGTCCAACAGTCATAACGGGAGTTTTTGCTGATTTCATAGTGCTCTCTGCACTCCTTAACATATTAAGGAGTTCAGGGAGTTCCTTCTCCATGCCGTGCATGTTGAAGTTCACTATGAACTGAGCAAAGGTGGAGGGGAGGGACTGCAGAATAATATCTATATATTGTTCATTGTCCATTGTCCATCCAAGGTCCTCAAGCTCTTCTATAAGAGCTATCATCTTCAAAACATGGTCTCCTACTGGTGTGCCAGGGGCCATTCGCATCTGAAACAGTTTCTTTGATGCTTCGTATCGTAATACGCGGGATTGCTCTCCATACAACTTCTTTGTATGGAGCAATATACCGTGAATGCCCATGTCCTCGTGCTGCTTTTGATGTGTGTTATCCATCGATGCAAGCGCGAGGCATTTGGCCGTGGCACAGTCAGCGTCCCATGTCTTGCGGACTTCAATGTCCGCAACTGAGGATTTTGGACCTGGGACGGGCGGGGCTGAAGCCGTGAGGACATATGATACTTTATCATAAGTCAAGGCGATTTTCAGATTCCTCAGCCAGTCTTTATAGTTGGTCCCATTCAGTTTGTTTTTATCTAGTAAAAGCTTGAGTCCAGTCATGCGTATCTGCCATTAAGAGAGAGAAAAGAACACACTCAGCGAAAGCTCTTGCATAGATCAGATTGGTTATTATCTTGTCTAATCGATGTTTCCCACTGCTTTTATCGAGTTTTTCTTTCAAACCTTAAAAATAAAAACTAGCCAGGATTAATTACAGTCTACAACTTCGCTAACCGTTCAGCCAGGCCAGTGTCGGTACTTTGAGGGAGGTTCCCCGTGCTTTCGCACGGACCTAATTAGAGTAAACCTCGTTTTCCCAGAGGCGGAGCCCCATTAACACCTTTCTAGACACCTAATGAGTTAGCTAATTGTAAACTGTAAAACTCTCCTAGGAGCAACTATTGCCCACAGTGGGATCAGGATCCAACCATCACATGGAAGGTATGCAATCTCATTGCAAATTTCAACTATTGAAATTCCCGATGTGGTTTTTTTTTTACCCCTAATACTCGTGACCTTGGCTAAGGTCAACAAATCACGAATATCAGTCAAGCTCGACCCGTCATTTCTTGATTAATTAGACCCGTTCACATGACCCTTGGCTAAGGTCAACAAAGTCATATGCCCGTTCTAATTAATCTGCATCATATGCGTTTGTAGGAAGACATCACTTAGCTACCGTACACTACGCCTTGGCTAAGGTCAACAAACGTAGCACGAATACTAAGTACTCTACTTCCTAAAATGACGGAGGGTTGCGGATGATTTTTAAGAAAATCTTTAACGCTTTGAGCTTGATATCGTTGTAGAATCAAATGGTTTTCAAAAGGAGTGGCTTAAGCTCCGCAGTTTTGAAATATAGCTTTTTCATAAATAGCCAAGTGGTTTTCAAATCCGATTCTACAACATCTTTTTAGGTTTATTTTCTTTACATTAATCACATTAATGTAATCCCATCATTTAAGTCCTTAAGCCAATCACAGAAAAAGAAACGAAAATAACACGTACGCTTATGCCATCCGCATTCGCCGCAATGTTCCGTTATGCACCGTTAGGTTACTTAACTAACGGCATACCGGGACGGGACTAGCGCGGGTGTAAAACATAAGCAACGTCTACTATATATTATATATATAATATGTCATTCGTCTCAGATATCACAGAACACAGGCAGCAGAAACATAGATATAACGTGGGATATACTAGGACGTCCGTATTTAGTATTTAGCCAGAATAGAAAATACAGATTCCACAGTCGTGATGAATAGCCTAGCCCACACCCTGGACCCCTACGAGAGCGGCAAGTGACCCTACCAATTCTGGAGTTTAGGAGACCCGGTCTCGACTCCTCGAGATGGCCTCCCACTGAACCCCAGAACCCGGTCACCTGTGCTCCCCTCCTTGGGTCCATCCTAATGCGGAAAAGTAAATAATATACAACACTGGTGACACAACCTCAACCCGAAAGTGCCCCAAATAAAAGAATATTATATTACATTTGAATTTACATGAATGAAAATATAAAACTCTCATCTCACATAAAAAAAACCCCGGCTATTCAATCGCGACAATCCTGCACATCATATCTCAGCAACACATAATATCTCATATCATCAACGTAAGTAAGTATGCATACCCCAATTGTCGTTGATGTATAGCAACGAAACCGGCGATATCGTACATACTACACTTACGGTCACAGAAAAGAAAGTGTAAAACTGCAATATCTGGAATCCACATTCACTTCAGACATCACAAATGCGAAATATCACATATTCCGTATTTCATGTCTAGTAATATGAATTCCACACATTGCATCACATTCCGGATAAACAGACAGTATTGAAGTTTTCGAACGAACGATCAAATACCCAGGATTCACTAAAGCCCAACACTTGAGCAGAGTTCAAACACCTGGAGTGTGACACAGTAGTAGCGGTCCAGCCGTAGAAGGGTCAAGCCAACGCCTCACATGTGGCACGCCGTACTGCCCCAAACCCTAAGGTTCAAAGGGCAGTTCAAGACGGTCACATAATCGAGTTAAGGTTTGTTGTCTTCTAGAGGGACCACCACAAAACTTGCACGTATCTCCAATATTTTCAAACCTCGTGAAAAGTGAGTAAATGATAGTTATTCAAACACTTCAATACTTTCTAGTTTACCCGGAAAAGGAAACGAAATGAAAATTCCGATCGAAACGACGAGTCCAAAACCATCTCCAGAATTTTCAACAGTAGATTCAGATTAAACATACTCAAAATATACTATAGCAGGTAAGGAAAAACACTGTGCAAAATGGAGTAAAAGATCCCCTTTTATGGCCGCGGATCCGCGGCCTAAGCCTGGTTGGGCCGCGGTTCCGCGGCCAAAAGTACTGTTCATGTCGTCGAATTCTCCAGTTTGTCTTATATTTACCTGCTTTATTTTTTAAGCATTTTTAATTCTGAAAAATGTCAGTTTTTAAAAAATTTCCAGAGAGTGTCCCGTAAATCCGTATTTTGGTTCGATCGAAGTTTTTACTTCGCTAAAGCATCGCCTAATGTTCTAGGTCGTCTCTGATACCAGTGAAGGTTTTGCCTAGCACCCTATAATGAGTTTTGAATCATCACATGTCTTAAAGTATGTATTTTGATGGTGCTAAACAAACACGCAAAGGAATCGATCCTAGAAAATTAGGGTTACTAAACTTTAAGCTAATAAAAGTTAGGGTTTCGAGACTACAACCTTTGTAGCTCCCTTTTTGCTTGACTCCTTAGACTCTTGGGTGTTGGAAGAAGGTCCACTTGTAGTCCTCTCACGTCCACGACGATCCACCCGGAGTTTCCCGTCCAAGCTAGCAACTTTGGAAAAACAAAGAGAACACTCTAATCAAGTTGGCTAAACTTGAGTAGAATGATGTTGTGGCTAAAGATCTCACTTCAAAATCCTATTTTTATGAGTATTTTGCTCTCTTGAAAGAACTAGAGAGCAAAGCATCAAGGTTGATGAAGATGGAGGTTTTTTTTTTTGTGAAGAAGAGAATAATAGAACCATAGAAAGAGAAAAGAAAAATAAGCATATATATATTTTTCTTTCTCATACCCAACCATGGTTAGATCTAAAGATATTATTGGATTTAAGTTAAAAGCACACAAGGAAAATAAACCATGGGTTAAAGGTTAGGTGAGCATGGTAAGATTAAGAAGAGTGTAGAAACCCTTAATGATTTAACCCATTTTCATTTCCTTTTGCTTTAATTTAAAAACAATAATAATCCATAAAAATAACCATGGTGTGATTCTTATATTGCCACCATTCTCATTGTATAAGCAACCATGATAAAATGATGTATGTATGCATGTGTGCATGCACATCCATATGTGCATGAACAAGAATGAATGCATACATGCATGCATACATCCAAAATAAACAAGATAGGATTTGTAGTGAGAAGCTAATGATAAATCAACACTTGATTCACTAATCCGGTCATATCACATACGACCCGACCATTAGCAAGCCGCCCAATTAATATACGGTATCCTATACACGCATTTTAATCGGGTCCAAGAGCATATCGCATACGCGCACCACAACGTTTCGCCTGGACTAGGTAACTCCTATGTGGGACTCTAAGACTCGTCAATACGCCGGCAGTGGGTGATGATCACATCAAGCACCCCCAAGCCGCAAGCGGTCAGCTAAACGTAACGGCCACCCGGGTATTGAGCGATCAGAAGAAAACAAGCGAACCTGTTACAACTCCCGTCGAGCCATCCGGCAACACTACCGTACAGTCCGGTCTCTTCGTCGGATATACCGCATATTGAGCCTAGGGATGGTCACGTCGACCCTAATAACTCAATAAGTCGTGCCGGTGAAAGGTCTATAACAGTTCGAGAAACTACTGATAACACTTATCAGTAAATCTCAGCAGCCCTGGCCAGGGACTTTCTGATATAACCAGTCGGGCACAGCACAGCATCAACTCCTTATACCGGGAGAGACGAAACCCCTCCTATCGCTCATCACCTTCGTGTGTCTCGGGACTGTACCCAACGGCCGCCTGTTTGCACGACTCAGTAGAGCCGTGGTAGGATGGCAATCAAAGTACAGTGGGAGAACACACAAGACTCCATGACGATCTCGGGTCTACAGACTAACCTGCACCAGTGTCACCTGAGAACTGCTATTCGACGATAGATATAATTCCATATAGGAGTTCTCGGTGAGTCCGTCCAGTGTACCCAGTCAGCACTGAGCACCCGTATATGATCTTGATGTCAAACATCGATGAATGTGGGAACATCCATCGCCCATCGTATGGGTCTAGTATCATATACGCTAGTCTACTCTGGTATATCAATGCCCCGTCTCGATATACCTACGACTAGGGACTTTCCAGGATATGCTTATAGACTACAAATGTCCCACTAGTATGATCTCTATCATAATCAGAGTAGTCAAGCCGATATCCTCAGGGCTTTATCAGCATGTATGAATGAATAAAAGCATGATCAAATCAACATGTCAGATAAAGAAGAACCAGATAGCATACTATCATGTCGAGCAAGAATGCATACTGAATATATATACATGTATAGATACATCCACTATCACATAATGGCCTCTAGGGCATACATATATCCAACACTTCGTTCGGAAGTTCTATCGAAGAAAGCTGCGAAGTTTTCCAAGCTCGATGATCCGTTCGGATTTGGTTTGGACAAATTGCCGACTGCGGAGGCAGATTTAAAGCAATTATTTATTCAGGATACCCCAATCGTCCCTTTCGCAGAGATTGCCGCTCCGGACATTGATGAGGAGACGTTCTTCATAGGGTTCATTGGCTTGTGGCTGAGCTGGTTTGCGCTTCCAATGCACACTCGTTATATGAGACCATATGTCTTTTATCCGGCTCACCGCATTGTGGAGGGGACACGAATGGCTATTGGGGTTGCAGGACTAGCACATCTATATCATGGTCTGAGCATAGCGGCCGACACTGCTCAGCCGGGATTGAAGCCTATAAATCTTCCATTGCACTACTTCACCTCGTGGATCGAGATGCACGTATTGGGTGCCTTTGGCGTGCATAAGGGGCCTAGATTTCATGAAGGATACAGCTTCCCTAGGGTCATGCAGCTGGTCGATGCTTCTTCTCCAGACCCAACACATCGAGAAGCTCGGCATTGCTCCTTCGCCTGCGCATGGTCGGGGACAGCATGACCTTCGTTGACAGGGTTTTGACTGTTGGTAAGGAACCCTCCAAAGTAATCCAGCCACTCCATGATGTTTTCAAGAATGGAGCTTCTGCTTTGAGGGCCCAGGAGATTGTTCATTTATATTCTATCAGGCCGGCTTTCCTTGTATTCAGACAAAACGCCTCGGTGTTGTTTATGAGATACAACCCACATCGTTTTGCTCAGCAATCTGGTTACAACCAAGGCGTTCCCCTTGAAGCGTTTCTCGTTAATCCAGTTGCTACAGAAGATAGCGTTCGCAACGCGGCGCATCATTTTATGCGGCTAAATACGGGATCTCATTTCCTGATCAGTGAGCCGAGCCATATCCCGAAGGCCTCGAATGCTTATATCGCCTGGTATCAGCAAGCCATGGGTGTCGTCGTCAAGGAGGAAAGGTGGATGCTTCTTGACCATAAGGATTCTGTCCCGGCTGGGAATCCTGCTGTTCCACTTAAGCGACGGGCGCTTTTCTGCCCTTCTTTGAGGGACATCACCACAGTTGTAGTTCCGCGAGCCTTTCCGGCTAAGCCATGACCGGATGTAAGTGCTCCTGTGACTGTGGTGGGTGCGGTGTCCCCTGAGTCAGGAATTGGCTCGGAGATCGAGACTCGTCGTCCCAAGAAGCCCGTTAAGCGAAAACTTTTGTTGTCGGGTGTCGTCGCTAGTTCGCAGAAGAAGAAGAAATCTTTATTCTCGGCTGATGTTGTATTCGATCAGGAGCCTCATGCTCCTTACAGCGAGGGCTTGTCCAAATACGGTACCAATGACGGTCTGTTCGAAGCCTCCATCGCTGAGAATGCCGCTACTGATCTCCAAACCGCTATTGAAACTTCTGAGAGATTAGCCCGCGAGCAAGCAGCGCTTGCTTTTCTTGCGGCGTCCGGTATATTTATTTTACATTCTTATGTGTGTGTGTGTGTGTGTGTGTATATTTGAATTTATTATGCTTTATTAACACTCTTTTCTTAACAGGAATCTCTACTGAAGAGGCTCTCTTGGCGTCCCTCAAGACATTTGAGGAAGAGGAGAGGCTTCGCGCTTCCATGGGTCTCGGCATGATTCGTTTTTTTTTGCAGCACCTTTGAATATACATATTTAGCTCATTTCATTCACACCCTGACTCCCTTCTACTTTTTATTACAGGAACCACCGCAACTCGTGTTGTTCCGAGTACAATTCCATCCTTAGGTGGCGGTATGGAGGAGCCTTTAGAGCTACCGGTTATAGTTGTGGTTGCCCCAGGGCCGCCACAGGAGGTGTCGCTAAAGCAGCCGATGACGGACGTTGCAGCAGATCCGGAGGCCGAGCCTGATTTGGACAAAGACGTTCCTCTGTCGGAGGTTCTGAGGAGATCTATTCATACCGCTAAAGCTGAGAGGAACCACAGAAAGCTCTCAGTAAGGGAGCGTCAGGCCAGCTTGGCCACAGGTGCAGGTTCGAGTGATGCATGACACCCTGACGTTCCTATGGAGGACACTCCTTCTGCCTTGTCCACCGCTCATAGGCAGATTTTGCGTGCGGCTCGCGAAGAGGCTGAGCGGTTACTTCAAGGTAAAACAGCGCACGATTCCTTATTAAAACCTAGTAGTACTTATTTACTTTTCCAGGTTTCTTTCCACAGCAATTTTTTTGGATTATAACATATTTGTCCTTGAATGGCACGGCAGGGCCGAGTTTAGGTATTAACGTGGCGAGTGAAGTGCCCGCATTTGTAAAGTATGGGGCATCAGGCCTTCATGTCGAATCAGGGACTGTTCCAACTGTAGCTTCGTCCCCCTATAGATCCCCAGCATTGGCGGGTGATGCGAGCATGACGACGACCCTCATTGATTCGGGGGACGAAGGTGTCGACGTTGAATCCATCTTCCCGATGATGGTGGAAACCGAGGAAGCTGTCATGGTTAGTGGCGCTCCAGACACCGCTATGGTTTTTGCCCCGTCAGGTATTCCTTGTGTTTTTTCTTTTGGGTTCTCAATCATGCTAGACATATTTGCTGATATCTCCTTTATAGATGCGGTAAACCCCGGCGCTGTGCTGATTGAAGAATCATCATCAGCCGTTGCCATGACTGTCGCTGCTCCTCCTATCTCTTTTATACCGCCCCCCCGAATTCTCTCGGGTTTAATGAGTAAAGATTTCTCATTTCCTTATTTCAGTATAGATATTATTTCTCGGATTAATTTCTTTACCATTTATTGTTGCAATCCTATAGGAGTGCTTTTTGACCGCTTATGCCAAATGCTAAGCTCACACTTCGCCTTCCAATCGGAATTCGTTCCTCCTTCGAGCTTCGGTTAGTATATTCTCCATGCCTTATTTCATCTTTCTATTGCTAAGCTTTTCTCGTATTGACCACAGTCTTACGGCTTAAGGGAGAGAATGAAGGAATAGCAGAGCCTCCCACGCTTCCTGATTTTCCACCTTTGACTGTTGGTATGTTAGACCTCCTTCATCATCATCTTTTTTTTTCTTTTTAGGTTGAAGTATGACCCTTGTTTGTGCGCGCTTTATTCTGTAGCAGTTATGCCGGCTTTGGCTCCTCTTGAGTCTCGCATTTGTATGTCCGCAGGGCCCTTCGCCAAGCGTCAGCCTTCCAGGGGTGCGGCAAATAGCAGGCAGATGCTAAGCGAATTTGTTGAAGACCTCAATGTTGAAGCTCTCATTTCTGCTGCGGATTTTATCGATGAGGTTTACCCTATGCTGGCGACGCTTGTGACTTTCCACAATGAAGATTTCGTCGGCATTTAGGCTGACTACTGTAAGCGAATTGAGGCTTGTTTCCATGAGATCGAGCACAAGCGTTTTGCGCCTGAGGCACTATCCTCAAAGGCCAAACTGATCGCATGGATCGAGAAAAGTGCCGCTTCCATTCAATACTTCGAGCAGAAGTTGGTCCTGAAGCAAAAGGAACATGAAACAGCTTCTGGCGAATCCAGCCAATTGCATGCCCAGTTCGAAGCGAATGCCGCGCAGCCACAAATTATTTTTTAAAATCTTCAACAATGTGTTTATGAAGGAATGGCGCTGAGGCAGAACCTCGACTCTACTGAGCGGGGAATGGGAGATTGCGAAGTTTCTAAGCAGGAAATTGCTGAGGATCTTTCATCATGCTTGCAACAACGGGCTGAAGTCGAAGCGATGCTGGCCGCAATAGTGGCGCGTGAGGAGGAGCTGCGGCAAGAGAGCGAACGAGTTGCTATTTTATTGAAAGCCCTGCCTTCTTAACAGCTAAAATTTATTCCCCCCTTTTTAATTTAAATTGTATCTTTCATACACTTTGATTCATGAATAAAATATTCATTCATTTTTTTGCATGCGCTCCTCTGTGTTTGATATTTTAATTTAGCGCTAATTAGTTTATTCACTCGTTTCAGAGTCACTAATTTATTTACTCGTTTCGGAGTTTGTAGTTTATTCACTCGTCTCAGAGTTTCTAGTTTATGTACTCATCTTGGAGTTTGTAGTTTATATACTCATTTCGGAGTTTGTAGTTTATTCACTCATTTCGGAGTATCTTTAGTTTACCTTCCTTGGGTTTACAGGAAAACTTGTCCTAACGTTATATGTAGATAACCCCCATTCCTTTTACGACAGAGGTTCGTTAGGTTTGTGATACGAGGGTTTTAGTCCGTGGTACCGTCGCGTTGGCTGATATATTCATCGATATGCATTCTTTAAGCCGTTGTTCGAGTAGTCCCGCGACTGTCGTATCTCTGATCCCTTCGAGGGCTGGACAAGACGTCTTCAAGTAATCCCCGTAGATTATATTACCGTCGGAAGAGCAAGCGTTAGGAATTTACCATGACGCTTTTTACTTGAGGTTAAGCTCAATTTGGATCCTCGATGAGCCATAACCGCACCCTTCTGGGGTGGGATGATCTCCAATGGCCTTTTGGGCTTTGTATGAGTTGCCTTCAAGACCCGAAACTAGGAATATGTCGTCACTTCGTTTTTCTGTTTTGACGATGTCAGGCCGATTCTTTTGCTGAAATAGGGTAGACATCTATAGGACCTCTACACTGCGTGTATAGCAATTGAAGTCCGGAACCAGGAATACGCCATTGCTCCAATTTCATTTGATAACCGCGTTCGCATCCTGCTGAAATGAAGGGGAACGTCGGGACAATCATTAGGTTGTATATGAACCGTCCAGACTTGGTGCTAGGATTTTGCTATTACACCTTTTTTTTTTGCTTTGACTCTTGGGTCCTTTTTTTATGATGACGTTGCATCTGTATCCTGCTGGAATGAGAAGGAACGCCGGGTTGGAGCTAGGATTTTGCCATTACTCCATTTTGATTTGGCTCCTTGGAGCTTTGTTGACGTCATGTATGCACCCTGTTGGAATGAGAAGAACGCCGAGCTGATCTCTAGGCTGTATATGTTGCTGTCGAGATATGTCTCTCTCTTTAACGGAGCCTGGTGGGAAAATATGGTTCCCTTTCTTTCATTTGTACCCATGGATTGTATATAGGGGTCGGTGTGTACCTACCTGCAGAGCAGAGGAAATTTTATTTTATTTTATTTATTATTATTATTTTTATTTCCGCGATGCTCTAACTTTTCAGCTTTTTATATCGCGAAAGTCGCGATTGCTCAATCATTTCGGCTTCTTATCCGCGGTGCCCAATAATTTCGGCTATTTTTTATTTTTACTCGCTGCTTTTTATTGTGAGTTGCCCTACCATTTTGGCTATTTTTATTTTTATATTTTTTTTGATTTAGGGATTTGAAATCTGATACCAATCTTGGTATCAGTATCGCTACCACTGGGATATTGCCAGGAGCGAATCATCATCTGCCGTGGGAGGACTTGAAATTTGATACCTATTTAGGCATCAACATCGCTACAACCGGAACATTGCCAGGAGTGAATCATCATCTGCCTTTATCGATTTGAGCAAAGATGGCTTAGCAAACAGGGTTAGGATCTTGTTGACTATGGATTTTTGACTTTATGAGCCGTAAGGGTCTCATAAAGGTATTTCTCTCTACAAGTCGAGAGGATCTCGTAGATGCATCTTCTCCTTAGGGATCGTGAGGATTCCTAAGTGCATTTTCTCTTGTAAGTCGTAAGGATCTTACAAGAGTGTTTTCTCCTTATAAGTCGAGAGGACTTACAAGTGTCGTTCACCATATGGAGACATTTCCCGCCATTGGTAGAACTTGGTGAGAGAATATTTATTTGTGCCCATGGATTGTATTCAAGGGTCAATATAGGTCCCCTGTAGGGCAATATTAGGTGAATATGAAGGCGTAAGAACAGGTTTAGATCCTTGTAGCTTAAGGCTTTTGAATCCCATGAGCCGTAAGGGTCTCATAGGGGGAAATTCTTTTTACGGGTTGTGAGGATCTCGCAAGTGTAATTTCTCCTTAGGAATCGTGGGGACTCCTAAGTGTGTTACTCCTTTTTGAGTCGTAAGGATCTCACGCAGTTTTTTTTAACGATGGAATTCCCGAGAGTAGTTTCGCCGCGGGCGCCCATCTGTTTGCCGGTGGGACTTGAGTTGCAACCCTCGCTGTTGGAACTTCAATTGCAATGTAGATCTCAAGGGAGGACATCGCCGAATTTGGGGCGGTGCGCCCTGTTTAACGCACTAGTTTTGAGATGTTTCGGTCTATTATCGCCATGTTTGAGGCAAAGTTTTAGTTTAAGGACATCTCGGTCCGTTGTTAGTTTAGGAACATCGCGGTCCAATATCGCCATGTTTGAGGCGGATAGTTAGTTTAAGGACTTCTCGGTCCATTGTTGTCGTTTTTTAGGCGACAGAGCTTTTTAGTTACTACTCTCAGAGTTCTGACTCAGGAAGATAGCGAGCGGACACAAGCGTCGTCATCTATCATTGACCTAAGTCGTGACTCGTCAAGCATAGTATTTTTTGAGGAATCAGCCGTTTATTGGCCGGAAGGGTCTTTTGCTATGCATATCCATGAGCAGGTAGGCTCCACCTTGATAGACTTTGTCTATGATGTACGGGCCTTCATAGTTCGGCTCGACCTTCCTCCGTTTTGCACGATTGGGGATCATTGGTCTTTTGACGACCAGCACGAGTTCGCCTTGGCAGAATGTTCTCGGCCTGGTCAGTTTTTCGTATGACCGCGTCATCCTTGCCTTATAAGCCTCCAGATTTTGCTGTGCTATAAGGCGAGTTTTGTTAAGGGCATCGAGCTCCTCAAGCCGAAGATGGAAATTTTCTTTATCTGTCAGCTCGTATCGGACCGCTACTCGTAGAGAAGGGAAATCTATTTCCAGGGGAAGCACTACTTCCGTGCCCAATACCAACGCGTATGGTGTTGTCTTCGTAGTCGTTTTGAACGTTGTTCGGTGTGCCCAGAGAGCTTCGTGCAGCCTTTCATGCCAGTCTTTTTTGTTTCTGGAAACCGTTTTCTTTACAATCTTTATCAAGGTCTTGTTGAAAACTTCAGCTAGACCGTTGGCCCGAGAATTATAGACTGAAGATTATCTCCAATCTATTTTATGATGTTGTGCAAAGCGGCTGATTTTATGACTTCTATAAGCTTGGCCATTATCCGAGATTATCCGTCGCGGAATGCCAAACTGGTAGATGACATGGGTTTTGAAGAAATGGAGGATATTCTCCGTCTTCGCCTCCCTTAGTGGTACTGCTTCTGCCCACTTGGAGAAGTAGTCGGTCGTCTCCAGTATGAACCGATGTCGTTTGGACGATGTCGGTTCAATGGGGCCAATTATATCGGTTCCCCACATTTCGAACGGCCAGCTAGCTACTGTTGGGTGTAGCGGATTTGGATGTTGGTGGATGAAGTCCCTGTGAATTTGGCACGAGTGACACTACTTCGCATATTCGAGGCAGTCCTGAATCATTGTGGGCCAATAGTAACCCATTCTTTTTATCTTCAGCTTCATCTTTGGCCCAGCTTGATGAGAACCGCAGAGTCCATCGTGAGTTTCATGGACGACTCTCTTCGCTTCTTATGGTCCCAGGCATCTTAGCCACAGACAGTTGAACGATCTCTTATATATAGTATCATTGACGAAGGCGAAAGACAAAGCCCGTTTCATGAGCTGATGTCTAAACGACGCGTTTTTGGGCGTTCATTGGGATTTGAAGTAGTCTATGAAGACTTCCCTCCAATCCTTGACCTTTTCTTCGCCCTCTATTTGAAGGGCTACTTGTTCAGTCGCTTCTTTTCTTTTGGATGGCTCTATTAAGTCTTCCGAAGATATGTCTGTTGGCACGAGAACCCTGCGGCTTTGCACAATGATCTTTCGTCATCGAGGTCTTCATGTGCCATTTCCTTAGCCAGTTTGGCTAATGCGTCTGTCTTGCTATTTTCTGCACGCGGTATACTATCCAGGGTGTAGGAGGGGATTTGTGTCAGCAGTTGCTGCACTCTTTCGCCATGAGGTGTTCAGATGTGAGCGTTTTTAGTCATTTTTGACTAATCATGGAGTGTTGAGCACTCTGCATGATACTCACGTGGGAAGCAGGTGAGTGCTGGGCTTTGGGCTTTATTTGTTCGTTTCCCTCTTTTTACAGAAGTGCTAAGCACTTGGATATAGCTCACATGCATTTCACATGACTGCTTCCTTTTGGGGCGGTCGTCTAATTGACAAAGAAGTTTTTCTTTTTTTGTTCTTTAGGCGCCCACGTGAAAAGCACGTGAGGCAGATTTGGCTGTTCTTTTTGTTTGCTTTTCTAAGCGCTTCTCGTGGGAAACACGTGAGGCTTCAAAATAATGCTAAGCACTAATCGAGTCACCAAGTTGTTCTTGTGTTTTCTTAGAGATATTGATCTCTCTTAATGACATTTTTAGTCATTGATGATCATCAAGATTTCAGTTTTGAAGATCTTGGACCATCATTATCGTTTGTATTGAAGAACTAAGTTTTTTTCACCTTACTAAGAACCAAGTTCTTTATGTAGGGTTAGACCCTAATTTTGGAGGAATTAAATTCCCATATGTTCATGTCCTTTCTTTTTAACTTAGTTCTTTTCCCCTAAGTTTTCTATCTACAGAACAGAATCTCCCCGATGAGAATTAAATTCTCAATTTGTGGGGAGATCTGCTTCTGCAAATCTCAACCAGAGAAAGAACTGAGTTCTTATATGAAGGGTTAAACCCTTAAAGAGGCAAATGGGAGATAATATGATCTTTGTGTTTCTTTACCTAGGGTTTCAACGAGGCAAGTTTCCTTTGAGAATTAAATTCTCTTTTTTTTTCAAAAGCTCACTGTATATGTTTTTTTGCAGAAGCTTGTGGGGAGTTCTGTGTGTCTTTAAATTTAATCTCCTTGCTCTTATTTATAGGAGAAGGGAAAAAATCAGTATGTTAAGAAAATCTCTCATTGAGAGATCATGAAGATTAATTGGTGAATTTTATTCACCGTTGGATTTTCAATCCAAAGGCTCTCTGTTTAACAGAGAAGATTTCTTGTTTGTTTAACAAGATTAAGAAATATTTTCCTATGGATATCTTGTTAATTTAACAAAATTTTGAAAATATTTTCCTAAGATAGAATTTTATTATATCAGATGATCGGGGGTGATTTTATAATTACCGTTGGATCTTTGATCCAATGGTCCTCTGTTTAACAGAGAAGATCTTTCTAGTTTAAGAAAGATCAAAGAAATATTTCCCACATAGAATTTAATTCTATCAGGTGATTTGATTGGTGATATTTTATCACAATTGGATTTTAAATCCAAGATTCTCTGTTAGAGAAAAATCTTTCCATATTAGAAAGATCAGGGATAATATTTCCCAAATAGAATTTAATTCTATCACATAGAATCAGATGTGAGTATTTTAAAATTGGGGCGCTCACATGCTTTGCATGTGAGCGCTTGCCATTTATATGGCAGGAAAACTCACGTGTTTAAAACGTGATCCTTAGCGTTGGTTTTGGCTTGTTTACTTTCAGAGCTCATATGGTTTGCATATGAGCGCTCATGTGTTTAACACGTGGGGCATGTTTTGCCTTTGGTTATTTATGTTCAGCGCTCATATGCAAAGCATATGAGCGCTCATGTGTTTAACACGTGAGGACTGTTTGGCCTTTAGGTTTATTTATGTTCAGCGCTCATATGCTTTGCATATGGGCGCTCACGTGTTTAACACATGAGGCCAGTTTGGCCTTTGGGTTTATTTTATTCAGCGCTCATATGCTTTGCATATGAGCGCCCACGTGTTTAACACATGAGACCAGTTTGGCCCTTAGTTATTTGTTTTCAGCGCTTATATGCTTTGCATATAAGCACCCACTTGTTTAATACGTGATGACAAACCGTGAGGATTATTTTCCTCTTTCTTATCTCCCTTTTTTTATAAGGGAACAAGTAGCTCATAGCCAAAAATTTTGGCGGGAACAAATTCCCCCCACTACTTTGCCCACGTAAGTATGTACATGGGTGATGTAGTGCAAAGTTATGCCTGGCCATAGAATTGATGGCTTAGGAAACAAGTTTACGGTCTTTGTAGCCTAAGACTTTTTTCAACTTCATGAGCCGTAAGGGTCTCATGAATGTTTTTCTCCCTATGAGTCGTGAGGATCTCATAGGTGCATATTCTCCCTAGAAATCGTGAGGATTCCTAAGTGTTCATCGCCTCTGTGAGTCGTAAGGATCTCACTCAGGTATTTTTTTTACGAGTCGTGGGGACCCGTAAATAGCTTCTTCAATTCATTGGCATGTAACTATAGCGAATGTGGCCCGTGGATAGTATACAAGAGTCCATCTTGACCTCCTTATAGGGCAACAATGGCTTAGGAAACAGTTTTAGATCTGTCGCCTAAGGCTTTTCAACTTTATGAGCCGTGAGGGTCTCATAAAGATGTTTCTCCCTACGAGTCGAGAGGATCTCGTAGGTGTATTTTCTCCTTAGGAGTCGTGAGGGCTCCTAAGTGTGTTTTCTCTTGAGAGTCGTAAGGATCTCACAAGAGAATTTTCTCCTTACGAGTCGAGAGGACTCGTAAGTGGTTTGTCCTCCTCATCGGTATGCGACTTTGGAGAATGTGGCCCATGGACAGTATACAAGAGTCACTTTGGACCTACTTGTAGGGCCACGGTGCTTAGAAAACAGGTTGATATCCCCATCGCCTAAGGCTTTTCAACTTTATGAGCCTTGAGGGTTTCATAAAGATGTTTTTCCCTACGAGTCGAAATGAGTCGAGAGGATCTCGTAGGTGTATCCTAACGTGAAATATAGATAACCCCTATTCTTTATGACGGGGGTCCGTTAGGTTTGTGGTACTAGGGTTTTAGTCCATGGTACCGTCGCATTGACTGATGTATTCTTCGATATGCAGTCTTTAAGCTGCTATTCGAGTAGCCCCATGACTGTCATGTCTCTGATCCCTTCTGAGGCTGGACAATACGTCTTCAGGTAATCTCCTTAGGTCATATTACCATCGGAAGAGAAAGCGTTAGGAATTTGCCATGACGCTTTTTACTTGAGATTAGGCTCTATTTGGAGCCCCGATGAATTATAACCATTCCGCGCTGGAGTGGAATGATCTCCGATAGTCTTTTAGGCTTTATATGAGTTGTCGTCAAGACCCGAAGCTGGGAATATGCCGTTGCTTCATTTTTTGTTTTGACGATGTCGTGCCATTTCTTTGTTGAAGTAGGGTAGACATCTGTAGGACCTCTATGCTATATATATCGCAGTTGAAGCCCGGAGCTAAGAATATGCCATCGCCCCACGACTGTCGTGTCTCTGATCCCTTCGGAGGCTGGACAAGATGCCTTTAAGTAATCTCCTTAGGTTATATTACCGTTAGAATAGCAAACGTTAGGAATTTTCCATGACGCTCTTTACTTGAGGTTAGGCTCAATTTGGAGCCCCGATGAGTCATAACCATTCTGTGCTGGAGTAGAATGATCTCTGATAGTCTTTTAGGCTTTATATGAGTTGCCGTCGAGACCCGAAACTGGGAATATGCCGTTGCTTCATTTTTTGTTTTGACGATGTCGTGCCATTTCTTTGTTGAAGTAGGGTAGACATCTGTAGGACCTCTATGCTGTATATATCGCGGTTGAAGCCCGGAGCTAGGAATATGCCATTGCTCCCGTTTTATTTAATAGTTGCGTCTGCGTCTGCGTCCTGCAGAAATGAGGAAGGGAACGCTGAGATATCCACTAGGTTGTATATACGTTGTCGAGACTTGGAGTTAGGATTTTGCCGTGACTCCATTTTTGATTTGACCCTTGGGTCTTTGTTGACGTCGTGTCTGCATCCTGTCGGAATGAGTAGGAACGTCGGGGTAGTATTTAGGTTGTGTATGGACCGTCAAGACTTGGAGCTAGGGTTTTGCCGTGACTCCACTTTTGATTTGACCCTTGTGCCTTTGTTGACGTTGTGTCTGCATCCTATCGGAATGAGAAGATACGTCAGGTTAGTCTTTAGGTTGTGTATGGACCGTCAAGACTTGGAGCTAGAGTTTTGTCGTGACTCCACTTTTGATTTGACCCTTAGGTCTTTGTTGACGTCGTGTCTGCATCCTATCGGAATGAGAAGGTGTTAGTGATATATGCCCTAGAGGCCATTATTGTATCATACTGGTTTGTATATTACTTAATGGAAGCTTGGGATATACACGGATATAGTAACAGTCTTGCTCGAAATGGTAGTATGCTACCTGGTTTGTTTCTACCTCAATATGTGCATGTGTTTCTTAGCATATCGCTTATTCATATTGGTGGAGCCTTTAGGATCTTTGCTTGATTACCAGCGTTATGATGGCAGTCACACTAGTAGGGGCTGGGTAATCTATAAGCACATCCTATACAGGTCCCTAGTCGTAGGATTATCGAGACGGAGCATCGATACTCCGGAGTAGACTAGTGTATACGCTTCTCATCCCAGCAGGGGAGATGGTCTGTCCCACAGCCATTAGTACGTCATACTGGAGATAGTATGCATGTGCTCATTAGGTTATGAGTACACTGGACAGGACTCGTCGGGAACTGTTGGTGGGTATTATACCTATCGTTGGGTAGCAGTTCCCAGGTGAAATGAGTACAGCTTAGTCCGTCGACTTGACACTGCTACTTTGCCTCATGCGTGTTTCCACTGTACTTTGATTACTACCCTACCACTATTTAAAGGATTCGTGCAAACAGGTAGTAGTTGGGTGCAGTCCCGAAGCACTTGGAGGCAGTGGCGGTTAGATAGGATTCGTCTCACCCGGTATTGGGGGTTGATATCGCGCTGTGTTCGGAAGGCCATTACACAAAGTCCTTGGCCAAGGCAAGCGAGATTTACTGGTAGGTACTCCAGTAGTTTCTCAGGGTGTTTTGGGCTATACTCCGACATGACTTATTGCGCTATTAGGGATCTGATGTTTACCGCCCCCTAGGTCCGATATGCGATACTCTTAGACAAACAGACCGGACTGTACAGAGATTGCCACATACAGGCCCAGTAGGAGTTCGGATTTGTTAGTTCATCGGCCTTCTTATCGACACATACCTGGGTAGCCGTTACGTGCAGCTAGTACCGCATGCGGCTTGCGGTTAAACCCACTGCCAGCGTAGTGTCGAGTCTTTATAGTCCCACATAGAGAGTTTCCCTACACAAGGCAAAAGGTGTAGAGGCCGTATGGTTTTACGGCAGGGCTTCGATCACTTACGTGTACTTGTGCACGTATGATGATCGGGCGGATAATACTAGTGGGCTTTGGTTAAAGCCGGATCCTAGTATTATATTGATGGATTATTTTCGTCTCTTTGTATTCGTATTCTTCGGAATGCGGATGCGGGTATGTATATACGGATGAGGGGCATTCTCGTAATTTACTCGGGATTGTTTATAGAAGAAGACACCTAATTAGGGTTTTAATCTTTTGATTAAAACATTATTAGGTGGAGGAAATGAGGTGGAGCCTAGCATGGCTCTTTGGTGTTACTCATGACATGACTCATTTTGTGATGATTATGTTTGCTATATATTTTTATCAAGCATGCTAGATATTTTTATCAAGGGTGCTAGATATTTTATGTGGAGGAATTATTCATCAAAAATAAAGACTTGAGCCATTCTCACTTCACATGCTCTCTCTTCTTCACTAGCCTTTCCTCAAGTCATCTTCTTCTTCCTCTTAACCCTAAAAGCTCTCATATGTTGAGAATCCTAGGGTTCCAAGAGACAAACCATTCCATCTTCTTACTCTACACCCTCTAGGACTTCTGGTTTAGCGAACTAGAAGCCGTAGTTACCTCGGATTTGAGGTAGGAGCTCGGACTATAGACTCTCGGGTGGATCGTCTTTGACTCGAGGAGGTCGTCGAGGTTGCCCGATTCGTTCCGATCCTTGAGCTTGTGACGAGGAGGTGGACAGCAATGAAGACCCGAAGGACTTGTAACGTGAGGTATAAACGCTTTTTCGAGTAGTTAACCTCTTAGCAAGTTTAGCTAGTTAAGGTTTAGCATCGATCATGGAGTTCAAGTCGGTGTTGTGAGCTTTAAAAAATTGTTTTTGAACATTCCTCCTCCCCGCAGACCCGCGGGGTGCGCGACATCGACTTACAGTGGTATCAAAGCCTAACTAAACCTTTACTAGCTTATTAGCAAGTTATTAGAACTTCGATCGTCGGAAAATCACGAAAACGATACACTGAATACCCTAGTTTTTGTCGATTTTTAAAACTGCTATAAAAAATATTTCAGAAGCTTTAAAATTCACTGCAGGGTATTTTAAGAACAAAGAAGAAAAAAGAGTCACCAAATCGATAAGACCACCGCGGAGAATCGGTGAGATTCACCGCCGTTCCGCTGCCGAGTCGGCTCATTTTTCTTCTATTATTCTTTCTTTTGGGTGTACCGTTCTCTGGTATATTTTGTTTCTACCCAGTATTTTTCTATGTGCTGGTTTGCACTTGGGGTAGACACGGAAAATAATTTTCGATCAAAATTCTAAGTTATTTGCTAATCGGGTTTTATCTGTGTTGTGATATATGTGCCGAACGTCCGCTAATTGCTATACGTCGATTAGTGGGGGTTTTACATATCTGTGATCTGTGATATTGTTTTGTATATATGAACTTATTGGATCGTCATGGATGAATAGCCGGGGGATGTGAGATGAGGGTTTTCATTCTTTCATTCGATGTAAATTGTAAAGAGATGTAATATTATTTTGCGGGGCACATCCGGGTTGAGGTTGTAGCCACCCTTGTATTATTTCTTTTACTGTTTTCCGCTCCTAGGATAGACCCAAGGTAGGGTGCACAAACTACCGGATACTTTGAAGTGCCGAGTGGCCTACTCACTTTGATGGGGGAGGTTGCTTCATTTCGGGTATTTGACGGGTAGTTTGTCGCACCCGTAGGGGTCTGGGGTGGGATTTGGCTATTCATTACGACCGTGGAATCCGTCTTTCGTTACAGGCATAAACGAAACGCAAAATTCCTAGTATATCCAATATGTTCATCTGTGATCTGGAATGCCTATTATTGTGTCAGACGAATGTTTATTATATATATGCTATATAGTAGACGTTGCTTATGTTTTTCACCCGTGCTAGTCCAGCCCCCGCTCTGGCGTTGGTTAAATAACCTAACGGTGTTAGATGGGGCCCAGTGGCGAATACGGATGGCAAAGTGGACGTGGTATTTTCGTCTTTTTTTATGATGATAGGTGTAAATGATGGGACTGCATTACATTAATGCAAAGCAAACAAATCAAAGCTGAATCGTTAGAACAAATTTTAAAACCACTCGGTTATTTTAAAACATTAGACTTTTAAATGCGGAGCTTAAACCACTCCTTTTAAAAGCTATCAGGTTCCTTCGATTATATCAAGTTCACTAGGTTCATGGTTTCGCCAAAACCATTCGTAGCCCTCCGTTATTTCAGTTGAATATTCAGTAGTATTCAAGCTATGTATTTTGACCTTCGCCAAGGCATAGTGTTTGGTAGTTGCTGGATATTCATCTGTAGCATAGATAGATGCATTGGTTTGGGATAGTCGTACTACTATTTTGGCCTTCGTCAAGGGTATGTACGGGTGGGTTCAAATTAACCTGGACAATGACGGGTAGAACTTGACATGTGACTTATGACATGTTGGCCGTCGTCAAGGTCATAAGAGCATGGGCAAAAATCCACATCGGGAGTTTCTAAAGAAACTGAAACTTGCTAGTGATGCATACCATTTGGAGTGTGATAATGTTGGTAGGATTCCTTCAGGATTATCACACAATGATATTTGGATCCCGATCCTACTGAGAGTATATGCTACTCCTCGGGAGATTTTTCACTTAACGATCAATGCTAAAAACCAAGTAGGTGTCTAGAACGGTGTTAGCGGGGCTATGCCTCCAGGGAAAAAGGTTATTTAATTAAGGAACTGTTTCCACCAATCAGAGCAAAGCTCTGTTTAAATTTTAAAATTTGAAATGAAGCGGCGCTTCATAAAAACGCTCGCGCCAAGAGCGCCAGCGCTCCGAGGCAGCGCTCACGTGCAAAGCACGAGTGCGCTAACGCTAAGAGCGCCAGAGCTCTGAAGCAGCGCTAACGTGCAAAGCATGAGTGCACTAGAGCCAAGTGTGCCAGCATTGAGAGTCAAAGACTCTGAAGCAGCGCTCACGTGCAAGGCACAAGAGCGCCAAGTGCTAGAACTAAATATTCTCCACCGTTGGATCAAAGATCCAACGAGGATGATAAATTATCAAATTACCAGAATAAAATTCTATTAAGGAAATACTCCTCAGAATCTTTCCAAACAAGGAAGATTGTGCTCTGAAAATTAGAGCACCGTTGGATCAAAGATCCAATGGTGATTAAAAATCACCAAGATACAGAATAAGTTCTGTATGGGAAAAGATTTTCCCAATCTTGTTAAAAACAAGAAGATCGTCTTCTATAAAACCGAAGCCCTTGGATCAAAGATCCAACGGTAGGAAACATTCCCAAATCAATTAGAGAAAAGATCTCTTCAACTGATTTAACAAATCAGCCTCCCCTATATAAAGGACCCAAGACTTCAAGTCTCGCACAGAAGAACCCCCCACAAGCTTTGAGAAATTTCAAAGAAAAGAGCAAGCTCTGAGAAGAACTTTTTTTCAAGGTAAAAACAGAGAGATAAAAAACATCTCAACAAGGAAGAAGAACATAGTTCTTTTACAGATCATAGATCTATAAGACAGAGGTCTTTCACAAAAAGGGATCATAGCATCTCATCATAAAAAAAGAGGAGAAGAATTTCATTCTCTTCAGATCATAGATCTACAAAGACAAAGTCTTTCACAAAAGAAAATAGGAGAGATTGTAACATCTCCTATAAAAATAAGAACTTTGTTCTCATGACCATGTGACAAAGTCTATTGTAAGCGAGAACTTATTTCTCAGATCACAAAATTGATCAGAAGCGCTCTGCGCTCATTGACTGGCGCTCATCGCCAAGCGCGCCACGTGCTCCTCACGTGTGCGCTACTTAATAGAAGCGCTCTGCGCTCATTGACTGGCGCTCATCGCCAAGCGCGCCACGGGCTCCTCACATGTGCACTACTTAATAGAAGCGCTCTGCGCTCATTGACTGACGCTCAGCGCCAAGCGCGCCACGTGCTCCTCACGTGTGCGCTACATAACAGAAGCGCTCTACGCTCATTAACTGGCGCTCAGCGCCAAGCGCGCCACGTGCTCCTCACGTGTGTGCTACTTGACAGAAGCGCTCTGCGCTCATTGACTGGCGCTCAGTGTTAGTTATATGTATGCCCTAGAGGCCATTACTGTACATACGATGTATATTGTAGTGGATGCTATGACATATATAGGGAGGACTTTCTTGCTCGACATGATAGTATGCTATCTGGTTGTACTTTATCTTAACATGTACTCTGATTGTCTCTATATTACATGTTGATAAAGCCCTTAGGATATATACTCGACTACTAGGACTATGATGAGATCATACTAGTGGGGCCACGATAGTCGACGAGTACATCCTATAACTGTTCCTAGTCGAGGGTGTATCGAGACAGGGCATCGATACACCAGAGTAGACTAGAGTATACGCATCTTGACCCATATGATGGGCGATGGATGATCCCATATCCATCGGTGTTTGACATCAAGGATGGTGTATGGGTGCTCAGTGGAGACTGGGTACACTGGACGGACTCGCCGAGAACTCCCAGATGGTATTATACCTCACGTCAGATGGCAGTTCTCCGGTGACACTGATACAGAGTAGTCTGTTGACCCGAGATCGTCATAGAGTCTTGTGTGATTCCCACTGTTCTTTGATTTCCATCATACCACGTCCAAGAGGGGGTGCAAAAAGGTGGCTTATGGGTACAGTCCCGAATCACATGGAGGCAATGAGCGATAGGAGGGGATTCGTCTCTCCCGATATAGGGAGTTGATGTTGTGCTGTGTTCGATTGGCTATGACTGGAAATCCCTGGCCAGGGTTGCTGAGATTTACTGGTAAGTGTTATCAGTAGTTTCTCAAACTGTTATAGACCTCATATCGACACGACTTATCAAGCTACTGGGGTCTGACGTTTACCACCCCTAGGCGAGGTATGCGACATATCAGACGACGAGACCGGACTGTACGGGAGTGTTACTGATTGGATTCGCAGGAGAATGTACAAGCTTGCTTGTTGATCTTCTGATCGCTCAATACCTGGATGGCTGTTACGTTTAGCTGACCGCTTGCAGCTTGTGGGTGTTTGACATGATCATCACCTACTGCCGGCGTATTGACGATTATTTAGAGTCCTACACAGAGGTTTCTTGACTCAGGCAAAACGGAGTAGGGGCACATATGTGATATGTGCAGGACCGAGGATAATGCGATATGAGATACCGTATTATATTCTCGCGATATTTGATATCAGCCGGGTCATCGGATCAAGTGTTGATTCGATGAATCGGTAAATGATATATTAGTCGGTTATATGCGATATAGCCGGATTGTCGGATCAAGTGTTGATTCGATGATTTAATGTATAATTATATATATGATATATTAAATTACATTAACTAATATAAGCTCACTAAAAGATTCTTTTTCTCACTCGGGTAATACATTGATATATATGCGATATATGTTAATTGTATTATTTTATTTTGTTACAATAAATATTGTATATGTGATATATAATATTGTAACATGTTATAATTACTAATGCAACACGATTAATGGAGATTAAACAAGGTTAAGGTTTTATTTGGGTTAGCTCATTCTTGTAGCTTCTAGAAGCTTTTCTTTTTGTCATGAGCAAAGATATTTGTGTTGATATTTTTAAGTGACTCATGCTTTAACCCAACCCAAACCCTAGCCCTAGTTAAATCTCTACAAAGGTTACATGAACCATGGTTGCATAAATGATTATGACAACATTTTCATTATTCATCACAAAAAGGATTCTTCGTCTTCTTCCTTGAATTCTTCATGAAAAAGTTTTCTAGCTTATTCAAAGGTGATGAAAATGAGTGAGAAATAGAAAACAAATGAGAGCTAAAATCCTACTTCATCATCCTCATCTACCCTTGCCATTTAGATGAGAGTGTTCACTTCATTTAGTAAGTGAGAGCTTGTGTTAATGAAACTTCAAGGTAGATCATCTTTGTTATCGAAGATCGGAAGCAAGCTTGCATCTTTCTCTTCGTGGAGCCTCTCGAGAGTCCGGAACATGATGATCGCAGCGAAGGGACCACAACACGGAGCTTATGAAGTGAAGGACCGGATCTACAAAGGTTGTAATCCCTCTCACTTAGTGTTAAAGCGTTTAACATGCTTATTTTCGCCTAATCTCTAGTTTAAAGATCTAGTTTAGGGTTGTTCGACACGGCTAAATTTTAATCGGGCATGGTTGATGCCTTGTAGAACCATATTAGAGTGCCTAGTAACCCTACACTCAGTGCCAGGCGCACCACGTACTCCTTACGTGTGTGCTGAGGGAACATAAACTGTTCTTTAAATAAAGCCCAGAGCTATAATGAGTGCTCAGCACTCAATAAAAGACAAAAACGGTTGTCAGAACCTAAACCAATGCTCAGAATTGTTAAATAAAAAAGAATTGAGCCTAATTAAATGTCCAACATTTTAACTGAATGGGCCAAGCCCAAGTTGGCCACAGATCCCTAACTCCGATTAATTGAGCCCGTATGCTCATAAATCTTTGATCTTAGTCCCAAATTGGACTACAGATCTCCCAACCAATATTGGTTCAAGGGTACATCTCTTCACTCCTCTGATATTTGTCGTTGTAATCTTTCAACGTCTTCAGAGAGGTGACGGGTCCCAACAACCAGACATTCCACGGACTTTGGGGTCCTTAAACTCATGGACTATGATGTCCTTAAACTTTACGGACTGTGGGGTCCTTAAACTCATGGACTATGATGTCCTTAAACTTTACAGACTATGATGTCACTAAACTACCACGGACTATGAGGTCCGTAAACTCCATGGACTATGATGTCCTTAAACTTATGGACCGCAACGTCCCTAAACTAAACCCCCATATACTATGACGTCTTTAAACTGGACTATGATGTCCTTAAACTTTACGGACTATGAGGTCCTTAAACTCATGGACTATGACGTCCTTAAACTTATGGACCGCAACGTCTCTAAACTAAACTCTATGGACTATGAGGTCCTTAAACTCATGGACTATGATGTCCTTAAACTTTATAGACTATGAGGTCCTTAAACTCATGGACTATGATGTCCTTAAACTTTATAGACTATGAGGTCTTTAAACTAGACTATGATGTCTTTAAACTGGACTATGAGGTCCTTAAACTCCTGGACTATGATGTCCTTAAACCCAATGGACCGCAATGTCCCTAAACTAAAACAATAGAGCCCAAATGCTCCTTTGCTGGATCTAAATGGTCCTGTTAAGTAGATCTTAGTCTAAAATTAGACTAACGTATCCTTAACAAACGTTTAAGTTGATCTTAGTCTCAAATGAGATTAGCGATCCTTAAACCCAACCCAAACCCAAATCTAAGAAAATACGGATTTGGACTAATCCACGCCCTACGGGAGACAATATAAATTAGTCTCCGTATACAATCCACGGGCAACCAAAAACAAAAAAAAAACACGACACGAAGTGACCATCTGGAGAAGGAGAAAGTGGTTACCGCGATGCGGTAGCATAATTAACTGCAGGGGCTTGCGCCTGCAGGGAAGAGCGTCCCCACAATCAAAAACCCCTCAACGAGGGGGGATCTGACGAAGTCTGCTATATCGGCCGCATATGTTTAAACCTTCGATACATAGTGTCATAAATCAACTTGGCATCTTCGAAGAGGTGGACAGATAGAACCAAATAGCATCTGCCCCCAAAATTCAGGCCGGACGTCCCAACGTCCCGGTCGTGTCTTTCGGCGGAGAATAGATTCTGGCATACCCGATGGGACCTTTTCCTCTTTCCTCTCCACACTTCGTGTGTCGTGTTCGCGAATGAAACACGGTTTGCTATAGTTGGCCCTGGATTCGAGGTACTAAGATTTGGTGTCTTGCTCCATGCAGAAAACATAAGATCAATGGCTTTCAACTGCAACAACTCTCACTCCTTCCTTGCTGGAGGAGTGACTTATGGGCCTCAAGAGGCCTCCGTTTTCACGATGCCAGTGAAACAGGTGACGCAAGCCACCACTGAGCTGTTCTTTGGGACCATGCTCCCACCCATGAGCTTCAATGCCCCACTGTCGTTGCAAGAAGCTCCGAAGAAGTCGGTCTTTGATCGGCTTACGACTACCGTGGCCCCTCTCAACGGGTCGCCCAAATCCAACGCTTCAGTCTTTAACAGACTGGGCCAAAGATCCAATGGGCCTGTGAAGAAGCCCACAATACCTGAAGGGGTTATCCCGAAACGGATAACCATCCCTGCTCCAGTAAATGAAGTTATCAGAAAGGCTTCTCCTGCTAAAGGATCGGTCTTCACAAGACTGTCCGCTCCAACTCCCGCTTCGGGCGAAATCACCAAAGCTGCTCCCCCTGCCCAAGGGTCAGTCTTCGACAGGTTGGACGTTTCCTCTCGGCGGACGTCAGTTTTCAATAGGCTAGCACCAACGGCACCCCTTCACCAGAACAGGGGGCATGATTAAGCCACCCCCGCAACTGAGCCAGTACCGTCTGCAAGACATGCTCGACGTCGCCATGGCGCCGAGTGAGGAAAGCTGGGGGCAATTCCCCATCAGGACTTACCCCGCCAGCTCCAACGGCGGAAGTCGACGCTGCTGTTCCAACTGGGAACAGCTTTGAACCACTCAGGAGGGTCCGCAAGAACTCTCCGACTGCCGTGCTGAAAAGATCTCCTCCACCTGTGGAGAATGCTACAAAGACAAAGCCAGAACAGCCCCCCCCCCCCCAGCGGCTGTCCTAAAAAATTCACAGGGTTTGGCGAAGGGTCCAAGAATCAGTAATCGACAAGGACTACTCCCGTCAATCCAAGAAAATAAAGATTCGGCAAGAAGGGGACCATCCCTCTGCCACGTCACGAAAGGTGTCGTCTACACAGGTGTCTACATTGCCAGCTCCCTCAACTTCGATCGTCTACAAAAGGAGAAAGCCTGAGAAAATTCCCGCGTCTGCGACGAATCTAAAAGGTGCTGAACCTAAACGCCCTAAGTCTGGGGGCATGGTGGTGCACACTGTTTATATGGCTTCAGGAAAAGAGGAAAGCCGTGCTTCTATGGGTCACCGACCGCTCACCCGATCAGTAACAAAGGCTCAGGAGCAACAACAGCAAAAGCTCCAAGAGATGCTAACGAAGATGGCCGCACCCACTTGGCCAAAAGAAAGCCCGGAAACATCGTCGGAGCAGCGTCAACAACAGGAAACTGATGTCGAATTCCTCCGAAGAATGCTCGAGAGAAAAGACAAAGAGGTCGCGGAACAGGCGGCCAACAAAAAACAAATGGCGCTTTTATTCCAAGATATGGTCGGGATGATGATACAGCCGGATCCTCCAGCTGAAGACCCCCCGATTATCCTTGAAGAAGACAGAAGGGAGACATCGAACCCTCTTCCGGCTCTATCAGCAGCCAAAGAGGAGACGATCTCTAAAGCCATCCTAGATGACTATATCGCTCAACAGATACGAGCTCATCAGGCGAGCGAAGCGGCCGGCAAAATTGTTAAGACTGGACGATCCTATCCGGGTTGGTACGACCAAATAAAGTACCCGCCGGGATATGTGATCCTTAAATTCCATGTATATAAGGGGACGGGGAATCCACACCATCACGTTTCTCAATTCAGGGCTCTATGCGGCAACACTGGGGGTGATGACAAACTGCTGCTTCGCCAGTTTGTTGGCAGCTTGTCGGAGACAGCGTTTGAATGGTACTCTGAGCTCCCGAACGACTCCGTTAAGACATTTGCAGAAATGGAGTTACTGTTTACACAAAGGTTCGCAAGCGCTAGCGAACGCACCTCAATCATGGCATTGATCAATGCCAGGGTGAAGCCGGGCGAAACATGGGTTCAGTACGCGATACGGTGGCGGAATCTATGGTCGAAGTGTGAACAACGCATAGAAGAGGCTCCTGCAGTAGGCATGTTCGTGGGTACCCTTGATCCGCAGGCGACCATATCCCAGTTCATGATGTTTTTCAAGCCGACTACCTTCCAGGCCTTGATTGACAAACTGGCCCAAATGGATCAGATGGGCCATAGACCGTCTTCCTCGAAAATGGAGCCTCGAAACGAGAAGGGGAAGGAGAAAGCGACCTTCGTCGCCAATGCTCAACAGCAGCCTAGTGGTCTGAAACCAGTTGATCGCCAAAGTGATAGACAGCGACTCTTCAACGAGAGGCTAAAATGCCTTTATTCGTTTCCTAGGGATAAGACGAGAAGACTGTTCGAGTTGGCGGTGCGTAACAGACTCATCACCCTACTGGATCCGAAACACCCACTGCAGCCTGGTGATGTCAACAGTCCCAACTGCTGCCCCTACCATCGAATAAAGGGCCATCCAATCGAAGATTGCTTTGTCTTCAAAAACTGGATTGAGGACCAGTACCAGCAAGGCAAATTCGCGTTGTCTGAAAACTGGAGGGTAAACCCGCCACAACCACACGCTCCGAAAAAGATGGACACGCCGGGGGCATCATGCTCATTTAAAGAGGAAGCTCCATGGGAAGTTGTTCTTTCGACAAAAAAGAAGAGAATGCTGAAGGATCTCCAAACATGCCCGGCGATTAGGTGGAAGAGCCCGCTAGAACCCGAGATCATCGAGGGAATGTTGAAGCCGCGCCCAACACTGAAAGTTGGTGAAGGTGGACAAAACATTCAAGTCAAGCCTCCAAAGTCTTTAAAGAAAAAGAAGAAGGCCAAGAAGCCTTTCCAACCCGACGATAGCCGTACAGGTCTGCAGAAATACATCGATGCACTGGAAGAATATAACCAGAGGGCACAGACCCCAATCACATTGGAAGAATTCTTTAAGCATGTTCTTGAGAATGAAGACGATGACGCTGATGAAGGAGACGATTCTTCAGAAAGGCCTGAAGACTATGTGGCAAGCTGCCACATGATCTCACACTCGTCAATAGATAGTGAAGAAGCTCCTGATGCAGAGAAACTGGGGGCAGATCCCGAACCGGGACTCCTAGAACCGTCAGACAAGATGATTGACATGTTGCTGAATGAGGCCTGTCAAAAGAGCAAAGCTGATCGAGAGCGTGAAATGGCCATATTTGAGAAAACCAAACTCCGGCGGCTGGACAAAAGGGTTGAAGTACCCCAACCAGATGGAAGCACTTCTGCCGCCAGCAAAAGCAGGTTTAAGACAAGAAAGCAGTTCGCTAAAGTCTTGTCGATGGGAATGATCTGCCACCTTCCAAAGAAGACACTTCAGAAAATACGTTCCCCGACGGACTAGATGCACATCCAAACTAATGCATATACCATCGGAGGATCACACACCCTACCGAGGAATGCATGGCCTTCAAGAATTGGTGGCAGGGATACGTTGCTCATCGGCAGCATTTCAAGCGAATGAAGCGCAAACGCGTCGAGAGCAGAAGAGCACGACAGATGAGCGCAAAAGAACTCCCGGCAACTGTCACATGGTTGATTCCGGGGGATCGCAAGTTCTCACCTTCAGGAGCGATTCTGATGAAGAAATAGCCCTCGGCCCTCTCTTCAAAGAATCCATCTCCGAAACCGAAGAGATGAAGACCTGCGAGAACATTCAGCTACGTAATCGCACGTTACCCGAGAAGAATCTCGGACCCACAAACAAGGGGTTGAGTAAAAAAGATAAAGGGAAGGAAAAATTCCCTGAAGATATCGCCCTCGATGATCAAGTCGTCAAAGAGCTGACAGCCAAGGACCCGCCAAAGAGAAACAAGGTAGATTACAACGTTCTGGCACACCTGAGGAAGATACCCTCACAGCTAAGCATTCTCGATGCCCTTCTGCTATCTAAAGAGGTGAGAGATTCTTTGATCAAGGCACTACGAGAACCCGAGCAATTCCAAGCTTTCCTTGCCGAAGAAAAGATGAAGGACGAGCTGGAAGAAGTGCACACTGCTGACGTCACTTTCGGCGACGAAGATCTCCTCCTCGAGACATACGAGTATAACCGTCCCCTCTATGTCTCCGGGTATTGCCATGACATCAAGATAGGGAAGATCCTAATTGACAACGGGTCCTCTGTCAACCTCCTAAATGTAAGGGTGCTAAAAGAAATCTGCATGAGCGTTCAACACCTCGCTCGGGATAAAATCACTATCTCCGGGTTCGACTCCCAGTCATCACGGACGCTCGGGTCTGTGATACTGACGTTATGCTTTAGGTTGCTCATCACCGACATCATGTTTCACGTTATTGATGCCAAGACAGTGTCCAGGAATAGAAGAGATTGGCACGAGAGACTGCATGAAGCTCTCTGGGCGTATCGGACCACGTTCAAAACGGCCACGAACACAACGCCGTATGCATTGGTATTCGGCGCTGAAGAGGTACTTCCCTTGGAGATAGAGCTACCCTCTCTAAGAGTGGCGATTCATTATGAGCTAATATATGAAGAGAACGCTCATCTTCGGCTTGAGGAGCTCGACACCCTTGAAGAAACCAGGCTCATGGCGCAGAAAAACCTGGAGGCTTGCAAAGCAAGGATGACGCGCTCGTACGAAAGATTGACTCGGCCGAGAACATTCCGCCAAGGCGAACTCGTGCTAGTCGTAAAAAGACCTATGATCCCTAATCGTGCCAAACGGGGGAAATTCGATCCAAACTATGAGGGCTCGTATATCATAGACAAGCTCTACCAAGGTGGGGCTTACTTGATCATGAATATGCATGGCGAAAAACCTTTTAGGCCAATAAACGGTCGGTTCCTGAAAAAATACTGCGCCTGATGAGTCACAGCCTAGGTCAACGATAGATGACGATGCCTATGTCTGCTCGCTATCTTCCTAAGCCCAAACTCTATAAGTAGTATCCAACGAAACCGTTGTCTCCAAAATGGCAACAATGGACCGAAACGTCCTAAAACTAACTATTGACCGAAACATCGGTAAACTACTACGAACCGCAACATTCTATGCCAAAAAAAAGGGTACGTCCATAAGCAAAATGGGCACGGATGAAAACCCGAAAGGGCTCCGTGAGTAAAAACAGCAAGGCTACCGGCGAGTTTGTGAAAACCCGAAAGGGCGCAATCTCGTTAAAAGACACTTGCAAGGTCCTCTCGACCTTGTAAGGAGAAAATACCTGGGTGAGATCCTTACGACTCACAAGGGAGCAACACTTAGGGATCCCTATGATTCCTAAGGAGAAGTTACACTTACGAGATCCTCACGACTCGTAAAGAGAATTCCCCTATGAGACCCTCACGGCTCATAGGATTCAAAAGCCTTAGGTTACAAGGATCTGAACCTGTTCTTAAGCCATCACAATCCATAGACTGCCCTACAAGCGGTTCAATATTGACCCTTGTATACAATCCACGGGCACGAATAAACGTCTCCCCCACCAAGTTCCACCAATAGCGTGAAATTCCCCTATTCGGTGAACAAACACTTATAAGTCCTCTCGACTTATAAGGAGAAAACACTCTTATAAGATCCTTACGACTTACAAGAGAAAACGCACTTGGGAGTCCTTACGGCCCCTAAGGAGAAAACACACCTACAAGTTCCTCACGACTCGTAGGGAGAAATACCTTTATGAGACCCTTACGGCTCATGAAGTCAAAAGCCTTAGTTGGCAGGATCTTAACCCTGTTTGCCAAGCCACCTTTGTTTGACATCGACAAAGGCAAATAATGATTCGCTCCTGGTAATATCCCAGTTGTAGTGATACTGATGCCTAAATCGGTAACAAATTCCAAGTTTATACCCGCGACAAAAAAAATCGGCGAGCCAAAAATGCATATGAAATAGCCGAAATGATGGGACAACTTGCAACGAAATCAGTAAGTAAAATACATGCATAACAAAACAGCCGAAATGATTGGGCACAGCGAAAAATAGCCGAAATGATTGGGCAATCGCGACTTTCGCAATACAAAAAGCTGAAATGATAGAGTATCGTGGAAAGAAAACAAAATACGTATAAAATGAAACTTTTGCCCTGCAGGTAAGTCCATACTGACCCCTATATACAATCAATGGGCATAAACAAAAAGGAAACCAGATGTCCCAACAAATGCCATCAGAGGGAGAGTCAGGTCTCAGCGGCAATATCGGCATCCCAGAAGACCAGCAACGGCGTTCCTCCTCATGCCAGCAGGACATGGGCATGACATCACCAATCGGAGCCACGGCAAAGTCCCTAGTTCCAAGACTCCATGGTTCACAGACAACCTAAAGTCAACCCTGACACCGTAACGGTGAAAGTCAACCCAGACACCGTAGCGGCGAAAGTCAACCCTGACACCGAAACGGCGAAAGTCAACCCTTGACCTCCCCGTCAAAGCAACACTTCGATTCGGGAATAAGTCAACTCATCAATCACTTACGAGTCCTCTCGAATTGTAAGGAAGAAAATTCCCTTGTGAGATCCTTACGACCCTCAAGAGAAAACACACTTAGGAATCCTCACGATTCCTAAGGAGAAAATACACCTATGAGATCCTCACGACTCGTGGGGAGAAAAGTCTTTATGAGACCCTCACGGCTCACAAAGTTGAAAAGCCTTAGGCAGCAGACCTGAACCTGTTTCCTAAGCCATCGCTACCCTACATAGAGGCTAAGATAGACTATTATCTATAGGCCACATTTGATAAAGTAGCATGCCAATGACAACAAAGCAAAGGAAAGAAGGCGATAACACGAGATAGTATAAAAAATGTATCTTTTATTCATAAATTCAATTGAGTACAAGATACATCATATGAAAGAATCAAAATGAATGAATACATGTTATTCGTAAATTACAAATGTACAATCGATACAAAGGCAGCTACTGAGAAGGAGGTATTTTCAATAAATCAGCCAGTTGCTCGCGCACTCCTCTCAGCTCCTTTTCGCGATCAGCCACCGCGGCTAACTCCGCTTCGACTTGGGCCCGTTGCTGCAGACAGGATGAAAATTTCTCATCAATTTCCTGCTGAACAGCCTCCTGGCTCTGCGCGACCTGCTCAGTAAAGTCAAGCTTTTTCCTCAGCACCAGCCCGTCAGAAATGCATCGTTGAAGGTTTTCGAAGATGGAGTTCAGCTGCGCAGCGTTTGCTTCGACCTGGGCACGTAGTTGGAAAAACTCAGCTGAAGTCGCCTCACATTCCTTTCGCTTAAAGATCACCTCTTGTTCGAAATGGCGAAGAAAAAGGGCACTTTGCTCAACCCACACAGCCCGCTGGGAGTTCAGAGCCAGAATCTCAGGAGCAGGATGCCTGAGGTCAAGCTCATGCAGGCAGGTCTCAATCTTCCTGCAGTGATTAACCCAAGACTCAACGACGCCTTCGTTATGGAAGTTCGCAAGCGTCGCCGGCAACGGACTAACCTCGGCAGCAAAATCTGCAGCGAATGTAGGGGCATCCGCGTCAAGATCCTCGACGTGTTCACTCAACATACGCAGGCTGGTCACAGCGCCTTTGGAAGATGGACGTCTAGAAAAGGGCCCTGCCGGTATTATGATGCGAGACTCGAACGGAGCAGGAACCGGTGCAATTACCGCAAAACGAATTATGATCAAATGTCGGCTCAAGAGATAAAGAAAATGCACGAACAATGGAGTCTACTATACCGGCCGCGACAGGTGGCAAAGTTGGGAGTACCGGTGGCGCGACTATTCTCTCTTCCCCTCCTCCTATCTGTAACGCTGCAATCAATTCAAAGAAGAATTAGTAACGACATGGTTGCCCATAAAAGAAAGGAAAGGATGTCGGTTGGAGACTATACTCATCGACACCGGCAGGTGGAGCAATCTCCGACTGGAAGGAGAAATGCGGGTTCAGCACTTGATACAGGTGGTCAAAAAGGACTCCTGCAAAGTTGCAACAACATACTGTAAATACGAAGAAGATGGTATCTACAATTAAACCAAATAAGTCGCAGACCCATACCTTCCAGCATTTGAAAGGACATGGGAGAAGACGAAGGGACGGCTAGCGTCAGAGCAGCGACTGGTGACGCTTCTTCAGATGGTACAACCTCAGGATTCACCATGCCTATACTCAAGACAAACAACATATCATTAGAAAGGCTGAACAAGATTGAAAAGCTTGAAAATAGCGAATCAGTAATTACCTGGTAGGTCAGAGACCGAAACCATGGCGGAGGCATCACCGAATGCAACGACTTCTTCGCTCTCCTTCAATGGAATAGTTTCGGCACCCATGGCTTCATCCCCTGATTCTACAAGAGCCGTTATGACACTTGCGATGCTCGCCGATAGCGGGGAACCGCAGAAGGAAAGGGCGGCGGTTTGGACGGTCATGGACTCCCAAGAGAAAGTGGTCGCTTCAGGCTCGGTGGTCGCCGTCATCTCACCTGCCGCCTCATCGTCAAGACTTGGCCCTGCAAGATATGGTATATAAGAATTTGAAGATCAAATTCTAAGAAAGGACTCGGCGTGATGTTACCTTGGGCGGCTTTTCGGCTTCTTCCCGAGCCGCACGCACCATTTGTCTATGGACGGTAGACGGGGCTTCTGGGGCATCTTCGAAAGAAACAGTGACGGATGGAATGGCGCTTGAACCTGCACCCACGGCCAAGCTGACATCACGTTCCCTCGCCGCACGCTTTCTGCGCTTCTTGTCAGCCTTGGCAGTGAGAAAGACCTCCTCAAGACCTCCGTCAAAATGACTTCATCGTCCGAGCAAGGAGCTACCTCTGGAGCCGTTACGGCGTCCGTTATCGGTTGCTTAAGCAAAGCCTCTTTTGGCAACACTGGGGGGTTTGGACTCCGGCAGCCGGCCCTGGAAGCGTCGCCGCGCCACTATGCGGGATCGGCACTGGACTCGAGATAACCTGAGTCGAAGTAGTCCCTATAAAAAGATTTTAAAAAAAGGGGGTCAGACTACCCATGAAGAAAAAGGGAATGAAATCACAATGGGCCGAAATATACCGAGACCCAAGGAAGCGCGAAGCCTCTCTTCCTCCTCAAAAGTCTTGAGGGAAGCTGCGGGAGCCTCTTCGGTAGAGATACCTATTGAAGAGGAAATAGTCAGTCAAAGAATAATAATTAAAAAGGTCACGGAAAGATATGACCGAAGGATACCTGATTGTGCGAGGGTGATTAATGCTGCTTCATCGCGAGCTAGTTGCTTGGAAACCGCGATAGCAGCCTCTAAATCGGTATCATCCGGCGCCATAAATAGACCCTCGTTGGTCACATACTCACTTAAGCCCTCGCTGTAAGGAGCATGAGGCTCCTGGCAGAATACAACGTCTGCAGAAAGTATCGATTTCTTTTTTTTCTGCGAGCGAGTGCCGGGAGCCGATAACACAAGCTTGCGCTTAGCGGGAAATTTGGGGCGACGAGTCCCTATCTCCACACCCATGCCGGACTCGGGAGATGCCACAGCTACCACTTCTACAGGCGCGCGGGGTAGGGGCAGCTCAGGCATAACGCGTGGTACCACAGCCGCAGCAGCTTCTCTTAAGGGAGGACGAACGAGGGTCCGACGCTTCAAAGGAACGGCTGGATTACCAGCGGGGGCGGTGCCCTTGTGATCAAGCAACAATCGCTTTTCTTCCCTAATGACGGCGCCTATCGAATGTTGATACCACGCCACATATACGTTCAAGATTCGCAGAACGCAACTCGGCTCATTGATAAAGAAATTGGAGCCGGTGTTCAACCGCATAAAATGGTGTAATGCGTTACGAATGCCTTCTTCTGTGGCAGCTGGCTCAGCTAGGAAGGCCTCGAGCGGGACGCCTTGATTATAGCCTGATTGCTGGGCGAAACGGTGCGGGTTGTACCTCATGAACAACGCCGAATCATTCCGCCTAAACACGAGAAAGCCCGGCCTGATGGAATATAGATGAAAAATCTCCCGAGCTTTCAAGGTAGAGGCCCCATCTTTAAAAGTATCGCACAAAGGCTGCAACATTTTTGCGGATTCTTTGTCGATAATAAAAACCTTATCGACAAAGGTCATGCCGTCCCCAACCGTACGCGGACGAAGGAGCAAACCCCTAGCCTCCCGCTGTGTCGGATTTAAAACAGATGCGTCAGCTAGGCGCATAATCCGAGGGAAGTTGTAACTGTCGTAGAAACTAGGTCGTTTATGGGCACCAAAAGTGCCAAGAATGTGCAGCTCGATCCATGACGTAAAATAATGCAGCGAGAAAGTGACGGGATGTACCCCTGGCTGAGTGGTATCCGCCGCTAAGCTGAGACCATGGTACAGGTGCGTCAACCCAGCAATTCCAATAGCCACTTGCATTCCCGCAACCATACGATGGGCGGGGTAAAAAACTGATGGCCTCATATAATGAGGGTGCATTGGAAGCACGAACCAGTTCAGCCATAAGCCAATGAACCCCGGCACGAACGTCTCTTCATCGACGTCCGGAGCAGCAAGCTCCGCGAAGGGAACGACAGGAGCATCCGGACTAAAGAAACTCTTTAAATCCGCCTCCGTCGTTGGTTGGTTATCCAAACCAAAACCAAATGGGTCGTCGAGCTTGGCGAACAACGCAGCTTACTTCGATAAGGCTTCCAGATGAAGAAAGCGAGCGATGAAGTCTGCGTAGCTGACTCCATGCCCTCCGGATTCCAGAAATAGACTTTCATATATATTCAACACCTTGATCAAGCTTGGGAATTGGTGTTGAATGGTGGTCTCCAGGGTAAGACCCATTACCACTGATTTGGTGGCAAAGATGTACTCGTCCGGAGGAAGCAACTCCTCGTAGTGTTCTCCCCTAACGGATAAACCAGAGATCTCTGCAAACTCTTCCAAAGATATTGAGACTTCTCGATCCAACAGAAGGAAGGTGTGGGTCGGAATATTCCATTGCTCCAGAAAAGTCTTGACCCACCATGCAGGAGGCGCGGAATATTGAAAGAGAGACGCATAAACGGCGGGGTACAACCCAAACTTCAGCAGCAACGATCTCTTGGCCGACAAAATGTAGCGGGCCCACTGCAAATACCCAGCTGGATAACGAGGAGCTAGGCCTATCATGTACGGCTGTCCCCAAGGGCGCGACTCACCCTGGCATATACGCCGTCCTAGAGTATCCAAAGTCGGCGGCGGCTGTCCGGGTATTGCAGCCATAGAAGGCTAAAGGAGACCCTCTGAGGTCCAGTTGACCTCCTCCACGGCATAGTTCACCGGAGGTGCGTCAGCATAAGGGATCGCCGAAATAGGTTCCGAAGGTGCCGCGCAAGAAAAGCTCCGTCGGCCCCTGATACTTTGACTGTACCATCTGCCCCATAAATGAAGATTCTTTTGCTCCGGGTCGTGATCTTTGATCAACGCGAAGACTTCCCTGTCCACAGGCGCTTCAGGGAACCCACCTTCTGAACGGACGAATGGGAAAGAAATGTCAAAAGACATAGTATCTGCGCAAAGAAAAAATAATTTAGCCGTCAATGCTACAGTTTAAGTTCTGTCACTTGGGACTTTAAATTAGTACCGCACTGCAATGGAGTAGAAAGGGACCAAGGGGGACCCACACAATCTAGATGACGTTTCATCATTAATAAAATGGTCTCATCATTTGATGAGACAGTCATTAAATGAGGAAATCCTAAAAAAGGATTCTCATTTAATGAGGGCCTCTTGGGCCAAGAAGTAAATCTCCTCGAGAGCAACGCTCTGCAAACAGATATGACATCTGTCATAATTAATGATGAAGGGAATAAAATTTCCCAAAAATTCTAAAGAGCAATGCTCTGCGAAGAAGATGGAAAAATCTATCCGAAACCCTAAAAGCAAAGCTTTACTGAGTTAAAAACTCTGAGATCTTTAAGATCTGCAAGATGAACTCTAAGAGTTCTTCTTTAATGGGTTAAGAGACCCTAAGAAAGATCTCTTTAGATCTATGATTTGAAAAGAGCAAAGATCTATTAAGAAACCCTAAAAATCTATATGATTTAAAAAGAGCAAGGCTCTGTTAATGGGTGAAACCCTAGATTACAAAGTAATCCCTTCAAAGATTTAATCTTTACCTAAAATTTTTGACAGGGTTCTGTCTCTAAGAGAGTTCTTAAAACAAAGAGCTATGCTCTGAAAGAGAATTAATTCTCAGAAAAAAAAACAAGAAGATGAACAGAGGTCACCTCAAGGGCCAAAGACCTTATTTATAGGCACTAAAGCCGTTTCAACTTGTAAGTTGACCAAATGGCGCAGATGCTGCCACCGCTGCACTCACGTGTGAGCCACGTGAGCGCAACGGTGGAGGGGGCATTTGTTTCCCCCAATCAGAGCAAAGCTCTGATTCAAATTTTAAAATTTGAAATGAAGCAGCGCTTCATAAAAGCGCTCGCGCCAAGAGCGCCAGCGCTCACGTACAAAGCACGAGTGCGCTGGCGCTCTTGCGCTCACGTGCAAAGCACGAGTGCGCTCGCGCCAAGTGCGTCAGCGCTGAGAGTCAAAGACTCTGAGGCAGCGCTCACGTGCAAGGCATAAGAGCACCAAGCACTAGAACTAAATATTCTCCACAGTTGGATCAAAGATCCAACGAAGATGATAAATCATCAAATTACCAGAATAAAATTCTGTTAAGGAAATACTCCTCAGAATCTTTCCAAACAAGGAAGATTGTGCTCTGACAATTAGAGCACCATTGGATCAAAGATCCAGTGGTGATTAAAATCACCAAGATACAGAATAAGTTCTGTATGGGAAAAGATTTTCCCAGTCTTGTTAAAAACAAGAAAGTCGTCTTCTGTAAAACAGAAGCCCTTGGATCAAAGATCCAACGGTAGGAAACATTCCCAAATCAATTAGAGAAAAGATCTCTTCAACTGATTTAACAAATCAGCCTCCCCTATATAAAGGACCCAAGACTTCAAGTCTGGCACAGAAGAACCCCCCCCCCCCACCCAAGCTTTGAGAAATTTCAAAGAAAAGAGCAAGCTCTGAGAAGAACTTTTCTTCAAGGTAAAAACATAGAGATAAAAAACATCTCATCAAGAAAGAAGAACATAGTTCTTTTTCAGATCATAGATCTATAAGACAGAGGTCTTTCACAAAAAGAGATCATAGCATCTCATCATAAAAAAAGGGGGAGAAGAATTTCATTCTCTTCAGATCATAGATCTACAAAGACAAACTCTTTCACAAATGAAAATAGGAGAGATTGTAACATCTCCTATAAATGAAAGAAATTTGTTCTTAGAACCATGAGACAAAGTCTCTTATAAGCGAGAACTTATTTCTCAGATCACAAAATTGATCAGAAGCGCTCTACACTCATTGACTGGCGCTCATTGCCAAGCGCGCCACGTGCTCCTCAAGTGTGTGCTACTTAACAGAAGCGCTCTACGCTCATTGACTGGCGCTCATCGCCAAGCGCGCCACGTGCTCCTCACGTGTGTGCTACTTAATAGAAGCGCCATGCGCTCATTGACTGGCGCTCAGCGCCAAGCACGCCACGTGCTCCTCACGTGTGCGCTACTTAACAGAAGTGCTATGGCTCATTAACTGGCGCCAAGCGCGCCACGTGCTCCTCATGTGTGCGCTACTTAACAGAAGCGCTCTGCGCTCATTGACTGGCGCTCAGCGCCAGGCGCACCACGTACTCCTCACGTGTGTGCTGAGGGAACATAAACTGTTCTTTAAATAAAGCCCCAGAGCTATAATGAGTGCTCAGTGCTCAATAAAAGACAAAAATGGTTGTCAGAACCTAAACCAATGCTCAGCATTGTTAAATGAAAAAGGACTGAGCCTAATTAAATGTCTAACATTTTAACTGAATGGGCCGAGCCCAAGTTGGCCACAGATCCCTAATTCAGATTAATTGAGCCCATATGCTCATAAATCTTTGATTTTAGCCCCAAATTGGACTACAGATCTCCCAACCAATATTGGTTTAAGGGTACATCTCTTCACTCCTCTTATATTTGTCGTTATAATCCTTCAACGTCTTCAGAGAGGTGACGGGTCCCGACAACCAGACATTCCACGGACTGTGGGGTCCTTAAACTCTGGACTATAATGTCCTTAAACTTTACGGACTGTGGGGTCCTTAAACTCATGGACTATGATGTCCTTAAACTTTACAGACTATGATGTCTCTAAACTACCACGGACTATGAGGTCCGTAAACTCCATAGACTATGATGTCCTTAAACTTATGGACCGCAACGTCCCTAAACTAAACCCCATAGACTATGACGTCTTTAAACAGGACTATGATGTCCTTAAACTATACGGACTATCAGGTCCTTAAACTCATGGACTATCAGGTCCTTAAACTCATGGACCGCAACGTCCCTAAACTAAACTCTATGGACTATGAGGTCCTTAAACTCATGGACTATGATGTCCTTAAACTTTACAGACTATGAGGTCTTTAAACTAGACTATGATGTCTTTAAACTGGACTATGAGGTCCTTAAACTCATAGACTATGATTTCCTTAAACTCAATGGACCGCAATGTCCCTAAACTAAAACAATAGAGCCCAAATGCTCTTTTGTTGGACCTAAATGGTCCTGTTAAGTAGATCTTAGTCTAAAATTAGACTAACGTATCCTTAACAAACGTTTAAGTTGATCTTAGTCTCAAATGAGATTAACGATCCTTAAACCCAACCCAAACCCAAATCTAAGAAAATACGGATTTGGACTAATCCACGCCCTACGGGCGACAACATAAATTAGTCTCCGTATACAATCCACGGGCAACCAAAAACAAAACAAACACACACGACACGAAGTGACCATCTAGAGAAGGATAAAGTGGTTATCGCGATGCGGTAGCGTAATTAACTGCAGGGGCTTGCGCCAGCAGAGAAGAACGTCCCCACAATCAAAAAACCCTCAACGAGGGGGAATCTGACAAAGTCTTCTACATCGGCCGCATCCGTTTAAACCTTCGATACATGGTGTCATAAATCAACTTGGTATCTTCGAAGAGGTGGATGGATAGCACCAAATAGCATCTGCCCCCAAAATTCAGGCCGGACGTCCCAACGTCCCAATCACGTCTTTCGGCGGAGAACAGGAACTTCGCGAAAGCGTCGTAAAACCTCCCTCGAAGTACCGACACTGGTCTGGCCGAACGGTTAAGCTAGTATTGTACGGTAAGATTAATCCTGACTAATTCTTCTTTTATGGTTTGAGGAAGGATTCGAGAAACAGTGGGAGCCATCCTATTTAGATAAATTAAAAACCAATCTAAACTTGCAAAGAGCATCATGCTGAGTGTTTTCTTCTCTCTCCTAATTGCAGCGACCAGGTGACCAGATTAGATTACAGTTAGATAATAATATGACTGAGTTATACTATATTAATTGGCAAAAGGTTTGTCCAGATGTCCATTACCTATGACAAGCTGGACCACCTCATTACTACTCAAGCCCCCTCCATCCCAGGTCCAGTTTCTACCGTCGCGGATATGAATATCTGTAAGACAAGGGAAAAAGGACTGTGTGAACGCCAAGTGCCTCGTGTTGGTCTCAGTTGATGGTGTATACCAGAGGCAGCATGAGAAGATGGACTTGTTTTCCATCTTCCTCCATAACAAAGTTTTATATGGAGAACAATCTCGTATCGCAATATATGAGACCTCGAAGGAATTGCTTCAAGCGAGGTTGGCTGTCGGGTCATCTGTAGGGGACCACGTCCCTACAATGATCAACTGTATTAAACAGCTCACGTACCTGGAGACCACGTTGGAGAACGGGTCATGTACTGACTTAATTCTACAGTCCCTACCTTCTACTTACGCCAAGAGGAAGAAAGTTATACTTCCAGTTGAGGGCACCCTGATGGAAACCAGGGAGACACCCGCTCTGCTTATTGGGGAATCTTCCTCTTCTGTATCCAAGACGAAAGCCAAGGGTAAGAAGAAGAAGACCTCCACAAAGCCGATAGGCGGTGTCAGTAAGGTAGAAGGAAAGGGCAGGGCAAAAGTTTCGGGGTTAACAGTAGGGAGGGAGGGATGTTCCTATTGTCACGGGAAAGGGCATTAGCAGAAGGGATGCAGGGCTTGGAAAGCCAGAATCCAGGATCTGAAGCAAGTTGTGGCTTCGACTTCGGGTGTGTTTGTGATTAAAAACAGTCTGTCAATTAACTCTACTTCCTGGGTACAAGATACCGGATCAGGATCTCATATCTGTAATTCATTACAAGCTTTGAGAAACCGTAGAGTTATCAGGGCAGGTGATATGACTCTCTGGGTAGCTAAAGGAATGAGCGTGGACGTTGTATCTGTAGGGAATATCACCTAGCATTGGCAAGTGGGCAGATATTGATTCTGCATAACTGTTTGTATGTACCTAGTCTAGTTTGTAAGCGATGTGGTCCACATCCACCTAAATCAAAGTTTGATTGGGTCAGGTACACTAGAGGACAGTATATACGTGTTAAATCAAGCTCAGGTTTTCAACGTCCAGAACACACTTAAAAGAAAGTCTCCAGAATTAAATAAGTCTTTCTTATGGCATTGTAGACTGGGTCAATTAAATGAAATACGGCTGTCGAAGTTACATAGAGAGGGATATTTGGATCCGTTCGAATATCAGTCTTATGCAACTTGTCAATCTTGTCTCATAGGAAAGATGACAAAGACTCCGTTCATTGGACACGGAGTAAGAGCGAGCGAGCTCCTAGGGCTCATACACAGCGACGTGTATAGTCCAATATCTATAGATACACGAAGTGGTTATTCCTATTTCGTTACTTTTTACAGATAATTTCTCTTGGTAAGGACATGTCTTCTTGATGAAGCATAAATCCGAGGCCTTTTAAGAAATTCCGGGAATAAAAGAATTAAGTGGAAAAACAAACAGGAAAAAGTATCAAGACACTGAGATCTGATCAATGTGTGAATACTTGATTGCCGAGTTCCTGGATTACTTAAAAGAGAATGGAATTCTCTCTCAGCTTACTCCTCCATACACAGCACAACACAACGGTGTATCGGAAAGGCGGAACAGAACCCTATTGGATATGGTACGTTCCATGATGAGTAACGTTGAGTTACCGCAATCCTTCTGAGGTTATGCACTAGAATCAGCTGCTTATCTTTTGAATAAGGTTCCTACCAAGACTGTGCCTACCGCACCATATCAGATGTGGAGTGGGAAGAAACCCTATCTTCAGTATCTGAAGATATAGGGGATGTCCGGCTTTTGTCAAAAAGAAGTATGCGGACAAGCTCGAGGCACGCTCAGTGCTGTGTAGATTTGTGGGATACCCAAAGAACTCCAGGGGTATCTTTTCTATTATGCGGAGGAACAAAAGGTTTTTGTTTCTCTTCATGCCACTTTTTAGAAAATCAATTTTTTGAAAAAGGACTAGTGGGAGCACAATAGAACTGGAAGAAATTCCAGAACCACAAACTATTACTGAAGGTATGGTAGAACCAGAGGTTTCAAAAGAACAGGACGTCCCTGCGCCAATCCGCAGGACTAGTAGGCAGTTTCATCCGCCCGAGAGATACTACGGTTTTCTCATAGACGGGGATAGAGTGGATTGCATCATTGACAATGATGAGCCAACTAGCTTCCAGCAAGCCATTCAGAGCGGCGACTCGGTAAAATGGCTGGATGCAAAACGGACCAAGATGGGGTCCATATACACCAACAAAGTATGCACTTTGAACATTGCTCCAGAAGGGGTAAAACCCGTAGGCTGCAAATGGATCTTCAGAAAGAATATTGGTATAGAAGGACATGTTGAAACCTATAGGGCTAGACTTGTTGCAAAAGGTTTTTGTCAAAGACCTAGTTTGGACTATGATGAAACCTTTTCTCCAGTGGCTATGCTTAAATCCATTCGGATCCTTCTTGCCATTGCTGCCTTCCAAGATTTTGAGATCCGACAGATGGACATAGAGACAGCTTTTCTAAATTGTTATTTGGAAGAGTGTGTCTATAGGAATCAACCAGAGGGTTTCAATCAAAGTGGGAGCAGCGGGAGTGTGTGCAAGTTTCTTAAGTCCATTTATAGACTAAAGCAGGCATCGTGGAGTTGGAACATCTGTTTTAATGAGACAGTCAAAAGAATTCGACTTTATCAAAAATCCAGATGAAACATGCATTTATAGTAAGTTTGTAGTGAGAACTGTGGGATTCCTCATCTGGTACGTGGATGAGGTTCTCTTGATAGGAAATGACATTTCTATAATACAATCAGTCAAAAGATTCTTGTCACTAAGGTTCTCCATGAAAGACCTGGGTGATGCCAACTACATTCTGGGGATCCAGATCTATCGTGATAGATCAAAGAGGATAGTGGGACTTTCACAGTCAAGGTACATCAACACCATACTAAAAATATTTAGTATGGAAAATTCAAAGCGCGGTAGTCTACCGGCTTGTCACGGAATCACCATCTCCAAAGAGATGTCTCCCAAGACTGATTTGGAAAGGGCTCGCATGTCGATTATATCCTACTCTTCTGCGGTATGCTCTATAATGTATGCGATGTTGTGTACCAGACCAGATGTATCTTACGCACTGAGCGCGGTAAGTCGGTATCAGTCAAACCCAGAGAAGAAGCACTGGGAAGCAGTAAAGAACATTCTCAAGTACCTGAGAAGAACTAAGGAGATGTTCTTGGTGTATGGCGGAAAAGGACCTCCAGATCGAGGCCTTTGCTTACTCCAGCTTCCAAAGTGATAAGAATGACTCCAAGTCCATGTCAGGTTATGTCTTTACCCTCAATAGAAGGGCGGTCTGTTGGAAGAGCTCCAAGCAGGACACCGTTGCAGACTCGACGAAGGAAACAGAGTAGTTCACTGCAATGAGACACCGCAAAATAGGCAGTCTGGATGAGAAAGTTCTTAACTGAACTTCAGGTGGTTCCTTCTATTGTTGGTCCAATACTTTAGTATTATGACAACAAACGGCTCTATAGCTTTAAGGAAGGAACCCAGGTCCCATCAGAGATCCAGACATATCTTGAGGTGGTACCACCTGATCAGGGAGATCGTAGATCTCCGGGAGATCAAGGAGAGGAGAGTGGATATGGAGAACGACACTGCAGATCCACTCACAAAGGCCATCCCTCAGACACAAATCGAGGGGCTATTCGGGATCTTAGGTCTGCGATATGCCAATACATGGCCTTAGTGGAAGTGGGAGATTGTTAGTGATATATGCCCTAGAGGCCATTATTGTATCATACTGGTTTGTATATTACTTAATGGAAGCTTGGGATATACACGGATATAGTAATAGTCTTGCTCGAAATGGTAGTATGCTACCTGGTTTGTTTCTACCTCAATATGTGCATGTGTTTCTTAGCATATCGCTTATACATATTGGTGGATCCCTTAGGATCTTTGCTTGATTATCAGCGTTGTGATGGCAGTCACACTAGTGGGGGCTAGGTAATCTATAAGCACATCCTATACAGGTCCCTAGTCGTAGGATTATCGATACGGGGCATCGATACTCCAGAGTAGACTTGTGTATACACTTCTCATCCCAGTAGGGGAGATGGTCTGTCCCACAGCCATTAGTACATCGTACTGGAGATAGTATGCATGTGCTCATTAGGTTATGAGTATACTGGACAGGACTCGTCGGGAACTGCTTGTGGGTATTATACCTATCGTCGGGTAGCAGTTCCCAGGTGATATGAGTACATCTTAGTCCGTCGACTTGACGCTGCTACTTCGTCTCGAGTGTGTTCCCACTGTACTTTGATTACTACCCTACCACGGCTCAAAGGAGTCGTGCAAACAGGTAGTAGTTGGGTGCAGTCCCGAAGCACTTGGAGGCAGTGACGGTTAGATAGGATTCGTCTCTCCCAGTATTGGGGGTTGATATCACGCTGTGTTCGGAAAGCCATTACACAAAGTCCTTGGCTAAGGAAAGAGAGATTTACTGGTACGTACTCCAGTAGTTTCTCAGGGTGTTTTGGGCTATACTCCGACACGACTTATTGCGCTATTAGGGGTCTGATGTTTAACGCCCCCTAGGCCCGATATGCGATACTCTTAGACAAATAGACCGGACTGTACGGAGATTGTCACATAAAGGCTCAGTAAGAGTTCGAATGAGTTAGCTCATCGGCCTTCTTATCGACACATACCTGGGTAGCCGTTACGTGCATCTAGTACCGCTTGCGGCTTGTGGTTAAACCAACTGCCAGCGTAGTGTCGAGTCTTTAGAGTCCCACAAAGAGAGTTTCCCTGCACCGGGCAAAAGGTGTAGAGGCCGTATGGTTTTACGGCAGGGCTTCGATCACTTACGTGTACTTGTGCACGTATGATGATCGGACGGATAATACTAGTGGGCTTTGGTTTAAGACAGATCCTAGTATTATATTGATGGATTATTTTCGTCTCTTTGTATTCGTATTCTTCGAAATGCGGATGCGGGTATATATATATACGGATGAGGGGCATTCTCGTAATTTACTCGGGATTGTTTATAGAAGGAGACACCTAATTAGGGTTTTAATCTTTTGATTAAAACATTATTAGGTGGAGGAAATGAGGTGGAGGCTAGCATGGCTCTTTGGTGTTACTCATGACATGACTCATTTTGTGATGATTATGTTTGCTAGATATTTTTATCAAGCATGCTAGATATTTTTATCAAGGGTGCTAGATATTTTATGTGGAGGAATTATTCATCAAAAATAAAGGCTTGAGCCATTCTCACTTCATATGCTCTCTCTTCTTCACTAGCCTTTCCTCAAGTCATCTTCTTCTTCCTCTTAACCCTAAAATCTCTCATGTGTTGAGAATCCTAGGGTTCCAAGAAACAGACCACCTCATCTTCTTACTCTACACCCTTTAGGGCTTCTAGTTTAGCGAACTAGAAGCCGTAGTTATCTCGGATTTGAGGTAGGAGCTCGGACTATAGACTCTCGGGTGGATCGTCTTTGACTCGAGGAGGTCGTCGAGGTTGCCCGATCCATTCCGATCCTTAGAGCTTGTGACGAGGAGAAGGACAGCAATGAAGACTTGAAGGACTTGTAACGTAAGGTATAAAAGTTTTTTCGAGTAGTTAACCTCTTAGCAAGTTTAGCTAGTTAAGGTTTAGCATCGATCCTGGAGTTCAAGTCGGTGTTGCGAGCTTTGAAAAATCTTTTTTGAACATTCTGCCTCCCCGCGGACCCGCGGGGTGCGCGACATCGACTTACAGAAGGTACGGCGGGGTGATCTCTAGGCTGTAAATGTTGCCATCGAGATCTGGAGTTAGGGATATGCCGTTGCTCCACTTTCGTTTGACAGATATGCCCGCACCCTGCTGGAATGAGGAGAACGTCGAGCTGGAGCTAGGATTTTTGCCATCACTCCACTTTTTTTTGTTAACATTGCGTCTGCACCGAGAGGGAACGTCGAGTTGGAGCTGGGATTTTTCCATTACTTCTTTTTTATTTTGACCCTTGGGTCTTTTGTTGACATTACGTCTGCATCCTGCTGGAATGAGAAGGAACGTCGATATAGTCTCTAAGTTTCATATGAACCGTCTAGATTTGGAGCTAGGATTTTGCCATGGATCCATTTTTTGTTTCGACCCTTGGGTCTTTTGTTGACGTTACGTCTGCATCCTGCTGGAATGAGAAGGAACGTCGAGATAGTCTCTGAGTTGTATATGAACCGTCAATACTTGGAGCTAGGATTTTGTCATGACTCGTTTTTTGTTCGACCCTTGGGTCTTTGTTGACGTCGCGTCTGCACTGAGAAGGAACGTCAAGTTGGAGATGGGATTTTGCCATTACTCCTTTTTTATTTGGTTCCTTGGAGCTTTGCCGACGTCACGTCAGCACCCTGTTGGAATGAGAAGAGCGTCAAGCTGATCTTTAGGCTGTAGATGTTGCTATCAAGATCTGGCTCTCCCTTTGACGAAGTCTGGTGGGAAAATATGGTTCCCTTCCTTTCATTTGTGCCCATGGATCGTATATAAGAGTCAATATGGACATACTTGCAGGGCAGAGGAAATTTTATTTTATTTTATTTTTTGTTGCCGCGATACTCTATCTTTTCTGCTTTTCTTATCGTGAAAGTCGCGATTGCCCAATCATTTCGGCTTTTTTTATGCGCGGTGCCCAATCATTTCGGCTATTTTTTATATTTTTACTCGATGCTTTTTATTGTGAGCTGTCCAAACATTTGGCTATATTTTTTATATTCATTTTTTTTTACTCGCTGCTATTTTTATATCAAGTTTAGAATCTGAAACCAACCTTGGCATCAGCATCGCTAGACTAGAATATTGCCAGGAGCGAATCATCATTTGTCGTGAAAGGACTTGAAGTTTGATACCTTTTTAGGCATCAGCATCGCTGCGACTGGAATATTGTCAAGAGCGACTCATCATTTGCCTTTATTGATTTGAACAAAGGGGGCTTAGCAAACAGGGTTAAGATCCTGTCGACTAAGGCTTTTTGACTTTATGAGCCGTAAGAGTCTCATAAAGGTATTTCTCCCTATGAGTTGTAAGGATCTCGTAGGCGTATTTTCTCCTTAGGGATCGTAGGGATTCCTAAGTGTGTGTTCTCCTATAAGTCGTAAGGATCTTATAAAAGTATTTTCTCCTTATAAGTCGAGAGGACTTACAAGTGTCGTTCACCATATGAGAACATTTCTCGTCATTAGTGGAACTTGGCGGGGAAATCATTTATATGTACCCATGGATTGTATACAAGGGCCAATATTGAACCGCCTGTAGGGCAACTTGGGGGATATGACGGCTTAAGAACAGGTTCAGATCCCTGTAGCTTAAGGCTTTTGAATCCTATGAGCCATGAGGGTCTCATAGGGGGAGTTCTCCTAACGAGTAGAGAGGATCTCGTAAGTACAAAAAAAATTACGAGATTGCGCCCTTCCGTGTTTTCACAAGCTCGCCGGTACTCCTGCTATTTTTACTCATGGCGCCCTTTCGGGTTTTCATCCGTGCCCATTTTGCTTGTGGATATACCGTTTTTTTTACGAGATTGCGCCCTTCCGGGTTTTCACAAGCTCGTCGGTAGTCCTGCTGTTTTTACTCACGGCACCCTTTCGGGTTTTCATCTATGCTCATTTTGCTTGTGGACATACCGTTTTTTACCCATCTATTTGCCAGTAGGATTTGGGGGTGACTTCACCGCTGGAGTAGCTTTGTAGCCAGTAGGACTTGAGTTGCAGTCTTCGCCGTTGGGGCTTCGATTGCAATATAGATCTCAATAGAGCATATCACCGTTTTGGAGGCGATGTGCTAGTTTAGGGACATTTCGGTCCATTATCACCATGTTTGAGGCAAATTTTAGTTTTAAAGACTTCTCGGTCCACTGTCGCCATGCTTGAGGCGAATTTCTAGTTTAAGGATATCTCGGTCCGTTGTCGCCATGTTTAAGGAGAATTTCTAGTTTAAGAACATCTCGGTCCGATGTCGCCATATTTGAAGCGAATTTATAGTTTAAGGACACATTTCGCTCCGATGTTGCCATATTTGAGGCGAATTTCTAGTTTAAGGACATTTCGGTCCGATGTCGCCATATTTGAGGCGAATTTTTAGTTTAAGGACATTTCTGTCATGACTCGAAGGTACCGCGTGACTGGCACTTGAATCATGTGAAGTCTATAGGACCCCACCTAATTCAAGTAAGCCAAAAGCCCAGAAATCTAAACCATTTTTAAAGAAAAGAGTGAAGAAAAACTTGTTTTAAAGCAAGTGGTTTTAACAAAATAAGGCATTAAATATTTTAAAAGCAACATCATATTTTCCCGAAAATTTCGGCAGAGTCTCCTTTGTAAATACTGGCCCCCAAACGGGTACAACACATGAAATACATAATAATGAATAAAGGCATTCCCAAGCGGAAGCTAGCTCTTCGCCAAATGGAGGAAACCACCACACAAGCAATGTAATATACAACGCCGAAGGGCGAGGGTCAAAACTCAGAAGAAAACCAACATCCTCAAGAAAACCAAAGAAAAATCATAAAAATACAAGCGCGCGACTCTAAGTTCGAAAGAATATATAACTGGTCTTCTAAGTCTATCAATATACAAGTCTGGTTGATGGAGTTTACTAGATACAACTGAAATAAATAAAATGCAACGGTGGTCATGATGCAAGTGAACCCACCTACCAAGCAATCACCCGGAAGAAAGCAGTGTGCCAGCAAGACGCAATGAAACCTGTACGGCCAAACCTGTAAGAAACTGTGGCACAACGGGGGTGGGTTGCCAACTCGTGAGTAGAAAACATCACCGAGAAGAAATCGCATGTATGACTCTCTCCTAGGTCATACAATAAAATATACAATACTACAACAAGGGTGACAGTATATCATAAGTGTGATATCAAAGTACTCGTGTCTGTGTCATGAATAATAATATATCGATGCATGACATGTACTAATGCATCATCCAATGTGTGTTCAGCAACGACACACAAATCATGATAAAACCCGAGTGCCCAGCATCGACACTCAAAACATCTCGAAATCTATGTCCAACAGCGATACATAATACTCAAAACTCGGGCTCCGCATAGTCAAGATCGGCCCATATCCATCTCTCCCATACTCCGAACGGTATCCTCCGGATATCCGTCGAGTTTCCAATACAATCACCGGTAGGTAGTGCTCCCCTGCCAGGCTCATCGTCCACTATGAAATCACTCTCTCCCCGGGGTACCTCACCAGGTCCACTATGTACCAGCAGACGGTTCATCCTCCTCCTCGAATCGGGTCTCGAAAACCAACTCAGAACCGAGAAAACAACATGGTGGACGCTACTCATCATATCAAGGAAAACCGCATCTTTCTCTTTTAAAATTATCATAAGTTTATAAACATTCACATGCGGTTTCCCAAAACCAGAAATCTCATGAAGATCCGAAATCTCAAAATCACTAGTTAGTGAACAATGAATATCGGCATAAAGCCCCCACGATATTGCATAACAGAATGAATGCATGATGTATCTGAGTAAGAAATGCAATATCAAACTAGCATATGAAGGCAAGCGTACTAGTACTATATTGAAACTACCAGCTAGAAATTTATACAAATGAAGTAATGTTTTCTAATGTGTACGTGACATGGAAATTACCGATAATGGTGTGTGTGAGCCGGCAAGCAAGTGTACGTGGAGCATACGCATCATCGGTAATGGTGCTGATGTCCTGACAACAGGGGTTCATAATAACTAAAGAAACACATTTATAAGCATGCAATGCGATGAGAACAGCATGAATATACGGAAAATGGTGTAGTAACCGCAACACTGAAGAATATACCTATCCATATACGAGTCATACAGTTTTTTGGTGTTTGAAATAGCACGAATCGTGGTTTTAGAAAAATAGGGGGTACGGGGTCCTTGAGAAAAGATACGTCTTTTGAAAATCCGTAGTATCCCTCGGCCTGTCTTTAAATTACTAACGATTCGTTAGTTTTGAAAATAAGTATGACTCGAGCCCAGTCGAAAGGGTAAGAAAAACCACCTACAGTCCGAGTCGATATATCTAGTAGTCGGCGATCCCGCCTCAATAGCGTCACGTACGGTAAGATATATAGTATGACATCCTCGAGTCACGAGTGCGGATCAATCATCATATCTATATCTTGTACGGTAAAATCTATCGTACGGCATTCCAAAATCGGGGTACGGGTCAATTATCACATAAACCTCATTATCCATATAGTATCATTATCGATAAATCAAGAATTAGGGGTACCGTTCTAAAATCTAGTAAATTCCCATATCATCAAACATATATCCTCGTGTGTATAAAAACACATCGTCCAACGATTCGCTATAATATCATGTCGTGTATCATATCACGACCCAATCATATATCACAATCTCACGGCATCATGCCCGATCATATCGGCTCATCTCCAAGTATCATATACTAGGCTCATCATCCGTGTATACGTGTGTGTGTGTGTGTACACACACACCAACGCATCTACATATATATATACACACACACACACACATATATAAACATATACACCCAAAAATCATATCACGTGTGTGCATGTGTGTGTGTGTCAACCTTTACTCTAGGGTTTCGCAACTAAGAAAACTAACTAAAAGCATTATCTTCTAATTTCGCTAAAACTAACCCATGATCTCCTAAAGCCTTTCCTGCTAATTATTCAAGTCTCACCAAACACATATTTATATATATAACATATTCGTATGCTACACTACAAAATTGCGGGGGTGCTATACGTCATCCACCCGACTTCCCCCGTAGATATACATCTACTCACCTGGACGCCTCGGCTAATCTGCTCCGATTTCAGCTCTGTCCTTTCCGTGCCACATCCGACGCCTCTGCACCCGATCCTAGAAATGTACACAAGTAAAAAGAGAATAAATATAAAATTAGTCGTGGACACAACCAATACAAGTCAACCACGCACCCTAACTAGACGCGCACGCACTTGGTGCACAAAACGCTCTCGCGACAACACCACAGACCACAAATAGGGTCACAATACGTGGCAACTACCAAACCAAAAACCCAATTGCACCAATCGCGCGTCCACGACACATCAAATATTATATAAAATAGGTTATAATTCACCAAAACCTCAAACTTAGCTAAAATCGATTTAACCAAAAACCTAGTAAGCATATTTTAACCGTTTTAGTACAAACTTGATGTTTTAACAATTTTAGTGGCTACAATGCTCACTAAATAACTTAATTAGGTCAAACAAATACCAGCTAGATTTTTAATCTCACTTATTTACATAATTCTAAAAATCTAGTTTGCAAAATACATGATTTGGACAATTTTTAAAATAACAATTAGCAAACTAGCAACTAGCTTACATTTTTGCATGTCATAACATGAAAATCTATTCACAACCATAAACCAATGATCAAAACCCTAACTTGATCCAACCCTTTTCTTGTAAAACTTAACCTTGAAATTAGAATCAAGTTAACACCTAATTAGTTTAGATTTAAGTAATTAAACAACAATTAAACCTTAGGGTTAAGATTATACCTCCACAAATTTAGAGATCTCACTTGAAATCTAGCCTCCCAAACTTGCTTCTTTTCACCAAGATCCATACTAGAGTAGCCAAGGAAAAATGGGTAAGGATTAAAATTGGAATTAGTGGGGTTTTATATTGATTTTTGAGGCAAAATGGATGAATTTTTTGAAGAGAAATGAGAGGAGAAAATGCGGGGGGCTGTTGTGAGCTGCTGGCCGAAATGTGGGGGTGAGTAGTGTGTGTGTGTGTGTGTGAGTGAGAGTGTGTAGAAAAGTCCATGCCTCAAGTCAACTAACACCATACCTCTTATCTCCTCATTTTCTTTTTATTTCTTTTTTCTTTTCTTTTGTTTTCTTTTCTTAAATTTGGAGGGGAGAATGGGGAGGGGCTGCTGCCTAAAGGCTCGACCAAGTGGGGAAATGGGGGTGGGTGTGTGTATGGCAAGTTCCAAGTGAAGGAAATACCACCATACCTTAAATACTTTAATTTATTTTCACAATTTAAGCATTTTTCCTTTATATTTTCTAAAACCATCTTGACAATTTCTTTTCATTTCAAAAACAATATGTTACATTTTGGTTTAATGTGTCATGATGCACTAAACTTGTATTAACCCATTCTAATTTGTAAATATCACTAATTAAATGTATTAGTGAAGGCTTAAAATAATATTTAAAATAATTAATTACGGAAAATATTTTAGTAAACTAGAAATTTTATAAGTGACCCATTAAATACCAAATACTAGCAATTATATAGTTAGAATAGGTATATTTAAGTCTCTGTTAAAAAATAATTATTTCTTAGTTTTTACGGAAAACACCAGTTATTTTACCGATTATCCGAAATTTCACCTAAACGATTTTCAAAACGTTACAATTTCAGACTGGTGTCGCCATATTTGAGGCGAATTTTTAGTTTAAGGACATTTCGGTCCAGTATCGCCATGTTTGAGACGAATTTCTAGTTAAGGACATCTCGTTCCTTTGTCGTCATATTTGAGGCGAATTTCTAGTTTAAGAACATCTCGGTCTTGTATCGCCGTTTTTTAGACGAAGTTTTAGTTTAACGACATTTCGGTCCGGTATCGCCGTTTTTTTAGACGAATTTTTAGTATAAGGACGTCTCGGTCCGATATCACCATATTTGAAGCGAATTTTTAGTTTAAGAACATTTCGGTCCGATGTCGCCATGTTTAAGGCGAATTTTTAGTTTAAGGACATCTCGGTCCAGTATCGCCATGTTTGAGATGAATTTCTAGTTTAAGGACATCTCGGTCCTTTATCCCCATATTTGAGGCGAATTTCTAGTTTAAGGACATCTCGGTCTGTATCGCCGTTTTTGAGACGAAGTTTTAGTTTAAGGACATCTCGGTCCGGTATCGCCGTTTTGAGGCGAAGTTTTAGTTTAAGGACATCTCGATCCGATGTCGCCATATTTGAGACGAATTTTTAGTTTAAGAACATCTCAGTCCGATGTCGCCATATTTGAGGCGAATTTTTAGTTTAAGAACATCTTAGTCTGATGTCGCCATGTTTGAGGCGAATTTTTAGTTTAAGAATATCTCGGTCCGGTGTCGTCATGTTTGAAGCGAATTTTTAGTTTAAGGACATCTCGGTCCGATATCTCCATATTTGAGGCGAATTTTTAGTTTAAGGACATTTCGGTCCGTTATCGCCATGTTTGAGGCAAATTTTTAGTCTAAGGATATTTCGGTCCGTTGTCGCCATGTTTGAGGCAACGGTGCTTCTTTGTATACTACTCTCAGAGTTTTTGACTCAGAAAGATAACGAGCGGACACGAACGTCGTCATCTATTATTTACCTAGGTCATGACTCGTTAGGCGTAATATTTTTTGAGGAATCGGACGTTTATTGGCCGGAAGGGTCTTTTGCCATGCATATCCATGAGCAGGTAGGCTCCACCTTGGTAGACTTTGTCTATGATGTATGGGCCTTCATAGTTTGGCTCGAATTTCCTCCGTTTTGCACGATAGGGGATCATCGGTCTTTTGACGACTAGCACGAGCTCGTCTTGGCGGAATGTTCTCGGCCTAGTCAGCCTTTCGTATGACCATGTCATCCTTGCCTTATAAGTCTTCAGGTTTTGCTGTGCTATAAGGAGAGTTTCGTCGAGGGCAATTTCCTCAGGGATTTTTTCTTTCCCTTTATTTTTTTTTTGCTCAAACCCTTATTTGTAGGTCCGAGGTTCTTTTCAGGCAGCGTGCGGCTACGCAGCTAAATGTTCTCACAGTTCTTCTCCCCCTCTTCTTTTTCGGAGGTGGAGTTTTTGAAGAGAGGGCTGAGGGTCATTTCGTTCTCAGAATCGCTCCCGAAGGTAAGAACTTGGGATTTTTTCCTTTCCGGACTGGTATCAACCATATGACAGTTACCAGTCGTTTTTTCACGCGTACTTGTCGCACCTTTTTGTTGTCGACGAGCTTCGCGCTTTATCCTCTTGAAGTGTTTTTTATAGGCAACATATCCCTGCCACCACTTCTCGAAGGCGCTGCACTCTTCGGTGGGATGGGTAACCCTCTGATGATATAGGAAGTAGTTTGGATGTGAATCCTCTCCGTCGAGGCATATGACCCGGGGAGTGTTCCTACCAGAGGTGGCAGCTTCATTCCCATTGATAGGGCTTTGGAAAACCGCTTCTCTGCCTTGATCCTGCTCTTATTTGTCGCAGGTATGCCTTGGAGTACTTTACGACTCCACCTTGCCGCAGCTTCTTCATCCTGACGCTGACGCTTAGCCTTTTCGTATATGGCTGTTTCGTGTTCTCGGTCAGCTTTGCTTTTTCGAAATGCTTCATTTAACAGCCTATCGATCTGGTTTTCTGGCAGTTCCGGGGATTTTAGCGCCGATTCTTCCCCCAGTTTCTCTGTATTGTTTTCTGACGCTAAGGGAGTTTCATCATCATTTAACAACGAATGGGAGACCATGTGGCAACTTGCTACATAGTCTTCGGTTTCTTCTGATGAGTCATTTTCTCATCGTTGTCACTATCTTCGTTCTCAAGAATATGCTTGAGGAACTTTTCGAGGGTGACTGGTGTCCGTGCCTTCTGGTTGTACTCTTCCAACGCGTCAATGTGCTTTTGTATGTTTATGCTCTTGTCGTCATACTCGGCAAGCTGCACAGGCTTCTTGGTCTTCTTCTTTTTCTTCGAATACTTTGAAGGCTTGACTTGGGGATTTTTCCCTTTGTCAACAAATTTCGGTACGGGACGCGGTTTCAGTATCCCTTCGATGATTTCGGGTTCAAGCGAGCTTTTCCACCTGACTGCCGGACATGCCTGTAGATCTTTCAGCATTCTTTTGGTTTTAGCTGAAAGAACGACTTCCCATGGAGCTTCTTCCATGAGCGAACATGATTCCCCCGGTGCATCCACTTTTTTATGAATGTGCTTCTGTGGAAGGTTTACCCTCCAGTTCTCAGAAAGCGCGAACTTCCCCTGTTGATACTGATCCTCGACCTAGTTCTTGGAGACGTAGCAATTCTCAATTGGGTGGCTCACCATTCTGTGATAGGAGCAGTAGTTGGGATAGTTGACGTCGCCGGGTTGCGGTGGACGCCGTGGGTCTAGAAATGTGATGAGTTTGTTACGCATTGCCAACTAAAATAGTCTCCTCGTATTATCGTGGGGAAACGAGTAAGCGCGTCCTAGCCTTTCTTCCAGATATAGGCGTGGACGTGCATTGTTTTGGCGAACAGCCGATTTTGGGTCGCTCGGTTGTAGTTGAGTGTTGGCGATGAAGGCCGCTTTCCTTTTACCCTTGGCGTTTCGAGGGTCCATATTTGAAGAGGAATGTCTGTGGCCCATCTGGTCCATTTGGGCCAGTTTATCGATCAAATCCTGGAAGGTCTTCGGCTTGAAGAACGTCATGAACTGGGACACAGTCGTTTGCGGATCTAGGGTCCCGATGAACATGCCCACGGTGGGGGATTTTTCAATGCGTTATTCGCACTTTGACCACAAGTTCCGCTACCGGATAACATATTGGACCCAGGTTTCTCCCGGCCTTACCCTGGCATTGATTGAAGCCGTGATCGGGATGCGTTCACTTGCGCTGGCGAACCGCTGTGTGAACAGCAGCTCCATCTCTGTGAATGTCTTTACGGAGTCATTTGGGAGCTCCGAGTACCATTCAAAATCCATTTCTGACAGACTGCCAACGAATTAGCGAAGCAACAGTTTGTCGTCGACTCCAGTGTTGCCGCACAAAGCTCTGAACTGAGCGACGTGCTGGTGTGGGTTGCCTGTCCCCTTGTACACATGGAACTTAGGGATCATATATCCCGGCGGGTACTTAATTTGGTCATACCAGTCTGGATACGGTCGCCCAGTTCTGACAATTTGATCGGCCGCTTCATTTTCTTGATGAGCTCGTATTTGTTGAGCGATGTAATCATCAAGAGCAGCCTTGGAGATCGTTTCCTCCTTAGCTGTTGATAAAGCCGGAAGAGGGTTTGATGTTTCCCCTCTATCATCCCTCGATAACTATAGGCGTATCCTCGGCTGGGGGTTCTGGCTGGATCATCAATCCAACCATATCTTGAAACAAAAGAGCCATCTGCTTTATGTTGGCGGCCTGCTCAGCAGCTTCCTTGTCCTTTCTTTCAAGAACCCTTCGCAGGAACTCTGAATCGGTCTCCTACTATTAGCGTTGTTCAGATGCCGGTTCCGGACTTTCTTTCTGTCTGGTGAGTGCTGCCATTTTGGTCAGCATTTCCTGGAGCTTTTGTTATTGCTCCTGAACTTTTGTTAACGACCGAGTTTTTGGTCGATGAGCCACGGAAGCACGGCTTTCCTCTTTTTCAGAAGCCATGTAAACCGTGTGTACGATCATGCCCCCGGACTTGGGGCGTTTGGGTTCATCGCCTTTGGAATTTGCCGCAGGCGGTGGAATTTTCTCCGGCCTCCTCCTTTTGTGGGAGGTCGAAGTTGAAGAAGCCATTGTAACATGCACCCGTATGGAAGAAGTCCCTCGCTGTATGGTGGAGGGATCGTCTTCCTCTTTCCGAGCCTTCGATTTCTTCGGTCGACGAGAGTAGTTTTGATCAATCACGGAGTCCTGGACTTTTCTCCAGACTCTATGAATTTTGGAGGAGAGCCGTTGACGGGGCTGCTCCAGCTTTGCCTGCACTGTAGTTTGTGCAAGCGGGGGCGATTTCTTTAGCACCGCCGTTGGAGAGTTCTTTCGCACCCTCCTAAGCAGATCAAAACTGTTCCCGGTTGGAACAGCAGCATCAAATTCCACCATTGGAACTGGCGGAGTAAATCCAGAGGGGGAGTTGCCCCCAGCTTTCCTCACTCGGCGCCAGTGGCGAAGTCGAGCGTGTCTTGCAAAAGGGACCGCCTCAGTTTTGGAAGCGGTTTCATTATGCCCCCAGCTTTAGTGAGGGGCTGTTGTTGGTGTCAGCTTGTTGAAGACTGACGTCCTTGGTAGGGTTTGAAGATGGCCGGCCAATCTTCCGAAAACCGATCTTCTGGTGGGGGAAGCACTTTTGACGAATTCACCTGCAGGAGGAGTTGGGAGGGCTATCCGTTTTGGGGCAGCCCCTTCACGTATGACGAGCCTCTTTGCAAGCCCGTTTTGGTTCTGGCTCAGCCTGTTGAAGACTAAGACGTCTGAACTGGACGGCCCGTTGAGAGAGGCCGTTATGGTTGCAAGTCGATCGAAGATCGACTTCCTGGGAGCTTCGTCTTGCGGCGCTGGGGTGCTGAAACTTGTTGGTGGGATCATAGTCCCGAAGAACTATCCGGTAGTAGCTTGAGTTACTTACCCTACCGACATTGAAAAGATGGAGGATGCACTGGGCCCATAAGTCACTCCTCCAGTTGGGGCGGAGCGGGAGTTGCTGTTGCAACTTGTGCAGCTGGAAGCCATCGATTTTCTCTTCTTCTGCATAGGAACAAGACACCAAATCTTAGTACCTCGAATCCAAGGGCAAACATAGAGGACCGAGATTTTTTTCGCAAACATGACACACGAAGTGTGGAGTGGACAGAGGAAAAGGTCCCACAGGGCATGCCAGAATATGTTCACCACCGGAAGACGGACCGGGACGTTGGGACGTCTGGCCTGAATTCTGGGGGCAGATGCTATTTAGATTTATCCGTCCACCTCTTCGAAGATACCAAGTTGATTTATGGCACCGTATATCGGAGGTTTGGACGAACACGACCATTGTAGCAGACTTTATCAGATTCCCCCTTGTTTGTGAGGGGTTTTTGATTGTGGGGACGCTCTTTCCTGCAGGCGCAAGCCCCTGCAGTTAATTACATTACCGTATCGCGATAACCACTTTCTCCTCCTCCGGAGGTTCACTTCGTATCGTGTGTATGTTTGTTTTATTTTGGTTGCCCGTGGATTGTATACGGAGACTATTTTATGTTGTCGCCCGTAGGGCGTGGATTAGTCCAAATCCGTATATTTTTAGATTTGGGTTTGGGTTGATTTAAGGATCATTAATCTGGTTTGAGATTAAGATCAGTTTAAACATATGAGCATTTGGGCTCGATTATTTTAGTTTAAGGGCATCACGGTCCATTATCGCCATTTTTGAGGCGAAATGTTAATTTAAGAACGTTTCGGTCCTTTATCGCCATTTTGGAAGCGAATATTAGTTTAAGGACATTTCGGTCCAATATCGCTTATGTTTGAAGCGAAATGTTAATTTAAGGACGTTTCGGTCCTTTATCGCTGTTTTGGAGGCGAATATTAGTTTAAGGACATTTCGGTCCATTATCGCCATGTTTGATGTGAAATGTTAATTTAAGGACGTTTCGGTCCTTTATCGCCAGTTTGGAGACGAATATTAGTTTAAGAACGTTTCGGTCCATTATCGTCATGTTTGAGGCGAAATGTTAATTTAAAGACGTTTCGGTCCTTTATCGCCATTTTGGAGGCGAATATTAGTTTAGGGACATTTCAGTCCACTGTCTATCTTACGCGCACGTGTATTTGTTACTTGACGAAGTGAACAATGGTGATATGGAATGTGCCCAATTTGAGGCACGATCTGATTTGAGGCGTGCATATCAGTTTGGAAGTGCATCAACGAAAGAAGTTGTTGGTCGGTGGGACCCGCCACCTCTCTGAAAACGTTGAAGAATTACAACGACATGTATCAGAGGTGTGAAGAGATGTACCCTTAAACCAAATCTCTTATTTAAGGGAAAAGGGGTTGTTGTGGACTTAAGAATTTTTGGTCATATTTGAGACCTTGGAAATCAATAGCATGTGGGCTCGATTGATTAAAAAAACAAAAAGGTTTGCCATCAGGAAACTTAGCCAATTTTTGGGCTGAGATTGAGTTTCCATAATTACTCAACAGTGCTGAACACTGGGACATACAGCGCTCACGTGTGAAACACGTAGGGTGCTAGATTAGTGCTAAGCACTAGAGTCCTGTGGTACTCATTTGTGAAACACGTGAGGTGCTCAGATTTGAGCGTTTTTAGTCATTTTTGACTAATCATGGAATGTTGAGCACTCTGCATGATACTCATGTGGAAAGCACGTGAGTGCTGGGCTTTGGGCTTTATTTGTTCGTTTCCCTCTTTTTACAGAAGTTCTAAGCAGTTGGATAGAGCTCACGTGCATTTCACGTGACTGCTTCCTTTTGGGGCGGTTGCCTCATTGACAAAGAAGTTTTTCTTTTTTGCTCTTTAGGCGCCCACGTGAGAAACACGTGAGGCAGATTTGGCTGTTCTTTTTGTTTGCTTTTCTAAGCACTTCTCGTGAGAAACACGTGAAGCTTCAAAATAGTGCTAAGCACTAATCGAGTGACCAAGTTGTTCTTGTGTTTTCTTAGAGATATTGATCTCTGTTAATGACATTTTTAGTCATTGATGATCATCAAAATTTCAGTTTTGAAGATCTTGGACCATCATTATCGTTTGTATTGAAGAACTAAGTTCTTTTTCACTTTTCTAAGAACCAAATTCTTTATGTAGAGTTAGACCTTAATTTTGGAGGAATTAAATTACCATATGTTCTTGTTCTTTCTTTTTAACTTAGTTCTTTTCCTCTAAATTTTGAATCTGCAAAACAGAATCTTCCCGATGAGAATTAAATTCTCAACTTATGGGGAGATCTGCTTCTGCAAATCTCAATCAGAGAAAGAACTGAGTTCTTATATGAAGGGTTAAACCCTTAAAGAGGCAAATGGGAGATAATATGATCTCTGTGTTTCTTTACATAGGGTTTCAACGAGGCAAATTTCCTTTGAGAATTAAATTCTCTTTCTTTTTCAAAAGCTCACTGTATATATTTTTTTGCAGAAGCTTGTAGGGAGTTCTGTGTGTCTTTAGATTTAATCTCCCTTCTCCTATTTAAAGAAGAAGGGAAAAAATCAGTATGTTAAGAAAATCTCTCATTGAGAGATCATGAAGATTAATTAGTGAATTTTATTCACCGTTGGATTTTCAATCCAAAGGCTCTCTATTTAACAGATAAGATTTTTTGTTTATTTAACAAGATTAAGAAATATTTTCCTATGAATATCTTGTTAATTTAACAAAATTAGGAAAATATTTTCCTAAGATAGAATTTTATTCTATCATATGATCGGGGGTAATTTTATAATTACCGTTGGATCTTTGATCCAAGGGTCCTCTGTTTAACAGAGAAGATCTTTCTAGTTTGAGAAAGATCAAGAAAATATTTCCCACATAGAATTTAATTCTATCAGGTGGTTTGATTGGTGATATTTTATCACAATTGGATTTTAAATCCAAGATTCTCTATTAGAGAAAAATCTTTCTATATTAAAAAGATCAGAAAAAATATTTCCCAAATAGAATTTAATTCTATCACATAGAATCAGATGTGAGTATTTTAAAATTGGGACGCTCACATGCTTTGCATGATACCCATGTAAGCGCCAAAACTTCAAACAAGTGCTTAGCACTTTTGCATAAAAAAGGATGGGATGAATAAACAGAGCCCAAATAAGTGTTTAGCACTTTTGAACAAAAAAGAGACTGAGCAGACTAAGCCTAAATTGGCTAAGTCTCTTGCAGTTAAGCCCAAATGCTCTGTTGTTGGACCTTAATAAAATTTAAGGATCCTAAAAATATTGCTAAGATGACCTTATTCTCAAATAAGACTAACGTCTCCATAGTTAAAATAAATTGGGCCCAAATGCTCAGGTGGATCTTGATCTCAAACTAGATTAACGGTCCTTAAACCAAACAAAATATTTTTGAACTAAAGGAATATATAACCTAAGTTCAAAACCTAAACCCAAATCTAAAATATACGGATTTAGACCGATCCACGCCCTACGGACGACGACATAAACTAGTCTCCGTATACAATCCACGGGCAACCCAAAATAAATAAAATAATACACGACATGAAGTAAACTGCTGGAGCAGAAGAAAGTGGTTATTACAATGCGATAACGTAATTAACTGCAGGGGATTGCGCCTGCAGAGAAGAGCGTCCCCACAATCAAAAAACCCTCACAAATGAGGGGGAAACTGATAAAATCTACTACAACGGTCGCATCTGTCCAAACCTCCGATATATGGTGCCATAAATCAACTTGGTATCTTCGGAGAGACAGATGGATATTTCCAAATAGCGTCTACCCCCAAAATTCAAGCCAGACGTTCTAACGTCTCGGTCCGGTCTTTCGGCGGTGAACAGTGGCATTGAGCATGGTTGAATACATGTTGAGAGGAATGGGCTTCATTATTTTATTACAAATGAATTATGATATTTTTTGCATGGTTGAAAAATGTTGAAGCGATTCTACTCTCTTGATTATATCATTCTCTCGTGTCCTTCAAGACATGCTCATGGCTATCTTTCCTCACCTCCTCCCCCTTCTTTAGATGCTCTTTTGAGCTTAGATTTGAGAGAAAAGGATAGTGGAAAATTCCTACATCCCCACTCTCTATTCTTAGCAAGCTTGGAGTGTCGATTGCTTCAGTAGGTATTGGATCGGTTCTCTCAGGTGGATCATCTTCGACGAAGGAGGACCGACTTGCAAACGCAACTCGGAGCTCTTGAAAGCATGCTAGAGTCCAACCCAATTGGAGCAAATGAAAATGCTACAAAGGTTGTGATTTCTATTTTTGTGTGCTTGCTAGTTTAGGTGTTTGGTTAGATTCTTGGTTTTAAGTTTCTAGTGCCAAGAAAATTTTTGTTTTTGAATTCCGCATTGACCGCGGGTTAGCGGCGAGGGCATTATGAACTTTAAATGATATCAAAGTCACCCAAACACCCTAAACTAGATAGCTACGGCTCCCGAATCCCGTCGTTTTTTCCACGCAAAAACTGCCAAAAAAATAATGAGGAATTTCATGCTATATTGATGTTTTGACTCCCCACGGGCTCTCGGTTTGGACCGAGAAGCTGCGGGGAGGTGCACGGGGACCCCGGGGATGTCTCGAGAGGACCTATGGAGGGACCACACCCCCGAGACCACCCAAATGGTGGCCTTGGGGGGTGGCGACCCGAAACTGCCTCAGAAGGCAGTTTCTGGTCCGCCCACCCCTATGGCCACCTTAGGGTAGCCTAGGGGGTGGGTACCCCCTGGGTGCCTCCAAGTCGACGTTGATTTTATGCTAGGGTCCTCCTCAAAGTTTCGGATCAATCCGAGCTCATTTCGGACTCCCGGAGTGGGTTTTAGCATAGAATTTCTTATCGGTTTTTCGCACACTTGATTTTCGGTATTTTGGAAAATTGAAGTGTTGGCTATTTGTGTGTGGTGTTCGATTGTCGTAGGCTTAATGATGGTTGCATGTATCATAACATTTGGTAAAATTTTGTCTAATTGCTATATGTATTAATTAGACGGGGTTACGGAATTGATACTCGCAAGTTTGCATGTTCTGTGATGGATATTGTTTTGGTGATTATGGTTATGTTGGATTTGTCGCGATGGATATCCCGGTGTATGTAGTATTAGATGTAGTTCTCTGTGATGTAATGTATATTCATATTGCGTGACGAGCATCCGACATGTGGACTGTCGTCATCGCGGCTTGTATTATTCTTTGGGGCGCGTCCACGTTGAGGACGTAGTCACTGTTGTATATTCAGATTTTCATTACATGCACTAAAATTGCCCCGCAGCGGAGTGCTCGAGTAGCCGGGTTCTAGAGGGAAACGGGCCTCCATCTCATAGCATTGAGACCAGGGTGCCTTACCCTAGAATTGGAAAGCTATTCGCCGCACTCGTAGGGATATAGGATTGACCCGCAGAGGGGTACCCAAGTCACCGGATTTTGGAAGTGTTGGGTGGCCCACTCACTTCGTTGATTGGGGTTGCCTCACTTCTGGGATTAGCGGGTGGCTTGCCGCACTCGTAGGGGTCTAGGATCCGATACTACGGGCTATCCACATGACCGGAAAAATTGCATTTCATATTTGGCTCCATTGAAATGTATTTTTCCTAGATTATCCATATTTTCATACTGTGTTTACTTCTACTGTGATATTACTTGATATCATGCGTGAAACGAATGTTGCTATATATATTTTATATATATAGTAGAAGCTATGTATATTTTGCATCCGCGCTAGTCCTGTCCCCAACCTTCCGTAAATTAAGTAACCTTACGGTGAAAGACCCAGGACCCTGTGGCGAATGCGGATGGCATATATGTGTGTGTGTCTGTTTTCGTTTCTTTCTGGCATGATATGATTAATTGATGGGACTGCATTAATTTTGATTAATGCAAATAAAACAAACCTAAATGATATTGTTGGAACCAATTTTTGAAAACTATAGGCGTTTCCTTTTGCTTTACATCGAGGTATTCAGTTAGGAATACCCTGCACTTCATTCGATGAGGAAGGATCCTAGATCCCTTCGCAGGGAGTGACCTCTTTAGAAAAAGTTTGTGTGGCTATAAATTACTCGGTTTTCTACAAAACCACTCATTTTAAAAATGCGGAACCTAAACCACTCCTTTTCAAAACTGTACGAGTTCCTTCAACGATATCAAGTTCATTACGTTAAAGGTTTTTCGCCAAAAACAGTCGTAGCCCTCCGTCATTTCAGATTAGTATTGCTTAGTATTCGTGCTATGTTTGTAGTTGCTATTCGCCGAGGCGTAGTGTGCGGTAGCTCTGTAATACTTTTCTATCGCATGGATATGTGGATTGGTTAGGACAGTAGTACGACTTTGTTGATCATTAGTCAAGGGTCGTGCAGGTGGGTTTAATGCAATCAAGATAGTGATGGGTTGAACTTGAGTAGGACCCTTGATTTGTTGATTATTCGTCAAGGTCCTTGGGTCCTAGGGGTAAAAGCCATATCTGGAATTTCAAATATAAAGGAAACTTGCCAGGAATACGCATACCTTCTGGATGTTGGATATAGTGCCATCAAGTCAATTATTGTAATCGCAGGCACGCGATTGTAATGATTGAGGGAAGACCTATACGGGCATAACAGTCTTACTCAAAATGATAGTATACTATCTGGTTTGTCTTTATCATCATGTACATGCATTATGTGGTATTACAGATCGCTATTACATATTGATAGAGCCTATAGGATTCTTGCTTGACCAGCAGCATTATGATGGCGATCATATACGTGGAAGCTGGGTGGTCTATAAGCACATCCTTAAATGTCCCTAGTCGAGGGAGTATCGAGACTGGGCATCGATACTCCGGAGTAGACTAGTGTATACTTTTCGAGACCACGACGAGGGGCGGTGGCCAGTCTCACAGTCCATTGGTGTCAGTTAGTCACCCAAGATAGTATACAGGTGCTCATTGGGTTATGAGTTACACTGGACGGACTCGCCGGGAACATGCTAGATGGTATTATACCTATTGTCAGATAGCAGTTCTTAAGTGACATGAGTACAAGTTAGTCTGTCGACCTGAGATCGTCATTTGTCTCATGTGAATTCCTACTGTGCTTTGATTACTACCCTACCACGGCTCAAAGGAGTCGTGCAAACAGGTTTTAGTTAGGTACAGTCCCGAGCCATATGGAGGCAGTGAGCGGGTCGTCTTGGATTCGTCTCTCCCGGTATTGGGGGTTGATGTCGCGCTGTGCACGGGTGGCCATCACCAGAAATCCTTGGCCAAGGTGGACGAGAATTACCGATTTGGATCAGTAGTTTCTCAGTGGGTGATGGGCTTCACACCGACACGAAATATCGCGTTATTAGAGGTCTGACTTTATCCACCCCCTAGACCCGATATGCGATACTCTTAGACGAACAGACCGGACTGTATGGAGATTGTCACAGACAGGCTCAGTAGGGGTCCGGATGAGTTTGCTCGTCGGCCTTCCTTTCGCTCAATACCTGGATAGCCGTTACGTACAGCTAGTGCCGCTGATGTGCTTATGGTTAAACCCACTGCCAGCGTATTAACGAGTCTTTAGAGTCCCACATAGAGGGTTTTCTTGGTTCAGGCGAAATGATGTAGTAGCCGTATTTTGATACGTGTAGGGTTCCGATCGAATGATTGTACTAGTTACCCGGATTTTCGATCGGACGGTTGATAATACTAGCCGGCTCGGGATTGAGCCGGATTATTAAATCAGGTATTGATTTAATAATTTACGTATATGTATTTCGATATGTATATTCTAGTATTATATTCTTTGTGTTATTCTATCTCTTTGGGTATTCGTATTTTGGTACGAATACAGGCATGTATATACAGTTGAGTGTAATCCGTATTTATATGGAAAACATTCTAGAAGGTGAACACCTCATTTTGGATTATCCATTTATTTATTTAAATGGAAATGAGGTGTAAAGGTGATGAAGAGAGAATGGTGAGAACCATGCTTGAATAGTGTTGACAAATGAATTGTTAATTCATTTGTGCAAACTATTCAAGTATGGTTGCATTATGTTTATTGAAAAAATGGTTTTACAAAACCTTGCTTCATATTTTCTCTCACTTGATGGATGGTCATTTGGAAAAAACTCTCACCATTTGCTTCTTCTCTCTTCACAACCTTTCTTGAGCTCCTCCTCCTTCTTCTTCATCTTCTACCATACAATCTCATGTCTTGAGAATCAAGGGTATAAGAGAGATAGATACACACTTAGAGCTACTTACTACATCCCTAGGCGCTCTAGATTAGCAACCTAGAGTCCCTATTTGCTTCACTAAATTCTTAGTGTGGAGCTAGAGCCATGAGCTACATCTCTCGGGTGGATCATCTTCGACGGAGGAAGACCGGCGGCCAAGCTCAATCGAGGACACCTCAAGGAGCCAAAGAAGAGGGTAGAAGACCGAAGGACGCCAATCTTTCGGTATACAACTTCTAACCTTATAGTTAAGATCTCCTTTTGTAGCTAGTATCGATTTATGGTTTTGATTCTAGGACGGGTTTTTAGCGCCAAAATTTTTTAAACACCGTTTTGTTCCGCATCGGCTACGGTCGACAGCCAGGGCGCTAGAAACCCCCAACACTGGAGTGTGATGACTTGAGTGGCTTCCATCAAGTTATCACGCGATGATAGCTGGGTTCCGATTCCCACTGATTAGTAGGTGTTACTCCTCGGGTGATTTTCATATGATCCCGACTAATTATCCTTTTAGGGTTCGAAGGAGAATTCGAGGAAACAATGGGAGCCATCCTGATTAGATAAAGTGATTAACCAATCTAAAATAGGTTAGAGTGCACGCTGAGTGTTTCTTCTCTCTCTCTCTCTCTCTTTGGCAGCGACCATGACCTGACCTCAAACTAAAACTCATGAACCAAGTTAACCGAACCTTCTTACAAACTTTGGTTTTGGATTGTCATGATTCACGACAAAACCGCATATATCCCTGCCACTCCTACTTCCCCTTTTCATTTCTCCAGAACACTCCATATTGTAAGTCCATGCTACCCTTCCCCGGTTCTTTGGGGTTGCGGAAATAGTGAAAAACAATTTTTTCTAGGGTGGTAACATGGACTCATAATACGGATCTTTGTTAAACAGCTACCTAACAACCTAACTAGGAGTTTTACCTACTCGGTTAGGGGGTTATACCTTTCTTGAACTCCTTCGTCTTCAACTCTTGTGGTGTACGGACCGGCCTCCCCTCGTCGTCTTCTCGCGCCAAAGATGGATCCACCCGAAAGCTTCTACCTTTTGGCTTCTTCTTCAAATTTGAAGAAACTAGAACACTTGGCTTGCTAGGCCTTGTGAACTAGGATGAGTAGAGGATTGTTTTGGTGTTTTTATCTCTAAGGCAATGTTTCTCAACACATGAGAGGGAGTTGCCTTAAGCTAGAGAGAGCAAGAGGAAGAGGGAGAGCTTGAGCAAATGATGGCAAGAGAGAGAAATGAAATGAGAGAATGAGCAAACATTTTGCCATCCAAGCTCTCATAATCCAAAAACCATCATAACAATGTAATAATAATTGAGTATATTGTAATGGTTATTATCATGAAAAATGACACTATCATTTCTTGCATTAAATGCAAATGGTGAACAAAACAAGCAAGCATAAGTCAATGCAACCAAATGATGGCCATTGTCATGATGGTGGTCAACAAGTCCAACATAGTCAACCGGTCAACAAAAGTCAACAAGGTCAACCTTTCAACCCTAACCATGTCACTACAATACTCAATTAATATTATTGTTAATCATATTTCTAATTCTCATTAGGGTTAAGCAAAAGTCAACAGTCAACAACCCTAATGAGAATCCTCTGCCTCTGTCGCTGTCAACTGTGCATACACACCCGTATCTGCGTTCCGGGGAACACGAATACAAACGAGATAAAACCAATCCCAAAACGTATACTAGGATCTGGCTTAAACCAAAGCCCACTAGTAATAACCGCCCGGTCACTAAACGTGCACAAGTGCACGGATGTGACCGAATCCTGTCGCAAAACCATGCGACCTGTCGCAAAACCATGCGATCTCTACTCTTTTGCCTAAAGGAGAATAGCTCTCTGTATGGGACTCTAAAGACTCGACACTACGCTGGCAGTGGGTTTAACCACAGACCGCAAGCAGCACTAGCTGTGCGTAACGGCCCCCCAGGTAGATGCCGATAAGAAGACGGACGAGGTGAAACCCATCTGAACTCCTACTGAGCCTGAATGTGACAATCTCCGTACAGTCCGGTCTGTTCGTCTGAATACATCGCATGGCGGGCCTAGGGGGCGGTAAACGTCAGTCCCCTAATAGCGGTACAAGTCGTGTCGGAGTGTAGCCCAGAACACCCTGAGATAACACTGGAAACCTACCAGTATATCTCGCTTGCCCTGGCCAGGGACTACTTGTGTAATGGCTCTCCTAGACATAGCGCGATGTCAACCCCCAATACCGGGAGAGACGAATCCTGTCTAACCGTCACTGCCTCCAAGTGCTTCGGGACTGCACCCAACTACTACCTATTTGCACGACTCCTTTGAGCCGTGGTAGGGCAGTAATCAAAGTACAGTGGGAACACACTCGAGGCAAAGTGACAATGTCAAGTCAGCGGACTAAGCTATACTCATGTCACCTGAGAACTGATAACTGACGATAGGTATAGTACCAACCAATCAGTTCCCGACGAGTCCTGTCCAGTGTACTCGTAACCTAACGAGCACCCGCATACTATCTCAAGTACGACGTACTGACGGCTGTGGGACAGACCGTCTCCCCTGCTGGGATGAGAAGCGCATACGCTAGTCTACTCCGGAGTATCGATGCCCTGTCTCGATAGTCCTACGACTAGGGGCCTGTATAAGGATGTGCTTGTGGATTACCCAGCCCCCACGAGTGTGACTGCCATCACAACGCTGGTAATCAAGCAAAGATCCTAAGGGCTCTACTAATATGTATAAGCAATATGCTAAAAGAAACACATGCACATATTAAAGTAGAAACAAACCAAGTAGCATACTACCATTTTGAGCAAGATTGTTAATACAAGGTGAATATCCCAAGCTTCCATTAAGTAATATACAAACTAGTATGATACAGTAATGGCCTCTAGGGCATATACACTAACACATATCACTACAAAGATTCATATTGCTTGGGCATGCCATCGTATAGTTACATACGAACTCGAAGAAACTTATTTCTGTTCGAGGATGGATTCCGGTTCTGGAGAAATTGAATAGGATTATTTGGTTGTCTTTTCTCTTTACTTTCTCTCAGGTTGCAAGGGCTCCTATTATTAGGAATGTACACCTATTACACTTATTGGATAGTCTTCTTCCAAATCTTAGGCAGGTGTCGAAAGGTAGGGAAGAAGAAAACCAATTAGCCTAAGTATGGTGTACAGAAGCTATGAAGTAAAGACATATAAAGGGATTGGAATGAGAGCAAGGAAAATTGCGACTACTGTTATGAATCTGGATAGTGGAAGAGGTGTTACTAGGAATACCCAACCACCCCCTCGAAATATTTTCATGTTTCAGTTTCACTATGCGGTATTAATTGAAAACTACTTTCCCAATTAGTTTCTGACTCCAGGGTATGTATTTACCAGACTTGATTCTCACATCTGTATGGCGTTACAGATACTGAGTGGGAGTAGAATATTGGGAATTAGGCGATTGATCCTCAATATCAGAATTCTTTGTAATTAGTGATATTTGAGAAAATCGCATGGGTTCTGCCTAACGGCAAATTTTTGGTTTTGAATATCTGTTATGCACCAATTTCAAACTGATATATCTGTACGTTTATTTTATAAAGTGAGATATAACTTTTTGAAATTATGTTTATGACATTTACCTTGATCAGTTGATGATTAGGTAAGGTGCATTCAATAACAGTGTAATTCTTTTTAACCATAATACAGTTTTCAACTTACGACGCATAGGGTTTGAGTTATTAAACTCAGGGGACTTATACAAAGTATTGTATGTTGTCCGATGTCCATTAGGACAAGGGGTTGGTACTCATACTATATTCCGTTTACTTATGACTTCTCTGGTTTTAAAACACGTATTTCGTTGAAATACAAGGTCTAAATTTTGAGAAGTTGTAGGTATAAGAATAAAGTAGAAAACCATGCGTTGGAAGTATCAGGATTCTTCGAGATAATCGAAGATGTAGATACTTATTCTAGGTATTCCATCGTAAGTAATGTATTTGAGAACTTGCTTCTCTTTCAGGTTACTCATCCGTGGGTGCGCTCCTTGATGAATAATGTTGCATGGCCTTCTTTTATTTAGTCGATATGTACTGGAAACAGCTGCTTGATTTTTGAATCTGGTTCCAATTAAATTAGTGCCTTTGTTTTCTATATTGGATATAGAATGGATTTATATCTTGACGATGTTAAGGTATATGGAGTTGCCTAGCTTATGCTTAAAACCATAATATGGATGAACTCAAGGCACGTTTCAGTAATGGCAGTTTGTGGGTTATCCCGGGTTTTGACGAGGGTTAACATTCTACCATTTGCAGGATCAATACTTATATTGTTCTTGACTCTCCACACTTTAAGTAAAATGAATTCTTTTCAGAAAAAATTACTGGGAGTATGGTAGAACTAGAACTGATTCCAGAACCATAAATGGTTACTGAAAATTTAGTAGAACCTAAGGATTCAATTGGATTTGATAATCCATTAGCCACTCCACAAATTTGGTGAGTAACCTCAGCCACTCGAGAGGTACTTTGTTCTCCTCAAAGACGGTGACAGGGAAGTTTTGATGACCCAAGCTTGCCACTACTGTTGTCCTAGACTATGAGATCTAGCAGGTGGATGACTATAACGTTGTTCTAAATTAGTTTTAGAAGTGCACATGTATATGACTCTGCCAGAGGGTTATTGTAGTCAGTGGGAGCAGCGGAAGCGTGGTGGGCCAGTAGCTTATGTCTATTTATAGACTAAAACAAGCATAGCGAAGATAGATCATCTATTTTTGATATGACAGTCATAGAGTTTGATTTCATTAAAATAACAGATAGACCGGGTAAGAAGGTACTAGAGAGTGATGTCCGGGTATTTGGATGACATACTCCTGATAGAAAGTGATCTTCCTATGCTACGATCGGTTATACTGTGGTTGTCACAAGGTATTTCTCCAGATAGGATCTGGACAAAATATCAGGGATTCTAGTGACTAGATCTATGGTTTTAGATCTAGATTGGGAGGTGTCCCAATTCATGGACGACTCCTGATGTGGTGGTGTACCCGCAGGTGATGGAATCACCCTCTCTAAAATGATGTCTTCTAAACTGATGAGGAGAGGGATTTGCATGATTAATATATCACTTGCTTAGGCAATTGGGTCAATCATGAGATGTCAAGTACCACACCAGATATTGCTTTTTTACTAGCTGCAATAAGCATATATTAATCCAATCCTGGAGAAACATTGGGAAACAGTGATGAACATACGAGAATGTTCTTGGTATATGGTACCGGCGGCCTCTTTCAAGAGGCGGTTATCATTTCAGGCTTCCAAGGTGACATGGATGACAGAGTGGCTGTCGGAGTTAAAGTTTACCCTCTTCTAAGGGACGGTATATTGGACAGTGATCCAAGCGGATACTGAAAAAGGTATGGTGCAGGATACTGATTAAATTCAATGGAAGATACAGTCTAATAAGTTTGTTGGATTTGGAGTTCATTTATGAACTCGGTCTCATCAGATATCCAGACAAATTCTAAGACAGGTATCGCTTATTTCAGGATATAGTCTTTCTCCGTGAAATTGAGATATAGAGAGATAAAGATAGAAGCATCGGAGCGGATCCACTCACTGAGGCTATTTCTCGAACGCGATAGTTTCGCAAACAAGCTTTGCGAGACTGATTAGTAGAGAAGTTGGATGTTCGGTATCACACGGGCTGTGAGTATGCGACACCGCAATAATTAGCCTTAAGTGCAAGTGGGAGATTGTTGGCTATAGTGCCCTCAAGGTAATTATTGTAATCGCAGGCAGGAGATTATAATGATTGAGGGAGGACCTATACGGGTAGAACAGTCTTACTTGAGATGATAGTATCCTATCTGGTTTGTCTCTATCATCATGTACATGCATTATGTGGTATTACAGATCACTGTTACATGTTGATAGAGCCCATAGGATTCTTACTTGACTACCAGCATTATGATGGCGATCATATACGTGGGAGCTGGGTGATCCATAAGCACATCCTTAAATGTCCCTAGTTGAGGGAGTCTCGAGACTGGGCATCGATACTTCAGAGTAGACTAGTGTATACTTTTCGATACCCCGACGAGGGGCGGTGGTCGATCTCACAAGCCATTGGTATCAGTTAGTCACCTAAGATAGTATATAGGTGCTCATTGGGTTATGAGTTACACTGGACGGACTCGCCGGGAATATGCTAGATGGTATTATACTTATTGTCAGATAGTAGTTCTCAGGTGACATGAGTACAGGTTAGTCTGTCGACCTGAGATCGTCATTTGTCTCGTGTAAGTTCCCATTGTGCTTAGATTACTATCCTACCATGGCTCAAACGAGTCGTGCAAACAGGTTTTAGTTGGATACAGTCCCGAGCCACATGGAGGTAGTGAGCAAACCGTCGAGGATTCGTCTCTCCCGGTATTGGGGGTAGATGTCGCGCTGTGCACGGGTGGCCATCACCAGAAATCCTTAGCCAAGGTGGACGAGAATTACTGATTTAGATCAGTAGTTTCTCAGTGGGTGATGGGCTTCACACCGATACGAAATATCGCATTATTAGGGGTCTGACTTTATCCACCCCCTAGACCCGATATGCGATACTCTTAGACGAACAGACCGGACTGTATGGAGATTGTCACAGACAGGATTAATAAGGGTACGGATGAGTTTGCTCGTCGGACTTTCTTTCGCTCAATACCTGGGTAGCCGTTACATACAGCTAGTGTCGCTGACATGCTTGTGATTAAATCCACTACCAGCGTATTAACGAATCTTTAGAGTCCCACATAGAGGGTTTTCCCGGTTCAGGCGATATGATGTAGATGATGACGTATGTTGGTACATACTGGTGTCCAATTAAATATGTGTACAGGCTACACGGACTTTAATCGGACGGTTGATAATACTAGCGGCTTAGGATTAAGACGGATTATTAAATCAAGTTTGGATTTAATAATTTATATATATATTTAATATATGTATTCTAGTATTATTGTTCACTATTCATTTTCTCGCTTGGCTATTCGTATTTTTATACGAATACGCTTATATGTATTTCGATACGTATACCGGATTGTATTCCGTATTTATACGGAATTTGTTCTAGAAGATGGACACATCATTTATGAATATTCATGAAATGGGGTGGAGGGTGAGGTGGCATTGAGTATAGTTAAAGACATGTAGAGATGAATGGGCTTCATTATTTTATTACAAATGAGTTATGATATTTTTTGCATGGTTGAAAAATGTTGAATCCATTCTACTCTCTTGATTCTATCATTCTATCATGTTCTTCAAGACATGCTCATGGCTATCATTCCTCACCCCTCCTCCTTCTTCTTTAGATGCTCTCTTGAGCTTAGATTTGAGAGAGAAAGATAGTGGAAAATTCCTACATCCCCACTTTCCATTTCTACCGAGCTTGGAGTGTCGGTTGCTTCACTAGGTGAAGTCGGAGCTTGGATCGGTTCCCTCGGGTGGATCATCTTCGGCGAAGGAGGACCGGCTTGCAAACGCGACCCGGAGCTCTTGAGAGCATGCTAGAGTCCAACCCAATTAGAGCAAATGAAGACGCTACGAAGGTTGTTATTTCTATCTTTATGTGCTTACTAGTTTAGGTGTTTGGTTAGATTCTTGGTTTTAAATTTCTAGTGCCAAGAAAATTTTTGTTTTTGAATTCCGTATTGGCCGCGGGTTAGCGGCAGGGGACTAGGAACTTTCACTTCCCTCTCGCGTTGTCGTTCTCTCAAGATCCTTCATCCCTCTCCGTTACTCCATAACTCGCCCAAGTGACGTTAGTAGATCGAGCTTGCTCTCTAGTCGCATTCACGGTCTCGGTTCTACACACCGAGGCATCTACTTTCCTTCTCGCTCGTACAAGTACGAACGCGCAACGGTAAGTCCTCTCATCCTCTCTATTTTCCTTCTTGTATGCTCTCCTCGTTTTTTATAACCATGTCGCCACCCTCCATCACTAGTAACTACGTAAATCCCAAATTCTATTTTCTTTCATTTTTATCACCTTCTTTTGAATCAAATGACAACATACTAGTTTCTAAATCATAATTAACTCCATGTATATATAAATAAATACGATTACCATTACTATAAAATTTGTGACCCATGAATCACTTTTGAATGAAAATTAATGGTTATTTTTACAGAGTTTCACGACATGTTAATAAAACACTATAAATCGATAGATACCAATTTACGAATAAATACCATAATTTTTCTTCTATCAATGCTAGTCCCCATGTTATGTTAATTTAAAATATGCACGGGGTAATGACCTACCCCCACTCACGTACACATGGAAAACATAGCACGATCATTGTTTGTCACAAAGAAAAGTATTTCGCTAAAATACCCTCACGTTCAAAATACGATAAATTAACGAAAATGCAAATCCTTTGTAATTACACCTCTACAACCCTCGTTAGGGAACCTATTTGTGGATGGTGTGTGTTATCGCACGTCCTTGGGATAGCAGAGTGAGATGTAGAACTTCTCACGGAGAATTCGGTCTCGAAAGGAATAAAATACGGTTATAAAAGAAAATACGACTTTTAAAACAAGTTAAAATAATTGGATAAACCCTTCATTCATAAACTCGTATTTCTAAATAAAATAGTTTATGAAAACTAATTTTTAAATGAAGAATTAAAATTTCAAGAAAATACCATTGAGTTTCCAAAAGTATAGTTTTCGTTAAAATACCATAAATTTTTAAAAAGCTAGGTTTTATCACTAAACTGCCACTAAAACTAAAATACCTTTTTATAAAATCTCTTAATATTCTAAATCACCCTCGAGATTTATTTTTACAATATTAAAACATTTTTCATAAAACCCCCTCGAGAAATGCAAACAATATAAACACAATTGAAACAAAAAAATTAAATCTTTAAGGACACTAGATAAATATAGGTTTAAGCGATATCATTTCTCTTGGGCCCCAGGAAGTCGGAGAAAGTGAGTGCTTACCTACTCAGGTTAGACAACACTGCAACTTAACAGAGTTATCAATAGCAATTATCTTAGAAATAGACACAAATCTCGTCGTCCATGTGTAGCAATTGTTCGATTACTTCTGAACTTAAGAGTTTACAAGATTAAAACTATTCAAAAGATTTAAACCTAGTAATATGAAATGACTATAACCGGAATACAAACTCGAACATGACTCAAATGTGAATTTGAACTTGAACTCGAACCTGAACTGGATACTTGAAGTTAACATGAATACATGAACCCAATGTCTACTCTTGAACTGACTTGACTCGAACCATGAATAGAACCTGACATGAATACATGAACACTTGACACGAATACTTGATTTTGACATGAACTCAATCTTGCAACTTGATTTATTCATGGATTTGAGTAAGGCTGGTAATTTTAACTATAATTTAGAATACACAGGGTGTTGGGGTAGTTCAAGTGCGAATCCAACGAAATCTCAGGAGTCCCCTAGATCATGAATCCATATCTGCTAACACAAGCAAACTATCATGAGGGCCCGTGTTTTCTTGCTCCTGGATTATAGCCTGTTGAGTTTGGAATACTTCAACACTAGGTTGATGTCCCGTTACTAACACTTGATTCAGGCCCGTGGTTCCTTACCCCTGAATTACAGCTATTGGATTCGAGAACACTCTTGAGATTGGTTGACATTCACCCTTGAACTTACGTTAAATTAGTTTACCCATATAGAGACATTTAAGACACTTACATGCACTTCATGTTCACTATACCTGCACTTCATGTTCACTATGCCTACACTATACGGCCATGCTATACTATTTTTCTATGCTCATGTTACCTTACCATGCTTATGAACATATTGTCATACTCATGATACCTGACCAATAGAACTGCATGTTACATAGAATTGACTTGTTTATATTAAATGACATGTTTAAACACCATATCTCCTAGTCTATTGCTTCATGATATCCATTTTCCAACTTGTCATTATACTTTTATACTTCACTCCATTCCTTAGGGACTTACCGAGCGAAAGTTCGCTGACGGGCATCCACCCATCTCTTTCTTTTTGGATGTTCGTCAAGTGGTCTAGAGACTGAAGAGATAGAAGCGACTGCAAGGGATTACAACCAGACCACTACTCAAGCTTAGCTTAACTCATCTTTTCTTTCAGTTTATGTATGCCACCTGTTTAGGCATTTCTTTTCTTGTATTTCCTTTTCAGTTGAACTCATATATTGTAAATGTATCAAGTTTGAATGTAAATAAAATTGTTGAAGTTTAAATCTCATATTAATTTCTTATCATTTTATATTGCTCTATTACACTTAGCGTATTTATTCCGGGAAATGACCTTCTCGAAATAAATATGTCGCGGGCCTTGTCACGTACCTGCTTCCGTCTTTTGGAAAGTGGGGCATGACACTAAAGACCATTAAATGTCATCTCACCTCAGAAAGGTGTAGTTATGACTTCCCTGGGGCTCAAGGAGTCTGACCTCAAGGTAAAGCATCATGGTGATGCCTAACGCTGAATCTCTGACGACAACATACATATACCGGCCTAAGAAGATTACTTGAGACGTTGTGTACCGCCTCAGAAGGGTTTGGAGACACAGCAAGTGCGTGGATACTCGAATAGAGATCTGAGAGAAAGCAAACCGAGAAGAAGTCAGCTAACGCAATGGTGCAATGGACTACACCCAGTACTGCAAACGTGACAGGCCTTTATACTAACAGGGGTATGACGTCGGTCTGAGTTTATCCATGCTTAAAAAAGAAGATAGACTGAATGCTCCGGGACGAGTAAAAAAACTAAGCAAAAACATTTCAACATAAGCAGAGAAGAAGAAGTGCAATTAGCGAACAAAAGGTGTTTTGCATTCATACGTCAAAAAATACAAAGGACAAACATTCAAAATAAAGTTCATTTCATAATTCAAAGTTTACAACGGCAAGATACTAGCATTGGTACAAGGATTGATGAATTCAAAGATAAAACCAAGCAAGCCTTCATCAGCATCATCTTCCTTCTTCTTGTACTTTCGCTCACGAATACAAGCATAAGGGTCACCGCTAATATCCTCCATCCTTGCGTATGAAGATATGATCGTTTTCTGCTGATAAATATGATGTAGCAGAGTAGTCGTGCGGTCCCTCCAGTTCTTTGAAATCAAACCCATCAGATAGACCGAGTGTACTTTGTTCTCGGCCTGATCAAGTACTTGGAGCAACCACGCCTCAGAAAGCCCAGGCGTAGCATTCTAGATGACTTTAAAAATCATCTGCAACATGGAAGAGCGGCGAGAGAGCAATCGCCCATAATGATCCTCGAAGCGACGCAACACGACTTCACATTGGGTGTCAGTATAGCTCGGCACATAAGTACGAATGTCAGCATAAGAGATAATGTCCTTGGTGGAATACAAGTGACCGTCCATGGTATCTGTAAAGGAAGGTCAAAAGGACATCAGTTCAAAAATACATAAAGCACTGTAAGTTTAAGGTGTCGAGTCTCTAGCTTCAGAGCTAAGAGACCCTACAGGGTCAAAATTGACCCATTAAATTTGAGACTTAGAGTATAGGCTCTATGGAAAATCTAAAAAATTTCTAAGTAAAGCACAAGCTTTAAAAACCCAAAGAGTTCGCTCTAAAAGAGCAGGTGCGCATCTTAAAATATGCATGCGCATCTTAAAATATGCATGCGCACTTACCCAGTGATGGGATGTTTCAAGAAAAATCTTGATTTGACTTTCGTCAAGAATGGAAGTTTAAGCTTCAAGAGAGCGCTGTGCTATAGAAAACTAGTTCTCAAAAGAAAATAACAGAAGAAGGAGGCACAGCCCCCCCCCCCCAGAACCTTGCTCTCTATTTATAGGGGTTTAAATTCGATTCGACTTTCCCTGATCTCGAGACAGATCGAACGGTGCTTAGAAACGCACAACTTTACACACGTGCAATGCACGTGAGCGCAAAGATGGGAGGCATTTGTTCCCGTCCATTTAGGGCGCACCCTCTTTGGTGCACACCATCTATGGTGCGCACTCTTCCTTTTTACGCACTTTCTGTGGTGCACACTCTCTTTGGAGCGCAAGATCCAAAGATGTGCACCCGACCAAGTGTGCTTGTGCAGTGTGTTATGTGTAATGCACGTGCACATGCGCAAGCGCTGCGCTAATGTGCACAAGCGCATTTCTGAAGCATGCGTTTCTGCTAGAACCTTTACTCTTTTGGAAGAAAATCTTTTTTTATAACTTTCTTAATAAAAGGTTGTTAAGATCTATGATCCAACGGTGCGCACGCACCCTGAATTGATATGAATCAATTCAAATCTTTTAGTTGGGAACAAACCTTAACTATTTCCCTCTTATAAGTAAGAGCCCTTGAGGAGAAAAAACTCCATCTGCATTATTATAATTTTGGATCTTCATCTTTTTCATCAACCGAGAAAAATTTCTCAAGGCCTCTGCCTCCAATTCTTCTCGAAGAAACCCTAGTCTCCGCTAGGTAAAAATGTATGAGAGAAAAGTCTATCCTTTTTGAAGCATAGGCTTCCTTAGAACTTCAACTCATCATATGCAAGATCAAAAGATCTTAAAGTTTATCCCCTCTCTACAGAAGCATAGGCTTTCATGAAGAGATTGATCCTAAGATCCAAAATCTTGAGGAGAAAGCTCCATCAAAATATGTTTAAATACATAAAAATTGAAGCTTTGCTTCACAAACGTGGACACGGGTCCAAAACAGAGCATGCGCTCTCAAAAATTGAAGCATAGGCTTCATTGAAAACAATATTTTCCTTGGAAAATATACACCTTCACAAAACTAGGGGTTGCCCTAATAGGTGCTCAAGCGCACTCAGAAAATTGAAAGTAAAGGATTTTCTAAATGACAACATCTTTCACAAACTAGAGCGTGCCCTAGGCAACGCGCTGCGCACCACGTGCAAAACACGTACGCCCAAATCAAGATCGCTCCTTTACGCACAGCACGTGCGCAAGGGTTAAGCCCAAGGGCCAACTTCAAATGAAACCAAGTTCCATTAAACGTCATGCCGTGCATGAGCACCACGCGCCAAGCGCACGCCACGCACGTGCGCTGATGACATGTGCACCTCAAGCGCGCAAGCGCACATGATAGCTATGTGCATCCCAAGTGTGCAAGCGAACCTGATACCAAGTAAAAACTTGAAGACTTAATAAATATCTAAGTATGGAAGCCTATACTTCATATATGATCAAATGATCAGCTGAGAACAAAACTCTCAATATATGACCATGATATTTAAGTTGATTTTAGTTTCCAAACGAGACTAACGATCCTTAAATAGAACTTGTGCTCTCATGTGAACCGATGGACCTCACATATGTGAGAAATGCGACTTAAGTTCACTCCCGTTGGTAGATACCAACGTGGACCCAAAATCCCAAATCTAAAATATGTATGGATTTGGAGTAATCCGCGCTCTACGGACGACGACATAAATTAGTCACCACATACAATCCAAGGGCAACCCAAATAAACAAAAACCAAAAACACGACATACGAAACTAAAAACCTGGAGTGCAGAAAGTTATTATCGTTCGCAATAACGTAATTAACTGCAGAGGCTTGCGCCTGCAGAAAAAATGCATTCCCACAATCAATAAACCTCTTATCCTGAGAGGAAATCTGAAAGTCAGCTACATCGATCGCATCCTTCCAAACCTCTGATATACGGTGTTATAAATCAACTTAGTGTCTTCGGAGAGGTGGATATGTAAAACCTATGCATCTGCCCTTAAATTTAGGAAGACGTTTAACACTAGCTCGTCTGACTAGTTTTCGGCGATAAACAGTGTTATGAATGACCACTTTTGTTGATGTATGCTTTTATTTCGCCGATATTGGCCGATACAATTACTGTAGATTGTGTTATGCATTACTTTTGTTCAAAGGATGCACACTTAGTTGTTACAGGGAACTGCTTAGATGTTACAGGCAATTGCTTAGATTTTACTGACAACTTTTATAGATGTTATATGCAACTGCTTAGATATTACAGGTAAGTGCTTAGATATTATAGACAACTGCAAATGCTTTTCATAAAACGGTTTCTAAATTTCATTCAGATACATACTTAACCAAGAGCAACTTTTACAGCAAAATTATAACAAATATCGTAATGTTTTAATACAAAAGGTCCACGAAATTTGACGGTAGATATATAAACATAAAACAAAATACCAAACAACCAACATGTAGCTATTTTAAATTTAATTGACAGGAGTAATGCAAGGCGATCATGCAATCTCCAAAGGCATCCGTTATTGCTTTGGGAATAAACCACTGTTACCCTCAAACCATCGTTCTTAATGCAGTCGAAGTTGAATTGTTTCACAATGGCAAGTTGGCAAAGAGCCATCCTAACTTCATAAACACCCTTGAATATTTGAAATGTTCCCTCGATTGCGTCATGCCATGCAACTGAGATATTGTTCCGCATTAATTAGTCATCTTGCCTCACCGATGGTAAGCTTAACTCCAAGTCATATTCTCGGTCATGCGCAATTGCTGGAGCGGAAAACGATGATGCATGTTGACTGTTACATAGAAAACTCTTATGTTAACATATTATTACTTGCATCTATGTACATATTGCAGGCAACTTATTAGATATCACAGACAACTTTTCTTAGATATTAAGACATGCAACAACTTAAATGTTACACGTAGCTGCTTAGATTTTATAAGTGACTTTTATAGATGTTACATGCAACTGTCTAGATATTACATGCAACTTTTTTAGATGTTACGAGCAACTGGTTTGATATTACAGGCAATTTATTTAGATGTTACAGGCAAGTGGTTAGATGTTACAGGCAGCTGCTTAGATGTTACAGGCAAGTGTCTTGTATATTATTCTAAACAAAAATCAAGTCAAATAAAAATCAAATATGCTCATAATAACTTGAGAATCAAAAGAGATTTGCATATGGATGACCTTCTCATTCGTCTATTGATGGATACAGACCATATTTATATAGTAATTTTCGTTTATCATCCTAACCATATGATCTCCATATTTTTCCATTTTATATGAAAACTTCAACTTATCATTCGGTATATCAAGTTGAAACGAGATGATTCCTTACAATTCAAACCATGTTTTGGCCTCTGAGATGGTCAAGACGTGCCTTTACCATTGGATCCACTCACAAAACACTTTAATGTCCAAGTTTGGGCCATCACAATGAGTAGGATATTAAATGAAGATTTAGTTTGTTGCGGTACTAAATGAAAGTGGAGTAAATAAAAGAAGATAATGGATAATAGAGAAAATTCAAGAGAAAATTCTAGTTCATGTGGCAAATAGGGGTTTTGGTGGGTGAAAGTGGTGAATTTGAAAGGAAAATGGATTGGTTGGTGTTAGGGTTTTCGCTAGGCATGCAAGGAAGACGAGCAAGAATAAAAACACGCAACACCAATATTTAACGTGGTTCGGTCAACGACCTACATCCACAGAGCAAACATGAGAATCTCTTCATTAATGATCAAGAATACCGGTACATTTTATACTCTTTCATCTCTCTTCACATCTCAACGCTCATACAAACACAAAGACTATTCTTGGTAAATCCCTTCACCTTCATCTATGGATAACTACCATTTGCATATGCTTTCGTCTCTTCATACAAATACAAAGACTACACTTCTGGTATTTCACCTTCACCTGTGAATGACTACCCTTCGTTTTTTACTTCGTCTTCTCTTCTTCTTCTTCTTCTTCTTCTTCTTATCTTTTTCTTCTTCATGTTTGGTCATTATACTTTGATGAAACCCTTCTCTATTTATAGCACAAAATAATAGAATTCCAAATCCAATTAAGATCTCATCAAATCTTCAAAACAAATTTTTAAATATCCCTTCATAAATCTTCAAGTAAATGTTTCCAAACGAATTTTTCCACAACACGTCAAAATCGTCGACAGACGTCTACAGCACAAATGATCAGACGTCTGTTCACGCACTGTTCTTCTGAACACTTTTTCTTCAGACGTCTGAACCTCTATGGCTCAAACGTCTGACGCCCAAAATTGTTAAATACTAATGAAATTCATAACAGTTGGAATATTTAATGCTTAGTCATTATTTAGTCATGTGTACTTGCACACATGGCATTTCTTAGACATAAGCCTTGGGCATTTCTTAGACATAAGCCTTGAGCATTTGAGAGAACCATTGATAGGCCCGGGGTTTTCTACTACTTGAAAAAGCCCAAGGATTTTTTCACAAGTTTTAAAAAGACTGGAGGGTTTTTCAACAATTTCCCCTGTATTATATTGCATACACTTCCAATTAATAGCATGCACACTACTAACTGGACTGGAGAACACATGTAAAGTAACAAGAAATACAATATAGTTGATATCCAAGTAGAATGAATAGTAACTGCAACAACAAAATAGTAAAAAACCACAAATAAGCTACATGTTTTACACTGGATATAGATCTATAGCTCATATAACATTGTTATCTGATATAAATGTACATGTCATAAAACTTTCCCTCTGCCCCTTTATTGTACTACCTATCATAAACAACAAATGAAGTTTTTCCACAGTTCCAAAAATGCTTCTATACTCCAAAAATGAAGTTCGAAGCACAAAAATTTGATTAAAATATTCCCTCAGTGAAGTCTTTTTCTACATCCTGCAGCACCGCAATAGCAAGGCAGCTGAACGATGGTGCCATCTGGTCTTGCTACGCTATCAAGCACGTAGCCATAGTCATAACACAATTCCTGCAAATCTCCAATGTCAGCGAAAAATTTGTTAAAATATAACAAGACGGAGATGAGCATGATGAATTAAAATAAAGATATTTGGGTGGAATTAAGATTGGCTAAATAATCAAAAGATTCAACATCAACTGGTTTGTTATTTTTCTCTCAAAAAACTGACTTGTTATTTGAAAATAAAGTTAAACATGTACATGGTAACTAAGCAGGTTGTTTTACTTGATGATTTAGACTAGGATGAAATCCAACAATGCATAAGATGTATCAAAATTGCGACATCAAATTTTCGCAAAAAATATTAAAGCATATTTTTCTAAACTAACATTCGACTAAATTTCTAAATGTCAAAATTTTCATTGTAATATTATCTAGTATATCTCAAACTTTCTAAATGTTTATGTTGTACCGCGTGCAAAAGTAAAGCACGGTATTTGCTTGTCTTGCATGGACAGTAAGAACCATTTCCAAGTAAATACCAACATGCACAGCCAATCAAGTGGCACAAATAAATTATTTGTCAGATCGAATTTTACAGACTTATTTTGTAGCATAGCGGAAATATTTGTCATTATGTCATATTTTGATGCCTTGGCATTTAGCAGCTAGCTTATGATAAATGACTCTCTATTACAAGTTTACAATTGCTTCCAAGTCATAGAAATATTTGCAAGCATGAAGTATATATATAATGTTCAAACATCCACCAATAATTCATATCCCTAATATATCTTCTGTACATGCTCTCAGATCAAGAAAAACACATATGAAGTTGGGAACAGTATCTGACATTTCAAACCATGATGACGATTTCTTAATAAGATAATATCTCGAGGAAGATGGTTATTGGAAAAAGGAATGTTGAAAGACGCTAGATTGCATGCAGATCATTGGAAGAAGAAGAGATGGAGCTAGATTGCATGCAGATCATTGGAAGAAGAAGAGATGGAGCACCGCATGATAGAAATCATTCAAGGAAAGATTACTGAGGAAATTACATATGGGCACATATTTATCTACAGAATTGAGTTTGAAAGAGACAAGGAACATCATGATCAACCAAAATGGAAGATCACTTTCCAGAAGAATAAAAATCATAGCACATGAAGCCGTCATGCCTTGAAAGGAAATCCAAAAGCATGATCTTTAATTAACCATCGAACTTTCATTTCGAAGATGAACAGTAAACTTCAAGTGAAGACATAGTAATTAGGGCAAAAAATGTTTTTTGGTTGTAAACGAGTTGTAGCATAAGAATGTGAGAGAAATAGAACAGGGGGAATAAAGGTTGGTGGCCTTCATATACCAATTACAATCCAGGACTACAAAATATTAAAAGTAAAAATGTTTGTCTATCACTGAGGAAAATAAAACTAGTATGTTGATTTTATTTTTCTCCTAAACAGACTCGGCTTTGAATAGCAGAGTCAAGATAACTAAGAAGCCTGGTAAGGCATGAGCTGAGCTCCTACCAACTAAATCATTTAAACATATATAAATTCAAATGACAGTAACTTATCTCAAAATCAAGTTATCTATATTACTCATAACAAGATAGAAATTAGACAAAATGATCACCTGCAGAGGCGGAATGGTGTCAGCAGCAAATAACATTACTTTGGCAATTCTAATGTCATGGTGTTCGCTCAATACACACTGGACAAAAAGATTCGGGTCGCAACTATGGTTTATGAACCGCGCAATATTGCCCACATGACCCGCGTCGATACAAAACTCAACATCGGCTTTTTTGTCATCCAAATTAGCCAGCACTGCAATATCGCCAGGGCGTCTCTGTAAGGAAGAAAAAGAAACAAACTAAGAGCTTTTATCCAATTTATAAAGCATTTCATCATAGATTACAATAAGTACTCGTCGGAAAAAGAAAACCTTTTTTCTGCACATTTTGCCAAAGTTAAATTTGTAGCTTGTAGAAAAATTAGGTCGGCTGTATACTTAAGGATTTGTAATAAACAAGAAATTTATTATGAGTTATACTGCTTCACAGAACCACAATGATACAGAAGATAGATATGTTTGACCTAATGCAACAAATGGTTAATATCAGTAATCAAATTGGTGCATGTTTTTCGTCCCAAAAAAAAATGGTGCGTGCTTTAAATCAAATTGCTCAATATTTACGCTTTTTAGAAAAATCTTGATTCTTCCCTCCTCTATCCACCCAAAGGCAGCTTTTTACCAGATATGAATATCAATGTATCCTGAATCAGACTTTATTCAAGGTTTGTTATGAGATGAAAATTTACAACATGAGCAGTCTTTTGCTGAGAGATTTACATGCATATCAGGTAATATAAATTGAAGCTCTAAGATTCCGATATTTTCAACAAGAAAACAAGCAGACCTTTAGGAGGTTTGTAGGATAAAGCGATGTCGAGGTTTTTTCTTTCTTTTTTTTTAAAAAAAAATTCTTGCCTTTTCCCTTTTTCTTTTCTTCCTTTTTTTGGTGGTGGTGGGGGGGGGGGGGGGGGGGTTGTGAACTTTTGTAACTAAATTCATTCACTAAATTATTTATAATTTATAAATATACAAATATACTGTTAGTGATGATTATGTCGGCTTGATGTTCATTGTTATTCCACAAACCAACAACTTAAGCGGTTCTGGCCTTGGTATCATCGTTCCCGGCTTAAGACCTCGTTACTGTCAGTTAAAAAGTATTTATCGCCATTTATTCTGCTTTTAAAAGCATCTGTATCTGTTGGTGGCCTTTCCACCTGGCCCAAAGCCCATACTAGGAGGGTAGAAGATTATGTTTGCTTTATATACACTAATATCACACTTCACACTGCAGCCTAAGCTTCTGGGTAAAGTGGCCCTTGACACTAATATACTAAGATAATGAGAGAGAGAAAGCATATAGACCAACTAATTCAAGAAACAATAGATATTATGTATCTATAAATGGCTAAGCGAATAATGCAGAAACGAGAAATGGGCACCTCTCTTCCATCAAGTCCTTTCATTGTCTGCAAACAGTCTATGTCAAAGATATAGTTATTCTCTAAAACGGAGCTAATCTCATCGGTCCTGCTGAGTATTCCGGTGTACTCGCATATTGGTGCACCGGAGGGGATAGTATCCCAAGAACGAACAGCCCAACCTTTGTTTGCAGTTTTAAACACCTGAAATATTATTAAAGCGAAGTTAGATGAACAAATTGTTAAAAGAGGGGGGTAGGGGCCAAACAATAGAATTCAAAACCTCAAGGCGGTATTTCAATCCTTGTTGAGATGTTCTATTAACACAGTTAATGCCACATCCACAATTCGGTCCACATTCAAATACCACAGCTTTAGCCTCAATCAATCTGGAAACAATATGAAAAACTGTCAATTAAAACATGGAATCAAACTACTATAAATCATAGCTATTAAATTGTTTGGAACAATGAGGAAATAATAAAACAGGTTAAAATAGAATGGACAAGTGATCTCCATATTTGTTAAGTGTCAAATTGTACTGGCTAGTACCTAGCTCTGAATGGTTACGTAAGGATATAAGAATCTATATTACATAGTAAATAGTAAATACAACTAAAAGCATACAACTTATCTTAAAATGAAAAAATTAGTCTTGTAAATATCAGAGAAAATAAATTCCCCAAAACGCTGATTTGAAGTCTAAGATCTTGATATGCAGCTTAGTTGATAATGCAAGGAAGAAATTGATGGACCAGGGAAGCCTGCAACATTTCATTTGCTGTATGTACTAACAATTTATTGCCTAACTTCCAATCATAGAATACACTCACTATTGTGTCATTTACCTATATCTTTACTACAATAACTCGGGTGTGACATACCATTTTCTTTTCTTTTTTTCAAAATCAATCTACGTGCGCGCGCGAGCAAGCGAGCCATAATTAACACCCACTTGAAAACAGGGGAAAATCAGACAAAACAACATGAATTCTTATTATTTGTACACGTGAAGCGCACATGACAATGAATCTAGGATTGTAGGAACTGTAAAACAATCGGATAGACAAATTTACATGCCCACTACACAAATGGTGGCAAACATCACCTTCCAGAACTTTGGACAATATACTATATGAACACTAGAATCTTTGCTGCTACCTATAGGCGATGTTATTTCACTTCACTGGTACATACTTAATAAAAACGGTTTCTTTATCCTGCAGAGACCGGGATTTTTTATCTTTTTATTTATTTGGGGTGGGGGTGTTAGAACAGTTTGGTGATCATAAAAACAAAGCTAAATTACACTAAACTGTCTTTTATATACTATTGTTTTTACTAAACTACCTTAAAAGTATTTATTGCAGTAAAATTTATATTGCTTATTGGTTTTCGGAGAACTGTTTTCATTGAAACACCCCTAGATGTAGCACACAAAGGGAGCTTACAGTGATAAAAAAAAATCTTTTATGTAATTAACTGAAAAACAACAATAGTAAAGGTGGTTTAGTGTAATTTAGCCTATAAACATGAATAAAATAGTCAGCACCTGCCCCTGTCCTTCCGCACATAAGGAAAATCTCCACCGTTAAGTCTAGCACATGAACAAGTCATGGGGTTGCCACAGTCTCCTTTGCACTTGCATCCCTCAACAGCATCAGGAGGAAGCCGTAGACCCTTTGCCAATCTGATTGCTTTGCAATACTCAAAATCTACAGAGGGAAATTGAAATACAATAAGGGTGCATGCCAGACATTAATAATTAGGAACCATAAAGTCCTCTCGGTACAAAGGTTGTACCCATGATGCTCTTGGATGACATCCTAGAATTTCACGAGGCAAAAGGAGCTGGGTTATGGTAATAAATAGCTTTCAGATGTATACATTATATAGCATATAAAAGGCTTGAACCGCATGCCGATGGTTTAGCAATTAGCACAGCAGTTCAATTTAATTTCTTCTGAAATAACCAAGTGTCATGTATGACAAAATTTGAATAAGATTTGGACCCCCTACAGCATAAGCCATTGCTTTCAGCCAGAAAGCAAAAGGTAAAAATAACAACTACTATACAGTCATATAAGCAACACAAAAAAAATCGACATCAGTTCTTTCTTAGCCGTGCAACGGTGCAAGCAATTAACAATCTTTGGTAAAGATGAAATAATCACGCAAACGGTATAAAACTTGCCTTTTGGGGCATAGGGTGGATCATCCACGATATTAGTGGCTGGGATCGGGATATTTTCTTGACCCCCACTTATATCTTCACAAACCAACCTGCAGTTAAAAATGGTAGGTTTAATCCCACAGAATTATGTACATATCATATGTAGAAAACGAGTTACGAAATTTAAGGCCAATATATAGAGAGTTATAGGTGACTGGTGATAAATGGCCGGTCCCAAGTAATTTTTTAAATAACATTCTGGGCTAGGAATTTAGCACAAATTTACAGTACAATGATATTAGGTTGAAAAATGGCCTCAGACTCAGTATCCTAGTCTACGGAGCTTAATTATGTCAATGTGCATTTATGCCATTATCAAAGTATTGATTGAATCATCACCACAACATTAAACAGGAAATGTATCACTGTATTAGGAATCCTTCTCCCAGAAAACTCCCCACTCAATAGCTGTGCATTCATTATACTCAGAATTGTACTGAATCTACCTTGACATCACTATAAGATAAAGTAAAGGAAATTGATAGCAATATGTAATAGTTAAATGCCAAATTAGAGCCAGAATACCTCAAGAAGCATGAAATAATAGGGCATGAATTCATGCAATCCAGCACAAAATATTTTCAACAGAAGATGTGCTGAAGAAAATTGAAACTAATTTATGTTTAACATAATCGAACATAACTGGTTTGACATTGTTGATTGATAAATCTCAATAACCCTGCTGAAAAGAAGCTGGTAGACAGGTGTAATACATCTTATGACAACTTATTATCATTAATGTTACTGCAATACACACACAGAGCAAAACATAAAAACAGAATATTGATTCATACTCCGAGAATATTGCGTAATTCACACTTTTGAAAACCCTTATCGATTACAGATATGAAATTCAATATTCAAAACCTTGTACAGTAAGAAGATAAATAATTAGCCTATATCTCTTGAACCCAATAAAGGTAAACCTTTTTGTAGAGGAAAACAATAGAGGCAGTATTAAAACATATTTCATTGCTTGCAGTAGCAACCACAAACACTGTAGCAGTGAGAAGAATTCCTCTCCTTTCACATAGTCTTACAATATCTAGTTTTAAATTTTTCCCTATGAAACCTAATTTTTGAAGCAGTTCTTCAGACACTACCCGAAAAACAAGTCTAAAGGAGCATATGGAGATTGGCTGTAACAGATGTTATCACCTTGTTTAGTTCTCTTCTTGAACTTTAAACATCAAAACAAAATCTAATAATGTCATGGTCATGAAAATAATAAGATAAGGGATTATAATTTTATACCCGCGTAAATCAGAAGTTGACTGAGGGGCTTGTGCCCGAGTAAAATGAACCTGCAGTAGATAGATAATCAATATTAATGTGATTAGTAGTCATAATATAAAATTCTTAATGCTCATCACCATCGCTAAGCAGCCCTGTCTCCATTAAAAGATAGTCTGCAGGAAGAATATTAATTTGGGTAATAGTATCAAAATGTATCTTGATACTACCTAGAGGAAACGGGTTATCAGCTAGCTATCTGATATTAAACCGTCACCTAGCCTATTACATAGCCCAATCTGACCGTCAAATCAACGATCCGCTCCGGCCACCTTGTTCCATGCATGGAGTGACCTATGTGTGTGAAATTTTAATCACACCATCTCTGTCTTCAATCAAGCGTCCCCAATATATGACATTTTTATTGTGTTTAACAGTCAGACATTTTTTTAAATGCTTGACGGTCGGATTGGGGTATGTAATAGGGGACGCTTGATTGAAGACAGAGATGGTGTGATTAAAATTTTATACACAGAGATCACTCCATGTGTTTAACAGCCATCCTTTTTAAATGCTTGATCCATCACTTGTAGTGCATCATATCGATCAAAATTTCACACACATAAATCACTTCATGTGTGGAACAAGTTGGCCGGTGCAGATCGTCGATTTGACGGTCGGATTGGGCTATGTAATAGGCTAGGTGACGGTTTAATATCAGCTAGCTAGCTGATAACCCGTTTCCTATACGAACTATTGCTTCAAGTTAGTTTATTCAAACAGCAGATTTCCCATAGTAGTCAATCTCATTTGCTTTTGTTCATCCTGGTGAATTTCACTAAGGTCCAAGAAATTTTTTAAATTGAAGTTCTATTAACAGTTATCTATACGTTTATAATGATGAATCAAACCCGAGAAGCGAGTGATATCCTGACCTACCCATCTAAACCTGAAACCAGCTCCAACATACCTGAAATCTGCCATAACTAGTCAGGATCGAACAGATTATGCCAATATGTAATTTATTAATAGGCGAAATTTCAACTTACTACCATGAACTATAGGCACTTTCCCCAAATGATACCATGAATTTTCAAAATGATGGATTGATACCATGAACTTTCAAAAGAACCCATGAGGAAAATTACAAAATTACCAAAATACCCCTCATATAATAAAAAAAGACTATTTGCAAAAAAATAGGGGTATTTTGGTAATTTTCCTCAAGGTTTTTTTTTGGTACTTTCGAAAGTTCATGGTATCAATCCATCAATTTTAAAGTTCATGGTGTCATCTGGGAAAAGTCCATATAGTTCATGGTAGCAAGTTGAAATTTAGCCTTATTAATAATATGAGGGATTTCGGTATAAGAAATTCAATGGCGTGATACAAAAAAATTGAATGTGTAAGCTGAAAATTTTTAACAGAAATTGGAGAACACTACGTATCAGATTGAAAGCAAGGTTTAAGATCTCAGTATCGGGCAGTCGCTTTTGGGGTAGGGATCGCCCGAATCGGCTAACTTTGATTGTAATATGGATTTATATCGTTTAACAAAAAAAATAAAAAGTATAACTTATTTCAATAATTAAAAGTAATCATAAACAATGCCAAATTCTTTATTAATTACTGATATGTCAGATAAATTATGGGAACCCGGTAACCTATTAATAAACCCATTGCTAACTCATTAATAAATTTACAAACCCATTAATAATCCCACGTAACTGTTAATACGCTTAACATTAGAACCTCACTAATCAAATGGTAACCCCAATATTACTCATTCTCGGACAGCAACATTATCGGTACTTCGATGGTCATTTTTGGGTTCAGAAACGGCCAGCTCAAATCAGGATCGACCAAGATTTCAAATCTTGATTTAAAGAAGTCATTATTTATTAATAAGCATGACATAGAGCATTCATATACATGCACTGAAAATAACCTGGTTTGTGGTGAGAACTGGCTGCCCTTCAACGCGTCTTAACTTGTACTTAAAAACTGTAAATCCTTTAACACCTTTCTCTGCCCAGTGCTTGACAACCTATGCATACAACAAGAGCACAACATAAACACCATGGTTAACAATCTTACATTTCTGGAAACTTAGCAATAAGAATTTTAAAAAATAGCATATGTGCCAAGGACGAAGCATAGGCTAATACTAGCATAAGCTGCCAATAATTTTCAATGGTGTAATGTTTTTATGATGAACTCAAATACTGTAATTAGTTAATTACCCAACAGTTTAAAAGTTTAATTGATAGTAATTTAAGATTAATTATATAATCAATTGAAAGTTGAATCGAATTGAAAGTAACATTTTTCCTCAATAAAACTTGGTAACAATGAGATCACACATAGTCCACAGCTCTTTCAACGACATGCAAACAGCACAAGCATCACAAGCTGAAAGCAATCAGAATCCAAAACCATAGATTGAAGATGTTACAAACAATCTCCAATTTACTAAAAAACTTGATAGCAAATGGACAGTGATTATTCATGTTAAATCAAAAGCTCAACAATATATCAGTATAGTATCTTAAGATCGATTTTCCACTAAATAAGTAAGAATAAATTTCAATTCTTGGTAATTAATAAAATTTTCATGAAATATAAGCTTTTCTCAAGGTTTAAATTGTATACAATATAGTTAACTAAGGGCATGTTTGTTTGCCATGAAGTAGCGAGGAGGTACCGGAAGTAGGCCAACTTCCGGTACTTCCGCGGTTTGTTTCAACTTTCAACAAGACGTAACACTTTGAAGTTACTTCCAAATGCTGAATTGGATCCTACATGGATAAGCTACTTCAGGATTTTCTTCCAGACCCCTTGGCCTTCGAAGCGGCACAGGAGCACGTGTAAAGAGGAGAAAATCAATATATGATTCCTCAACATTTATTACTTATTATATGCAAGGCTTTGAAATATAGCCGGCGTTATTCAAACCAATTGAGCGTGCTATATTCAGTCGCGCTCATCCCTTGCTTGTTGACTCACACAAGTCAGCAAGTCAAAACTACCAGACTCGTGGACCGTTCACGAGACTGAACGTGAACTAACTCACTACCCCAAGACAGGACTTCTTTTCTTCCAGACAGGAACTCTCGAGTGCGCAAGTCAAAACTACCATGCTCTCTCTCTCTCTTCCTTCTTCTTCTTCTTCCAACCATGAAATAACTTGGTTCCCATCACCCCTTTTTCCTCCCTTGCCCTTGCACCAATCCAACTCCGACAGATCGATTTTAATTTTTGGTGTCAAGTTAAAGCTAGATGCAAATTTATTTTGGGTTTTATCTCTCGACTCTTGATTATTTTCTCTCTTGATTTTAATGAGTAGTTTTCTCATGAGGTTATTTTGAGAGGTGGGTTTTCTCTATTTCACGAACTTCCTGCATGATTTGAGACGAAAAGTTTTAGGTTAAGTTGGGGCAAAGTGATGAATCTCTAGGAGCAAAATTGGATCAAAATGATATATCTCTAGAATCTAGAAACATAACTGGACAAAATTTGGGGCAAAAAAGGAGCCCATGGTGATAATCTTGCTCATGATATTAATCTGGAAACAGAAATAATTCCATATCTCCCTTTGAACATATTTAGAAATATGTTTTGGATTTATACCGATTATTTGATCTTGGTACTGTAAGAATCGTTTGGTTGATTGTGCTGACAATGATTTTTTTCATTTAAATAATTATTACAATATTTTTGGTATTTTCTCTCGAATCATAATAAATATTTTTTAATTTTCTCCTAAAACTCTCATAAGTTTAATAGTACCGCATTAATACAAAAATATAATTTTATAAACTATTTATAATTATATAATTAACATTTGAGAAATTTAATAGGGATTTCTTATCTGTTATTACAAAATGGAGGTAATTTCATCACAGTGCATATAGCACTTTCCTATATTCTTCTTGTTAAACAACCAAAAAAATGCATGAAGTGATGGCATTTATTACCTCGTACAACATCTTCCATATACAAAACAAACAAAGAAGTGCAAAAAGCAACTTCCTTCTTGGTACATCTTTGGAAGTTGCTTCACGGGGTACTTCCTGCTCTTCCGGTTATCCAAGCATGCCCTAAATGGATTCTAACATTAACATTTTGGGATTCACTTCTATTCAACTATAGCTTTTTTATTTAGAATATATGGAGTGAACATGGGCAGTCAACGAAGATTACCCATGTGAGCAATAACAACAAAAAGGAGTTAAAATATCATTCACACTAGTTGGCAATCATTGTGTTCTAATACCAATAACATGCCCACTCGAGCAACAATTATGCATTGAATGCCAACCACTAGTTATTTGTGTGCATCCAGTGAAACCAATTTTGAGCGCAGGAACATACTTGCATGGAAAGAAAGGATGGGGGGGGGGGGGGGGGGGGGAACAATAGAAGCGAATATTGCAAACTTTATAGAATTATAGTATTAAAGGTTGAATGAGAAGAGTTCTGGAACTTTTGTACCAAAAATAACATCAATTATTGAAAAATCAGGGATAAAAATAAGCATATATAAAAGGTAATTTAAAAGCACATGAATATAAGTAATCACTCTGTGTCCAACCCAAAAACTAGTAATATAAACTAGTGGCTGCAGGAAAAGTTGCATTCAATTGCAAACATAAACGTAAACCGGAAAGTGACCAAAGCAGCCAAGGGTTATAGACGAAAGTTAATTAAAATCAAAATCTAACCTTGTATAAACCGTCATAGGTGTACACTTTCCCACAATAGCTGCTTTTCGATTCATGACCACGAATTACTCTAACTGGACTTTCAGTTATACAGTTGTTCTGCAATTGTAACAAAAGGTATCACAAAAAAAAATATACCATTGTAAAAAGTAACAATAGGAGAGAATTATAAAACAGTAAATAGTACTAAACCCTCCTAACTAAAATAAATTACGAATACACCATTCCCTGATTCCAAGTTGTAGCAAAAATTGAAGCTGGAGCTTTGTGTGCTAAACTAATCTCTAGAGCTAGCAATAGTTTCTAAATAATCATTTAGGGTAAGGGGTAATACTGGATTTATTCAGTCACTTGAGAGTAACATTGGTAAATAAATTGTATAGCTTTAAACCATTTGGACATACATTGCCCCGGATTTACAGCCCGGATCCCCATGCACCTACAGATTGGTGGTTTGTATGGATATTTTTTTATGATTAAATCCTTAGGGGTGGGGAACCCCTAAATTGACTGAATCTTCCCGATTATGCAAATGGCTCATTCCCTCATATTGAACTAATTAGCTCAGAGCTAATATTTATAATCCTGAGCTTGCTTGCTTTATCAAAAAAAATCCTTAAACTTTGAGCCTGCTCATCTTCTTGTTCTCTTTATATTTCTCATCTCTTTCCTCATTTCATTAATTCCAAACACTTTCCATGGCCTTTCCTCTTCCCTTTCTCGTCTATTTTTATTTTTGAAACTTGATCATTAGGCTCCACCAAGTTTCCAATCACCTCCACCCAATTTATTTCATTAATTTCAATTGACAACATAAATGACAAAATTATTGAGAAAAGAATAATAAAGCTTCAACCTATAAAAAAATTATCATTATTTCTCATGAATTGAAAGAAAAATACATTGAATGAAGATCAAATCTCAATCTATCCAAACATGCATTTGTCACTTGAAGTAACATAGGTGAATTCCACAAATTCTTAGCCCAAACGGATTTTAGACCCAAGTACCCAAACAAGGGTTAGTCGTTTTAGCAACTCGACGATTTCTGATCTGAGCAGCAGGTTTTTAATATAGACATCTCTTTTATCACATCTTTGGGTTGCTGTAATTTGTACGCGTGCGCGCGCACAGAGAGCAGGGTATACAACACCACGCCACAAAGTTCCCTAGAATGGCTGTCCAAAAGTCATCTTTAAACCACTGTTTTCGATTATCGGCATTGTTTATCTTAATTTCCATGCTCAAAATCATAGATACACCAATTTTATAAAATATGACTACTCTTTCATCATTAATCTAGAGATACAAAAAGATTGCAAAGTTAACGGTTTTCCGACGATATAACATTTGACGCCTCTAGATCCATAGTAAAGGAGTATCGAAGTCACATGAAAATTGGTGAACGAAGGTTTTAGGACATGAAGAACAAGATGAATGGAGCGAATCATCCAAAAAAAAAGTTGCATGGACTTTTTTAAACCTGTATGAAATATCCAAGAGTGGCCCTCTACATTCCAATTTCTCTTATATTTATGTGCGCGCGCGCGTGTGTCTCATGTACGAATTTATGTGCAAAATATTATCATTTGTTATTGTTACATAACTTTATACATTAAAAATTTATATTTATTTGACAAAAAAAATTAGTTGCATAATTGAATGATGTGTTTATATCAGTGTTTTAAAAGGCGGCCGCCTAGTCACCTATGCAGCCAGCGAGTAAAAAAGCTACACCGCATTGCATTAGACCGCTTAGTCAGGAATTATGCTTACACTTGTATTCATGTGAATATACTCTCTTTATTTGTTAATTAGAGTGTAATATATAATAAATTGGATTTATTTTAACACTATTAAACACCGAGGGGCCACCATGAGGGCCTTCCATAGCCGATTTTAAGAGCCACCTCCGGTTTCGAGGACCATGAGGACTGGCGATCGTCGTCGGCTTCGAAATTCTCCAAGCCAATCACGAACCAAGATCTCCACTTCAAACTTTGATCGTGTTTTCACCTTTGATCTTTAACTTGGAATTGATCTTCGACTTCAGGCTTCAATCACGCCGATACCACCTTCAAGTTTCGCCTGCTCCTTCGAGTTTCGAGCCTTTGATAACAGTTTCTTTTTTTGCCTCATCTTTTTTTGCTTTGTTTGGATTTAAAATTAGAAAGATTTAGCTTAGACAATTAATTAACTGTTTTATGAAAAAAAATTGGATTTTTGAAAAATTGGCGGAATTTACATCATTGCCAGCTTGCATTTAATTATTAACATCTTTGAAAATACTTCTTTAGGCCGCTTCTACAAGTGAAAAATAAACCAAAATAATTAACAATCAAATTAAAATCAATGTTTAACAAAAAAGCCATAAAAATAGCAAATTTAACTCAAAATGCACAAAAATTGATATCAATGCGGCTTGGACGGCCGCCTAGGCGGCGCGTATGCACCAAGGCCCTTTGGCCGCACTACTTTTTGTCGCTTTTTAATCACTGGTTTATATTTTTATGCTATCTAAAAGCTATATACACATATATATGAGGTCAACTCCTCAAACACACAATTCAACGTGTTCTTTACCGATTTGTGTATGTCGATCTCCTAATGGAAAATACTTTATACATTTATCTTAAAAAATTCTAACTTTATTTTCATTTTTTGGTAATTAGTACTTACTATATAAACTTCTATGATATTTGTATTTTTTGTGTATTTTTGAAACATTATAATTTCTCGACATTCGTATGTTATCTTATCCAATGCACACTAATGTGATATATTTATTTAAATTGATCCAAATTGGATTACAATTAACTAATGTCTGTTTGTTTGGCTATGCATCGACCTTGGGATGTTTGATGTCAAACCCATATAAACCTAATCAAATGTTAAGTGGGTTGGTTTGTATTTATTAAGAGTTATGTTAGTTGATCTACACTATTTTCCACAACCCAATAGCTTAAGCTTTTGGGTAAAGTGGTTCTTGTCATGATATCGGAGTACACCAGGTCTCAAGATGTCTTGAGTTCAAACCTCATCATTGTCAATTTAAATGTTGATTATTTAACCCAATTTATACTGCCTCTACAAGTGAGTTTCTGCGGAGGGCTTTCCATGGTGGCTAAAAGTCCCACGTGAGAACGAGTGTTAAAGAGTTATGTTAGCTTGATATACACTTTTATCCACTACGCAATTGCTTAAGCTTTTGGGAAAATGGTTCTTGATCAATGTTCAACACATTGGGATCAAATGTCTTAAGCTTGGGCAAAGATAATAATATCAAGCTAAACGATTTAATTCTGTTGGTTCATCCTATTATATTCATCTCATTAATACCAACCTATTAATTGTGGATCTCTAGTGTGCGAATAGATTTCGGATGGCATCATCTTTATTTGGCTTTCAACTTTTGCAATTGTTCTATCTTTATCTTATTTTATATTTTGTTTTCAGGGTTTTAGAGTCTCATCCAAATTTAGAGTTGAATAGTTCCATAACCTTTGTAATTTTTTTTGGGATGTGCCATAACCTTTGTATGATTAAATTTACATATCAAATCATAGAACCGCATAATTCATACCCAACAGTCAAATATAACAGCACATGCTCTGAACAAACCTTTAAAGCCAAATTTCCACGCTCCAATTTTTGGTCAGCAATTTGGTGTTTGCTGCCCAATAAATCATGTCCACCCTGACCTGTATAGGTTACATCTTCAGAATTGTCTAAATCGTCTTCATACATACCAGAGAGTACAATACACACAGCAAGCGGGAAAGTAAGATTCTTATACTGCTCCTGCGACATTAAAAGAAGTAGATAAAAGTGAGTAAACTACAATATATGGTACAGTAGAAGTTGTATAACCTTAAAGCTCAAATATTTAGAAAGAAGTGGAAGGAAGAGGAAGTAAAAGAAAAGTCGGTAAGAGGGGGAGCATGAGAATAAAAATTCACGACGGAGTATAGAATAGCACATGGTGTTTAGTTGGCATGCATTAAACATCAACTAGTTTTAACAATACAAAATTATAAGCAAGATGGATAGGACAAATAACCAATCGATCTAGAAAATTAAGCTGGAGGTAGCCTTGAAACTGGAAGTGTACGCCAAACTGAAGGGCATCCATAGATAAGATCAGTTAAAGACTTTCTAGTTTGGTCAATTCAAGCCTACTCATTTTGTATTTGTTGCGACAGTATCAAATTATAATGTTAATAAACAACATAGAATTTGCAGATATAGCCGTGAGAAATCCAGCACTAGATGAAAAGAGCCAACCAAAGCTAACTAGAACTGCTACATGTAGAGCCACAATGATTCATATTCATTGGCAAGATCGCTAACAAAGCATTGCATGTTACAAAACTGTTGAGATGTGAGAAACTAAAATAGTCCCACGTTGGAAAAACTATGAAAGGTACATTGGTATAAGATGGGACAAACCTCACAAAGGCTCAAGTCTTATTGTTGGAACCCAATTATATCAAAAGCCCGTGTACACTCAAATATAAATATATAACCGCCCCCCTCGTTCTTGAAATATATATATATATATATATATATATATATATATATAGATATATAAAACATGGTATCAGAGCACCCAAAAAAAAGTGTATCGGGACCTCGACAATACCTCTGAGAGAAGCAGGCTACAAGCACAAAAAAAGTGTCTCTAAGAGACCTAGCTCTATTAGTGTTTTGCAATCCAAATGACAACCGGAAAAACTATGAGATACATGGGTCTAAAATATAAGATGGGTCAAACCTCAACAAGGCTTGAGTCTTATTGTTGGAACCGACTTATATCAAAAACCCGTGTACACTCATAAATAAAATATATATAATCGCCCCCTTCCTTCTTTTATATATTTATATAGAAAGAATAATGGAGGAAAGAGGCCCTAAGAGGCTTTTTGGGTTAGGCGGTGGCAAAAAGTACGCCCTCCACCATTTTATTCGATGATCGGCACCTTCCAACTTGATCTTCATCCTCTAGTTTGTCAATGCACCAAATTTCATATGCTTACAACACCATTTCACTGTTAATTTAGCAATGTAAAAAGTTCTATTGTCAGTAAACCATTAATTTTGCTCCCACTAAATCAACGGTGAAAAGGTGTTGGAATCAAATGAATTTGGTGTATCGACATATTAGACGATGAAGATCAAAATGGCTCGTGCCGATCGTCGAATAAAATGGTGGATGACTTGTTTTGTGTCGCTGCCAACGCAAAAGGCCTCCTAGGGCCTTTTTCCTTCATTATTCTCATATGAGAATAATGGAGGAAAGAGGCCCTAGAAGGCCTTTTGCGTTAGGCAGCGTCAAAAATCTATATCATCCACCATTTTTTCGACGAAAGGCATTCACCATCTTCATCTTTGCCATCTAAGATGTGGATACACCAAATTTCACAAGATACAACTTTTTCACCGTTAAATTAGCAATGTAAAAAGTTTTATAGTCAGTAAACCGTTGATTTTGCATCCACTAAATCAACGGTGAAAAAGTGATAGAACCACATGAAATTTGGTTTATCCACATATTAGATGATAAAGATGGAGGTGGTGGGTGTCGATCGTCGCAAAAGATTGTGGAGGGTGTATTTTTCTGACGACGTAGGAGGAAATTCCCTCCTATGGCACATTTCCTCCATTATATATATATATATATATATATAAACAAACTATAAAACATTCAGAATTTGAAGTATCAAGACTGATTGGTATATTACTTGACAATATTACTAATAAATTGTTTCGTTGCCTATTTCAAACTCAATAATAATTTGTGTCTTGTAACATAATGACATTACCATTTTGGCATATGATTGTCCCATGTAATCTATTCCACTCAGCCAGTGGCTATGTATGCCAAGCACAGTTAATTCAGCACGCGAAAAGAATTGATCACCAACTTCAATGCCTGTTAATTCAAGAAGCTGGTTGAATAAACAAGAACTGGAGAGGCAACAAAAACAACTAAAATTGGAATGGGCATTACTCCAACTTGCAAAGGACAGATATAATAGAAAGGCAACATAGAGTATAATGAAGTTAGCTAACCAGGAAGATGACCAATCCTTTTTACTGGATACAGAACTTGGTGATTTTCTTGCATCTGCCACGCAGGAAAAAGTAAACAATAAATTCTAGGTATCCAATAGTCATTGACTAGGAAAATAATGACCAAAAACAAGATATTACATGTAAGAGATGCTAGAGTAGTTACATGTGCCCTTACACATCTAATACAATTCTTGTAATATTTATTAAATATTAATATAATTTTATAGTTGCACTAATAGTAATTGGTTAACTGGATCATATGTATTTATAATTGTTATAATATTCCTAGAAATCATACCGTTAGATCATGCACGGTGATGTATCACTTGCATGGAGACATGGTCTAACCTAGTGATTTTTTAAATGAGTACTTGGCCTATAACTAGTAATAGATAGCTAGCTTTATAACATGCTATGGTTGATTTTGATTAAATAATTCATATGCAAACTTCTTTTGTGCCGAAGTTACAAAGCCCAAGGCCCAAGTGGTAGCGAAGCTCGAGCCCAAGAAGATACGCAGCAGCCGCAGCACGAAGACTTGCTTCTTGTGGTCATGAGATGCGGAACCTTCTAGGGACAGGCGTCCTCTTGTGGTTCACGGGAGACTTTGAGGAGATGATGTGGCGGCTTATGAGAGTTTGGAATCTTGTGGCAAGTTTTGTGAGAAATGGTTGTAACAGTTTTATGGGTTAATCCATAGTTTAAATCCGTTTAAACTTAATACTTATCTCTAAGAATCATCTGCTATATGTATCCATGTGATTAATTAAAGCCAAAAGGGGTCAATAATTAATCCACAGCAAAGCCTAGCCAATCCAATTGTTCTCTTTTCTGCGGTAACAAACAGCGAGGGAGAGAGAGATTTGTATAGAGAGGGATTGTCTTTGTACTTGGGTGAGATTGGAGAGCGAAATTCTCTTGTAATTATTCGTTGAATAGTGGAAGTAATTCATCGTCGGTTTCCAGGATTAGGTGCAAGTGCGCACCGAAACTAGGTAATATCTTGTGTCCTTGTTCTTTACTTGGTGTGTTTTCCTTTATTACTTATTGTTTTTGCGTAGTTGTTGTGTTTGATATATTTCATTAGTTCCGATTCACACGAATCGATCATCCGCTGCGTACTTTGTTGCTATTTTCACAACTGATATCAGAGCTTTTGTTACGGTGATTCGGATTATTGGGAAGATGGCTTCTACACATTATAAGATTAATAAATTTGACGGAAGGAACAATTTCAGTCTATGGATATTGAAGATGACGGCGAGTCTAAAGCAACAAGGAATTCATAAGATAGTCTTCGAAAAAGAGAAGATTCCTTCGACGATCAAAGATATTTAGAAAGAAGATATGGAGGGACTTTAAGTTCGATGCAGCTGAGCTTGGCTAACGAGGTTCTATACGAGATTGAGCAAAAGACAACGGCAATAGATTTATGGAGCAGGTTAGAATCCTTGTACATGAAATATTTAACAAACTATCTCTATCTCAAGCAGCGTCTAAACACATTGAAGATGAAGAAAGATACATCAGTCAAAAACCATCTAAACGAACTCAATCAAATCACTATGGACTTGCTCAACATAGAGGTGAAGATTGAAAACGAGGACCGCGCTATGATCATACTTTGCTCTTTGAGTTCCGAATATAACCAGTTCGTAAAATCGACAGTGTACGACAGAGATAAAATTTCTTTAGAAGATATTAAAACGGACCTACACGGCAAGGTGTTGAGGGAGAAGGTATCGGATGATGAAGGTGGTCAGGGCGATGCGTTAGTTTCTAGAGACCGTTTTGAGAAACGGTCACACGGTGGTTTCAAGAATAGAGCGAGATCCAAATCGAGGAATTACACTAATGATAAGTGCAATTATTGCAAGGTGAAAGACCATTGGAAGAGAGACTATCATAAGTTTAAGGAGAATACTAAGCAATCTTCTAGTACCGCAGCTGTCATAGATGATTCAGATGATGGCAGCAAATGTTCCGTATTATCAGTTTGTGCAATCGGCGACATACATGATCTATGGATGCTAGATTCGGGGAACTCTTTCCAGATGACTCCATATCGGAGTTGGTTTGCAATGTTTTGTACTCTTAATGGAGGTTCAGTCTTAACGGAGAATAATGTGGCGTACAAGATCGAGGGGATTGGTTCCGTTCGGATATGCATGTTTGATGGGGAAGTACGGACTTTAACGGATGTTAGATATATACCAGATCTGAAGAAGAGTGATTTCTGTAGGAGCTTTGGCGGGGATCAGCTGCAAGTGCATAATCGATGGATGTTCTATGAAAATTTCCAAGAGGCCTCTTATTGTCATGAAAGGAAAGAAGGTGAGGAACTTATACTTTCTAAAGGGGCAGTCAGTTACAGATAATATTGCTGCGGTATCTACTTGTTCAGGTGATTCGGATTCAGCTATATTGTGACACATACGGTTGGGTCATATTGGGGAGTCGAGTTTGGAGGTGCTTCTTAAGAGGCGGCTACTTGGAGATGGAGATTTTGGCAATCTTGATTTCTGTGAGTGTGTTCTAGGAAAGCAGACAAAAATGAAGTTCGGAACAGCAGTACATGATACGAACGGTATTCTTGATTATGTCCATACTGATGCTTAGGGTCCACACCGGTTCTTTCGCGAAGTTGAGCCAGATACTTCGTTTCCTTCATTGACGACTTTTCGTGAAAAGTACGAGTGTATGTTCTCAAGTCTAAGGCCGAGACCTTTGAGAAGTTCAAGACGTGAAAGGTCGGGATGAAGAAGCAGACTGGTAAGCACGTAAAGGCTTTTTGGTTCGATAACGACGGAGAGTTTACTTCGCATGCGTTTGTAGAGTTCTGCAAGTCAGAGGGGATTGTGCGCCATTACACCCCTCCGGGAGACCCTCAGTCAAATGGCGTTGCAGAGCGAATGAATCGGACACTACTGGAGAAGACTAGATATTTGCGGCTTACAGCTAGGCTTCCTAAGGAGTTTTGGGTTGAAGCCCTATCTACCGTCATGTACCTCATCAACAGATCACCATCGGCGGCGATAGATAAGAAAATTCCTGAGGAAGTGTGGACCGGGAAGGCTGTAAATTACAGGCGGCTTCGTATATTTAGGTGCCCAGCTTATGTTCAATAAAGGAGCGATAAGTTAAAGCTGAGAGATAGGAAGTGTGTCCTACTCGGCTATGAAAGTGTAGCCAAAGGATACATGTTGTGGTGTCCTAAGACCCAGAAGATAGTAATCAGCCGGCATGTTACATTCGATGAGTCTGCGATGATTTGTAGAAAACGGACTCAATCAGATGGTGAAAAGAGAACGGTTGCGCCACCAAGCGATGTGGAGATCAACGTTCCGGTTCAGGATAGCAGGAGAGATGAGGTGATTGATACTTAGATTCAGACGGAGGATCTGACAGAGCCAGATGGTCCAGTACCGACCGAGCAGAGATATACGCGAGTTAGACGTCTGCCGGTCAGACTTGGTTTTTAGAACATAACCGCAGTTGGTTTCGACGGCGTGGCATTATATGTGTTGACTATTGAACACGAGAAACCGTCCAGTTACAGAGAGACCGTGCAGTCTGCCAATTTTCCTAGTTGGAGAGTTGCGATGGAGGAGATGGAGTCTCTGCATCAGAACGATATGGAATTTAGTTGCTCTACCATAGAGTAAGCACGCGATCGGGTGTAAGTGGGTCTTTAAAGTTAAAGAGGGTTCGTCAGAAGCAGATGACATTAGATACAAGGCAGACTTGGTGGCTAAGGGTTTTGCACAGAGAAAGAGTGAAGACTACAACGAGATCTTTTCTCCGGCGGTTTGACATACTTTGATTCATGTTTTGTTATCCATAGTTGCGGTTTATGATATGGAGCTAAAACAACTTGATGTCAATACGGTGATCTAGAGGATATTTATATGCATCAAACAGATGGGTTCGTAGTCGATGGCAAGGATGGGTATGTTTGCAAATTGAAGAAGTCGCTCTATGGTTTGAAGCAGTCTCTGAGACAGTGATACAAGTAATTTGATCAATTTATGTTGGCGATTGGGTACATAATGAATATTGAGGATCAGTGCATTTATGTGAGACGACTAGACGATGGATCCTGGATTTATCTTTTATTGTATATGGACGATATGTTGATAGTATCACGCAGCATGTTAAAGGTTAACAAGTTGAAACAACAGATGAGTCAGGAGTCCGAGATGAAAGATTTAGGCGTTGCGATGAAAATACTTGGCATGGAGATTGTCGGGGAGAGGAAGCGTGGTGAGTTGCGTCTGCGATAGAAACACTAGATGTTTTCGGCGAAGTTATCACCAGGGTCGGATACGGACAGGGAGTAAATGTCTAAAGTGCCATATGCGAGTGCAGTAGGCAGTTTGATGTATGTGATGGTTTACACGCGTCCAAATATTGCACATGCAATAGGGATGGTCGGCCGATACATGGCTAATCCGGACAAGGAGCATTAGCAGGCTATAAAGTGGATTTGAGGTGCTTAAGGGGTACTACAGGGTTCGGCTTGTTATTCAGCAGAGACAGTACGGATGGTTGTATTGTGACTCGGATTTTGCTGATGATAGGGACAGACGAAGATCGACGACTGGTTAATATTCACGTTGAGCACTGGCACAGTGTAATGGAGATCGATGTTACATTCCATTGTCGCATTATTGACGACAGAGGCAGAGTTGATAGCTGCTACGAAGGCTGTCAAGAAGGCTATATATTTGCGTGGATTGATGGGTGGTATGGGTGTTCCGCAAGATTGTGTTTTGCGACAGTCAAAACGCGATTCACTTGGCGGAGCATCAAGCTTATAGTTCGAGAACTAAGCATATCGAGGTAAAAGATTTCTTTTTGGAGAACGAGAAGAAAGTTATTTCGCTTACAAAGATTGGTACCTATGAAAATCCAGCGGACGCATTTACGTCCCAGTTTCAAAGTTCAAAGCTTTGCTTGGACTTGATTTGTCTAATTGCTTAATAAAGGCATAAAGACGACAAATTACAGAATTCCAAGTTTTTCATGGAAGTGTGTAGATTTTGTGGATTGTTAATCAAGACAGAGATTGTTGATTTTGATTAAACAATTCATGTGCAAAATTCCTTTGTGCCGAAGTTACAAAGCCCAAGGCCTAAGTGGCGGCCAAGCTCAAGCCCAAGGCCCAACCGGCAGCAAAGCTCGAGCCCAAGATAAGCAGCAGCCGCAGCATGAAGACTTGCTTCTCGTGTTCATGAGATGCGGAACCTTCTTGGGACAGGTGTCCTCTTGCAGTTCACGGGAGACTTTGAGGAAATGAAGTGGCGGCTTGCGAGAGTTTGGAATCTAGTGACGAGTTTTGTGAGAAATGGTTGTAACAGTTTAATGGGTTAATCCATGTTTTAAATTCGTTTAAACTTAATACTTATCTCTAAGAATCCTCTGCTATATATATCCATGTGATTAATTAAAGCCAAAAGGGGTAAATAATTAATCCACATTAAAGGCTAGCCTATCCAATTGTTTTCTTTTCTGCGGCAACAAACAGAGAGAAAAACAGAGATAATGAGAGATTTGTATAGAGAGGGATTGTCTTTGTATTTGGGTGAGATTGGAGAGCGAATTTCTCTTGTAATTCTTCGTTGAATAGTGGAAGCAATTCGTCGTTGGTTTGCAGGATTAGGTGCAAGTGCGCACCGAACATAGGTAATATCTTGTCCTTTGTTTGGTGTGTTTTCCTTTATTACTAATTGCTTTTGTGTAGTTGTGTTTGATCTTTTTCATTAGTTCCGATTCACGCGTATCAATCCGCTGCGTACTTTGGAGCTATTTCACAACAGCTATCATGCACGACTCTGACATGTTAGATATGGTGATGTGTCTCGGTCACTGAGAATGAAGATTCTCCAGGTGTGTCATTAGCACGTATTATGATACATGTAGCAAAACTCCCACCGTTGCCGGTCCCAAGTCCGGATGAGAAAGGATGAGGGTTGTGGTAGGCTTGTGACAGCCAACGTAAAACTTTGTCACATTTTATGACATGAACCATAATAAGAATATCGTTGGGGCGTCCCCTACTCAGCGACGCGCTACATCAGATCCCGGATGTAGTGTTAAATATACAAGGGCTTCTAGGTCGTCGTCCAGATGTGGCGCGCTATATCGGACCCCGGGTGTAGTGACAAATAAGCAAGGGTCGTCGTCCAGAGACGGCGCGCTACATCGGACCCCGGGTGTAGTGACAAATAAGCAAGGGTCGTCGTCTATAGACGGCGCGCTATATCGGACCCCGGGTGTAGTGACAAATAAGCAAGGGTCGTCGTCCAGAGACGGCGCGCTACATCGGACCCCGGATGTAGTGACAAATAAGCAAGGGTTTCATAGGATCCGTCTAGCTTCCTGGAACATAGGTTCCCTTACGGGTAGACTAATAGAATTAGTGGAGGTGATGATTAGGAGGAGAGTTGGTATTATGTGTTTGCAAGAAACTAAGTGGGTAGGTGAAAAGAGTAGAGTCATAGAACCTTGGGGTTATAAGCTTTGGTATATGGGTAGAGATAAAAATCGTAATGGGGTAGGCATAATCATAGATAGACGGTTGCTTGAGGATGTATTTGAGATTAGGAGAAAAGGTGATAGAATTTTACTGGTTAAGCTTATTCTAGGTGAAGAGATCCTTAATGTTATTAGTGCTTATGCACCACAGATAGGTCTTGATGACGCTAGTAAGCGTCTATTCTGGGAGGATTTAGACGAGGTGGTGCAAAGTATACCTAGTGGAGAGAAGTTATTTATTGGTGGTGATCTTAATGGACATGTAGGTACTAGTCGTAGTGGGTTTGATACTATCCATGAAGGTTTTGGTTTCGGACAAAGGAATGAAGTAGGTGATTCGATTCTAGATTTTGCTTTATCTTATGACTTGATCTTAGCATACACCTGGTTTAGGAAAAGAGAGTCCCACCTTATCACTTTTAGGAGCGGATCAAGTGCTAGTCAAATAGACTTTTTTCTGACGAGAAGAATAGATAGAGGTTGTTGTATCGACTGTAAGGTAGTGCCAGGTGAGAGTGTAACCACTCAACATAGACTTTTAGTTCTAGATTTTCGATTTAGAAGAGAACGTAGGAAGATTAGACGTAAGGTAGAGCCTAAAATTAAATGGTGGCGATTGAAAGAAGGTAACCAAAAGGCTTTTATAGATCGTGTAGTACAAGAAGCGGATTGGCAGTCGAAAGATGATCGAGACAAAACATGGAACAAAATGGCTAGTTGTATCAAGAAGGTAGCTAGAGATCTACTTGGTGAGTCGAGAGGTGGTGCTCCACCATCTAAGGACATATCATGGTGGAATGAAGATGTAAAGGCTGCTATTAAAATTAAAAGGGATTCTTATAAAGATTTGAAGAAAAGTAGAGATGTGGAGAGATTTGAGAAGTACAAAATGGCTAAAAAGGAAGTTAAGAAAGCTGTTCGGGAAGCTAAATCTAAGGTCTACAAGGAGGTGTACGAGAAATTAGACACTAAAGAGGCTGCAAATGATATATACCGGATTGCTCGAATGCGGGAAAGGAAGACTAGAGACTTATGTGCGGTGAAGTGTGTCAAAAATGAAAATCAGAAGGTTTTAGTTCGAGATGAGGATATCAAGGAAAGATGGAGAGATTATTTTGACAAATTGTTCAATGAGAGCTTTACTAAGAATTTGGATGGACTTGTCATTCAATCTCAAGATATAAACCGTGATTTCATGCGTAAAATAAGACTTCCTGAGGTTAAAGAAGCTTTGAACAGAATGGGTTTAAGAAAAGCGGTTGGTCCTGACGGGATTCCTATCGAGATTTGGAGATGCTTAGGAGAAATGGGCGTTAAATGGTGGACAGATCTGTTTAATAAGATTTGGCAGACAAAAAAGATGCCAAATGAATGGAGGAAAAGTATCCTTGTACCTATCTACAAGAACAAGGGTGACATTCAAAGTTGCTCAAACTACCGTGGAATAAAACTGATGTGTCACACCATGAAACTTTGGGAGAGAGTGATTGAACACAGGTTAAGGAAGGATATTAAGATAACAGAAAACCAATTTGGGTTCATGCATGGACGATCGACGACAGAGGCGATTCATTTGCTTCGTCAACTTGTCGAGCGCTTTCGAGAGAGGAGAAGAGATTTGCATATGATATTTATTGATTTAGAAAAAGCGTACGACAAGGTACCTAGAGAGGTATTATGGGGGACAATGATGAAGAAGGGGGTCCCCGTCAAGTATATTGACATAATCAAGGATATGTACGACGGAGTAGTGGCAAATGTCAGAACTTGCGGCGGCTTAACAAGTGATTTTCCAATTACTATTGGTTTACATCAAGGATCTGCATTAAGTCCATTCCTGTTTACCATCGTGATGGATGAGCTTACTAGAACTATCCAAGATGAGGTACCTTGGTGTATGCTATTCGCTGATGATATTGTTCTAGTAAATGAGACGAAAGCAGGGGTTAATGCCAAATTGGAATAATGGAGGCAAACATTGGAATCTCGGGGATTCAGATTGAGCAGGTCCAAGACAGCATATATGCACTGCAAATTTAGTAGCCAGCGAAGTCAAAACCATATTGGTATAACATTGGAAGGGCAAGAGATATCACCGAGCGACCAGTTTAGATATCTAGGTTCCATCATCCAAAAGAATGGGGAGATCGATAGTGATGTTAATCAAAGGATCCAAGCTGGTTGGTTGAAATGGAGGAGTGCAACCGGGATTTTGTGTGATCGTAACTTTCCGTTAAAATTGAAAGGGAAGTTTTATCGAAGCGCTATTCGGCCTGCCTTATTATATGGTACAGAATGCTGGGCTCCTAAGAAGCATCATACACAGAAGATGCACGTAGCGGAGATGCGCATGCTTCGCTGGATGTGCGGTAACACTAGAAAAGATAAGGTGCGAAATGAGGATATTCTTGGTGTAGCACCTGTGGAGGAGAAGATGCGGGAAAACCGGCTAAGATGGTTTGGTCATGTGCGACGCAGACCTATGGAAGCACCGGTTCGACGAATAGATACTCTCGATATGGGCAATGGCAAAAGGGCAAAAGGAAGACCGAAGAAAACATGGATGGAGGTGATACGAAACGATATGGTTGCCAAAGAACTCAATGAAAGTATATTGTTCGATAGAAGTGAGTGGAGACAGAGGATTCATGTGCTGGACCCGGCGTGATTCTCATGTTGGTTCATGTAGCCTACCCCATATGCTTGGGATAAAAGGCTCAGTTGTTGTTGTTGTAGTAAAGAACCACGTTTGAATTCTCTAGGATGTCACCTATAAGATAGAGAATTTAAACATGAACATAATCCCTTTGACTTGATGACATTGTTGTCTTTGATCTGTCATGTAGTAAACTTTAATATGAGGGTACTTCTTGTCGTTTGACAGGAATAACAAACCTGAAATATTAGTCTGCTTAAATACATTTAGAAGGACAATGGATGTCTAGATAGTACTTCCGGTCGTTTGACAGGAATAACAAATCTGAAATGTTAGGCTGCTTAAATACATTTAGAAGGACGATGGATGTCTAGATAGAATCTGACATTCTCATGTCGATGAGAATAAGTTTACTGTTCATTCCCATGAAGACGTAAAAATTATGTCGACGGGTGTTTTGAGAAATGTTTTTTTCAAAATTATATTATTATAGTAATATTTATTCTCGAAATGAATTTGTGTTCATAGAAAATGAAACTTTAGGCTTGAGGAATTAGGTGAACATGTCTTGCTCATTTAATGGCTTAAGCATAAGTAACTTGATGTCGGGAAAGAATTGCATGTAAGTTGATATTTATTTTCATCAAACATTATGATAGTTTTTATGAACAGTTGGTAAAATAGGTGTTTTACTGTTAAATTAAAACCATTAATTAATTAATTACGAATTAATTTAGTTGATAGTTGGCGCTTGGTGTGAGGCCCAATTGGTCCCACCTATAAACCTTTCGGCGGAAGATTTAGACAATCATAAGAGGAATATTATTAATAATATAATTGTTATATTATTAATATGTGGGTTTTAAGTCCCACATCGGATATTAAGGCTTGAGGTATCGAACCACAACCTTATATAAAGGGGCAACGGTTTACCATCAGAAATAGATTTTGAATTATGAATATTTTCTCTTAAAATATTTGGATGCCCATCAATCCATAGGGGCATCTCTTCAACAAAGGTTGGTGGACTTTCAGTTGGAGGCCTTTACATTTGTGTAAGCTACCAAAAAGTACTTTGTTTCGAAATGATCATATTCTTCATCGATGTGATCGATATGCACAAAAAGTACAAATTTAATTTCAAAAAAAATTTGATTTTAGGAAATTGATGCATGTGTTTCCGCCGTAGGCAAGCATATGTTTCCTTCAAGGTTGAGGTTTGATATTTTGGTATTGGGGTGCTTTACAAAGCAAGTGATTTCGTAATTTTAAAAAAGGAATAATGGATTTTTAAAATCAGAAGCTTCTATAATGACAAACTTCATTTATTAGGAAAAAATCTTTTACGGTTTTTCATAGTTGATGAATTTACATCAGGTTATGATGATTTTTATAGAATGTGATAGCTAACGATACATTGATTTGCAAAATTATATGATACACAATATATATATATGAGAATAATGGAAAAAAGAGTCCCTTGTAGGCTATTTCGTTAAGTGGCGTAAAAAAAATACACCCTCCATTACCTCCATTATTTTTTTTCCACGATCGGCACCCATCATCATCTTCATCTTCATCATGTAAGATGTAGATACACCAAATTTCATGTGATTCCATCACTTTTTCACCGTTGAATTAGCAATGTAAAAAGTTCTATTGTCGGTAAACCGTTAATTTTGCACCCACTAAATCAACGGTGAAAAAATGATGGAATCACATGAAATTTGGTGTATCCACATTTTACATGATCAAGAAGAAAATGATGGATGCCGATCGTCGAAAAAAATCGTGAAGAGTGTAGGAGGAAGTTCCCTCCTATGGCACTTTTCCTCCTATTGCAAACCGGCCCCCATTTTTTTAAAACGGGAACTCTCGATCTACGACATATTTTAACAATCCGATCCGTGCAAGTTGATCACCCTACCCTCAAATGCATGCGTATGAAAAATCAAAGGATTTAAAGACCTCTAACCAATGCATCGGCTGAAGTTTATGTTACATTATCGAAAGATGTTTATTTTTTACCCATTTGATGCATTGGTTAATGGCCTTTAAATCCTTTGATTTTTCATAGGCATGCATTTGAAGGTAGGGTGATCAACTTGAACGGATCGGATCGTTCAAATATGTCGTAGATCGAGAGTTCCCATTTTTTTTAAAACGCGGACGGGTTTGCAATAGATCACTCCGCTATATATATATATATATATAAGGCCCTAGGAGGGAATTTCGTTAGATGGCGTCGAAAATATACACCATCCACCATCTAAGATGTGGATACACAAAATTCATGTGATTCTACCACTTTTTCACCGTTGAATTAGCTATGTAAAAAGTTATATTGTCGGTAAACCGTTAATTTTGCACTCCCTAAATCAACGGTGAAAAGGTGGTAGAATCATATGAAATTTTATGTATCCACATCTTAGATGATAAAGATGAAGATGATGCACGCCGATCGCCGGAAAAAATCGTGGAGGGTATATTTTTTCGTCGCCATATGAGGAATTTCTCTCCTATGGCACCTTTCCTCCATTATCCTCGTGTGTGTGAGATAATTATTTACATTTATTTTGAAAGTTTGCTGAGAATTTATTGTAATTTTTATATTGCAAGCCTCTAAAGGATCTGCATATAGAACCAACCGAACCTACACTCTTAACCTAACAAAACCACAAGAGGGTTGGTATCGGTTTTTTTTGTGTAATAATAAACAAAAATGTGCCTAGATAATAAGTGCAGCACATAATAGCGGAAGATTGAACGAAAGGATGTACAATAGGAAAACAATACCTTAGATATAGCCTTAAGATCAGGCCGTTTTGATGCTCGTTTCCCTTCAACTTCAGAACCTTCGTTCTAAGCCAAAAAAGAAAAAGAAAAGAAAAGAAAAGAAAGAACTAAGACGATCTAAATGGATAGCATGTGAAAGGGAGAATATCCTAAATCGCCAGTTATCGTATTGCTAATGCAGTGATTGAGAGAGCATCAGTATCATGTTTGCCAGACAGTCATAAAACTTAACCAAAGTCTTGCTACATACCCAATCATATTTTAATGGAAAACGCTTGATATCAAAGCATACAAAGAGAAACTTAAAAAACAATCATGAAGTAATCTGAATAAAGCATGCTAAAAAGGTTTAGACTTTATGTGCTTGCGGTACAAGAAGATATCATGAGCTCGCAAATCCAATAAGTTATTAAATCATTGGTATTTTGAAACAGAAGTATAGAACGATTTAGCTGACAACCAAAAAATGGATGGAAATGTTTTTTGCAAACTGTAAAATAGAATTAAATTTCTGATAAGTATATGACTGCTGCAGCTTGTGCAACAACACTAAATGCATAAACTGCCCCATAGAAGTTCAGATACTCTGTTGAAACTAAACCGATTAACTCCTTTGTTGATTTCTAGTGTGGCATGGTTGCCAATAAATGATTTGGTATAATTAGGTAAAATCTTCGTGATTCTGAAAAAGAGCACTAAAGCTCTTGAAGGGCAAAATGACATGATATGGAAGGGGGCATCAAAATTAAAGCCAGCTAGCACTATGCAACTAAGCTGCTCCTTATGCATTAAGAAATGAAATTACAACAGTGTTTAGTACAAATATACACACAACAAACATAGAAACTATAATAAGCAGAATATTTTATATGATCTTGCCTGCGGTATCTTTGCTATTAATTTCTCAGGACTGTTTGGCATATTACCATTTGCTTTCTTTGAAGTTTTCTACTTCAACGAGAACATTAAAAGGGTTTGTTACATATGTCCAAACTATAATAATGCAATCAAGTAGCTATTATCTAAAACACACCTTTTTCTTTGAACCTCTTGAAAGTTTTTCATCGACTTCTTTGTATCTCTTCTCCTCCTCCTGTAAAAATATTGGTAGAAAATAGTATTCCCTTAGCTAAATTACTACACAATGTCTTTTTTATACAGGAGTCGATATGATGTATAGGAGAAAAAACAGCATGTGTATGAAAAAAAATTCAACGGGTATATAACCATATAAACCCCCAACCATATAAATGCCATTGACATGTGCAGTGCGACAAATATTACGAAGAAACTCCAGCTAAATTGGGATCTAACTATGAAGCCCAAAGGTTACATTATAAGAGAAGTAAAACTTATGGTTTGCTTGGATGTCACAAAACATTGAAATACACATAATGTAGATAGGAAGCAAGACAGAAAGGGAGGGAGGGAGGGAGGGAGGGTAGGGGGAGGGAGATTACATCGTGGCGGAATTCAAGAGGTCCTCCAAAGATGGAAACTTTCAGGTAATTTAATTTTAGAACAAATTGGGCTTTTAATGAAATTAAAATATCACTTTAAAAACCTACACGATAAGGGAATGAAGCTCTTTAGTGATTTTGCGCAGTCAACTGAATGCAAGGCACATCTTTTGAAAGGTAATAAATAAGTCTAATGGTGGAGAATCAATGACAAGAAGATGAGGAAACTAGAGTATTACCTGGATGACTTTTAATTGAGCTTTTGACCTATGATATGTCCAAATGTGGTGACCAAAATTTATTTAGCAAATAAGCCCCATGGTATGTAATACTCGGCAATGTGTACTTATGGAATGAAATTTGGTGATGGTTCTCTACAGTGCTAAGCAAAAGGAGAAGTATCACTAAACTATCATTGGGCTTGGCATTTATAAGAGATTCAACATATTTCTAACATTTTATTGTTAATTATGGACTAGTCAACCACAAAATATGTTGGAATTCAGAGCCTAATTGCAAGGATGCTCAACAAATTATGGATAATTGAATTCTATAATTCTATGGTGTATGCACATGTGCAAATATGCTCAGCAATCTTTATTTAAAGGGTTAATTCTCTTGGAATTTGTTACTAAGAAAAGATCAAACTAACGTTGATCTCAAATATCTTTATAATTCTATTACCTATTAGCATTTTCAGCTACTGCAGAATATTGTTTCAACATAAAATTGCATATTTAAGAGATAAACAACTAACATGCCTAAATAAAAAGTACTACGGAATTCGGACATATCCCAAATCCCAATGGAAACAGGATAAGGGTCTAATCTATAAGGCGTGCATACAAGTGAACACTGCAATGACCTAAAACTCTTGAAAATGGCATTACCAACTTAACATATCACTACAAAGTATAGCATCCAGCATTACAAGAATGTGAACATTCGCATCCGCATGGAAATACAGAGTTGTCATGGTGAGAATTTGGAAAAAGTCAAGGAGATTTCCAAGAGCATCATAGAATTAATTTTATCCTTAATTGGTATGTACTAGTTTACTAAGGTAAGCATGGTATGTATTTATGTTTTAACAAATAAAACACTACAGTATATTTGACAAAAAAATGACCAAGGTTATCATGAATTTCAACTACAACCCTCGTGCTCAATTGTAATAGTAATGACAAAGTTTAATACGATATTTTACCGGATGACTACCTGTATTGCCTGAAGATAGTTAGTATTAAACACCCGAAGGGTCTCTTTCACTCTTTGGTGCGCACTTTTCCCAACTCCTGTATTATCCATATTCGCCTGCTGCTCCATTTTTAATTTATGTTTATTCTTCTTTTGCTTCATATAAGAAGAATCATTAATTTTCAGTTTAAGGTTGTTCTTCTCCTCAATCACATCAATCTCACTCGCCCTGAGGCCTTCGTCTCCAAGAGCATTGCAGGCATCTATCTGAATCATCAACCCATTAGGTTCACAAGTACTCAGGGGAACTCCGGGTACTTCTTTTGCAATACTTGACTTGGATTTTTTCCGAGTAACAAACTTCTTTTCGACAGGAATAGGCATGTCAGAAACATAACTAGGGCTCTTCTTCCCCAAATTTCTTGTACTGCGCCTCCTCCCGACAAAGGCTTCTACTGATGCTTCTACCGGTGCCATGCCTGCCATATCTACATCTCAAATATAAACAGATAAATACATAAATAGGGGTACACATTTAGGAGTCCATAATGTACTAATTAAATACCTGACAAGAAAGGGGGAAATGTGCTCGCTTCTCCAAGCCAACACCGAAAAGTATGGGAACAAAGATTCCTGTAAACGGACAAAGATATTAATAAACTTAAGGAAAAGAAATCGATCACAAGGATTCATACCCTCAAATTCAGAAAATGATTCAAAGAAATAAAAGAAAGTTCATAAACAGCAAAATCAGTCAATAAAAGGAATGTATATTGGGAAAAGGGATGCTCGTTGACAATCAATCATATAGAAAATACTATCAATTGGAGGAATAGAACACTCAAAAAAAATTCCACAGTATAGACATGAAAATAGTCAGATTCAATGCTAAATACCCATTATTAATGAAGTCTACTAAAAACACAGTAAATAAAACTTTATCTAAAGACACAAGCATGATTGAAATGTATTCATACATATAAAACAACAATGTTCGTAAAAAAATAATAAAAGAAAAAAATCATATATTATCTCTAACCTAGAAAACTAAAAAAGCTCGAAAACAGAGATCATAAATCTACAGCTCCTCAGTCACGCCTCAGACCCATTAGCGCAACTTTCTGAAGCACTAGAAACCAAAAGTGTTCAAATACTCAAAAAAAATATTAAATAAGAAAATTGTCCTAAATAAATAAATAAAAGCAAACCCATTAAGAAAAAATATTCAAATAAAAGATAATAATCCATTAAAGTAAATAAAAAAAAGCAAATAAAATGAAGGTAAAACTCCATTATAAAAAAATGTAAAGATACTGGGTAGGACCATCGCGAAAATAATTGAAAACGGTAATAAATAAATTTAAAAAATCGACAAAATGAGGTTAAGACAAGCTAATATACAATCTCTAACCTAATAAACTAAAAAGCAACTATATTTAGGACAAATGTAGTAAATTAAGCGATCGAGACCCAAAATGTTCAAAAATCGAAATTTGAAATGTTCGTAATAGTTTTACAAAAGAAAAATATGAAAATGCCAAAAAAATAGAAGAAAGAAATAGGAAAACAAAAGACGACGCCTGAACTAGGGTTTCAAGTAGAAATGGCTAGGGATCGGAGCTCACCGAAATGTATCGATCTGAAGCTAGGGTTAGGATTTTGAAAAGTGAGATAGAAAAGAGTGAGAGTGAGATAAAAGGAAAAATCTTTTAACAGAGGGGCTTGTTGAGAAATTTTTTTATTTACTTACGGAAAAATACAAAAGTGCGAATTTCTCAGCCCATTTAAGAGCTTGCATTTTTTCGAGAAGAAAACTCTTCGTTTCTATAAGCCCACCAAGCTGTCTAAGGATGTCCGGAATTCTCCATCTTTTTCTCTTTTTTGTCCGAGTGTATATGACCGGCATATGGAAAAAGTTTCCCTCTTTTAGGACAGGAGGAGTGAGAAGCGCATTTTTGAACACTTAATTTTGAAGGTGACTTCAATTTTGTATCGGATTTTTGTATGTAGCCCCCTACAATCTACTGTATTTATATACACTCTTTATATTTGAGTATGAAACCCGACAAAAAAAAATTCTATGTGAATGGACATACATATAGAAGAAGGTAAGATAATGAAATAGAGCTGTAGCAGAGCAGCGTTTAACCAAACCTAAACCACTAATTCACCGCTCAAACTTTTATGATTAGAGCTGTAGTAGAGTGGTATTGAAACAAACTGAATATGATATAATGGAATAGATGATAAAAACGGTAACTTAATGTAAGATAAGACAATCTAAAAAAGATTAGAAAATGTATATTTATTATATAATTACTAAAAATGGTAAAAGCTAAAAAAATGGAAATAATATTCTTTTTCCTATTTGGTGATGGGTATTGAAAGAAACTTTTACCATTGCAACTCGAAATGGTGAAGTTTTGAACAAGTATCAATGGAGAAAAAAAATGCGTATAGGATTTAAGAAAATTTAATTGTTGTGCAAATATAAAACTTAGAAAGGGGTATATATATAAATAGAACTGGATTTTTCAGAAAAAGCCCTCCCATACTTTGATAAATACTAAAACCTCTCGTGCTTCGTATTTACTTAAAAAATCTTCCATGCATCTAAAATGCACTAAAAACCCTAGCATGCCAAAAAAGAATCTTTGACGCCTTCCATTACTTCGTGAGGAGGCTAATGGTGAGTATCATGATAGGGTTTTAAAAAATACCCCGACTCTCCTCTCCTCCTAAAATTTTTAATTTTTCCTCCAAATTAGATTTAATGTTGGGATTTAGATCAAAGATCCATAAATTTGATTATGAAAACCAGACTGTCTTTCTTAAGCTTCTCCGGCGAATCGAGTGTCGTTGTCCCTTCAATTGCAAGTTTCGAGTTACTGACCAATCTCATTCGAAAGCAGAGCAATTCTTTGGTTTTGGTAAATCTCGATCTTCGATATTTAAATGAGAATGTTGGATGTTTTTGTAAGAGAAAAGCTTATCTAAATATCTAGAAAGTAAAAGAGCATCTCAAGATCTAGCTTCGTCTCTTTAATAGGACGCTAACATTGGATGGAAAAATTGCGAGGGTTTTTTTTAGTACAGCTTAAATGTAAAGGGGTTTTGTTAAGTAAATATAAAGTATATCTTTTTTTTAGAAATTATCGACATGTGGAGGGCTTTTTAGTAAAAAGCCTAAATAGAAAAGACCATCGTCACGGCGTGCACTTTGCTCTGAGTGGCACTTTGCTACGTGAGGTACTTTACTCCGCACACGCTTGCAACTATTCTTAGCATGAGATCAGGTCCCCCGTCATGCAATACTAATTTTATGGACTAGAGATTGTAACACCATGAATATTCCGCTCGTTATGTCAGAACATCATATGGAGATTCCAGAGGTAACCATCGTGGATTCAAGAGATATCCTCCGTCCTTAAGACGCGGCACTTTGTTATACGGATACTTGGTCCATATACATTAGTGATTGATGTTGAAAAAGTGTTTATAGTTACCGCAATCAATAACGGTGCCGCGAGTAGCTAACCGAGATGAGTATGGACCGTTCTCAGGGAAACGTCAAATCTTTTATCTTGTTTTAGACGAGTTGATTGAAAGAAGGGGTGATTGGTTGTAGATCTACGATATACGGATGTAGAATCTATGAAGAAGAGGCTTGTAGGGTTCATAGAATTTAATAGTTATGGATGATTAATTAAAGATTACTCCTTTTATCTTTTAATAGATTTAAAACTATATCGATGGTGTTGAATGTGGATTAGGGTTCTTTTGGAAGAAACTAGGGTTTCCCTACTCTTAACCCTTATCCTTGCATTGTTCTCTATTGTAACAATTATGTTTCAGTGTACAGAAAATTTGATTAAAAGTTAATGTACAAATGAGGTATTTGAAATCATGTGTACACTATAAGTATTTGAATTACCTTTGAACAGCAAGAAAGCACTTGTAGCTCATTGGTAAAGACTTGCACTGCTGTGATGTAGCCCCTGTGATCGAATCCCCCAGCCACATTATTTTTCTGTTGATTTTTCTTTTAATCTTTTAGACGCTCAAAAGTTTGCACGTTCATAACACGTAAAATGAAAAGTCACAAAATAATCAAACACGTGCGCTGAGGTATACCAAGTGACAGGGACGCATGGCATGAATCCGAGCCCTAGCCACCGGTTTATGACCGGCGAGATGAGCTAGAGGGGGCCGGCACCGCCGGGCATATCCGTAGGGATTGCCTTGGATTTTTTCCCATGGCACCCCTTGGCCTACCCCATTACCCCCATATTGTTTGTTTACTCTGCAATTATCCAGAGAATTTAAAATCACTATTAAACCAAAAATTTAATGCACGTTTTAATTCTCAAATTCATTACCTTAACCCCTAATTTTCCCTATAAATAGCACACTACATTTTACCCCTTCTCATTCAGAAATCCCATACAAAAACTCTTTAAAATTTTCAAGTCCCAAGTTGTACAGGTAGAGTTAGCAAAGGGCAAGGTTCCGGCGATATTTCAGGAAGATTCCGGCGACGAAACGACTTCCCGACGATTCCAATAACTTCCTCTATCTATCCTCTTTAATTTCAATCTGTAAGTCCCTTTCACGCTTCTCAACTTCTAGTCTTAAACATTTTCTTTTCAAAACTCGTCGAAAGCGGAGTTATTCCGACTTCCGGCTCTCTTTTCTTTAAAAACACAATTTCTCTTAAAACATAAATTACCATATCTTCTTATAATATTTAACAAACATAAATAAACACATTAGAACAAGTTTCATCTCAAAATAATTCATATTGCAATTTCTATTTCATTTTTACAGTAAAATACCATCATGTTTACATACGACATTGTTTATTCATTTTACCCATAATACCTTTAGAAAACTCACAAGGTAATGACCCATCTCATCACAACACACATTCTTGACATAGCACGATAATTTGTGGAACATTAGTTTGTGGGAAAATACGAGTTTACATTTAAATACCATAAACATTCAAAAACCGTTTTCTTTAAAAATGTATTATTTAATTCCTTGCAAATACGCCTCTACAACCCATTTTGGAGAACCCCGATCGGGATGGTGCGGGTTATCGCACATCCTCGGGCCTAGTAGACAGAGATGCTGACCTCCACAAGGAGCATTCGATCTCGATGGAATTTTTAATGCAATTTTTAAGAAAAATGTGGTTTCTATTTAATAAATAAGTTTTATTTTTTTAATATATATATATATATATAAATACTATCAAAATATCTACTTTAAGTATACAATATATATATTCCATGTTTTCTAAATCAAAGGAATCACAAATTTCATGAAACTACCATTACAAATCAATACAATTCCAATATTACATTAAAATACCATATACAATGTAATCTAGGTTCTATTCACTAGAAAATATTATATTTTAAAACATACATTCATGAAAACCCTAAAGACGATAAATAAAGACTTGAGATTTATTTTGAAAATATATCAAAATTATTTTTCATAAAACCCTCTCAAGTTATATTAATTTACAATAAGGACCCTAGTAAATATAGGTTTAAGCGGGACCAGTTCTTTTGAGCCTGAGGGAGCCGAAGAATATGGGTGCTTGCCTATCTAAGGTAGACAACCAAAAAACTATGTTATCAATACGGTAATTGTCTTAAAAAAACACAAATCCTACAGTCCATGTGCAACAGTTACCGATAACATCAAAACTAATTCAGGACTTCAATTTCTTTTAAAGTGTCTGACTCAGACAGAGTCTCAATCTAATATGAAATCAATCTGATTTGAATTCAATTCAAGTATAACTACAATACAATATGAATCCATTTATACCAGAATTCAATCTATATCAACATGACTCGACCGAACCGAACCATAGATATACTCTGATTATATGACTATCCATTTATATCCATTCCGTTTACATGACATCATGGTTTCGGCAAGTCTTCCATTTACAAAACAAACCATACAATCAATACAAAAGACATTACGGGGTTTTTAAAGGGGTAGACTGGTACGGAATGTGTTAGAAGTGGCACGGGACGGTCACTTTAATACACCTAATCTGAATATCCATTGTTGTTGTACTGTGGCTTAACGGTTCCTTGTGCTCCGTATAACTTAGTCTCCAGAATAGTGGGACTCATCTCGTATACACTGGCATATTCTGTACCAAGCTACAAACAACTGCGACAACAGAACAAAATATAACATTATACAGTTATATTCTCTTTTCTGTCTATTCTACTTCTCTCTTTATTTGGGACCTACCGAGCGATTGTTCGCTGACGGCATTCTTTTCTTTTTTCTTTGGAATGTTGTCAGGTGGATCCGACTCACTAGAGATCGAGCCCAGTACTGAGGACTTGGAGCAGTTTGCCATCGACCCAGAGCTGTAGACACATATACATACTTTTCATTTCAGTTATGCCATTGTTTAGGCATCGCTTTCTATTCCTGTATTTACATTTCCAGTTGTACTTGTAAAGAATTATTAAATAAATAAAAGTTGATGTTCATTTATATTCATGTCTCTTGTGTATATTTTACTTTATACTGCTTAGTCACGCTTAGCGTATTTACTTCTGAGTAAATACGTCGCATGACCCGTCGCGTCTCCTTACCGTACACCGGGAAGCGGGGCGTGACACGATTTGTTGGCGGCCTATGCAGGTCAGTTCTGCATGGACATGCAGGTCAGTTCTGCATGAAGTCCTAAGCAATATAACACAAGAATCATCAACTAAAAACATTCTTTACATTTCATATTCCTTGAATCTTACAATTTCATATACTTTGAATCTATCCTAACCCTATTTTTCATTCAAGGTTATGGATTCTCCGAACAATACCAGCACCAACTTCAACAGCACACCACCACCTCTACTGCATACGCCTACCGCTGCTGCTCCGATCAATGAGCAGACGGTACTGCTTGAGGCAATCCGAAGCCTCCTGGAATGACAGCAGCAGCAGACTGCTATATTACTGAACCGTCCAGAAGCGGAAGCGCCCGAAGTAAAGCAATTCCGGGTATTGCCCCAAAGCAATTTTCTGGGAAAGAGAGCCCTTTAGAAGCGGAAGAATGGGCTCAGAGCATCGAGGACGATCTGGCAGCAGCACAAGTGCCAGAGATCGCTTGGGTACGAGTTGCGAAGCTGCAACACACCGACAACGTCCGAGTTTGGTGGAAGGCAGAAGAAAGCCGTCTTGACCAGCCGATCGAATGGAAAACCTTTCGCGACATGTTCGACGCGAAGTACTTTTGTCACGCCCCGCTTCACAGAGCACGCTAAGATAGGCACGTGACATAGCCAACCATGCTACCTGTAGATAGGAAAAAATTCTTCCACAGTCACATTACGGCTGTAGAGATATCAAGAACAAAAATAAACTATCTAATACATGTCCATAAGCCAGAATAAAACGAGTCAAAAATAAAATAATGCGGAAGCAAAAGATCCAATACAAGAATAAACTGGAATGTACGTCCCATAATGCGGGCCCACATCAGGAATGAAAATACCGAAAGTAAAATGAACTAACTACTAGCAAGTCCTCACTGCTCAGCCTGCTGACTGAAATACTCCTGCTCGGACTGCAGCAAAGGTAAGGAATCCGGGCCATGCAAAACCCAGACGTCAGTGCGTCATAATATCAAGCAATACTATAAACAGGGGTAGCAATACATGCAGGTATGAGTATAAATGGTAAAACAGGTATAACAGTGATATAAGTAAGGACAGTGAGGGTAATGTGTAGTGAGTAATCTAAACTGGTCTATTGGGTTAACTATTCTCAAGTCTTTGAAATCAATTTGATGAATCATCGATGTAACTCAATAGTATCCCGTGCGTGCCCGGGATCACGGTGAAGATTCTCGGGCTGAAGCCGAGACATGCTGCTAGGCACTAAAAGGAAAAGGGGTAACGATGAATGATGTCAACAGCATCATCCCAAGGCTGGCATAGCCTCTAAAACTGATCAGTAAAGGTATCGAACTGTCGAGTTACAAGTCAGGTTTCATCATTGATTTCCCCATACCCACAAGTTATGTATGTTCAAGTCAGGTATTGATAAATCTGGAGCTAATGCCAACACAGGATCAGCAGGTAAAGGTTTGTCTGGATAGACAACAGGAAATGTCCGTGGGGATAACATGTCAGGTTTGTTGGCATTAGTAACAAGATCAGGCAACAGAGAAAGCCATGGTACCTCAAGTCAAGTCAGGTAATATATGTATCATGTCGTGTCAAGAAGTGCATGGTATCACGTCGTGTCAAGTAGTAGGTGTATTATGCCATGTCAGGGGTACACAACATGTCACTTGGGTGCTCATAATCAAACTAAAAAATAAGCATGGATATACAAAACAAGTATGGGTACTAATGGAACAATAAAAAAAAATGGAGCATTGTGATGTTATATGCAAATAAGTACAGATTAAAGCATATGGATGCACGGTTATCGATTTGGGTTAAGGGGATAGTTCCAACATTAATTAAATACAGTTTATCGAATATGGAATGTTAAAATCACATTAATATGTATTAAATGATCTAGGGATGCAATTGAATATATATTAGGCTAGATGTATGCAAACGAGTGTCCAATAGAGTATAAACTATTAAAGGGCACTATGGGCTGTGCAAATAATTGTTATGTGATTTAAATATGGACGTGGGTACCACGTATTGTAAACTAAAATGCAACATGATATGTTTCAAGTTCTAGATCTAAAATGATGTAATGGAACATCGAATGTTAAAATGGAACATGTGACATTAGATTAAATCTACAGGTTTAACATGTAATTAAATAAGTATAAAATAATATAAATAGCATGTAGCAAGTTTTACTTGCCTCGACAGATCAAGAAACGGGTATACGGAACATCACACGTCGGCGGAAAAAGCCGCGACGCGCGCACGATGCACGGAACGGATCCAAACAATGTACAAGGGAATCACACGGGTCAGGTACGCTCGCTGGGTCGTCGGGATCGTCGACGGCACGACCGGATTCCGGCAAGCAAGAAAAACAGTGAACATGTTAAAGAAATAATGCATGGAGGGAAGAAAAGAGAAGAATGGAAGAGATCTTACTGTGGATAGGTGCTCTGGGATTCCAGGGGACAGAGGAGTTGTGAGGGTGTCGACAAGGTCGACGGAGCTCCGGCGAAGCAAGAGTTTGGCGTTAAGGTTTCAGTTAGGGTTTGCGTTTGCTGGGGTTGGTGCGGCTCGGGTGTGTGCAGGGGTCTTATGAAGGGGAGGAGAACAGAGGGGGGAGAGGAGAGAAAGGAGAGATGACGACGGCGAGGGTGGTCGGCGGCGATGGGATAAGGTGTTGGGTTCTTGGTGTGTGCAGGGGCTCGGGAAAGGGTGAAGAAGAAGAAGAAAAAGAAGAAGACGAGGAGGAGGAGAAAAGATGGTGACGAAGTTGAGGAGCGAGGTCGAGGGCAGAGGAGTTAGGGTTAGGGTTTGAGGAGGCGGCGGAGTTGATGAGTTTCTCGTGGGCTCGGGGGTTTTAAAGAAGAAGAGGGAGAAAAGAAGGAAGGAGGTGACGGTAAAGGGGAGCGGTGACCCGACTCGAGAAGCGAACAGTGTTCGCGAGAGGAGAGAGAGAGCGCGCGAAAGGAGAGAGAAAGGAAAGAGAGAGATAGAGCGATGAGGGGGAAAGAGAAAGAGAAGAGGAAAGAAAGAGAGAAAGATTTTGAGTGGGGCCCAGAGGAAAAAAAATAGAGAAAGAAAAAGAAAGGGGGAGAGAGAGAGCAGGTGGGGTCGGATAAAAAGAGGGAGAGAGTTGTGATTGGTTCAGTGATGGGGCCAGAGGGAAAAGGGAGCGCTGAGGGGTTTGTTAAAGAAAAGATTTTAAAAATTTTAAAAAGATTTTAGTCGTTTTGAGAAAACCTTCTAAAGCAGTAGAAAAAATATATTCGAACTAAAATAAAATTTTAAATAAATGAATTTTGGCGAGATATCCAAAATGCGCCCGGGTCGGGTCTAAAAATTTAGATTTAAAATACGAAAATTATATGCAACTTCCAAATTTTAAAATGAATGATTAGCTAACTAAAATGCATACCTCCAAGAACGGACGCACGTACGTGCGCGTAGCCATCCAAACACGTTCGTTTCACTGAACGGGATGAGAACAAGATGCATGGACGCTACCACAGGGGCAGGGGTAACATGCAGGCTATGAAATGCAATTTTAATTTATTTTTATATAACCTAAAATGTTATATGATAAAATATGCGATGCAAGATGAAATGCCAATATGCAGTTTACACTAGATACATGCGTCTATTTAACAAGCCAGGGTAGTCTATAAATATGAATCAACAGGTTCAAGCAAGCGGGTCGGGTCGAATGCAATGTAAAAGTAAACTACCATACGCATCCAAACATGATAAATCAATAAACTACCACATATAAATAAATACGGGAACTGGAATTGGTATAAATGAACTCGGTTGTTATATTATACCCAACTACAAAAAGAATTTCGTCCTCGAAATTCCCAGAACAAGAAAGGATAAACAATCAACAACTACAAGAATAGATAGGGAAACTTCTGTCGGATTTCATCTTTTCGTTCCCAAGTTGATTCTCCATGTAAGCGATTACCCCAAGAAACAAGTACGAGAGGGATAACCTTGTTCTTAAGAAAATTTTTCTCTTCGATCCACAATCGACATCGGTCGCTCCTCAAAAGTCAAATCTTCACGTACAGTCAGCTCCGAATGATCCAGCACGTGTGTTTCATCTTGAACATATTTACGGAGTTGAGATATATGAAACACGTCATGAACATTCGCCAAGGATTGCAGTAACGCCAAACGGTATGTTACTTCTCCAACACGCTCCAAAATCTCAAAAGGTCCAACGAATCGAGGACTAAGGTTTCCTCGACTTCCGAAACGAATCACCCCTCTAGTCGGTGATATCTTCAAGAATACCAAATTACCCACGGTGAACTCTAGAGGTCTTCTCGACGTAACTGTCCAACTCTTCTGTCGGTCTTGTGCTGCTTTCATATGATTCCGGATAGTATTAACCTTCTCAACTGTCTGCACAACCAAATCTGGTCCCAACAATCTTCGTTCACCAACATTGTCCCAACAAACAGGTGAACGACACTTGCGACCATATAAAGCTTCGAATGGATCCATCTGAATAGTCACCTGAAAACTGTTATTGTAAGAAAACTCCACTAAGTGCAAATGATCCTCCCATGAACCCTTGAAGTCTAACATGCAAGCTCTCAACATGTCTTCAAGAGTTTGGATCATTCTCTCCGACTGGCCATCTGTCTGAGGATGATAAGATGTGCTAAACTTCAATCGAATCCCCAAACTTTCCTGTAAGCTCCTCCAAAAGTGTGATAAGAAACGAGTGTCACGGTCGGACACGATGCTCACCGGTACTCAATGCAATCTTACAATCTCCTGCATGTACCGTTATGCCAAAGTTTCTGTTGATTGACCAACTCGAAAAGGTATGAAATGTGCTGCCTTGGTCAATCGATCAACAATCACCCAAACTGCATTGTTGCCCTTCGCACTCCGCGGTAAATCCGTCACGAAATCCATAGTTATATGTTCCCACTTCCACTGAGGAATCGAAAGTGGTTGCAATAAACCAGCAACCCTTTGATGTTCAGCCTTAACTTGCTGACACACCAAGCAATTTGCCACAAAGCGGGCAATCTCCCGTTTCATGCCTTCCCACCAGAAATGTTGTCGTATATCTCGGTATATCTTCGTGCCTTCTGGATGTACGGAATATGCTGAACTGTGCTCCTCCTTCATAAGTTCTTCACGAATATCTCCCTTTGGCATACACAAACGGCTACCATAACGCAACGAACCATCTTCATGAATCAATAAGTCCATTCGAAGTCCAGCTTCAACCTGTTCTCGAAACTTCTGCAATCTTGGATCCTGCAACTGCGCTGCTTTAATATTCTCGATCAACGACGACTGTACTTGCAGCTGCATCAACTGTCCCGAAGAATGTGGTAGCACAACCTCCAAATCGAATCTTCGAAAGTCTTTAATATGTTCCTTCCGCACAGTCAACATCTGAATTGCTGGCAACCGACTAAGCGCATACGACACAACATTAACTTTCCCCGGATGGTACTTAAGATCAAGATCGTAATCAGCCATCAGCTCCAACCATCCACGCTGCCTCATATTAAGCTCCTTCTGCGTGAACACATACTTCAAGCTTTTATGATCGGTGAATACTTCGACCCTTTCGCCCAATAAATAATGTCTCCAAATCTTCAAAGCGAAAATTACAGCTGCTAGCTCCAAGTCATGAGTTGAGTAATTCTTCTCATGGGTCTTCAACTGTCTCGATGCGTAAGCTATAACCATTCCGTGCTACATCAAAACACGTCCCAATCCTTTCCCAGATGCGTCGCTGTGAATCACCAATCCTCCGGAACTGTCTGGCACGGTCAGAAAAGGAGCGGTTATTAACCTCTGCTTCAACGCCTCAAAAGCTGACGCACACTTATCCGTCCACACAAATGGTACTTCTTTGCGCGTAAGCTTGGTCAAAGGCTCCACCAGACGAGCAAAGTTCTCCACGAACCTCCTGTAATCCCCGGCAAGTCTGATAAAGCTTCTGATTTCTGCAGCGTTCTTCGGAATCAGCCAATCTCGAACTGCTGCAATCTCTTCGGGATCAACGGCAATTCCATCTCCGGACACGACAAGCCCCAAAAACTTCACTTCTTCTAGCCAAAACTCGTTCTTGCTCATCTTTGCATACAATTTTTCTTGCCTCAATGTCTGCAATGCGATCTTCAAATGCTCGGCATGCTCTTCCATACTCTTCGAGTAGACCAGAATATCATCAATGAACACCACAATAAACTGGTCCAAGAATGGTGAAAAAAGTTCGGTTCATCAAGTCCATGAATATTGCCGGTGCATCCGTTACTCCGAAGGGCATCACTAAATACTCGTAATATCCATACCGAGTTCGGAACGCCGTCTTGCAAATATCTTCTATTTTAACTCGGACCTGATGATATCCAGATCGCAAATCCAGCTTCGAGAATACTCTCGCGCCGCTAAGCTGCTCAAATAATTCGCCAATGCGAGGGATCGGGTACTTGTTCTTAATAGTCACCCGGTTTAATTCTCGATAATCGATGCACATCCTCCTTGTGCCATCCTTCTTCTTAACTAGAAGAACTGGAGCTCCCCAAGACGAGTTACTGCTGCGAATCCAACCCTTCTCAAGTAATTCAGCAACCTGCTTCTTGACTTCTTCCAACTCCACTGGTGCCATTGGATAGTACGCTTTAGAGACTGGCGCTGCACCAGGAACAAGATCAATCGCGAACTTCACATCTCGCTTCGGCGGTAAACCTGATATGTCCTCGAACACGTCCATGAAATCTCGAACAACAGCTGGTGCTTCATCCTTATCAACCTTCATCGACGAAAGAACATTAGTTGTCGGCTGATTGAATGATTTAGCGTGCTTGCGCTTTCTAAAAGATAGATCAAAAATATTTGTAACCGCAATCAAGAACGGCGTCGCTTTGCAGCTAGCCGGTGAGTACGGGTCGGTCCACAGGGATGTTGTGAATTTCCGATTCGCGCTAACGAGTTAATTCCGATGGGAGCCGGATTGATTATTAAATCTAAAAACCTAATTAACCTAGGGCAATTATCTAGATCTATTCTTGCTAGGGCTAGGTTTAGGGATGGTTTGGAAATGTAATTAAATCTCACCGCTTTCAATACCCGAATGAAGATCTGTGAGGAGTTATGGTAATTATCAATAAAGTGGATTAGATCCGTTCGGGAAAGTGTTCCTTCCTCTAGGTTCTTGTCCTTCCTTTAGAGATCCTTACCCTAACCTCCATGGAAAACATCACACCCGGGCCTTTATACTACGGTATCACCGCTACCTCGAGGGATAGAGTGCCGTAGGGAGCGGTATGTGCATGTATGCATGGAGTCCTATTGTAAATATTTGGTGGGTAAGAAAGGGATGAGAGATCTCATCTCTCAAAATCCTTCCCAAAGCTAAACCCTAAACAAGTTCCTAGGTCATGAAATTAAATCTACCTAGGGCAAGGAATTGAAAACTACACTAGGGCAAGAAATTAAATTACTTACAGATGCATCCCTCTAATCATCCATGCAGGGTTGTCAGATCTGAATTTCTGAATGGAGAAGAAACACCGATGCTCTCCAAAAAGGATTTCTGAATTTTTATTAAAAGGAGGCATGAGAAATTACAATGATTAGAGTTCCTATTTATAGAGAATAGGAAACCCTAGGTTACATTTTGATCCGCATGTCTACAATTACAAAAATAGCCCTATAAAGACCGGTCAACGCCGTCACCATATTTACCAAAAATTTAATGCTCATAAATCCCTAACCCGGCTGCGGAACCGCGGCAATGGCGGGCTTGGGCTGCGGTTCAGCGGCCCATTTGTTGGTTCAAGTGCTGAAAATTTTGGGTATGCTTCTGGGTCATTTTAGGCTACTGATTCTTTGGTTCTTTTATCAATTGGGCTTCTGGTTCTCTTCCAGATTTCCAGTGAACATTGTAGTGGACTTCTACCCGTTCGCTTTGAGTCGATGTCTTGAATCTTGCTTTGTGAATTGTTCCTTATGTAGGCTTGATCAAGATTCTCTGTTTGTTGGTTAAAGTCCACATTTTCATCGTCTTTACATTGTTTGCACTGTTTTCTGTCCAAGAACCTGTAACCTGTAACATGTAGCAGACATGCGTCAAAAGCACCTGTTTATTTATAAAAAGAATAAGAATGGGGAATATAATAATGCAATATTATGGTCTGAACAAATACCCCCAAACTTACCTTTTGCTCGTCCTCGAGCAAACTTATTTTTATTCACTAAAATCCTAACCTAACCGCACTTTCGCAGGGAAACGCGATTGCACTGAGCACGTGCAACAAGCCGTTAAACCTCTAGGTGTCCCTAGTAGGAGGAGTGTTGTCTCCTGAGGGGTTTCAGCGGATTACACCCACAAAATCCTATCAACTCGGCCCATTGACTTTTGTTCTCCAATTAGGTTTTCTAACAAGGAATTCTATTATCTTTTGACTCGCAAATTATCCACCCACATTCTTCACACTTCCTCATTATTTAACTTAAGATTATATATATCCTATAGACTTACTTAGCTTTCGGCATCTCTTAAGTTTTCCTTCTAGGATTCCATCTCGACTTAGGAATTTCTATCAACTCTATTAAAGATATAAGTTCTATTTTGCATTCCTCTCTCTTATCTAAATTCCAATCACATACCCCTACGTGTGTGTATAGATCACCCTTACACTTGGAAATTCAAATCAAGCAATCGTACTCTCGTCCTTTGTCCAAAGCACTTATTAGTGAATTTTTAATTGAATTTCGCTTACACATCCTTCATGCGACCGTTAATACTTCTTGAGGTACCAACGACCGATTACAAAATGTGTTTGCACATTTAAGCGTAATTCCTAGTCTTGCAACACCCAAGGCTTTTAGCAGTGACTCCCAAACCAGTTGGTCTAAGGCACTAGGTGATGAAGCACCCTCGCTAAATATTTTTCTATTTTTTACAGCCTTAAGTAATCACAAAAACCAGTGTCCATTTTTTTATTCTTTATTCACTTTTTTTTTCATTGTACTAAAGACTTTAGACAAGAGCACTTCAAGTTCTCTTCTACTATTCCAAGTTTCAAGGTGCGTGATTGTGCAAATTGTAGGGTATACATTTTCAGAATCTAGACTTAAGCTAGGAACTATTTTTCAAACTTATACTCTAAATAGAACATTAATACTCTTCCCTTGTTTCGACTTAGCCCAAGAAGTGAACCCAAAATTTGCCTGTTTCTAAATAAACTACAAGGCATATACTTTCAACCGTTAAACTTTAAGGAATGTTATATTTAGGGTTTTTAATTCACTAAGTCTAAGATCTAGTTGTTCCTAGCCAGTTAACCTATTTGTCAAACTCAAGTCAATTAGCCAAAATTGAATACATTAATTTTTATAATTTTTGAAAATTTTCAAATTTTTATGGGTTTTCAAATAAGTATGCAAATGCAAAAAAATATGTACAAATGAATGCGAAGGAAAAAGACGTACCGAGCATACCCCCAAACTTGAACTTGACAGTGTCCTCACTGTCATGCTAAACCAAGAGGGTCAAAATGCCGATACTCCCCTGTTTATTTATTTATAATTTTTTTTTATATTTTTAATGTTTTGAAATTTTTTTTATTTTATTTTTTATAGAAAAAGAAAACAAAAAATATATACATATATACAAAGATTCCCCCAAACTTAAGCTTGGCCTTGCACAAGCCAAAAGTTAGCACCAACCATTCAAAAATCGTATCGTGGAAATGGTATAGTTGGTGCAAGAAAATGAGAAGCACGTGAGACCGTGTGGAAAGAAGAATGGTAGAATATGGTCTCGGTGGGGGAGAAGAATGGCGAAAAGAAGAAGGAAATGGAGTACGATCTTGAGGGTGTAAATTGAGTGAATAAATTAGCGCAATATGTGATGACCGATATGTTATAAGCGATTGCGCTAACCTATCAACCCGTCGGAAAATGGGGTCAAATCCCTCAAGATTCGCAAGAAAACATGGGTACGCCGAACTTGGTATAGGAGATGAAAGCGTAACGGTCATTTGTTCGGTCGGAACAATGGGAAAGACGAAAGGGAGTGAATTAGGGATAGTATCTTTCTCACCGTAGTAAACTGTTTCGAACTTAAAAGATTCCATTAATGGTTCGAAACTACTATAATCAACCGAGTCTGATGGCTCATCTGAAAATGTAAAGGACTCAAACTCGGGCGGTGAGTTATCAACATCGTCCGAAAAATTGAAACACTCGTAGGTGTTATCGTCTGTGAGAATTGTGTCAGATTCAAAGGAAAAGGTTTCAAGCTCACAGTCTTCTAGCGGGGTCGGAATGATGGGAAGGAGGGAGGGTGATATAACAGTCAAAGGTTTAAGAGGATGAATTGGAAAATCAGACACATCAAACAAAAATGATTCAACCTCAATATTATCCTCAAGACTCTTCTCGATACTATCCTCAATATTCAACTCATCCATGCCATTATCATCAAAATCTAGACGCATATGAGATTCGGGAGAAACATTTAATAACTCAGGATGATGATTTGAACATAAAATTTCAAGCAAATCGACAGGTTCATCATCCGAAATATTCCCGGCGTCTATATCCTCAATCAAGTGAAAATCAATTTCTTTAGACACCTCATCAAAAGCATGGATATCTATCGATTTAGGTTCTAGAGTGGAGGTATAAAGATCGAAAGGATTAGGTGCGGTTTCACTCGAAAGGGGTTCCTCACAATCTGGCAAATCAAACACTACAAAATCACACAACTCATTTTTATTTTCAACAGGTGAACTATTTAGGGCAATCGATGGAAAACAGGAGTTGTGGGCTTCAATTGGGTAAGGGTAGGTTTGATTTGAAAATCCTCTCTCATTCTCACTCTGTCCAACTGTCGCCTCATACATTGAAAAATTTGGAGCTAGCGGGACACTAGCTACCGGTTCACTAGGTTGCATAAGGGCGGCCATGGACGCTTCCACATTCCTCATCATTTTATTTGTTGCAGCAATATATGCCTCCAACGACTCTTCCAAACTAGACTTGGGTGGTAAAGGGGTTTCGGTAAAAGATTCGGAATCGTGTGGATATGCAAAACTCCCTAATGGCTGTGTAGAAATAGTATCTAGTGAGGGTAGTAAGGTCGGGTAGGACTGGTAGGAAGTGGGTGGTAGGACAGGGGTAGGGTCTACATGTGGATAAAAATGTGAATAATCTTGTGGATCCCTAGAACTAGATGTGTGGAGAGGGGTGAAAGATCGACTGCGAGATTGAGCAATATGCTCAGCAATGGACATCGGCCTAGGAGTGACAGAAAGACTTGAAGAAGTGGTATCAACATATTTAGGTGGTAAAGGTTGACTCGGTTGACAAAAAGTGGGTTGAAAAGTCAAACTATTTCTCCTAGACGCCCCTATTTGATCTTTCAAAAATATTTTTGGCAAGAAAGGATCGTTTTTAAATTGACCGAACAAATTGACGTATGACGCAAAATTAGGTTAAGTTCGGCTAATGATTTATTGTGTGGGGTACCCATGTTAGAAGATGAAAGGTGACAAGAAGGAAGGTTGGGTGGTGCAAGGATTTATTTGGGGCTAAAAAATTTTGCAAGTTCTATAAAATATTTGTCCTTTTTATTTTCATTTTTCATTGATTTTTTTTTCTTTCTCTTTATTTGGAAAAAATTTTGTTGCAAAAAGATTTTAGAGAAAAGATATGCAACAGCAAAATATTTTATAGAAAAGATATGCAACAGCAAAATATTACTTGCAATTGGTTATTATTTGAAGCATATCACAAGAATCTTTATTTGGAAAAAATTGTTGCAAAAATATATTCGAGAAAAGATATGCAACAAAAAAGATTACCTGCAATCAATTTCAATTTTGAGAGGGGCCCAAAAATCCTGCACAAGATCGTTATTTGGAAGGGAATATATTTTTTAATGTGCACAAAATCCTGCAGGCAATTTTCAGAAAATTTATTAAAAATTACAGAAGAGAAATAACAGAGGAACTTACAGTGCAAAGTTGGTCAGATGACGTCACTATTCCACCGCCCTTCCGCGGCAAAACGTGTCTCCCACCGCGATTTCGCGGTCAAATTGACTGAACGCTGCCCCAGAAAAATTTTGGTGCTTTGATTCGACTAGACGGCCGCGGTTCCGCGGCCTAAGCTGGGTTTTGGCCGCGGAATCGCGGCGGTATGGGGGGTTCACTGCTCCAAAAAAATTTGCACTGTTCTGTTGTTCAAAATCTCTTCTGTTCCGATATTTTATTTCCTGTTTTGCTTTCTGAAAATCTACAGATCCGAATTTGTATATCCTGCAAAAATTCAACCACAAAGTATCCCTTCCAAAAATAACAAATGATATATATTTTTATATTTTTTTTGATTTTTCAGATTTTTATGAATTTTTAAATTTTATGAATAACCCGAAATTGCGAAAAGAAAATTCTACGTCATCCCCGGCAACGGCGCCATTTGATTGAATGATTTAGCGTGCTTGCGCTTTCTAAAAGATAGATCAAAAATATTTGTAACCGCAATCAAGAACGGCGTCGCTTTGCAGCTAGCCGGTGAGTACGGGTCGGTCCACAGGGATGTTGTGAATTTCCGATGCGCGCTAACGAGTTAATTCCGATGGGAGCCGGATTGATTATTAAATCTAAAAACCTAATTAACCTAGGGCAATTATCTAAATCTATTCTTGCTAGGGCTAGGTTTAGGGATGGTTTGGAAATGTAATTAAATCTCACCGCTTTCAATACCCGAATGAAGATCTGTGAGGAGTTATGGTAATTATCAATAAAGTGGATTAGATCCGTTCGGGAAGGTGTTCCTTCCTCTAGGTTCTTGTCCTTCCTTTAGAGATCCTTACCCTAACCTCCATGGAAAACATCACACCCGGGCCTTTATACTACGGTATCACCGCTACCTCGAGGGATAGAGTGCCGTAGGGAGCGGTATGTGCATGTATGCATGGAGTCCTATTGTAAATATTTGGTGGGTAAGAAAGGGATGAGAGATCTCATCTCTCAAAATCCTTCCCAAAGCTAAACCCTAAACAAGTTCCTAGGGCATGAAATTAAATCTACCTAGGGCAAGGAATTGAAAACTACACTAGGGCAAGAAATTAAATTACTTACAGATGCATCCCTCTAATCATCCATGCAGGGTTGTCAGATCTGAATTCTGAATGGAGAAGAAACACCGATGCTCTCCAAAAAGGATTTTTGAATTTGTATTAAAAGGAGGCATGAGAAATTACAATGATTAGAGTTCCTATTTATAGAGAATAGGAAACCCTAGGTTACATTTTGATCCGCATGTCTACAATTACAAAAATAGCCCTATAAAGACCGGTCAACGCCGTCACCATATTTACCAAAAATTTAATGCTCATAAATCCCTAACCCGGCTGCGGAACCGCGGCAATGGCGGGCTTGGGCCGCGGTTCCGCGGCCCATTTGTTGGTTCAAGTGCTGAAAATTTTGGGTATGCTTCTGGGTCATTTTAGGCTACTGATTCTTTGGTTCTTTTATCAATTAGGCTTCTGGTTCTCTTCCAGATTTCCAGTGAACATTGTAGTGGACTTCTACCCGTTCGCTTTGAGTCGATATCTTAAATCTTGCTTTGTGAATTGTTCCTTATGTAGGCTTGATCAAGATTCTCTGTTTGTTGGTTAAAGTCCACATTTTCATCGTCTTTACATTGTTTGCACTGTTTTCTGTCCAAGAACCTGTAACCTGTAACATGTAGCAGACATGCGTCAAAAGCACCTGTTTATTTATAAAAAGAATAAGAATGGGGAATATAATAATGCAATATTATGGTCTGAACATCGGCCTAGCCCTAATCTCGACTGGCCCGACAGAACTGCTTCCTCCAGACAACCTCTGGGTGTCCGGGAATCTGGAAATTCGCTTTCTTTGCTCTACACTCAATGTGAGCGTGGAAAGTGCCGAAAAATCCATTCCCAAGACGACTTCATAACTGCCGGTAACAATCTCCAAGAAATCTGCAAATAACTTATGTCCGCCAACAACAACAGAACAATCCTTACACCCTCTATTAGTTATGATTTTCCCATTCCCAGTGTGTATGTCGCAATAACTAAACAGGTTCGTGAAAGTCATCGAGTGTATAGTAATAAACTTGGACGACATAAATCAATGGGATGCACTAGAATTGAATAACGCCAATGCGAGAAAACCATGAACAAGTAGGGTACCTGAAACGACTTCCTCTGAAGCTTTAGCCTCTTCAGCCGTCAGGGTAAAAGCTTGAGCCTGATTAGCTCCCTGAGTTAGTTGCTCCTGCTCCGGAAACTGCTTTAGCGGTGGCACCTGAGTATGTTCCTTCAATCTTAGCTTCGACGGACAAGTATCAATGGTGTGATCCGCTGATCCGCAAATAAGACAAAGTCCAAGCCTCTTACGACAATCTCTTCGATAATGACCCGGTCGTCGGCAGTAATCGCACAACACCCTTCCTTTTTGCTTGGGCAAATCTGGCCTCTGAACATTCTCTTTCTTACGAAGCTTCGACGGACAAGCATTAATAGTATGATCCGCCGATCCACAAACCAAACAGAGTCCACGCTTTCTTCGACACTCCCTTTGCACATGCCCAGGCAAACGACAAAATTCACAAATCACGCTCCTTCTTCGATCAACAACGATTGTCTTCTTCATTGGTGCTATGCCGCGTCGGTTCACCGGAATACTTCTACGTACGGGGGTTTGGTTTAGTGCAAACGCCGGCTTCAGCTCGGTCTGCTGCTTGTGGTTCTCAAGTAAGTCACGAATTACTCCAAGCAAAGTGGCTTCATCCATACACCTCTGGTACGATTGTAGATTCCTGGCTTCCATGATGCTGCAACCAAGACACCAAAGAGGATTAGTATGATAACAGATTCAACATATAGATCAAGGATATGAATCAAGGCTAGAACTCCAAGTTACTTAAATAGAGTACCGCATTGTAACCATGCCGCGGTATCATAGCTACAATCACATAACTCCACCCAAGTCGCCTAAGTTCTAGAGATAACCAAAAGGAAACCAGGTTTCGAGGCGATATGCAAAGGAGGTTTGCATATCGTAAAAGTAGGATCGGGAGGAAGTTAAGATTCAAAAATGGTAAGACGGTAAGGTGGCATGACATGTTTCCTAATCACGAGTATTCTGATTTTTGTATTGGGTCCAATACCCAACTACAAAAGAATCAAACCCGATTAACCTATATCCTATGTCTCTGATACCAAAGAAACCATGTCACGCCCCGCTTCACAGAGCACGCTAAGATAGGCACGTGACATAGCCAACCATGCTACCTGTGGATAGGAAAAAATCCTTCCACAGTCACATTACGGCTGTAGAGATATCAAGAACAAAAATAAACTATCTAATACATGTCCATAAGCCAGAATAAAACGAGTCAAAAATAAAATAATGCGGAAGCAAAAGATCCAATACAAGAATAAACTGGAATGTACGTCCCATAATGCGGGCTCACATCAGGAATGAAAATACCGAAAGTAAAATGAACTAACTACTAGCAAGTCCTCACTGCTCAGCCTGCTGACTGAAATACTCCTGCTCGGACTGCAGCAAAGGTAAGGAATCTGGGCCATGCAAAACCCAGACATCAGTGCGTCATAATATCAAGCAATACTATAAACAGGGGTAGCAATACATGCAGGTATGAGTATAAATGGTAAAACAGGTATAACAGTGATATAAGTAAGGACAGTGAGGGTAATGTGTAGTGAGTAATCTAAACTGGTCTATTGGGTTAACTATTCTCAAGTCTTTGAAATCAATTTGATGAATCATCGATGTAACTCAATAGTATCCCGTGCATGCCCGGGATCACGGTGAAGATTCTTGGGCTGAAGCCGAGACATGCTGCTAGGCACTAAAAGGAAAAGGGGTAACGATGAATGATGTCAACAACATCATCCCAAGGCTGGCATAGCCTCTAAAACTGATCAGTAAAGGTATCGAACTGTCGAGTTACAAGTCAGGTTTCATCATTGATTTCCCCATACCCACAAGTTATGTATGTTCAAGTCAGGTATTGATAAATCTGGAGCTAATGCCAACACAGGATCAGCAGGTAAAGGTTTGTCTGGATAGACAACAGGAAATGTCCGTGGGGACAACATGTCAGGTTTGTTGGCATTAGTAACAAGATCAGGCAACAGAGAAAGCCATGGTACCTCAAGTCAAGTCAGGTAATATATGTATCATGTCGTGTCAAGAAGTGCATGGTATCACGTCGTGTCAAGTAGTAGGTGTATTATGCCATGTCAGGGGTACACAACATGTCACGTGGGTGCTCATAATCAAACTAAAAAATAAGCATGGGTATACAAAACAAGTATGGGTACTAATGGAACAATAAAAAAAATGGAGCATTGTGATGTTATATGCAAATAAGTACAGATTAAAGCATATGGATGCACGGTTATCGATTTGGGTTAAGGGGATAGTTCCAACATTAATTAAATACAGTTTATCGAATATGGAATGTTAAAATCACATTAATATGTATTAAATGATCTAGGGATGCAATTGAATATATATTAGGCTAGATGTATGCAAACGAGTGTCCAATAGAGTATAAACTATTAAAGGGTACTATGGGCTGTGCAAATAATTGTTATGTGATTTAAATATGGACGTGGGTACCACGTATTATAAACTAAAATGCAACATGATATGTTTCAAGTTCTAGATCTAAAATGATGTAATGGAACATCGAATGTTAAAATGGAACATGTGACATTAGATTAAATCTACAGGTTTAACATGTAATTAAATAAGTATAAAATAATATGAATAGCATGTAGCAAGTTTTACTTGCCTCGACAGATCAAGAAACGGGTATACGGAACGTCATACGTCGGCAGAAAAAGTCGCGGCGTGCGCACGATGCACGGAACGGATCCAAACAACGTACAAGGGAATCACACGGGTCAGGTACGCTCGCTGGGTTGTCGGGATCGTCGACGGCACGACCGGATTCCGGCAAGAAAGAAAAACAGTGAACATGTTAAAGAAATAATGCATGGAGGGAAGAAAAGAGAAAAATGGAAGAGATCTTACTGTGGATAGGTGCTCTGGGATTTCAGGGGACAGAGGAGTTGTGAGGGTGTCGACAAGGTCGACGGAGCTCCGGCGAAGCAAGAGTTTGGCGTTAGGGTTTCGGTTAGGGTTTGCGTTTGCTGGGGTTGGTGCGGCTCGGGTGTGTGCAGGGGTCTTGTGATGGGGAGGAGAACAGAGGGGAGAGAGGAGAGAAAGGAGAGATGACGACGGCGAGGGTGGTCGGCGGCGATGGGATAAGGTGCTGGGTTCTTGGTGTGTGCAGGGGCTTGGGAAAGGGTGAAAAAGAAGAAGAAAAAGAAGAAGAAAAAGAAGAAGAAGACGACGAGGAGGAGAAAAGATGGTGACGAAGTTGAGGAGCGAGGTCGAGGGCAAAGGAGTTAGGGTTAGGGTTTGAGGAGGCGGCGGAGTTGATGAGTTTCTCGTGGGCTCGAGGGTTTTAAAGAAGAAGAGGGAGAAAAGAAGGAGGGAGGTGACGGTAGCGGGGAGCGATGACCCGACTCGAGAAGCGAACAGTGTTCGCGAGAGGAGAGAGAGAGAGAGCGCGCGAGAGGAGAGAGAAAGGAAAGAGAGAGAGAGAGAGCCGTGAGGAGGAGAGAGAAAGAGAAGAGGAAAGAAAGAGAGAGAGATTTTGAGTGGGGCCCAGAGGAAAAAAAATAGAGAAAGAAAAAGAAAGGGAGAGAGAGAGCAGGTGGGGTCTGATAGATAGAGGGAGAGAGTTGTGATTGGTTCGGTGATGGGGCCAGAGGGAAAAGGGAGAGCTGAGGGGTTTGTTAAGGAAAAGATTTTAAAAATTTTAAAAAGATTTTAGTCGTTTTGAGAAAACCTTCTAAAGCAGTAGAAAAAATATATTCGAACTAAAATAAAATTTTAAATAAATGAATTTTGGCGAGATATCCAAAATGCGCCCGGGTCGGGTCTAAAAATTTAGATTTAAAATACGAAAATTATATGCAACTTTCAAATTTTAAAATGAATGATTAGGTAACTAAAATGCATACCCCCAAGAATGGATGCACGTACGTGCGCGTAGCCATCCAAACACGTCCGTTTCACTGAACGGGACGAGAACAAGATGCATGGACGCTACCACAGGGGCAGGGGTAACATGCAGGCTATGAAATGCAATTTTAATTTATTTTTATATAACCTAAAATGTTATATGATAAAATATGCGATGCTAGATGAAATGCCAATATGCAGTTTACACTAGATGCACATGTCTATTTAACAAGCCAGGGTAGTCTATAAATATGAATCAACAGGTTCAAGCAAGCGGGTCGGGTCGAATGCAATATAAAAGTAAACTACCATACGCATCCAAACATGATAAATCAATAAAATACCACATATAAATAAATACGGGAACTGGAATTGGTATAAATGAACTCGGTTGTTACAACTTTCCAGAGACTGTCCGATTTGATATGGAGCGGCAATTCATCCATCTACAATAGGATTCGATGTGGACCAAATCTATGGATGAGTATGATGCTGAGTTTACCATGCTCAGTATGTAAGATATGTCTCAATATTCGATTTTATTATATCACATACTACACATCTAACACAAGACCTTAGCAGGTTCGCGTCACACTTGATACCGACTGCTGAGATCAGGACCAGACGATTTCACCAAGGGTTAGATCCAGAGATCCAAGCTACCTTAGCTACAGGGGATTTCCCAACCCACGAACTGGCCCTGAAAGCTGCCCGTCGATATGAGGCAGTGGTGAAGTTGAAGGGTAGACCCCAATCTGCCGGAGTGAAGTGCCCTGCCACTCAGATGGCAGGAAGAGCCTATTCCAGGCCACCTTTTGTGCCCAGGAGACCGGGAGTACCAATCAACCGGCCCAGCACAGCCTTTTACACCTACTGTAGGAGGGATGGACACCTAGTGAAGGACTGCCGGCGTGCAAATCGTCTTTGCTTATTCTACGGCTCAGCCACACATGATATTGGGTCTTGTCCTCGAAGACTCAATCCAAATGCTGCACCCAGACCAGCAATCACTTATCAGCAGCAACCAGCCATCCAGGCACCTGCTCCACGACTAGCTCTCCCAGCTCCACCACCTCGTGGACCGGCTGCACCTCCTCCTCGTCAGTTCCATCAAGCTCAAAGGAACTTACCTCAAGCACAACGGAACGGACAGAGGAATGCTCCTCCAGTAAGGAGGAATGTACCGAGGCGACAGGCTTTCACAATGACTGTGGAAGAAGCTGAAGCCGCTGGCCAAGTCATTACTGGTAACCTTTCAATTTTCAAAGCTGTTCAATACTTGTTATATCCATATTTTTCCTATACCTAAACCTATCCCACATAACTTAGTTACAATCTTAGTAGCCTTACTTCCTGCACTAGCACTCTTCGATACCGGAGCATCTCATTGCTTTATGTCGCAACGGTTCATCCGAACTCATGCGATTCCAGTCAAACCTCTTGTATCCAGCTGGAATGTCAGTTCAGGAAACATCGTTCTAAAGATAATAATGGGATACGACCTGTGTCTAGTGGTTGTCTGCAGCAGAGAATTCTATGCTGACTTCAAGGTGCTGGACATACCGAATTTTGATGTCGTTTTTTGTATGGTTTGGCTAGGAACATTCTATGCTACCATTGACCGTCGTCAAAGGAAGGTAGTGTTCGAGCTTCCAGACCATCCGGTCTTTTATTTCAAAAGTGGAGACTGTACCCTGGAGCCAAGCACATACAATGAAAAACCGAAGAAGGCAGTGATTGCAACACTTCAAGCGAAGGAAGGATCGAAGCCAGAGGTAGTTCGAGAGTTCGACGATATATTTCCTGAAGACATATCAGGTTTGCCTCCCGATCGTGCTCTTCAATTCAGCATTGATTTAGTACCTGGAGCACAACCGGTGATCAAAGCACCGTATCGGTTAAGCCCTGAAGGTTTGAAGGAGGTCCGTACTCAGTTGGATGAATTATTGATGAAAGGATGGATTTGTCCCGGCACTTCAAGTTGGGGATTGCCAGTTCTACTTGTGAAGAAGAAGGAATGTTCATATCGAATGTGCATTAATTATAGAGCTTTGAATGAAGTAACTATAAAGAACAAGTATCCACTTCCGCGTATCGACGACCTGTTCGATCAGCTAAGTGGGTCTTGCATTTTCTCCAAGTTAAATCTTCGTTCGGATTATCATCAGGTGAAGATCAAAGAATCTGATATCCATAAAATGGCATTCAGAACTCGCTACGGACATTACGAATTTCTTATGATGCCATTTGGAGTGACCAACGCACCAACTATATTCATGAACCTAATGAATCAAGTTTTCCGAGAGTACCTAGACAGGTTTGTTGTCATCTTCATCGACGACATCCTGGTGTATTCTAAGAGTCGGAAAGAACATGCCAAACACCTACGAATTGTCCTGGAGACGTTACGACGGCATCAACTCTATGCCAAGTACAGCAAGTGTGAGTTTTGGCTAGATCAGGTCAGTTTCCTCGGACATATTGTATCAGGCGATGGAATCTCTATAGATCTATCTAAAGTATCAGCAGTAAGCGAATGTCCGACACCGAAATCAGTGAAGGACATTCGAAGTTTCTTGGGTTTAGCTGGATATTACAGAAGGTTTATTGAAGGATTTTCGAAGATTGCAACACCCCTGACCAAGCTCACATGTAAAGATGAAGAATTCGTGTGGTCAGAAACACGCGGACGAGCTTTCATAGAACTCAAGTCAAGATTAACATCATCACCTATTCTCGTTATACCGGACCAATCTGGAAGTTTTGAAGTGCATTGCGATACATCCGGTAAGGGATTTGGATGTGTTCTACATCAGCACGGTAAAGTTGTAGTTTATGCATCAAGACAGCTGAAGATTCATGAGCGCAACTATCTGACGCATGATTTGGAGTTAGCGGCCGTAATCTTTGCACTCAAGATTTGGCGCCATTATCTTCTTGGTGAACGAGTGGACATATACACAGATCACAAGAGTCTGAAATATGTATTTACTTAGAAAGAGTTGAATATGCGGCAGAGAAGATGGTTAGAACTTATGGCAGACTTCGACATCAACCTACAATATCATCCAGGAAAGATGAATGTAGTACCTGATGCACTTAGTCGTCCACCATTAGTAATGAATCTCGCCGCACAGTGTAAGCTTCAACAAGATTTACATCAGATGGAGATAGAAGTGGTCATGCCAGGTAACACTTCAAGTTTGATGAACTTACAAGTTCAATCTACCATTGTCAATCATATCAAAGCAGCTCAAGCAAGTGATGCTAAGTTGCAAAAAATCAGAGAACAAGTAGAAAGTAGACTTCGAACAGACTTCATCATCCATGAAGACAGATCTTTGAGATACGGCAGTAGGTTGTGTGTACCCAAAGGTTCTGTGCGAGAAGAGTTGATGAAAGAAGCTCACAGCTCTCCTTATTCAATACACCCTGGAAGCACAAAGATGTACAAAGATCTGCGTCAAAATTACTGATGGCATGGAATGAAGCGTGAAGTAACCAGAGCCGTCGCTAAATTCTTGGTGTGTCAGCAAGTAAAGGCTGAACATCACAAGACAGCTGGTTTACTTTAACCGTTACCTATCCCAGAATGGAAGTGGCAACACATCACTATTGATTTCGTGACTGCACTTCCTCGCAGCACGAAAGGTAACGATGCGGTATGGGTTATTGTGGATCAACTCACAAAGTCGGCTCACTTCAACCCATTTCGAGTTGGCCAATCTACTGAGACACTAGCAAAGAAGTACATGGAGGTAAGAATCTAAGTAAGATTTAAACTCTTCAATGTGTACTATTTCTGATACCCATGAACTCGTGCAGGAAATCGTGAGATTAAATGGAGTACCGGTTTGCATTGTCTCTGATCGTGACACCAGATTCCGATCGCAATTTTGGCAGAGTCTGCAAGCTAGCTTCGGAACAAGTCTGAACTTTAGCACAACTTACCATCCATAAACAGATGGACAGTCTGAGCGAACTATTCAGATACTTGAAGATATGCTAAGAGCGTGTATGCTAGATTTCGGAGGATCGTGGGAAGATCACCTACATCTTATGGAGTTTTCATACAACAACAGCTACCAAGCAAGTATAGGAATGGCACCATTTGCAGCTCTATATGGAAGGAAGTGTCGATCGCCATTAAGTTGGAACGACATCGGAGATAGAGAACTCCTTGGACCTGAGATGATAATAGCAACAGTCGATGTAGTTCACACTATCAGGGAAAGAATGCGCTTAGCCCAAGATCGACAGAAGCATCGGGCTGATACAAAGCGCCGTCACTTGGAGTTCCAACCGAGAGATCATGTCTTTTTGAAAATATCTCCAAACCGTGGAGTGATTCTCTTTGGAAGACGGGGTAAGCTCAATCCGAGGTATATTGGACCGTTCGACCTACTCGAACGAGTCGGAGAAGTGACTTATCGCTTGACACTTCCACCTTCATTGGAAGGAGTGCACAATATATTCCACATATCTCAACTCAGAAGGTATGTGAGTGACCCCAGTCATATTCTTGATCACTCCGAGATCACTGTACAACCAGACTTATCCTGCGAGCAACAACCTGTTGAAATCCTGGATAGAAAGGTAAAGTCACTTCGTAACAAGAAAGTAAACTTAGTTTGAGTGATGTGGAGAAAGGACTCACCAGGAGAATCAACATGGGAACATGAGGACGACATGCGTGCAAGATACCCTCATTTGTTTGTAACCTAGTCCTTAAAATAATTGTAAATTTCGAGGACGAAATTTTTGTAAGGAGGGTAGAATATAACAACTCTGCTTCAGTATACAAAAAATTTGATTAAAAGTTAATGCACAAATGGAGTATTTGAAATCCTGTATACACTATAAGTATTTGAATTGCTTTTGAACAGCAAGAAAGCACTTATAGCTCATTGGTAAAGACTTGCACTGCTGTGACGTAGCCCCTGTGATCGAATCCCCCAGCCACATTATTTTTTTGTTGATTTTTCTTTTAATCTTTTAGAAGCTCAAAAGTTTGCACGTTCACAACACGTAAATGAAAAGTCACAAAATAATCAAACACGTGCACTGAGATATACCAAGTGACAGGGACACATGGCATGAATCCAAGCCCTAGCCATCGGTTTATGACCGGCGAGATGAGCTAGAGGGGGCCGGCACCGCCGGGCATATCCGTAGGGATTGCCTTGGATTTTTTCCCCTGGTGCCCCTTAACCTACCCCACTACCCCCATGTTATTTGTTTACTCTGCAATTATCCAGAGAATTTAAAATCACTATTAAACCAAAATTTTAATGCATATTTTAATTCTCAAATTCATTACCCTAAACCATAATTTTTCCTACAAATACCACACTACATTTCACCCCTTCTCATTCAGAAATCTCATACAAAAATTCTCTAAAATTTTCAAGTCCTAAGTTGTACAAGTGGAGTTAGCAAAGGGCAAGCTTCTGGCGACGTTTCGGGAAGATTCCGGCGACGAAACGACTTCCCGACGATTCCCATAGCTTCCTCTATCTCTCCTCTTTAATTTCAATCTGTAAGTCCATTTCACTCTTCACAACTTCTAGTCTTAAACATTTTCTTTTCAAAACTCGTCGGAAGCGGAGTTATTCAGACATCCGACTCTCTTTTCTTTAAAAACACAATTTCTCTTAAAACATAAATTATCGTATCTTCTTATAATGTTTAACAAACATAAATAAATACATCAGAACAAGTTTCATCTCAAAATAATTCGTATTGCAATTTCTATTTCATTTTTACAGTAAAATACCATCATGTTTACATACGACATTGTTTATTCATTTTACCCATAATACCTTCAGAAAACTCATGAGGTAATGACCTACCTCATCACAACACACGTTCTTGATATAGCATGATTATTTGTGGAACATTGGTTTGTAGGAAAATACGAGTTTACATTTAAATATTATAAACATTCAAAACCCGTTTTTTAAAAAAAATATATTACTTAATTCCTTGCAAATACGCCTCTACAGCCCACTTTGGGGAACCCCGATCAGGATGGTGCGAGTTATCGCACATACTCGGGCCTAGTAGAGCGAGATGCAGACCTCCGCAAGAAGCATTCGATCTCGATAGAATTTTTAATGCAATTTTTAAGAAAAATGTGATTTCTATTTAATAAATAAGTTTTTTTAATATATATATATATATATATATAAATACTATCAAAATATCTACTTTAAGTATACAATATATATTCTATGTTTTATAAATCAAAGGAATCATAAATTTCATGAAACTACTATTACAAATCAATACAATTCCAATATTACATTAAAATACCATATATAATCTAGGTTCTATTCACTAGAAAATATTATATTTTAAAATATACATCCATGAAAACCCTAAAGACGATAAATAAATACTTGAGGTTTATTATGAAAATATATCAAAACTATTTTTCATAAAAACACCTCAAGTTATATTAATTTAAAGTAAGGACCCTAGTAAACATAGATTTAAGCAGGACCAGTTCTCTTGAGCCTCAGGGAGCCGGAGAATATGGGTGCTTGCCTATCTAAGGTAGACAACCTAAAAACGGTATTATCAATACGGTAATTGTCTTGGAAAAAGACACAAATCCTGCCGTCCATGTGCAACAGTTACCGATAACATCAAAACTAATTCAGGACTTCAATTTCTTTTAAAGTGTCTCACTCAGACAGAGTCTCAATCTAATATGAAATCAATCTGACTTGAATTCAATTCAAATATAACTACAATACAATATGAATCCATTTCTGCCAGAATTCAATCTATATCAACATGACTCGACCGAACCGAACCATGGATATACTCTGATTATATGACTATCCATTTATATCCATTCCGTTTACATGATATCATGGTTTCGACAAGTCTTCCATTTACAAAACAAACCATACAATCAATACAAAAGAAATTACGTGGTTTTTAAAGCGGTAGACTGGTACGGAATGTGTTAGAAGTGGCACTAGACGGCCACTTTAATACACCTAACCTGAATATCCATTGTTGTTGTACTGTGGCTTAACGGTTCCTTGTGCTCCGTATACCTTAGTCTCCAGAATAGTGGGACTCGTCTCGTATACACTGGCATATTATGTACCAAGCTACAAACAACTGCGACAACAGAAGAAAATATAACATTATACAGTTATATTCTCTTTTCTGTCTATTCTACTTGTCTCTTTATTTGGGACTTACCGAGCGATTGTTCGCTGACGACATTCCTTTATTCTTTCTTTGGAATGTTGTCAGGTGGATCCGCCTCACTAGAGATCGAGACCAATACAGAGGACTTGGAGCAGTTTGCCATCGACCCAGAGCTGTAGGCACTTGTATATACTTTTCATTTCACTGGCGCAAAGCGCGCCACGTGTTGCGCTGATAGAACATAAATTGTTCTTTAATAAGCCCAAGGCTATGAGGAATGCTCAGCATTTAGTAAAAGACAAAAACGCTGTCAGGGCCAAGCCTAAATAAAGACTCAACAGTCTAAAATAAATGTTAAACATTTTAACTTGATTGGACTTAGCCCAAGACTGGCCATAAGTCCTCAACTCAGATTAATTGAGCCCATATGCTCATAAATCCTTGATCTTAGTCCCAAATTGGACTACAGATCCCAACCAAAATTGGTTCAAGGGTACATCTCTGAACCCCTCTGATATATGTCGTTGTAATCCCTTAACGTCTTTAGAGAGGTGACGGGTCCCGACAACCATACATTTCATAGACTATGACGTCTTTAAACTGGACTGTGGGGTCCTTTAAAACCCATGGACTATGATGTCCTTAACCTCGGACTGTGGGGTCCTTTAAAACCCACGGACCGAGATGTCCTTAAACTAATATTAGACCACCATGTCCTTAAACTGGTAATGGACCACCATGTCCTTAAACTGGTAATCGACCGCAATGTCCCTAAACTAAACAATAGAGCATAAATGCTCTTTTGTTGGATCTAAACGATCCCGTTAAGTTGATCTTAGTCTAAAATTAGACTAACATATTCTTAACAAACGTTTAAGTTGATCTTAGTCTCAAATGAGACTAACGCATCCTTAAATCCAACCCCAAACCCAAATCTAAGAAGATACGGATTTGGACTAATTCACGCCCTACGGGCGACAACATAAATTAGTCTCCATATACAATCCACGGGCAACCAAAAAACAAAACAAACACACACGACATGAAGTGACCATCTGGAGAAGGAGAAAGTGGTTACCGCGATGTAGTAGCGTAATTAACTGCAGGGGCTTGCGCCTGCAGGGATGTCACGACCCGAAAGTACGGAACATGACCGGCACTTAAACTGCGAATGTCTCGAGGCGTACGTAATCTAAGTAAACCGAAAACCCAGAAATCCAAACCAAGAAAAGTAGTAGAGTGAAGGAAAACCAATTTAAAACAAGTAGTTTTAATAGCATAAGCCGAATTATGCGGTTTTTAAGAACATCAAAATTTACTGAAAATTTCGGCAGAGTCTCCTTTGTAAATACTGGCTCCCAAACGGGATACAACATGAATAGTATACGAAATCACTAAAAAGGCATCCCCAAGCGGGAGCTAGCTCTTCGTCAGTCGACGGTCACAACCACACAAGCAATATAATATACAACGCCAACGGCGAGGATCAAAACTCAAAAGGAAACTCAAAACCACCAGAAATATAACGAGCGACTCTAAGGTCGAAAGAATAAACATCACTGGTCTCTATCTCAAAAATACATGTTTGGTTGATAGAATTTACTAGATACAATGGAATAATATCATACAAGGTAATATGATGGGTACGATACAAGAAAAACCCACCTACTAGCAAGTCACCCGAATGAAACTGAGCCCGCAAAGCCGTAATTAAACCTATACGGCAAAACCTGCAAGAAACTGGGGCACAACGGGGGTGAGTTGCCAACTCGTGAATAGAAAAACATCTACGCACAGAAATCGCATAAATAACGCAACCTAGGTCAATGATCATAATATATCCTCAAAAATGTATATAACATGCAGCCTATAACAAGACTAGGGTAAATATCTAACCCGGGTGTAATCTCATGTGGCCGTGTCTGTGCCTCAGGTAGCAATATATCATATGAATGAGGTATGCATGCATGAAACAGAATACATGTAAATGAAGAAACTGTTTTCATAATTTAGTGAGATTTCCTTCGTATTTTAAACTGAGGTATCATAAATGAAATCAGTATCAACAGTGTCTAGCATCGACACAAAACATAAATCTCACTGTCTCGAAATATCAATGTCTCAATCTCAATATCTAGGGCGCCGTCAGTCCAGACCGGCCCCTACCATCCATCTCAAGACCACGACGGTATCCTCCGGATATGCGACGCGTCGGGTAATATCACCGGTAGGTAATCTGTCCCCTGCCAGGCTCAACGTCAACACCACATTCATCTTGCCCCGGGGTACCATACCGGGCCCACCATGTACCCGTGACGGTTCCTCCACTCCTCGACACGGATCTCAAAAACCACAGCAAACTCATGGTGGACGACACTTACATCACTAGAAAACCGCAATTTACATATTTTAAAGGGTTAATAAGTTTAGAAATTTTGCGGCTTTCCCCCGAAATCCAGAAATATCATAAATCTCAAGAAGTCATCACAGGTGCATATGTCAATGCTAATGAATGTATATGGTGTTAATAACCAAGTTGCAATGTATGATTAATAACTAGGCATGAACAATGGAATAACAGTATGCATGAAGTGACAAGTAATAACTACCATGTCTAAACTGGCATATAACCCAGGTACACTAATATCATATCAACCTACTAACTAACAAGCTAAGCCAAGCAAATATATTCTCTAAAGTGTACGTGACATGGCAATTACCGATGAAGATGTGTGTGAGCCGGCAAGTAGGTGTACGTGGTACATACGCATCATCCGTAATGGTGCTGGTGTCCTAACAGCCTGCTATCAATAATGGAATATGCAGCAAAATAAGTATGCGAGGCAGAGCGAACAGCAATAATGTGCGGGAGCTGAATACTAGACATAACGATAACTAATCTGTAATAATCTAATATAAGTCCTACAAATGGTGCCTTTTGAAATAACACGAATCATGGGTTTTGAAAATAGGGGCTACGGTGTTTTTTATGAAAAGATACGTCTTTTGAAATATCCGTAGGATCCCTTGGGCTGTCTTTAAGAATGCCCACGATTCGTTAGTTTTTGAAATAGGTAGGAGTTTAATCTAATCTAACAACTACACTAAACTATACGGCTGAACTAACAAGCTGAACTACAGGTAAGGAAACCGCCTATCATCTGAGTCGATACATATACCTACCTGTATATGTATAGTCGGTGATCCCGCCTCAATAATATCATATCCGATACCATATCTATAATCAGACATCCCAAGTCAAGAGTGCGGATCAATCATCAAAATATAGCTCGTATGTAAATCCGTCGTACGGCATCCCAAATCTGGGTACGGGTCAATATCACATTCATCATACTATTCACCTGGTATCCTCTTTATCAATTATCATGGTCGGGGTACTGATCTACGTCTAGTACCATACTGATACCGCCTACGTATGCATGGACGTGTGTGAAACACTACGTCAAGGACCCGCTACAACGTCATGTCGTATCTCAAATACGAACCCTGCTATATCGCCGATCTCACGGCCTCAAATCAAATCTCATCGACTCAGCTCAATCCCAAGTATCATCCTCAAATCCGTATGTGAACACATAGTCTTATACCCATGTGAACCCATAACTATAAAGAATCCCATGAGCACATATCAATAGGAATGTATGCAAGTATGTATGTGTGTATGTGTAGTGCAACACTACCCTAGGGTTCGCAACACTAAAGTAATCCAACACACTAATATCCATCCTAAGCATCGTTATTAATCCCAAATAACATATAATAAATGTTGGTGTGTATACGCATCCGTATACACCACCACGGACTGCGGGGGTGCTATACGCCATCCACCCGACTTCTCCCCGTAGATATAAATCTACTCACCTGGTCCTCGCTCGCCGGTGCCGACGTCGCCATGCGCTTGCTTGTCGTCTCGAAGTCCGCATGGGGTACCTACATATCATAACGCACCGTGTCGCATTAAAACTAAATTCGAAATCGAAACGGCATACGAAAATCAAATCGGCACGCGTATCACGCATAGGTCCAAACCTATCGCCTACGCATGCAAGAATAGTCAAACCAACCCTCGATGTCGATGTACAAACGTCAAACCATCGAGAAAAATCCAATCACACTCATTTGCACATTCACGAACACTAATTTTAATATAAACTAGGTTAAAACTCACAAAAACCCCAATTTCACTTAAAAAGTCATTTTTCCGAAAATCTAGCAAGCACAATTCGCCGTTTTTGTACAAAACATGATGTTTAAATGAATGTAGCGGCCAATATACTTATTAAATATCTTAAATAAGTCATAGAAACAATTTCCGGAATTTAATCTCATTAAATTCCAAAAACCCTAATATTCTAGTTTACAAAAATACCCTTTTTAACAATTTCAAAGCAAAAATGCACAAACTACAATCTAGCTTAGATTTGCATGATCTAAAGCATTAAACCACACTTAATAAAGTTAATGAAGTCATGAAAAACCTAAACACATTTTTAATCCCAAGTATTTAACCAAATTCAAAAATCTAGTAGGCAAATTAGCACATTAACACAATTTTTTTAAACTAACCATTAGCACTAGCTACTAATCTTGTATTAACATGACAAAAAGCCTAAATATAACACACAACCATACACCAATTCTACAAAACCCTAACTTGCATTCAAATTCATAACTTGAATTCCAAAACTTGCAATTAAACTCACATATCCAAATTAACACTTAATTAAATTAGCTTAAGAAATTAGTAACAAATTAAGCAACAAAAATGTTTAGAATTATACCCAAAAATATGAAGATCCACAAGCACACATAGCCCTCCTAAATGCTCCCTTGCCACCAAAATCCATGCTATACGGGCTAAGCTAAAATGGGTAGGAGTCGGATTTTGATTTGGATTTTTGCTTGATTTTTTTGTGGATTTTTCTTTGGATTTTCTTTGATGGAACAAAGAGAGGAGAAGAGGAAAATGGGGCTGTTGGGGGGGTTGCTGATTTCGGCCAGGTTGTGGGGGGGGGGGGTTGGGTGAGGGAGGAGAGAGAGTGAGGTGGAGAAAATAACAAGTAAGGAAGTCCAAGTCAACACAAAGTCAAAAGTCCAACTCATTTATCCATTTTCTTTTCTTTTCTTTCATTTCTTTTCCTTGAAATCCAAGTGGGGACAAAAGAGGGGGCTGTTGAATTCTTCAAGGGGATAAGTGAATGGGGGTGTGTGGGTGTGGGTACGGGTGTGGGGTGATGAAAAATGATAAATACAATACCCCAAACATCCATTTACGCTAAAAAAAAGCCTTTTTTCTTCAATAATTTCTAAACCGTTTTGGCAAATGATTTCGTTCCAAAAACCACATGATAAAATTTTATTTAATGTTTTATGATGCACAAAATTTGTTTCAACTCATTCCAATTTGTAATTTTCCCTAATTAAATGTATTAGTGACGGCTTAAAATAATAATAAAATAATATTTTTTCAGAAAATTTGAAATTTCACCAGCGGCTCAATAAACACCAAATAATAGCAATTACATAGCTAGAATATGTATATTTAATTTTTATAATAAGATATTTGCATTTTGACTTTTTTACAGAAAACCCCCTTATCTTACCGATTTTTCGAAATTTCACCGAAACGATTTTCAAAGCGTTACAAGGGAAGAGCGTCCCTACAATCAAAAACCTCTCAACGAGGGGGAATCTGACGAAGTCTGCTACATCGGCCGCATCCGTTTAAACCTTCGATACATGGTGCCATAAATCAACTTGGCATCTTCGGAGAGGTGGACGGATAGCACCAATTAAAATCTGCCCTGAATTCAGGCAAGACGGACCTACGCGGTCGCGTTTCTGTGTTCGGCGGGGAACAGATTCTAGCACGCCCGGTGGGACCTTTTCCTCTTTCTACTCCACACTTCGTGTGTCGTGTTCGCGAACAAATCGCGGTTTGATATGGTTGCCCTTGGATTCGAGATACTAAGATTTAGTGTCTTGCTCCGTGCAGAAAACAGAAGATCAATGGCTTCAAACTGCACTAACTGCAACTGCAACTCTCGCTCCGTCTCATCCGGAGGAGTGACTTACGGGCCCCAAGCGGCCTCCATCTTCGCTATGCCGGTGGAACAGGTCACTCAGGCCACCACTGGATTGTTCTTCGGGACCATGCTCCCGCCAACGAGCTTCAGCGCTTCTGTACAATCACAAGAGGCACCAAAGAAGTCGGTCTTTGATCGACTCACAACTACTGCGGCCCGTCTCAACGGGTCGTCCAGCTCCAACACCTCAGTCTTTGATA